>OY720204.1:24531456-25994790 GCA_963082605.1 Rhodophaea formosa
ACCTTTTTTACTTTTCTTCTGTAACCTCCGTTCCTTTTAAACTTCTTCCAGTCTTTTGAATCCATTATTTAAATGAAATTTCCGCTCCGTAATAAATTCACATAATCTGCTGTACTTTATAAATGGCGAGTCTAGTTATGTCATCATCATCATCATCAGGTCTTTCTAGTCTCCACTGCAGGAGCACGACCCTCTCTGTACTACCAGAGCCATATACTAGCCTGAGTAGTCAGAGGATTTGGCCTACACTCTCCACGCTGGCCAGACGGGTTAGAGAGGTCTCTTTGATGTTAATAAGCTTTGTTTAGCTTGTGTTTCCTTAGTCGCCTTTTACGACACCCTAGAGATGACTTGGAGTGGTCCTATTCTACTCTGCCGGGAACCACACGGCTAGTTATGTAAATTATTTTAATGTAACCATATAGAGAATAATATCTTTGTAATCACTGTTTAAGATGTAAGAATTCGTTAGTTGACATACGCCTTATCTAATGCTAGTATAAGTTAAAAAGCATCATAGTTACCTTGTGCATTACTTTTCAAAGAATAATTGACCATATTAAAAGCCTTTATATGACTTTGAATATTATACGGCTAAAAAGCAATGTAACTAGCCTCTATAAGAACAAATTTGTAACCCTTATTGTAGCCGTTATAATTAGATTTATTAACGTTTACCCTGCCAAGTTATAAGAATATAGGTAATATTAGCCAAATCTTCTAGTAATGTGCCATTATAAGAAATATTGACAAAATGAATGCTCTTTTATAACAGGTAAAAGAGTTTAGACCAGACTTAATTTATAAGTTTAGTTTGTTTGGTGGGTTTCTAACAAAAAAAGAATATATAAATCGGTTCATAAACAACAAAGTTATCCGCGAACACACATAAAATATATATATATACGGTCGAATTGAGAAACCTCCTTTTTTTGAAGTTGGTTAAAAAATATAATCATCCTCTGACTTTGATAATGTGTTCCACATTGTTATAAGAATAAGCGGTTAGTAATAAAATTTTAACAAAATAAAATTCTAAATGGTAAATTTGTTGTCAATTAATCGGTCAAGTATTTTTCATCCGCGTAAATAAACAAAATAACGCATAAAATTGACGAAAGATATCAAACAAGAAAGAACTTGTCGTGTAAGGTGCCGGGAAACCCCGCCCCCAAATCGTTTGAAATTTACCTGGTTAATCCCGGCGAATATAAAGTTCGCGTAGCGATTCCGCTCCTTGCGAGTGTTCGCGAAAAACCTGGTCCGGGATTATAATGAGCTGGTATTTTTCGAACCGTTCCCTAGCCCTGCTTACAGGACACCAGGCCTCCCCTCAGAAAGAATAGATTCAGATAGTGTGGTAGGTATGCATAGTGAACTAGGTGCATCATCAGTTTTGTTCAGGTGAAGAGTAGAATACAGGGTTGATTTGAATTAGTTGAATGTTTAGGGACATGTAAAAACATTTCTTGCGTCAATATTAAAATGGTTGTTTGTGGACCGAACTAAAATGACAAGTTTTGAGTCAATGTCGCTGACGGCTCTAATTTGTTATTCAATTAATTAATTTTTCAGCGTTATTAGTAATTTCGTCCTATTTTTATCCTATTCCTATCTAAGGTAATGGCCTCTGTCAAAGCGTTTGAGGTATTCTTCGAGCTATTAAATGTAAATAAATGTTTAATTTTAATTTAGGTACTTAAAATTTATATTAATTACTTCAAATCAGGGGTTTAGTCTATGTCCAACCGGGTGCTAATTCACTCAAAAGCAATGTGTATATGTTTACATATAAGTTCCCTTCTAATTATATGCAAATAGACCTACTTACTACACGCCACACCACAAAGAAATCGGAACAGAAATTTCAGATAATAAAAAAAAAGTTTAACATCTGGGATTGAAGATAATCTTTGTCACAAAGAGGTTATATATCAAAACAAAGTAGGTACCTACTTACATTGTATAAGGATTTCCACTGGTAAGGTTTAGCCGAGAGAGCCTTGATCTTTGCTAGTATACCCTGCATGAACAGAAGATACAATAATAACAGCTGATGCACTAAAGTTGTTGCCGTCAGTAATTTACTTAGACTACTACAACAATTTTCATTTGTAAAATCAAATATGAAAATAAATAAGTTAAATAAGTGTTCAAAGAAACCTATATTAAATAAACGTTTTGAATCTTTGATGCGGTTGGATGACGAACCATCCATCCATCTGCATCTATAAAAGCAAAATACAAAAACGTAGAACGTTACTCAAAAATAGATTTATAATATATATCTACAACAATGCTGGTCTGGGATAAAAGAAAAACATAGAATACACCAGCTCTTTCTCTTTACCCGCAGATTGTGGACCGTGGTGCTAAAATCATAAGGAATCTTGTAAATAGGCGTTATCAACCAATCACTATTTTGATTTCTTTTATCACCTATATGCCCACTTTGGTTCTTACATTATTAGGCTCTCTCTACCTCGTAAGGGATAAAGACAAAACGATTTATGATGTATTAGTATACAGATGTATGGTGTACAAAATAAGCTACTTGCGGTAACATTTTTGATGAATCTAAGGGACGAACAAATGTTCTTCATGAGCGGTTCATGTTGCGGCCTCATGAAGAATGCCACTACGTCCTGGCGACGCTTCAGCGTTCCAAGGTCTTTCGTGGGGTGTTGTAGGAAGACTCTGGAAAACATCAAAATTTCAGAGCCGACGGAGTTTCTGTCGTGTGTGGTACTTGAAAATTTTTGTGCTTGTTTGCCTTCATAAACGTCATTATACATCTAACTGCATTGAGTTAACTCAATAGATACTCCTCAAGAGAGAGTAAGAGAAGGTAAGGGTGCAAAGGGAAAGCCACCAGGGACGTGCGGATCGGATATGTCTGGAGAATGACTGGCGTAAGCAAGCCTGTAACAATAAACTTTTATCCCTTTTATCAGAGTAGAAAGAGAATGGTGGAGGCAATATAAAATTACAGGAGTTAAAAAATATGAGTCATAATTAGGTTTTCTCAGTTCTTACCTCATACGACTCTGACCAACTTTGGAGCTGCATTTGCTAAACACATGAAACAGGCTGAGCCCTTCCTTGTTGCTGCCCTGCACGCCTTTCTTGAAGTTGCTCGGGTGTGAGATGGAACTAAATATTTGGAGACCACGGTACGTGTCCTCGTCCATGGTAACTATGTCTGCCCTGCATGATAGTAAAACATTAAGATCTCTATGAAAAATAATAGTAAAAGTTGTATATTATAAAGCAAATGGTTTGCAGCCTTCCCTCGCAGAACCTTGTCGGTACTTAATGGGCGAAAATCCGAAGAATTATATCAATAGGCTATGCCGATAGTGACTCATCACAATATGATTCCGATATCCACCTATGCTCCTAACATCACACTTGACGTGGCTTTTGGGTTTGGTTTTACTCTTTGTCATCTCGTAAGGGATAACAAACGTAATTAATATGTATTCACTTACAATGAAATCTTGGTCATGGTCAAAAACTGTGGCTTGGTGTGCAGCTCCATGCTAAGACTCGACCAGTTCAGGTCCAGGTATCGCAGGAGAGCACCCAATGCATGCACGCTTTGCGTCTGAGAGAAATTCACTGCAGTTCTGATGAATAGAGTCCGTTCCTCTTCAGTGCAGTTGGGTGGTTCGTTGGGAAGAGACAAAGAATATATACGGCGTTTGCAGGCTTCGAAACCTGTAAAATATTAAAAAAAAATAATCTAGATCCCCTTAGGCAACGACAAGTCCAGGCGACTTAGTTCAATTTGCCTTGTACTTCAATATTCTTATCCCAAAATTCGTGGAGGCAATTGTACCTATTTTTCGGAAAGAAACTTTCCATTTACCAAGGTGAATAAATCTCCGATTCAACTAATACGACTGAACATGCTATCTTCTTCTTATTAAAGATTCAGGCTCTAGTCTGTGGAGTGATTTCCAGATGTCTGTATCTTCGGCTACCTATTTGTTATTTATGTCAGGTTTTCAATCTTAAACTATTTTTGATTTGCTTGAAAAGCCTTCGCCTTGGGTTTTATGTCCCTCGTTTTCCGTATATCTTATTTTCAACTACCTATGTTATAGGACAACATACCTAATTAAACCAGGATGTTTTCTCTTGTTTTTGTACAGGCAGTTTAATATTCCTTTCCTTTCCTACCATATCCAATACTTTACCATTTCTAATAATTTTAGTCCAGCTTATTTTCTTCATTCTTCTCCAGCACCTCATTTTGGGCCCTTCCACTCTTCTTGTTTTAATGGACGCTACCATTGACATTCTAATAGAATGTCATTAAACGCTAGATTAATCCGTGTTGATTTTACCTGTTTGGATGTCAATACTTACTATATTCTCTAGCGGAGACGAATACCAGTTTGCAGCTGCCTCTGCCGCTGGAGTCACTGTCGAATACCGTCTGCTTGACGTTCACAACAAACGCTCCTTGCGACTTCCCTTCCAGTAAGATCCTCGAAGATTTCAAAGACATTATCAAGATAAATGGAAAAACAAAAGCAATATGCACTAATTCAATGAAAAAAATAAGCAATATGGACTTAAGTGTGGTATAGCAGGCATTTAATGGTGTGTCTTAGGTATAGAATAGAATATGGAATAGAATAGAATAGAATATCTTTATTTCTCATAATCAATCATGCGTAGTTACAATAACAATTGATCCCACACTAGGCTGGGACTGTATCGTGGGCATCAAACAATATAACATTTTAGACGTTTTCAATATTGACTTTATATAATAAGTAAAAGCACCGGCAGGAAAACAGTAACAATAATACATTTTAATAAAAATGTTATGCTGTCAATGTGTGTGTGTGTGTGTGTGTGTGCGTGTGTGAGCGCGCGTGCGTGTGTGTGGGCGTGTATGTGGGTGGGTGTGTGTGTGTGTTTTACATTTATATAATTTTATGCAGATTATTATACGTATGATACAATTATGTTAATGGTTTTGTTAAAAAGTAATATTATACATCTACATTGAAAATATTTTCTGTTTCATCATAAGTCCACGACATCAATAAATCGAAAATGCGCTTTTTAGCTACATGAATGGTTGAGAGCTTTATGTCACATTTTTTTACGACCTTTTTATACACAAAGGGAATCAAAAAGTTTTTGAATCTTTTGGCAACTGATGTATGGACCAGAGGCAGCGGAATCATGAAAATTCTTTTATTTACTAAATCATCATAGTTTGGAAGATTTAGGGTGTATTTGTGCATGTATACCTGTTTGTTAGGTGGATGTGGATGTGTGGTGTGTGGATTCAGTACTCAAAGAAGGTTATGGTGGTGTGGATTTGGAAGGCACCGTGACTTTAAGAAGCACAACTTTCTTTGGATTGATCTAACGAACCCATAAAACTTGATCCACCATACTTTTTACAATTTACTTCAAGTTAATTTCTTTACATTTAAACGTGAGTAGGTATTTAAAATATCCCTAAATCCAGGGGTTTTTAGAGAGATCTAAACCAGGAAAAAATATTCAATCTTCAATAAGGTTAAGGGCACGACCACCGCGCTCACCATGCTAAATCTGTTAGCTAGCTTTATTGATTTAGCTACCTAGATTCGTCAGTATAATAGGTTGTTGTTAAATTGTAACAAAATATCAGTAGGCACCTTGCTGGCTGCACTTGTCTATAAAGGTTCCCAAACATCTGGAAGTCTGGTGCGCGATCCACTATCTCTTCCAGGACCATTAGCTATATAAAGACAGTTTAACATTAGTTGTATGGAGGGTAAACAGCAGAAACAAGATTATTATTTTATTTATTTTGGTAATTTACTTTGAAATCTGCAGATCACCCTTTCAGCAAGTAACATGGTTCTGGCAATCAGAGAAAAACCTTTCCCATCTATCTATCCTAGTTATATATCTAGGCTTTGTATGAGCTTGAAAACATTCAATCATAATTAAAAAGCAATATCTAAGAATTAAAGAGAAGCAAAGAATAGAGAAAATACTTAAAGCTTTATTCAGAAAAACCAAATAAATATGCTAATATCATGAAATAAATTAACAAGAAAAAACGCTGTCATAGAAAATAATATTAACAATTAGAAAAATGGTATAATGCAAATGACCAGTGTTTTTATAGCCCCAATTACCGTGAGTACAAAAATAGGCGAAGGCTCGTCACAATCGTCACGTTACCATGACGTGCGTTGCGAACATTTATAAAAATAGAACGACAGATTTTATTGCCTGAAATAGACCCCGGCAAAGACGAAATAAGAAATCGAATAATTTATAAAACTATTCAGTTTTCAGAGATTTGAATTTTAAATAAAATATATATCACAGATTGCGTTTAAGATTAGGTAAGGTAAGACCTTTATGATTTACATATATTAAAGTATGCAGTTACGAATCGAAAGAGGAAGTTTGGTTTAAAATATTAATTATTTTATTGATTAAAATACGTGGGTTGAGTTGAGAACGGAAATAGGATGAGTCAAGAAAAAAATAATCATTAAAATTCATGGGATTAGAATTTGTGGGATGAGTACGGAATAACCCTACTTAAGTACTATGGATTGTCATTGTTTGGTACGGGGTTACAAGGTTTCATCAATATTGTATTGTATTGTATTGTATCTTTATTGCGTCATTTGGTTTTACATTAGATCTTAAAGCTATGAAATAGTCCTCAAATGAGCCCTGCAAGGGCATTGCAAGTTATGATTTATTATAATAGTCAGATTAAATTATTGCGTAAGTTGTAGTACAAATAAACATTAAAATAATTATACAATATTAAGATTAGTCACATAATTATACATCATACATAAGATTTAATAAATAAAATTCAATTAATACATAGTCACTCATCAATTTATATTTGTAAAAATTCGTCTAAATTGTAAAAACATTTTTGTATTAAGTATTTTTTAAGTTCTCTATAAAATTGTACATTATTATTCAAAGATCGTATAGTTATCGGCAATTTATTATAAATTTTTATTGACATATGATGAGTACCTGCTCGCACCATACCTATTCTGGCATACGGCTGCTCGAGTCTATTGCGCTTTCGCAGATTGTTCGCTTGTATGTATATAGTGTCGTCTACCAGCGTGTATAATGTAGTGTTCTTACGTACGAATTTACAAAGTTCAAAGATGTATAGGGATGTAAGTGTTAGTATTTGTAGTTTTACAAAGTGAGGTCTGCAACTTTCCCGATTTGTTATGTTAATGATTATTCTTATGCATTTCTTTTGCAAAGTAAATAATCTGGTTGCCTCTGTACTATTTCCCCATATTATAATACCATAGCTTATCCAGGCATGGGCGTAAGCATAATATGCATTTAGTGCCGTTTTAATATCCGTGCATATTTTGAGCTGATGAAGGGCGTAGGTAAAACTCGACATTTTTGCTGCAATCTTATCTATATGTGGCTTCCAGGAAAAGTGTGTGTCTAATTCTATTCCTAACAGAGTAGAGATAGCATCAAATCTTAAAGTGTTTCCATTATAGAATATAGTTGTATTTAAAGGGGTTTTTTGGCGCGGTTTAAATTGCATCAGTTTAGTTTTTGCTACATTAATTTCCAAATTGTGTTCTGTTAACCAATTTGATATTTGCATGATAGTATTTTCTATATGTTGTTGTAAATTTTCCCCTGTTTTAGACGAGAATAGTATCGAAATATCGTCCGCGTACATGATACATTTATTATCTACACAATTTGGAAGATCGTTTATGTATATTACGAACAGAATACATCCCAGTGTACTCCCTTGCGGGATAGACTGTTCCACTGGGAGACTCTGTGACTTTATAGCCTTCTTTATATGCCTAATTTTATCCCGATGTTCCACTACAACATACTGAGAGCGATTCTTTAAGTAGGATTGGAACCATCTATATGCAATGCCACGTATCCCCAACCCATATAGTTTCCTCAGTAGGACTTTATGTAAAACACGGTCATATGCCTTAGTCATGTCTAACATTGTTGTAATTGCATAGCATTTTTTATTAATTAGATCTAGAATTTGATTACTAAGTTCATAGAGTGCTGTTGTGGTAGACTTGTTTTTACGAAAACCATGTTGACTATTGTTAATTAAATTAAACTTCTCACAAAATGATGCAACGCGATGTGCCATAGATGATTCAAAAATTTTTGCAAAAGTTGACGGTATTGCTATTGGCCTAAACTGTTGTGGTTCGTTCGCATTTCTTTTTTTCGGAATAGGTTTAATAATCGATGTTTTTAATAAATCAGGATAAGTACCTTCTTCAAATGATTGATTGACTAGATATGTTAAAGGAGCTACAAGTTCTTCTTTACAGAATTTAATTAATATTGGTGGAAATTCATCTGTACCAGAACTGACTTTATTTTTTAACAATTTTATACGCTTCAGAATTTCAGTGTTTTTAACTGGGTTTAGGTATATCGTGTTTTGAATTGTATCTTTCATTGCGCGGCCTTCCGGTTCTACTGCTCCGTGCTTTGCTTTTCCTACTGAAACAAAGTATTTGTTCAGTGTATCTGCTACTAACTGAGGATCCTTGAGTATTTTTCCTCTACGATTGTTATACGAATACAATAATTTCTACGATGTTTGTCTTTAGCGTCATCATCATTTTATTTCTTCCATTATCACATATAGTGCTATAGAAAACGTCTACGAATCGTCTTACTCAAAATTTCTAATATTATATTTTAATTCCTTTGATGAGAGCTGGGTTGTTAATATTTCTGGAGCATAATGTTACCATTATCGGTGAGAAGCTAAACTTGTCACGATATGAATTTCGATGAGAATCATAGACGGAGATGTGTGTACGTCTATATTTTTAATAAGTCTATGTTAAAATGAACCCACCTCGCCCGTCTGAAGGGTGTAGCAGGCTGCACCGAGCTTCCCAGAGCGGCAGTAGACGGCCAGCAACCGCTGTCACACACAAAATTAATTTTGATTAATAAACCAGGCCAGTTTGAACCTCGGCTCGAGCGCTCGGGAGCGAACATTTTGTTGGTGCCCCTTATCTGACAATGCGTGACTTGGAATGAACGAGGGCGATCGTTTCGAAGGTTTCGAAGAGGTTGAACGCCGCCCTTTGCCAGAGATCTTGACGACCTCCGTGGCGCTTTGGTTAACACGCCAGCTTGCGAAAGGAGGTGGCCTACGTTCGATGCCCAGTCAGGTCGTGATGGAAAACGATGTTTTTCAGATTGCCTTGGGTCTTGGATGTTTATCTATTATAAAATATAGTATCTTTGAGCTCGTATCCTACGATACAAGTTCACAACTTACTGTTGGGCTAGCTCAATTTGTGTAATTTGTCCCGTGTTTATTTATTTAAAGACTTTGGTGGCGTCCCTGTCTACTGTCGTCCTCTAAATCAGGGACGTGGTGGGGTGGACTTTCCAGCGCCTCCTTTATAGACGGCGCCCGGGTACGCCGCACCCCTTGCGGATTTAAGGCGGCCCTGGATTAAAAAATTAGTTGGACTTTAATAAGGCTAATGTAGTGCGTTTTAACTTAACAAGTATCACACCTCTGGCCCCTTTTAATTAACAGACACGCACTGTACACATATAGGATACATTGTAGCTATAATTTATGTACCGTTCATTGTGGTTGCAGTTTCCCCTTTTTGAATTTTTCTACTTGTAAAAACACTATTTGTGGATATCAATGGTATGTTATACACAGGAACTGATATTTTTTAAGTACTCTGAAAAAGTTTTTCTTACCTTCAGGGAAAAACTAAAAAATACTGAACTTCTTTCATACATTGACCAATCAGCTGATCGTCCTAACCAGACTTAAGTACTTTTACAAAGTATGCTTCCCAGTGGGATTTGAACCCTTGACCTCTATGTCTTTAGGCAAATAGGACTACCTGATGGTGATGTTATCCCGGCCGATTTCGGCATCGGGGACTGTCTATTTTTTATTGTTTTAGTGCATAAATCAAACTCATACATTTTGTATGGGAATAAAATATAAAAAAATACTTATAACAAAGACATTCTTCTCATCCCAACCTTATCTACTGTTAAAAAGTACGCTACTTACTTCTTCAACTTCAGAATCCTCAGTGGTTTCCTGATTTTCATTGTTGTTTTCTTGTGGTGTTGTATCAGTATTTCTGAAAATATTTACCTCGTTGAAATAGGTTAGTAAACGACGATGGGGATAGCTAGAGTAGCTATATTCAGTACCCAAATTTAACACTTTCGCTTTTTTGTTTGGTTATTCGTGTAAGTGACCAACAGTGGTAGAGGTTGTTTAATCTATAAATGAGCGCCCTTTCGCGCACAAATTGACTAATAACCAACATTTAGAACGATTGAAATAAGGTAAGTTGGTATTATAAGGTTTTTTAATCTATGCTGTTGGGGGGAGATGTATTCTGTGAACCGCTTTATGATTTTTCTAATCCTAATCCAATCCTAACTTCCTAACTAATGTTATAAATGCGAAAGTGAGTTCGTTTGTTAGGTTTGCTTGTGAAAGCGTATTTCACGCCTTATCTGCTGAACCGATCATCATGACATTTTGCATACACATAGGTTTGTTGTGGGGTCCGCTATTAAGGCAGCAGTTTCTTTACAATTCATGCTGTAAATCTGGTAATCATTGGATTCATAAAAACTAAGTATCTTTACTTAGAACCTGAGCATAATACATTTACCAACCTTCTACATTTAGAAATCACGAAGCGACTACTATTATCAGACGCGATGTTAATGGCACTGTTGCTCACAGGTTGACGAGACACTGTCACTGACGCTGTATCAGACGTTATATCCGTCATCGTTAAATATACCTTAACTTCAGTTTTACCAAACAAATTACTAAATACTCAACATAACCAACAAAACGTGAAGAAAAAATTCATTAACATTCGCGCCAAAAACTGACCATAAACTAAATACAGTACTTTCTTTTTTATAAGAATCTTGTTTACTGGCCAGTATTAATTTTTTGAAACTCCTTTCATGAAATATACCTAGTGAAAAACGTAAAAAGGTATCTACATAAATACATATAAAGGTAGGTAATTAGTATCTTCCACAAACTACGAAGAAGATAGGTAAATAGGTATCTACCTAGTAATAGTATCTTCTTCATAGTATAGGCACATATTCGATATATTTTCATCTAGAATAAGATGAATATTATGTATTGTTATTAAATATTATTTCCAGTGTAAAGATTCCATTATTTGAGTAAAGTAGAATGTAGAACGTCCTTGTTCATTCTTTTATTTCATAATGAAACCTGATACTTTTTGTGAATACATACAAGTTGAATTTTCCTTGCAAAATAAGGTAAAACCAAAAATAAATTCACCTTAGCGGCTAAATTCAAATTTATTTTTAGATAAAAAGATTTTTTTTTGTTTATTCCAACCAAAACAAAATTCAAATTTAAATGAAATGGCATTAACGTAAGCAAGTAAATAAATCTTTGTACTTATGTAGATAATTACTGGCTAATACCTATTAGTTTATTTAGCAAACTGAATGAAAAATAAATTAATTAAAGTGATGTAGGTAACAAAGAGGCATGTAATATACCTAATAATTACCACGAATATGCTCGTACTTAGGTACATTATAACTAAAACTTGTTTCAGTGAATATTTGCACGCAAATATACCTCAGCGAAAATTAACACAGGTGTTGAATTTGCTTTAGGTTATAAATTCTCCAACTTAATAACGCCTTCCATGTTTTATCTAATTAGCAAAAGGCTGTATAGCAAGAGTGACAAGTGTGTGGCGTGTTGAACCGCATTTGACCTATTCAGAAGTAGGGTTGCCGCTAGTGTTTGATACGGTATCTACAGTTTTTATACGTCGTTTTATTTACACGTCTTTCTCAATATTTTTGGACCGACGACATAATGAAGTTCCTGATGGTCTCATTATTACGATCATCATTAGGTTTTTATAGTTTTCACTGCAGGAACACGATCCTGTCTATACTTCCAGAGCCATATTTAGCCAGAGCAGTCAGAGGATTTGGCACTTTCCAAGCTGGCCAGAAAGGTTGGAGAGGTCTCTTTATGTTTATACCAAAGCTTTGTTAAACTTTTGTTTCCTAAATCGCTTTCTACGACATCCACAGGAAGACTTGGAGTGGTCCTATTCTATTCTTTGGGGAACCACACGGCGGATTATCAAGATGTCAACAACGTATTAAATTAAGAAATAAGTTTAGCAATAAAAGTCTTTGTACGAGTACAAAGACTAAAAACTGCTGGTTTAAATCCTGCTCACGTGGAATTTTTCTCATAATCATCATCTCATATCTAACTTCTTAATTTAATACTCTTATTACTAAGATTATAAAAGTAGCACACAAACATGAAAAATAGTAGATTGTTGCACTGAGCAGAAAGTAAGTTATTGCTGCACGAGTGTTTATTTGGAGCCCGAGCGCCAGCGAGGGCTCTAAAAAGCACGAGTGCAAGTTAACTTACTTAATGCGAGGTGCATAATCTGCTTTTCTTTCAACTACTGCAATAAAAATAGTTGAAAAATAAAACTGAAGACAAATTACAATAGTTAAAAATTTGTTGTTCACATTCCCGCTTTTTTTCTTTATGGCCAGTATTTTTTTTTAGGCAAGGCAATACACACGTCCCTTTGTTAACTCCATACGGCCGTTAGGTTGGCCAACCTTCTTTATGACAGGTGACAACTATTGTCCCACGATTTAAAAAAACTAAACAGTGCAGTAAAGGATTTCCATACATTTTTGCTGCACTAGAGCAGCAAAAATGTATGGAAATCCTTTACTGCACTGTTTAGTTTTTTTTTTACTTCTAGTGCAGCAAAGTTCCGCTTTGTGCTGGATATGTAGTGCAGTTATGATAGAATTGCAGCGTAGTTGGAAGAAAAAAATTAAGTAGCATTGTGAATCGCCTACAAAATAATGTCAACGTGTTGAAGGGCCAGTACACAACAGTAGACTGCATCTCTACCGCAAGTTTCTTCAAATTATACTTTCAATTGACTGTAAAGAAACATTTATGGAATTCTGTGAGGGCGAGAAACCGATTTTGACCATTTTTTAAAAGTAATTTTTTTCGTTTCTTTTGTGATCATGATCATCATCATCCGAGCGTTTTTCTAGGTAAGGTCCTCAGCTGATGATGCTTCAGAGCCCGGATATTGTTTGAAATCAGCATTTATGCTGTGATATGATTTGGCGAAAGTTTAAAAGGCCTCCGGCCTGCCCAGAGTTCTCTTTTAATAAAAGTAATAAAATACAGAAAAAAAAAACAGTATTCCCTAGATATCCGAATGCGTCTGCTTCTAAGTTTAAGTTTAAGGGTTGTAGTGGCAGCCCTATCAGAAGGGTTAATAGGGCACTCGCGATAACAATAAGTATTTGAGACATCGTTAGCCCAGATGCAAAATGCGATTGCGCTGATTATAGAAATGTGATTTTGATTTGATTATACACGGTGAAATATTTACCGTTTTGGACCTACGAATAGTTAGTTTTGGACCTATTTTGTTGTATCCTATGGGACTAGTGATGGGAAATCAAAATAATTACATTTCCATACAAAAATCTTCAGCGGGAAATTGGTATAGAAATGTCAAAGTTCTTTTTTGATTTCCCAGCATTAGTATAGGAAAAGTGGTTGAAATCAAAGGGCTGAATCACCTAAAAAAGATGATCAGTATTTCACCGTATATAATAAATAAATAAATATAAATATATAGGGACATATCACACAAATTGAGCTAGCCCCACAGTAAGTTGTGAACTTGTGTCGCAGGATACTAACTCAACGATACTATATTTTATAATATATACTTATAGAGATAAACATCTAAGGCCCAGGTCAATTTGAAAAAGATCGCTTTTTATCTTGATCTGACCGGGGATCGAACCCCCGTGTGTTGACCGCTGCGCCACGGAGCTCGACAAATGTTCATATTTATTTGTTTGTAGGTAGATAATTGAAATGTATGTAAGTAATAAAATTAAGTACATTCGAAGTTGTTGATACTCAATAGCGCTTCAACCACTAGACAGTTTTGTATAAAATTTTGCAAATAGTTTGGCCTTTAAGCATTTCAAATATTTTATGATGTTATCTAAGTAATTATTCCCCAAATTAAGTTTCCTTGAAACTTACCACGGAGTCGCAGGTAATAAGATATTAAAATCTGGTAAAATAAAAGATTTACAATATTTTAAATATTTAATCCATACAAACCACATATTGCATTTTCAGTACTTATGTTTTAATATATTACTTTAAATTTAAGAATTTATTAAAAAGTTCAATACATATTATTAAAACATATTATTAACTTTTATGTAAATTTCACTATTATACTTATTTTAAAATATTTATTAATTATGTTATTCTGGTGCAACATACTTATTAAGATTTTATATTTTTTCAATAAAAGGCACTTATGGTTACTTATAACATCAATAATAATTGATTCACTTAGTACATTTATTTACTTTAATACCGTCGTCCCTACGCGTTCTGACGTATAAGATTTTGAGAGTATCATATATGTATGATCATGTAGATAAGTGCATTTCATTATGTAACATGAATAGAAAAGATGTTATGCATTTTGTTAATGTCAAAATTGGCAAAAGAATATTAAAGATTGATTGTGTTAAAATTCTTTATGATGCACTGGTAGTACAGAGAGACGCAGAAACTTGGTCGTGGAGACTAAGAAAGACCTGATGATGATGATATTGTTCAGAGGAGTTTACCAACACGATTTTCTAATGTTTAAGATAGCATAATGGCAGCCAGCCGTGACTGAGTTTAGGCCAGTGTTCCCTGAATCATGAAAGAAATGGGTTTATTAAACTGCTCGGGATAATACTATCAATTGTGCATTAAATTTTATTTTAACAATCAATACCTATATTTTCTAACGATTGAAGTATTTTATAACAGCAGTGTGGCTGTGGAAACATTTAGTAATTGAGGGGGCTTTGCATTATACGACAAGATGGCACCTAGGTACCTACTTTTTCTTCCGGTGCGTCTGACTAAAAGGTGAAAATAAGACGACAGTCTCAACAGGATGTTGTTTACTTACGTCGTCGAAAACATGCACTGGTATGCGCCTCACACGACACTACATCCACAATTATAATTATAGACCCACACTTATGCAGTTAAATGTTAAAAACATTCACTCAACTTTAAAATTACAAATTTTAATGTTTAAAAAAATTGGTACACTTTCTGCCACTGACAAATGTTAAATTTTGTTCTGCGTTACATTATTTACATCAAGTTATGTTAAGACAAATGTCAACTTAGTCTATCTGCGAACATCAAAACTGTAGTATTCGAAACGTTAGGTGTAAGAAGAAAAACCGTATTTTGTTGTGTGGATGTGTTTGTAATGTGGATGCACCACCAGTATATTAAGGCGCGTTTACTCTACACAACGAGGAGGACCTTCTTTTCCGGCGCGTCTCTCCGGAAGTTGACCCGGATGTGTGTTGACGATACACGTAGCCTATTTCGTCGAACACAGGTACTGGATTGGTCACCACGCATGAAACTACATCCACACCTATATTCATGGATCTGAACTTATGAAGTAAAACTACAGATCTAAATAAATGACATAACTCATTAATTAATTAACAATCTAAAAAAACATTCACTGACAAAGATTTTACTGTATAGTTTGATCACTCCTATAGCAATTAAAATTTGTAGTAATGTTTACAAATTACAAACGTTTAAAACATGGCACATCCATGTACTATAATATAAAGGCGCGTTTACACTACACGACAAGGAGGTCCTTCTCTTCCGGCGCGTCTCTCCGGAAGTTGACCCGGATGTGACGACACACGTAGCCTATGGCGTCGCAGACAGGCACCAAGGTAGCTGCCATGCAAGAGGCAACCATCGTGCGGAGTGATGCGAAGTAGATCTTCGCGCACCTCAGGCAGGGAGCGGTGCACCATATTTGCTGGTGAGCAAAATAATTCAGATTGTAATTACAGTTTGAAGCAAACTTAACACGTACAACTTAATGTTGGCGTTTATGACCATTTGTTTTCATAATAACTTATCACGTTCTTGTCCCTTCTTACGAGGAAGACACAGTCTACTTTGCCCATAACACCCAAAGTCTACGCTTAGCATAATGTAACTGTGTAGGAGGAAAAGGGAATCAAAATAATGAAACGCTTTAAATACCTATCTCAAATTTTCACTTAAATGCCATCCTCACCTCAAAAGTCAGGCAAACGAAGCCACAGCCCAACAGTAATGCGTAAGGAGGAGCTATTAGAACTGCAAGGCAGGTGTAGTACCAAATCCTGGCGGATCGGAAGCAGGTGGTGCTGAGTTCCCACGCGCTTAGGATTCCGGCCCCCTTTTAGGCCGACATTGTCGCCCCAAACCTTTCACTTGACGCTAACTTTGGTAATAATTTAATTATCTAGTGCCTAGATGTGTATCTTACCTCAAAATCCAGGCAAGCGAAGCCGCAGCCCAGCAGTAACGCACACGTAGGAGCTATGAGGACTACAAGACAGGTGTAGCACCTATTCCTGGCGTATTGGAAGCAGACGGTGCTCTGTTGCCATGTGCTCAGGATTCCGGACGTCTTTCAGGCCGATATTGTCGCCCCAAGTTCATTGTCTAGTATTGCCACTCTCACCTCAAAAGCCAGGCAAGCGAAGCCACAGCCCAGCAGTAGCGCACAAGGAGGAGCTATGAGGACTGCAAGACAGGTGTAGCAACAATTCCTGGCGTACTGGAAGCAGACGGTGCTCTGTTGCCACGTGCTCAGGATTCCGGACGTCTTTCAGGCCGATATTGTCGCCCGAAGTTCATTGTCTAGTATTGCCACTCTCACCTCAAAAGCTAGGCAAGCGAAGCCACAGCCCAGCAGTAGCGCGCACGGAGGAGCTATGAGGACTGCAAGACAGGTGTAGCACCAATTCCTGGCGTACTGGAAGCAGACGGTGCTCTGTTGCCACGTGCTCAGGATTCCGGACGTCTTTCAGGCCGATATTGTCGCCCCAAGTTCATTGTCTAGTATTGCCACTCTCACCTCAAAAGCCAGGCAAGCGAAGCCACAGCCCAGCAGTAGCGCGCACGGAGGAGCTATGAGGACTGCAAGACAGGTGTAGCACCAATTCCTGGCGTACTGGAAGCAGACGGTGCTGAGTCGCCACGCGCACTCAGGGCTCCGGGCGCCCTCCGGTTCGCCGATTATATCGTCCCAGACTATCTGTGGAAACAAAATGATATTAAAAATAACAAGTAGTAGGTAATTGTACTCAAGAGGCTTACATCAGTAAAACTAGCGACACCTGTCATTTTATTCTTGTTCTCCTATATAAGATCAAAACGAAGGAAGAAGACAGGCACGTCAACCCATCGGATCGAGCTTATGTTGTTCAACTTGGGAAACAGTATTTGTTTCATCAAAATCGGCTAAGTTTTTTTTGAGATAGATAGTTACGTGTATCACAAGGAAAATTACAAGTCTGTTTATTAAGGGGCTTAGACTACCCAACTAGCGCCCCCCCTACTTTTAATTTCTTTTACTTCTAAATAAGATCAAATTAAAAAAATGTATTCGTACGTCAGTAGGTACTTCGGTAGAAAATTTCTTCAAGTATTTTTAGTATTTTCATCCATATTATCATTTAAAATTAAGAGAACGTCCCATTACCGCCAAAAGTGGCCGCTTTTGGTAAAATAAGAGAATAACTAACTCATTACCACTTTTGGCGGTAATGAGTATTTAGTTCTCTTAATTAACCAAATGCAAAATAATATAAAGTGTTATAAAATCAATTCTCTATATACGTTCCGTGTAAAATAAAAATGTAAAATTATTTCCATCACGCGACCGCATATGTTTGTAAAATTAACTCCAAATTACCCGCAAACCATGGAACATTTTCCGAGTACTGTAACATTCACGGAGTACATTAGTGGGCAAACAAGTCCCCGTCGTGAGCCATCAACTTTAATATTTTGTGCAAATACAAAGAGACTGCTAGTAATTTCACTGAAGGAATGGGAGCTATTACTCAGAAAGAAAGAAATGTTAGTTCTAATCACTACATAGTATAAGACAAAGTTGCTTCCGTGTCTGTCTGTCCTATGTATGCTTAGATCATTAATACGCAACTGCCTTGTTACAAAAGCTCTCACCTAACTACTAGGCTATAAGAATGTCGAAAGAAAAAAATAACATCTAAGTATAGTGTAAATATTGTATTGTTTATTTGTCACTGGTATGTTAAAAAAATTGCATTTCCTTTTTTATTACGAATCGGCTGTATGTGTCTACTGTGGTTGAGACGGCTAAAATTAAGTAGCAAGATTTGACACCGAGTCCCTACATAGTAATAAAAAAATTGAAAACAATTATAATAGTCGCGACTGCTATAGGTTTAACGAAATGTATACGAAAATAAGTCCACGTTCATTAAGTTTAATATTTTGTGCAAACAGTTTGAAAAGGCAATTCATCTGGCTGTCGGCCGCCGGTCAGTTCCCTGGAAGAATGGGAACCATTATTCATTTTTGTAAGAAAGTAGCACTTGGTAGCGCGCTAAATAATAAGAAATAATTAAATACTTTTGACACGGTTTGTTAGTATAAATACGCAAAAACTGTTTGCTACCATTTCTCCACAGAAAAACGGTTTGTCAGATAAAATACTCATAATAGTTTCTAAACAGAAATGGAACAAAAAGTAGCTACCTACCTTGTGTCTGTGAGATTTCCATAGAATGTGGCTTTATCAGAGACTCCCTCATTAACTATTGGACACTAACATACTAGCAATAAAAATGAAACTATCATCTATCATCTATCATAGATGTAATTTGCCGTCTATGAGTTCGGACGTGTTCATTTATTAATTAAACAAAATAAACATTTCGTTTGCTGCCGTGACCTAGATATTGATCTGAGTCACTAGTCGCGATTTGTGACTGTTTGTGTATTAATACTGTTTTTGTTATAATGTTCGTGTGTACATATAATCAATAAGTTTAAGTTTGACGATATGGAGGGCAGTCCCTTTAATCGGAGTGGTTTGACGCGCCGCAGCCCGCCAACCACGCCCTCTCCCGCTGCCGTGGACACGGAGGAACCGCCTCCTGAAATTATTTCTACGCCCGAGATACAGTCCTGGATGAACAGCATAGAGTCGTGCCTTAAGGAGGTTTGCACTATTTCCTCGGAAGGGAAACTGAACACAGACCAAAAGTTGAGGATTAGCAACCTCTGCCGGAAAGTGAGTAATGGCACATCACAGATGGCTGTGCTGTACCAATCATTGAAGCAGAAGACGATTCTTTCCCATCATACTATACAAGCCCTTAAAGAAAACCAGGACTTATCAAAGCGACTTCTAGACCTCAAAACCAGCATTGAGGAATCTTCAAAGTCCACTCCCGCTGCATCCTCCTTCGCCGACATGCTTAAAAAGGGACCAAATAATTTTATTCAGCCGCCTAAAATAAATGCCGTAGCAATATACCCTACAGACAAGCAGAAAACCAGCGAGGAGACGAAGACACTGGTCCAAAAAATTATTAGCCCAGTTCAGATGCAACTTCATGTGCGAGGATTGCGAAAAACTAAAAATGGAGGGGTCATTATTAGCACCGAAAACAAAGTTGACGCTGAAAAACTAAAGCACTCGGTACAGCTGAAGACTTCGGGCCTTACAGTGGACGACCCATATAAGCGGAGGCCAAGAATTGCTGTAATTGGTGTGCCAACATCTATGCCAGATAATGAGGTCTTTTCTTGTATTTACAACCAGAACTTAGCCGATAAGTTACTGGGTTCAACTTTGGACAGCTTTTTGGGATCAGTAAAATTAAGCCATAAATCAGGAAAAAAAGACGCTGAGACCTGTAATTTCGTTATCGAAGTTCCTGCAGACGTACGTAAAGCCCTAATCATCAAGGACAGAGTTTTCGTAAACTGGTCTTCATGTCCTGTGAGAGACTTCACTCTGGTGACCAGGTGCTTCAAGTGCCAACTTTTTGGTCATGCTGCTAAAACTTGCCGGGAGACTGTTAACACCTGCAGTCACTGTGGTGGGGTAGGTCATTCTATTGAGGAGTGTACCAAGAAGGCAGACCCTCCAAAATGCGCTACGTGTCTTCGTTTCAAGAAACCGTGCGGCCATAAGACTGGTGACGCTGTTTGTCCCGCAAAATTGATTGCCGAAAAAAGGTATATAAATTCGGTAGATTATGGAGGCGCCTAAGAGCGCCACTTTTGTTAGGTATTTTAGAACTTACTCTTCTTATTTTATTTTCTAACTATTGATAAGTTAATTTCCGACATAGACGATTTTTCTGTTTCTGAATCGATATCTTGCGAGGTCGAATCCTGCAAACAATATCTGTCTCCGTTTAGTCATCCATTAACCTTTTTAACGCAAAATATTCAGAGCATCAATAAGAATTTTGATAATTTCAATGTATTTTTGCATAGGCTCAAAATTGACTGTGACATTATTGTGTTAACTGAATGTTTTCTGCAAAGCTGCACAAACTTGCCTCCCATGCATGGTTTCAATATATTCCATAGTATGGATAACTTCAACAAGAATGGCGGGATAGTAGCCTATACCAGGAATACATTGGATGTCAGTGTCGAAGAGCCTTTCATATTAGACTGTAACCGTCTACTATTGAAAATCGGTTCTGAAATTGCCATATTAGCCATTTACCGATCACCGTCCCATACAAATATCAATGTTTTTACTGAGTCATTAAGTAATAGTTTGCAAAAATTATCCTCTTTTAGGCATGTCTTATTAATTGGAGATATTAACATTGATATTCGTCCTGAGAACGGCAACAAAGATGCTCTTGAATATCTCAATATATGTGCTTTTCACGGCTTACTCCCTGCTCATACGTTTATTACACGACCGAAAAGTGGTACCTGCTTGGATCATATAATGTTAAAAACAAATTACCGATCATTAACATTAGTACCTCACTCCAGTCTAACTGATCATAGAGCTGCCCTAACAACCTTAAACTGTAAATTATCAAACCGTTGCCAAACACAAGTAAAGACGAAAATATGCTATAATAAACTTGAAGACGATTTATGCAATATTGATTTTGACCCAGTTTATAATACTGCTGACGCGAATACCTGTCTGTCATACCTAATACAAAATGTTCGCCAAGCTATAATTGGCAATACAACTACGACGTATTTGAAAAACAAAAACTATAATATTAAGCCCTGGATTACACCGGGGCTTATCCGTTGTATGCGACATAGGGACAAGTTACACAAAACAGCTAATAATAATCCAGAAAACCTAATATTGCAGTTGTCATATAAAAGATATAGAAATTTTTGCAATAACCTTCTTAGAAAAATCAAGTGTAACTACGAAAAAACTGAATTGTTAAGTGCAGGTAGCAATAATAAAAAAATATGGCAGAGTATTAAAAAGTTGACTTATAGTACAAAACAGCGTGATGAGTCATCTTCGAGTTTATTACAAGCCCACTCGTCACAGCTGACATCTGCGAACATGGCAAATTCCTACTTTGTGAATGTAGGCAAATCCTTAGCAGACAAAATAATAAGTCAGTCACCCACTTTACTTCCAATTCAAACTACTTCCAGTTCACCCAAATCTTTTGTTTTGCTCGATACTGATGAAGCTGAGGTGGAATCTCTAATTTTAAACTTGAAAGATAACTGTGCAGCGGGGTGGGATAATATTTCTAATAATATACTAAAAAAATTCAAACACATACTAATCCGGCCACTAACTCATATTTTTAACATGTGCTTATCCGAAGGAACATTCCCTAGATGTTTGAAAAAAGCTGTCGTTGTTCCGATTTATAAGTCTGGTAACAAATATCAAGTCAATAACTACAGACCTATCTCATTATTACCGTCGATTTCCAAGATTTTAGAGAAAATTATAAACAACAGGCTTATTAACTACCTGGAAAAATACAACTTCTTATCGAAAATGCAGTTTGGATTTAGGTCTCAGTTATCAACAGCGGATGCTGTACATAACCTCACTGATTATCTAGTCCAGGAACTCGATGGTGGCAATCAAACCATAGGAATATTCCTTGACCTTGCCAAAGCTTTTGACACAATTTCCATACCCATCCTATTGCACAAGCTTGAAAACTTAGGTATAAGAGGAAATGAGCTTAAACTCTTCTCTAATTATTTAAGTGAAAGGTCTCAATGCGTGAAAATTGACAACATACTGAGTTCTGATCAGGAAAATACTTGTTTTGGAGTTCCCCAGGGAAGTATATTAGGCCCCACCTTGTTTCTTATATACATCAACGACCTGTGTAACATGAACATAGTAGGGGGAAAAATCATCTCATATGCCGACGACACAGCAATCTTGTTTTCTGCCAAGACAGTAGATGAACTATATAAAAATGCACAACAAGGTTTTAATGTTGTAAATAACTGGCTCCAACAACACCTGCTAACTTTGAACACCGATAAAACTAGCTTCATTCAATTTTCCATGCGTAACGTGCCGTCATCGCATGCAGACCTGAACATTTATGCACATCACTGCAGAGACCCTTTAGCTAACTCGTGCGAGTGCCCAAACATTACCAAAACCGAGAAAATAAAATACCTTGGTATTGTTATTGACAACACTCTTTGTTTCAAGCAACATATAGAGATTTTAAATGGCAGAATACGTAAGTTAATATTTGTATTCAAAAAACTACGATCCATCGCGGACTCAAAAATAATCAGTCAAGTCTACTTTGCCTTATGCCAATCATTACTAACTTACTGTATTACGTCATGGGGAGGTATGGCTAAAACATCTTTACTAACCATAGAGAGGGCACAGCGAGCGGTTCTTAAAGTCTCAACTTTCCGCCCTTTCCTTTTCCCCACTGACCTCCTCTTTAAATCCTGTAAGGTACTAACAGTTAGGCAATTATTTATATTAAACACAGTACTAAAACAACACGCCGCGCTGCCATACAGCACTGAAACTACTAATAAAAGACGAAAAGATATTGTTTGCTATAATAATATAAATACAATACATACTTTCTCTTCTAGATTTTTCTTATTCCTTGGTCCCCTTCTTTACAATAGGCTTAATAAAAAACTTGGTTTCTATCCTTATTCTTACGGTATGACGAAAAGAATATTACAAGAAGCCCTTCTCAATATGTCGTATGAAGAAACAGAGGATTTATTAACAGTTTTATCATAAGTATTATTAACATTTTTCTTTAAATATTTTAAATTTTACACAATTTTGTTAATTTTATTTTTCTATTTGTAATTGTTTATTTTGTATGTTTATGTCTAGCAATTTAAGTCTGAAACACAGGGTGCTTCTCACCTTAGCTCAGACAAAACTATGTTTGTACCTTTTTAATGTATGTCTATATTGTAATATTTTATACCACCTAAGAATTTAAATAAAGATTTATTATTATTATTATTAACTATGTATCCATTGCCGCTTCTTAGCAATAGTAATCATTTACTATTGCCGTGTGGTTCCCGGCAGAGTAGAATAGGACCACTCCAGGTCATCCCGTGGATGTCGTAAAAGGCGACTAAGGAAACACAAGCTAAACAAAGCTTATTAACATCAAAGAGACCTCTCCAACCCGTCTGGCCAGCGTGGAGAGTGTAGGCCAAATCCTCTGACTACTCAGGCTAGTATATGGCTCTGGTAGTACAGAGAGGGTCGTGCTCCTGCAGTGGAGACTAGAAAGACCTGATGATGATGATGATGATGACTATTGCTAAGAAGCGGCAATGGATACATAGTTTCAGGCCAGAGGTAGAGGAATGAGAATGTATTTCATTAACAAGATATATTTTTATCCACTTTTAAGATGGACGCTATGCAGTCAAGAAGACAGAGAAGTCAACTTTTGTATTCAGTAAAAGGCGTTGTAATTTTTAGAGTTTTGTTTTAATTTAAGTAGTGTCACCCTACATTATTTACTCCCTCGACATTTCCCGTTGATCAACACCCAACAACTATTAATCAAATTACAACAGCTATTAAAATTTCATGCTAATAACACAATTTGTACTCAATAACCCGTTCATCAACCCCTAAGAATAAAGAAACCCCTCGCGTGACTGACCGCTGGTAAGCAGTTTTATTTTTACGATAAATAACTCGCCACTGATGGAAATCGTCTGGACTCCAGCCCGGGAACTGAACCTAGCTACCGGAGTAAGCTTATCTGGCATTGACCTTTGAATTTGAATATCTTCAATGTGACCTTTACGTAAGGATAATTCAGACTGTTAACGTTTGAAACTATTTGGACACGAAAGAAAGCAGAAAGTTTATTTTACTGCTGTTTGATGTCAAGGGTGCTCTTGCATTCATGGTAAAGTCAAGCTATCTTGTATATATTGATATTAATGACTCTCACTCCGTATCCATTCTTTTATCAGAAAAACTGATATGTAAATTGAGATTTCACTATTTTTTAGGGTTCCGTAAAAAAGTTGAAAAACGGAACCCTTATAGGATCACTCGAGCGTCTGTCTGTCCGTCCGTCCGTCTGTCACAGCCGATTTTCTCCGAATCTACTGAACCAAATTAGATGAAATTTGGTAAGATAGTGTAATTCTATGACCCAAACACGGATGTGCAAAGTAAATAAAGATTTTTTTGAAATAAGGGTCATTTTGGGGGGGCCCAATTACAACATTTTAAAAGAAAGTTCTGCAAACCTTACTGTGTTATATATCAAATGAAAGGGCTTATTATGAGGATCTCAAAAATATTTTTTTTATTCGGGTAATATCAATACTTTTGATTTTATTCACGAAAGAAGGCAAAAATTGACCATTCCCCCCCCCTGATCTCCGAAACTAATGGGACGAAAATTTTGAAAAAATTACAAAATGTAGTTCATTCCTTGAAGATTACAGGAAAAATAATAAGAATTCTATCACTTGAAAATAAAGTGGTAAACTCACAATAATAATTTGATCTAGGGAAATAGTTCACTAAAACACCACTAGATGGCGCTAGTCAATTGAATAAAACATTTTTGCACATTGTGTGTGTGTTCACGAAGCATATTTGTACGGAATCCTCATTGCGCGAGTTTGACTCACACTTGGCCGGTTTTTTGAATGTTTTCGCGATTGTGACAAACGATACACGGATTGGGATAGATAGATCATAGATAGACTTCATGGGGGTCAGGGGTCAGGCCAGGGGGCTGACCCCCTAGGCCCCCGCCTAGATAGTCTGTTTGATAAATAGATGTCTCTGTCATCTAAGCGTGTACAGTACATCTTCTTCTTATTTAAGAGCTTTGTAGCTCACAAAGCTCTTAAATAAGAAGAAGATGTACTGTCGATGGAGTATACGCCAAACTTCTCTATCCTCTGCTTTAGACTTTAGGTTCTTGATACGACATGACACCAGCCTTTTTCTTTTTTGTACAGTACATCTTCTTCTTATTTAAGAGCTTTGTAGCTCTTGTCGATGTTTCATTCTTTGTAGATCAGGTCTATTTTAGTCTCTGGATTTGGGCTACGCCATAGGCCTACGCTCCACGCTGGCCTGGATTTATAAGCTCTGTTTAGCGAGTGTTTCCTATGTTGCCTTCTACGTCTATTCTACTGTGATGGGAATCACACGGCAACGATACTAATAGTTACTTAAACAGATAAACATCCAAGACCTAGGCGAATCTGAGAAATATCGTTTTCCATTATGACCTGGCTAGGAATCGAACTCGAGCCTCTCGTGTCAAAGGCTGGCATATTATCTAATTAAATTATACCGAATTACAAATGGACGCAGGGGAATTTTATAAGAAATCATGTCGTTTGAACTGTAAGTAAGCGTGGTCATGAAAACAGACAGTCTATTGATTTCCCAAATATTACTTCCGCCGGAAGGAGGCCAATGTCGTGATACGAAGCTAATCGGAAATCGCAGGTGTACTGCTGTGTCACTATGTCAATGTTACTCCGTATTGATAGGCCAGTCAATATCGACACAAAAAATGCAAACATTGCAAAATGCGCATGTAACGGCGATATTATTGTATGCTGTAGAGATCCTTGAAAAGCTTATCACCAATTTTGGAACTTTCTTAATATTGTGCTACATCTGACGGACCCGAAGAAATAATACTTTTTCAATTTTATTTTCGATAATTATGAGTTTAACCGTACAAGCTCAAAAAACTAAAATATCCCAAATTTGGCGATTTAAAAAAAAAAAAAAAAACTAAATAGTTTGACAAGCTATGACTCAAAAGCTACGCATTACAAAGAGCTCAAAATATACTCTTTCTTGCATTTATGTAATGTCACAGGTGTGATGAATAAATGTTAATTTCAATAAATGTAAACGGTATTGTATTGGTACGTCTGAAAATTATATGCATATTAAGAGGGTATACTAGCAGTGCGTTTTCCATACAAATGTATTTCTCTATTTTCTCGCTGAAAACTGCTTCTAGAGGCACAATTCTTCTAACATACAATCTATTACTAAAATAGGTATGTCCCTATGTTTTGTTTTTTTCAAAAAACCTATTTATAAGAAAAAAATAAAATTGTACAAAAACCGTTTCTTTGGAAAAAATAAAAAATAGGGGCATCCCTATTTTAGTACTAGATTTTATGAAAAAATAATTGTGGCTCTAAAATCAGTTTTTAGCGAGAAAATAGAGAAATACATTTGTGTGGAAACCATATTGAAAAAATACTGCTAGTATACGCTCTTAAGTCTGTACTTACAAAGTTGTTTTGAAAGCGGAATATCACGAAAACTAAAAACATGAAATGATAAACTAATGACAGTTAAAAGTACATTATCGTGATGCTAGTCCATGCCAGACAATATATAGGAGCTTGTTATTTTGTCATTAAATCTGAAAAAATACATTTATTTCGCTAAATAGCCCTATAATAATAGACATTTTTATGTACCTAGAGACCGGCGTTTGTTTTCTAGTAAAAGTTGTGTTAAAAAATAAAGATACCTCACTCAAACACTTATACTTCGTTAAATAGGTCTTTAAAAAATATTGTGAGGTTGAGAACACTATTTTTTGATTTAGGGATCCGTTTCCGCAAATTTTTTTCAAATTTTTGTTAGAGGTAATTGTCCACCCCCTCTATCTGCTAAACGGTTATAATATATGGATACGTGAAAAAAATTACAGCAGTAGTATAAATACTGAAGTTGAAAGGAAAACTATCAGAGCTGAGTACTTAGTACAAACTAAAAAGTTATAGGCAACCAACTTATAAAATGTACTGGAAAATGTAAATTTTCATTGTTAGATGTTTTTGGTCGTTAAACTGTGAGGTGCGAGTGTGAACTCAAAGTTGTCATTCGTAGCTACGGAACCCTAGACTGCGCGTGGCCCGACACGCACTTGGCCGGTTTCTATTTTTTTGTAATAATAGGAAAAAAAATAAATAAAACGATAATCTTAGAACATAAAATCAAGATAAAATCATGTATGATGTTTATTATTAAGAAAAAATAATTTTCATACGAAAATTCTATAAAGACAGGATTTGATTCAATTCTGTTTATATATTTATTTTAATTTACATTTTTTGGTGGTTGGAAAAAATGCGTCCGTAATGACATCACAAAACCTGAAATTTATTTCTTGAATATCTCATTAATCCTTTGTTTTTAATATCTGTAACATTGAAAATATCTCGAAATGGTTTAAGATTCAGCCAGTTAAAGAAAAATTTATCTAAGCGAATTAAAATAGTAAAATAACTTAAGACTTAAACATTCGTGATGCTTACAAAGAAGTTAATTTATACATACGTACGACACGTTATCTGTCTACCCCGCAAGGGAAAAAGACGTGATAGTATGTATGTATGTATGTAGTACGACACGTTCATATAATAAATGAACTACTTACTTTTTAGCCTCCCAAGAAAGGGGAGTACAAAAAAGCTCTACAATTTACGATGCCAGAAGCTTGACCCCTTTTTACTTGAACTTTACTTGCTTATCAGAAATCTAAGGCGTACTTACGTAATTAATAACAAGAAAATGAATTTTTACGTAAAAATGTGCCGACGGACCTACTAAACCTGGAGTGTTGAAGGTTGTAGAGTGGTTTTTAGGTACAAGAGAAAATAGAATCTTTATAGGAACACTCGTGTGTTTGTCTGTCGGTCTGTCAAAGTCAATTTAGCTTCAAAGACAAAAACTTACCATTCCATACTTACCTTTCAAAAATCAATCAAGTATGGTAAAGTATACTTTTTTTTCGATAATCTTCAAGCGAAGGCGAAAATCTTTATTATGAATTTGTTTCAAAAATTTACGGCCGGTGACTTCAGATATAAAGTAAATAACATTACCAGAAGAAAAGTATACTATACTTGATCGATTTTTGAAGTAAAAAAATTTTACCTTTGCGTATTTAATAGTTTTAGACAGAATGATCGGAACGGGAGAAATATGCTGAACTTTTAGCGCCATTCTTCATTCTTAAGAAAACTCTTACAAGATTATTTATTTCAGGCTTACTTGTAAAGCTAAAAACACCAACAACCTCGAAGAAGTAGATATAAACAATAACTTTTTATACAGGACCAATGCTGAGAAAACAAAAAAGAAAAATCTTCGACCGGCCGGCACGGTTATTTGTAACAAAATGCCAAAATTTATTTGACGATTTGATAGCTTGAAGAGCATTTTCAATTTTATTTTACAATGATATTTTTCAAGCTATCAAATAAGTCCGCCAAATTAAACAACTTTTTCTATAGGACTAAAGCTGGGAATTCAAAATATGTTCGGCTTTTGACTGACCACTTGTCTCTACTCCCTAATAGTCGATTGTTATAATTTGACATTTGAAATCTTTGCACTTTCCTCGCATTCAACGAACTAGCGCCCTCCTCGGCCGCGCCAGGGAATGTGTTATACTTCTAAAACTTCCTCATGAATCATTCATTAATAATAATAATAATAAGAAAAGAAATAAAAGAAATAAATAAAGAATAATAATAATAAATCCTTTTATTTCCGACCAACTAAAGATCATTTATTGTTAGTAACACACAAATCTTAACAAAAACTAATGTTAGTACACAAAAATAAATAATAATAAAAACACAAGGCACAGAAACATCACACCTGTGCGTTTCTCAGTATGTGAATCATTGAGCAATGATTCACATACCGAAAATCGACACGTGACGCAAACAGCTTTAGAATACTGTTGGAGCTGGCCCGAATTCATTAAAATTCATTAAAATCTGTCGAATAATTAATACGATGTAAGCAACCAGACAGCGGATGCGACTTAATTTTATACTATTATATGTAAAAATATGTAAAACTAACTGTTACCCGAAGCTTCGCCCACGTGATGTATAGCCTATGTCCTTTTCAGTACCCTAACCTATGTGTATGCAAAATTTCATGATGATCAGTTAAGTAGATACGGCTTGAAAGCGTAACAAACAAACAAACAAACTCACTTTCGCATTTATATTTTAGAAAGGATTAGGATTAGGAAGTTAGGATATGGGTAGTTGGGTAGGATTAGGATAAGGATTTATCAAAGAACCATAACTGATTTATCCATGACGGCTGACATTTCTAGCTCTACCTTACCTCAAAAATAACATAAAATATACCTTCTTTCATGTGAGCTGGTTGTTAATTTGACATTTAAACCTAAACAACGTACTCGCATACTAATCCCCTCACGACAGCTGACCTTTCCACCCCTCCACTAATTCTTCAGACTTGGAATGCAAATACTTTTCCGCCGCTGAAAACTCAAGGGTTGGAACATTTACATAAATATAATTGTTGGCGTCATGTTTTCTTTTCTATTTATGGAAGGCTGCGAAGGTGAAGGAGACGCCCAACGTTTCATTGTTTCAACGTAAGTTAAGTACCTATAATGTATGAAAAAATATAAAAAAAATATATATTTATAGAAAATACGAAGTACGATGAATCTTACTTCCTCTAGTTTTATATTATTTATGATTGGAGTTTTAATGTAGTCTTCCTACAGATGCCAAGCGCTTGCCAATATCTAAGATGTCCTCATCTATAGATACTGCGGCGGCCACAGTGGCAAACCACCGGTTTTGCCACTCTTTAGTTCTTATGTAAATTTTTTATACTTGTTAAATTTGATCAATAACCTTGATTAACTACATACTCCTAATTTTTTCAGGGAGCGTGAGCCGTCCCTACTTGGATGGGTGTCTACAAATGGCATAAATATATCTCGAGAATCTCCGTGCTTCGGAAGACACGTTGAGCCGTTGGTCCTGGTCATCATTGAAAAATGTGACACCTGTGTTGAGCATTTATGCACGAAAAACTCACGAAGAATAAACAAACTTACCTGTACATGCTGGTTTAGGTTATTAGGATCCCTATCCTCCAACGCTTCCTGCACATTTTCAGGCTTGGCCGTCGGCATGACCACCCTTTTCTGCGGGACCCCCTCCGAAGCCGTGAAAACCGGTTCCGGTGTCGGGACCAGCACCGGCGGGGCGGACGCCGGTTCCGGGACCTCCGGGATCAGATTGGCCTTGTGGGTGCAGGCGAGGCACTGCCGGGAGGTCGAACGGGTTAACTTTGGGACGGCGGAGCCGCCGGATCCCAGCGGAACGTCCTCAAAGGCCACGGTCGGAGATATGTTGTTCTTTTTACAATTTATTTAAGTTAAAAAAGGGTTTATCTTGTCCAATGAGTTCCTTATTCGAAATTTTCAACTTTTTTTTTACTTTTGCGACTGGCAGTTTGAATTTGTTTTAAAAACTTAGGCTAATCCTTCATAAAGTTCGTTCTTAAATTAAATATTTTTAATTTATTAATATTTCACGCAGTCTACAGTAGTCGCATTCGCACTAATTTCGCGAAGTTAACTATCACGACGTATTAACTTGCTCTTGAGTAATTTCATCAAGTCGACTGTTGCTTCATATTATATCTAATCTATTAACCAACTTCAGTCAAAGTTGGGTAAAGCGCGTCTTATCTTATTAATATAACACTACAATTAAATGTGTAAAAGCGACTTAATCGCTGAAAGCCCACTCAAGCACTAACAAGTTTCCCTCCAAAAGTCGTCCATGGTTTCTGCGCATGCCTGATTCAGAAGTACTTATTTCAGTTTGAGAGTTTGTTAAGTTTTTATTACATTGTTTCGTTTCCTACTGGATATAAATGGACCGGCAATAAACACAGCAATGTATGAGAAAGTGGAGCTTTGCATATTTTTATTTTTTATTGCTGAGCCAGGACAACGACCCCTGGGAATTTCTCAATAAATTACTAGAAAGGAGTGGATGATTACCCTTAATGCATGTTTCCCCTCACTTTTATATAGCAGTAACACTACTATATGTCGATTTTACCTACATAACGACCGCAATATAGTTCTTTTCAAGTTAAAGATGTTTGATTGAAGGGGTCAAGTTGACTAATTTTGGTTTCGGCGCGGTTGCCCATTAAAACAGTATTTTCGTTAGGTATTTGTATCTTTTCAAATAAAATTTTCAGCCGTTTTAATAGCTCCTGATGTTAAAAATGTTCCAGTTCTGTTCCCATTTGAAATAAATCATTTAAAAGAAAACAGAAAAATATTCAAAAGAAAAATTAGATGCTACTAGCACACTAGCTGTTACCCGCGGCTTCGCCCGCGTAATATATAGCCTATGTCCTTCTCGGTACCCTAACTTATGTGCATGCAAAATTTCATGATAATCGGTTCAGAAGATTCGGCGTGAAAACGTAACAAACAAACAAACTCACTTTCGCATTTATAATATCAGTTAGGATAATTAGGATAGGATAGGATTCAAATTACAGGTCAGTCTGAAAAATATCATTTTACATCATGATCTGGCCGGGGAATGAACCCGGGACTCCTCGTGTCGCAAGTTGACGTATAAACTACTGCGCTACGGAGTCTGTTTAATTTCGTGTGTAAGAAGTACAAGTGTTGAAATCTTGAACTAGGTAGGCCTTATCCCTAGCGATCAAAGTGGAACTAGCTCTGATACTCAAGACTCCGTAATTGCCTTACCATGTGATTACAGGCGGAATTATATAATACAACGTCATCATCAGGTCTTTGTTAGTCTCCCCTAGAAGAACACGACCCTGTCTGTACTCCCAGAGCCATAATTATATTAATTATCCTGAGCACCCACTCCCCACGTTGGCCAGTCGGGTCCACTCTAGGAGCACGACCCTCTCTGTACAGCCTGAGCTATATATAGCCAGAGCAGTCAGAAGATTTGGCCTACACTCTCCACGTTGGCCAGATAGGTTACAGAGATAGAGGTAGTTGGTCTCTTTGATGTTAATAAGCTTTGTATAGTTTGTGTTTCGCCTTCTACGACATCCACGGGAAGACTTGGTGTGGTCCTTATTCAGTAGAAAAGGTTCCCTGCAGTACTCTGCACACGGCATGAATTAAATAATACAACAAATTGAAATACGTATAGATGTTTATTAACTTGTCGAATATAATGTTTCACTAAGTCTATCGTTATATACATGCACCGTTTATATACAACAATAACATATAGAACTACGAGTAAATATATTAGCTGTTAAGTTACTTAGACATATGTTATATACAGTTCACGTTGAGCATATATGTAACTTTGATTGGTATATGTTAAATTATTGTATTGCACATAAGAATTTATATGGAATTACTTAGTACATTGTTTATTTTTCTGTTTAAATGTATCGTATGTATGTAAGAGTATAGGCTCTGGATTCAATCATATAGGTACACGTAGAACAGAAATTTTCGACTATAAAGTAAAATAACTTAAAATTTTAGAATTTAATAAAGGACACTTTTAAGATGATTGTAATCTACACAAACTTTACTAACTGCAAACATCGCGTATAGCTTAAATAAGTAGTCTATCAATTCCAGTCGAACAATTAGTATCGGCCAAAAATATTTTAATGACGTCTATTTTTGTTCCGTTAGAAATAGTCCGTCCGATATTTTAATAGTGTGCGTTTTCCATTCACACAATTACACCGACAAGAGCTTAGATAATAAATATCGGACTAATTATATTATCATCATCATCAGGTCTTTTTTTAATCTCCATTGCAGGAGCACAACCCTCTCTGTACTACCAGAGCCATATATTAGCCAGAGCAGTCAGAGGATTTGACCTACACTCTCCACGCTGGCCAGACGGACTGATTATAAATAAAAAAAAAAAAAACAAAAACCGCAAGAAGATATATATTTCAGAAAAAATCTAAAGTTGAGTTCTTTGACCCTTTTCCCCAATGGTACTATTTCTGACTAACCCTGTAATAATTTCTGAAAATCGATAAATAGTAATACGTTGATTAGCCCGCGTGGCCGCAGTTAACCCAGTAACGGCGCGCCCGGCCGCTCCTACCCACAGAGCAGGAAATGTTACTCACTCGCGCGCTACTAGAGTTTTTTCTTGAATGGACTACGAAGCAAGCATTTGCTAATAAATTCACCGGACTTTTGTGTTGTTGTTGAGTGCCCTTAACCTATAAGGCGAACATCACCAAAGGCCCAAGGAGGGACGGACCTCGGCTTTGGGCGTTGCCTGTGTGAGCAAGGTTAAAAGAGACAGCAAAATTTCATGTGCCTGATGGGCCGCGATTTGCATGCATAGCCTGAAGGGCCGAACTGAGAAACAAATGCCACAAGGGACGCCTTTTCAACACATTTCATACGAAACAAGCGTGTCAGGGTGCGGTACTGTTTATATAGGGTTTCAAGGTATATATATGTTATTTTCTAATTAGATTTTAATTTATTAACCTTTTAAATGTAATCATGATACCATATCACAGCACATTGGGGCATTTTTACGACAGGCCAAGTAAACTTTTGCCTACTAGTCGGGCGTGGGTTGGAGTTGGCACGCGGTATTGTTATTACTTTCGTCTTTAGTAGGGTACGAGTGATATTTTGTGCTCTATGCTCTGCCCAAGGAGTGTATTATATTGCGATGATTGATGGACGGACACTAAAAGGTTACGCCGGGTGTAAACGCGGCAAATATCATGTTTACGGAGGGGACATTTTAGGCACCTTAATGAAAGATAGAAATTCGTGTCAATTTTATAACTATGAACCATCATTGTTTTGGCCAATTTAATACAAAGAAAAAGAAAAGAGGGAAAATGTCATTAAATATACACGTGAATATAGACTACCTTTTGGCTATTAAATGTCTTAAATTGAAAGAAAGTTGACAACAGTTAAGTACTCAAAAACCTAAAAAATACTGCCGAAACAGAAAACGATACTGGTTATGTATCAATTTGCACACTTAAGTTGTATCTAAATAATCAAATTCGTAACATCATTAACCATTTCGGTAAATAAAATAATAAGAACACTACAAGTAGCACCTGTTTCAAAGATGTAAGTCTAAATTATTCTATATTAAAGCTTCAGTAGAAATTTACAATGGAAGACAATAGTTATTGCATTGATCGTGATTAACCACCTATAACAACTATATTTTAAATAAGTACTAAATATAATTCAATAATTATACATTATTTATACAAACCCTTTAAAGCACTCCTCGGAGTAAAAATAGAAAGAAAACAACTTTTTACATATATATTATCAAAGAATATAAAAATTAAATATTACGTATTTCCAAATATGCCCTATCTGTTACAAGTAAAGTAAAATTTCTTCAGTAGAGCAAGAATCAAAAGTATTAATATTCTAAAATAATTATAAAGAATAGTCTATACATTTCCATAATAAAATAATATTATAGACCGAGGGAGACTAGATATCGCCAATTCATGAGTTAATGTAAAACGAGCACACGATACAACTAGGTACGTAAGTAAAATCTAAATTTAATCATGCATTTTACGTCATAAATACTGATGGTGCACAGCAACACACTAAATATTACTATGAATCGGCTTCTCCGAAATTGCGGCCAGCGGTCTTTTTGACCCAAATGGACTTGCGTGACGAGCCACCCCTTCCAATTATTGTAAAGCCTTTTGGTTTGCTTCGAGAATTCGTGTTTCACTCAACAAATAGAATTTGGCTGTCTCGAAAGCTTTTCACGAACGTATTTTCATACTATTTGATATTTAAGTATTCATTTTATAACTGTTATTACCCAGTCTCTTTCACGCTGACGATTTTCAACCATGCACAATTTTTGCGAGACGTCTCGACTCTATTTGACCGACTTTATTTCTAAAGAGACTCAGTGGCTAGTTTAATGCCATTTGTTTATACATGGCGAAATTTTGATCGTTCCGGACCATTAAAGGGGTGATTCAGCCTGTCAATATAAACAACTTTTCTTATGGGACAAATGCTGTAAACTCGAAAAAAATTTCGACATTCCTATACAAATTGCCCGGGCGGCTGAACACTTTTTTATGAAAATGTTGAAATAAGATTTGAGTTTTCAGCATTGGTCCCATAGGAAAAGTGGTTCATATCGACGGGCTGAATCACCCCTTTAAGGGCCCAGAATGATCAAAATTTAGCCATGTATAATGATACAAACAATACGTCATTTAGGCATTATATCCCAACTGTCACTATACGTAATAGACAGTTCAGACCACTGCTCTTCAATGTCTATCAAAACAGCAGTATTTTGGTCCGAACAACAGCAAATGTCACCTGAATTGTTCCCGAGCTTTCATTTTAAGGACCGTTTATAATTAGTTTATCTCTTGGTCCTAACCGCTGATGTTCAGTGTCTGACGACTGACGCCTGATTTGGCCAAGACAAACTTCATTCCATGACTATTTATAGTAGGTATTTTGGTCCGAAATAGTTCGAACCACTGATGTTCAGTGACTGACGACAGCGGCCCGACTTGGTCCGGAAGGACGGAGTGTTGGTACGATTGCTGGCTCTTCTGCTTCTTCTTCGGTAGTTTCACTGTGGGTGGAGGAGAAAAGGGTTAGGAACTTCTTAGCATTTAGGTAATGATTTTTTTTGAAAATTACCAATGATGTTAGGGGATAACGTTTCATTTATTAATGGTTCAAAAAAGGGGTATAGGCATGCAACTGAACGACTTATCTTGTGAAATACAAATTATTGTATCCCACTATGAGGTTACCTTGGAATATACCACATGCACATTTAACAAATCTACAGTTTTGTAAAACTATGGTATACTTATTTAGCTTGCCTCTAGAATATTATTTGGCTAAATAGGATATCTAAAGCAGTTTATATTGCGAGGCATATCTTTATCACATATTTATTAAGCTTAAACAAAATGCTGATAAAATTACAAAACGAAAGAAAACCACCACAAAATCTGTTTTTATGTTGTGCTTTACGGACTAAGCCTTTTCATTTACACCAATCACGATTGCTTTATTTATTTTATGGTAATCGTATTTATAGAATCTGTTAAAACACGTCGTATGATGTTCGTTCTCAGTAAGCTGGATATTATAGTCGTCGGTTTATTATAAGCACTCACCTTTACCTCGTGCCTATAAACATGACTTCTACTATATTATAAAGCTGACCGTACTTGCATCATAACATAATGAACACTTGTAAAGTTCTATTATATTGAAATTTCTCATATAATTAATTATATAATGCTCTTACAGGAGATCAGCATAAAGGCAAATTTCGATTTAGCGATTATAATCGCGGGATTAGCAATGAAACCTAAAATATTTTAGATATTTTATTACATCTGATTGTTATTTTCTGTCTTTCTCTACCTTTTTCATCTTTTACATGCTTTTTAATACATTCAAGATCCTAAATCTATAAGTAATCAGCATTTCGTCTACATATATTAAGTAACAATTAATCCAATCTACTGGCTACTTAGTAACTATATACAAGGCACTAAGCTGAAGCACTCACCGTCGGCTGGCGCAAGTTAGGGTTAGACATAGCGACCTCATATCACCACCTTGGGAAAAAAACGCCGGTTAGCATCACTATCTACTTATTTTAGTTTAAGCTCATGCCTACAGCTCTCCGTATTTAATTTTATTATTTGAAACATGCTCATTCATCTTTTGCATTAAAATACAGGATCATTTTAAAAACATCAACAACTTCTTAGTTTCAGAATCAGAATTCCTAACAGAATATAGCCCGCAAGAAAATAGGTGAAAATTGGAGGAAACAAATTGAGACTTCCCATAGAAACTCGGCCAGCGGTCGAGTGATCACTGAATTTGTATAAGAGTTTCAGTTATATTTCTCTGATTTTCGCCTTTTTTCTTGTGGGTATAATATTTTGTTAGGGATTCTGATTCTGAAAGTACGAGATTATTGTTGTTTTTAAAATAATCCTGTATATTAAAAGTATTTTTATTTTCCTATGTACTTTTTTTTACTTTCGGCAAATAAATTTCCGTAAAATAATATTGATTGTCAATAAAGCAAATACTTAAAGATATTACCAATTTCTATTTTCAAAGTTTTAAATACATACAGTCCGAAAGGAACTTTATGGCGGTTCGGAACATCGCGTAAAGCTATGCGCAGTACACAATATTAGGTTCAGCGGAGCGCGCGCGGGGAGGCTGGGAGCGTACTGCGCAGTCCTCCTTCTTCTTCTTCCTTTACCTTATCCCACTTTTTTATGTGGGGTCGGCACAGTATGTCAGCTCTCTCCACCTTGATCTATCATCTACCATAGCCTTTGTCACTCCCCTCCTGTTCATACTCTCCTTGACTCCATCGATCCATCGTTTCTTAGGTCTTCCTCTGTTCCGCGTACCATCTACTTTCAAATCGAATGCCTTTCTTGTGATATGAGTTTCTTCTCTCCTCATCACATGTCCATACCAACTCAGTCTATGACTATGGAGCTTTTCTGTTACTGGCGCGACTTTCATACTTCCTCTTATATACGCAGTCCGCAGCTAATATCCGCACTGCCATAACGTTTGATTCGGACTGTATAATGTTATCATATCTTTTAGGCGCTTACACCAGCCAACTAGCGCCACCCTTCATTTTATTTCTTGTACTGCTAAATAAGATCAAATTGACAAAATCGACGTAAGTATTTCACTAGTAAATGACTGCTAGTATTTTTTGTATTGCTTTTCATTATTTTGCGTTTGGTAAATCAAGAGAATTACGCATTACCGCCAAAAGCGGCCACTTTTGGCGGTAATGAGTAGTTCTCTCAATCTGATTTTCTGATGTCGATGAAAAGTTCTTCTCAAAATATTACAAGTAATTTACTTAGGAAGTAATTAAGTACGTAGATTTTTTCAATTTGTTCTTATTTCGGAGAACAAGAATTACGGGTGTCGCTAGTTTCGATGATGTGATCCTCTTAACCTTTCAGAAAATGGATAAAAATAGAATTCTATCGCTCATGGACGCGATGACTAAGTTTTAATTACTAAATACCTGATTTTGATGGGCTGTCGCAACGACAGCTCGGAGCCTGAGGTGGAGGGGGAGCGCGCGGCGGTCAAGAGGCGCGGCGGGCGGGGCGTGCGCGGCGAGCGGCCGCGGGCGAACTCCAGCCGGTAGTTGTCGGACCGCGGACTGCCACTGAAGGGAGCTTCGGGTTCCGCAGCTGTGGAAGGTTAAAAAATGTTAACGTTTTCACAGGATTTTTTGTTGAAGGGTTAAATAATGTTATAGATTTTCATTTTAGGATCTTTGCTTGTAGTTATCAAATTCATGGGGGCAATGATGGCGTCCTAAGCGCAGTTTTACACGCCAGCCTGCGACATGAGGTTTGATCCCCAGTCAGGTAATAACAGGAAACGACAGGAGACGAAGACCTTGATTCTTTCAGTAAATATTGGACTCCAAAAGCCATGTGTCGGAAGCTGAATTATAATATCAATGGTTGGTAGGAAGGAGGATAGGTCTACACCCTGCAGTATAGGCTGAAAATAAAAATAGCTAGAATATAAATAAAATAATCCACCATTGGCTACTCATAAACTTGTAAAGTAATAAACATTTCACTTTAATATATTCCTGACATTGTGCCACATATCTTCATATTTATGGCTGTCTGTCTGTCCAAGGTCGACGCCACACGTGTATACGTGCTAATGTGCGTTTCCGTCCCACTACCTTTGTTACTCTTTGTATTGGTATTGCTTTTAGTGTAGTGTTAGTTGTAGTGTGGGAATCGATTCACCTTCGCATATTTCGATGTTCCGAAAGAAGGCTATATTTGCACAGGGATACGCATTTACATAGTATAGTAGCTAATTCGTGATAGAAAATATTATTATTCCTTGTATAGGTATTGCTTTTAGTGTGCTTTTTAGTACGGCCGTGTGAGTGTGGGAATCGATTACACACCTTTGCATATTTTGATGTTCCAAAAGAAGGCTATCTTTTCACAGAGATACGCATTTACATAGTAAAGTAGCTAATTCGTGATAGAAAATATTACTATTTCTTGCCTTTGTTACTCTTTGTATTAATGATTTTAGCATATTTTTTAAGGATTCGAACCTCAAAAGTTAAAAGCCCTTAAAGGTACACGTAGAGGTGTCAAAATAAAGTTAATATAACTTATTGAGATATGCAGTCTTCTTAAGGCTGTAAAAAAATAATATTTCACGTTAACGCTGCATGCGTCTTAAAATCGGGCTGTGAGTGGAAATATTTAACGATTGTAAAATAATCAAAAACAATATCAAAAATTGATAAGATAACGAAAAATGATCGTTTTACGAATAAAAAAAGAAAAATTTAGTTTAACAGCCATACTTTTTTAATACGTAATATCAAAGACAACAATACTAAGTACTAATAGTGACCTTCATTATTGTATAAAGCGTTATCATGTATGGATCGTCCTCGATGTAGAATGCAGTAAGGCGCGGCCTGCATTTTATATGCTTTTAATAAGGGCAGTGAAAGTGTATTACAGCGTATAGCACTACTGTTATTAATCACGAGTACGTCATAATTATTACAGTTCGTCCTTGGTAATAAAAATAGCAGAACAATTAGTTCAATAGTTACTAGTGTTAGACCGTATAACTATATTGATTGCTTTTTGGTTGATGAGGAATGTCGTGGTAGTAGTATGGTAGTGACAAATACCACATCATTAACAAATCTAGTTTTATCAAACCATCGTTTAATAATGGACCACCTCCGTGACACAGTGATTAAAGCGGGTACCCGGTTCGATTACCAGGCAGGTCATGAGAGAAAACGATGTTTTTGCAGATTGACCTGGGTCTTCGATGTTTATCTAAGTATTCCAACTAATTCCAACTAATAATATAAATGCGCTAGTAAATTTATTTCTTTCTTGCCTCTGTACTGAACCATTGCATCATTAAATTTTGCATACACATTGTCTGGAGTACGGAAAAGGGCATATGCTGGCTTTCATCCCGGAGAAAAGTACTGTTCCCGAAGGATCGTCCCTAACGCGGACGGAGCCGCGGGAGAAAGATAGTTTATTATAAAACATAGTTTTTTTTTCGTATGTGTAAGTGGCCAACACTGGTGACAGATTTTTCAAGGTGCCTTAAGGCATCTGACATAGCTTAACGACTGCCATCAACGATGACAGCCGGGACGTTGGTCCCGGCTGTCGGCTTAACGTGCCTTCCGAAGCACGGAGGAGCTCGAGATATTTTTATGCCACTTGCGGTCACCCATCCAAGTAGGGACTGCACCAGGGGTTGCTTAACATACGTAAGCGCTCATAGAGCTCACACCCACTGGACCATCGGGCTCCTCAAAATATAGTATCGTTGAGTTATTCAGTATATATTTCGACACAAGTTTACAACTTACTGCGCGGCTAGCTCAATTTGAGTGATTGGTCCCTATAAATTAAAAACTGTCAGTGTCCGGACTAACATTACCAACTTCCATTACTAAGAAAACCTGTAGTTAATTCACAATCCGAAGGGTTTCATTAACACCAAGAAGAATTAATTAACACTGAACTCACCATTGTACACGACGTGTGTGGACATGGGCATGCGCGCGCATGCGGGTGGATGCGCGTGCGCCGGCGCGGCGCCTATCGCTGCGGCTGCCCAATCCCGGTACACCCGCGCTTCGTTGGCACCTTCCCGCCATTCTGACAGCTCGACACAACGGATCTGTGGGAATAAAAGGACTTTAAATCGTAGGTCAATAGTCCTCAAGGGTTTATTTAGAAAACTATATATACTATATTTAATAATTGATAATTCTACTCTTTTATAAAATGTAGTAGTGTTCGATACTAATGCATATTAGTATCGAACACACATTTCACAACTTACTACATTTATTTATTATTTATTTACTACATGGTCACTATCCAAGTGTGGACTGCGCCCGGGGTTTCTTAACATGTGTAAGCGCTAATAATGCTCAATCCCACTAGGCTATCGGGCCCATCAAAATGTTAGTGGCTGTAAAACCTTGTTTCCATAACACCATCGTAATTAGTACTTGAAGTGTATTTTAAATATACTTCTAATTGTTCATACAAACTGCAAAACTTGTTTGCAAATTGAGGACAAGGCTTATATTTGTATTGCATGCGGGTCACGGTGTGCATCAGATATCACCAATATGTCAATATGCGTGTTGTAAATCTTGATGTGCAAACTGGGCGCACGCAAAGTGCATGAATCCATCAAATTAATACAAAGATAGTATCGCTCGTAGATATATAAGTAAAGTATCTTAGTTGTGGTAGAGCCACGCTACCGGCGAAAATCACTTTTGCTGGTAGCATGAATGGGCCGGCTCGTCCGGGGAAGTACCACACTCTCACAGAAAATCGACGTTTGAGTAGTAGCTTTACAGCTTCTATGCTTCGTTCGGTGAGTGAGAGCGCCGGAGGCCCATCCCCCCTCCCCTCTTGGGAGGGAAAATAAAAGGCCGGCAACGCTCTTGTCATACCTCTGGTGTTACATTAGTCCATGGGCAGCGGTGATCACTTACCATCAGGTGACCCGCTTGCTCGTTTGCCGTCCTATGACATAAAAAAAAAAAAAAAAATCGCAATGGTCATTATTGATTTCTATTGGCAATAATAGAGTAGGTTCTTAAATACTTATGGTCCACTCGAATATTGTAAAGTCTAGAACTGTACATTATACATACAGTTTGGTTCTTGGTGTCAACATAAGAGATCTAGTTATATTCTTAGTTTTTTTCCATTTTTAACTGCCTGGCAGAGACTATACCGGACCAGTTGTACCATTGAGAAGTACCATTGATGATACAATTGGCACAGATGTAACCCACTTGTACCAAGCTTGTACCACCCGACACCCGACGTCAATTTGCTAATAATTAAAGTTTAATGGACCAATAGTACTATTCGTCTATTTAAGGTACAACTGTCATTAATGACATTTTTGTAAATTATTAATGAATGAATTAAATTATAAATTTATCTTAATATTGACATCGTGCTTGCTTTAAACTCTTTTTTTTCATGTTAATTTAATTTATCACTATTATAATTACTGACTTACGTATTAATTTCACATGCTTGTTAGTATAAGCAAAATAGAATAAGGACATGTTTATTATTTAAGATCGTATGTACTCTATTTTTTGTGAATAAATTATCATTATCATTATCATTGATGTATCCCGTTAGTACTATCACTTGCACAATTAAATTTATAGGATATATAAGAGACAAACTTTCGCCCGCGGTTTCCCTCGTGTTTATGTCGTTCCCTTGGGAACAGTTCTTTTTTCTGGCATGAATCGTAGCCCATGTCCTTTTTCCTATCCCAGACAAAGCACATGCAAAATTCCGTATCTGTTTAATATTCACTTTCTGCCGCTGGTCATATCATTTCCGATAAGATATAACAGAAAAACTGACCGCAGACATATTTTTACTGATTAAATAAGTATTTTAGATACCGGAGGAAAAGGAAACCGCTAAGGTTTCCAAACCTCATCCGTTAATGATGAATGCAAATTCGAAAATAAAATCTTTTTCTTACCGGTGTGGTGCTCTTGCTTCTGCCACTGATCTCCGATCCACTGTTGCTATGTCTTTGTCTGTCCCTGGTTCTTTCTGGTGCGGGAGACTCCCGGCATGAACCGTCTGGCTCGTCTCGTGCCTGGAAGTTAGATTTAGCTAATTAAAAAATGCCGTGCGGTTTCTGGTAGAGTAGAATAGGACCACTCCAAGTCTTCCCATGGAAGTCGTAGAGGCCGGCAGAGTAGAATAGGATCACTCTAAGTCTTTCGTGGATGTCGTAAAGGCAACTTAGGAAACACAAACTAAACAAAGCTTATAAACATGAAAGAGACCTCTCCAGCCCGTCTGACCAGGGTGGAGAGTGTAGGCCGAAACCTCTGACTGCTCTGGCTAATATATGGCCCTGGTAATACGTATATGTATATAATATGATCCTCTCGATCATCCTCCTGCAGTCTTCCTCCATCCTTCCAACGTCGATATTAATCGTTTGCTTGAAATTATTAAGGTCATTAATTATACAGATGTGTGGTGTAATACCTACTCAATAGGACATAAGAGCACTTGTGAGTTCCCATATGAATGCGCATCTGATTCATTTGTAAACAAATACCGTATGAACTTGGGGTTTTCGCCAACTTATGCACATTGGCGTCAGTTTAAGTGATATATACTGTACATCAGGCGGGCTGGCTGACACACCGTGAGAAAATCTGGCAGCTAGGGCCAGATCCGTAAACATGAGAACAACACGATCACTCTTAACTAAAGTATTTTTCGATAGGTCATTAGCCATGACAATACGTGTGTTTATTTATTTACTTTATTACACAATCGTAAAAGGCGGACTTAAAGCCAGAGGCTTTATCTACCAGTCAACCTACGGATGGTGCAGATAAAAGAACATTTACAACCATTAAAATAATAAGTAAAATATTAATAAGTATAACAGAAACCTATATCAAATTAAGGACCTAAGTTAAACACGTGTTTTGGAAAAGTTAATTTACTAATAAAACCAATTTTGACTTAGAGGTGAAACTTATAATTTTACATATCTACCTATAGTGAATTAAAAGTTTACGCAAACTTACTTTTCCGTGATGTGTGGGGGTCGGCATACTGGTGGCTCCGCTGCTGACCAGCCGTAGCTGCTGTCTGATGTTCGCCTTTTCCCTTGCTCTCTTGCGTTGGAATTCTTCTTCAACTCTACAAAATATTAAATTTTTTATTAACGTCTGCCTCACATCACAAAAGATACAGCTGAGCATAAAAGGTTTTATGAGTAATATTGTCACAATTATAAACATAACTAGCTGTTACCCTTGTTATATATAGCCTATATTCTTCTCAGTGATCTAACCTACTCGTATGTGTATGCAAATATCATGATGATCAGTTCAGTAGATACGGCGTGAAAGCGTTACTTACCGCCTCATGGCCTCCAATTCCGTCCTTCTCTGCTGTTCCTTCAGGTCTGCCTCCCTGGATAGCTTCTCTGCCAGTCTCCGCCTCTCCAGCTGCCTTACTGTCGACTGGAAGGTGAACCTCTTGCCTCGACTTACGTTTGTGTTTCTCTGTAAAAGATAGAGTATCGTTAGTAAAGCCTACAAATATCTCCGAAAATGTTACACCAATATTTAAATCATAGTAAAACTTACGCTAGATAGATTCATTATAGAAACCTGGCTTTTCTCACGTTTTTTTTTCATCGGCTGACTAGTTTTGGTCCGTTCGAAGAAAACGTGAGAAAAACCAGTGTAATAAATATTTAGAACAAAATAAAACTAAAAGTTATTCAAGAGACTAATAACATCAAAATCTTGAATAATAGAAAAGAGTCACTACTGACCAGATTTCCCGAAACATTTAGGTTAATCTTTTTACCACATGACTGAATGTCCCAAAGAAATAAGTCGACAAAATCAGAGGTCAGTATGCCTCTAATGGCTTGCTATAAACTTGAACTTGAAAAGACATTCCATTGTAAACCACAAAAGAAAGAATGACGTTTTAAACTCAACAACAATACGAATATAATTTAACTTTTGAACTCGCCAACAATGTGCTTACTGATCTATTAAATCTCCATTTGCACTTACAAGTAGAATTTTTACGCCTTCAAACATAATGGTTGGGAGTAGAGTGTATCTACTACCTAGTCTCGTGTGACCGACCTGGGCACAAATGGCCTGGGGTAACAATGAGTTTAGTGGATTAGAGTACCGCACTAACACCCACAATACTCAAGGCGTGCTTTTTGGATTTTGATTTTGGCTTGTAGTAAAAAAAGAAAAAGTTTTATTTTCTATTCCATTCGCCTTATCCGTTACTAGTCGCGGCGCATATCATGTAACGCTAGACCCTTTCTGCTCTCGCAAATTCAGTTCGGACCTTCAGTCGATGTGTGCAAATCGCGGCCCATAAGGCATATGAGAGTTTGCTGTCTCTTCATAAGCCTTGCGCACGCAGGAAACGCCCAAAGCTGAGGTTCATCACTCCTGAGGGCTCTTCTGATGTTTGGCTTACAGGTTGAGGGCACTCTGCCCTCATCTTAAAAGTCCAGTGAAGTAGCGAAAGCGCCCCTGGAGCTACACAGTCCATAAAAAGAGCTCTCAGGTTCAGTCTAAACCTAGATACGCCACTGATTTGAAGGCGTGAAGTTTCAACCCACTTGCGATTTAGAATATGTGGTTCGGAAAGTAAAAGCGGCTCTTTTGTAGAAATGGCCGAAAACCACGGTTCGAGATCGTCTCCAAATTGGACGCAGTATTTGGAGCGTGCGAAGATTTGTACATTGAGAACATCGCTTTATCTTTTTTCTATAATGTGAAACGGACATTAAATCTGTCTAGGATGCAAAGCACGCTGGTAACTTACATTTTTGACTGGGTTAATGACCAATATTCAATTGTGAAGCGATTCAATAACATTTTCATGAACATATATGATAATGAAAATCCGCAAAAAGGTCGAAAGTGAAGTTGGTTTTATGGATATGTCAATCACAGCATCTTGGGGTCGATCCTCTTTTCCTAAGGGATCCTAAAATTTTCAGCCGCCCGATCAATATATTTGAGATTGTCACTTTTTTTTTAGTTTCCAGCATTTGTCCCATAGGAAAAGTTGTTCCTATGAACGGGCCGCATCATCCTTTTAAGGGTCCAAAACAATCAAAATTTCATTATGTATATTTTAAAAAACTTCCACTAAAATAAAGAAACATAAAGCCCTAACGTGACACACCATGAAGGTGATACAGGGTGAAAACAAAGCGCGAGGAAGCGCTCGTCACAGATAACGCATTTAATTCATATACAGGATGTTATATTCGCTAATTCAGATCATAATCTGGCGCATCCTCTGTTGTGCAATGTTGAGTGACCTTGCGTATGTTCGATCATTGCACTATTCGGGTTTTATATTTAGCATTATAATAATAAGTTGTTGTTTTGAAGAGGTATCAAGTGTCTATGAATTTTGTTGATCATATTTTAATGTACCTTGTTTCGGAACATTTATGCTGTAAATAAATATTTAGGTAGCTCCATATAATTTAGGGGATAAGACGGTACATTATAAATTCAAATTTTTATTATTTACTATGAGGAACCTGATAGCTTAGAAGGTGTGAGCATTATAAGCGCTTATGCATATAAAGCAACACTGGGCGCAGTCCCCAATTGGATGGGTGACCGCAAGTAGCATAAAATTATCTCGAGCTTCTTCGTACTTTGGAAGGTAAGTTAATTCGCTGTTCCCGGTTGTCATCATTGATTGCAGTCGTCATGCTATATCAGATGCTTTGAGGCAGCTAGAAAAGTCTGACACTAGTGTTGGCCACTTACACACACGAAAAGCAAAACAAACAGCATTTACAATTATTATTCTGAGGGCTAGTTTTGTCACTCGTTTGATTAAAACAACTTTTGCACAAAGAGACTTAAATATGTATAATCAACTTAGCTTTTGACTACAGTTAATTGCTTTAGCAAGAAATTGGAATGAAATCCCAATGTTCTTTGTTACCCAACCAAACGGAAATCGATGTAAGTATATCATGAACGCTGTGTTTTCCTCCAAGCATTGACAAATATTATTACGTTCTGGTATCGTATGGCACCAACATTTGGCTTAAATATTGACGTACGCATTATTTGTTATTTGCTTACATCCGATGTCGAGGAATTGATCAAGGTTCGGTCTTTTGGTACGTATGAATTTCAAGTACGTGACGATACTTTAATCCGGTGGTGGTCATATGATAAGTAAGCACCTGGGGGGTCGAGCCCCGTTCCAAAGAGTTTCCCACATATTAGACCTAGCTAAACGAATAGATTTAGTTAAAATAAATATACTGACATCACACAGATTCAGCTAGCCCCAAAATAGGTTTGAGACTTGTGTTTTGGAATACTAACACAACGAAACTATATTTTTTATTAGATACTTATATAGACAAATATCCAAGACCAAAGTCAATCTGAAAAGATCATTTTCCATCTTGACCTGACCGGGATCGAACCCGGGGCCATCTGGGTCGCAGTCAGTTCGAATAATCCGCGAATCCTTTTATACAGGGTAAAATAGTTACAGTTTTGGACCTTTTATGGGATGATTCAGCCTGTCGATTTCAAAAGTTTTCAAGCTCTTTGGACTAGTCAAAACTATGTCTTAACCAAGCTTGGCAAGCGTATTCTTGACTTGATTAGGTTATGTCAGATGTCTTTAGGTATCTACTGGAATCTGAAAGCAACTCAGGCTTCGTCTGCACTCAAAAGATGCAAATTTTTTAAAAGTTATACCTGCATGGCACCAGCTGAACATCAGCTCCGTGGCTCCCCGCTATCAGCCTAAAGCTGACCTGGCCGACTTTTCGGCAATTATTATTTGTATCTTATGTATTACTCAGTTTTATTTATTATAATAGGTAGTTTATATAGGTTTCTTTTTTCTTTTCTTTCTAAATTAGGCACCGATACTTTCTCGATCTATACCTACTTTCAAAACAGGATTACTAGTCTCTAAGGTACAGCATCTAACATGCATTGTATGATCACATGACGAAATAGGCCATACAGTGATCTATATACGCAACGCGGTCCGTCCTAGTTGTCTGTTTGTCACGACTCGCCGATTACCATCGGATTACAAGCAGAACAAAAAATAGTACTTATCATTAGTCTGTGTCGAAATGACAAAAAATACGTCTGAGTTTTGGAGCAAAACGGACTCGTGTACTATAACTTCGAAACATCCAGCAATGCTGAGCAAGGTTTCGGAAAATTTAATACTTTAGGTTCGCCTGGACGCGCATGTCTCCATAAGTACAAACGAAAAAAGGGAATTGTGGCAATGTGGTGTGTTTGATAATTTTGGAGTAAAATTAAGCATCCAATCAATTAATCTCATTATAATCTACGTACGTTCCTATACAGTTTGGTTAAATTATCAATAGTTTGAGAATTATACGCCTCTCAAGATATCCATACAAATTTAAAAATTCTTGTAATTCTCAAACCATTGGTATTTTAACTAAGCTATATAGGAACGTACGTAGATTATAATGAGATTAATTGATAAAATGCTTAATTTTACTCCAAAATTATCAAATATTGCTACAATTCCCTTTTTCCGTTTGTATGGAGACATGCGCTTCCAGGCGACTGCTTAACCTACTCAATTTATCAGTTATTTTGTATAAAAACAACTCGTGAGCGAAAGGTCTCGTGTTCGAACCACACCAGGCATGACATGTACATCTGAGTTGTAAAATCTTACTCAAATGTGACCACATTTGAGTTTCAGCGGTCACTATCTGCTTTCGGTAAAGAAAATGATAGTGAGGCAATTTGTTCCCAATTCTTCACTATTACCCAGCCACGCTCGAATTAAAAACAAAACTGGGGTCCTGCATAGCATTCCAGAATGCCTTGTGGATCTTGTGAGATTATTGCTCCTAAAAAATTCGTATGGGACAAACATCATGCCAAACATTAACAAAATGAAGTAAAACAGCATTTTCTGCCCTTCCCACCACTAACTAACTGCACGCATGCCGATAGCCATTATGTATTTTGCGTGCCCAATCTTGATGCACGTGCGATGTTTATAATCTTTGTTTAGCTTGTGTTTCCGAAGTCGCCTTCTACGACATCCACGGGAAGACTAGGAGTGGTGCTATTCTACTCTACACCACACGGCAAAATCTTTACATCATGTCAAACATTAACAAAATAAAGTAAAAATAGATTTTTCTGCCCTTCCCACAGCTATCTGCACGCATGCCTTTGGCCAGTATTATGTATTTTGCGTGCCCAATCTTGATGCACGTGCGATGCGACGGTTAACTACGAACTTAACCGAGTTTAAGGCCGATACCATCGGCATTCCTGGGAACGAGACGTCAGGTGGATTAAGATTAAGAGCTACTTACTTTACTGGTCAAGAAAATTGACAAAACGGTCCTCTTAATTAGATAAAACATCGGACGGGGCCGTGATGTTTAGATTATATGAGAACTAGATAGTCTCAATTACCCTAATATATATAATAGCCCATAAAAGTGTGGAAAAAAGTGTGTCCAACTTATAGACTATGACACAAACACATAGCTCATAAGTCGACATGAAGCCTGTCCTAACATAAAGATGTCAAGCATTTAAAATTGGCTACTTTTTAAATTAATCATTGAAATAAAGGCATGACGGAGTCTAAAGAATCGTGATGCATGAGCTCAACAAAGAAATTGCTTAGAAACAGATATTATTATAATAACAGATGAGTTTAACAGATGAGTACAAGAGGCGGCTTTATCCCTCAAGAAATCTCTTGCAGGCAACCCTAAAGAACAAATAAACATCTGATTTGAGCCAAGTGTTATGGGTAACACTTTCAAAATAGGTTAATATCATAAAGTGTCAATATTAGAACCACTGTATAAACTCGTTGTGAGAAGTATGACACAGTTTATAGCACCATCCAGACAGTTTTATCACCTATGTGTCATTTTATAGATTTTTAGTCTGAATGACTACGTACTTTTACAAGTATTAGTTTCCAGAAACTTTAACTTTTAATACTCAATAACTGATTCCGAAAAAAGCATTGGTTTAAGTGACTACTTAATTCAAAAATCATAAAATATTTCATCGTCCAATGCAGAAAACATCTGCTAGATAGGTTCATATTAAATGCTTATCTATTAACTTAATAATTATCTACCCAACTTAATGAAGATAGGTATAAATTAACTAAGTCCGATTGTAACTAATATTATAAATGCAAAAGTGTTTGTTTATTATTCGTTAGTGTTGCTGAACGCGCCTTTTTTGACTGAATCGAATATCAAGAAATTTTGTATACGCGTTGTCTAGAGTACGGAAAATATAATAAGAGTAAAATTATAGGTATATTGAAATAAATGTGAGCGGAGTCGCATCTAATCGTATATCCGGTTAAATCCTCAGAAGTCCGCTTCTGAGCCCGGTGTCTGCTTTTTTATCCTAATAGAGTTAAAGTTATTCCATAATACCAGATGTAAATTTTTACCAACATTCCCTCGAAATTTCAGCTTTCAGTATAATAACTTTTCCAGGATCAATACTGGGATTAAAATGATCGACATTATCATACAAATTTCCCGGCTGGCTGATAACATTTTCAAATGTCCAAAAAAATTTGTACCCAGTAATGGTCCCATAGGAAAAGTTGGTCGTAAGGAAGAACCGAGTCAAATGGCCATAAAAAAATTGTACAGCAATGGTTCCAAAGCAAAAGTTAGTCGTATAGAAGAACCGATTCGCCCCTTCACGAAGCAGAAAAAACGTAGTGTTACATATGTTACTACACTTTTAAATGCTTATCAATCTTAATGACTACCAAACTTAATGAAGATAAAGATAAATTAACAAATTTAAATCCAGCCAATCTTCATCAAGCGTAACAAACGGGCAATTAACTACATAAAACAAATTAACATCAGCGTCTAACGTCCACTTACGTCAATGCAAACATTGTCAAAGTGGAGCGTTTGGGTAACCGTTGGGAAATAGCTGACTTAGACAATGGCGGCACCGATGTGATGAGATCTTATGTCATTGCGTATACCCTGACAGCTTACTTTAATGTTTAGGAGAAGGCTCGGTAGAAGGAGAATATTCGAGACGTGTTATACATTGCCTGAGACGATACGCATATCAAGTTCCCAACCAATTATAAAATGATTAATTATTAAGAGGTGGAGCCATCGACTCTCTATTTTATGGTTCAGCTGAAAATTAGCGTGTCATATTTGTGTATGTATGACAAAAAGCTGAGCTGAAACCTTGTTGGTTGCATATCATAGAGATAAAACTATGTTTAAAATTGAGCTTAGTTTGTGTTCATATATGTTTGTTGATTTTATGCACCAAATAAATATATTTCTTTGTTTCTTCTTTCAAAATGAAGAAGAAAAGCCCCGAGTCCTGGAACCTCATAGTGGAAGATATATTCGGGCATCTACTCAGATAAGAGTATCTTCTTCGTCGAGCTCGTTAACGTCCCACTTACAATTGTATTATTTTTAAGATCTACAGATATTTTATTATTACAATTGTATATATTTTGCATGACTGACCAAAATAAAGGAGTGTTATTATTTCAGAGAATATATATAATTATACAAGTGGATGTAAGTAATAATACACAATTAAAAGCTGTAGTTGAATAAAGAAACCTTAATTCCAATTTCTAAACTATATGTATAAATGCCTAGAAAGATTTGAATATGTGAGGTATCGATAGAATACTGTCCATATTCTGAATAGGATATATATTTTTTTGGTCGGAAGGCGTAATTTATTTATAATTAAAAAAGTCATTGTTTTAAAAAGTTAAGTAAAACTTGTATTTGACCGCAAAAAGCGATGTCTTAAAGGTACTTGTTAAGTTAACTGGTATCGTAAGTACAACAGCTGAGAGGACATGGTTAGTTTACACAATTTGGCAACTTGTAGACTCAGTTGAGAACATGTGTGATGATGACACTTTTGGAAATACCTAGTTGGTTAATGGAAGAAACGTGTCGAACTTAAACTAAAATTGTCTTATTTATATTGTCATTTTACCTACGAAAAAGCTTAGAAGTCTCACATTAGCGATAATAAAGAAAAAGATTTTTCATTAGAAATATCATGGGCGAAAGTGTTGTAATAAAATAAAGACATCAGACAACAAGACAATCAGACATTGGTACTCGAAAAGTAGAGGAAGTACCTAGGAACATCATATTTGAAAACTGTTGAAATAGTGTGAACCAAAAATAAAATGTTATAAGGCGTTATAAATACATTTTTTCTTGTCAGTGAAAAATCATTATATGATTCTAGATACCTGTATCTAATAAGCGTGTAAGGTTACTGCGGCTAGCAACCCGTCACTATTTTAATTCCGTTCTCCATCTACAAGCCCACCAACATGATAAACGTGGCCTTAAGATTTTACAGACCTGCCCGTATTTACTAACTCGTATGACAGGTGTCGATGCCTATCAACCTAGAATTTACAATTACATAGCGGGTTTTGCTTGCTCGAACTTTTTATTTAAAATACAAAAACCGCATTGTTATAGCAAATCCTAGATTGATAGGCATCGACACGAGCAATATATATTATTAGCGACAAGTAAATAGGCCAGCTGGGCGCTGTCTACCCCGCAAGCGAAAAAGACGTGATAGTACGTATAACTGGATGTAGTTTGATATCATTCTCGACATGATTATAACGACATCAATATTAATAGAGAACGTACTCGTAAGTGATTAGCTCATCATCTGTTGAGGCGGGGTCATTATAATGATAGGGTATAAAAACTAACAATTGTAAGTAAGTCTTCGTTATTGCTGTCATGTTTAATTTAGATATAAATTACTCAGGACTCAGGGTATTCATCATCATCATCATCCGGTCTTTCTAGTCTCCACTGCAGGAGCACGACCCTCTCTGTACTACCAGAGCCATATACTAGCCTGAGTAGTCAGAGGATTTGACCTACACTCTCCACGCTGGCCAGACGGGTTGGAGAGGTATCTTTGATGTTAATAAGCTTTGTTTAGCTTGTGTTTCCTTAGTCGCCTTTTACGACATCCACGGGATGACTTGGAGTGGTCCTATTCTACTCTGCCGGGAACTACACGGCTATTGCTCAGGGTATTACGTCTCGTGTATTATCTCTGGGGCTAATTTCGGATGGACAAGTCACCAAAAAGGGCGACATTGTCATATATTCGTTTTTGATAAACTCACACTCCTTGTCACATAAGAGTTAGTTTAGTGACTTTAACTCACGGAAAAGGAACAACAATAAACACCGGAAACAACAACTATACCAATATTATAATAGTAGAAAGTATAACCTTTATTTCATACAATTCATTCAATTTATTTGCAAATGTAGGTGTTTAAAAGATCTTAAAATACTATGCATTGTACTTATATTATAGACGTCTGCTATATTTTTACCTTTCGGCATGAAATATACAAGGAAAAAATAATTTTGTAAGCTACCATCTCTCTTTACAATATCACTTAAGTACAACTAAAATATTTAGTTAAAATACTCATGGCCCAAAAATTCGCGTGGTGTCCTTTTACAACCGATCAATAGGAATTCAGGGCTGGCCATGTCTGGCCCATTGTCCACCACAAAGGCTATCCTTGATGGCATTGGTGCCTATTGTTGCCACCGATGGCCACCTGAATAAACATGTAAACTTATCAATAATTAATACTGAATTAAGCAAGGAGATGTTTTCGTACTCGCCGTAAAGGTTTAACGACCTACGTGGTGCAGTGGTTGGCACGCCAGCCCACGACACGTTAGATCCCTGGTCAGGTCATGAGATAAAGGAAATGATTTTTTAGTGAAATTTGTGAAAAAAAATATACCACCAATAATATTCGTATAATAGTACCAATAGTATGGGGATAGTAACATTTCAATGTGGCCCACTGTAAGTATATGCACTATATGAATACTTTCTCGTGTTTTGATAATGACGAGAGGTCAATATGACATCAATAACGTCATTAATAAATAGTTATAAGTAGAAATGTAAACCCGCGACCCTTGCATTCCAAGGCTAACCTCAAAATTGATTGATTTGATTATTTTAAAACGGCACAGAAACTTTAATATTTTATGTACAGTCTGGGGCAGATAAATGTGACCCTCATGACCTGAATGACTGTAACTTTGTTCGGCTCATGGGAAACTTGGCCGTGTGGTTCTCGGCAGGGTAGAGTAGGACCACTCCAAGTCATTTTCGTAGAGTGATGTGGTGCTCTGGCTAATAAATGGCTCTGATAGTACAGAGAGGGTATTGCTCTTGCAATGGAGACAACAAAAAACTTGTTGATAATGATGATGAGGAAACTTCCATACTAGACATCGATCCATTTCATAAAAGAGGTATTGATATCATTGATGTATAGCTTGCGTTAAAAGCTGTCTAAAGTCGGTGCCTCCGTTACTCAGCCTACATAGTTGAGAAATATACACAAACGTATTGCTTGCACAGCTGATTTCAATTTTCGATCGCCGATCGTACAGTTTGGGAGAAAAAGAAGTTTTTGGATGGAAAAATCTAATAACACGTCCATTAAAAAGATGTATGTATAAATATAAACGATGGGGACGGATCGTGTTTCCAATTTGGTGCCACCATCAAGACGATAGGCACATGCATTTTTCGGAATCCAGTGTTGTCCAAAAGTGGCCGTTTTGACAAAAACGCCATAAAAAGCGTCAAGTTCTCACTTAAATAAAATTATTTTAATACGGTTTTTATCGCGTTTATTATAATAAACATAATGTAATAAACGCGATAAAAACCGTATTAAAATAATTTTATTTAAATGTGTAACAATCGCGAAAACATAAGAAAACATTATTCTCACTTAAATTTGTAAATAGTAGTTCATAAAATAGTTCTGAGGGTTTTCTTTAGCCTCGCAGAACAAAAAATTAAATAATATTTTATTTTAAATGTTTTATTTCCTCGGATAAGGAGGATTTAATCGTGTTTCAAATTCGGCGCCTTCGTCAAACACATGCATTTTCCGGAATCCAGTGCTGCCCAAAAGTGGCTGTTTTGACAAAAGCACCTTTAAAGGCGTCACGTTCGCTTAAATTTGTAAATATTAATTCATAAAATAGTTTTGAGAGTTTTTTAGCACCTCGCACAGTAAAATTTTAAATAATATCTCCGTTTTCTTTCAAATGATTTATTTCAAATAGCTCTGAACCTAGAAAAATAATGTATATGGTGCGTCAGTCATACAGAGAGTCCTAGTCCCATATACGAGTAGTTGTGCAATGTACGCAAACACATTGCTTGCACAGCTGATTTTGATGTTCCATTGCCGACCGTAAGCTAAGCGTGCAGAATGATTTAATGTAAAAATATTGAAAAAATATTTTTCTTCAAAAAACCCTTCCGAGCCTTATTATCATCGACTCAGCCCATCAATATGAACAGCTTTTGCTATGGAACTAATGCTTGAAACTCAAAAAAGAATTTGATTCTACAAAACTGTTCAGCCTTCCGCGGCTTGCGTAATGCACTATAAGGAACTTGGCAGCTCGTTGGCAGCAGGTGGCAATAATAAATATTAATAATAAACAATAAACTACGTGTTGGATCTATATCCCCACGCAAGCCTTCCAAAGGACCGGGGTAACACCCGTGAGTCTCAGAGAGAAACAATAATATCTTATGAATATCTGTAAAATTATATTCGTGTTAAAATCTTCATTTAACATTAATTAACTGATTACTCTGCCAACAAAAACGTGCGAGCGGTCTATTAGCGTGGTATTTAGCTGTTGTCCTACATTTAACTATTATTTTATTGGGGTTCCGCACACAAAGAGGCTTACGAGATCGTATGACTAACCCCTCGCTGTTTCAACCGTCAGTCTATTTGTGAACCAAAAATGTAGACAATTGAATTTTTCACGACTATGTAAAATATTTCTTAAAAATCATCACATAATCATTGTAGCTGCCAGTACGTTGTGCTTATAATTGACCCTAGCAATAATATTTGAATCTGAGCTCTGAATTTAAGTATCAAATTTTAGTATGCGACCAGCAGGCCTATTTGCTAACTTTTGACAACTACGGTGTACATCATTTTCATAGTAACTTCAATATTCATTACGGATTCGGTATGAATTACTATTTTTATTTATGATATAAAAACCGTAATGGATGCTAAAGTGACGAGTTAGCAAATCGGCCTGCAGGAACATGGTTTTTACTCGCAATATAACAATAAATAACTTTTGACTCCAGTTTGGCAGCGGCATCAAACTTTGCTGTAAGTAAATAATTGTTAAAAATGTAAATCATTTGATATAAAAGATAACGTTCACCAAGTGATATTTAAAATGTCTGACGATGAATAAAATATTTGATTTTAACTTTAACAAAACTGATTATAAAAGGTACGGGACCCTCCATGTACTCGGCCGACTTACACTAGGCAGGTTTTTAGTAATTACGTAATGTACATAATTACTAGTTTTTCATGTGTATCACGCTATTTGTATCGTATCTCATTGTAATAAAACCTTTATTTATATTTTATTACATCCTGTGCCACATAACTCTAATACAAAGGCAGATTTTCATGAAAATGCAATTTGGATAAACGATAAATTTAATTGCAGGGGTATTAACTTGGTAGTTATCTTTTTGTGATATTTTTTAAAATCAGCTTTGCATAAATATTACGCATTGTTATTTTTATTTCTCATACTATGTTTTGGTGGTTATCCATAAGTTATTTCATATATTTCATTGTTTATACCTTACTAGCTTTCGCCCGCGGCTCCGCCCGCGTGATATATAGCCTATGTCCTTCTTAGTACCCTAACTTATATGTATGCAAAATTTCATGATGATCGGTTCAGTAGATTCGGCGTGAAAGCGTTACAAACAAACAAACTCACTTTTGCATTAATAATATTAGTTAGGAAGTTAGGATTAGGATTAGGATGAAATATAAAAACAATACAATTATTATTAAATTCCAAAAATGAAATTAGTCTATCCAATCCCTAGCGCCTATCTAGGAATGTGGGGGGCTTCCCTCAAGAGTGTTTCCCTAACCCCCATATTTTTTATCACATAAATAGAAAATACTATGAATTTACTGCATTGTCGGCGAGGTGATAATTATGACGTTCATTATGTAACAAAGTTATTATCAGTTCGCCGCATTGCAATGAGGGCTCCATTTACCTTGTCACGAATAACTTGGTACTCACATCAGTCACATGACGTCAGCACAGCAATCAACAATAATTATTTTTAACAAAAAAGTAAAACAGACTTCAACCCTGTACGTAAATGGGTGTGGTAGTTCTATCAAAATAGAGGAACAACGTAGTTCGTTATCAACTTGTCTTAATTCGCGAAAGAATTAAACAGAAATAAAATTAAACCAAACGACATACCTACTTGTAGTACTTTTTTTTTGTTATTATTATTTTTTTCCAAAAGCACTGGAGACATTTCGATAAAAAAATTCTAGGACCTCTTTTGAAGTTTAGTCAAAACAGAGAAGAAACGTTCTCATCATATTGTCTTGATTCACATAAAAATAAAATACAAATAAGTATAAACCGAACGGCATCCTTTAACAATTTTTGTTTATTTTTTCAAAAAGTGTTCAATGCATTGCAACAAAAATTTTATGGGACCATCTCTGAAGTATTACCTATCAAGCAAAAAAAGAATCACTAAAATCGATCCATAACTGACTGGGTAATCGCGTAACATACGTACCAAAAAAAACACAGACGAATTGAGAACCTCCTCCTTTTTTGAAGTCGGTTAAAAATAATACCCTTTTTTTACTTAGATGGCATATATAGCGCGAAGAACCGATGGCAGATAGGATCTTTGATGGCGACCACTTACCGGTAAGTGCAGTTGGATACCCACCGACCAGATGGTCAGACGATATGACGAAGGTCGTAGCAAGGCACTGGATGCAGGCAGCTTCCAACCGGTCATATTGGAAATCCGTGGGTGATAGCTATGTCTAACAATGGACTTCTTACCGCTGAGACGATGACAATTTTTTCTACATTTTCATACAAAATGTTCGGTCAGTACGACAACTAGTATGAAAGTGACGATTTTATTCGAGTTCACAGCATTAAACCCATGTCAAAGTTGTTCTTTTTGATGAGCTGGGTCACCTCTTTTAGAGAATGCCAATGATTGAGTTACACTCTGTACTTATGATAGGGATTTTGGAAGCCAAAAACTCGGTAACCTTAACGTAGATACAACAAGTGGCACCATATTTGTGAGTCTGTGAGAAATCGTACGAAATAGATGTTGAGACTACATGACAGGATCAAATACTCTGGACATATTTGTTTCGTCATATAGTCGTTTTTAGACTCGTATGTTGTTAAATAAAGTTGTCTAAATGTGGCATATCAAACGTCTTTGGTAATTTATGAATAACATTGTATATTGGTAAAATAACTGTGAATATCCACGGAAATTAACTTCATCTTCACGAACTAGGTCACGGAGCCCCTAAAAATAAATAGAAGTGCAGTATAGATATTAATTGAGACTCCCAATCAGTAAATTGGCGAGTTAAATCGCTAACAGTTAACTAACTGCGGAGTTAACTAACACGTTAAACCTCCGTGACAACAGTTTTTTATAACGGCTTTTCAAGATTGTTTTGCGGTGATATGTTGTATTACGGTCTATCGTCATCTTGAATCTATGGGCTTGGAGAATGAAAAATATTTTAATTTACTCATGTAAGTGATGTTGTTGGATGGCAAAAGATTGCAGCGGATAGAGGCGAGTGAGGAAGTAAGGAAGGTACCATTTTTTTTAAAGTGGTGTTACTTACTGTTAAATAAATAAAATATAAATTAATATATAGGAACAATAAGCACTAATTGAGAGTGTGTCTCAAGCTGGCGTGTTAATCACTGCGCCACAGAGGTCGTAAAAAGAATTGAATATGTTTTTTAAACCCTGACCAAAAAGAGTCGTGCTTAAAGAATTACACGTAGTCTGTCTGTATGTGTGTTTTTCCAGTACATTTGTCTGTTAAATTTGTAGCCTGTATACTATAGATATAGATTATCAACGCATCAAAGTTTTAGCTTTCATGTTTATAGATGTAAAATTATTGAGACTAGATTAACTGGGTTATTCCTAGCTATCGTTAGTGGAGTTTTTAAGATAGCACCCACTTTTAATAAAATAGGTACATAGTTTTAAAAGTTTGATACTGTCTTTTAATTTGAACATTGATAACCGTTTCAACACAATAAAAACATCTTCGAGTAAAATGGCCACCGGACCAGTTGTACCATTGAGTACCATTAATGGTACAACAGGCACCGATTTATGACACTTAAAGATTTTAAAATTAACAAGTCCCTAGGGCAATTTAATTACATACCTACATAATAATATTATTCACCTTACTAATTTGAGTGATATGTATGCATAAGTACTTAGCTCTGTAATTACTGGTTTGGTTATAAGCCGAGGTGAACTTTTCTATATTACGCGTTAAAGAGCTGTCAAACTTAATTACGGCTATTCGATGCTTCTTTAAAAGGGAACTCTTGAGGTTATTATTTGCAATTTACTTGTCAAAAACTCTTAAAATACATGGAATTTTGGATGTTATTGTGAAAAGAATGAGAAATAAATGATTGTCTTTAAAAATAAGTTGAAGAGAGTCGGTACTACGTGACAAGTACCAATTATATCAGACTGAAAAAATCAAGTCTTAGGCGGTTCAGTAAAGTTCAATTTTTTATTTTAAAATGGTTTCATTGAAATAACTTTTGACTAGATTTGGACACGCTGATCGCTCTATCATTAGCCTCATTAATAATTAAGGTCTTGAATTGTCCAATCAATAATATTTAAATATAAATGGACAAACCACACATATTGTGGTAGTCCTACAGTAAGTTGTGAACTAAATGATACTATATTTCATAATAGATTCTTATATAGATAAATATCCAAGACCCAGGTCAATCTAAAAAAAAAAATCGTTTTCCATCATGATAGTGAGTCATAGACTGATTGACGCCGCCGTCACACAAATTGTAGGTAGAGCCACTGTCCCTTTATTTATTTTCTCGGCATCTCCCATCATAAGCCTATTAATTTAAATGTTATTACATTAATTATACATTTATTCATAAGACTTGGTTTTTTATGGTATAAGACGGTAAACGATCAAGCGGGTCACTTGTGCAAGTGATCATCGCTGCCCATGGAAAACTGCAACACCATGAGAGCGACAACAGCGGCCTTTTTATTAAAATTAAAATTAACTTTAGGAATATGTACACGACTTAAAGTTTAAACAATACAAACCACACAATTAAGGAAGTATAAAAGCAATTGGAGACATAACTTTAGAGTCCCATCCAAACAATATAGTCGTAACTAATTTAATGAAGCGCCGGTAATAAACTCGTCTATGTCCGAGTTACGTCACAAGGTGCGAATGAACACAGCAATGTTTTTGTGGTTAGGTGATGATACGTCATTTTTTATTGTTACGAAAAATGAACGTAAGGTTCTAAAATCTGTGGGTTGTATTGATGAGAGTGTAAGTTAAATCTATGTAGGTTCCTAATGTTGTTACTCCACCAAAACTTCAAAATGTTGAACAGATTTAGGTTTGTGTGGTATTGTTAGAATCCTAACAACATCCGAGGAGAAACGGGCTATATTTTATTTAATAGTCATAGCCAATTAATTTTTTTTTAAGAAATATTGTATATCACTACAACATATTATAAAACAAAGTCGAAAGGTATGAAATAATGAAGTGTCTTAAATCCCAATCACAGAATGTTTCATAAAATCAGCAAAAGTTTAGATCATTTAAAAGTGTATATTATAGTATCTATGTATGATATAATTCTATTTATATATAAGTCTTATATATAAGGTTTTTTTGTCGGAGATTGTTGCCTTAAAGCAGGTATTTGTAATAAGAAAAATGTGTTATCATTTTATGATTATTATAGATACATATATTAGTTAATAGATATAATATTGTTTGTATGGTTTAGGTATTGCGTTGATTTCACCATTGTCGGTTTAATAACTGTCAAAGCAAGGGAAACCTATAATTGGCTTTGTTTCTGCAAATTAGATTGTAATCAAATATTGTTATGCTGTTGGTTTTCTTAATAAATAAAATAAATAAAATAAATAAATAAAATAAAGTCCTCCGCCGCGTCTGTCTGTCTGTCTGTCTGTTCGCGATGAACTCTAAAACTAGTCCACGGATTTTCATACGGTTTTCACTAATAGATAGAGTGATTCACGAGGAAGGTTTTAAGGTATAATACATGCCCGGGCGCAGCCGGGTAGGGCTGCTAGTATATAATAATTTCACATTTTTTATTAAGATGTTTAGATAAGAAAATGTGTGCATAACTTAATTATTTCAGTACCTAATTAAGGCATATATGGGCGTGACTATACAACAATATATATTACTTGTAGAGATTTAGTTGGTTGTTGGTTGTAAAAGTTGTGGTTTATTGTAGAAGTCTTTTAAATGGAAGAAAAAAACTCCTTTTTTGATGAACATCGACCCGCTTAAAAGAAGATTAAAGAAGGAAAAAGAGAAAAATATTTATAAACATTCAATGGAACACAGCCAGCCTGAGAATAGGTACCTATACTAATATTTCTTTGTAGATTTTTACATAAGAAATTTTCAGAGAGTTATGTAAAAATGACATTTGAATATGACATAAGTACTTAATATTAAAATAATTTGTTAAATTTATGACTTCCTTGTAAAACTCATAACTTCCTATTCATTGTTTGTGATTAAGTATAATTCATTTAAAATTATACACGAACGAGCCAAAATTAATCTGCGCGTAATCAAAACCTTTCTCACAATAAAAAAGAAACAGGATATACATATAATATTGAATAAGACTTTGATAATATATTTGATAAATTTGTTTTTGACGTGCTACCGCCCGCTCCCAGCCATTGTAACACTATTATAAAACTTTGAAGATTTATAACACAATTTTAAACGGACGTAAATTAACTCATTTGTTATATTATACGTATATTTATTATTTAACGGTATCAGACGTGGCTTTATGGCTCTGGAGTTATAGATATTGGGAAATAAATGGATTGAAGTTTGTATTTGTTGGCTCGTAAAAATGTAGTCGTTTTGGGCACGTGGGTTTGTTTGGATATAAAGTTTAATAGTGCTCGTGAACGGGTGCTGTCAGGGGGGAATGGTCTGCTCGGCCTCTTTGAGACTACTTTAAGTATCATATGTTGTTTATTATCTTTACACACTCGATCGTTAACATAAACATGTTCCAAAAATAATAAATCTATGTATATTGAAATTGTAATATGAAAACAGAAAAAAGAAAGAAAAAAGAACAGAAAGAAAAAGACAATAAGGAATAAATATTCGTAATCATATAAAGCCCTTCAGGCGAGTAGGCGACCAAAACTGTACCTCTACCATGAGTTTTGTCAAACTATACTCGCTAGCGACTGTAGTAAACAAATTGTATGGAATTTTGAACAGCGCCCCTAGCGGATAGTCAAGGCACTAAAATACGTACCATGAGTCGCATAGTAAACGTGAACTTAACTACAATAGTAACGTTTACGCAACTACACTACACACACTGTAGTTAACTATCAGTTAACTACAGTTTCGGTACCATGAGTTACTTTTTTGACAGTTGCTATCGTAATTTACTATAACTACAGTAGTTACGTGAGTCACCTAACATTTTCAATGTGAGATCGTAATAGTTTCTTTGAGTTTGCAATTACTTTGTTTGTATTTCTATAATTTGAAGGCATTTTGATAATTTAGCTTCATGGCGGGGGCTGTCGGCCTATAATGATCATTTCGTATCTTCCAACGAATGGCGTACACGACGAAATAGGGGCTAAAGAAAGATTTTGTGAAAACCATAGGAAAGTGGGTGTAAACAGGCGGATTGATATAAAACTGTGTACAAGCAAGTTAAAGTTTGAAAATCTTCCTGGGGTCGGGTTTTTCGGTTGTGTGTGCCTTGTGGGAGTGAATATAGAAGATTGTGATCCAAGAACTATTTCGGTTGTGTGTGCCTTGTGGGAGTGAATAGAGAAGATTGTGATCCTAGAACTACTATATGTGTTTTAATTGAAATAAATAAAAACCTAACTCACTGTTTTTTTTTTTATTATAATAAGTCCAGTCATCATTTATTTGCTCATTCTCTTTGTATGCCTTCAGTCTTTGAAGAAGACCCATCCAACAGAAGATGCAAACTTACACACAAGACTTGTAAAGATGGTAACTATACTAATGGACACAAATGCCCTTACCATTCCATGTTTATTACTTAAATTCAACACAGGAAGATTTTATATATGTATAGGTATATGTTATTATACAATCAGTCCACCCCGGCTTCGTCCGAGGTATATACCTAGCCTATGGCACTCATGGATAACATTTCCTATCATATATAATACAAAGTACTCTGCAGTCCTTATGTACAGTGAAAGAATTTTTTAAATCAGTCCAGTAGTTCCTGAGATCAACGCTCTCAACCAAACAAACAAACTCTTTCGGTTTATAATTTATGTAGATATAGCATGTTATGTGGTGAACATGCTTTGGGTCTCTAAATCTGGCTGCATGTCTCTTTCTCTCCCCTGAATGCATACCTAGTTTCACCGTCAGCCGAGATGAATTGGAGCCCGGGATTGGATTTCCAGTTTATGACTAACATATGGGTAAATAGAGATTGTGGTACTTGTTATATTTAATTAAATTAAGTAAATAAAACTAGGCATCTTATTATATACTAACATATTATTTAGAATAAGAATAACATTCACTCCTTAATCATCATAAATTGCTCGCTCCTTTTCAACTTTGTTTATCTTCCACTAACAGTCTTCGGAGAAGGCCCACCAACTCTGTTATCCCGGAGGAAAGGCTTTTGACAAATAGTGTAGATAGTTGGTGATTGGCATGGTTTGCTGGTTTCCCAATACTTTTTATTTTTGATATTCATTTCTAGTAGCCTGCTTGACTAGCTCGAAGTCATACCTCTGGCTCATGTCAACATGTCTGAAACATAAGTAATACCTAGTTATTTTAACAATTTAATATAATATGCAAACCATACAGTACAACGCATAAAATCTTACAAGCGTTTCTATGAAAGATTTTAACATTTTGATGACTGTATGAAACCCACAAATGTCCCATCTTCAGAGAAAGTCGACACAACTGTAACATCGCTGACGATCTTACAATACGTCTACTTTAATCCACGCATCACAATAATAATTAGTAAACAACATTCTTCATTTAACTTACCTTGTTCTTTTTCAAAGTCTTGTTATCATCATGGATACCAATGAATCAAGTATACGACTTTCACATCAAACGAAGACGTATTTCGTCGCATTTTGTTTAGATAAAAGCTTCTTTTGCGCAATATACTAAATAATCTCCATATAAAATAAAACATGAAGTAAACAAAATCAATTAGATAAATAATTTTTCTTTCGAAACAAAATAACACTGCAAAGTTATGAATACGAATAAAGTTTTACAATAGACATAGTTGTGATTGCTTTTTAATTTTTCCGTATTATACTCTGGCAATGACAATCAACATTTTAAAATTTCATAAACGCTTCGGGAAGATAGGTTTTTGGCTTAATCGACAGGTTTTTTTTTTAATTTGACAATCTAGGTTAGTTACGCACTATTCGTTTACCAGAGTGAGAATAGTGTACTCGATAGCGTTTGTCGTTACGTTAAATTTAACTCATGGTACCTATCTAACGCAAACTATGGAGTATGCGTTTTCACCGTTACTACTGTAGTTACGTTTTGATAGTTTACTACACAAACTCATGGTAGAGGTACTGTTGATAAGAGTTTCTTTCGGCGTTTCTTCTCTGCAGTGGTCGGTTCCGAAACGCTAGTTTTTGAACAATTAATAAATACATATATCTAATGAGATAATTTTAAATATGATATGACGTGAAAAAGTGCCTGCAAAGGCCTATTTTCTGAATAAACGTTTTGATTTTGATTTTGATTTTGATTCTAAGAGCAGAAATAAACGGAGTAAAAGCACAAATGTTTTTAAATTATGTATGTACTAAAAGTATTTGATAATTTTAATTTTATATGTTCTTATCACGTTATAATATACAAGTATTACTTATATATAGGTAAGAATATTTTATCATAACAATTTATCTATACAAGTATCTTTAATCTCATTATAATCTACTTACAATTAAAATATAATTCCAAATGAAAACTAACTATTCTAACAATAAAACTAACTAAAAATCAAATTAAACGCCTAAAAATATAAATCATACAGTCCCTCCAGCTGCTCACCCCTGGGCATCGTGCCCAAAAGGCTGGCAGCATTGCAATTAGATCTCAGGATCATTATGTTCAGTGGCCACTATTTCGGATTATAAAATATAGAGTTATTATTGTAGATCCGTCATGTAGTTGTCAAGATATAGTTAGTTGTAGCATAGAGCAAGAGTATATTATGCCTTTTCTCTGTTCATTATCTTCATCATTTCAGCTGCCAAAAATCCTGGCCTCGACTTAGCAGTACCAAAACTGTTTGGAATCCCTTTGAATAATTTCCCTGCGACCTTGGTCAGATCGTTCGATCACCTGGTCGGTGGGTGTCCGACGCTGCACTTTGAATTTTCCTGTCATTTCTCTGTAATTACTATTAGTCAACATAGAGAAAATGTATTGTTTTAATTTTAATTACAATGAAGACTAACACTTTCAACCACAATATAATGAACTCATTTTTATTTATTAAAACTTTATTGCACAGTAAATTGAAGTACGATTGGTGGACTTAATGCCATAAGCCATTCTCTACCAGTCAACCATAGGACCAATCGGAAAATTAGGTGTGGCCGGTGCGTTGCTTAGTGATAAGGTATAAAATAATTAACAGAAAAAAATATAATAAGAAACTAACTAACATATCAAACATAATAATTACTAGAACCACAACACTTGACATAATTTGCTCTACGACCTGGATTAACATGAGAACTGTGACTTTGGCCCCAATCACGTAAAATAAGTAGCGGGTATCAGGCCCTAAATGCCGCTTTAAGTTAAATAACACTTTAGCGGCCACGTGTCGGGTTAGGAAGGTCTTTAGGTCAAATTACATTCATTAAAATTCTTCAATTTTGGTCTGGAAGAAAAAATAAAAAAACCGGCCAAGTGTGAGTAAAACTCGCGCAATGAGGGTTCCGTACAATATGCTTCGTGAACACACACACAATGTGCAAAAAATGTTTTATTCAATTGTTTTAGTGAACTATTTCTCTAGATGAACTTATTATTGTGAGTTTACCACTTAATATTCAAGTGATAGAATTCTTATTATTTTTCCTGTAATCTTCAAGGAATTAACTATATTTTGTAATTTTTTCAAAATTTTCGGCTCAGTAGTTTCGGAGATCAGGGGGGGGGAATGGTCAATTTTTGCCTTCTTTCGTGAATAAAATCAAAAGTATTGATTTTACCCGAACAAAAAAAAATATTTTTGAGATCCTCATAATGAGCCCTTTCATTTGATATATGACACAGTAAGGTTTGCAAAACTTTTTTTTTTAATTTTGTAATTGGGCCCCTCAAAATGACCCTTATTTCAAAAAAATCTTTATTTACTTTGCACATCCGTGTTTGGGTCACAGGATTACGCTATCTTACCAAATTTCATCTAATTTGGTTCAGTAGATTCGGAGAAAATCGGCTGTGACAGACGGACGGACGGACAGACAGACGCTCGAGTGATCCTATAAGGGTTCCGTTTTTCAACTTTTGTACGGAACCCTAAAAACAACGTATAATGTACCGGCTGCTTCTCTTCCTGTGCAGGCCGTAAAAATCTGCTAAGGGAATGGGCTCAATCTAAGGAATCATGTAAATAGGCGGTGCGGCTAGCAAACCATCACTATTTTGATTCCGTATTCCATCTTTAAGCCTATCAACATGCTAAACGTGGCTTTCGTTCTTATGGCCTTAAGCTCTGTCTACCCCGAACAGGGATGTATGTATTAAAAATGACGGCCACAGTGGATAACGCCAGCGTTCAAGCAAAACGTGAGGATCAGGATTCGATTCACGGCGCGAGAAAATATCTACACCTTCACAGGTATTTGTCTTTGTAGAAAAAAAGTTGAATGTCTCTCTCCATTTTCTTTTAAATAAATTGTTTTAAAAGGGGGCACTTTCACTGGACCTTATAGAAATCATGTATCTCCTTAAGTACTATAACACCGTCAAACCTTACTCAAAGATGATAGGCAGGGTCAAAATATTTGCTTCCTTACGTCACCAAGCCAACACACAGCGAAATATGTGCTATTAGGTAATTGAACAAAAAGTGTTGAATATACAAACAGCTATTGATGACACGAACACAGATTAATTATGTATGAGTTTTGACACGAAGAGGCTTTTTGTATGTATGAAATATACCTTAAATCTATGACGGTTTATACTAAATACATAAAATTTGCTTTAGTTTCTGTTTTATAGAACATTCATTCTCTTCCATGCTATTCAGGGAGAGTAGAAAAAACGTAGGATACAACTAAACAACAATTGTTTCTCCTTCTGCGCTGAACGAACTGCTGCAAAACCAAAAATCTAAGGTTTCCTTAATAGAATTCAAAATCGCAAGAAAAAAGGCAATAATCGGAAAAAAGAAATGTAGAACTCACAGAAATTCAACCTTTTCTTTTTAATTATTGCACATACAGTTTAGTACAAAAGGTAAGTCTTGCTTACCAATTTTACATTTAGGATGTGGTAAAAAGATGACAGAAGGGTGCAAGATTAGTGACAGATTTGTAAAAGGAGACATTAAATGAATTAAATTAATTAAATAATTTGGGAGGTCTATACCTGGATTTAAAAATATTTGCAGGGGGTTTAGTGACACGAAGTATAATTTTGACCTATGATTAGTGATTAGGCTTGAAGACTTGTGAACAGTAAAAACATTGTAATGTTTGTGCTTTTATGAGGCTTATTAACCTTCGTACGGTTTTAAGGCTGAATTAATTACTAAGGATATATTACATAACATAGCATTGAAATGGCACTGTTCTATGAATGAGGCACTTATGACTATAATTAGATACTTATATGTAACATTTTATGTCAAGAAATATTTACACTGCGAAAAAATTTGAGAACAAAATATACTTTGAATATTATATAATGTGCTCAGTCACAAGACACATATTCTTTATAAAGCTTACAGAGCCAACTAGCGTCACTCATCAATTTGTTTTATAATTTCTTTTAACCAAATTAGATCAAACCAAATAAATCTGAAGATTCACTAGTAAGTTACTTGTAGTTTTTGGTATCAATATTTTGCATTTGATACATTAATAAAATTGTTAATTACCGTCAAAAGGTTCTACGCGCATTACAGGAGAATATTTGATTACAAATTTCGGTTGTAATAAAAATTTCTCCTGTTATCCGACCCTACACAATTAGTGGAAACGCGTAAATAAGAAGAAGTGTCTATAAATATTCAACTGAATGTAAAATTTATTTGTAAACAGATACGATTAAAATATTTTATTAGTAAGCCCTTGTACCAGAAACCCTATATCCACGATCATTAAAACGACAAATGTATGTTTTCCTCAATATCTATCAGCCTAGAACATTTATTAATAGCATTATGCTAATACCTCACGTATGTCGTATAGTTGAAATACAATCAACTTGGTAAATACCAAGCCCACATTTTACTCGACTTTATTGCCTTGTTATAGAGGTGATTTTTCGACTGTAATGTGACAGAGCGTGTGTGGATCAATGTACAGCACGTGTCAAGTAAAACGAGTCATCTTCAAGGTCGAGTCAACTTGAAAGATGAATTTCGAGAAGTGGAACACTAGACTCTTGAGAAGCCTGTTTTTAAATGCCCGAACTTTGAGCCAAAAGGGCAACATAAGCATATGTTACACCGTGTTAACAGTAAGTCGAAATATTTGAGGCATTTCATGATAATTTTTTCAGAAAACTATATAAAAATGCAAATGTTGATGTATGCAACGCTTGCAGATTTTGTTGCATCTCGTGAGGCCATCCACGAAAGAAACAACAGAAGGGTTGCATGCATCAATCAATGGCGGCGGCGGGCTTATAGCGACTAACTAGAGGGTGGCTGGTCACTGGTCAGCCTGAGCTAACTGGTGACGAAAGCACACGTTTTTTAGTTGTTATTTTAGTTGTTTTTTTCCGCATAAACTCAGCCTATGTAACCCGAAATTAAATTAGCTTTCTACAAATGAAAGAATTTGGGAGATCGGTACAGTTGTTTTGGAGTCTATTCAATGCAAACAAACAATACAATTTTCACTCTTGACAGCAAAAATATTTTCGAGTAAAAATTGAATTAGAATTTAAATTCATACACAGCAAATAAAAATACTGAGATCGAACTGATGTAAAATCTTTAAAGGACAACAAAAATAGAGGACACATAATTAAATACCACGAAAAACTTAATAATGCAACCAAAAAATAACCTAGAACATATTAATGTTATTTTAAACATGGTTTTAATAATAACAAATCACCTCTTAGAACAGAGGTCGAAAGGACAGCGGTTCAATGGGCAAAAACTTAATTAATGCTGTACAATATAATATTATTAATATAGTAAATATGTACACGTGACGTAAACAAGAATGCAGAAATAATATGATAGCTGTCATCTGATCGTGACAAGGGTTTAAGACAAACATACAAAATAAATAAACTAAGTGCCAACGTCATTATCATCAGATATTTTTTAGTCTCCACTGCAGGAGCACGACCCTCTCTGTACCACCAGAGCAGTCAGAGGATGTGGCCTACACTCTCCATGCTGACCAGACGGGTTGGAGAGGTCTCTTTTATGTTTATAAGCTTTGTTTAGCTTGTGATTTCTAAGTCGCCTTCTACTAAATCCACGGGAAGAGTGGTTACTCTGCCGGGAACCACACGGCTACAGTGCCAACGTACAAAACGGAAACTCGCAGCGTCTCCCGCAATATGGCTTCCCTGCACCTCTCCCCCGTTTTCGAGTGTATTTGATAGATTTGATAAACTGAGTAAGCTTTTACTGCTTCATGTTAATGGCATAGTTGGCCAGGGTCGACCTCGTCGAAGGTACTGCGATCAGATTGCTGACGTTCTTAAGAAAGGAGATGTAAGAAGTACCCGAAACCGAAGAGCATGCATGGGGAGAGTGATGAGTGTAGATGACGCTAGAGGGATTTGTCAGGATCGTAGCGAGTGGAGATCTATAGTCTCTGCCTACCCCTATGGGAAAAAGGCGTGATAATATGTATGTATGTAACACGTCGTCTTTTTACGTCAGACGGCAGGGCCGACCCTGATTGTTGACTCACACAATATGATGCGTGCACCGATAAAAAGTTTTGTTTGCATTAGTATCTGGCATAAAAGTGATCCGTTTGTATAAAGCACCAAATAAGAATACCTAGTGTTTAAATTTACCAAGTCAGGTTAACAAGGTAAACTAAACTTTAGTAAAATTTATCAAAAAAACGATATTCCCATAGAAATTTCTCCAGTAGCTGAGAACTTTTCGAATTCCCAGCATTGGGCCCATAGGAAACATTGTTCATATAGATGGGCTAATTCACCTCAATTCAAAATTGCAATCAACCACCAAGTCTACAAAATTTTGGATTTTTTTTTGACCTATCACACAAATTGAGCTAGGCTCACAGTAAGTTGTGAACTTGTGTCGTAAGATACTAACTCAACGATACTATATTTTAAAATATATATTTATATAGATAAACATCCAAGACCCAGGTCAATCTGAAAAAGATCGTTTCCCATCATGACCTGACCGGGGATCGAACCCGGAACCCCCGTGTCGCAAGCTGGCGTGGTGACCACTGCGCCACGGAGCTCGTCAATTATACGATAGCCTTAAATATACGAATTAAAACTAGTTTCGTAAATCAGTGATCGTTTGCAATGCATATATTACTTAGAATTTAAAATGCTAAGAAAAGGTCAAACGAGCTCCAATTTTTAATAGTTTTTATCATTTTATTTATTTTCCATAGTTCAGTATGTCAGTAACTGTATTTATATTGATGGCTGATTGGTGTCATACTATATGTAGGTGGACTGTATTTCGTTGCATATGTAGGTACACTGGTTCATCAGAACCACTCTGGACTGTCATGTCATGAATTGCATCCATCGCCGATGCATTTTTAAAGACACCAAAATATTGTCTTTTATGGGTTATTGAAATTTTAATGGTTTCATGTTTAGACTAGTCATATAGTTTAGACTAAATTATTATTATACACAATAAGATACCTAGTTAACGTATATTAATGCACTCTGGGTCAGCAAGACCGGTCGGCCTTGCTGTGATGTCATTTAGTGCATCCATCAAGTCATCGATGCATTTATTTGTTTTTGTTTTATGTTGAACTAGCAGCCCTCCCCGGTTGCGCCCGGAAATGCTTTTCATATAAACCGAAAAACGAATTTTTTTTAAATCTATGATCAGCTCATTCTCATAAATTACTCTTTCTATTTCTAAAGTCGGCTCAGAAGTTTGAAAGATCTAAGCAAACAGACAGATAGCAAGGATATATTGCGATCGGGTCGCCATATCAAATACGCCAAACAAAATACTTAATAATCGACTAAATATCAATGCGTCAAATGATTGTTGACAAAAGCGGACCATCGAGAACTTAGTAGATCGTTATTTAGCGAACGTTCGAAATATCCAATGCTGAGGTAATCGAATATTCAACATTTCTTTCCATACAATAAATTAATAAATCTATTGGGATTTATTAATTTATTGTTTTGGATTGTGGAGCTAGCTCAAATCAAATCAATTGACTTGAGCTAGCTCCACAGTAAGTTAAGAACTTGTGTCGTATACAAACTCAATGATGCTATGAATGTTTAAATAAGTATGTAATATTTATATTACATACTTTTTTAAACATTCAGGACTCGGGCCAATCTGAAAAATATAGTTTTTCCATCATGACCTATCCGGAGATCGAACCCGGTGCATATACATTATACAGTATAACACTTACATATCAGACAAGTATTTTAGCCAAATAATATGATGATAACTACTTATACTATATATGATTTGATATACTACTAATGATTAATAACGAATAATATTTATTTCTGAATAATCAGATAAACTTCCACAATGTTTAGTTATATTTAAATATGTTGGGATTGTAACAAAATGATACACAAACAGGGCAGTTAGAAAGTTATCATCAAAGAGTTACGTAGTCAGTGCATACTTGCGACGGTTTAGCATCTGCATAATGCATTACTTTTCCGTCTAAAGCCTCTACCAGACAGGTATGTGCTAAAAAATGTAATCAGTGCTAAAAAAAACAAGCGATGATTTTGGCAGATTTCATTTGTCAATGTTTACGATAATTCATGAAAGATGTTTGCCTTCTCGCTTCCTGCGGAGTAAAAGATAAAAAAAAATACCTGTTCCCCATGTTTTAATATTGATCATGTGAGTTTTAACTTTAACCACAGCTCTCTTTAATGAATAAAGTTTGATCTCTATATGCATTCCTTCTATCGATAAAGTAAGTTTTTTAGTTGTTATTTTATTTGCGACAAAATTTGTACTGTAAAATAATATTTTTTTGCTATATTATATAATACACGAATACGTATTTCTTTTTATTATTTTTGTAATTAAAATGAAAGTTACAGAAGTTCTGATTTTATTAAAGTTAATATCTTTGTCAATAAATCGTTGCTAAGAATCGGATTGAATAGCGCGTTATAACAAAAAAAGTCAAGCGTTTTTACTGACCGCTATGTTTCCATTTGGGGAGGCTTTAAAGACAAAGATTAATTACGAATGCCCAAGATCTGTATCGCATCTTCAATTAAAGAAACTCTCACTGTAGCTCGTAAATGCAGTATTTTATATAAATACTGCGGAAATCTTGCAACCGCATCCGGCCGCGGCCAACCGAGAAATATTAGTACGTTTGGCACAATATCGTGGATACATCTTCCTGGATGGTCTGGGATAGAATACACAACTAATTATATTATAAGCTGCTTTTATTCCCGAGTAAACCGTCTGTATTACGGCCGGTATACAATTTGATTAGTGCAAGTGCGGTTCATACATTTGCTACTAAACGTTTAGTAGGAAAAGTATGAACCTCGCATTTGCACTAATCAAAGTGTAGGTATACCGGCCATTAGGGAGTCATGTACAGTGCCCGGCAAATAAGTTGAACTAAGTGTGAGTAGGACACCGCAATACATTGCCACTGATTAATATAGGTGTGTCTCGTTCACACTTAGTTCAACTTATACGCCGCGTGTTGTAATATCATTCGCGTTGGTCTGGGGGAAAGAAAAAAATCTTGGAATATACCAGCTGCTTCTTTTCCCGCGCAGGCCGTAGAAACCGGTCGAGGGAATCGGCTCAAATCATGTAAATAGGCGTAGCTGCTAGCAACCCATCACTATTTTGAATCCATATTCCATTTGACCTTAGGCTCCGGCTACCCCGTAAGGGATAAAGACGTAATACTATGTATTATGTACAATACAAAACACGTAAGGAGTTTTAGTTAGATGTACTGTCTATTGTTGTAATTTACAATTAAGTTATCATTTATGTTCATCGTTTTGATGAACATTAACGATAAATTAATATTTTTAAAAGGGACGCTGTGTTTTTATAATATGTAATAACATCGAGACATTACAATCACCTAATTAGGGACATTTATAGTTGGATAGACATAGCTATTTCCGATTCATATTCTGCGTGCCGTTAAGATTTTTTAGGTAAACAAATAGATTTGATTTATTTCACATTTTTCAGCTAATCAAAAAAGGAAAATCTGGAAATTGACTATATTTAAAGGTAACCGACGTTAAGGACATTAAAATTATTTAAAGATATAAGATAAAAGTATCACAATTTCCTGTAACTTTAATATTTTGGCAAACCTATTCGCAATGAGTTTAGTTTGGATAATTATTTCAAGTAACGATAAATTTTGCGTGAATAAAATATTTTTTTTACTTTATACATATTTTTAAATTAGGTGACTATTTGGAATTAAATTAAAATAAAATTTAATGACGCACTAACATGTTATTATAAATGGAACCCAACGAGCACACTCAAACACAAAAAAACTCACCTTATCCACGACAGTTCACACACAAGACGCAAAAAACTATAAAAGCGACAAGCAACGTTTCGTATTGACTGCGCACGCGCGTGTATATGATGCGCGAGCGCAGACTTCGCGACGCACATCGCACGCCCCTCCAAGTAGTACGGGAGGCAGCGGCAGCATTACCAGGATATTATCTAATACTGGAATGTTTGTTATAAATTTCCCTTTGCATCTCTTCTCTATCTGCGCCTTATTAATAATATTTTTTCTTAGTGTCCACCCACTGTTTTTATTTATTACTAGCTTTATTCGTATTAAATAATGACTTTGGACCAACATCTCACCCGCTAGGCTGTGTGTTGAAAAGATTCGTCATTCAGTAATGATTGCCTTTTTATATAATCAACAAGATAAAAATCGGAAAACTATGCTAGTGTTTTTCATATAGGAAACTCGACGCTACCGGCTTCGCTTTGACAACCTACCTTCCGTGAAATAAATTTTGAGAAAATTTTAAATGACTTTATATATTTCACCACCATTCCCCGTACTAATCGGAAAACTATGCCAGTGTTTTTCACATATGACACTCGAAGCTACCGGATTCATACGGAATACCTACTTTCCGATAATTTAAACTTTTGAGATGGTATTAAATGACTTCATATACTAGACCCCTATCCCCCGTACCAATCGAAAAACTATGCCAGTGTTTTTTCACATAGAAACTTGACGCTACCGACTTCGCTCAGATTACCTACATTTCAATCATTTAAATTTTGAGGCAATATTAAATGACTTAATATACATATTACACCACCATCTCCCGTACTAATCGGAAAACTATGCCAATGTTTTTCACATAGGAAACTCGACGCTACCGTCTTTGCTCAGATTACCTACTTTCCGATCATTTAAATTTCGAGACAATATCAAATGACTTTAAATATTTATACATTATCACTCTTACTAATCGGAAAACTATGGCAGTGTTTTTCACATAGGAAACTCGAAGGTACCGGCTTGGCTGTGACAACCTACTTTCCGTCGTATAAATTTTGAGACATTATTATATGACTTTATATTTACACCACCATTCCCCCAACTAATCGGGAAACTACGCCAGTGTTTTTAACAAAGGAAATTAACCCTTACCTAGCTTTGCCCTGATTACATATTATTCGGTCATTTAAATTTTAAGACGATATCAAATGACTTTAAATATTTAACCGCTATCCCCCATACTAATCGGAAAACTATGCGAGTGTTTTTCACATAGAAACCTCCACCAGCTTTGCTCGGAACTTACTTTCCGGGCATTTAAATTTTGAGACGATATTATATGAGTTTATATATAACACCGCTATCCCCCGTACTAATCGGGAAACTATGCCAATGTTTTTCACATAGGAAACTCGAAGCTACCGCTTCGCTCGGATTACCTACTTTACGGAATACTTCTTGTTTTAAAAAGTGTTGGGTTTCTTATGCAACCAGAGATGTCGTGGTTAGTGATTTGTTATGTGCTATAATATAAATTATTGGATCATCAGCGATTGTTTATGTAACATAGTATGTATAATCAGGAATTCGGATATTTTGAATTTTTATATTTGTTTGTATAAGATTTGTGAGTACAATCTTTGCCACTGTTTAATATTGTTTTTATTATTTAAGCATTCTTATTGTTTCTTTTTAAAATAGTTATGAATGATTCCATAGTGATTCATTCTCCTTGATTCTTATCCTTGAAATCCTTATAAATATATCCCTAAAATATATTCTTGAAAGTTTTAAGATGTAGAAAAAGAAATAAAGAACAATATAATAACCGTTTTATAGTTTCATAAATAAAATGACATGTGAGTGAGATCGCTGCAATGCTGTACATATGTTTATATCTAGTTTCTTGAAGGTGAAGAAGATTTTAATTATTCAGATAAGAAGTTGGTCAATCACGACGCAATTTGATCGAATGCTAATTTGATGATATTAAAGAAATATAATATTATGTTGAGTAAGCTTTGGAAATTAAATAAAAATTTTGATTCCTTGATTGGGTGATAGAAAAATTTGGTTCTGTTAACACATGCTGTTACGAATGTATTACAATTATTGTTTTTATCGGTTGCGTCCTCGCCTGTAGCATGTTGGAACCCGAGGTTCGCTATTATGACAGCAATCATGCTGTGATGTGATTTGGCGAAAGTTTTTTCAGTCGGCTGTTTACCTGACGTCCCTCCTACAATAACTACGTTGTAATTTTTACACCCGTACTTGACAATTTCAGTTGACACCTTCATACAAAGTACTTCAACCATTGTAAATTCATATCAAACAAGATCCATTCCATTACCAAGCCGAATCGTAGATAGCATAACCAATTTCAAGCATTAGTATTCTACTGGCGCCATCCATTGTCTGTTTACACGCCGCGTCCTCGGCTGTACGGCCAAAACTCTTGTAGGCTCGTGACCTCCGTTTTGCTAGAATTAGAGCCCTTTAGAAAACTCCTGTGGTAGTCAATATTCACATTTTTGCAGTATTCTACTGGCACCGTACATTGTCTTGTGTACACGCCGCGTTTGTTTATCTAAAACTCTTGTAGGCTCGTGATCTCAGTTTTGCTAGAATTAGAGCCCTTTAGACAACTTCTGTGGTTATCAATATTCATATTTTAGCAGAATTCCGCATCCTCGGTTGTTCGTCCAGTCCTAAACTCGTGTAGGCACATGACCTCCAACTAGAGCCCTTTAGATGGAGCTTTGGCTGTGAAACTTCTTATGTTTCAACAGTATTCCATCGATGACGTCTATTGTTATTCTGTGACCTCCTATATTGCTAGATAAGCCTTTTAGAAACTTATGGTAGTTAAAATTCAATAAATGCTTAGACATATTCCGTCTTATTATAAAACGAGGACTAACTTTAGTACCTGGTTTAAACCATTATGCGACCAAAATAAGTCAACAGTTATCACTTGATGATTTTACAACTGTTATTGTCAATTCGTTTTGGGTGAATAATAGTTTAAACCAGGTACTAAAGTTAGTCCTCGTTTTATAATAAGACGGATTGCCTTTTACCCTGTTGTGCTACATTAGGTAACCCAATGAGGTCTTAGATCATATTTACTTGACTGAGCGAGCGTGAAGTGCGAGGAAAAGGTCTCTGCTTCAGTTTGGGCATAAAATAAAAATTCGCTAACTGTATTTTCAGCTCTTCTCGTCTACAGGTTTGCATTCCTCAACCGAATCTCGTCATTCACACATTCGAAAATTATAACTTAAAGTTTTAGGTATTTTTTATTATTTTATTGCTCAAGTACACACGCTTTTCACGTTATACCTTTAGATTCTTGAGGCACTGGAGAGTGCCAAAGGCTACATTACATCCTGGCATTATGACACGGTCTCGATCGATAGTCATATAGTTAGTTCTACGTGGATTACGCCAAGCCAAAGGCCTACAGTTTTGGGATGTTATGCTCTCATTAATCATAATATTGTTAATTTCCAAAGCTTTTTCTTAATTGCAAGTTTTACAAGCACTGGCTTTGTATACTGTCGTGACAAAGTTTGAGTGAACACAGAATTTTGGGACATGGAAACATTTTTATCGCTCTACGAGCTCACGTTCCTAGCCGACATAGTCTTAATCAGATTAGTACATTACTGCTTGATTTATAATTTGGTATTTATGCTTACGACAAAGTACAAAGTAAATTGGTATTAACATAAAATTTTAAAATTACCTACCCCACTATAAAAAACAATTATCATCAATCTTAAAAACGGTTGAACCGATTTTGATAAAACATACGTGCTTTTTAAAAGTCTTCTTAATACTTGAATGGTCAAGTCGGTCGGTTATGGAACCGATGGAGCTATAATTCAAACTATAATATTATAAATGCGAAAGTGACTTTGTTTGTTTGTTACGCTTTCACGCCCTATCTACTGAACCGATCATCATGAAATTAGGCATACACATAGGTTAGGGTACTGAGAAGGACATAGTCTATATATCACGTGGGTGAATCCTTGGGTAACAGCTAGTTTTGTATATTTATGTAAGTCAGATGCCAATGCAATATTATCGTACTATAAGTCGAACTAGTCTGATAATAGAGGCAGAAGGCGGATGCAACTACAGTTTTTGTTTGGGCTGAGTTTTGGAACTTTACAATACTAAAAGTTCATTCTCATGATAAAAACTTAAATGGCAAAATATAATATTCTGAAAAGAGAAGTTTTTTTCAAAAGCAAATTTATTAGCTTTAATTAATTTGTGTACACATTATTTTTACAGAAAAACATTTAAAAGTTAAACTAAAACTACTATTTACAAATAAAATAAGCCTGGCAGCTCGTTGCCCCGTGGTAGCGTGCCCAGAAAGCTGGCAGCATTGCCACGTTTTATGACAATGCTAATCTTTTGGCCAAAATATAAGCCAGCCCTCTGGTCATGAGACACCACTATTAATTTTTTGGCGATGGCATTGAATAATTGCAAATTGGAGCTGCATTATTGAGCTAGCGAGTTTATGAAGTTCTCCATCAGCTTGTGAGTGAGCTGATGGAGATAGCTAGCTCAATATTTGATTGGGTTGTCTACCGATTTGCATTTGAAAAATTCAACATATTGCAGAATTAGAATTGCAAGACTTATTTTATCACACCAAAACAGTTAAAAAGTCTAATGACCTTTAACCGATTTCAAAAAATATACCTGCTGCATTTATAATACTAGTTTGTAAATTTGCTGTCAATATTATTTGAATAATAGATTTTTTTTTTGTATTTCATCAGAGTTCTTGTATCGTTCTCGATTAGAATAAGTCTATTATTAATTCATCAGCGACTTAACTGAAAGTTCAAGGGCTCAAAGTTAGCAAGAAACCTAAGCAAATCTTGCCTTTGCCATTTTGCCAAGCACTTTGCCATTCTTGAGAATAATTTTAAAACTGCACTTAAAATAAAAGGGAGTTAAAATAATTTATTAATTGAATATTTTTCACTTATCGTTTCAGTTTTCTCTCAACTAATGTGAATTCAAAGGGACTTTCCATAGTTATAAAATAAGTTTGTTTATTAAAAAAAATATCCGACCGTCCATGATATTATATAGCCTATGACCCTTTGGGGAAGAATACAAATCTAATGACACCTGTCACTTCAGATGTTCAAGCCTTTTCGACTACTGGAGGCAACAATTGTACAGACATACATCGATACATCCATATGCGTGAAAAACATTACCCTCCTTCTGAGTGAGACAGTCGGATAATAATCCAAAGGAGCTTTCCATACATATCCAAAAATTGTGTTCCTGAAAAAAACAGCTCTACAGACAGTAAGAGTTATGATATAGCTGATACACGAGCCTTTGCTTCAGCAACATATAATCTTTTTTTCTCCTCCTTAACAGAGCTTATGCCAACCATCTTTGGGTAGCTTAAGAACTGCCAACAAATACATGTGAAAATGAAGTACAATATTTGTCCGCACCGGAACGAACCCGGTGCACCTCATATCGCAGGCTGGCGTGTTGACTACTGCAACTATGAGAATGTCCTAAGCTGTCGATATACATTTTGCGAAAAAAATATCCATAAAATCACGAATATATTCTTAGTGACCTTAATTATTTCATTATAAATATACAGTTTTCTTAATACTGTTTAACATAACGTTACATATTTATCGCTATATTATCTAGGCACATCATATCTATGATAATGAGTGATCATCTGATCGTTTCTATGAAAACGAGTGTGTTAGACTATGTTATTCTAAATGCTGTTTGCATAAATCTAGGATATCAGGGTGTAATATAATTGAAAACTTATGTAGACAAGTATTCATAAAACTTTATCATATTATGTCGTGTTATGATTTCATTGCATATGCATGGATGTCTGGTCAGTCATTTTATATTAAAACTATTTTTGATCTTCTTATTAACTTACTGAATAAGTACAATGTTATTAACTCTCATTTACACTCTGTAATAAGATTGCCTTCCAGTAACAAAGATACTTAGTTTTTTAGTATTTAGTACAGACAACCCTTAAAAGGGGTGACCCAGCCCCAGTCAGTATGAAAATTTTGACTAAGTATCACATGCCTCGACGGCTGAACACTTGTATGCAAAATTTCGAAAATTTTGGGATTCTAGCATTTATTTATTTTGTTTGTATCTCTCTGAGACTCACGGGTGTTACCCCGGTCCTTTGGAAGGCTTGCGTGGGGATATAGATCCAACACGTAGAGGCCCTTTGGAGAAGTTGATGTTATGTAGGTATTATTTATTTTATTTATTATTTATTAAAACACAAAACAGATAACAATCACATTGCAAACAATCATTAAACATTTACAAAGGAGCTGACCCAGATTGCAATCCAAACATATGGTATATGCCTAACATGTTTGAAAGTTTATCACAAAAATATATATTTGCTAGATCGACAGTATTGACTTTCAATAACAAAAAACTATTTGCAAAGATAAAAAGAAGAAAAAAAAAAGTTTGAATTAACAATTAAGTTTCATAAAATTATTGCATTAGTTGTATAATTATTTGCCGCCGAAATTTTTGAAATGAGTGACGGTAAATATGTATGTCTTTATTGGTGGTGAGGATTTCGTTGTATTGGCGACACATTCTGACCAAGAGATTGAAGTACGAAGTGTTATTAGAATATACCATTGATCACATAGAAAAAGTTGTTCATATTCACGGTCTAAGGCACTCGTTTAAGGGAAGGAAATTATAATAATTTAATCCTCTGACTGCTCAGGCCAATATACGGCTCTGGTAGAACAAAGAGTTGTGTGCTCCTGCAGTGTAGACTAAAAAGACTTCATGATGATGATAATTGACGAGCTCCGTGGCGCAGCGGTCAACACGCCGGTCTGCGACACGGATGGTCCCGGGTTCGATCCTCGGTCAGGTCAAGATGGATAATGATCTTTTTCAGATTGACCTGGGTCTTGGATGTTTATCAATATATGTATTTGTTAAAAAGTATCGTTGAGTTACTATCCCATAACACAAGTCTTGAACTTACTTTGGGGCTAGCTCAATCTGTGTGATTTGTATATATTTATTTATTATTTATATTTATTTATTTATTTGTATTTATTTATTTATTTATATTTATCAACGCAATATTCAAACGGGTACCAACCATACCATTTCAGAAAACCTTAATTTGTCTTACTTTTATTGTCTTACGCCAATGTGAAATAGGGCTTGCTACTCTCGAAGGAATCGGTAATGCGCCTCTCACGATTGCCCACCAACCCACCATTGACAGATCGCTTGCTATTGAGAAACACACTATTAGACACAAAGGATCTCGAAATAATCCAATTTATTACTATAATATTCTATAATAATAATCCTTATAAATTGATTCGGATTGCTAAATGGGTTGTGTCGGCGCTAAGTGTAATTGTAAGCCTAATGTTGTGATTAATAATGTATGGTAATGGTGCTATAATAAATCTTTTAAATATGAGACAGGTTGGCTTTGGACAGTTTTATGAAATTAATATTAGGTATCATAGTAAGGTGATATATTAATAGTTATAGGTGATATATTATATTGGGTATAAACTTGACCTTTGTCGGAGCCATTGTGTAGAAATATATGAACACGCATTAATCGTTATTAAGTATAGAAGTACGAAGACGCTTTTTTAAACTCTACTTTATATTAAGTATAAATCGCAGGAAATCATGTTGGTTGTGTTGATAATCCTTGTGACAGGCCTACGTCCAGTAATAGACTTTTGGAGGCTAAAATGATGATGATGTAGATATTCGTTAACCTCACAAGAAACTCTGGTTATTGAGCAATAGATTTTACATAATAATTTTAACTAATTTAGATTTAGTGGTAAATTTAGTCCAACCACAGCTTACCTGATTTGAAACTGCCTGCATCGGAATCTATATCATCATATCCCTATTTTGTGAAATGTCAAGAATATAAAAAATAGTTTAATATATGTTGTGCCCTCAGACAAGATAAAAAGACCTCTGCTATATCATTGAATAAATAATGGCGACAACCACAAGAAACAATTAGATCACAGAACACATTGCAGTTCATTTGTCTTCTCAATGTTAGCTATTCATCACCTACACAAAGCTATGCTCGACGCGAAAAAAACTATTTATCATTACGCTCAACTATTATGTCACTACGACAAAAAAATATCGAGAGGAATAGAAGAATAACTTATTCTGTTTTTCTATGTCGCACGTACTTTTACAGCTATAAGTGAGACAAAATGACACAAGCGAATCCTACTAAATATTACAAATGTGAAAGGTTTACAGTTGTGAAGATGTATAGCTGTTTAATACTACTCCATATTTAAAATTACAGCACGGATTTAATGACAAAAGTTCGATTTAGTTCGGACGAAGTAACTGGGAAAAGCATGTCATTACTAGTAAAAACAGTGTTTTTGCTTAACATTTATAACATTTCTAAATTAAATATTTGAAGTGTCAACTTTATCACATGCTCACGCTTGATATGTGAATAAGACTGAGATTGATGCCGTTACAGTTTAGTCATACTTAAAGGCCCTTAAAGGCAATTTTGTTTATTAAAGCTCTATGAATATCACCACCACTCACAGAAAGTGTAGCTAGGAAATTGTATAGTTCTAAGGTGTATTTGTGCACAGTGTCACTTCTGTGGCGTGTCACTTCATGGCGTCAAGGCATCTTATATGGGAAAAGTATCAGGCTGAAGACAAGTCGGCCGCTCCAGATATCGCTGTGATACTGTGCAGGGTGATCTGCGGGAAACGGTCAGCTGGCAAGATATTGCGCAGAACAGAAAATTGAAGCTTTCCCTCGTTTCGAAGGCCAAGATCCATTTCAGATCGCTGAGCCAGCGGATTAAATAAGGCACTTCTGTATCTTATTCTATTTTGTGGTACGACATTGCCTTAATTTGCTCTGCATATGTGCAGTTCCCACGCCCAGCCCCACAATGAGCATTAAACTCTACTTCCGCCTTGCTTCCTATATTTTGACTCAGAGATCTAATCTCTTTTCGAAAGACCGTCCTTTGCTTTTGAGTTCCGCGAGAATTGCAGGACCTATTCTGTGAATGAATATGTAATCTTGGCAAAGACCAAATACTAACTCCACACCGTTCCTCTTATAGACAGAATAACTACGGAGTGCCACAGGGGAGCGTGCTAGGGCCACTTCTCTTTCTCATATATATAAATGACATACCCGCTATTACCAAGTACCCATGCACGCTTTTCGCAGATGACATTTCGGTTGTTATAAGTGACAATCGTAACAGTGACAATTATGATAAATTATTGACCGTAACTATTGACGTGTTTACACAGTGGCTAAAGAACAACAACTTGACTGTTAATATTTTGAAAACAAAAATAGTACAATTTTCAAACTACAATAATATCCTACCAAAACTAAATATACATCATAAAAATGACAAAGTAGAAAACATCGACGAAATAAAATTTTTAGGCATAACATTAGATAGTAACTGTAATTGGAAACCGCACATAACTAATTTATGCAAAAAGATAAATAAATTCGTTTACGCCATAAGGAAACTCCGCGAAACTGCAGGCGTCAAGACGGCTCTAACTGCCTATCATGGTTACGTCGGTTCTCTCTTGAGATATGGAATTTTACTATGGGGGAACTCGACACTGATAAATAAGATATTTATCATACAAAAAAAAATGCATCCGTGCTATAAGTAAAGCTTATTATTTAGATTCATGCAAGCCCTTATTCAGAAAACTCAAACTTCTAACTTTAACATCTTTATATATTTTAGAGGCAGGAATATTCATAAAAAAACATCAAAAATTATTTAAGAAAGCAAACGAGAACAAGAAGTATTTATCTAGAGATCCATCTAAACTTTATTTACCATTTTCGCGAACAAAACTGCATCAAAAAAATTGCTATGTAATGGTGGTAAAAATATTTAATAATATCCCAAAATCTATTCGCGAATTGCCATTAAATCATTTTAAGAGACAACTAAACACATGGCTTCTCGACCGATGCTTTTACACAATTAAAGAATTTCTGGATTATAATAATATGTAGTGACATTTCTTTTTATAATTTTAATCAAATTAATTATTTATATATAGCTCATTGTATGATAAAACTAAATCCATGACAATTGTATATTTGCATGCTGTTTAAAACGGCTAAATAGGCTTGTACTTCCACGATTCAATGTATGTTTATGTTAATTAAAATTCATTCTCGTGTAGTGCCGGCTTAGAATTGCACTACCCCCTTTCATCCCGTGGGTGTCGTAAGAGGCGACTAAGGGAAACTTGATCTCAGGAGATGGGCAGCAGCGTCTCCTGGTGCGGGCCGCAGAACTGGCCCATACTGCGATCGCCAACCCGCCTGCCCAGCGTGGCGATTATGGGCATATCCCCCTTATGCAGAAGCACAGAAGGCCACGGCCCCCAGTTCCCGGCGGCCCCGCTATTCCTGGTCATGGTGGCGACCATGGTAACGGTGGGGCAGGGGGTGCGAAGAATCTCCGGGCTACGGGAGGCCACCAAAACCGACTGACCCTGGCGACGTACAACGAACGCACGCTACGGCTTGACTCGCATCTGGCGCAACTTGAAGTGGAACTTGGGAAGATTAGGTGGCACATATTAGGATTGTGTGAAGTCCGAAGAGAGGGGGAGGACACCATAACCCTCGAATCAGGCCACCTAATGTTCTTCCGCGAGGGAGACCAACAATCCCAAGGCGGCGTTGGGTTTCTGGTAAATAAGTCCCTATCTGACAACGTAGTGGAAATGTCCAGTGTGTCGAATAGGGTGGCGTACCTCATCGTAAAGCTCACCGAGAGGTATAGCCTCAAGGTGGTGCAAGTGTACGCACCGACCTCGACACACTCAGACGATGAAGTGGAGAATATGTTCGATGACATATCAAGGGCCCTCCACTTCACAACTAAGACCCACTACAACGTTGTTATGGGGGACTTCAACGCTAAAGTGGGAGTACAGAATTGCAACGAATCGGTAGTAGGATCCCATGGATTTGGAAGTAGAAATCATAGGGGGCGAATGCTTGTCAACTTCCTCGAACGCGAGGGGCTCTTCTTGATGAATTCCTTCTTTAAGAAAAAGCCCCAAAGGAAGTGGACGTGGCAAAGCCCCGACACTATGACAAAAAATGAGATCGACTTCATCATGACGGACAAAAAGCACATATTCAGAGACGTCTCCGTGATCAACAGGTTTAATACCGGTAGCGATCACCGACTTGTACAAGGCTCTCTGAATATCGACTTCAAAGCTGAACGTGTCCGCTTGATGAAGGCCAGGCTCCGACCTACTCCGCTCCAAACCATGACGGGATCTGAAACGTTCCAGTCAAACCTTGAGAACCGATTTGCTTTCGTGGAAACCACAATTGACGTTGACCAGAACTTTGAAAATGTGGTTCGAATTCTCAGGGAAGAACGTACGCGATTTTGTAACATGCAGCGTAAGGGCAGGAAGTCTAAGCTCTCGGATAGGACTTTAGAGCTAATGAAGGAACGACGTGAGAATCCACCCGTCACTTCGTCAGGAAAACGGGCTCTAAACCAAGAGATCAGCAAGCACGTACGACACGACCTGCGGTGCTCCAATACCCTCGCTATTGAAAAAGCGATCGAGCAAAACCGGGGGTCAAAAGTGTTCGTAAAATCTCTTGGAAGAAGCCAATTGACGAAGTTGACCACAGCAAGTGGAGAAGTCGTTGCTTCGAAGCCGGCAGTTCTTTCAGAGGTGGAAAACTTCTATGGCCGGTTATACGCTTCGCATGCACCTCGACCTGATCCCGAAAATGAGGATTCTAGAGCCACATTAACACGCCATTACACTGAAGACCTGCCAGAAATCAGCATTGGCGAAATCGAGATCGCTCTTAAACAGCTTAAAAATGGAAAAGCCCCTGGAGAGGATGGCGTTACAACAGAATTGTTAAAGGCAGGAGGTAAACCCGTACTGAGGGAGCTCCAAAAACTTTTTAATGCTGTTCTCTTCGAAGGGAGAACTCCGCAGGCGTGGAGTAGGAGTGTAGTCGTCCTGTTCTTCAAAAAGGGAGACAAAACCCTGCTGAAGAACTATCGACCCATTTCCCTTCTAAGCCACGTCTATAAGCTGTTTTCAAGAGTGATCACGAACCGTCTTGCGCGAAGACTTGACGAATTCCAACCACCGGAGCAGGCTGGGTTTCGGAGCGGATACGGCACCATAGACCACATCCACACAGTGCGGCAGATTATACAGAAGACCGAAGAATATAATCAGCCCCTGTGTCTAGCATTTGTGGACTATGAGAAGGCTTTTGACTCCATTGAAATCTGGTCCGTTCTGGAGTCCCTGCAGCGATGCCAAGTAGATTGGCGATACATCCAAGTGATGAGATGTATGTACGAGGCCGCCACCATGTCCGTCCAAGTACAGAATCAGCAGACAAGTCCCATACCGTTGCATCTAGGAGTGAGACAAGGAGACGTAATATCTCCTAAATTGTTCACTAATGCAATGGAGGATATGTTTAAGACGCTGAACTGGAAAGGACGTGGCATCAACATCAATGGCGAGTACATCTCTCACTTGCGATTTGCTGACGACATCGTTATCGTGGCAGAAACGCTGCAGGACCTACAACAGATGCTGAATGACCTGGCTAACTCTTCTATACGCATCGGCCTACGGATGAACTTGGATAAAACCAAGGTCATGTTCAACGAACATGTACTACCGGAACCGATTGCAGTTCACGGTGCCGTTCTCGAAGTTGTTCAAAAATATGTATACCTCGGGCAAACATTGCAGTTAGGTAGAAACAACTTCGAGAGCGAGGTGAATAGAAGAATTCAGCTAGGTTGGGCTGCGTTTGGGAAACTACGTCAGGTCTTCACATCGTCGATCCCACAGTGCCTAAAGACAAAGGTCTTCGATCAGTGCGTCCTACCCGTCATGACATACGGAGCCGAAACGTGGACACTTACGGCACGGCTGGTCCACAAGTTCAAGGTCGCTCAGCGGGCTATGGAAAGGGCTATGCTCGGCATTTCTCTGCGGGATCAAATCAGAAATGAGGTGATCCGGCAGAGAACTAAGGTCATCGACATAGCCCACCGGATTAGCAAGCTGAAGTGGCAGTGGGCTGGCCATATTAGCCGAAGAACCGATAACCGTTGGGGCAAACGAGTTCTTGAGTGGAGACCGCGTCTCGGCAAACGTAGTGTAGGACGTCCTCAGGCGCGGTGGAGTGACGATTTGCGCAGGATGGCTGGTAGGAGCTGGATGCGAGCAGCCGAAGATAGATCTCGATGGCGTGCAATTGGGGAGGCCTATGTCCAGCAGTGGACGAGTATAGGCTGATGATGATGATGATGATGAATTAAAATTCAGATAAACATTTAAGTATATAGCCTTAAAGACTGACAGTTATTAATCGAATCGATATCGTGTCACTAGTTGAGGATATGGAATATTTGTTAACGGTGGCTAGAATTAAACGATAAAGAAACCTCTTTCAAAACTTTTGTTTTGCCACATTTTTTGAAATAATTACCTTTATAATAACATATTAATTCTTTGATAATGAGGACCAAACTATATACCTAAATGTAATTAAAATAAGAAAAGATAAAAAAGGAAGATAAATATGATGTTTTTACAAACTGGTCTCTCTTTTCCTTTCTCTCATTAGAGCGTGTTCCCGGTTGCATTCCCAGCTAGAATGCTAAAAAGCCCGGAGTCCCCTTGGAAGAAATGTAACATGATATACTCGTATATTATTACTGTGGTGCAGTAATAAAAATCATGGAAAAAGAGTTACTCGTACAAAGAGATACTGAGAGTAACAAGGGCTTAGACTGTTGGCTCACATCCTGCCCGCGTGAAATTTTATTTCCATATCTTATTTCTTAATTTAATAAGCGAACATGGATTACAACAAAGGACAGTTGGCAAGTTTCAAAAAAATATTTCCGTACCTATTGAAAAATAATCTATCACGAATTATTGTTGAAGTTAATAATTAATCGTAACAGAAAATCCTATTCCGCGGTCCGTGACTCTCCCCGCCCAGCTTCTCAATCACAATCCGAACTTGCGTAGCCTTGTGTTGATTACTAGTGGGCAAGTGGCTGCTAGATATATATCCGCAATGTCCATGATAACTTTCTCAGGCAAAGTTAACTATTAGAAAAATAAGCAATGAGTTTTTTGGAATGCACAAATGGAATAAAATTCGAGACTAAAGCACTAAAGAAGCATTGATAAGATAGATATATAGTACACAAGATTTCTTGAATGGTAGATAGATTTTTAATTGACATGTGGAGTAAATTAATTATTAGGAATTTTATTGTATAAGTTTAGGTTAGGTTAGTTGTTAGTTAGTTAGGATTTAAAATTTGTAATTTCGATACAATTTAAAATTGTTTATGAAATAAATGAATATGAATATGAGATTTCGTAAGTTACACTAGATTGTCACTGGAAGCTTAAAATCAGCGACCTATTTTTCCCTTAATGCCCAGCTGTGGGGAATCTTATAAAAATAAAGCCAGCACTGAATTACATAATATAATAAGCTGCAATAGTCCTGAGCAATTATATCTTAACCTTAATACTTAAAAAGTATACTCCAATGACCTTAGCCTTAGCTATTTGTATCTATAACAGTTCACAAAGTTGTAATGGTCCTTAGTAGTCATAACATTATAGAAGTGCCGTTGGTTGATCGATATGCTGCCGAGTTAGCAGTCTGTCCTCGCATCGGCCAGTGACTTAATGTGTTTGTTAACGCTTTCAATGGATTATATTTTTTTGGTTTAGAAGTAGGTAGTACTGTTAGGTATTTTGAGAAACTGGTTGCATATTTGTATTAGATTTTAAGGAGTGTTAGGTACCACTCATTAAAAATCAGTTAACTATACTTATTCTAAGGAAGAATTGTTTGATTGATCGTTTGTTTTTTTACATTGAATAGACACCGTGACTACGGGACTAATTTTCAAAATTCTTTCATCTGGAGAAAGTTTATTTATCTGCGGGTGACACAAGCTATAATTTACGCGGACGAAGTCGCGGAAAAATTGCTGGTTATCAATATTTAACTTGCAAGTAGCTTTTTTTCTTTTTTTTTTCTTTGAATCAAATACGAATAAAAAATAAAATGCTTTGTGTAAGATCACACTATTGATCTAAACTAAATGTTTGGAGAATGGTTCAGAAATTAAAAAGGATGGAAAAATTAAAATAAAGTCGATTCTCCGAAAATCATTTTAACCGTTGTATCTTACTGCAACAGTTGAGACTCAAATAGTATTGTAATTTAAATACGATTAGTTTAAAAAGTATTAACAGTCAAAAAGCGGGGCCAATGTCGAAATAAAAATTACATACATATACTTATGTGGGTTCGGAAATTATTACTGCAACTTCGTACCACTACGAGATGACACCGCTAGTACTACTCCAGAGTCTCACTGCGACCACGATAGATGTAACTCCATTAAAACGTCAGTGGAACCAAATTAAATAAAGGTTCGTGCTAAGTTCTGATTATATGTATGTATACATAATTATGTGATTAAAGTTCAAACATTTAAAAAAGAACAAAGAATATAAAAATCGAATATTTGCGACGAAAACTAATTTTCATCCTGCAACTTCCCAGTCACGAGGTCGTCTTCTGAATAAGGGCCTGTCAATAAAAATAATGACGTCAGGAGTATGTGCTATGTACTCACATTAGGGTTGGGCTCGACTCTGGCCGGCAACGCTCTCGCCACTTCGGGTGACGCCGACCGCTCTCGCTCCCTCATCTCTGACGCTAAGGCCGCTCGCGCCGCTCTTGCTGCTACTTCCAGACAGCCACTTGATTTACTCCTACGAAGAGAACGACATAAAATTAGGCAAGGAATTAAAAACAAAGCCATAGATACATTCTATAAGAATAAATATCTTATCCGGAGACTCACGCTTTGACAAGCTAAGTTTCAATAAGTCACCGTTAGATGGCAGTAGTGGACCTACTGTCATCTAACACTAGCTAGTTATTAGACTAATGAGATTGAACACTGAGTAAAAAATATGAAACGCATTTATTTGAAATATAAAACTGTCATTTGATCAAATGCAATAATCGAAAATGCTTTTTATTGTTAGTTATTTTATTCATATCTTTCAAATGTTTTACATTTAGCACGTGGGTTACACCATCTGTGTAAAGTTGGAGCGCAAATCTTGTCAAAAATGGGTTTGAAAAGTAATCTTTATTTAGGTTTATTTAAAAATTTAATACTTTTTATACCTAAAACAAACACATAGATTGTCTCTCTCAAGGATGAAATAAAATATCTCGCGATTTTTCGGCATTCCTAAGGCTCGGTAAGCTATTTTTCATACGCGATCGAGGAAGAATTCTTATCGATTTAAATGAAGGTACAGTCGAAAGCAGATGAACCTAACCTACAATTTAAAATCTGTTCGAAGGGGGGTCAATTTTATCTTGCCCCCGACTGTACTTCAACACAATTGTTATTTCATTGTGCATAGAAACTTCTTTCTTTATCATCTTATAGAAGATAGCAAAATGGAAGCCCTTACCTGACAGGTCTGTCAAGCGGGCCCAGTATCGACAGTGGCTGGTCGGGGGCGGCAGGCGCGGGGGGAAGGTACATGACGTGCCCGCCCCAAGACAGGTACGAGTTGGTAGGACGCCATGATGCTGATTCCTCCTCCTGTTTTCAAAAGTAGATACTGATGTAGATACGGTTCATAATCATCATAATCAGGATGTAACCAGGTCTCTTTTAGTCTCCACTGTAGGAGCACGACCCTCTCTATACCACCAGAGTCATATATTAGCAAGAGCAGTTGGAGGTTTTGGCCTACGCCCTTCACGCTGGTCAGATGAATAAGGGAGGTCTCTTTGATGTTTATAAGCTTTGTTAAGCTTGTGTTTCCTAAATCGCATTCTACAAAATCCACGGGAAGACTACGAGTGGTTTTATTCTCCTCTGCCGGGAACCACACGGCAAGAGACGTTTATTCCAACTGAATTTAACAATATTTAAGATAGCATATTTTATTAAGAGCCGATAATTAACTTAATAGTTAACTGAAAAGATGGCAGTGTAAAATTCATGATAACTTTTTCTGATATTGCAGGATGTAAAAAGGGTAAGTATAAAAAATGTGAAAGACATGGCTAGGCTATGATGTTGAAATACTTTTATTTTCTTTATGATGTATATGGGGGAAGTTGATCAATATGTTTTAGCATTCCTTTCAAAAATTATTTTTTTACCTTTTCGGAAGGCGGCGCCGACTCTTCTTTAATGTCATCTTCAGTGGATCCTTTCGCCCGCGCCGGCTGTTGGAACAACAAGGGATTGCTCAAAGAGTTCGGCGCAGACTTCGTCAAGAACCAGTTCTGCTCCGGCTCCTGCAGCATTGGCTCATGCTCCAAGTCGAACCTTCGGGACCCTAACGCAGCTCCTAGCGCTCCCGAGACTGACTTCCGGAGCTTCTGGAGGCTGTTGAACCCCTGTTGGAGCTGCTTACCCTGAAAGCATTCGTAGAAGCACGACATCCCTTTAAACTATGTGGGCTTCGGGATGTTCCTTTGGTCTAATGGGCTGATGAGGAATAAAGGGTGATAATTTGACATTTAAGAAGAGGAAATAGACTTGCTGCCTTTCTTTTAAAAGAGTGATAAAGTTTCATAATCTCATTATTAATGGCGTGAGTAAGTAAAAAGAGAAAATGGATGTAAAGGGCAATTAGAAAAATATAATTATGACCCATATAATGCAAAGACGTGCAATAACATAAATTTTAAAATTTTGCCCAGAAAATGAGATATAACCAATTTACCAGACTCATGCAATGCGACAATGACAGTTTTAGGAGGTTTAGATATTTTCCACGTAAAATTGACAGATAACCACAACGTGGTTTCAGCATTCGTCCTGACAAAAGAATAAATCAAGAGTGCATGATGTTCATTATGAAGAGTGCTAAAAAGCAAAGTGCAGAGTGCAAGATGAGAAACAAAACCAAAAGCCTTTACTCCTCCTCAGCCTATCGGGAGGTTAGGCGAGAGGTTTGTTTTGTTAGTCACTTCTCTAATTTACTTCAACCCGAATCCATCACAATTTCAACTTTATTACCACCGACCGCTCCCCTAACGTCCCTTCCATTTGTCCCAGGACTCACCCTATCGGTATCTCGTGGCAGGGAGAGACTGAATGGCTGAGCTCCAGGATTGTACGTCACAGCGCCCCCGGGAAGAAGGACCCCTCTTGCGCCACCAGCCCCGTCAGAGCTGCTGTCTCCGAGGTCCTGTTGGGGCGTCCACGCAGCTGGCGAGGAGTCCTGGGTCTAACAATATTGGAGATAAGTTCTTTGGTTGTAATGGTGTACGAACATTAATGTAATGCAATATTTTTTTAATTTTAATGTATTTGAGAAATATCGATTGTACTAAGATACTAGTATAGAACTTAGACAGGCAAACTAGTATTTCCTATGCTGGTCTGGGAGAAAGAAAAAAGTAGAATGTAACAGTACCTATTTTAATTCTGTTTTTCACCTATAAGCCCACCCACACGTAAACCTTTGGGTCTTATAGCTTTAGGCTCTGTCTTCCCCCGTAAGAGATAAAAACGTGATTAGGTGTATGTCAACAATGAGTAACTAAGTTTATGCACTTGCCTATCGGCTTTTGCTCAGATGTCGAGATTTTGCGTTGATAAATTGGACTTTTGTTTTTGAAAAGCATATATTTTTATTTATTTGTTGTACACATTATTTTTACAGAAAAAAAAATTAAAGTTAAACTTAAACTACTATTTACAAATAAAAAAGGCCTGGCAGCTCGTTGCCCCGTGGTAGCGTGCCCAAAAGGCTGGCAGCATTGCCATTGGACTTTTGCTTCAAACGTTTAGTAAATTGGGAGCATTTTTATTTTCTTTTCTTCAAGACCAATAATTCGAAATCTTGAAATTCTACAAAATATATCAAGTGTTAATGATACCAACATGATGCCGGGGAGAGTCGACCCTATGATCGCTGTGTGCGTGGTCTCCGGAGATGCCCGAGTCTCCGGACTTGTCCGCGGATTGTTCTGATCTTGGAGAAGACTCAGGAGATATGTCAGCAGCCATTTTAGTTTCTACTGCTAGAGGTTGTGTTTCTGTAAAAAAATGAGGGTAGATCGGTCAAGTCTGAAGATATAGGTTATATATTACGCGTGTATTATCGGTACGTGTAGGTGTAATCGATGTAGAAGGAACATCATTTTATTAAGTTCAAAGATAGTTCTCATGACTCAAGCGTTTTATATTACAATTAAAGTTGGAAACTCAACAATGACAAATTAGAATATATGATTGTATTTTTTTTACATATCTTGCATTTGATTGAGATCACTTAGAAACTTCAGCCCTAAATACCTGCTAATGGGTGAGGGCTAAGATCTATTGAGATTCTCCTAAAATATTTAAAGCTATAGAAAATTTTATTTTATGGTTTTATTTCCGTATTCACTAACTGATCATCTGATGGCCGCGCCATAAACCAAAAGATGGCCTTCTCAATAGGATGAAACTGTCAAATGCTGACGGTTTCAGCCTATTTATCTATATTTTGGTAAGTATCTAAGGGCGTTACGGTGCGGCCCTATATGACTAAAATACGCGAGTGAAACCGTTTCATTTCATACAAAAAGGATATCTTGCAAAGTATTATCACTTAGTACTAAAGATAATTTGATAATTACGCCTCTAACCTGCAGCTAAATGCGCATCCAAGCTGGCAAGTTGTCTCCACGCGGCAGCTGGAGAGAACCGCGGCACCGCTGGCTGCTTCTTCGGCAACGTCGGTCGTAGCCGGAGCGCGATGCCCAATGAACCTTCCGACTCACCTTCCGACCCTTCTGATGATAGGGCTGACTCTGACGACACTGGAATATAAATATGGTTGTTAATCGATCAAAACATTGTTGATACATGTTGATAATGATGATGATAATGATACATGTTGATAATGATGAGTTATTGTTAGCAAATATTTGGAATTTTCTAATCTATCTTGTAAGCAGTGCTACTGCTGACTAATGTAAATAAATAAATAAATAAATCTTTATTTAAATTCTTAGGTGGTATAAAATATTACAATATAGATATACATTAAAAAGGTACAAACATAGTTTTGTCTGAGCTAAGGTGAGAAGCACCCTGTGTTTCAGACTTAAATTGCTAGACATAAACATACAAAATAAACAATTTCAAATAGAAAAATAAAATTAACAAAATTGTGTAAAATTTAAAATATTTAAAGAAAAATGTTGATAATACTTATGATAAAACTGTTAATAAATCCTCTGTTTCTTCATACGACATATTGAGAAGGGCTTCTTGTAATATTCTTTTCGTCATACCGTAAGAATAAGGATAGAAACCAAGTTTTTTATTAAGCCTATTGTAAAGAAGGGGACCAAGGAATAAGAAAAATCTAGAAGAGAAAGTATGTATTGTATTTATATTATTATAGCAAACAATATCTTTTCGTCTTTTATTAGTAGTTTCAGTGCTGTATGGCAGCGCGGCGTGTTGTTTTAGTACTGTGTTTAATATAAATAATTGCCTAACTGTTAGTACCTTACAGGATTTAAAGAGGAGGTCAGTGGGGAAAAGGAAAGGGCGGAAAGTTGAGACTTTAAGAACCGCTCGCTGTGCCCTCTCTATGGTTAGTAAAGATGTTTTAGCCATACCTCCCCATGACGTAATACAGTAAGTTAGTAATGATTGGCATAAGGCAAAGTAGACTTGTCTGATTATTTTTGAGTCCGCGATGGATCGTAGTTTTTTGAATACAAATATTAACTTACGTATTCTGCCATTTAAAATCTCTATATGTTGCTTGAAACAAAGAGTGTTGTCAATAACAATACCAAGGTATTTTATTTTCTCGGTTTTGGTAATGTTTGGGCACTCGCACGAGTTAGCTAAAGGGTCTCTGCAGTGATGTGCATAAATGTTCAGGTCTGCATGCGATGACGGCACGTTACGCATGGAAAATTGCATGAAGCTAGTTTTATCGGTGTTTAAAGTTAGCAGGTGTTGTTGGAGCCAGTTATTTACAACATTAAAACCTTGTTGTGCATTTTTATATAGTTCATCTACTGTCTTGGCAGAAAACAAGATTGCTGTGTCGTCGGCATATGAGATGATTTTTCCCCCTACTATGTTCATGTTACACAGGTCGTTAATGTATATAAGAAACAAAGTGGGGCCTAATATACTTCCCTGGGGAACTCCAAAACAAGTATTTTCCTGATCAGAACTCAGTATGTTGTCAATTTTCACGCATTGAGACCTTTCACTTAAATAGTTCGAGAAGAGTTTAAGCTCATTTCCTCTTATATCTAAGTTTTCAAGCTTGTTATTGTTATCAATCGATATGCCTAAAATACAAGATAAGTTTTGTTTTCTGGAGGTAAAAAGTGATTTTGAATCACTGAGTTCTATTGAAATATAGTTATAAATATGCCGTTGGTCCCGGCTGCCATCTGGTAGTCGTTAAAGGAACCACGTCAGAGGCCGAGAGGCGGTTCCGAAGAACTCTGACACCAGGGTGTGCATGGTCGACTGACCGTGTCAACTACTCGAAATGATGATTGAAATATCGGAGTCAGAATATCTAATGGCATACAGGATTGCACGAAATATACAGAGTCACCGAAAATGTGATCAAATTTATGTGGAAAGTCTAATTTTGTTTAGTTCGGGTTCAAACTCACGCTGTATCAGTGACTTCTTTAGTTGTAAAAAGTTATTTTCGATTTCGCAGAAACAAAAGCCTATTTTTCTAAGTTTCCCTTTTAGTTAATAATCCAACGATGAATATGCAAATAACTATTTTACGCAGCAGGGAAGCCAATTAGTGAAAATAAACGAAAACCATCCGATGCACCGCTGCGCATGTAAGCATGGCGAGTGCGTAAATTAAACCATTGAGATCGATACCAGGATAAGTGATGATTTATTAGAAATGCTACTCGTAACTTATATACTAAGGAAATATACATAGGTATCGCATTGGTAGGGGAGATCGCTGATTTAGGAATACGTGTATATTCTTACGTGATGTACGTGTCTTGCTAAGTTAACAATATTTAAACACTTCCTGCAGGTACATCACGTTCGTATTCCTAAGGTCGCAATAGTACTCCCCCTTTTGTAAAAAAATAAAAACAATTAACAATAAAATTAACAAAAATGTAAAAACTGTAGCGAACGCAAATATACTAAATATATCCATCAATTGCATAGTGCACGTGCTGAAAAACGCTGTGTAGGCAAATATTTCTGCGCGGCAAATTATGCGTTTATGCATTGACATTGACCCTGTGAATCGTTTTTTTTCCTTATACATAGTTGGTAGATATTGCAAACTTCTTATATCTCTTAATATACATCTTGTCAATATGGTCTTGATGTGCAGTCTGAGCTTCTCGTATAGATACGTTTTCACTTGCCAGTTGTTTCAATCCCAGTGAGTCGGGAGATAATTTCTGCTTGCTCGTAGTCTTTTGTGAGACTGTAGAGAGCGATGTCGACTAGCGCCGGTGGAAGTCCTGCCGAAGTGCTCCGCTGAAGAGTGGCCACTCTTTAAAAATTTCTAAGCGTGAGCTCGGCGGCTGTGCCGGACGTTATAATTGTCGAAAATAAACATTGTGGGTGCTCTGCTCAGGACCAGGAGCTCGGTGCGTCGGCTGCTGTGGCCCTGGAGTATGACCCGTTTGCTGGCTTGCTCTTGAGACTGCTTGCTGTGAACCATTTGCTGCATCTTGAGAGAAGTAATTTTCAGTTAAAGTAGTGCTTCTGTGATCGCCATTTTACTTTAATGTTTTCCTGTCAATATGTTGATCGCTGTTCCATCTTAAAGTTGTTCGCTCTTTTGCTTGCAGGCTTCAAAGTTATCAATTTATTGTCCTTGTTTGCCATGAAATCTATACCACTGTGTAAGTCGGTAGCAATTAGGCATTAGAACTTAATGATATCACGAAATGCGGTGCAAGATTCTTTGTTGCCAAATAAATTCTTCTTCAAATAATAGGCAAATATTTATATTCTTTCTCATTACGCCTTTTTTAACAACATACGGCCATCGGCGGCCTTGCGATCTTGACCTCGTTCAATTATTTGTTGTAGTTGCACTTTCGTTCGTTGTTGATTCCATGTGAAGTGATGCGATTTGTGACGTCAAATGCGTCATCATATAGATATCAGCTGTTCACGTTGCGTAATTGTTTCTATTGTATTTAATAATTTCGTTGATCCTCTGTGACATCATTTTCTTTATAATTCTGCCGCTCGCGATGAATTTTTCTTCTGTGCATGCGCTTTCTTATCTTTCTTGAAGTTGACGGCTACAGCTTGCGGTTGCGCTGATATTTCCCGGATTTTTCTTTGCCTCGTGGTTGCCTGGTAGTTCCTGTGCCTCCTGTTTTATGAGTTTATGACCGTTCAGCAATGGTGCAGGATTCGATCAATGAATCGTGTGAGCCGGTGTTGATTCCTTTTTTCAACGTGGTTGGAGCCATTTTTGATGGTACTTGTTGTCCTTGTGGTTCTGGTTACTGCCGGAGTGCCTCTTGGATTTTCAAACCGGTGAGACCCGCTTGTGGGAAGCCAGTGAAAATGTGCACGTTGGTTTTTCCGTTCTTCAGGCTTACGTCGTCTGGGTCTTCGGTGTTGAGGCGCGTATCCATCATGTCAGACTACATCACGACGGCTTGATCACGTCGGGGTCACCAATTATGGCGCGTGCGTAAATTAAACCATTGAGATCGATACCAGGATAAGTGATGATTTATTAGAAATGCTACTCGTAACTTATATACTAAGGAAATATACATAGGTATCGCATTGGTAGGGGAGATCGCTGATTTAGGAATACGTGTATATTCTTACGTGATGTACGTGTCTTGCTAAGTTAACAATATTTAAACACTTCCTGCAGGTACATCACGTTCGTATTCCTAAGGTCGCAATAGGTTTAGATGTTATCCGGCGGCGAGAGTGCGTTCTGTTACTGGATACCAGTCATGTGTTATTTAATTAATCTTATGTATTAAATATAAATACAAAACCTATTTTTACTTTTGTTTGTTGGTAAGCGATGGAAGTATCAAATAGTTTAGTTATACTTACGATACCAATGTAGATGGCTCATAAATATTGCTTTAAATTAATTGTCTACCACAAACTTAGAAAAGTGCTGTTTGAAAAAATTTACTAATAAAAAAAAAGTACTGTAGATAGTTTATGAGCAAGAAAGAAGTTAATTTGACGAAAGAGATCGAAATTAAATGGAACAAAATCTTAAAAGTTCTCAACTTACAATTCTTCACTTTGCAGTTCTCTTTCAATTTAGCATTGAATTTCTCAAACTCGGCGTCCTCGTCGTGGTAGCCAAGAAGCTTCTTCTCGATAAGGTGGAAGTTGCTGATCTCCTCGATGATGGGGCTGCCCAGCCCTGGGAAGTCTTTCAAGTGGTCCCGAGGCTCGGCTTGCTTGCTCTCAATCATGCCGAAGTAGAACTGTTTTGACGGTGCTGTTTTCTTCCTGAAAGAATATTAGTGATCACTGATCAATATGTTTTTGAATGAATTATTATATTTGTTAAAAAAAATCACGATGCGATAAAAACATGAATTGATGAGATTTTGATTGCGTATACAAATTATTGCCTCATTTTAGTGGCCTAGTTTGGAAGCTGACTGCGTTTATAACAGATATGATATAAGGAACAAAGTGTGTTCATTTACTTACTTTTCTTGTATGGCTTCTGTTGGCCTTGTATTCGGTGGGACTTTCTTCCTCGTGGGCGAGTGTTCGGGAGTGGATTCCTTTCCAGACGCCTGCCCTCTGTCTGGCATTGTTCTATTATTCTCTTTGCTGTTAAACTTATATTTACTGACTGCTACATTACTTTTAGCATTTGTATTATTGTGTTGTATGGTCGGTTTTGATTTGGTGTCATTCAGTCGACCCAAGGGCCTTCTACTTATTGCTGTCTTCTCTGGCTTGCTATTAACATTCGTTTTAAGACTAGACTCTTTGACTTTACTCTGGGTTACGGGTTTCGTTGGGTTTGGTTTGTGTGCGCTCGTTTTATCGTTTTGACTAGTTTTGTTTACACTTACATTATTAACTTTACTTCCTATTTCGTTTCTTATCCTACTTGTAGCCTTTTTAAGTTCCGCCTGAAATTCGTCTTTTTCGTCACTATTTTTTGTCAATAGTGATGGAAGAGATTTTCTCAAAGGCTTACTGCTCTCCGCCATAGGGGCGAGCCGGCTTCCTTTTAACTGTTCTCCGAGAGATTTCATTTTACTCTTGTGTGAGGTCCGAGGAGATTCGCTTTCTTTTTCACTCGGAAGCAAAGAGTCGAAAGTCTTTTCCCTCCTCAGCGGTGGTAGTTCAGTGTCTTCTCTCTTAAACCTTTCAGAATATCTGAAATTCCTGTTCAAAAGTGGAGTTTTCCACGCTTCGCTTTGCTCGTTTGATTTTGTCATTTTTGCTCTACACCCGCTTACTCTGTCTATTCGCGTTTTCTTACATTCTTGTTTTGTTTGTAGTAAGCGTTCTTCTCTTTTCAAGGATGATGTTGTTTGTAACATATCGGTGTTATCCGGATATTTCAGATGTTGTTCTTTATCCTTACATGGTGATCTGTACCGCCTTTCAAAGGCTTGATTGTCGCTTAGGTCAAGGGACTTGTATTCTGTGGCTGTGTTTCTGTAAGCTGGTAGTTTAGAATCCAAATGCCCATTCATCTTTTTGGTTTCATTTCTTGTTTTGAAGAGTCGCAGTTTTCTTTGCGGTTCCCTCGCGTTCCCTTCACTGGAATCTGGCGACGAACCCTCACAATTCTGCAAACAGAAATAACAATTAGTAAGTTGAAAAAACTTACGTATTATAAATTTATGATATACACAGGAAAAGGTGTTCGACTTACATCATTGGTGGGAGGAGGAGGTGCCCGGTATTTTTTCCGGAAATGTTTGTTACACTTCGGTTTCTGAGGCTCTTCTTCTAGCCTCAGGTCAGGTTCTGATCCAAACCTTTTATTTAATCCTGAACCTGTAAATTTAGTACAATTATTTAGACATGGAAATTTAGTTAAAATAGCTATAACTTTATTGTGACTTGGCGTATTCTTCTCACCAGTGGTCATTCTTTATGAAAGCCTAGTAGATTTTTTGATTTTGTATATTAAAAATAACAAGAAAAAAAAAATAAAAGAAAAATAAACTTTGACCTTGACTTGATACCTAGAAGAAGCTTGGCCTAGAAATTAAGGCTGTGCGCTATTATATTAAACGCAATTTTTTTTTATTAGAAAAGTTATGTTCACCGAATTTTGACTGTAGGCAAAAAAGGTAATCCACAGCTTAAATGAAAAAGCTTTTCTCTGTGATCGCGTCACGAACGACTGTCAGAATTAAATTTGTATCATTGAGAAGTGTAACGTTATTGTAATGTTTATTGTGATAATATCATCCATCATGGTACCTTCATTATGCCTCAAGTCCAGGTTGGTGTGTGACCTATGCAGGGGGTCTCGCTCTCTGGATCTGATTTCACCTTGCTCTCCCCCCGCGCCAGCAGAGCGTGACCGGAAAACGTTGGAGTGCTGTCGAAAGATACATCCTTGATTGAGTGCCTTTTAATGCTGCATTACTTGGAGGAAATCTGGACAATCGTGCTGTTTAGAAATTAAGCGAATCTGATCGTATGACCTTTTAAAGTCGGTCATTTAATTGTTTCAAACTGAAATGTATATTATAACAGCCTCACCGTAGGGTTAAAATTAAATATAAATATGAGTATCAACTTAATTGCTGTGTCATCCAGAAATGATCAAACTTCAAGTACTTATTATTAAAACATCTGAAGCTTAATATTTTTCCATTGCACGAACTATTAATATTGTAGTCTCCCTAAACCTTCATCGGATTTTAGTACAAAAAAAAAACATGGCAAGCAAACTTATAGACGGCTTGGTATGGTTTTGCTAAGTATAGACGGAAGAAGTATCACCTACAAGAGCAAAGTGTTTAAAATTTATAACTAGCTGCCCGCGCCGACTGCGCCCGGGCATGTATTATACATATAATAAACCTATCTCTTGAATCAATCTATCAATTCAAAAAGCGTATCAAAATCCGTTGAGTAATTTTGAAGATCTAAGCAAACATAGGGACAGTCAGACAGCGGGAAATGACTTTGTTTTATACAATGACAGTGACGACGAAGTAAAAACGTCTGACATACCACATGTCCGTGTGGAACCCTGGGGGGTTCGTGCAGTATGGCGGTGGGTCGGCGTCCGCTGATGGTGCCCCCAGACTGCAGGATGGCTCCGTTGTCGGTGCTGCGCAGACGAGGGGACTCTGGTAGAGATGGCAGTACCTGGAATATCAAACAGGTGATCATTAATACTTATTACCTCTTTGGGGGGTTGTGCGTTTACTGTAAATGTTTGAAACTTTCTTAGATCATTGGAAATTGTCAGTTGTTAAATAGAAAAAAAACACGTTTGATAATCGGTGGCCAAGTTTCATATCGAAAACTAATTGGTTCACAATCTGTATGTTGTATGATGAAAGAAAAAATAGACTGTTAATACGAGAGATAAATCAAATAAAAGGATGATTACGATAGTTATAAAAATTTTAGCTTACGGAGTACTTAATATGCTGGTGGGTGACATCTGGCATTTAATACACAATCTAATTCTCAAAACCGTCCACAACGGCAGTAAAACATTTTAATCGACAAGAAACCGCTTGCATTATTAGTTGGGTCCTTCGTAACTATTACAGGTTGTAATATAGCTTTATTTCTAATTGAAATAAAGTGAAAATATTCCTTAATATTCTTAGTTACTTTGATAAGTATTTTTTTCCGTGGGGTAGCTTTATCTATAAGCCAATAGAACTTACCTTGGGTGCATGTCTCGGCGGTTCGTGCGGTAGCGTGTTCGCGCGGCGCGACCGCGGTGGAACCGCGGCGGTCGGATGGCTGCCCGCTTGGCCCATGCCGCTGCTACGAGGAGCTTCTCATCTGCAACAAGATAGTTAAAACTTTGATTCATGTTTTCATAGAAACTAGAAAAGAGACTGATATACAACAGCACAAGCAAATTGATAGCTACTTCAAAGATACTACAGTCTGACTACAAAAGTTCACAAGTCGACTCATGTATATTTTTTTACGATCGCATGATCGCAAATTATTCCGTAACCTTATTGTTTTTTATTTGTATGTGTCCTAATATAACTAATCGCGTAATTATATCAACCCGTATTTTATAGAGACGATTAGTCTCGATGTTAGTCGCGTGATACAGTACGACAATAAACATTACTGCTAGACAGTAGAAAAACGCACTCAAAAAAAAAGTCGATGTCTTAAAACCATGAGAAAATTAATTTAACCCTCCTTTATCTTCACCGACCATTAAAAAAATAATAATGGATGCCACGCGTTACAAATTACCTAACAATATTAAACGATATCTATTACTCTAATTAAAATGGATAGAGGTGTGTCTCCACCAAAGAGATGCGGTGTAGTGGAGCGGTTCTAAGCAGGTCAGAGCTTAACAGTTCAAAAATGTATGGCAAAGCTGGGATACGGCGTGAAGCGGACTCTTAGTGCCCTGACTGATGGACTGGACCACACAGCTGGCCTATTTGGTAACTTCTGACAACTATGGTGAACAACGTTTTGATGGTCACCTTATCATCTATTACTATAATCATCATCATCATCATCAGGTCATTTTTACTTATTGACAGGTCTCTACTGCAGGAGCACGACTTTCTCTGTTCTACCAGAGCCATATATACAGAGCATTCAGAGAATTTGGCATACACTCTTATTATTTTGTTATCAAAAGGTAAAATCACAAATATCCACGCGAATAGACTTGGCATAAATTGGACCTAACACTACGATTTTTACAAAAAGAAACCGAATCCTAAGTTTATCTGTTGTGTAATTTCTTGTAATTTTTATCAATTTTTTTACGGTTTTAAAAGAGAAACAGCAGTGTCTAATTGTCCTACGCCTAAATAAATTCACCAAAACACATTTTCCCTTGACATTTCACATATTTAAGCTATAATATACTAGCATACCACTTGTTGGAAACGTAGCCTTACAACTCCTACAAAAAATGAATCACTCTCACGACAAATTACAGGCTCCGTATTACATCCCGGGCCTTGTAGGCCGTAAGTCATTTTTATGGTCAGCTTAGCCGATGTTTAACTTTCCCCCATTAGTGAATGAAAGCCCATATTCCATACATCACATGTGTGTTGGGACCTTTTTCTATTTTTCAATTAGGAGAGAAACCTTTGATAGTTTGAATATCTGTTCTCTTTAAAATTCCACTTCGTTGACCTGGATGAACAAAGTGTACTGTTTAGTCTTCAATATTCATGAGCCATGTAAGTAGGTATATCCAATTTCAATTTAATTAATTGGATAGAAGAATCACAAATTAATGTTTCGAAAGGTTCTTTGATCGTTACAATAATGAAAATTAACAATTATTGTACTTTTACTATTAATAAAAATAATAGCTATGCCATCCAGAATTTTATAGATGAAAAATAAAGCTAGTTAAAAAAAAAACATTTAAAGGCACATATTTACTCAACCCTAAAAATAAACAAAAGATAAAGCAAAATTAAAAATTTCAACAAAGTTATTTTAATACGGTTTTTGGTGGTGTATAAGGTGTGTGAGGTGTATAAATAATGTAATAAACGCGATAAAAACCGTATTAAAATAATTTTATTTAAATGTGTAACAATCGCGATAACATAAGAAAACAAAATTAAAAATATAAGAAACATTCTTAATTTTCCTGTTTTGTCATTTTCTGAAAAACTCTCCATCTAGGCAAATTTGGCTGACTCTCGTTGTCTTATGTTCACCTCCATCCATGATAAAAGAAGTTTGTCATGGTATAAGAGACTACAACTAAGGGATCGTCAATGAAGTGTCGAGAAGATTTTTTCAGGGTCACTATGCCCAAATGGCACCCCTGGTTTTGCAGGCGTCCATCCATAGGTTAGGGTTACCGCTTTCCATCAGGTGGGTAGAATATCCTTGCCTTCGTTGTATTTAAAATATTAGATATCTAGGAATGTTTTATTATTTAGATAATTTTGAAATCATACCTACACATTACGTTAAAATTCAAGCAACTTACTGTAATGCTTATGGTTCAAAAGATACAGCCCTGTGGTGATCAAACGGAAAATGCGAAGCTTAACCTTAACAAATGCATTCTTGTTATTATAAATATTTCTAGACCACTCGTAATTAATGTTTTTATAGCTTTCGCTTTCCTTAATAAGTTATTATATTTCTAAACATAGAATTTTTTTTTTTTTTTTTTTTTTCTTAGCTATTTGTGTCCCACTGCTGGGCAAAAGCATAGAATAAAATTCAATTAATATTGAATTGGAAACAAAAAAAAGCGTAGCTGTGGGATCTAAATAGCTAAAAATACACCATTTTGAATTACGAGAAATGAATGCGACGAATAAATTCTAATGTAATTATTGACCTGGTCATATACCTTCTTGAGAATCGGTTGAGACATTTTAGCCTGTTGAGAAAAACAGCCGGACGAACGAAATAATTTTGCCCAAGGTAAAGCAAAGACTGCACTCGTCAATAAGAGATTTCTGAGAGCTAGAAAATTTATTCAAACGCATGTCAATGCAGCAGCAATGTATCACCCCATATCCTTCAATTTGCTGCTCTAGCCATGCCTCCGGCTACTTCTATATCTCAGGTTCGTTAGGGTGTGCCGACGTCGTGTGGGGCACGTTCATTTCCATAATTTATGTCCCCTTACCTTTAAGGACAAGGTCACATTGCTCAAGTGCATTGGGTAAGTCGAGTAGCGAGTAATTTGACAGTTGTCAAGCCGGTAGCAATGTCTGACCTCAACGTCGACGTCAACGATGTAAATAAAGAAATAACGACGCTATTTCTATATCTTCCCAACCTTTAAAGACAGCGTCACATCGGTTGAGTGAGTATAATAGGTAAGTAGAGAAGTAGTAAGATTGAGATTAAGATCAAAATAAAAGAATCGGCTGTGACAGACGGACGGACGGACAGACAGACGCACGAGTGATCCTATAAGGGTTCCGTTTTTCCATTTTTGTACGGAACCCTAAAAATAAATTGTAATGCGTAGTTATTATACAAACTTTTTATTCTTATATTAACCACATTAATTTATATATAACTAGCTTTCTCATGTGTTTATTCATGCAATGTTTGATTTTATACTATATCAGCAATAAAATTTAAAACTTTTCCAAAATCCATCAAATAGTTTTTATGCAAAGGAGTAAAACATCTTTACATCCAGACAGACTTTGAAAGAATACACTTAATAGCATAAAGTAAACTTACAGTTAAACACTAATAAAAAATATAGACAGTAGTGCTTTATTCATTCATTCTTCATTTTGTCACCTATTCGCAAATAAAAAAAACTCTACTCTGCCTTCAAACTCGACTTGCTCACCACTCGACCAGTGTGATTATTAGACTTTATACCCATCAGCTATACAGATTTATGTAGAGAAAACAACTTAGAAATATTTGTTGTTTAATTACTTTCTTCTCCCGTTATTGAATTCATTTTACGAGGGATTAAAGGTGAAACCCTGGATGTTACGATTATGACTGCATTTTATTTGAATACTTATAAGTAATCAAAATTCTATGATTAAAACATTTCAAAGAGTTTATGAGGCGATCTACCGCATAGAATTTAATTTTATCATAAATATCTAACATAATCTTTAAAAGAATGTACCTTCGTTGATGAATACTAAATTTATATTGAGAAAAAACACGCAAGAATCCATACTCACTTTATCATAATAATACACAATGTTTTCTTATGTTTTCGCGATTGTTACACATTTAAATAAAATTATTTTAATACGGTTTTTGTCGCGTTATTACATTATTTATTTTAGGCGGTAGATTTTGCAGTTCTTATATAATACTAGACAAATGTCAACTTAGTCTACCTGTGACCACGAACACTGTAAAGTGCTCGAAACGTTAGGTGTATAAATAATGTAATAAACGCGATAAAAACCGTATTAAAATAATTTTATTTAAATAATAATACAAACTTAAATTTTCAAAATATATTTCTTACGAATGCATTTTGAAAATCCGCCACTTTAATTCTTTTTTCTTTTCAATTGATCCAACCCTAAGCAAACGTTTAGGCGGTCTGTGACAACATCTTGTGACGTCCTCTTCTGGATATGACTTATTCTGTTTTTGACCACTTCTTGTTACGCCCGGTTCTAGTTATGTGAGTATTTCCTTTCTTTCTTTCCTATTAAATTCCTTTAGATACCTTACGTACTTACACATGTCAAAATTTTAATTTAAAGTACAGGACATAAAAAAGACAATTACGACTTTTCAGTTCCCTCTTTTTATAAATATCCTAGGTATATATGGCATATAAATGTTTTAACATTTGACATCAACTTAATATTCTTATAAGGAAAGCCAACGTCATCACGTGCATACAAATACGACATCAAAACTGGCGCGCGCGCACGCGACCTTGACCGAACGTGGTGACCTTGTTGGCCCACTTCTAAGGGGTTTGTTTCCAACAAATCATGAATAAGAATCGTTTACCTTAAGCCTGTTGCTCTCTGTCTTATATCTTTTTGGACTTTTTGCGTATTTTTTGTAGTTCGCCACGAACTTTGTCCTAGCGGATATTTCTTTAAATATCTCCTTAACAACTAAACCGATTTTGATGCCCATTGAATTTGAAAATTGCGTAATTAGTACCTACATACGTTTTAAATTTCATCGTATTTGGCATTAGATAAGCTATGTAAGATGCCTCTAGGCAGCTTGAAAAATCTGGCACCAGTGTTGGCCACTTCGTTCACGAGGAATAACAAAAAATACCTTTATTTTAACTGGTTTTGTATTGAGACTCAGATTCATCTCATAAAATGCAATATAATATAATTATACTGAACTGCAATAAATATTGACGAGTATGTAAAGATCGTGCACGCGGAAGGCTGTACAATCGGAATTGATTATTAGTTGATCGATATAGGTACATTTAAATACTGCATAAATGCATACAAAGTTGTTTCTGTGTCGTAAGCTACAGATATACCTACTTGATTCTCATTAGTGTGTGCTTTGTGGATTGGCTAGAAATAAGCATGATTAGCATGACCAAAAATTGATCGCAAGTCAATTTTCAACGTGCGTAGGAAGAAGACGAAATAAATATACCGCATTAATTACTACAGGTGTTTTTTAACATTCACAATGCTGTTCTGATATATTTTTAATAAATTAAGAAACAAGTATATTGTTGATTTAATAAAAATATGGATACCGCAATATAGGATTTGTTGCCTCGACGTCGAGTCACTCTACGTCGAGTCGCCGCCACGTCTACTTTGAAAACTTCCCGTGCTTAACAAACAAATATACCTACAGGTAAGCATCTTAATAATCTTACTAAAATAATATCTAAGGTAAAATCCCAAATATCAGAACATTAGGTACATTTTAATATACCCGACCCGTTGATAGTGTACAAAAGTCTTTACTATTCAATTATCATGTCATGCAACAAAACCAGTTACAAGTTACGCACTAGGGTAAGTTGTGTTGTCTATGGGTAAGATATAAGGGAGCTGTAGCCTTATAATGTGGCTGCTAAATCGACTGCGACTTTTATTGATGCGGAACCACGAGATTTAAGTGGCTGTGGCAGCTGGCTGGGTGTAAACTAAAGGTAGTAACAGATATGAACGTGACTCATGGCGCTCCCAGGATGGGAATCTTTGGGGATGCTTATTTCCAGCAGTGGATTTTTTACGGCTAAGCTATAAAACATATTAACTGTTATACTAGATTTAAGCTCCAGACCCATTGATAGTGTGCAAGTCCTTACTATTCGATTATCATGTCATGCAATCAAACCAGTTACAAGTTACGCACTGGGGAAAGATATAGGGAGCTGTAGCCTTATAATGTGGCTGCTAAATCGACTGCGACTTTACTGAAGCGGAACCACGAGATTCTTCGATAAACAATACCAACTAGATATCGAGTTACGTACAAAATCGAAGCAAAATTCTGTCCGCTTGAATGTAGCTATAAAACCGTTTTAAGTTCAACGTATTCTCGACCATAGCACGTGAAAATAAAGTCGCAATTCTATTATTCCAACCAAACAAAATAAGAGCTCACCGTCTGGAGTGCGCTCTTATTTGCCGAGCCGCTTTTCTTGCGCCGACCTGATATCTAATTGGTATTGTTGATCGAAGACGAGATTAAAGTGGCTGTGATAGGTGCTTGCGGTTGGGCGCAAACTAAAGGTAGTAACAATGACAATAAATAAATATATAGGGACAAATCACACAAATCGAGTTAGCCCCTTAATAGGTAAGGTGTGAACTTGTCTCGTAGGATACTAACTCAACGATACTATATTTTATAATAGATACTTATACATAAGATAAAATCTAAGACTGATTAATTTGAAAAATATCATTACTTGGTCGGGGATCGAACTCGGGACTTCTCATGTCACTGGGTGGCGTGTAAACCACTGTGGTGCAGTGACGGACCACCCTGACCCTGACGGAGTCATCCTCCAACCTTCTTGGATAGCTTTACAAATACTTTTTATACCAATTGCGGTCACCCATCCTAGTGGGACGGGCTAACGTTGCTATTGACATGTGTAAGTGGTAGTAATCCTAACACCCATTGAACCAACAGGCTACTCTTGTGTTATCCTTCTGTCACTCTCCTTATTCTGTGAACTGGTTGCACACGGCAGGGGACCGGGAAATGGATCAAACATTTCTCAAGAGCAACTCAGTTGTTATTTCTATGAGTTCATTATGTCTAACATAGTAGACTACTGAATAACTAAAAACAATTTGGTTGTACTATTTACGCTGTTGTGTCGGTATGTTATTATGTCGGGATTTTTAATTTTCGTGTATATAATATATTTGTATCTATGTAATGTATGTATGTTTATTTATGTATGTTAGTACTTATTTACGTATTTATTTTGTTTATATATATTCAATTTGCATTTTTTTTTCAAAAACCCCGTTGTTTAATCACACTGTCTTTACTTTTGCACCTAACCTGTTTTTTTTTTGTTTATAGTTTCCTGTTCACTACGGTTGCCTGGAAGAGATTGCAGTAGCGATAAGGCCGCCTTTTGTGCATAATTATATAAACTTATATAGATAAATATTGAAGACCAAGGCCAATATGAAAAATATCTTTTTCCATTTCGAACTGACCGGGGATTGAACCCTTCGTGTTGCAGGTTGGCGTGTTAACCACTGCGCCACGGAACCATCAATAAATAGCATAAGTAAGATAGATTTCCAGTCGATCGATCAGTCTAAGCACCTGCCTCGTCTTCCGGGAGCGAATCCGGGGCGCGCAGCGCGTGCGCAGCCGATTACCATAAAGAAAGTGGCCCGCATCCATTGCTCAGGAGAAAATATGCTCGTCGCTATGCACTTTTGCCTTCAACTCACAGGGATGCCACCTGGAGTATTGTTTTAACCATGTTTTGTACTGTAGGTACCTAATAAAATTGTATGAGTTGTCGTTTTAAAGGGAAGAGCAGCATAGTCCGGTATTACCATAAAGAAAGTGGCCCACATTCATTGCTCAGGAGAAAATATGCTCGTCGCTATGCAGTTTTGCCTTCAACTCAAGTATTGTTTTATCCATGTTTTGATCTGTACGTATCAGTGATAAAATTATATGATTTATCTTTTAAAGCGGAGATTAGGTAAGTCCGGTATTACCATACAGAAAGTGCTCGTTGTTACGCACTTTTACCCTCAACTATGGGTATGGGCAGCAGTGATCATTTACCATCAGGAGATTTGCTTGCTCTTTTGCCGTCCAATGACATGATATAAAAAATATAATGGAATGCCTCCAAAAGTATGATTTTCTTTGTTTTGTACTGTAACAAAATTGTATGCTTTATCGTTTTAAAGGGAAGAGCAGCATAGTCCGGTATTACCGTAAGAAATGTGGCCCGCATCCATTGCTTAGGAGAAAATATGCTCGTCGCTATGCACTTTTGCCTTCAACTCACAGGAATGCTACTAGGAGTATTGTTTTCTCTATGTTTTGTACTGTAGGTACCTAATAAAATTGTATGAGTTGTCGTTTTAAAGGGAAGAGCAGCATAGTCCGGTATTACCATTAAGAAAGTGCTAGTTGCTATGCACTTTTGCCTTCAACTAAGAGGGATGTCACTAGGAATATTGTTTTTTCAATGTTTTGAACGGAAGGTATCAGAAACAAATTTATATGCTTTATCGTTTTAAAGGGAGGATCAGCATAGTCCAGTATTACCGTACAGAAAGTGCTTGTCGCTATCCCCATTGCCTTTGAAAAATTGCAGTTTTTTATTCGTTGTAATAAAGGCATGACGGAGTCTAAAGTAAAGTAAAATAATAATATATATAGTCAAAGTTGGCAACCCTATAAAATTGAAACGGCGTGGACATCAGATGTGTTTAGCTGGTCGTACAATTTCTCCCTAGCTCTAATCATACAATAATAAGCATAGTATAGTTAGTAAATATACATACAGATATTTCATTAAGTTTCCAATGACTCGGACATGCTTTCCAAGCTTTGTTTGTAGCTTCAAGTCATTTGAATGTGTTAACATAGACGTATGATTGTATCGACAGTAAGTATAGGTAACATCTTAGCTTAGTTGTTACACACGATTTCTAACCTAGATATCTTTAGCTTAGTTGAAGAAGAATTGTAAAAAGTATCAGTTGACCCTTTTTTTATGGGGTCCATGGTAACAAGCCTGTGGCATATGACGGCATATCCATTCCATCCATTGGTATGGCAGCCGGTATAGTGGGTTCATCTTATTCCACAATTTTGAATTTGGCCCCTTGGTATTATGATCTTCAGCACTGTTTACTACGCGATACATAAAGACGTGGTATAAGTCTGTAAACAAAAACCCCATTGCATAAAAGTAAATAAGAACTTAACTAATTACATTAATATTTCTTAACTCGAATATGGTTTTTTTTTCAATTGGATTTTGAAAAGATTTGGTTGTATCAACTGAAAAATAACCGAACGGATCTTAAAAAATCTTTGAGCTTTTTAAAGCTCTATTATCAGCGGGTATCATTAACTATAATTTACGTAGATAAAGTCGCAGAGGAAAAGCTAGTACTTATATAAAGAGCCTACAAACTATTGATTTATATACGAAAATAATGGCTTAGTATAGTTTTAACTACAGGTATGATCTTCCTCAAGAAGATTAGACGGTAGTCGTAAGAACATCACTTATCCGGCTACTAAAGAAAGGCAAGGGTTAGGTCTAACTGAAAATATAACGTAATTCCAAATTATCCTTGCATTATTACTATAAAGGTCACTGCTCATAAAGACTAGTAAGCCATACATAATTTTTTCTGTGTCCCGTGTTGCCATTGGAAATAAATTATTTGAATAAAATCGAGATAACTTTTAAAATTGTGTTATGCGTGGCTCTATACCCAATATCTTTTTTTTCTTTTTAACTACTGTTTACAATTTAATCCCTTTTTTGGACACTATGGTCGTGCAGTGGAGACTAAAAAAGACCTAATGGATGGATGGTTTCCTGTCTATAATATTCCCTAGTTTTTATTTGGTTATTTCGAGTTCCTGTAAAAAGGCAAGTTAAACTAATTAGACCGTCGTCCCAACGGAATTTTCTGATGTATCAGAAGTTTATGAGATAGTGTTTGGAGACTTTTATACATGGAAGGACACTTCATTAGTGAACATAAATATCTGATTTCTAACATTGAAATAGGAAGCGTATTGAAAATATGGCAATTTGAAAATTAGCTCAGTCATTTACATGAATGGCAGTCGTTATCTATGTCAAATGTAACCAGCTTGAGAAATTATACACTAGTGTTGCCCACTTGCACAAACACACGAATACAAGAAACTCCTCGCAGTGCACAGTAGGCCTTACTATTACTTACTATTACGGAGATGATGCCCCCCGGCCCGAGGACAATTATCCGTGATTTATATCGCATGGGACGCCATAAATATCGACATAAATCCATATCGAGGGTTATTTATCGATATGAATCATCGTGCGTGGCGCTTCACTAATCGGCAGTAGGTGTTGATCTGCTTTATATTATATTTTATTAGATTCTTGGAGTTTTCAGTGTCGATGGCTTGCTAATAATATCATCGCTGGTTCCTTGTAACAATCAAACTATTTCGAAAGTTCTGAATGGCATTAGATTTAAAAAAAAAAATTTGGTGTTCCGTAAGCACGCACAAAAGGGGTAGAAATAGGCCCTATTCACAAGACTTCACTCTCCGTCCGTCTTTTTCTCATGATCTGAGATAGCTAGATAGTTAAAATTTTACAGATAATAACAAATACGAAAATAAAATAAATTAAATATAGACTAGCCTTGCTAGTCTAAATTTTAAAAGACATAGCATAGATAAGCAAAGCTAAGCTAGTCTACCTTTTAAAAGACTTAGAAATTGTTATCGGCAAAGACATATCAGTTTATAATAAGTAAGATGTTTTTGGTCAATGTTTTAAAACATAATCTAACTAGGTACCTTCTTTAGTGAGTTTCATTCAGAACATTACCTTATTTATCTTTAAACTTAATTGAGTTTCATAGAAGATTCCGAAGAATCTGATTGGAAATCAGAAATCTATTCACATTAAAACCTATTATAAAACACATACAAATATGAAACAGGTATTATTCGTTTGATAATCTCGGCATCTTAATTGCTTCCACATCGCTTGGCACACTAGGCTATCTCCGCAGACACCGGATAATTCCTGCACACGTGGAGTCGTATCTATCCTTTGGCCCAGGGTAGCAGCCTGTAGGGGGAGGTGATTTTATAAGTGTTTTCAATGACAAATAAAACTACCTCTGCCCTGCCTCAAACATTAAAGCCGTAACTCGGGACAAGACAAAAATTTTTAAGATACATCATCAATTCCGTTATGGCAGAATCAATAATTTCACATGGACAAGGGTACCATCATCAATTGCCTACTTGGTGGTTGCAGGTATGGCATCGGGTACGCGCGCCCGGTCTCCGTAGCTGCTACTTTCTCATCCCCAATCCATTGGAGCAAGTAGAGTCCCAAATACCGGAAGTATTTGGGACTCTACTTGCTCCAATGGATTGGGATTCCCCCAGTCAAGCAAAGTCCCTCCCATCCCTTGCTTGAAAAACAGTTTCGATGGGTAGCATCATCGGAACCGTAAACTGCGTAGGTATGGCAAAACCTCTGAGGCCTGTATACAGTAGTGAACTTCTTGAGGCTGGGAACTTGATGACTACACAACTTTAAAAAAAACCATCTTTTACCTGAGGGTCCCGAACTCAAACTGCGGCAACCCGAGAAAATAGTGTGTGATCCGTTGTTCTACATAAAATCCTAAGCTAAACTGTGCCCTCAGGCTGCAAACCTTAAGAATACGCCACCACGCATGTTCTGGGACCCACAGCGCGCGCCACGGAAGCATTACCTGGGAAGACGATCAGATAAACGCAGATTGTACAGCCAGGTGTGCCTTCACAGATGTGCGGTTGCGTATTTATTCTTTTTCATTCAGAGTGCTATGGAAAATGAGTAAATTTTCTATATTTTTAGCGGCTTCATGTTCATGTTAGTTCAGTGCATTATCATCATCATACAAAATACTTACATGCAAATTTTAATCAACAAATTCAAATTGGCTCAATATTTTTTGTATGGAAATGTCAATACTTTTTTTGAGTTTCAAGCAACGATCCCATGGAAAACATATTGACGGATTGAGTCACCCCTTGATAGGTCCAAAATGATCAAAATTTCGCCATTAGTATGTAAGTAAGTCAGATTGAGAGAAAAACAAAATACAAAGTAACAGTCATGGACTTAAGAAACAGAAGTAGCTGGAGAGTTTTTAAAATAAGAGATTTGACATATAAGACCTGGCTGTCAGATTTTTGTAAGTTTGTATCTAATGGTGGCAAATGTAATTAGTCTACAAAGCAACTCGTCTAATTGCAACTAGTCTGAAATATCATTTGTTTAAGTTGCAGCTGTAACTCTACTTCTGCTCCTATACTTCTTTATTATTTTAATGTCATTGTCCCAATAACAAACGCTCTGTGACGTTAAGGTGTCCTTCGAGAATAATTAAAATACAAGTTTTTACGCTGCCTGAAGGATCTATTATTTACATCGGCTCCTAAATGTTTAAGAGAAATACACAGTAGTCATAATATTATATGAAAAATAAATCCACGCAGGCAGAATGTCAGAATAGAATTGTGAATGCTTAAAAACACCTATAGATATTCAATAATTCGTTAATACTACTTACTACAGTTACAATGACCAACTGAGATCGTCTCCTTTCAAAATAACTCTTCAACAGTCAAATGAAAGAGGCATGTACTAGAAATTTAACACATGAACATTGAACATTCCATCAATAATGGAATTAGCGAAATTCTTGAGCTTTTATATTTACTTGGATTGTCAGGATACTCAAAGCCGGCTGCACAATTGAAGGAATCTTGGAGGCCCTATCTAAGTAACGATTTAAAAATAAATTTTTTAAACAATCCAGTACAATTTACAAACTGTAGCGTATGATGGCAGTGTGCAAATCTAATAACTTGGTTTCTAGAGGGTTACCACAGCAAGACTGAAAGACTTTTTCAACAGGGGAATCCATTTCGTTCATCATCATCATCTCAGCCACAAGAAGTCCACTGCTGGACACTTGTCTCCCTCAAGGATTTCCAATACGAATTTTTGGAAGCAGCCTGCATCCAGGGCCTTCCTGCGTCTTTTATCAGGTCTTCCGACCACCTCGGTGTGTGTCCAACACTGCGCTTGCCGTTAAGGTTCGCCTGGACGCGCATGTCTCCATACAAACGGAAAAAGGAAATTGTGGCAATATTTGATAATTTTGGAGTAAAATTAAGCATCCAATCAATAAATCTCCTTATAATCTACGTACGTTCCTATACAGTTTGGTTAAATTATTAATAGTTTGAGAATTATACGCCTCTTAAGATTTCCATACAAATTTAAAAAGGCTTGTAATTCTCAAACCATTGGTATTTTAACCAAGCTGTATAGGAACGTACATAGATTATAATGAGATTAATTGATTAAATGCTTAATTTTACTCCAAAATTATCAAATATTGCCACAATTCCCTTTTTCCGTTTGTATGGAGACAAGCGTTTCCAGGCGACTCTTAAGTGGTCGCCATTCAAGAACATTTATAGCCCTGTTGGTCCCTGGTTCTTCGCGCTATGTAACCCGTTTACTACCACTTCAAAGAGCTAATCCTCTGAGCTATGCTGATGACTTTTGTTCTCCTACAGATCTCCTCCTTTCTGATTCGATCTTACTAAAGAACTATAGCCCATTATGCTCCTGAGCCACGTCTGTGTCGCATTAAAACTCGGTTTATACATCTTTCGTTATTACTGTTATATTCCCTGTACCGCTGACGCTTCCGCTTTGTAAACCATTCCGCTCATCTCTTGTGCCCTGCACCACGACAGCAGCCCGCGTGTCACATTAACACTCGGTTTATTACACCCCACGGCGTTAATTACTCCTATGTCCTCATTGATAGCCGCTGCCGTTCCCACACTTATATTGTATCTACTGTATGCTTTTGTGCAAATAGTATACATAGCCAAATGTTAATAAAAGACTTGAATATATTGATAGCCGTGTGATTCCCGGCAGAGTAGAATAGGACCACTCCAAGTCTTTCCGTAGATCGCAGAAGGCGACTTAGGAAACACAGGCTAAACAAAGCTTAAAACATCAAAGAAAAGACCTCTCCAACCCGTCTAGCCAGCGTGGAGAGTGTAGGCCAAATCCTGTGACTGCTCTGGCTAATATTGGCTCTGATAGTTCAGAGAGGGTCGTGCTCCTGCAGTGGAGACAAAAAAAGAACTGACGATGATGTTGATATTGATATCAACAGCCGCAATAGTTACCTTAAAAAATAGGCTCATGAAGCCAATCAAAACCTTTTTTGTATGAATATAAAATGAAAATAAAATTTTGGTCGCACTTATAATTGTATATCGTTCAAGTGCATGAAATTTAAATGTTTTTTAGGAACACACCATGGAGATATATGTACTACGAAGGAACAGACACATTTATCTGCTACGGGGCTTCTGTATTCTTCTTCTTATCGATTCGATGGTTAAATTCCTTTTTTCGCCCAGTACTGAGCAACTTGTATGCCGCTCTCTGTATTAACAGCTAGGGTGGTGTTGCGGTTATGATTATTTTAGCTCACATAATAAGTAGGTGAGAATTCAATTTCTAGAATGGTTAAAAAAACTTGTGGAAGTAAAAATGTATTTTGGACACCACGAGAAAGACTTAAAGCTTAGTGTGTTGTCCATTTATTACGTATGTATTTGCAGACCACCCAGCTTCTTAATAATTTATGAGGTAGCCGGGCATAAACTAACCGTCACTCTGCAAGTCCATTTACAATGAGCATTGAGATCTGCTCATAGAGCTGCAGAGGCGTGGCATCATTAAAGCAGTTCAGACTAGGCAAGTTCACTGGCTTGCACGCTAGTTGTAAGTCAGACAACTTGTTTTGTTAATCTATAAACGAAATCAGTATTGAGATCTTCTCATAGAGCAGCAGAGGCTCGCTTGTTCACAACGTTACGAGTGATAGACGAGGCGAGGGGGACTGTCGACTAACGTCGTATCACATAGCGACTTCTGTATATCATGTATTACACCATGCTCTATTTTATCCATGTAAATAAACCCTATGAAATCAGTAATAACAGTAATTCAAGTACAAACTTCCTCCGAGTTTGTAGCATTAAGTACACCCCATCGAGTAACATTATATGGCGACCCTGCCAGTGCCATGCCTCGTCAGTACGTGCGGCACAGATTACCACTCGCATTCGCCGCGCAAATTGATATAATTCGTAGTCAATCATCCCAGTATGATGAGATTGTGTCCGTTTGAAAAAAAAAATACAGCTGTTGACTGCCTCAAATATTATATCACTCATGTGCCTTTTTGTTTGGAATTCTTTTAGCGAGCGAAGTTGGTTAGTAAACTCGACTGGCTCAGAGTGAAACCAAGATCTCCAGCCATCTTTAAAGCTAACAGTAACCGGCGCGCATGGACGCGGAAAATCATTGCGCTTCCGCACAGCAGTGCCATCTTAGTTGCGATGGGAACAGACCAGGGAAACTACATTTAAACAATATGATTGGTGGTGATTGCAATCGGTGACTTTGGATTGTGTTGAGTTTGTTGTTGATTACAATCTTGGGGTCACCAGACTAATTAGATGTGTTAGAGGTTAATCAAAAGATATAAAAAGATAAGTGATTGTTGATTGTGTCGATGTTTTTTTTTCATTTAACAACGTCCGTGGCGCTGTGGTCCACGCCAGCCTGCGACACTAGTTCTGGGTTTGATTCCCGGTCGGGTCATGATGGAAAACGATATTTTTCAGATTCGCCTGGGTCTTGGATGTTTATCTAATTAATTTTTTTATATATAGTATCGTTGAGTTAGTATCCTTACTGTAGGGCTAGCTCAATCTGGGTGATTTGACCCTATGTAAATTTATTTATTTTACATGACTGCAACAAAAAAGAGTTTGTATGTTTCTAGGAGTGTTGCATACATTGGAGTTTCTTTATTCTAAACTTGTTTTAGTATACTTGATCGAAGGGTTATATAGAAAAAAAAAATCCTAACATCTTGGAGTGAACCTGCAACATAAAAGCAAAAACAAATATTAAGCGCTATATCTAGTGTGAAATATGTATAAGCAGTGTTATGATTACTATAATGTAAAGGAAATAACCGAAGACAGACTAAAATAATATAATAAAACGCAGTGAGTCCTACCGGCAGGAAATTAAACGACTTAGCAACAATTTTACGAGTGTAGTGATTGAAAAGGAAATCTTTATTACCAAACGATAGACAATACGAGTTTGCGTGAATAGCGTTATTTATATATTACTGGTAATTGAAGTGAAAACTGTTTTGGAAGGTTGAGCAATTCTAGACACGGGAACTCATTTAATTTTCGCTTTTCTTTCCTTATTTATTAACTATCAGCTCTCTCTGCGCCTTGGAATGCGTTATAGGCACCAAAATATAGATAATTGGTTGATTGTTGGTGAATTGAACACACCCAATGTTAAATTATATAGAACTATTAATTGATTGTAAAACATGTAAATGTTAGCGAGCGAGCAACAAGTGTAGACCATAACCTTATATTTTGTTTGACAATGTCTTAAGAGTTAGAGTTAGTCATGCTCACTAAAAATGTTCAACCTGGTGGCGGCGTTGTGTGTCGGGTCGTTGAGTTCCCTCTAATATGGTTGAGTTCAGCGATGGCTGATCCACACGTCAACTCGTGAACGGGTGCTGTCAGGGGGGACTGGTCTGCTCGGCCTCTTTGAGACTACTTTAAGTATCATATGTTGTTTATTATCTTTGCCCACTCGATCGTTAACATAAACATGTTCCAAAAATAATAAATCTATGTATATTGAAATTGTAACATGAAAACAGAAAAAAGAAAGAAAAAAGAAAAGAAAGAAAAAGACAATAAGGAATAAATATACGTAATCATATAAAGCCCTTCAGGCGAGTAGGCGACCAAAACTGTTGATAAGAGTTTCTTTCGGCGTTTCTTCTCTGCAGTGGTCGGTTCCGAAACGCTAGTAGTCTGTAGCTTTTGAACAATTAATAAATACATATTATCTAATGAGATAATTTTAAATATGATATGACGTGAAAAAGTGCCTGCAAACGCCTATTTTCTGAATAAACGTTTTGATTTTGATTTTAGAGTAAATTTTCATGAATGTAAATAACATCATGGAATACTCTAAGCCGTGTGGTTCCCGGCAGAGTAGAATAAATATAAATATCTACGGACAAATCACACAGATTAAGCGAGCCCCCTAAGTAAGTTCGAGACTTATGTTATTGGATAATAACTCAACGATACTATATTTTATAATACATACTTAAATAGATAGACATCCAAGACCCAGTTCAATTTGAAAAAAATCATTTTCCATCTTGACCTGATCGGGGATCGAACCCGGGACCATCCGTGTCGCAGGCAAGCGTGTTGACCGCTGCGCCACGGAGCTCGTCGTCTCGGAGAATAGGATCACTAAGTCTCCCGTGGATGTCGTAGAAGGCGACTTAGGAAACACACGCTTAACTAAGCTTTTAAACATCAAAGAGACATCTCCAACCCGTCTGGCCAGCGTAGAGAGTGTAGGCCTACTCGTATAAAGATAAGGTCGTGCTGCTTCATTGGAGACTAAAAAAAGACCTGATGATGATGATTAATTACTCTATCTTTTGGTAAACACAGCATAAAAATACGTGCAGGAGTAGGTGAGTTTATCGCAAACAGACAGATGCGGCGGAGGACTTTGTTTTTTAATGTGTGTTATTGTTATACAATAATGATAAATACAGTAATTTCGTTTTATCACTTTTTTCTTTATTTCTTCATTATTCCATTTATCACACCATTTTCCTTGACCTTATACTTTCAACTACAAACTGAGAGTGCCTGACAAATATTTAACACGTAATTAACAATGAGTCATCTCATCACACCATGGCAGGTATTGTTTGCAACCTGATTACACATATTTTGGAGCAGGCCCGCGCTCTGATTGGCGCGTGCGAATGCGGCCAGATGCGGAGATTTGAAACATACAGAGTGTAACATGACCCTCTATTCTCCCTTAAAGGAGTGACTCAGCCCGTTAATATGAATAACTTTTCCTATGGGAACAATGCTGGAGGCTCAATTTTGTTTATTTCCCATACGAATTGCCCCATTTTTGTATGAATATGACGAAAAAATTTTGATTTCCTAGCATTGATCCCATAGGAAAAGTTGTGCATATTAAAGGTCTAAGTCACCCCTTTAAGAGAGTATCGAGAGTCATGTTACAAGCTGTATGTATACATTCTGCCTGCGGCCCCACTTGCGCAACTGGGTCATTCCCCCTTCGGGGAAAAATATTGAAAACCCAATTTTGTCGAATGCTTACGTCTTAATCCAACTGTCAAATTTCCGCGCAATCCGCTAAGTTGTTTGAGCTGTGTGTTGAGAGATAGATCAATCAATAACGGTTGTCATTTAAATATACAGAAGAAGAAGAAGAATACAGATTACAAACAAAGGTGTAAATGGAGGCTGGTGGATTTTGGACCTTAATACAAATCGAAAAAGAATCGGTTCAGGTTCTGAAAGACTCATCATAATCATCAGGTCTTTTTACTCCGCACTGCAGGAGCATGATCCTGTCTGTACTACCAGAGCCATATATTAGCGAGAGTAGTCAAAAGATTGACCTACACTCTCCACGCTGGCCAGATGGCTACGATTTGTTAGGTTCTGTTTCTTTAGTCGCCTTCTACGACCTCTACGAGAAAACTTGGAGTGGGCCTATGCTACTCTGCCAGGAACCACACACACGGCCACTGTTTGGGTAAATATTCTAGAATCAATGTTCTAGAATTATTGAAAAGTTAATAAAAAACCTTTGACTCCTGTATCAGTAGGAAATCCCTGTTGAAGCTCAGCCCACAGACGGCGCGGCGCGACCAACGGATTCCTCGGTTCAGCGGCGCCTAACCGACGACTTGACACGAATTATAGAGCGAACAGATGCAGCAGTTCATTCTAGAATAGCATCATTTAGTTTCTACTTATGGTTGCTGAGTTGACGTAGGGTAATATCGTATTCGTTTTGATATAAAGTAAGGATGCATATCATATCCTGGTTTTCATCCCGAATAAAGTACAGTTTATAGTTGCAGTTACAAATGAATGACGTCATTGCCACTTCGGTAGATATGGTCATTAGTCTTTAAGGCCACGTTTAGCGTGATATTGGATGTGCAAGGGAATCAAAATTGTTAGGAGTTGCTACCTATGACATAATTCCTAGCCCCGGACCTAGTGTTATTTTTAGTGTTATATTTTACCTGAAAATTTGATTTTGGCACTTCTTTAAGCTGTACCCTTCCTGTACATATGCCCCGGCTACCCCTCGCCCCTACACCCATAGCTAATGCTTTCTGAGATGTTTGTCTCGACCTGCACAGACCGGAAAAAGCATCAGGATGGTCATAGAAGAAAGAAGCTCCATTAGATATCATCATCCGACTTCCGAGTGTGTTTCTCGGTTGTGTCATTAGGTGATGTGTGAGAGCTCGGGCTATTATGCCTGCATTTGGTGATTTATGCTAAAGAAAGTTCCACGTTTAAGAAAAGTTCCACCGCTGACTTAAACTTTCCTTGGCTTGGAACTCCAGAATCGCAACCTGTTGCTGTGCAAATCAAGTAAAACTGCCACAGAGGCCGTCAAAGAAGCTCCCTTGTATACTCTTAATCGATGTTAATATACATAGAACACGCGTCTCAAGTCCCTCTTCTGTTCAGTCATTATTTAGCTGCTTATCGACGACTTTGAACTCTTTATCCGGTCATTGGAGCTGTGCTGATGTTTTTGTACTATTACGTAGGTGCAACGTCATTGCATTGTGTGTGTCATGGTGCCTGGAGGTTGGTTAGCCTCTAGTCTTTATTTTTAGCTGCAGTTTAATTAATAAAAACACCGTTGTCTAATCGTCATCTAGCTTAATTAAAACTATTTTTACCAACAATTGTTGCGTCAAAGAAATAACAGAATCTTTCATTCAAAAACCAGCTAGGCTAAGAGTGAAATTGAACTCTCCTGGAAAGGATTCCGTGCAATGCCAAAGTCAAATGTTTTTATCGTAAGACGCGAGTTAACTACTACTATTTTGGATTATTTTCTAAATTTTAGGCTCAATTATTTCGGAGATAATTGGGAGCGGGACTGTTCGATTTATGTTTTCTTTCAATAAAATCGAAACTATTTATTTTACTATAATAACAAAAATATATTTGAGATCCTCATAACCAGCCCTTTTATTAATTATGCGACGGGTTTAAAAACTTATGTTTTAATTTACTAATTTGTTCGACAAAAGTGATACTAATAAAAAAAATATATATTTACTTTGCACATTTGTGTTTGGGTTATAAAATTACACCATCCTACCAAATTTCACCTGATTTGGTCCAGTGGATACTGGTATACCTCATAATTTACAATTACACGTAAAATTGGCAGAAAATATGAACACTCAAACATGAGGGGAAGTGTGATTTTTGGCCACTTTTGGCGAAACGCAAAGTAAAGCTTTACTATAACACTTTAAAGTCATAAAATAGTTTGTAGGGTTATCTAGAACCTAAAAACTAAATTTTCAATGATATCTCCTATTTCTGTCTAACTATTTATAATAATGGTGGCAGCACTGGTCCCCTAAAATTCATGTATCCCTTTAAGAACATAAGTTTTTACGTTTTTGCTTCTAAACTAAGAAAAATAATGAAAAATAACAAACAATGAAAAAAGGGACGATGATGACAACGATGATTATGACATTTTGATTATTACTTTGTCTGGAAATTAGTAGAAACTGCTTTTATACATACACTTATTATCATGTCTTGATCCCTTGTGGGTTAGACAGAGCCTAAGGACATAAAACCCAAAAGCCACGTTTAGCATATTAGTGGGCGTTAAGGTGGAAAGCGGAATCAAAATAGCGATGGGTTGCAAGCCGCATCGCCTATAACGTGGTAACTTCGCCCAATCCCTTGACCGGCTTTTACGGTGTGCGCGGGAAGAAAATCTGCTGGTATATTCTGTGTTTTTCTTTTTCTCCCAAACCAGCATGGAATAGCTGCTTTTATGAAAGGGAATATCGAAACTACTATCTACTGAATATAAAAATAAATACTCCACAGCTCTTGGCCTTGGCGCTAATTCTTCGGCTTTCTCTCATATTTTAAACCATATCCATAAATAACTGACTTTCCCAGCATTTAAGTTAAAAATACCTGACAAAGGTCACCGTTACCGGCGGTTCAGTGTGCCGCAGGGAAAGTGCTAATACGAGATAATGCGACCGGTCCAATGTTTGCTGAGCATCTGGTGGGTGCCAGTGTTGGCAATCGATAGTCCACTATCGATAGTATTCGAAAGCCTATCGAGTCTCTCTGTGATTACGATGTATGTAACTCCATTGAAACGTCCGCGGAAACAATTAATGAATGGTTTGTGCTGTGTCTTATTTATTTACATAATTCTGAGACTATCGATAGTCAAGGTGAAACCAAAAATAACAATAATCTATCGATGCTATAGCCACGTGTCAATATTATCGATAAGATTGATACGTTTGTGATTTTTTTGTGTACGATAGTATTAAAAGGTACTATCGATAGAACAAAATTATCGATACTATCGTTAGTTTTTGATTATTTCTGTCAGTTTTTGTAAAACTGTCGATAGTATCGGACGCAAAACTATCAACGGTATTGTCCTCATCAATAGTTTTGATCATAAGGTACAATAGAATTCTTCTTCTTCCCGTGTCGATTGGCTCAAACTATATGTCTTTCCGGTAGGTCGCCACTTTGAGACCCCTTTCCGACGTTTTTGTGCACCTACAGGGACATAACTGGCATGAAAGAAGATGTGTCGTGGTCTGCTCTTCATGACCACACTGATACTGTCATCAATAGCATTGACACGTGATGATAATATAGGCGTATAGTTAGCCTGAATAGTTTTCAAGGTCAATTATCGATAAGGAAACTATCGATGGTTCTGCAACACTGGTGGGTGCGCCCTTGCCCTACAAATTTACCTAGAAGATGTTGTAGCGCATATATGATAATCTCGTTTGAGAACATGAAGGACCGACTTAGTTATGTCAACAAATAGTTTGTAGGTTGACATGTTTTTCTGATGTATGAGATCATTTATTTTTATTTTATTTATTATGGTACAATCACAGAGATCAGAACTTTACATTTTATAATACCTACTTATATCTAATCACTTTTATTTTGACATCTTATAGTAGATTGCACACAACATTTCTAAGTAATTGTATGATACATGCAAACATATAAGAGACAACGAGTAAAGACAGAGAAAAAAAAACTGACTTACGTTGAGATATTGCTTGTAACTATCAGCAAATAAGTCTTGTTGGTCTCTTGTGTTAATCTTGTTGTATGTTTCACAACTTCTTATCATAGGATTATTACATTGTTCCTTGCAGGTGGTATGCTAAATAGTTGTGTTTGGAGGCTTACATGGAAGTCCACTTCATTGGTACACAAATATCCGGAAGTGTTAGGAGTATCCATACATACTGACGAGCTCCGTGGCGCAGTGGTCACCACGCCAGCCTGCGACACGGGGGTCCTGGGTTCGATCCCCGGTCAGGTCATGGTGGGAAACGATCTTTTTCAGATTGACCTGGGTCATGGGTGTTTATTTATATAAGTATATATTATAAAATATAGTATCGTTGAGTTAGTATCCTGCGACACAAGTTCACAACTTATTGTGGAGCTAGCTCAATTTGTGTGATATGTCCATATATATTTATATTTACATATTTATTTATTTATATACATACTGTCACGTCTTTTTCCCTTGCGGGGAAGACAGAGCTCGGGTCTGTAAGACCTAAAGCCACGTTAAGCATGGTGGTGGGCGTGGAGATGAAAAACGAAATCAAAATAGTGATAGGTTGCTAGCCGCGTCGCCTATTACCATGATTCCTTAGATTTTCGACCATTCCCTCGATCGGCTTTTATTATCTGCGTGGGTAGAGAAGCACCTGGTAAATTCTATGTTTTTTCTTTACTACCAGATCAGCGTGGAAGCAATAGGTAAGGAGTATGGCAGGAAAAATATTTAAATTTGTAAAAAAATTGTAAAGGTTTCATTGTGGTGATTATAATTCCTTAGTCGAATTATTGGCAGAATTGTTCTGAGCAGAAACAAACCTAAATTTCCCACGATATTTTTTTCGCCCAGTAGTTTGCCGGTATCATCGAGTTCTAGAATAATCAGTATGATATTCAAAAAATTTAATGTTTTCGAATTTTAATTCGGTAAAACTGTATACGAAAGTCATTAGTTCATCCTTTAATCTTATAAAAAAAATATAAAATACATAATTTTTCAATATTTAACTAGCTGTTGTATTTATAATGATTACCAAGCCCCATCAACTGTCAACACGACACACTGAGAACTTGCCTGAGGGAGGCACTGACACTCGTTACCAACACTTTATTAACAGCATGCAACTTGTAATATTATCTCGTATGACCCTCTAACACACTGGCATTAAAGCTGCGTTTACACGAGGTTAGATAATACCTCATAGTATCCTATAAACTATTTGCGTTGGTAGGTAATTCTATTATTTTTTTGTTAAACTATGTCTGATGCTCTTAAAAAACTGATACTAGTTTTGGCCACTTACACACTCGAAAAAAAATAATTCATTGGTTTTGTCCACTCTATCGTATGTCTCTATATTAAATAATCCTTGCACTAAATATCAATTCTTATCTAAGAAATGTAATGAACTAATAAATCACCATAATCAAAAATTGTGATCATTTTGATAGAGTAGTTTTTTACATTATCAATTCATTCAGTGAAATACATTAGCTCATCCTTTTTTAAGCCAGTAAAAATATTAATTTATTGCTTACTAAGTAGCTAGCTACTAAGTCTGTATGAATTTGTAATATCTGCGAGCAACAGACCAGCCGTTTCCCTATTTGTATTTGATCTCAAACACTCGACTCCAGCGCACGTTGTAGTAAAGAGGTTTCTCTTTACTTTGGCGGTCGTGAGTGAAATAGTTGACAAACAGATAAGTACCTTTTATTCAACTATTTCGCCCAAAGAATAAGCATTGCCGTTCAACGTGGCAATGCTGCCAGTCTTCTGGGCACATCACCGCAGGGCAATGACCTGCTGGACATTTTCTATTTATAGGTAAGTTTTATTTATAGGTAGGTTTTATTTATAAGTAGTTTTATTTTATAGGTAGGTTTAGTACCTTTTCATATCTTAATATTAAAAATACAAAGGTTTGATTTGTATGTTCGATAGCTTCTTCTTAGATAGACTTCTTGTATCCTAGGACACTCCGGGGATAAAAACGAATCTAATTGTACCACACAGTTCAAAATTTCTATCTATATTCTATCATATTTCTGCCAAACATAATATTTGGTAGTAGGTTTTTTATATTCGTAATATATAAACTAAATTATCATTCTTTCTATAATAGAAATTTGTCGATATTGTTGATCGAAGAGAACTAGAATAAAGTTTGAAAATGGCAAACGGCAGCTGTTACTTATACAACGTTATAAAATAATGTGTAAAAGTGATAGCAATCTATAATATTATACATTATCAAAAATGTTATTGTGTAACATATTGTTTTATAAAGCTGTTTAACTACTATATATCACTTTAAGGTTCAAAGTATCGAATCCTCACAAGAGCATACATTATTACCTCGAATAGGATTTTTAAATAACTTTATAATAATGAATAGCTACTTTCACATATTTTGCAATTATACCCTATTTAACTCGGACTTATTTATTTGCAGGGACTATATAATTTGTAAATATTTTAATTAATTTTAAGTAGTTTTAATTATTATTATTCATTTAGCTCGAGATAATATTGATTTTGTAGGCTGAATTAATAAGTGGGTACCAGTAAATGGCTAAATTTAACTCGCTAGTAATGTAGCTTATTACAAGCAAAATATTTTTCAAGACATGTTAAGTTTTCAGTTTATCCAAATAAATAAAAACACAATCAAATATTTTCTTCTTTATAGTATGAGTAAAAAAAGAGTTATTAAAAGTGAGAGCTAACCTATAATGTACACACGTGTATATAGCATTATCCGTTGGAAAGTTGTATATACGAGAATCACTTGTTTATCGCAGTCGCCGCTTATAACTTAAGTAGGTAAACATCCAGCTGCAAATAAAGACAGCAACAGATGAGGGCATGCGGCACTTCATGCAATGTGTTTTTGTGTCACACATTTTATACATTTAATTTTAATGAAGTATCAATGATTGGCTCTAGTTATAATTATAAATATATACAACCTGTAACTATATCTGTGTGTTATTAAAACTTGTAAGATAAAGGTGACAATGTTCTCGGTATTCAAATGAGCTGTTTTTGTCTTACCCATGTACATCGGATGCTAATAAAATATTTCAAGGTGATTCACAAATGACAAAAACTCCTCCATCCTAACGTCCTAATCCTAACTAATATTATAAATGTAAAAGTGAGTTTGTTTGTTTGTTTATTTGTTTGTTTTTTTGTTACGCTTTCACGCCGAATCTACTGAACCGATCGTCATGAAATTTTGCATACACATAGGAGAGGGTACTCAGAAGGACATAGGCTATATTTCACGCGGGTAACAGCTAGTAATCAATAAGTTTAATTTCTTGACTTATCTTTTATGGCTTATTCATGAATCTTAATTATTTTTGTCGTGTTTTATTCAAACATTTATTGGAGTTCACAGTTCCTAATTTGGACGAATTAACTAGATTTGTAAATCATTGCAGTTATTTTTTGCTGTCCTATGATATTTTATACTTATCCCGTGGCTTGACATTAATTTTTTTAACTTCCCTATGTTATTACAAAAGAATCTAATATCTATAAATATTGTATAATTACTACTTGCTACGTATCCCAAGGGATTGTTTAAGCAGAAAGTATAGCTTCCCTACTCCCTTGAACAATAAAAATGAATCAGCTGCTTTTGTTCTCTAACAGTGTCTTACAGCCCGATAAATAATATTTTTACTAATAAAGAAGTGATTTTTTAGAGTTATTAATTTTTGACATTTATCACTAAGAATTATTTTATTGTACTTTTCTATTTTATATTAACAATTTTTTTTCTTTTTTTTTCTTCTTTAGCCTATTTTGTTTCCCACTGCTGGGCAAAGGCCTCACAATATTAAGTTTAATCTTGATGTTATTAATGATACAAATTGTGATTAATCTACGCCTAGACCTATTTACTTGCCGCTTAATGTGACTAAACATGTGCTATTGATGTATTTACATGGGATATTCTTCTATGAATGACTATTTTTTCTATCCACCACACCAAACATAGCGAGTGAGTTTTCACATCCGATGCGTTTGTTTTCTATACAACATTTAATTAATTTATGTCTGTGCCGTTAAGCTAAATGATATATATGTTTTTCATCGTGAGAACTTGACTATTTTATATATAAAGAGTTAATATCTGGCCAATTAAACTGTCACTTTATAATTGTACAGTCAGGTTTAGTTGACAATTAAAAATTACCACTTTAATTTTATTTAATTAATCTCTTTTGCTTTAGATACAAAAATTAATGAAGAATGAATTTAATATTTGTATTTATTTTGAGATTCACTTTTCAGTATTTAAGTAGCGAAAGTTGGCGTTAGATAGAATTTATCAAACAAAAACAATTTTATTCGATTCATCTCAAACTTACTTCGGGGCTAACACAATCTGTGTGATATGTACGTCTATCTTTGTTGTCTATGTTGCTCTATAGTTAATTCCTGCAATGATTACTTTCATTAAACACGTCTGTTATACTACAACCTGTAAATCAACGTCCTTATTATATTTTTTAATTTAAAAACCTATCTCCAGTTATCTTTCACAATCTCAAATACAGTTGTCAAAATATCAAAATAAATTCTGTCAATGTTTTACGAAAGAAAATAACTAATGGTGTTTGTAATTGGATCGTACGACGGACGGACAGAAAGACAAAGAGATCTAATAATTCTTTTGAATGATAAATCGCATTTCTCTTACGAAATGTAATGAAATAAATGTGTAGGCGAGTTCGTTATTAATTTTAGAAGATAAGTTGAAGCTATTGCCTTGGACTCATGAAATTTATTTTTGTACTTTTGTTTTATGTTATTATTATTTTTTTAAGATGTATAGCCTAGTATATTAAGCTGACAATCCGGGGTAGACAAGACAAAAAAAAAACCATGCTTCATATGAATCAAGCAAGAAAAGAGGAATCGGAGTAGTAATGTGTGTAAAAAATAGTGAATGTTTATAGAGATAATAACAATTCCCTCTACTAACTTTAACTAGGTAGTCTTATCTGCATTAACAGCTGTTACAGCTGGGACGGATAAACTTGACCTGAGTTTAATTTTAAATTCGTCTTCTACCCCGATTAGATTTATCTCCCCCGACTGAACATATTCGTTCTTTTTTTATTCGTTACGTATTTCTAATATAAACATAGTACTTAATTTGTATTGTGATCATCATCACCATTTCGTGTAGATGACACGGTCAGTCGACCATGCACACCCTGGTATCAGAGTTCTGCGGAACCGCCTCTCGGCCTCTGACGTGGTTCCTTTAACGACTACCAGATGTCAGCTGGGACCACCGGCTTAACGTGCCTTCCGAAGCACGGAATCATCTTTCTTATCAGACAATCAGGTGATTCATGCCTGCAATGTCCTTACCAAACTGGAAACAACTTTACAAAGTATGCTTCCCGTGGGAATCGATCCCACGACCCCCGGGTCAATAAGGCGAACGCCTTAACCACTGGACCACGGAGGTAGTTAGTTATAGAGATTTAATATAGAACGTTATTCCCGTTATCAACGCGGTTACAATCAACGCTACTAAGCTCCCCATCCGAGCTCGGGGCGAGAGAACAACTACCGTATCACCACGACCAACATAAATTCCAAGGAATACAGAAAAGTGCTCTTTCCAGGAGCATTGAGGTGGGAATAACTACAAATTGTACAGAAGCTTCTCTACAAATTAAATTGGCCATATGTGCAGGTTTTTGTTAGTCAATGTTAAAGATTTTTATTTAAAACTAGCTGTTACCCGCGGCTTAGCCCGCGTGATATATAGCCTATGTCCTACTCAGTACCCTAACCTATATGTATGCAAAATTGCATGATGATCGGTTCAGTAGATACGGCGTGAAAGCGGAACAAACAAATAAACAAACTCACTTTCGCATTTATAATATTAGTTAGGATAAGGATAATATTAGGATTAGGAAGTTAGGATTAGGATAGCATTGGACTATTCATAAATTGCAATATTTAGTTTCCTACTGCATAACCCAATTTCCAGTAGATTCTGGAAGTTAAAACTGATAGGTGAAAGACGTGGACATTTAGCTATACTTAGCAATATTACGCTAAGATGAAACTCTTCAGAAGCTTTTATAAGTGTCCAAAAAAGTAAGCAATGCTCCCATGTACAAAGACGTTAGGGCTTAGATTATAGATTATAAAAGCCTAGATAGACTCTATTAGCCTAGAAGCGTAGAAAAAAGTTGTGTCCAACACATAGTTTCTGATTCAAACAGGTGTGCACGCAAGCATTGAAATTTTGGCCAGTTTTTAATCATTGAAATACGGGCATGACGGCGTCTAGAGAGTATACAGTCAAAGGTTGGGGCTTCTTATCTCTGCTGTCAGTGTTTGACGTTGCCTGCATTAGGCAACGTCTAGTTTTCTACCGCGTTGCCCAATTTTCTGCCGTTCCTGTGAGCAACCCACGGCGCAATTTAATGGTGTTCTGAAGGCTAAAGCGGACACATAGAAGTGTTGGACTTTTAGCTATACTTAACAATAATTTTCTAAGATTAAACACTTCAGAAGCTTTTTGTATGTATCCAGTAAAGTAAGCATTGCTCCGTGTACAAAGACGTTCGGGCTTCATATTTCTGCTTTCAGCTTTTGCAGCCTAAAGCAGGCCAGCCTACCACGTTGCCTAATTTTTTGGTGATTCTGGAAGCAGACAACGGCCAAGAGTAATGGTGTTCTAAAGGCTAGATCGGATACGAGGAAGTGGTAGGATATAAGACATTTAGCCCATCTGAGCAATAAACAATACGGTACTTGCCTAATGTTAAGATTATTTAAAATTTGTTTCCAATCATACTAATTTCTATCTAAAAACACTATAAAGAACACTTTAAATTTGATATAGATTCGTTAAGTGATCTTAAAGCTTCTTTAAAGTTCGGTGAATAGGACCATTTTCTAAAGTATAAAAAAGGTTTAATTATAATTACCTATACTGTATTGTAGTCCGTTAAATTTATAGCAACTTTTATTATGAAACCATAACCACAAACGGAATATTTTGTATAGCTACCAAACAAAGTTCTCACGCCACCCATACAAAATACAAGCTTGTGACGTCACAAATATGTAGGCATTTCAGAGGCGCGTTTTCACGTCTAAAAATTAACGTCTAAAAACATGTACCTATCTTTAAAACTTTTATATCTAAAAGAGTTTTTTGTTTAGAAATGTATTTCTGTCACTATTGTGTTTATTTTTGGCAGGTCTTTACATAGCAACACGAAAAAATTTTTAGTCAACATGCCCATTCAGTATCTGCAATGTTCCGTATACAAAGACGTTGGGGCTTTATATCTCTGCTGTGAGTTTTTGTGCCTGCATTAGGCAACGTCTAGTTTCCTACCGCGTTGCCCAATTTCCTGCCGTTCCTGGGAGCAGCCCACGGCGCAATTTAATGGTGTTCTGAAGGCTAGAGCGGACACGTGGAAGTGTTGGATATTTAGCTGTAACGGACTATTATGTTATGCATGCAAAGAAAACTAAGTATTATGCGAATATTCTAATTATATGGACTTTGAGTTTTATAAAATTTACTTAAACTCTTCGGGATTTATAATAAATTTTATCCATACAATTAAATATTTGGATAATATATTTATTAATTAAATATTTGGGTATTAAAACTGTGTTTAAAACTTATAGGTTGTATCTCATGAACAGTGATCAGTATACAGTTGAAATTTTCACATAGAATACTTTACAGCGTAAAACTTGACGTCATACCCGTAAAGGGGTGACTTAGCCTATCAATATGAACAACTTTTGCTACGGGATCAAGTGAGACTATAAAAAAAATATGATTTTCATTTAAAAATGATCAGCTAACTGCCTCCGTGTCCAGTGGGTAAGGCGTTCGCCTCGTTGACCCGGGGCCGGGGGTCGTGGGTTCGATACCCACGGGAAGCAGTTGTTTCCAGTTTGGTTAGGACATTGTGGGTATGAATCACCTGAGAAAAGAAAGATGATTCCGTGCTTCGGAAGGCACGTTAAGCCGTTGGTCCCGGCTGCCATCTGGTAGTCGTTAAAGGAACCACGGCAGAAGGCCGAGAGGCGGTTCCGCAGAACTCTGACACCAGGGTGTGATGAGCTGCCCGGGCCAATATGAAAAAGTAAAATAATCGAGTTGTCAGCTTTGATAGGTAAAGTTGTTCATATTGACGGGCCGAGTCAGCCTTTAAGGGTCTAGTTTAAGGGTATGTCGAGGGTTATGTTATTGTATATCCTTAAGAATGGACATCTGTAACCTCAAAGATGTTAACAGAGCCTTTCAAAAAGGAATTTATCTTCTCTACTAGCGCCGTGTGGTTCCCGGCAGAGTAGAATAGGACCACTCCAAGTCATCCCGTGGATGTCGAAAAAAGCGACTAAGGAAAAACAAGCTAAACAAAGCTTGTAACGATGCGCATGATAAACTTCATGCTGCATCTTTTCACCTCATTTCCCAATCATCATCATCCTGTCCACTTTTATTTCGAAATTCATTTTAAATTCCAAATTCCATTTTCAAATCTTCTTCGCAGTCCTTCCTCATCACTCATTTGATTCCATTCAATTCCTTTCCTAAGTTTGGTCGTGATCTCTCGACCCTAGTTTACAGGCCTACAATATTATTTTACTAATTGTATTCACTACTACTGTGTAACGCAAGTGTGAAACTTATTAAAACCTATTATCTGTGTTGTGTTGTGTACTTGAACTCTCTCTCTCTCCACTGAGCATTTTAATGCCTTCCTTCATATTCATGTTGGGCCTACTCTAATTAGCTGGGTGAGTAGGACCCGACAAGCTTATATACATGAAAGAGACCTCTCCAACCCGTTTGGCCAGCGTGGAGAGTCTGGGCCAAATCCTCTGACTACTCAAGCTAATTTATGGCTCTGGTAGTACAGAGAGGGTCGTGCTCCTGCAGTGGAGACTAGAAAGACCTGATGATGATGATGATCTTCTCTACTAGTAATCTCCCCGCTGCGTTTCCCTATAGTGGTACATACTCACTGTGATGTTATCTCGTCACCGAACACCCACCTGCAACAAACAAAGCGGTGATTAGTGATTGTGAGTGTGACCTTGACCGTTTATATTCGATTTCGCTGCGTTTGCCATTGGGAAACACTTGATTAGCTTTTGTTGTAAACTGCCTACTTTAGTTTTATTTTTATTGCAAGGTATCATGTGATATCTTCGGTCGAAATTTTTTTTTAGTTATTAACGAAACGCTAGTTGTCTGGAGCTTTTGAATATTAATTAAGAGGATCAGTTAAAATAGCAACAACCGTAATTTTATTCTCATAATAAGATCAAATTCAAAAATCTACGACAGTACTCGGTAATAAATTACTTGCAGTATTTTTAGGGTTCCGTAGTCAAATCAAAACGTTTATTCAGAAAAAAGGCCTTTGCAGGCACTTTTTTCAATTATCTTATTAGATAATATGTATTTATTAATTGTTCAAAAGCTACAGACTACTAGCGTTTCGGAACCGACCACTGCAGAGAAGAAATTCCGAAACAAAACTCTTATCAACAGTTTTAGTCGCCTACTCGCCTGAAGGGCTTTATATGATTACGATTATTTATTCCTTATTGTCTTTTTCTTTCTTTTCTTTTTTATTTCTTTTTTCTGTTTCATGTTACAATTTCAATATACATAAATTTATTATTTTTGGAAAACTAGGAACCCTCATAGTTTCCGTCTGTCCATCCGCGGTTTTACTCAGAGACTATAAGTACTAGAAAGCTGTAATTTGGTATAGATATGTATATGAATCATGCCAAAAAAGTGGTAGAAAAAATATTAAAAAAAAAAATTTTTTTGGGGCTGCTTCCATACAAGTAAAGTGGGAGTAATTTTTTTTTCTATACAAACCCATCATATTGGATATTGTTAAATAGGTCTTTCAAAAATATTGTGAGGTTAAGAACACCATTTTTCGATTTAGGGATCCGTTACCGAAATATTTGGTTTTAAAGTGCAAATTTTTGTTAGAGGTAAGTGTGTCCCCCCCCCCCTCTATCTGCTAAACGGTTATATATGGATACGTGAAAAAAATTACAGCAGTAGTATATTTATTACTGAAATTGAAAGGAAAACTACCAGAGCTGAGTACTGAGTACAAACTAAGAAGTTATAGGCAACCAACTTAAAAAATGTACTCGAAAATGTAAAATTTCATTCAATTTTCATTGTTTGATGTTTTTGGTCGTTAAACTGTGAGGTGCGAGTGTGAACAGTGTGAACTCAAAGTTGTCATTCGCGTTGTCAACGGAAGCCGACACGTACTTGGCCGGTTTTTAGTATAACTTATCTTCAATATCATCAATTCAAATCAAGACAACTACTCACTACCGCCAAAAGTGGCCGTTTTTGGCGGGAATGAGTAGTTGTTTTATTTTATCAATACAAAATAAAGAAAAGTAATACCAAAAATACTACAAATCATTTACTAACGAAGCAATGTCGTAGATTTTTTAATTTGATCCTTATTAGAAGTGAAAGAATTAAAATGAGGGGTGGCGCAAGTAGACTGGTCTTAGCACCCTAATAATATTTACAAATTATTGATTGCTTGTTCAAAGCAATAAATAAATATGGACAAATCACACAGATTGAGCTAGCCCCAAAGTAAGTTCTAATGAAAGACTTGTGTTATGGGATACTAACTCAACGATACTATATTTTATAACAAATACATATATAGATAAACATCCAAGACCAAGGTCAATCTGAAAAAGATCGTTTTCCATCTTGACCTGACCGGGGATCGAACCCGGGACCATCCGTGTCACAGGCAGGCGTGATGACCGCTGCGCCACGGAGCTCGTCAATACCCGGAAATAAAAATGAATAGCATCAAAGTACAGTACCTTGTAATGTTACGCTGGGCAAAGTTAAGGTTCACTGGTAAGACAGGTCAGTGGGCAAGCTTGCAACAGCGGGCAGGTTGGTAAATAATAACAGGGTACGGCTGACTGTGGAAATCCTGACGTACTATTGGAGGCGATGGTTGGGCATTGTTAATCATTGCCAACTACCACTGGCCAAAAAGGAGTGTTTTTTATTCAGAGTTCTTGTACGTATTAAGTAACTTTGCGAGTTTTTTTTTATTCGCGCAAAAATATTTAACATGGTTCTGCATCAGGTGTTCCAAATCTTTTATATTTATACCTCAATAAAAATGCTCATCAAGTTGGACAACTTTTGCTTAGGCGTCATTTTTATATTTCTTATAGTTTAGCTGGACCATTATGGTTCTGCATCAGGTGTTACATTGTCCAAAATCAATTATACCTTATATGTTGCCCAGGCTTAATAACTATATTTAAAAAAAGTCTTGTATTTCCGAAGATTAGCGTGTACAAGCAGATATTTTTTTACTCTATTATTACTATGCCTCAGCGTGTCATAACACTGTTCAACCTAAGCTAAGGCAACAGGCACATACAGGCCCCACAAAAGAGGGCTTATGTTAAGCATTAAACTAAGTCAGAATGCAAAACGCGAGCATACCAATCAGATCAGTTTGCACCTGTAATTGTAGTGAACGGCCCTGACATTTTGCCTTACTCATAGCGTAGATACTTTAAGGATTCTGTAGTGACAATCTTTGCAGCTTCGGTGCTGTCCAGGCGATCTGATCAATTGCCACTGCTGTACCATTTCCTAGACTGTCGCCAAGCTTTGGTCTTAATAATCACATTACATATTTAGGTACCTAATACGTCATTTTCACACAAAAAGAAGTAGCTACTTCAGAATGCGACAAGTTTTTTAATTTTGGGCTTATGAGAAGTATTATATGCAGGTACTACAGTTACGTATGTGTATGTGTGTATTTATTTAGGCTTTATACAAGTAATATTAATAGTTATTGATTTGCTCCGCCACACATATTCCAAGCTTAATATCTCGTTTCTTCATAAAGAAACTCCAATAAATGTTTAAGCTTTTACACCTGTTTTTACCTAAAGTTTGGTTGGAAAAAATTGTATTATAAATATTCCGCCTTTGTATCTTATTTTTTTTCATCAAAAATATTTTATTTTATTTTGTATTTGTGATTTATAGTCATGGTGCAATGTATAATTTTGTCAGCATTACTTGAAAATGCGTTTCTGGTATAAATTTCTTAAATTTTGAGAATTAAAAGAAATCCAGCGTAACGTTGCAAGGGCCAACATAGGCTAGTGTAAGAGGGATATACAAGCCCCACAAACAAGAGGATATTTTAAACATTATCGCAGCCAGAATGCAAAACCAATCAGAGTAACGTTTGCACCTGTAATGCGAACGACCCTGACATTCTGCCACCTACTCGTTACTTCGGAATGTTATCTGATACATAAGCTATCGGCCGAGGACTTTGCGAGTGGTCAAGCTATATCTATAATTGTATAAAATGCAAGTTTTGAACACGTACATTAAAAATATTTGTGTTCGTTCGTCATTTATGTAAGTAGTTGTAAATTTTATATATTTTAAGGAAAAGTGATATCTTTTGTTTTAAATTATGATAAATATGTTTATCAGGCTTAGGAGAGTTTGCTGTCTCTCCGAGCCTTACGCATACACGCACACAGGCAACGTCCAATGCCGAGGTCTGTCCATCCTAGGACCTTTGGTGATGTTAGCCATACAGGTTGAGAGAACTCTGCCCTCGCCTCAAAAGTCAGGTGAAGCAGCGATAGCTCAATGCTAGATCCATTGAGCTACCACGTAGTCCATTAAAATTCCTTTTGTTTTGTTTAGTAGCAAAATTGATCATCTTTAACGTTATAACAATTAAGTGGGGTTGACACAGCAAAAAGGTGTGTTTCCGTCCATTTGTCATTTGCACAAAATGGAACGGGAAAGGGGACGAAACCAGGTCGCAACCATTAGGCGCACCCATCCGGGGTGTAACCTATATAGTATCTCGTTTGGCATTTAGTAGACGTAATAACATTAACATAAAGATATAATTTAAGATAAATAATGCGATCTCCAAAGTGTACGAGCAAAGCGTGAAACGTTTCCATGTAGAGAACTGATTTTATTTAGCCTTTTTGATGTAAAACTAACGTTATGTTAAAGAAGAATTGCATTCAATTTTCCCTTCATAGTCATACATCATACAGGGTAGACAGAGTCACAAGCAATAAAAAAATAAGGCCACATTTGACGTGTGAGTTGCCATCTAGGCGGAAAACTAAATCAAAATTGTGATCAATTGTAAGTCGCATCGCCTACTGGAATGATTACTTAGATTTTATCCCATTTCCGCTCTTTTTGATCTATTCTGAGAAGAAAACAGCATACAAATTCTATATTTACAGTTTTTTCCCAATCCAGTATGGGCAAAGCTCTTAAAAGCTATAAATCTCATCCAGGTGTACCTATGGTGAATTCCTTATTTCTTGGGATGCCAGCACATAAATAGTTAAAACTAAGCTCAGTTCACCGTATTTGTCACCAAATATTGTAATAAAAAGAAAGGAATCTTTTAACACACAGCAGAAAAAAGAAAAGCAGTGAAAAAATTACCTCGCTAACCCAAAAACTCTTTAAAATGTAAGTTTTACAAAGTCACAAATTTCCCTCTTGGTGTTAACCCCGCTAACAAAAATCAAGAAACAAGTGACGTCACTTTACGGTTGACAGCAATCTTTTTGAGATTGATGCGTACTATATAGAGAAAAATGATCAGGCACTTTTTTATAATCTTCATGCAACTCCATATTACTATTAAAATGAAATAGCAACAACAGGAAATAATGGTGCATAACTTGGCCTACACAAAGTCTCAGATTTTTTTATAATCACATCGCATATATCTGCTACCTCTACTAGTAGCCTCCGTAACGAATGCTAAGTCTATTTGTATATTAATTCGTCATCACGACATATTCCTGACCACAAAATGATGTTTTAATATCGCTTTTGCAATAAAAACCTGCACACAATAATTTTTTCCTTCGCGAAACATTAAATCGCGGCTCATTTAACTATCATTAATAGTGTGTAGGTTTGTTTTTGCTCGCGCAGCTCGGGAATTTGCTAAGGGCGTCATAAACACCCTTTACATGGAGCTCGCGTGTTTTTTAAAAGTCGTTTAAGTACTTACATGTGTACTAATAAAGATACGGATAATTATCATCGCTTCGTACTATAAATCGATTAAGAAATATCTTACGCGTTTTATTTTTGCAATTAAATGCACTTAAGTCTATAGTTAAATAATTTATTTTATTAAGTTTTAAGATTTGGCCCTGTCGTCTGTTTCTTTCTTATTTTATTAAGTTGTTTGAGAATAAATTTGTAGGGATGTATGTAGGAAGGATATTATTTTAATACATACATATAATATCGCGTCTTTTTCACATGCGGTATAGACAGAGCCTAAGTGCATGAAACCTTAAAGCCAAGCGTGGTATTGGGCTTAAAGGTGGAAAGCGAAATCAAAATAATGATGGGGTGCTAGCTAAATCACCGGTATTGATAAGATTTCGTAGATTTTTTAGCGTGTGGGTACATTCACTTTCAAAGGGGTGACTCAGACCGTCAATACGATTTTTGGCACGTCCGTCAATATATGATAAAGTGTTAAGCCACCCGGGCATTTAGTACGGGAAAGGGCGGAAATCTAAGGAATTATGGCAATAAGCGATGCGGCTAAACCCTCACTATGTTGATTCCTTTTACCATCTCCACGCCAATCACCATGCTAAACGTGGCTTTAGCTTTTATAGACGTGGACTCAGTTTACCCTGCAAGAAAAAAGACGGGACAGTATGTATGTATACATACATAAGTACGCGCGAAAACATTACCCTTGGAAAATAGTAAAACAATGTGAATCTGTGAACATGGTTTGCGTTTGACATTTCTTTGATGCCGCCGCCGGCTCCGAGCACGGACATCTCTGCCCTAATTATAATTAAATTATACATGTTTATGGTCGCAGGTCAGCGCTGGCTTTTATGGTAATTCTTCGAGACTAGTCGAGCTTTCAAGTTCACTTTATACACTTTGTAAACATTTACTTGACAACAAGATTTTTTAAAAAAAGAGGTTAGAAATTTTAGTAGTTCTTGTAAGATGTGTTGACGTGTTGACCGCTGCGCCACGGAGCTCGACATATTGATTGATACTTGCACATTTTCATCAAAGATGTACTTACAAATCAAAACAGCTTGCAACTCACTTCTTCTTTATTGATTAATTTATTTTGTCAGACATGGCTTCATAAATAAATACTGTGTTAATGGTCATACTGAACAACTTTCCCCAAGGAACATAGGTCGAAATAAGAAAATATTAAAATGTGGCCGATTTTACGAAAACGCTAAGAAAAGCCTAACTTTCTTAACTTTACTTTATATTGTAAACAGTTTTTCATAAAAATATAATAGTTCAAAAGGTTAACTAGGGCCTTCTATAACAAAAATTTTAATGACTGCTATGTTTTATTTCAAAAAATTAATTGAAATGGGGGCAGCACTGGACCCCGAAAATTCATGGTATCTCCGCATTTTTAATTTGTTTTTATCACGCACAGGTACCCACAGCCCATTCCAGCGCCTTTATGCGAATATCAACCTAGACTAGGCAATATATATCATATTTAAAGGCGTGTTTTATCTGTCAGTAGTTCTGACTCCTAATTCCACCTTACGCCACTTCAGGTTAGCTCGAGTAGCCCTCAGGTTCGAATCCACGCAAGCTTTGCATCATAATGCACCGATTTAAATCAAGAAACCTTCCTATTTTCTGAATAATCAGTTCCGCATCTTTTCTAGGGTTCCCTACCCAAAGGTTAAGAACGAGATTCTATTACTGAGACTTTAATTATTATTATTATTTATTCAAGAAGAACATACATATAAATATGGTGTTTTTTGTTTTTGTTTTGTGTTTTTATGTCCGCGTTCGTCCTCCCGTCTGTCTCTCACAAGGCTGTATGTCATGAACCGCGATAGTTAGACAGTTGAAATGTTCTTAATGATTTATATCTATTACCGCTATAAACAGCCGCTTTTTGCTCGATAGTCTAATGTGTTATACATAAAAAAACGAAACCCTTCATGCGCGAGTCATCATCATCATCATCAGGTCTTTCTAGTCTCCACTGCAGGAGCACGACCCTCTCTGTACTACCAGAACCATATTTAGCTTGAGTAGTCAGAGGATTTGGCCTACACTCTCCACGCTGGCCAGACGGGTTGGATAGGTCTCTTGGATGTATATAAGCTTTGTTTAGCTTGTGTTTCCTTAGTCGCCTTTTACGACATCCACGGGATGACTTGGAGTGGTCCTATTCTACTCTGCCGGGAACCACACGGCTCATTATGCGCGAGTCCGACTCGCTAATGGCCGATTGAAATGAAATGAAATGAAATGAAATGAAATGAAATGAAATGAAATGAAATTTTATTCAAATTTGGATATCATGTATCGCTTTTTGAACGTCATATTTTTTTTTTTAATTTGCAAGATCGAAAAAACTACTAGCGTTTCGGAAAGACCACTGCTGAGAAGAATACGCCGAAAGAAACTCAGTCCAGTTTTGGTCCCTACATGCCTGAAGGGCTATGCTTATACACAAGTATTTGTAACAATTTATAAAATTATATTAATTAATTATGTACATGTATTCATTAAAAATAATATTATTACTCCCATGTAGATTTATCTTTAAGGTAGTCGTTAATACAATAGTATGCCTTTTTAAGTAATTGATTTTTAATAGCAGTTTTAAACTTAACTAATGGCAGAGCTAATATTTCTGTAGGAATTTTATTATAGAAGCGTATACCGAGGCCCAAAAAAGAATTCATTGTTTTCTGTAATCGCAACGATTTTTAACGCTTTATGCTTAAGACGCAATTTTTTATACTATGGTTTTAAGTTACAGTAAAAACTTTGTATATAACAGAAAGCCTGTAAATTACTTCGGTATCTGAGTGTATTAGGACCCACAAGCTTCCAAGCAGGATAAAGGATGTGCCCTAAGGTAACACTTAGATGTGATAACTTCAGCGCGCAGTATGAATCAGCCGTATCCCACGAGATTGCGTCGGGGCGTGGCGTGACGGACACTACGCAGCATTCCGTAGGGCTGTCTACAGACGGAACTTAGATTACATAAAATTTAATATGCATAGGCGCTCAACGAAGTCTGCAGTCTGTGAACACGCCCTAGACAAACCCAACCATTATATGCGTTTTGATAATCCTCAAGTCCTTGCAAAAGAAAACAGATAGGTACATTCCAAGAATGCTCCGTGAGGCTATTGAAATTAAAAACACATCCTAATTTCTATAGAGAGGATGGTTGGCAGTTACCACCAGTTTGGGATCCAGTCATCAATTTAATCAAATCTCAAGCTAAGCAGAAGACTGCAAGACCTTCAAAAACCGTGAGCCAATACTGCGTACATCCGGAACGTTATCAATAAATATTTTAGGCGGTAGATTTTGCAGTTCTTATAAAATACTAGACAAATGTCAACTTAGTCTACCTGCGACCACGAACACTGTAAAGAGCTCGAAACGTTAGGTGTATAAATAATGTAATAAACGCGATAAAAACCGTATTAAAATAATTTTATTTAAATTTAATCATCATCATTAGGTCCTTTTTAGTCTCCACTGCAGGAACTCGACCCTCTCTGTGCTTCCTAGCCATATATTGGCTACAGCACTCAGAGGATTTGGCCTACTGGTTGGAGAGGTCTTTGATGTTTGTAAGCTTTGTTGAGCTTGTGTTTCCTAAGTCGCCTTTTACGACATCCACGGGAAGACTTGGAGTGGTCCTAATCTACTCTGAACCACACGGTTCGTGATATATAAATTGTGTTCCCGGCAGAGTAGAAAAGGACCACTCCAAGTCATCCCGTGGATGTCGTTAAAGGCGACTAAGGAAACACTAGCTAAACAAAGCTTATTAACATCAAAGAGACCTCTCCAACCCGTCTGGCCAGCGTGGAGAGTGTAGGCCAAATCCTCTGACTACTCAGGCTAGTATATGGCTCTGGTAGTACAGAGAGGGTCGTGCTCCTGCAGTGGAGACTAGAAAGACCTGATGATGATGATGACGAAATTTTACATAGACTCTATAAGCCTTTCAATCTTTATTGTCGTTATCGTCATCAGATCTTTTTTAGTCTCTACTGCTCCCCCCTCTCTGTACCACCAAGGTCATATATTAGCCAGAGCAGTCAGAAGATTCATCCTAGACTCGCTCCACGCTGGCCAGATTGGCCAAAGAGGTCTCTTTGATGTGTATAAGATTTGTTTAGCTTGTGTTTGCTAAGTCACCTTCTACGACATCCACGGCTTTCTATTGCCAGGCCGGCTGAATACTTTTGTATGAAAATGTCCTATATATTTTGAGTTTCAGCATTGGCTCCAAGAAAAGCTATTTGTTTGCTGAGTTACCTTTTTAAGATAATGACAAGGATCACATGCTGTGTGGGTTAATTATTAATGTAATGAAATAAACATGTGTAAATAATGTTGTTAAAATTCAATTGATATTATCTAGCTGTGCCAAGTGAGCTTTCGCTTCTTTACCGGACTTTTGGAGTGAGGGTGGACAGAGTGCCGTCAACCTATAAAGCGAATATCACCAAAGGGATGGATCTCGGATTTGGGCGTTGCCTGTGCACGCAAGGCTCGGAAAGACAGCAAAACCTCCAAGCTCTCCAAGCTTGAGGGGCCACGATTTGAATGCATATCCTGAGGAGCTTAACTAAGTACAAAATTGCACTTTACTATCCTTTTCTGATACTTAGAACCGTCATTTGCTAGAGTGAGAAAGAACTCCGGAACTTGACGGATTCGTTGATTCCTTTGCATACGACCGCGTCCTGACCGTACTTCGAGAAGGCCGATTTGATAAACCGTGCCTTTAGAGAGACAACCCTACCTTGCTAAACCTCCACTCAGCGTAAATAAGACATACTAGTAATCTTGACCTTTGGCTTTAAACAGGTGCTTTCAAACATAAAACACGCTTTATAAGGTTGCGTTATCGTTATTAGTATCTAAATGTTTTCAATAATTAGTATTATCTGGAATCTATTACTGAAATATTTCTACCTTGAACGCTTGTTTATAAACAAAGGTTTTAAATTAGTCAAATGGCTTTCGCCCTGGCCATCTCACTTACTTATTCTTCCTTTTTTTTGTAATAAATAAATATATACGACATATCACACAAATTGAGCTAGCCCCACAGTAATTTAATCAGATGTTTCGCATGATGAAAAGCTCCATCTCCAACCAAATGTAAATATCTCCTCTGGGCAGTTTTATCATTTATCATCAAGTAATTCACTTCTAGACATAAACCTCTCTTAAGGATTACCCTAAATGACCAGTTGGAACCAACCTGCATCCAGCGTTTCCCTGTAACCTGGGCAGTTTGGAAGTCCCTAAATTGACTCCGGGCTGGCGTTGGGAGATCCCGATGATACAGAGATAGCGGTTTCGTTAGCAGCACTTTATGTAACTGCGGCTCAAACAGTCCACGGCTCATTTTCTGTTGTTACCTAGTTAGTTCACTACCTGCACAGTAGTATATAGTCAAAGCTGCACAGTTCAGGACCAAAACCAATGGCAGAGATGATCGTAGACAATATATGGCTTTTTCTTTCTTCTTAATTTCTAACTCCTGACGCAAAAATAGAGGGTGTTGTAAGTTTAACATGTTTGTGTAAATGTGTTCTGTCTGTGGTATCGTAGCACTCAAACGGACGAACCGAATTCCGTTTAGTTTTTTCTGTGTCATAGATAATTTCATCTCAAGTGTTCTTAGTCTTGTTTCATGAAAATCTGTTTATCCTTTTGACGATCATCAGCTCTTTTCTAGTTGATAAGGGGAGCTGACTAATTTCCTTATGTCTGATCGATTCAAAATTTGGTACCGTGTTACTTCAATGATAGTAAAAGGGTGGGGTTCTTAAAATTTTAAATTTTACTTTTTATTTTAATAACATTAGACCTTGAGATGGAATAACATTCAACATTTAAGTTTTAGTGTCAAAAAGCAACACCTACAAACCCTTTCACATTCCACTGCATAGGTTGCACCGAGCGTGTCACAAAATTGCATTCCAGCGGATTTGAGCTAATCGCAATGCATCGACTAGAATGGACATTCTCTGCTACTTAATTTTAAAAGGGCCCGTGCTGTCCCGATTTCAAAATAAATAATTTGAACGAAAATTGAGACATCATTTAAACATCTTTAAATTGTAAACAGTTCATAATATTGTTTGAAGGGTTATCTTGGGCTATGTATCATAAACTTTAAAATTATATCTTTGTTTTCTTTCTAATGATTTCATTTAAATCGGTACAGCACAGGATCCCGAAAAAATCATGTATCCCCTTAATAGCAAATAATTTATCTTTATTCTCATGCAGTAACATCTTTTACAAAGTTTTCGCTCACTTTCCATTTTCGTATGCAGCAGCATCTACAATAAGTTTTGCGCTTCCACCTCTATAAGGGGGAACACTAGGCACAGTAGCGACGCCAATCATTTTATTCCTAATACTTTACAAATAGAAAGGAATTTAAGAATATAAACAATACAATCCTTAGTAAATAACCTGAAGTATTTTTTGAATCATGTTTGTTACTATCGGAATCAGTGAGAATTATGAGAATCTGATTACCGCCAAAAACGGCCGTTTTTGGCGGTAATCACTTTTTCTCTCAATGACTGATTCTCATAATATCAAAACATGATTCCAAAAATACTTCAGGTTATTTACTACGGCTTGTATTGTTTATATTCTTGAATTTCTTTCTATTTGTAAAGTATTAGGAATAAAATGATTGGCGTCGCTACTGTGCCTAGTGTTCCCATTTTAGTACTAAGTAAATTTTATAAAAAAATAATTGTGGCTCTAGAAGCAGTTTTCAGCGAAAAAATAGAGGAATACATTTGTATGGAAAACATACTGCTAGGATACGCTCTTAATTGTTATTTAAAAACTGAAAACATGTAAACACTAGACACTATTTATCATAACCGGAAACAAGCCCACGTTGCCCAACGGTGGGAACTTGCGCGAACAAGTGATCGTGAGCCAAACGGCCTTGCGCCCACTTGGTTCGCGAGAGGTAGATTACCAGACATACTGATAAACTACTAACAGATAAGAGACTAACGTTTCCGATTTTAAGGTTTTTGTCACGCTTTTTAAAGTTTTGGATGCTTTATTACTTTACTGACCTATTTTTTATGCGTCTATTAAAAAAGTAGTGTTTTGTTTTCAATTTTTTAAACTTATTGGGTGTAGTTAAGTATGCGTGTTTTGCTATTTCATAATAATTGTATAATGCATGTACCTACAGATTTGGATATGTAAGGTATCGTTATAATCCTTGTAATGGACGAGCTCCGTGGCGCAGCGGTCTACACTGCCTGCGGCACGAATGGTCCCGGGTTCGATCCCCAGTCAGGTCAAGATGGAAAATGATCTTTTTCAGATTGACCTGGGTCTTGCATGTTTATCTATTTAAGTATTTATTATAAATTATAGTATCGTTGAGTTAGTATCCCATAACACAAGTCTCGAACTTATTTTGGGGCTAGCTCAATCTGTGTGATTTGTCCGTATATTATTTTAGTTACTTAGTACTAAGTTACGACAAAATAATTTTTCTATAGGAGTCGTGAGTCTATTCGCATGTGTTGGCAACCAATTAACCTTTATATTTTACAAGCTTTCCTGTTACATTTTTGATGTCAGAAGTGGGATATATCAAAACATTCTTAAAAAGGACAAAAAGAGATTAATTTGAAAAAAATTTATAAATAAATGCAAGACACCTAGTAAAAAAATATGCCGTGTGGTTCCCGGCAGAGTAGAATAGGACCTAAGACCTAAGTCTACCCGTGGATGTCGTAAAAGGCGACTTAGGAAACACAAGCTTAACAAAGTTTACAAACATCAAAAAGACCTCTCCAACCCGTCTGGCCAGCGTGGAGAGTGTAGGCCAAATCCTCTGGCTACTCTGGTATTATTGTTGTGGTAGTACAGAGAGGGTCGTGCTCCTGCAGTGGAGACTAAAAAAGACCTGATGGATGGATAGTAAATAAAATACTTTCAAATAAGCATAATATACACGAAAGTATAGTAGGACATATATCTCCATGATAATATACGAATTAGAACCGAAGTTACACTCATATTGAATTGCGAACACAATCGAATAAAAAATATCACTAATAACAAAACATCACAGGTGTCAACTAGATTAATCAGTTTATAGACATCGTGAGATTTTCCGAGTTCACACGCCATCGCCTGCTTTGCATGTGTTAAGTAAACAATCGTTTAATGAACTATTGAATAATGAACAGAGTTGATTTATGATAGGATAGTATAGAAGCAGTTCCTCATATTCTGGTCTGAGAAAGGGAAAACTTAGAATGTCACCTAGATGTTCCTCCAAATAAGTGACTGCTTAATCAAGTTTTAAATATATTACTGGTTCTATCGATCCGCTATTAGATAGAATTAAAACAAACCAAGCGTGAGACACAATGTATGAACGTAGGGTTCATTTTTACGGCCAGCAAACCCTCTTAGGCTGTGGTTTTGCACATGATGTTGGTCTTAAGTGGCCTCGTAAGCCAGCCAAAGAATAAAACAAAGAAATTAGATTTATTAGCAATAAGCTATAGTTTATAAACCTACAAAAAGAAAACGGTCCACATGCCTACTTATTTCAAAAAACAGTTACGGCTAGATAGTAATATTTACCTAGGTTCTTATTAATAATAATAAATAAGGTATAAGGAAATTAACACAATATATTATCAAAAGAATTATCAAGATAAATTTTCACATCTGTCGACCAATTTTTATCGAAAATAATTAAAAAAAAAATCCATGACATTCAAACACTGCAATTTAAAAAGAATATTCTTTTAAGGGGGAACACTAGGCACAGTAGCGACGCCAATCATTTTATTCCTAATACTTTACAAATAGAAAGAAATTCAAGAATATAAACAATACAAGCCTTAGTAAATAACCTGAAGTATTTTTGGAATCATGTTTTGATATTATGAGAATCAGTCATTGAGAGAAAAAGTGATAACCGCCAAAAACGGCCGTTTTTGGCGGTAATCAGATTCTCATAATTCTCACTGATTCCGATAGTAATAAACATGATTCAAAAAATACTTCAGGTTATTTACTAAGGCTTGTATTGTTTATATTCTTGAATTCCTTTCTATTTGTAAAGTATTAGGAATAAAATGATTGGCGTCGCTACTGTGCCTAGTGTTCCCCCTTAATAATGTTTATGTGCATAATCTTAACTGTAAAAAGGTTATATAATTGTCATATCGTAGATTATATAATATTTGAAGTCTCCTTGTAAAGATGGGCAGCCGAAAAAAAGTGATAAACATTACGCAAGTATTAGTGGTTGTTAGCAAGCTTGTACAAACAAAATGACAAATAGAATGTAGACATTTGCGGAGTGATTACGTCTATGATAATTTTAAAATTTAGTTTTTTTTTTCATGTAAGCTTTTGTTTGTCAAGATCTAAGCTCGAACATGACAAGAAGAATAACTTTAAGAAAAGACTGCTATTTTGACAGTTTTGCATATTTAATATTGTATGTGTATTTTTTTACAAATAGTACTATATTAAAATTATATTATATTATTATGTACTATTTGTAAAAAATAATTAAGTAGAGTTTTAAGTTTTTTCATTTAAAAAGCCTGGTTTTTAAAATGAATTGTTCTCGTGTAGGTAAGTATTGATATTATTTTAAGCTTTTGTTAATAATTTCCGATTTCTATTTTAAATTAAAGTTCTTAATGTTACAGGTTCAAAACAATAAATAAATTAAAAATATGAATACAAATGTAGAATGACTTGAAAGAAATTATCAAATAACTATAAAAAAGCAAGAAATTTTATAAGGCCTCTTGGCGCGGTGTTAATCACGCTACCAGACTCTATTAGAAGAAAAGTGAGGCTATAAGTTCGATTACCAGCCATATTTAGACTTAACAACTTGTACTTAGTAGCTATGTATGAAAACTCTTCCAAATCAATAGTACTGTATCTACAAAAATTATAATTTTAAAAGATAATAAAAGTTTGCATCCTACCTCGTAAAACTATTAAGTACCTTATTCATATTTAATACGAGTCGCCGTTATTTATTCTATTAGAAATTTCCATCCATATGGACAGACTTTCAATAATCAATAAGGAGAAATTGATTATCCGAGCCAAGTGACGACAATACCAAGCCGGAATCGATTGTTAGAATGTATACGTATACATATGTATAGATGATGCCACTACTTCTGGCATCAGCACTTGACCAATGATCAGGGGTGAACGCCACCTGTCCGGTGGTTGCCAGTATGACATCGTACATGACATGCCATCGACATGACATCGACATGACATCGACATGACATCGACATGCGTACGAGCGGGCTTCCGAACTGCTAGTTTCTTATCCCCAATCCTATAGTATCAAGCCCATCTCCCTCTCCCATCTGGGGAGGGAAAAATAAAAGGCCGGCAACGCTCCTGTGACACCCCTGGTGTTGCAGTTGTCCATGGGCAGCGGTGACCACTTACCGTCAGGTCAGGTGACCCGCTTGCTCGTTTGCCGTCCTGTGATATAGAAAAAATCCCCAATACATCCTATATATACAAACCCCTCCAATATATACTATATAACCATTCAAACTATTTTTTTAACTACTGTTTACGATTTGAAGAGACAAGGCCACTTTTGGCAAAAACACTAAGTAAAGCTTCACGTTCGCATTTTAAACTGTAAACAGTAGTTAATTATTTAAAGGGATATCTAGGGCCTCGCAGATCAAAATATGATATCTCCGTTTTCTGTCTAACGATTGAATTCAAATGTTTATCATCATCATTTCGAGTAGGTGACACGGTCAGTCGACCATGCACACCCTGGTGTCAGAGTTCTTCGGAACCGCCTCTCGGCCTCTGACGTGGTTCTTTAATGACTATAAGATGGCAGCCGGGATTAACGACTTAACGTGCCTTCTGAAGGACAGAATCGTCTTTCTTGTCAGACAATCAGGTGATTCATGCCCGCAATGTCCTAACCAAACTGGAAACAACTTGACAAAGTATGCTTCCCGTGGAAATCGAACCCACGACCCCCGGGTCTACAAGGCAAACGTCTTAACCACTGGACCTCGGAGGCTGTAAATTCAAATGGTGGTAGCACTGGACCACGAAAAATGTAAGCTTCGGGGTCCAAAAAATGTAAGCTTCCCCTTAACAATGACACATAAGTTTAAGTTCTGCAGAAGAAAATTTAGAAGGTAATCAATAAAGAGAAATTGATTGTCCAAGCCAAGTGATGACCGAACAATACCATATTGGCAGATTTATTGCGTAATGCCTTAACCGACATGTAGAAAAAGAGGAAATGCCAGGTTACGTGTAACTTTCGCCAAGGGTGTGTCAATGCGTCATTTTGCTCGGTTGAGGAAAAGTTTTGAGGCTTGGACTGCATATGTAACTTTTTAAAAATAATAATGAATCATATGTATAAAAGACTAGCTGTTACCCGCGGCTTCGCTCGCGTAATATATAGCCTCTGTCTTTCTCGGTACCCTAACCTATGTGTATGCAAAATTTCATGATGATCGGTTCAGTAGATACGGCGTGAAAGCGTAACAAACAAACAAACAAACTCACTTTCGCATTTATAATATTAGTTGGTATTGGTATAGTTGGTATTGGTATAGTTGGTATTGGTATGGTATTGGTATTGGTATTGGGATAATCGAGATAAAGAATCCTTTAAAAAAACACTGTCTTGGCCTCAAATTTATAACCATGTCACTCTGAAGGGTAAAGGGATATCTAATGACTAACAACTTTGCCTAATAAATAAATTTTTTTATTGAAAAAAGTTTATTTAGCCTAATATATTTTGTAGTTGTTTAATTTAACAAAAAATATTTTCGTCTTTTTGGTATTTTTAATTTCTCTACAGGGCATAAAACGGTTTTTTATCATTATAGTCTTTTTTTTTTGATATCTCATTAACTTCTACTTATAAACATCAAAGATACCTCTCCAACCCGTCGGGCCAGCATGGAGAGTGTAAGCCAAATCCTCTGACTGCTCTGGCTAATATATGGCTCTGGTAGTACAGAGAGGGTCGTGCTCCTGCAGTGGAGATTAAAAGACCTGATGGATGGATGGATGGATTAACTTCTACACACAACACGATTAAAACAAAATTGTTGTGTTTGATAGACATAGACATAAAATAATCAGAATTAAAAATGATAAAACTAACTTTGGGGTAATACTCGAATACGGATGGCTTTAAACGTTTTTAAAGGTTTTGAAATAGCAGAAAAAAGAACACAAATTCACGTCAAAACCTAATTACTAAAAAAATTCCAAACTCAATCCTAATCCTAACTAATATTATAAATGCGAAAGTGAGTTTGTTTATTACGCTTTCACGCTCTATCTACTGAACTGATCATCATGAAATTTTGCATACACATAGTTTAGGGTACTGAGGAGGACATAAGCTATATCTCACGCGGGCGAAGCCGTGGGTAGCTGCAAGTCTAATATGAAGTTGCTCCAAATTCCAAATAACCTACCGACAGGATAACATAGATAAGTCTAAATGTCCCATTTACATAAATGGTCAGTAACCGTAGGGTCCTTTCGAATTCCGTTGCAACACCGCACATACCTACTTTATGAAGTTTGATAAACTTTTATAAGAACCGCCCAGACTTCCCACGACTATTAATTTATTTTGTAGATAGATAACGCCGTGTGGTTCCTGGCATAGTGGTATAGGACAACTCCAAGTCTTCCCGTAGATGTCGTAGAAGGCATCTTAGGGAACACAAACTAAAAAAGCTTATAAACATTAAAGAGAACTCTCCAACCCGTCTGGCCAGCTTGGAGAATGTAGGCCTTAACCTCTGACAGCTCTGGCTAATAAATGACACTGGCAATACAGAGAGGGTCGGAGTCTTACAGTGGAGACAAGAGAAAATGCTGATGATGATGAGATAGATATCATATATTAATTAATAAGGAGGAGGAGCCCTAGCCTTGTAGCCGTGTTCATTATGAGCGATTTACCATATGGTAAGCAATCCTGGGCACAGTCCCCACTTAGAACGGTGACCGCAAGTAGCATAATAAAATCTCGCGCTCCTCCATTCTTTGGGAGGCGCGTTAAGCCGTTGATCTCGACTGTTACCATTGATGGCAACCGTTAAGCGATGTCAGATGTATTTTGGCAGTTTTCAAGCCTTACCTTAGACACAAAAAAAAAATCTTAAAATTTTTCACACATTTAGTTAAATATCTTTATTGTATTACAAGCCCTTCTTAAGAGTCTTACATCACCGAAACTAGCTACACCCGTTATTTAATTCTTATTCTCAGAAATAAGCACAATTTAAAAAAATCTACGTAAGTACTTCCTTAGTAAATTACTTGTAGTATTTTTAGTAGAACTTTTCATCGACATCAGCATTTCAGATTGAGAGAACTATTGATTTCCGCCAAAAGTGGCCGCTTTTGGCGGTAATGCGTAGTTCTCTTGATTTATCAAATGCAAAATAATGAAAAGCAATACAAAAAATACTAGAAGTCATTTACTAGTGAAGTACTTACGTCGATTTTATCAATTTGATCTTATTTAGTAGTAAAAGAAATAAAACCAAGGGTGGCGCTAGTTGGCTGGTGTAAGCGCCTTAAAGGAAGACGCAGTTGATTCGTCTTATGGCAAAAAAGAGGTATAACTGTAGTACTTGGCTTAAACTACCACCCAACTGACATGAGTCATCACATCACTATTGATTTGCCCTTTTCAATTGTCACTGTAAATTTATTGTGGTCGAAATAATGATTAAACCAAGTAATAAAATTAATCCTCGTTTTATACTCGTAATAGGATGGAATCATTTATTCGGAAAATAGGCTTTTGTTGGCACTTTTTCAATTTACATTTTAAAGAATCGATTTTTTTTTATATTCATTTTATATTGTTTAAAAGCTACTGGACTACTAGCGTTTCGGAAATTACCATTGCAGAGAAGAAATGCTGAAAATAAAAGCTCTATATCAATTTTACTTTATTATATCTGGGATTTGGATGTTTATCTATATAAGTATCTATTATAACATATAGTATCGTTGAGTTAGTATCGCATAACACAATCTCGAACTTACTTTAGGGCTAGCTCAATCTGTGTGATTTGTCCTTATATATTTATTTATTTATATTATAAACATACCCGTGCGTACTGGTGAACTCTTCTTGAATAAAAGAGAAATAATTACCTGCAAAGAATAAATAATAATGATTAAAATTTGTGAATTTTAAGGGATGATTTGTCCTACACTCCGTACCCTGGCCAGACGGGTTGAATAGGTCTCTTTGATGTTTATAAGCTTTGTTTAGCTTGTGTTTCCTAAGTCGCTTTCTATGACATCCACGGGAAGACTTGGAGTGGTCCTCTTCTACTCTACTGGGAACTACACGGCATGTTTGCCATAGTATGCAGTGCATTTGTTTTTTTTTTCGTGTGCGTAAGTGGTCAACATTGGTGTCAGATTTTTCAAGCTGCCTTAAGGTATCTGATATAGCTTAACGACTGCCATCAATGACGACAGCCGGCGGCTTAACGTGCCTTCCACAGCACGGAGGAGCACGAGATATTCTCATACCACTTGCGATCACCCATCCAATTGGAGACTGCGCCAGAGGTTGCTGGACTTACGTAAGCGCTAATGATGCTCACACCCACTGGACCATCGGGCTTTTTAAGTATAATATATTTGTAATCGAGCCGTAGTTATTTGTTAATTTGTCTCTCAAACACCGCACCTTACATCTCAAAGCTCTCAGCTCACCCTAGTTGTAATCTCCGATTCTGAACGAGTCTCACTCGGCCAAGGCGACCCGCCATCTGCTTCCATTGAGAACTGTGCATGAACGTACTTCGAAGGTCGTTGACGTTCGACGTGCAAACATGTTTTTGCTAAACTCTTGACATATATTTGGTAAATATCACCTTTTTGTGACTGTTGTAATGGCCACGTACGTTTGCGAATGCGTTTTGTTTACTATATAATATTTGACTTCAAATTCAATATTCATAACGTTTATTCAGAAAATAGGCCTTTGCAAGGCACTCTTCACGTCAAATGACATTTAAAATTGTCTTATTAATTATTGATCAAAGCTCCGGACTACTAGGAATTTGGAACCGACCACTGTAGAAAAGCGCCGAAAGAAACTCTTCAACGGTATGAAATTCTTTCAAGTATTAATTATTAATTTTTATGAAATTCATTCATTACCGCAGCCCCCAAATAATATTTTAGATCTGATCTAATAATTAAATTATAGTGTCTCACTTTTATAAGTATTAGTAAATTATATAATTTTTAATAAAATAGGACGGCAAACCAGCAACACGGTCACCTGATGGTAAGTGATCGTTTGAATCACAGAGTCTCGGGTTGGCCTCCGGCTCAGACTGGCCTGGGTCTTGGAAGTTTATTTTTATAAGTAGGTATCTATTAAAAAATATAGTATTATCTCAATGAGTATTATTGAGTTAGTATCTTACAACACAAGTTTACAACTTACTGTAAAGCTAGCTCAATTTGTGTAATTTGTCCTTATTTATAGTCAGAAGTGTCGGCTGATAATTGAACCTGGCTCCTTTCGATTACGAGTCGTGTTCGAACACCACTTGACCCCACAACTTTAAGTTATAGTACCTCTGAACCACACTTAACACCTTCCGTATGTCATTGGAAAGTAATTGTTGAGGTTCTAGAATTCTAGTATCGCAATCGGCGAAGATGCAACATTGCCAATAGGGGTGGCAGCGCAAAGCTAATTTTAGCCGTCGCTGCATACGTTCTTTCTTAACAAAAATATGAATATCTTTAATTTTAGCCTTTTATGCAAATAATAAGTGCATAAGAATAGTGACAAAACAAAAGGCCTTTTGTAAAAAAAATTATAAATCTCATATTTGTTCCTTTAACGGAAGATTTTTAAGTATTCTGCAAACAACCTATAAAAATTTTTTTTTTGTTTTTATTTCAATATACTTTAGTCAATTTCACGAGATTGGGTCTGAATATAAAGAAAAATATTGATAAGTTTGAAAGTCCATAGATAATCCGTACATTAGACAGTTCTTTTTGTTACGGCTTTCACGCGCATTACGTATTTATCCAGTATCAAGTAAGATGTTTCCCGCGCTTTTTCGAGTTTTCTTTTTCTAAACGAAATGATGGTGTAAATTCATTTCGTTGATTTTATGGAGCCCTTGGCGACAATCCTTCACGAACCCACTGGATTAATCATAGCTAACGCAGCAAGGCGGACCACCACCAGCCTGCTATGTGAATCTCACTACAGCGGCACCGGCATTTACCCTCTATGTAGGGCATGTGAGGAATCAGAGGAGACGATGAGACACATCTTGTGCTACTGCGACTGTTTGGCTGGTAAGCGTTTGGACCTTTTCAGATCGGCGTATCCTGATCTAGAGGACTACAGGCACTACGCACCAGGTGATATCCTGAAGCTTATGCAGTCCTTCTTCGGGAATCACCGTGTGAGTGAGTAAGGCATGGGGTAAGTACAAAATAACCCAAAGGTTAGACGTGCTTCCGATTTATAATCGGCCCCAATGAATATAAGATAAGATAATCATAGCTAACGCAGCAAGGCGGACCACCACCAGCCTGCTATGTAAATCTCACTACAGCGGCACCATGACTGTTTATTTTAGTTATCCCACACATTTTTGCTGGACATGGGCTTTTTTAACACTAAATTACACCGATTTCACATTATAAAGTCCACTAGAAACAATTAACACAACAATCCAAAACAAACGCCGTGTAGTCCGCTAAAATTCCCGCCAAGAACACCGACAGTTTATTTGGGAACAACCCTACAAACTGTCAACGTGACTGTTGCCATCACCATTTAATTGTTATCTGTTAAGTACGAGTAAGTTTAAATACTATTATTTAAAACGCCTACGTGTTAAGTAACACTTGCTCGTGTTAAGTACTTATTTTAATTTAATCTTTGATTTTTTTATCCGTCCGCAGAGATTAAAATACTTACACCAATTTTTTTAAGGATAGACATAAGGGTAACACCTCGGTAATACATTATCTGTTACAAAATTATTCTGTAACACTTATTTGGGTGTTTTAAATCTGTTTTGAGTTTTAAGTAGACAACTTATGTTAATCTTTATCAATTATTGTTGCACAACATTGTATGGGCAACCAGGACAATATATAAAATATTCATTATACATTTGAACATACATGAGTTGGTTGAAGTCAGACATCAAGCTACGAGTAGTTAAGTTTTCACTTTCTCATTAATATTGCATATCATCTTATTGAATAAACTGGTTCCTGTTTTAAACACTTTAATGTATTCTTTGGTATAGTATACCGAAGAATACATTAAAGTACACTATAGTGAATAGACATTGTATTTATACTGTGCTTTCTAGCCGGATCATATAACGGAACATAACTTCATGAAAATTTAATAACCTATTAAATACGAATATGTTGAGTAATTTTGTATTCTTTCCACGCTCCTGATTATATTCTTAAATTAAAAGACACATTTAGCAAAAATATTTTAAACTTGAAAAAGTATGATAGATTTCTACTTCTTTGGTCTTTTTTAGTCTCCATTAGTCTTCACTGCAGGAACACGACCCTCTCTGTACTACCAGAGCCACATATTAGGCAGAGCATTTTTTTTTTTTTATGTCAGAGGACGTCAAACGAGCAAGCGGGTCACCTGATGGTAAGTGATCACCGCTGCCCATGGACTAATGTAACACCAGGGGTATGACAAGAGCGTTGCCGGCCTTTTGTTTTCCCTCCCCAGAGGGGAGGGGGGATGGGCCTCCGCGGCTCTCTCACTCACCGAACGAAGCATAGAAGCCGTGAAACTACTACTCAAACGTCGATTTTCTGTGAGAGTGTGGTACTTCCCCGGACGAGCCGGCCCATTCATGCTACCAGCTGAAGTGATTTTTGCCGGTAGCGTGGCTCTACCACACTCAAAGACGCATTCAGAGGATTAGGCCTACGCTCTCTACGCTGACCAGACGCGTTGGTTATTTTTTGACTTAGGTATTAAATACGAATATGATGAGATATTCAGAGGACTATAATGCAATATGGATTAAAGCATAATCTGGGGGCAATAAACTGACAATAACCGTATCAAAAACGAGATCCATTGAACTTGGCCGCTGATGTAACAGCGATCTTCAAATTTTAATGCAACTCGACTAATGTACGTAATGACGATTATTAGGCGGAGTGCGTGCGGGCAGCCTAAAACCCAGCGCGTTAAGGCGAAGACTGTCATGCACTTTCAGCTAAGTTATTTTGTATACTTTCTATGCACCAAATTATATTCTTAAATTAAAAGTATACATTTAGGAAAAATATTATAAAATATGACAGATTTCATCTTCGACGCGGCACGTATCATCATCATGGTCTTTAGGCACCGTCTTGTTAGATAAAGTAATTGTTTTTTTTTAAAGAGTAGAATAAATATAGAGTATAGAACTTCACATAGAGAAAAAATATGGCTACCTTGCCTTTGTTCTCTTTTTTGGAGGTTCTGCTGTGTTGTTGAACAGAATAGTGTAGAGCATCGCCAGGCATCGTCTCTGGGCGCCGATTGCTCAGATTAGGTAATGATCTGAGAACTCTATAGAAAAAATATAGAGAACAGAATTATATATAGAGAAAATCTTGCCTTTGTTCTCTTTTTTGGACTTTCTGTTGTTGATTTGTTGAACAGAATAGTGTAACATCGCCTTTATACTCGTATATGTTCTCACGGAGGCTGGCAGGCGCGCGCGGTACGAGTCATCATTAGATCGTCACTGGGCACCGACTGCTCGGATTAGGTAATGATCTGCGAACTCTATATTTTTATTAAATAGAGTTCAAAAAAGTATAGAGTATAGAATTATATAAAGAAAAAGAATATGGCTATCTCGCCTTCGTTCGTAAAGCATCGCCTTAATATGTTCTCACGGAGGCAAGCGCGCGCGGCACGAATCATCCTTAGATCGTCTCTGGGCGCCGACTGCTCAGATTAGGTAACGATCTGAGAACTCTATATGTTCGATGAGCAGCGTGAAGTTATTATAATTGGAGGTGAAGTTTCGGCGTAGTTGCGTCTTTTTGTGGTCATGTGCGTACGTAATTTTCTACGCTCACGTGACTATTGTCTGAGCTTCAATGATCATACCCGGTAACAATGTGGTTACAAAAAAAATTAAAGCAAAGTAACGTTTTGTTTGCTACAGATATTTTTAAAACCACATGGTAAGATTAATAATATTCTGAAGATATCGGTTTAAAAGAGAAAGGTCCCTTCTTAAGTAACAAGAAGTTATCAGCGTAAGTATAAGCAATGACAAAAAAAAAACTTTAGTCTGAGTGTCAGATTTAGATTTTGTTGCAAGCCACAATTTTACTGCGTTCTCGAAAATACTGCATTCATAAAATTAGAGAAAGAGCTGTTATTTACAATACCTATCAACCTTACAGTATCAAATGGTATATAAAAACCCGAAGAGCATCTTCTTGTTAAAACCAGAAGTGTTATAGGCTCGTCTATAGTGAAACAAAGTTGCAGAAATACGTATGTAGATAACAAAGCTATCAGCAATAGAAATACGCGACAGGCTGTAATATTAGTAGTCATTTCATAACTTAAGTGAAGAAGGCTGAGTGGGTTATATGCCTAAGTTATTTTTTCGCTTTCACGCATGTTTGAAGAAAGATTTAAATAATTTTTTTTTAATATCCATAAGTAACCAGTATCAATTGGCATGGTGTAAGAATTCTAACAAAATCTGTTCAGGTAGGTATTTAGACAGATTTTTTGATGGGTTGAACTAAGGAACTGAAACGCACAAACTTTACCCGAAGCAAGTATTATATGCATTGTTGAATCTATAAATTTGACGTCTGCCTTGGATGCGTGCTCCAACACAGACGTCAAATTAATTTCTACTTTAATCTCATTTTTATTTTCTAAATATATTATTTTGTAATGAAAACACCGTGGTAGTCCATTGTGTCCGTTTAAAGCCTAAGCTCAGTTGATTTAGAGGGCGATATTGTTTAAAGTTGGTTTACGCTAGTCAAACTCACGTCTTTAAACATTTTACGACTCTTATTGGGTCGGTGGTTAAAATATGAGGAAAGGCTGATAACGGTAGCGCCAGCTCGTAACTAAGCTCAATAGACAAAGCGGGTGATATTGTAGGTTAAGGCATGACTACACTTATCAAATTTATCCCCACATCCTTACCATATACAATAAGGAATAAATATTCGTAATCATATAAAGCCCTTCGGGCGAGTAGGCGACCAAAACTGTTGATAAGAGTTTCTTTCGGCGTTTCTTCTCTGCAGTGGTCGGTTCCGAAACGCTAGTAGTCTGTAGCTTTTGAACAATTAATAAATACATATATCTAATGAGATAATTTTAAATACGATATGACGTGAAAAAGTGCCTGCAAAGGCCTATTTTCTGAATAAACGTTTTGATTTTTGATTTGATTTTGATTAGTTACATCTCTGGTAAGCTTATTATTAAGCTCTATAGACCGAAAGGGCACTCCTCAAACTGTACAAGTGTTTCCTTAGTTTGCCTCTACTTCTTATAGTGGATCTGAGGGATTTACATTGCTGCCAGATTTCTCAACCTGCTAAATGGTACACCCTTACGTATATGTTCAGGAGCAGCTAAAGATCTTGTATGAAATTGTGCATCTGTTTCAGATAATATTGGTTTGGGCCAAATATTATAAAATCTAGCATCTTTAAGTTAGCATCATACCAAACAAGTTTACAACTTAAAGTTACAGTGGGGTTAACTCTCGAGATTTAAAAGATTGATTGTCAATTTCAAGATTTTGTGAATTAACTGATTCAATGTATTATAGTACGTATTGAGTAATTTTTCTTAAAACCATAGGTAACTTACACAGCATTGCAGCATTGAGACGGTATATCTATTACACTACGGTACCCGCCTAACACTACGGTCAGCAGTAAACTAAGAAAGACATAATTAACTGGACCATTTAGTAATAACTCGGCAGGTTACTAGTAAATCGGAGTAAATGGTGAACCATTAGGTAACGGTAGTGCCGAGCAGTAAACTAGAACTATTAATAGGTTGTCTTCTTGATAATAGTACCTCAAGGTCTCAAATTGAGAATTAATCTCCGAATGGAGCCAATTTTTTTCCTATGGAAATCGTTTGAAGTAGATAATAAAAGAACAGAAGTATTTATTAAAGGGGGGTTTAAAGGTCCCTTTTTTAAGGTTTGTTTAAACAACTCTTAAACGGAGGCTCCTAGCAAAAAAAAATCTCATAGTCAAGTAATCTACATAAAATTCTCTACCAAAAAGGTAATATACATTTTTTTGCTGGGAATAATATTTAACGAGCTATGAAGGAAAGAAGATAGACAAAAAAATTAATTACGTTTCTTTAAGTAGATATGGCATTTATTAAAAAAAACTAAGTATCTGCTAAATCTAAAATATCATCATCATCATCGTCGTCGGCGGTGTTTTCGATGGAAGCTCCGTTAGTGGATGAGCTGGAGCATACACCACAGACACTGGAACAAGTAATTCCTGCTTTCCGGCAGCCGCATCGCAACCCACATCCAGTCATGCATCGGCAAAATATGGTGTTCAAAATGGAGTCGGGTGCCACTGGATCGTCGGTTGTCACCGGCTTTAGGATGCCATCGTCTCCTCTGGCCCATCCCCATTGAGTACAATGAAGGGCGCCTGCCCAGGAATAAAATCTCAATAAATACCGCTACACATCTTTTTTGATTAATTAGTATTTTCTTTTTTTAATAAATGCCATACCTACTTTAAGAAACGTTATTAATTTTTTTATCCATCTTCTTTCCTTCATAGCTCGTTAAATATTGATCCCAGCAAAAAAAATTATAAAACCTTTTTTGTAGAGAATTTTATGTAAATTACTTGACTAGAAAATTTGTTTTTGCTAGGAGCCACCGTTTACCTTTACACCCCCTCCTACCCCTTAGCTTCACCCCCATCCATCAGTACTTTTAGTATGTTGTTCAAGACACCATTTCCTACAATTATGCCAAAAATCGCTTTTACACGAATTATTTCCCCTATTTTTGCTTCGTTGAGTAAGCTATGTAGAGTGTAGCTCTTAACTTTGACTCGACGCCACGCAATCTATGACACACCTCATGGCATGCCCCAATCGAAGATTTAATCAGGCAAACGACAAAGGAGTCACTGTCACCATTTACTGGTCAAAAACTGTATCATCATATTAGCCAGAGCAGTCAGATGATTTGGCCTACACTCTCCACGCTGGACAAACGTGTTGGAGAAATCTCTTTGATTTCGAAAAACTTTGTTTAGTTTGTGTTTCCCTCAGGTGTTTCCTAAGTCGCCTTCTGCGACATCCACGGGAAGACTTGCAGTGGTCCTATTCTACTCTGCCGAGAACCATTCGGCAAAAACTGTATCCATCCATCCATCCATCAGGTCTTTTTTAGTCTCTACTGCAGGAGCACGACCCTCTCTGTACTACCACAGCAATATATTAGCCATAGTAGTCAGAGGATTTGGCCTACACTCTCCACGCTGGCCAGACGGGTTGAAGAGGTATTTTTGATGTTTGTAAGCTTTGTTTAGCTAGTGTTTTCTAAGTCGCCTTTTACGACATCCACGGGAAGACTTGTCGCCAATGTTACGTCTAGTCTTGGGGTGTTTACGAGGAGATGAAATAATAACAGTAAGGCTTTGCTTTGACAGCTACGCACGACCGTCAGCCGGGACGTCTACCGGAGTAGTGTCCAGGTGGCGGGGTGTGCAACATCACATTTAATTATAAATAATAGCTATACGTCACAGTTCCCTTCCTTTCAACAAATTTTAAAAACTTGATTTTAGATTTTTATTACTTAAGAGTGGTCCTATTCTACTCTGCCGGGAACCACACGGCACACTGTATAAAAAAGCAAAATTAACCATTTTGACTCAAAAAGCTCTAAAAATAGTGGGTTAATTTCACATGGTCTTTTAATTACCTGGTGGCCTGAGGCGCCTTGTCCTCCCATTATAAATGCTTTTGCGCCTCAAGCACTGTTTTTGTGCGTTGACATTTGTCAAGCTTAATTAAACTCTAGAATATTTAACACACGCCGTGTGGTTCCCGGCAGAGTAGAATAGGACCACTCCAAGTCATGCCGTGGATGTCGTAAAAGACGAGTAAGTAAACACAAGCTAAACAAAGCTTATTAACATCAAAGAGACCTCTCCAACCTGTCTGGCCAGCGTGGAGAGTGTGGGCCGGATCCTCTGACTACTCAGGCTAGTATATGGCTCTGGTAGTACAGAGAGGGTCGTGCTCCTGCAGTGGAGACAAGAAAAACCTGATGATAATGAATATTTAATTATTCATAAGTCTTGGACACTTGGAACCCATGAATTTAATCTCGACCATGGTCTGGAAGAAGTGAAATACCAATACAAGCTGCTTTTCTCGACTAGGAGAATGAGTTTTCCACTTTGGCTCTCACATGCTGAACCTGACGTTTAAATGTCAAAGCTATAAGATCTATCAATCCAAATGGATAAATAAATATATAACAATAGACAACAATCGGTATTCTCTAGGCAATTGAGACCATAGACAAATATTGGAGTTAGGGGAAAGATGATGAAATTTGTATAAACAAATTTCTATTGGGGGCCACAAATTCATACTTGCTTGTCATTATGGCCCTTGGCCCAACATACCCCGGTGGGGTTGCGTGTTCTATGTTCATAAATCCCTTAAATCCATAAAAACAAGTTTTGGTCAGTCGGCAATGTCAGAATGTGTTGAAACGTCAAAAGGACGCATTTATTTTAAAGATAGAAATGTGGGGAGTTTGTGGTGGGAAGTCAAGGGGTTGAAGTTTGCCTTAGACAATGTGTAGTTTGGTGTTATTAATGCTCGTGCTCATGAACAATTCGTGAAATAGTTAAAGTGAACTCGTATAGATTTGCCGCCAAAAGCCGCCACGAGGCATCAAAGAACATACGCCATCTTTGATGCTACTTGGAAAAACTTTACCGTACAACACCGATACTTGGTATCTCATTATACTGGACATTGGCAGAATCACTGAAATTTCGGTGGAAGCCATAGCGAGGAGGCACCTATATTCCTTAGCATTAAACTTTAATTGATGCGCAAAAAAATGTTGTCACTAGTGTTACAAAGAAATAAAAAAGAAAACATACAAATTGCGTAAAATCTTAATTAGGTACCCCATGCGATGATACTCCAGTAATATTTTTTTCGAGGCAATTACACAAAACGCGTCTGATTATGCGAACATGCACCGAGCAGTTTCAACATCATAATTGGTTTAAAAAACAATGGGATTCTCTACAAAACGGATAATTGCGTTCAAATGTCACATTATTTTTACAAACGGACAGATGGACAAAGGACGCGTTGCATTGTTTTGTGAGAAGCGGCGGTATAACGATTTGTTAAGTTTAACAACAATAAGATATAAATAATTCTGGTTGCACCTAAAGATAATTAAGATTAACATAGGCAGTATGCGATGCTAAACGTGGCCTGTAGGTTTTATGACCTTGGGCTCTGTCTATGTGATAGTATGTATGTATGCATAAGCAGTATTTGAAAAATAATATCGATCGTATTTAAATTCTAGCCTTTTTTAGTTTACCCCTATCATGTCATGATAATATAGCTATATCATCATCATCATCAGGTCTTGTTTAGTCTCCACTGCAGGAGCACGACCCTTTCTGACTACCAGAGCCATATATAAGCCAGGGCAGTCAGAGGATTTGGCCTACACTCTCCACGCTGGCAAGGCGGGTTAGAGAGGTATCTTTGATGTTTATCAGCTTTGTTTAGCTTCTGTTCCCTAAGTCGCCTTTTACGACATCCACGGGAAGACTTGGAGTGATCCTATTCTACTCTGCCGGGAACCACACGGCGGTAGGTAGGTATAGGTAGTATAGGTATATATGAACAGGAAATACACTAGGTTTTAAATTCCCTTCCGTTTTATAGCGAATCCGCAAAATTTGTGGTATGAACGGCCATATTTTTTGATTGCATTGTAGAAGTTTGATTTTTTCACAGATTCAAGACACCGCAGAACTAAAATAGTCGTAGGTCGCGGAGTCCTTCTAAGTTGAAATTTATATCACATATTGAAGCGTTTCTGAGAAAAAGGTCTTGACAAACAGACTTGACTAAACGGGTTCCTTCTTTACCTTTTGAGATACGGACTTTACTCAAACTACTAAACCTATTTTGATTAATTTTCAATGAAACTACTAAAAATATCACACAATCGTATTGACCACCTCTACGAAAGAAGGTCGAAAAACTCCATAGACAATGTTAAAGTGAATAATAGTGAATAAAGAAACAGTTTAAAAATTATTTTAATACAACTTAGCCGTTAATAATCCCCATACACTCAAAGATCAATTATTACGGCCAATAATTAAAACATCCTGTAATCTCCCACACAAAGGACTCGAAACCGATTACTCATTACATCGACTTTAATCCTGAAATTTAACTTAAACAATCGAAACTGAACTTTATTCAGAAGTGATAAAGTCAAAAATTGAATAGACGATACAGAAGTTTATTCAACAATCGAAACTGAACTTTATTAATAATTGATAAAGATAAAAATTGATTGAGCAATAAAGGGGTTTATTAAAGTGATCATGACTCTACAAGTTAGTGATTTAAAATCGCTCGTACAAAGGCGTTGAATTGACCACACGGAATGAGCTGATAATTATATAGTAATGTATAATAGCGTAATTATGCATATATTAAGCATAATTCTTCTAATATTATAAATGCGAAAGTTTGTATTTTTACCTACGACGGAACGGAGCAGGTATATGCGTTTAGGGTGAGAGATGTTTGTTTGTGTGTGCGTTTGTAGGTACAGTACTTTTTATCTCTGAAAAAGGTTCTTTTTTTCTGGAAGCTCAACATCAACGCAAAATCTAAGCTCATAATAATGGTCGTAGGCACTGCCTAGTAAATATTTTTTCTTTGGTCAAACAAAGATTTAAACGGTAAGATCTTAAATTCTTTATTTATATAGATACAAATTTGTAAAAAATATTTTTTGCAGGAGCAATAAAATACCATTTTATAGACTTGGAGGCCAGATTTATATAGGATTTGGTTGTCTGGGGCTACTGAATAGTCACATCTATCTATATAAGTTTCATCAAGTATTTTCATTACTTTAAATAAAAGCAAAAAAAAACATAAATTTAGCGAAAAAATCATGTCAGGGCAGGATGGATGGCAATGCAATATTATTAATTATTATTTACATAAGAAAGTAAGCAATATTATTTATTATTATTCACATAAGTCCACAAAATTTCAGCTGAATCGGTAAAGGGTAAGTGCTTCATTATTAAGTTGCAAGATAATGTGATGATTAGTTTAATAAGTCTACCTTCCAAATGTACAATGTAGGTAGGTGCACTTATATTCTCAATGCACCAGTCTTGAGCTAATCCTTTTGTTTCATTGACGCGCCCTTCCCATATCTTTACAGATAAAACGCTTACAGACAAATGAACAGGCATGAAAAATAAAAGATTGTAAAAATTACAACGTAATAGGTATGTAGGTATAGTGGTATCACTGTGCCTTTTTTGTACAGCTTACTGAAACTAATTTCACGCTGTATTTATTTATTGAGACGATAACGGTGTGCCATTTACAATCATCACACATAGACAACAAGTAAAAATTACATTTATAACGGCAAAAAAAGAAAAATTATAAGATACGCAAACACTATATGCCGTGTGATTTCGGGCAGAGTAGCATAGGACTACTCCAAGTCTTTCCGTAGATGTCATATAAGATGACTTAGGAAACACAAGATAAACAGCTTATGAACATCGAAGAGACCTTTCCAACCCGTTTGGCTAGCGTGAAGAGTGTAGGCCAAATCTTCTGATTGCTCTGGCTAATACATGGCTCTGGTAGTTCAGTGAGGGTCAAGCTCCTGCAGTGGAGACTAAAAACGACCTGATGATGATGATGGAACACAAATATATATAAGGTTAGGTGACATCACAGGTGACCGAAGAGCTGGCAGCTACCTCGGACAAAGAATTAGTCTCGCTATTCAAAGGGGGAATGCTGCCAGTATCTTTGGAACCTTGCCTAAAGGGACTCCTTTTAATAATATATTTTAGGTATTTTATCATATTTTTAAGGTGTTTATTAAAAATGAAATAATTACATTTAAAGCGTCCGTGTAATATATATATGTATGTACCTGTAACAAAAAAAAACATACATTATCTTGGAATATAAGGAAAGTTATAGGTGTCAAATGACGATCATGGACACAATAGGTGATGAGTAAGAAAGTCTGAGAATTGGTGAGAATGTGTGTGAATGTAATCGTGAAGAAATGGCCGGCAGTGGGCTATTATTTTTAAATGTTTATTTAACATTATTTCACTTGTGTCATAGCGTGAGAACTCATTATGTAACGGTTATGCCGTTTAAAAATAAATGAGTGTAGTAGAATTAAAAAATGTTGAATCACGAGGTTTTATTTTTGAAATTGAATCTTGTTCCGATTTAAAAACTAACTAAATGAAAAAAACATTTTCATTGTATATTTTCTGAAATAGTTAGATGTTGTTCGCAAAATTGGTAACTGCGCCAGCTATGTACTTACAAAACCGAAAGTAATTACAAGACTAAAGTTTTTTATTTGTAGAAAGGAGTACAAATGATATAATAATATTTTTTTATATGGATACAAAGAGATTCCGTGATAATCGCTTGGTTATATATATATATATAGCGAAAAATCGAAAAGAAAGGAGCATTCAGGGGGAGGCCTTTGCCCAGCAGTGGGCACAACATCAACAGGCTAGGAAAAAAAAGGTATTATAAACGTATTCTAACTTTTTCCCCGCAAAAAAAAAAATTGCGGGGATAATCTTGTCCTTCTGACAACGAAACCTACTAAGATTTTTCATTGAGACAGTTTTGATATTTTCCTAAATTGCTACTTTACCTTAACACGGGACTCTGCAGTTCAAAGGAACCACTGGGCCACAGAGGTTGTCAATATGTCTGTCGTACTGCACAGCCTAAATACCAGTATGTTTCTAAATGGAGTGTTCACGCTGCGTTTGCAACGACAGACAAACAGACGGACAGCATTTCTCCCATTCTCATTAGCTTTGTTTGCAATCGCGGTAACTCCGCGATCCGATACGGTTTCTCTCACAATCTCATGCTTATGCTCGTACAGTTACGTACATAATTCGGCATTGGCCTTGATGCTGAATATATAATAAAATTACACTCCTATTCCTTTTTAGGGTTCCGTAGTAAACTAGGAACCCTTATAGTTTCGCCATGTCTGTCTGTCTGTCCGTCCTCGTTTACTCAGGTTTACTCAGAGACTATAAGTACTAGAAAGCTGTAATTTGGTATGAGTATGTATATTAATCATGCCAAAAAGTGTAGATAAAAATCTGGAAAAAAATTTTTTTTAGCAATTTTCCTGCGACTTTTTCCGCGTAAACAGATAAATTAGCTTTCTATAAGTGACAGAATTTTGAAAATCGGTCCAGTAGTTTCGGAGCCTATTCAATGTAAACAAACAAACAATAAAATCTTTTCTCTTTATATATAGTGCCTACGTATAGATTAGAATTAAAGTTTTATTTGGAGTTAACTGTACTCGAGGCAAATGAGACGTATCGAATGTTATACAATTGGTTTCTCTATTACTCTTTCGGTAATTGAAACATTCGGCAATATGTTGTGTGAACGACTGAGGATTAGTAAACTCTTGATGGGCAGTTAGAGAATGCAATTGTTGCAACACATATTTGAAAAAAAACCGGCCAAGTGCGTGTCGGGCCACGCGCAGTGTAGGTTTCCGTAGTTGCGAATGATAACTTTGAGTTCACACTGTTCACACTCGCAGCTCTCAGTTTACCGACCAAAAACATCTAACAATGACAATTGTATGCAATTTTACATTTTCGAGTAAATTTTATAAGTTGGTTGCCTTTAACTTTTTAGTTTATTTTTTTTATTTACTCAGCTCTGATTGTTTTCCTTTTTAATTTAGTATATATACTACTGCTGTAACTTTTTTCACGTATCCATATATAACCGTCTAACAAAAATTTGCAAAATTGCTTTAAAACCAAATATTTCGGAAACGGATCCCTAAATCGAAAAATGGTGTTCTCAACCTCACAATATTTTTTTAAAGACCTATTTAACAATATCAGACACGATGGGTTTGTAAAGAAAAAAAAATATTACTCCCTCTTTACTTGTATGGGAGCTACCCTAAAAAAAAATATTCAAGATTTTTTGCCATGATTGATATACATACCAATACCAAATTACAGCTTTCTAGTACTTTTAGTCTCTGAGTAAAAGCGCGGACGGACAGACAGACAGACATGGCAAAACTATAAGGGTTGCTAGTTTACTACGGAACCCTAAAAATCGGTGTTGAATTATGATGTATTTGGATATTGATTTATATTTAAATGCAATGCTGGTCTAGGTGAAAGAAAAAAGTTGAAGCCGAAAAAGAGAAAAAATATTTATAGATCAATTAATTTTTGTGGCAAAAATGTGTTAAACACCCTTTTCTAAAACAGATGGGCAAAGTTATTTTGTCACCGCATCGACACTACCTAGGATTATGGAAAGAAATGAAAAACACCTTTGCCCAGCAGTGGGATAAGTAGATTAGAAAAACTCACATATATCTTCCTTTTAGCTTTTAGAACAGTAATATGTACCTAACTTCTCACAATAGGTGTCCAGCTACATCAATAAGCACATTCTTTTTAGTCAAATTATAGGTTTGACTAAAAAAATGTGTGACATGCGAGTTTTTCTTCTATTTTAGTTCTTTTACTTTCTAATCTACTTTTCCTTTCGTTGTGCTAATGCTTTCAAGGCATGAAAAGTCGAGGTTTCTGAATTTGTTTCGGAAGAACATTAAATCTTTTACCAAAAGCTCAGAGTTTTACAGAAGAAAGTGACAGAAATTAAAATAAATTAAAATGTACTCTCGCAAATGATAATCTTCCTTTTTACAGCCGGGAAAGGTTAAAAAGCAAGAAGATCATTAAGCATCATTTGGTTTAGATATCATTCAATCTGTTTTTGCGATAATTTGAATAAACTTCATTACACAGATGACTTCCTGTTGCGTAAGTTTATAGGCCAAGATCCTAGGTATGCATACCCTACGTCATATTTGCAAAGCTGAAAAATATGTAGTATGGTCAGGAGTGTATTATTTGATCTATTATAATGTCCAAATTCCAGAGAATTTAATATATTGGGTAAAAAAGTTTTGATAATGGATTATCTATATTAAGATAGTTCTCTTCATTTTTGATGATTGCAACCTTGAAAAATACAGTGTCATATCTAGCATAAGCCCTTCGTTGCACGAAAGTCAGAGTATCTAGTATCTATCTATATATTGTAATTTTAACAAGTTCATCTTCATCGGCGCCGCTGATCTAGTTTCTAAAGCTTTGAAGATGGATACTTTTGTGTTTGGTATTAATAAACAACGATTTCTGAAAACACCCTCTTAAATATATGTTAAAACCAGATTTGATGAAATGACGTTGGTTAGATAGGTCGGGATCTTAAGCTATGTTCAAAGCTCTCGGACTATTGTAAGCTCTAATTGGAAGCTCCGTAGAAGGCGAACCGGCGTCTGCTTTCAAATCGTCAAGCTGGATTGTCAATTTGACTCATTCGTAATCCGTTTGATGATTTCAATTTATTGTTTAACATGGGACCCGATTCGACTTTATGGGTAGTACTAATCTGTCTGTCTGTTTGTTCGTGATAAACTCCAAAACTTCTAATAGTGATTTCATGTGGTTTTGACCTAGATAGAGTAATTTAAAATATAATACATGCCTGGGAGCAGTGGGTAAGTGTTGCTAGTATATACAATAATATTCTAAGGAACAATTTTTAATTACTTTTTTTCTTTTTTTTATGATAAAATACTCCAAATCTCTAGGCTACTTATGAAACACAAGCTAAACAAAGCTTCTAAGCATCACAGATACCTCTCCAATCTCTCCCCGTCTGGCCAACGAGGCCCGTGTAGGCCAAATCCTCTGACTGAAATACTGATGAAATTAAAAAAAAAGACTTTTCCATACAAAGTGGTCAGGCTGCTGAGATTTTTGTATGGAATATTTTTTTTCGAGTTTTCAGCATTGTTCCCATAGGAAAAGTTGTTCAATTAGACGGGCTGAATCACCCCTTACAAGATTCAAGACGATAGATATTTCAATGTGTATAGATTAAAACAACCTCTGTACGCCATTTTGATGCATTTGTATTTCCATTTTATAACCTTCGTCTTTATAACCTTCATCAATTCCCCTATTATTTATAAACTTTTATTCTAATATTTTTTTTTTCTAAATTTTATCAAAATCGGCTATGTCACGAGAAATAATCCTGAAATCTATCAGGTAGAACGTATTTAAAATACAAGACCTATCAAACACCATTCTACTCGTAAATCACACGTTAGGACCTAGGTAGTGCACGTAGGTCCTAAAAATAGTGTGTGGCGTGTGGTCCGGCAGTGCGGCCATTCTTCGCGGCTGTCGAAACAATGGCCGTAATCTGCCATCTCTCATATTGTCTACCAAACGCTCTAATAGCGAGCCTGGTCGGGGAGCGGGCTTCTTGGATGTGGCGGTTCTCCAAGGATATTTTCCATCTCGGCTAGTCGAAAAACTTTGACTGCTTACCTATAAATAGGTCTAAGTAAGAAAATTCTTCCAGAGCATCAAAAAAACATGTTGATTTCGAATATCGTTCCAAAATTTCCAGTTACCTTTGGTTGAATTACGTTTAGGATTACTTTTTCTGGCCATTTATATTGTTGAAAGGAATATTCAGGGCTAATAATTTTCTTTCTTTATTTTGTTCGTGTCAAAGGTACAGTATGGACAGTGACAGAAAAAGCCAAGTGTTTCCCCTAAGAGTGATCACCTTAAGATTATTATTATATAAGGGGTGAGTATAACGTAAGAAGCCAGTTTGTGAGGTGATTGAGGAGTTGGAGCATAGGCACTATGACTAAAGCCAGAAAATATAAGAGAGGGATTAAAGTTTTGCTTAGAATGCATTCCACTTCATTAAAATCTACCTCCTTCACCTTCCGTGAGATCCTGGTTCCCTAGTTACTTGGGCTTGGTCACCTGCGAGCACATTGATCTCGCTTAACGTAAAATTTTTCGTCATCACATCATACAGGTGTAAGGTAAGTCCAACCGAAGGATCTAACTCCTAATCTTGTCCTCCACCTCCCTGAGATCCTGGTTCCCTAGTTACTTGGCGATCACCTGTGGAGCACATTGATCCCACTTATCGTAAAATTTTTCGTCATCTCACCATACAGGTGTAAGATAAGTCTAACTGAAGGATCTAACTCCTAAACTTTCTCCTCCACCTCCCTGCGATCCTGGTTCCATAGTTACTTGGCGGTCGCCAGCAACGCACATTGTTCCCACTTTATTGTTAAATATTTTGCCATCTCACCTCACTGTGTTAGGTTCGTCTAACAGAAGGATCTAACTCCTAAACTGTCACGTCCACCTCCCTGTGTTTCCTAGTTACAGGGCGGTCGCCCGCGGCCCACATTGATCCCACTCTATCGTTAACTTTTTCTTCACCTCGCCACACAGGGTGTAGGGAAAGTCTAACTGAAGGATTTGCCGTGTGGTTCCCGGCATAGTAGAGTAGAATCACTCCAAGTCTTCCGTGGATATCGTAGAAGGCAACTTAAGTAACACAAGCTAAACAAAGCTTATTACCATCAAAGAGACTGTTCCAACCCATCTGGCCAGCAGCGTCAAGAGTGTATACCAAATCCTCTGACTGCTCTGGCTAATATATGGCTCTGATAGTACAGAGAGGGTCGTGCTCCTGCAGTGGACACTAAAAAAGACCTGGTGATGATAAACCGAAGGATTTAACTCCTAACCTGTCTCCTCCACCTCCCTGCGATCCTGATTCCTAGAGTTACTTGGTGGTCAGTTGTGGAGCATATTCTTGCCGCTGTATCATAAACTTTTTCGTCAACACTCCACACAGGTGCAAGGTAAGTCTAACTGAAGGATCTAACTCCTAAACTGTCTCGTCCACGTCCCTGCGATCCTGGTTCCCTAGTTACTAGGCGGTCGCCCGCGGCGCACATTGTTCCCGCTCTATTGTTAACTTTTTCGCCACCTCGCCACCGCTAATGGCGCATTCTATGCAATTACTCTGGCGATTGTGCGGACCTTGGTACTTGGAACACTCATGTCATAAATGCTATGATTGCTGTTTTGGACATTAAGAACATTAAAAAAAAAACAGGTATTACGATTTCGTAATAGATTTGCATCAGAAAAAAGAAGGGACGACCTACCCAAGTGATCTAAGTCAGGGTGTAAAGGACATTAATGGCATTGACCGTGTATAGTTGTACTCGTATGTAGACTGTGGCAGAAAATTTATCGACTAAGATTATAAAATAATTATTAAGTGTCTATCTGACTGGTCTTTAATTTTAGAATATTTTATACTAAAAAAGCCATTTACATAAAAAAATTGACAACATATATAGCTGCAACATAGATTAGACATACTATTTAATAAATTAAAACAAAATGTTTCAAATTAACAAAAAATCGTTTCAGATATTAGATCAGACATTATACTTAATAATTATTAGTGTATTCTGCATGCTAGTATTAAGTAGAAATTGAGTTTACTGCATAAGAACGAATAACTATTTGATCAATGGCTATTTTCCCGAAGTCGTGTGGAAAACCTTCAAATACTCGTATATTATACCGGCATGAATACCAAATTTGAAGAAAAAAAAATGTCCCATCTACAAAATTGCGGCACCTGGCAATCATTTAGTAAAGTTGTATGTCTACAGAGCAGATAGAATCAGTTTTACCGAGAAAATTTACAATTTCATTCTTAAAATAAAACTAAACTTGACACAACTTTACTTTGAAACCATCTTAGATAAAGCATACGATTCCCACACTCCACAAAATAAAATAAAAACCGAGTAATAGATTTGTTGGACGGCGTACTCAAAGATGGCAGTGGTTGATGCGTTCGCAATATTGTATGTGCTGGTTATCGCGCCATCTGCACCACTCACTCCAATCATTGGCACAGCGAATATCTTTCATTTTAGGCGTGGTGCAATTCAAGAGCAAATAACGGTGGCGGAAATTTTAGGAGTATGGTAACTTGATTCCTGTCAAATATAGTAATTATGTACGTTTCTTTGTGCACAATGTTAAAAGCTTCGTTTAATTTTTTGAGACTATTTATATCGTTGCTATTTAGCAAACAGTATTTGTTTTGAATATGAGTATTTTTTGAGTAACCTGCTCAAATATTTGTGCTGGTCTGTTATCTACATGATTTTAGTAAAGTGTAATAATTAACAGCTTGATAGACAATTTGCGTCTGTCAACACTGTAAGTTTTAAAGGTTCTCCTTCACCACTCTTTTGCCTTCGATATGATTAATGTTCTTCTCCTGTCAAAAATATATACCTATTGCCTCAATCTCCAAATCATTAACTGGTTACACATTTACTTCAATGTAGAAACACAACTTGCTCAGGTTATAAGTGATGGGTTTCTGGCTAACTAAGAGAGTTGTGTCTACCAAAGTGGATACCACAGGGTTCAATTCTAGGTATCTTATTCTTCATTTTACAAAACATTAATGTCATTACATCTATGGTCATACTTACCTCTGCTACACATTTTTGTTAACTGAAGGTTAAGAAACGCCTGTCTTTCCTTCCTTAGACCAGCCCCTGCCAGCGACCGAAGCACGCGCAGCCCTAATCTCGGCCATCGATCCTGCCTAATTGATCGCTCGCACCTGGACACGGGTCCAACACGGCGTTTCTCTGAAACCCTATCGCTACCATTTAATATCAGCCGACCTCGGCCAGCGACGCGATTGATCAGTTTTAAAGGAGCCGAAGTAGATGAGTGTTGGTATTAGTAGTGTTAAAGTAATTAGTGTGGTTGGTACTCTGATGGAAAAAAATGTTAATAAATAAAATGTATAGGGACAAATCACACAAATTGAGTTACCCCCAAAGTAAGTTATGAACTGGTGTCATAGTATACTAGGATATTTTATAATAAATACTTAAATAAACATCCAAGGCGCAGGCCAATCTGAACCAGATCGTTTTTCATCATGAACTGGCTGGGGATCGAAGCCCTTCGTGTCGCAGGCTGCCATGTTCACCACTGTGCCAGAGAGGTAAGTAAAACAAGATAAAATATAATCTCAAGAATAAGCATTTAAAATTTACTTATATCTACATTTTTATTAGCTAGTTTATTATCTTAGGAATGCTGAATACCTAGAAGAGTTTTAAATCGAAATCGGTTTTACGCCTGAATCACAGTACCAATCGTGATCGTTATCTACATGTTATCAAACTGCATGATATGACAGACTTTACAACAAGAAAAATTAACTTTACCTGAAACTTTCTCTGAAGGATTTATATTATTGTCGGCGGAACAACTAGTGATAGCTAGTTTATTCATATAACTATCAACAGCTTTGACTATATTTCTTGACGAACATTCTCACGTTAGAATCGAATGCATTTATTGCGTCGCTCGTGGACATTGGCCCATTCGTTAGGCAACAGACCAGACCAGTTCCAGTTCCTAGGGCCAAAAGTATCACTTACTGAATACGTACACGAATTGCATCAACATCATACCAGCACAGGTCGTCGACTTTTTTCCAGTTTATCATGTACAGTGGGCCACATTGAAAAGTATATCCCTAATAATACTTTTATATAACAGAACCAAATAGTATAGAGATAGAACACTTTTTTTGTATTGCCCATTGTAGCTGATAACTGAATAAAGGTTTCGATAGTACCACGAACAAAGCTTAAGGATCAAACAATATATATTTCATACTTATACATTTTATATCTTACGGCAGCGAAATGATGCATATGCCTTACGGGATTGACATACTCTTAGTCCATGAGAAGTAAACCCGACAACTAGGACGATGGTGGGCATATCGTTGGTAAGAGAATAAAAGAATAGTAGTAGGTCGCTAGCCGCATTAACTGTAATACCTAACCCTGAGATATTGGACCTTCCCTGGAAATGATTTCCTCCAAACTACGGCTAAAACAAGTAGGTATCACTTAAATAAAATAAAAATTTTAACACTTATACCCAAGTAAGAATAAACCCTGCCGTGTGGTTCCCGGTAGATTGCCGTGTGGTTCCCGGTAGATTGCCGTGTGGTTCCCGGTAGATTGCCGTGTGGTTCCCGGTAGAGTAGAGTAGGACCACTCTAAGTCTTCCCGTGGATGTCGTAGAAGGCGACTTAGGAAACTAAAGCTAAACAAAGCTTATAAACATCAAAGAGATCTCTCCAACCCGTCTGGCCAACGTGGAGACTGTAGGCTAAATCCTCTGACTGCTCTGGCTAATATATGGCTCTAGTAGTACAGATAGGTTCGTGCTCCTGCAGTGGAGACTAAAAAGACCTGATGATGATGATGATGAATAAACCCTAATGTAGAGGGTGTGTAAATAAATAAAAACTTATTGATTCATATTAATTCCATAATATGTATTGTAAAGGTACTTGTACACATGTTATCTAGTAAAAGAAATAAGTATGAATTTTAAAACCATACTTATTCATTATTTTATATTACGTTACAATAATTTCAACGCATAAATCCTTCACAGCACGCAGGTACCAAATTGAAAAATTGGCTAATTTTATTGCCCATTGTTATGTTATGACACGATTTTTATTGGTTTGAAATTAATTTATTACTCAAGAGCTGAATTTATTGCATTCCACATTTTTGACTGAATTCCAAACGAGAACGTTTCGCATTAACTGCTATTTATTTTTTATCTTATTAATTTTTAGTTCAATTGATTCGTGTAAGTTGACCCTCGCCATTCCCTGAATGGGGTGACTCATCATCATCAGGTCTTGTTTAGTCTTCACTGCAGGAGCACGACCCTCTCTGTACTACCATAGCCATATATTAGCCAGAGTGACTCAGACCGTTAATATTAACAACTTTTCTATAGGACCACGGAAACTCGAAAAAGTGCGTGCAAATGCCTATTAGTGAATAAACGTTTCGATTTTAGTTTGATGGGGGCGCCTTAGCTAACGATGCGTTATGTCATTATTATTACTTCTCAAGCTACACAAACGCATTGTTACAAAAGTTTCTTCAGAGCTTACTCCATTAACTGTAACAAATTATGAAACCAGTCCAGTAAAGCACTAACAATAATATTTGCAATCTGGGTTTTAATCGCAGAAAACAATTAAAATTAGATCTGTCTGTTCTAGTCAGCCGTGAGACGCATCTATGGGAAAGACATTGTCTGAGCTGAGCCATGTTGCGTACTGTTGCGTATGAACTGTGCTGACTGTTGAAAGTACCTATGTGTAAAAATCGACTTCGTGAAGCAATGTACACATGAGTAGGTAAATATTTTCCTTATTTATATAAACTCCGAATAGCAAGTTTGACATATTTTTAAAAAACTTGGAAAAAACCTTTTCCTAGTATTCATCGTACCAGGTTTCTTCCGCGCTGGTCTGTAAGGACTGGTCTGACTGGGAGAGAATGCATTTAGCATTAAGTCTACCTATTGTAGCTTTTATAGGCTCAATAAAGTTTTTAAATAAATAAATAAATAAGGAAGTAGAATGTACCAGCCGCTTTTCTTCCCGCGCAGATCGTAAGAGCCGATCGAGGAGCGTCAGGAATCATGTGTATAGGCGATGCGGCTACCAACCCATTACTATTTAGATTCCTTTCTCACCTACAAGCGCACCAGCATGCTAAAAGTGGCCTTAAAGTTTTACAGACTCAGCTCTGTCTAACCCGCAAGGGAATAAGACGTGAAAGTATGTATGATAGTATGTATCGTATTAACTTATTCCTACTTTACACATTCTCAGTCAGCATCGCCATTTTACCCGATGTCACAAAAAGCGCGCACGCACGCAACCGATATCAAATTACACCGTTCGTAAGTATTCGTCGTGGTTTCTTTTTACCAATTACTCACAAGTTACGTTGTTATTGTACACATAATTGTTTCGAAAAACACCGTGTTTGTTACTTTGTTACAGGGAAATCTCTTGTTAGCCGTTGAAATTAGCCTTAATTGATAAATTACACATTTTTTTCCTATTTAGGTACGTGTCCTCAGATTTCTTTTTTCTCAGTATTTTAGTATGGTCAACTATTATTTCTTTTGTTTTTTATACAACCACAACTGGAATAGCTCTCGAGCGCATTAATGCTATGGAAGGCTGGTAAAGCTGTTGGTACATGGCAGTCATTAAGTCATAAATTAAGAAATTTAAAGAAACAAATCACACTAAATGAGCTAGACCTTCGAGCAACACGGCCTCCGTTTCCGTGTTGCTCGAAGAGCTAGACCCACAGTAAGTTGTGAACTTGTGTTGTCGTCGTTTATTTTATGATAGATATTTAAATAGATAAACATTGGACTAGGCCAATCTGAAAAAATTTGTATTTCATCATGATCTGGCCGAGGATCGAACCCCGGAACCAGCAACGGAGGCTGTCATCGGAGGAACCTTGAATTTTTTTTATAGATCTTCAAAAATATCTAAATGTGGATTATATCATCAGAGTACATCGTACAGAGATCGAAAATCAAAAAAGTGCATCATCAAAACGAAGGATTTTTCCATTTAAAGCCACTTTACTACAGACTATTATCAGTGACTCGTCTTTTAAAAATAGCTTTACTGAAGGTCTATTTTTGGAACTGATGAGTCACCAAAACATAAAACGTATACGAGTCACAATCATCTTCCACTCACGAAATACCTTTTGCTATATTTTTTAAACTGATTTCTATAGTAAGTACGTTGGAAGACGTAAGAAATATCGTATGTAGTCACTGATGCCGAATAAATTGCCCTAGATTGAGCAAGTAGAATTTGACATAACTGACTATCGCTAAAAATAATGATTTCGAATGTTTCGCATACATTAATGTTAACTTTTGATTTAAAAGTATTGCTTACCTCAGTATAATGTTGTGTGGTCACGTCCGTGGCAGCGAAGGCACGTTGTGTTTCACTATGATATGTCTGCAACAAAGAAAAATATTTATTAATAAATGAAAAAGAAGAGAACTAAATTTATCTAAAAACAATACGTTTTCCTCTTATCTATAGTTTAATTTGAGAAAAAATATTTAGCCCTATCTTCGGCCTGTGTTTTTGTTCCTGATAGAATGTATGCTATTTATTAATTTATTATAGGTTATCTTAACTAATACGAGTATTACAAAGAGGATACATTTGAATGTTTGTTTGTTTGCAAAACCAATGGATCAATTTTCACTATTCTTTTACTTAAGTTATAGGTAGAAGAAAGCTAATTTATCTGCGGTTGACATGGTTTATCATCATCATCATCATCATCAGGTCTTTCTAATCTCCACTGCAGGATCTCGACCCTCTCGTACTACCAGAGCCATATACTAGCCTGAGTAGTCAGAGGATTTGGCCTACACTCTCCACGCTTAGACGGGTTGGAGAGACCTCTTATGCTTAAGCTTTGTTCAGACTTGGAGTGGTCCTATTCTACTCTGCCGGGGACCACACAGCAGAATAAAATTCAACCTTTCAATTTCTATACTAGGAGAATATACCTACAATTAATCCCTGCGGTAAATCACTTTTGTAATTGAGGTATTTCGCATAGATTAGTTTATATAACATGTCGGTTTTTATAAAACAAATTATAAAAATTGCTTGCGTAGCTTTTAACTATAAGCAAATAAAGCAAAATGCAAATAGAGAGCTCAAAATATGCATTAAATAGCCAATTACTTAATGCCGTGTATAACTGCGTTACGTAACGAAATGTGTTTGGACAAACTGCTTCTGACTTGCAATATTATGTGAGATAACTTACAGATTCCAACATGTAATTAGAATATAAGTTAAGAAATGGTCACGGACACTACACCTGTCATGAGATAAAGTTGCTCTAGACTCTAAACATAAATAACGTATTATATAACTTTTAAAATATAGGTATAATTTCAGGATTGATATAAATTTACACTCGTAGCGGTGTGTTTATAGATAGAAGGTATTACATACATATTATCGCGTGTTTTTCCCTTACGGAGTAGACAGAGCCCAAGATCATTAATCCCAAAGGCCACGTTTAGCATGTTAGTGGGAGTTAAGGTGGAAATCAGAATTAAAATAGTGATGGGTTGCTAGCCGCATCGCCTTTTACGTGATTCCTTAGATTTTCGCCCAATCCCTTGACCGGCTTTTACGGTCTGCGCGGGAAGATAAACAGCTATATTCTATGTTTTTCCCTTTATCTTATAAACTAGCATGGAGAGTAGGGATTAGCTTTTGTGTATATTAAAGACAGTTGTATAAGTAGCTTGTGCCCGCAATTCCGTTTGGATTTATATTTAGCAAAGTCAAGCATCACTGTCTCAAATTATTTCTTCCCGTAGAACTTAGATGATTGCTCATTATGTCCCTTTTATAATGAGCAGTCAGCCAATCTTTAAGATACTATTTTAAACCTGGAAAAAGGATATTACTAATTGTTATGTCTTTTTTCAGAATTTTTTATCGATAAAATTAAGAGTTGCAAGATTCAAATGTGACCACATGTCCTATTCTCTCAGGAGAACCATGGCAGGCAGCTTCTTGAGCATACTTGCAGCTTAAGTTACGATGATGATGCAATGACATCACAAAGTCGAAGGGATATGTGATAGAATACCGTAACCAACCTTAATCTTAGCCATAATAGCAAGAAAGCATGGTCTACGATACGAAAACTTACAAATGAGCCAATACTCCAGCCAGTCAGCCGAACGTCCTTACTGCAAATCAGATTCCGCACCAGCTAATTTTAAATGGAAAATCACCAAGTCGTACCAAATGACATTTAAGAAATATAATAACTTTACCGAGATGAATCGATAAAGGTGCAAAAAATGCCGCCAAACAAGCGAGGCCCATCGAAAGCGAATTTGTGTCGTCAACATACTGGTTACAAGTGGTCATATGTGGTTACGTCACAGCATTTCGGAACTGCACCAAAGGTTACGCTTGTCTGTTAATCTGTTAATTCGATCTCACGATGGTTTTAAGAATGAAAAGGTTTTCATTGCGAAACGCGAGTTCACTTTTAGAATGGATTAATTACACAGTGTCTGGGAGATTGATTTTCCACTGAGTAATAGATACCTGGGTAATTATTAACCAATTAACAAGACAGGTTATCTTCTCGACTCAAGTGTATGAATGTTGGTACATAGGCTTTGGAATTTGCTCAAAATTTCTGAAAGAATTTTATTGTTTGTCATAAAATATAATCCCAGTATAGGTACGTTTGTAAATATGGCAAGCTTACAAATTTACACGGTGTATAATTTTCTCCTTTTCATCAAAGAAGAAAATATGGATGGATTGTGTTTAGGAGAGTTTGAGCAAGAAGGGACTGAGAAAGGCTATGGTAGACGATCATAGATATCAGAATATTTACATCTCTGTGTAGACGATAGAACAATATGAAGAGAACTGACATCGTTTATTCATATAACATATAACGCTGACCCCATATAAAAAGTGGGGTAAGGTAAAGAAAGAAGAAGAAACCTTTTCCCAAAATGCCATACAAAAATAGCTGTCGAAAAATACTAATTTGCGTGAAATAATCTTTATCTTAATTTACTTTTACACACATTGACCCACAAAAAAGTCGCCGCGACAAACGGATGTTAATAACGTATGTATCTAAGTTAATAACATACCGCGGTTCAAGACCACACTTTCGCTGGACATCGCAGATAAATTAATTATTGACATTGAAAGTGAAATTAAAGACGTAACAAAGGCCGACGACCCCTCGCATATGATAATGCTAGAAAACAGAGGTCACTGTTAAACTTGCCATTTGTGGCTAATGGCCAATTTCATTCGCGATTTGAATAACTGGGTCAGACTGTATGTATAATGTATTCTGCTTATGTGATGGGGAAATTAAAACATGTCTTTCTTATAAAAGACGAGGTGGTACCCGTGGCTTTGCCTATGTCCTTCTCAGTACCCTAACCATTGTTTAGGCAAAATTTCATGATGGTCGGTTCAGTAGATAGGGCGTGAAACCGTAACAATCAAACTCACTTTCGCATTTATAATATTAGTTCAGATGATAGATAAAAAGATTTTTAAGACAATAGGTACACAAATCAAAACCTAAGTTTTTCAAAGAAAACTAATGTCTCTACTATTGTGGTTCAAAACATTAATTATCGTTTTAACGGTTCGATCCCCGGACAGGTCAAGATGGAAAATGATCTTTTTCAGATTGACCTGGGTCTTGGATGTTTATCTATATAAGTATCTATTATAAAATATAGTATCGTTGAGTTAGTATCCCATAACACAAGTCTCGAACTTACTTTGGGGCTAGCTCAATCTGTGTGATTTGTCCGTATATATTTATTTATTTATTATTTATATTACATCTACTATAGGTTACTACTATTTGAACTTTACTGTTTTAAAGAAAAAAAAATAACAATAAATTTGATTTATTGTAGAATCGACAAATTGTTGAAAGGAACACCTATCTCACTTATCGCGACACGAGTGATGACGAGTGGTCCTGGGTTCGATCCCTGGTCGGGTCATGATGGATAACGACCTTTTTCATATTTACCTGTCCTTGGATTTTTATCTATATAATCACCTATTTAAAAACTAATATCGTTGAGTAAGTATCCCACGACACAAGTTGACAACTTACAGTGGAGCTAGCTCAATTTGTGCGATTTGTCCATATATATTTATTAAATTGTGGCTAAGCCTGATGATAGACAGATTGATGTGTGGTGAAACGTTTTCTCGAGGTTACCGCGTTTTTACCACAGATTTGCGCAAACTAACACATCGAGCGTCATAGCAAATAGAATCACTTACAGAAGACAATCTACTTTTAGTTTTGTAAGCTAGAGAGGGGACTACCGAAAAACTAACTTTATAGGTATTGGTATACAGTGCAATCAGTCTATACCGTTTGTAACCATGGTTTAAGAAATAAATATTTATATATTTAAGATATTTAGGGCACAGAACATGCGTCAATTCAGTTTGAATTTGTATCTACGAATTCAATGCTTATTGACTTATGGGGTCTTTCACACGGGTGCCGTGTGGTTCCCGGCAGAGTAGAATAGGACCACTCCAAGTCATCCCGTGGATGTCGTAAAAGGCGACTAAGGAAATACAAGCTAAACAAAGCTTATTAACATCAAAGAGACCTCTCCAACCCGTCTGGCCAGCGTGGAGAGTGTAGGCCAAATCCTCTGACTACTCATGCTAGTAGGTATATGGCTCTGGTAGTACAGAGAGGGTCGTGCTCCTGCAGTGGAGACTGGAAAGACCTGATGATGATGATGATGATGATGATGATGATGATGATGACTTATGGTATTATTGTTAATCATCTTAGTATAATTCCGATATTGTGTGGGTATTGCCTAGAAAAAACGTAAAGCAGTCGGTCGTCTGATACTAGTAACAGTACTTTTTAGTAGTGGGAGGAGAAGACAATTTTACTTGAAAGAGTATCTTTGTGTTCGAATATGAGCTTACTCCTTTTCTCCTCTAAGAAACTAGAAGATGCAGAATTTCCCACCACTGAATCGTTTCTCTTATTTTCAAGTCAAAACGGCTTCCTTCAGATATCTTTTGACCAATATTTAACCACGCTAATCATTGGCAACCGTGTATTGTCTTTTAAAATTTTAAATTATTTTAAATAATTTAAAATTTTAAAAGACATTTTTACAAATCTCCAAAGAAAGCGTAGAATTTTTTATAATATTTTTACAGAAATGACTAAATGAATATTATTTTCGAGATTGACTGTGATCTCGTGCACATACTTATACATGTGTGGCTATCAATTGCTTTTTGTTAACATTTCGCATCTGTAACTTTTTAATTTATTGTAGGTAATATTGTTAAGCTTCGGTTATTTCAAGGAAGTAGTTAGGAAATGTTTAAAATAAATTTGTACAGCACCCGATATTTAACTTTTTCATAGTTCTGTAGGAAAAATAGGTACAATATTGACGGTGAATCGAATAAATTTTACGGCCTCTGTGGAGCAGTGGCTAACACGCCAGCCTACGACACCTAGTTCGATTCCCGGTCAGGTCATGATGGAAAGATATTTTTTAGATTGGCCTGGGTTTCGAATGTTTATTTATTAGTAGTACTTATATTTTACAAAATATAGTTAGTATCGTTGAGTTAGTATCCTACAACATAAATTCACAACTTACGGTGAAAATCAAAAAAATAAACACAATGTTATAATTTTTTCTGTAATTGTGCAACTCACGTCAAATACACTAACAATAGAAACTATAACTAGAAAGCCTTGGTTTCCTGGGGTTAATGAACCAGCGTGATCAGGTAGTGTTTCGCATAATAACATCTTCTGACCAAATAGGCACGACAGAATTAACCATATTGGACAGTTTGTATGTTTATAATCACGTAACGTGGTGCTAAGAGGTTCCACGTACCGTTCGTGTCTTCGTGATTACGCAGTGGCGATCCCACACATGAGTGGCTGAGAAAATTGGCGATAATCACAGTAGCCGATACAATGACGACAAATTAAATTAAAATTATTAAGCAAACCTTAAGGGATTCTAGTCTCTTCATATTGTTAACAGCTGAATTGATTTGAATTAAATATGTCTAAGAACTATCGCCAAGAAACCTGCTTTCAAAAAATAATAAGACCTTTGATTTTATTGTCAAAGAAAAAACCGCATTACTTGGTTCAGTCAGTTTCAGTTCATTACTGGGATCTTTGAATATTATGTTTAGCACCTTTCTGCGCGTTATTTCGGATGCATTATGCTGTTTGAATATATAAAGCGTTTTATGTGAAACGTAGACTGTAAATATAGAAGAGTTACATATAATGAGGTCTTTTTTAGTCTCCACTATTGGAACACGACTCTCTCTATACTACCAAAGCCATATATTATAGCTAGATCAGTCTGAGGATTTGGCCTACACTCTCCATGTTGGCCAGATGTGTCGGAAGGGTAGCTCTGATGTTTACAAGCTTTATTTAACTTGTTTCCTGAGTCACCTTCTACGGCATCCACGGGAAGACTTGGAGTGATCCTATTCTACTCTGCCGGAAAGTACACGGTAAAACGACGAGTTATAAAATTTTCGGTAACAAAAATAATACACCAGAAAATTCAATATGTAATAATTTTTTGCCCAGCAGTGGGACACGTGATGGCTCGAAAAAAAAAAAAAAAAAAAAAAAAAAATAATTTTTTGATCTCATGTTTTCTTTTAAGTAGGAGTGGTAAATGTAAATTTAGATAACAAAGTTAAGCATAACTCAATAATGTAATTCAAACAGGTTATCGATGGTATCACCTGGACAAAACACACAGCGTCATCCGCCCACACGATCACTTTCACCTTCGCTGCGCGTGCGCAGGGTTACCAGACCGTACCCATTTGGACATTCATCGAAAATGGGCTTTTGAACGTTGCAGTGTTTTGTTGCAAGCAAAGAAGCTTTAAATTGTTTTGTACTTATTAAAATTAAGAAATAATATATGGGGAAAATATCCACAGGTTCATACCTGTAGACCGTGCTTTTCGAACCTGCTTCTAGTTTTTGTACGACTGATGCCTTACCAACAAGGGCACAGGGGCACGTTAGTACTCTTATTAATTTTGTCACAGCGGTTCAATCCTACACGTTGCATTTCTCCACCTTATCCCATTCCTCTCTCCATCTTTTTTGTAAGTGCATTATGGTAAAAAGGGCGGACTTAATGCAGCCAAAATTCGGGATTACATTAGGATAGTTTATAATATAACTAGCTGTTACCCGCGGCTTCGCCCGCGTAATATATAGCCTATGTCCTTTTCGGTACCCTATCTTATGTGTATGCAAAATTTCATGATGATCGGTTCAGTAGATACGGCGTGAAAGCGTAACAAACAAACAAACTCACTTTCGCATTTATAATATTAGTTGGGATGTTTTATAAATATTATTTCCCACACTTAATTATTCTGTAATTAGACGATTATAAAAGACTAATTACGAATTACTACGAAGTCAATAATTCATTTACCTATTAGCACATCAATTGATTAGATTCGTGCCGTGTGGTTCCCGGCAGAGTGGAATAGGACCACTCCAAGTCTTCCCGTGGATGTCGTCAAAGGCGACTTAGGAAACACAAGCTAAACAAAGCTTACAAACATCAAAAAGACCTCTCCAACCCGTCTGGCCAGCGTGGAGAGTGTAGGCCAAATCGTCTGACTACTCTGGCTAATATATTGCTGTGGTAATACAGAGAGGGTCGTGCTCCTGCAGTGGAGACTAAAAAAGACCTGATGGATGGATGATTAGATTCGTTGATGATCAAGCTTAAAAACGTGACAAGTCAAAGATCTAAGCAAAAATATTATAACAATTCCAGCGTATAGTAACCCTACGGTAACACAGGTGACCATCGCTAGCAACCGCATATAGCCCATTGTGTACAGTTGTCAAACCAACATTACGATGAACGATAGTGTCATAAGAAATGATGTGTAAATTACAAAGACGATCTAATTATATTTTTATCAATATAATTTCGAAAACTGTATATAGACGTCACTTTTTAGAGTTCCTAACCTCAAAAAGAATCTTTTAAGGATCACTAGTGCAGCTTACGTCAACAAGTCTGCGATCTCTTAAAGTTATAATTAAATCAAACTTATCAGTCTACTTAATTTTTTAAGACCTTTGTTCCTCTTATCGATGGAGTATGCGGAGACTTCTACATCCTCTGCTTTATTCTTTTCTTTATTTTAAGGACAATAAACTTGTAGGTCAACGCAATCAAAATTAGCATTATTTGCAAATTTGTTAGAGAAACAAAGCTACTAGAGAAAATAAGAAAAAACCTAAATATAGTTAGTTTTTTTTTTGTTAGCTCTAAAAACATATTTTTAACAATTCCCTCAGTGTGCTCGTTCTACTCGCACTTGTTGTTATTAGACAAATAAGCGGGTGTCATGGTGTCATAATTTTTCTGACGGTAAGTGCTTACTGTCAAGCGAACAAACAGACAGTCAGCCTGATGTCTCAATATTACGCTATAATCTCGGAGCCGAGCCGAGTTTAACTAACGACACAAAGATCCTTTGCCCTGTACTCAGTAATTTCAGCCATTTGAAGCCAAGGAAAGTGGTAGAAAAAGATCTAAGCTGAAAGCCGACAAATAGCCCATTTCGTATTACTTGTATGTTATATTTGTCCTCGGTGGAATTGCCAACCGATTTGATTGACAGACATCACACATCAGAAAGGTACCCTAGTATTCATTCAAATTTGAAGTAATATCAACACGTTTAAAACTGATTGCACTAACAAAGACTTACTACAGAAGGGTTTTAATTACAAATCACTAAAAAGAGAAAAAAAAATATACATGGATATTAAATCTTAAATACCATTAGGACGTGGTTACCAATGAGTATAGCATATTTCTGGGAAGGTTAATATAAATAATACATACTCAATAGCAACCAAAAAGGGCCGCTTGTAATCCCTAAAACTTACATCATCATCATCATCATCAGGTCTTTAAACTTACATAGTAGTCTTTAATTAATCTGCACTTACATAAGGTAGGACTTGAACATGTACAGTACAAAATCAATAAGACACAACAATGTGACATAAAATAATTATTTAGCCACATTTTGATCACGTACCCAATCTGTTTGCTCCCGACTTTCTAGCCTGCGACAGCCGAGTCAGCCACTACATCTCACGTAGCCTGCACAAAGCGCACGTTCTCAATACAAACGGTACAAAAATAGGAGAGAGTAATTTTTTGGAAGTAGTTTATTTAAAAATGTCATTTCGGTTTCAATACTGTCACGGTATTTTTTTGGGAACAAACGTGATAGGGACTTTAGATTTTTATTTGTAAATTAAAGCAAGCAGGTGATTCAAAATTGAATTTGTCACTCGTAAGTTTCTATTATTACGCCTACTACACACTTGATACTTTCAGTATTTATTGGCAATAAAAAAATAGAGTCACTTTATTTGAACTCCTTTTGGATATTTATAAAGGCGCTCTAATTCAATATGCAATAATTTACGAAAATCACTTAAATTATCCTTTTATTTATAAGACTTATCTCATAACGCTAGTTCCGTGTTTTCTATATAAGTAGAAAAACCAAAATAAGTACTTTGCAGCCTAGGGAGTGTCACATGTTGAAATGAATTAATACAACATCATTATCATCATCAAAATTTAAGAGCCACGCTCTTGTCACTGGAACTTGCTCTGTCTCTCCCTATCTCCGCCATATTCTGGCTTTGTTGTACGAAACCACTAATAAGAACATCAAGATGAACAAAACCATCATAAACTTTTATTTACATCCATAACAATATAATAAAAATAAGAGCAAACGTACGTCACAACGAAACTCTATGCACAAAACATGTACCTGCCATGTATTGATTGACATAGAACCTACTTGTTCTCTTCTAGTTCTTCACGGGTAACCATTCAGCTAATTGACTCCAGTTTCGTAACGTTACACATTGTTATGTTGTACGAGCGTGCGAACGGCGCTGTATTGTGCGACACTCATTCATGCTTTTTAGGGTTGCGTCGCAAAATATGCGAGTGAAGAAACCTTGACAGGCGTTCGTGGCCTAACACGACGTGTTACCATGTCAGTTTTTTGAATCATACCTCTCTCTTGTCTCATTATCTTGGAATGCAGTTAAATAGAAAATACATAGGGGCAAAGTATAATATTATGGTTATTAAGAAGTTATAGCAATGGACTACTTGACAAATACAACGCTTTGTAATTGTAATAATTGACACTATAATTACTAATGTACTCGTAAAATGTGTAAGTTATTTTTGTGATTTAAATTGACTAAAGAAAAATTTAACAAAAGCAATTTGTGAAGTGATTTCTATAGACCTATGCTATAGATTTTGTCCTTTATTCCAACATTATATTTTTTTTTAAAGTACCTATATAACAATAATAATGAATCAGTGTAAAGAAAATATCGACATAACTTAATCACACACATTGTACGAGTAATTATGTATATCGCTCCGTGGCGCAACGGTCAACACGCCGGCCTGTACCATACATCAGGTGAAGGTGATCCGATTGCTCGTGTGCCGTCCTATGCCATAAAAAAATCAATCCATCCATTCCCAAAATACGGAACCTGTGATCATCTGTGTTCTGACTCACGCTTGTCCGGTTTTTTATTTGCATACATTACTCCGCGCAGTGTCGACACGACTCTTTGTTTTGGCTATTACAACGTGACATATTTACAAAAACACAACCGGCCTAATCGAATTATTTGTGAGAGTTGAGTAATGCTTAAAGCTTACTTAATTTTACATATTCATTTGCAATTTCAAATGTTTCATATTTGTGTAACTGTATCTTATAGCAAGGCGATATTTCAAATTTATTCGACTATTACAAATGGTATAAATAAACTTGTATTTTATAAATATTGGCACAAAACTAAGTTCACAGTTATTATTTTCATTTAACAAAGAAGTAGAATATCTATAATAATATTATAAAGAGGAAAGATACAATTGTCGGGTATTTGTTTACACTGAATAGTCTCACTGCAGGACCAATTTTTTAAATTCTTTTACCTATAGATAGCTTATTTATCGGCGAGTGATACAGGATATAATGGGCTATTTAAAAAAAAATAGTTCGTTTGTTCAATTATCAAAAAACATTTGATACGTGTTTTTTCTTTTGCCAATCAAACAAGAAATGACAAAGATATATCCCATTAAAATTGTGTGTGACGTCACACTAGCCAGTACAGTTTTTAGTGGCCTGTGATGTCACAAGCCCCCACTCATGAACTTTAACTAACGAAAGACAAAATACGTGTAAAATATTTTTTGATTGTCTAACTGACGGTCTAATTTTATTATTAATATTTTGACCCAGGAAAGTAGCCTATTTAGGCAAGTGAAATCGCGGGAATATTGCTAGTATATTATAAATATGTATGTACAGAGACTATTGACGAGCTCCGTGGCGCAGCGGTCAACATGCCGGCCTGTGACACAGATGGTCCCGGGTTCGATCCTCGGTCAGGCCAAGATGAAAAATGATCTTTTTCAGATTGACCCGGGTCTTGGATGTTTATCTATATGTATTTGTTATAAAATATAGTATCGTTAAGTTAGTATCCCATAACACAAGTCTTACTTAATAACTTACTTTGGGGCTAGCTCAATCTGTGTGATTTGGCCGTATATATTTATTTATTATTTCTTTTCTCTTATTCTTGTATAAGCTGTTCATCGAATTGGATTCAATTCCTTATTAATATTATAATGATCATAAAAATCTAGGTCTGTCAGATATTAAAATTACATACACATAATGATTACAATAAGTACATATAAAAAGTTACTCAAGTAGCACGAAACTCGAGCAAAAGATAGTAAACGGATCGTTGCGTCACAACATTAGCGGTTTTGTTATTATCCTTCCAATTATTTTTATTATCTCCAAATTGCATGTTACTGTGATTATTATTACAAAAAGTATTGGCTTGTTTCTTTCCTGATAGACCTGGATTTGAACACGTTTTAATCGAGGAAGTGTTAAAATAGACTAGGCTATGTTACAAAATATGTTTATTAGTGTCAAATGCTACAGCACAGAAGTGAACGAAGAAATTAATGAGATTGGAATGAAGCGGCAGGATTTTTTTGTCTTTTTACCCGACTGACGCCACCCAGAAAGAGGGTAATGTTATCACGCGTATGTATAATATGTATGTGAGCATTTCTGTTCCATTGCCGCTTCATAAGTCCAAACAGATTCGTATGTTTTCCTAGAGTATCAAAGACTTTGTGAAGTTAGCAAAACATCATTAAGGCAGACGTAATTTGGTAAAAAAAAGCAGCCAGGAAAAATTAATATTGTTACTTGTTCAAAAGTCGAATGGAAACTTATCACATCTGTATCTGTTGCTGGAGTAGACAGAGCCCAGGGCGATAAGACACATTAAACTGTTGGGGCGTGTAGGAGGAAAACGTAAAAATGGGCTGGTAGCCGAATCGGTTATCAACATGAGTCATGACACTATAGCCCATTTTCAAGATCAGCTTTAAGATTAAAGAAGAAAAGCATCTAGATCATTGTATGGAAGACGAAGAAGAAGCATTAACGAGCGCTGTGGCGCAGCGGTCAACACGCCTGCCTGCGACACGGATGGTCCCAGGTTCGATCCCCGGTCAGGTCAAGATGGAAAATGGATGTTTATCTATATAAGTATCTATTATAAAATATAGTATCGTTGAGTAAGTATCCCATAACACAAGTCTTACTTAAGAACTTACTTTGGGGCTAGCTCAATCTGTGTGATTTGTCTGTATGTATTTATCATATTTATTTATTATTTTATTTATCTTATACGATTGGTGCCCAACATCTAAGCTTCATGATAAATAACCATTAGATGACATTGAAATTATATTTTTTAGAGGATTTATTACAAGATGCATTACAACACATCTATCTATCTATCTATCAGCCAGCGACGTCCACTGCTGGACATAGGCCTCCCCCATAAATCGCCTCAAATTGCGATCCTGTACAACACATAAGGAATAAAAATCCTTAAAAATAAATAGTGTCAAAAGCTGTTATATAATTCTTTGAATTAATATCGTCATTAGAATATCTATTTCAAGGATTATTATATCGAAATTACCGTTTGAGTAACATTAAGACACACTTAAACTAGTTTATTATTTTATGGGTTTTAGAACAATTGTGAAACGAGAACTTTGCAATCTCTTTAGCGGTAGCAAAGGTTAAGTATTCATCGCAAAATTATGCGAAAATTTAAAGTTGTATAATGTTACAAAATTTTATGGGACGCGATTTAAAAGAATTGATTTTGATGTCGTAAAAAGTGAAATTAAGAGGATTTAAAAGGGTTACCCAAATTTGTTAAGGCTTTGTTACTATTTGTAAATTTATATATCTTTAGTAGCCCCCCTTGGCTACGCATTATATTTATAAACCTTTCTCATTATTAATTCTATCTATTGAAGGAAGGCATAACAATCCGTACAGAAGTAATTGGGTTAATTTTGAAAATACAGCAAAGCTAAGCACTTTATTTAATAATGTTTAATAACAGTAATTAAAAAGTTTTGTAAAGTGTAACTTCTTCTATTAAAGCAAAGTTCTTTTATGCGGCAAAGTTTTAATAACTTTATAACATATAAAAATATTTTCAAATTTTTTTCGATCATAAGATACCTTCATTTAAAAAAAAACGACATACTAACCACGAGTTTAATATAAAAAATCTTTCTTTACTTAATTGATTTTCAAAAATGGATGGGCATCAATTCAATTTTATTTGAAATATATCAAAGCAGAATGATTAAAAATTGGTTTTTCTTTGAATAACGGCTACATTAACTGCATTTATCATTGCATAGCATTCATCTGCGAATAAGAAAAAGTAATACCGTTATAATATAAAAGTCGTCTATTTTGAAGTCGTTTCAATTGCAAAGTAGGTCAAACTTTTACTAATCCGCGGATAAACTTCGGTTAGTGTGTGGTGGTCAGTCGCCTGTGATATTTGATTTCCTTTCACTGTTATAACTGCCAGTTAAATGTAACCACTGGTTAGCATACCGCGCGGTTAGCGTGCTGTATGCAAACGTGCAAACTATTATTATGAATAGTATTGTATATGTATGAGGCGTAAAGATGGTTTATATAGATATTCATTTCATTGAGTCCACCAGTGACTCACTCGTTACATATAGAATGCTATTGTAAATCGCAATTTACTACATCTATAATTATATTAGAAAGAGTATAGATTTAATTATTTGTTTTTTTTTTGTATTGAAAAGGCTACATCATCATCATCATTTCGTGTAGGTGACACGGTCAGTCGACCATGCACACCCTGGTGACAGAGTTCTTCGAAACCGCCTCTCGGCTTCTGACGTGGTTCCTTTAACGACTAACAGATGGCAGCCGGGACCAACGTCTTAACGTGCCTTCCGAAGCACGGAATCATCTTTCTTATCAGACAATCAGGTGATTCATGCTTGCAATATCCTAACCAAACTGGAAACAACTTAACAGAGTATGCTTCCTGAGGAAATTGAACCCACGACCCCCGGGTCAACAAGGCAAACGCCTTAACCACTGGACCACGGAGGCAGTTAAAAGGCTACGAAACTACTGGATCGATTTTCAGAATTCTTTCACTAACAGATAGCTTATTTATCTGCAGGTGGCATAAGCTACGGGAAAATTGCTAGTATTAAATGAAGGGTGGATCTTTATGCGATATACTGAGTAATAAAACTTCCCTCGATAAAATTAATACTTAAAAGTTCTAAATCTTAATTATTTTCGTTATATTTTTTCTTAATTTATCTTAATTACGTAGTATAGATTATTTTCGTAGTAAATATAGTTAGAATACTACGTTTATGCAAGCTTAATCTAAAATATTCAAAGTTAACGGAATTTGGGGTTAAGGATACGACGCGTTGATGTCTTTTGTAGTAACTTTTAAACGGGCAGCGAGGCGTTCCGTTTATATAATATCAAACAAACATGAACAATATTAATGTTATAATTTTGTACTATACACAAGTTATTTTAAGTATTTATCTCCATTTTCAAATGTAGTCTAGTATGGAATTATTTGATTCTTCTTTTTTGAATTTCTGATGTAGCTCTGTCGACATAGGGGGTAGACAGACCTACATAGGGGGACTTTTTGCTAAGAGCATTCTCTCCCAGTCAACTTTGAGCAGAAAAACAGATAGGAATTAGGTAGTGAAGTTATTAAAAATGGTGAGTCTAAATCCATTACATAATTTCTCAGAATCCTCAGACTACTCGAGCTAATTCATGGCTCTGGTGGGTAGAGTGGGTCGTGCTCCTGCAGTGGAGACTAACAAAGACCTGATGATGATTATACTATGCAACCCTTTAACTTGTTAATTTCCTTTAACTATGGTCAGTAAAAGTGTGGCCTACTTACAAACTGACCGGCGTATGCAAAGATGTGCAAATGTGTTCGTCCAAGCGTGAGATTATGTAAATTTCGCTCGTTTTCGGCAAATCGCGGTTCATGCTTGCTCAATTTGCCTTTCTGGTTATTAAAGCCTCTCTGATTATACGGATTTTGACCCTTGTTGACGTTACATTTGTAATAGCAGCCTCCGTGGCGCAATGATTAATACGCGAGCCTGCAACACGAGGGGCTTGAATTCGATCTCCGGCCAGGTCATAATGAAAAACGATATTTTTTTAATTAGGCTGTGTCTTGGATGATCATCTATATAAGTATTTATTATAAAATATGGTAACATTGAGTTAGTACCCTATGACACAAGTCCGCAACTTTCTGCGGGGCTAGCTCAATTTGTGAAAAAAAATCCGTGTATATTGTCGAGCTCCGTGGCGCAGCGGTCAACACGCCAGCCTGCGACACGGGGGTCCCGGGTTCGCTCCCCGGTCAGGTCATGATGGAAAACGATCTTTTTCAGAATGACATGGGTCTTGGATATTTATCTATATAAGTATATGTTATAAAATATAGTATGTTGAGTTAGTATCTTGCGACACAAGTTCACAACTTACTGTGGGGCTAGCTCAATTTTCGTGATATGTCCCTATATATTTATTTATTCATTTATTTATTGACCTTCAACATGTCATTTATCAGCATGAACAACTTTTTCTTTGAAATTAAAGCTGGGTACTTAAATATCAGTCGACAATTTTCATACAAAAGTGTTCAGCCGGGGAATGAGTATGGGAATATCAAGATAGTTTACTCACACACAGCACTTCTGTGTGAATGGATGTAAAGTGTCATTTTTCGTTGTTTTAGGTATAGTATAAGTAAATATCACTCCACTTGTATGAAGCGCCATACCTATTCCCGCCAAAGCAAAGCCTCTGCAATGTACCTGGTAACGAAAGCACAGGTGAAAAAACTTCACTCATATCTTATTACACGCTTACGCAACATTCAATCTCGTCGGAAGCACGCAGCGCTCTCAAATCGATCATACGCGATTACGTCACGTTCACACGTGAACATCTCTATAAAGAGGCTGTATGGTTCCGTGTGGTTCCCGGCAGAGTAGAATAGGACCACTCCAAGTCTTTCTGTGGATGTTGTAATAGGCGACTTAGGAAACACGAGCTAAACAAAGCTTACAAACATCAAAGAGGCCTCTCCAACCCGTCAGGCTAGCGTAGAGGGTGTAGGCCAAATTCTCTGACGACTCTAGATAATGTATGGCTCTGGTAGTGCAGAGACGGTCGTGCTCCTCGTATTAGAGGCTAAAAAGACCAGATAATGATGATGATGATAGTTCCTTATAGACTTCTTACTTTCCAAATTACTTAGATTATTAAAAGTTTTCTAGTAGCTTTTACCAGCCGATTCCCGAGCATAAGCCTCAAATGAAAAAACTCTTAAGGATTGGACAAGGTTTTAAGATGTATCTTCTATAAAGTTATACTTTCGTTGTATCCCAAGCACGACCAAACAAAAGTTCAAGACTTTGTGTGTGCACAGTATACATAATGTGGGACTTACACCATTTGTGTATTTTTTTATTTAAGCACTAGTTCTTGATAATGAGAGACTTTGGAATCGATTTTTCCCAGGTAGTGACACTTTGGCAAGAAGTATTTTTAACGGCAGATCTTTAAATTACCGCTTGTCACCCGTACGATTGAAAATATTCCTATTCCCTTTATCGTCCATTTTCAATTCAATTATTATATGCAATCACGCCACGTTAACACATGAATCCCAATTAAGATTAAATTGGTTTTTTGCGGACTTCTTATTCCCGAATTACATATGCGTTTATCAGTAATTTTACTTATTACTGCTAAAAGCATATTATACAAAAAATTGTCTAGCTCCGTGGTGCAGCGGTCAACAGGCCGTTTGCCACCGCCTGTGACACGGAAGGTCCCGGGTTCTATCCCCGGTCAGGTTAAGATGAAAAACGATCTTTCTCAGATAGACCTGGGTCTTGAATGTTTATCTGTATTTGTATTTATTATAAAATAAAGTATCGTTGAGTAAGTATCCCATAACACAAATCTTATTTAAGAACTTACTTTGGGGCTAGCTCATCTGATTTGTCCGTATAAAAAACAAATATATCTGTATATTAAATAAAACCCCGTCATACTCTACTCTATAACTTTTCCTATTAGGCCAATGCTTGAAAATCGAAATTTTCATACAAAAATGTTCGGCTGGCCCGTATTTGACCCTTTGAAAAAATGTTGTTCGATATGAATGACGGGTTAATTTGATCGTTTAAGAAACAACGGCGTAAAGTCCTAACATCCTGTATATTTTGTACCAAAATTAAAGCCTTGTCGAATTACAGCATTTCAAAAATTTTGTCACGCTTTTCTCCCTTGCGGTGTAGACAGAGCCAAGTCTAAAAGAACTAAAGCCCACGTCTAGCATGTTGGTGGTCGTGTAGGTGGAAAATGAAATCAATATAGTGATGGGTTGCTAGCTGCATCGCCTATTGATATGATTCTTCAGATTTTTGACCATTCCCTCAGTTTTTATGATCCGTACCGGAAGAAAAGCAGCTGATATATTCTATGCTTTTTTCTCTTCTAGACCAGCATAGAAGATGTAATAATACCGAATCAGTATTCTCACAAACACGAGACGTCTCGAATCAATTACCTGTTCTCTAAATAGTTAAACAATTTAGATCTAAAATAGTCCAAACGGTACTCCGCCGCGGGGTCGGCACGTGCAACGTATTCTATTTTATAACGCGGCCTAGGGCGAACCTCTAACCAATTGAGTATTACTATTAAACTAATACAAAACAGGTAACGTTTGTCTGTACACATAAACAATTCAGAAAATTCAACATTTCGTACATTTGACGAAATACTTCAAAAAGTTTTAACATAACATAGGTACAAACCATTTCGAATAATTACATCCAATGTTTTTTTTTAATTCCTAAGGTGCCAGATTTCTTTAAAACACAGTTTCAGGATTGAATAAAATTAATAACTATTAATCCTTGGGGGAGGCCTATGTCCAGCAGTGAACTTCTTGCGGCTGAAATGATGATGATGATGATGAAATAACTTAAAAGTCATGAATTTCAAATACATTTTTTGATACAATTCTCTATTTTTGCCCATTGTCTGGACTCGTTTTAGAATTTCTGTGCTAAATAAGCAGCTGGTTCGACCAACCTCTTTCTTTTTTCCGAAATAAGTATGCCGTTTTATTAATACATAGATTACATTTTATACTTACATAATCTTAATTTACGTACTGCTCTGTAATCTTCTTTAATAACATTATATTTAAACAACACTTACATGTCCTTAATCCGCCATCCCAGTTACCATTTCCGCCTCAAGTCGCAAGTCATTGGCTATCAAAATAATCGATACGCACAGACTTGGTCAGGCGTCAAATCGATCTTACATAACATCGACGCAAAATATATAGAGCGTACAGAATCATCTTAGACTTTAAATACAAGTTCTTATTATTAGTTTGTTTGTAGCTACAATAATTGAAATATTTTTTCCCTTTCGTATATCTAAAAGGCAAACAAAAGTGACTGGTTTTACAATCTGTCTAAATAACATACAACAAGCTTCTAATAAACGACTGTGTTTTGTCCCCTTTGACCCCAATGAATTTGAACTGTTTTGTCTGTGATATAACGATAGATCAGTAGAGAAATGAAGATGTGTGAACAGTATTACAGAGATACTATTAGAAAAATAGCCCTAAATACCCATTCAAAATCTCTTATGAAATACTATTTACAGTTCTTAGTTAGTATGTGAAACTTTTCTTATCATTTTGTAAAAAAGACCGCGTTTTATAATTTCTTTTAAATTGGGACAGCTTTGGACCTTGAAAATTTCAGCTTAAGACCTTTTTGTGAAGTTCTGGACGGTAAGTACCCAGACGCCTACTTTATGTACTAGCCAGACAGTTACATGCTTCGTAAGGCACGTTAACCCGTTGGTCCCGGCTGTCATCATTGATGGCAGCCGTTAAACTATGTCAGATAACATTTAGCAGCTTGAAAAATCTGACACTAGTGTCTGATAGTAACCGCTTATACACATGAAAAACAAACAAGTCACATTACTAGCATATAGAATTATGATTAAGGTCCATAAACATTTAAGTAACTCGTCTATGATTATTATATTTTGTCACAGACTGCCTTCACGCGAGGTCACTCCTTGGTCATCGATGCTCAAATAAACTACGTCATTTTGAATGTCATTTGTGAAGATAGATTCGGTAAGAGGATTAATGGTTCCGTCGAAGAGGTTAATAAGAGTGCATTTTGCATAATAATTATTATTACAGCTTTTTATTACCTTGTTGTCTTATTCAAAATATCAATAGCCGTACCGTATAACATTTTCATAAATAGAAAATTCCACATACCTCCAGGCCTATTAGACACTTCAAAGATTTATAAAATGAATGAACTTTTGAGTTTGATCTTAATCGGTGTGTCTAGTTGCGTTTTCCGGATCAACATACCTATATGGATCTATTTGCTTAATTTGCCAATACGGTGTAATGCGTTTTTATGGTCACTTCAACATCCATTACGGCTTTCGTATGATCGACTATTTTTATCAAGATACAGTAACTGTAATGGAAGTTAAAGCGACCATCAAAACGTAGTAGTACATCGTAGATGTCAAAAGTTAGCAAAAAAGCCTACTGCGGGGCGTATTGATTCGGAAAACATAACTAAACATACCCAGTATGATCAAGCCTAAAATTTTCTCGAGTAATTCCACAACACGTCCCAAATACCTACGGCCCATTTGGGACAAATTGCAGATAATGAAAATTAAATAAAATTTCATTCTGCATATTCGTCCCATGTTTATAAATGGTACATTCAGTAGAAAATGTGTTAGTGTAGAAATAAAAAATAACATTGAATTTATCAAACAAAATATAAAATTTAGATTTTTTCTATAACTACTGAATAAAAAATTGTCTTGTCTCACTGACTGTACTAAGCGTTGATAAGGTTTAAAACTCAATACAAAAAATAATGGGACGAGATACAGAATAAAAATATTGTAAATTTTGATTTTCTTTTATTCGTCCCAAATGGGCCGTAGGTATGTGGGACGAGTCGTAGAATTATCATTTTTTCCTAATCAAGTTATAAATCTTTGAAGTAACATGACAGCCACGTACGTAATACGAGAGTTTAACATTTTACCAACAGTGAAAAGAATATAAATCGAGGTGTCAAAAGATAATGTTTTTGAAGTCAATTTATCATAAGATTTACTTGTGGAATTTTTTGGAAGTTATGGAATTTAGAAATCATAATCAAATGACTATGCACTTTCTCAATTTATTTTTAGATATTTATATATTCTATTGTTAATAAGTATTATGTAAAATGAACTCTCATTTAATATGTTTTGTTTTAATAAAAACAATATTAAAATTAGCTTTCAACTTCTGATCGTTCAAGTACGGTATACTGGATATTGTAGTCGAAGAGTTTATATATAGGCACGGAGTGGTTATAATAAACCAAGGAATATAATAGACAGCTTACTGAGTACTAGTATCATACGATGTTTTTCAATACATTTGCGATTAGCAAAGAGTAAGACAAGAATGCAGTTTGGAAGATAAGTAATTTATTAAAGTAAAGAATTAAAGTAGTTTAAGTTCATTAATATTAATCAGGTACATTTATTTACGTGTTTTTTCACTCATCTCAGCAATTCCTTGGATGCCATGAAAAAGGCTAAATTAGGCTATTGGGATATTAATTGATTGAATGATATTGAATAGCAAATGTATTGAAAAATAATTTTGAAGATCTCTAATCACCTGTAATAAAACAGATTGTCGATAACTAGCAAAAACGTGTGCCTCTAATCGCCATTATGGAACCATCAAACTGTATCGGTCGTTTAGCTTTTTGTCCAAAACTACCGCAAAAACCTTCAAAGAACTTTTAAACTTATTGCATTCGTGATAAAGAAGATTTTGGTTGAATGTGGATTCAAGTTCATAGTTCGATCATTTCTTGCATCAGTAGCTGTGATGATAATGCAAATAATTAATACTTTTTTTGAGTAGTTAATGTAAAATAAATAAAGATTAAATAATAGATTCTATTTCTGTTAAATTTATAAATAAAATAAATAAATGACTTTAACAAACACTTCCGAACACTTCGATTTTGATGAAATTTCAAAGGAATCAATTTCAAATATAACCACTTCATATACTCTTTCAAATCTGTTCATTAATGACGGAGTTATGAGGTAACAAATCTCAACTAATATTATAAATGCGAAAGTAAGTTTGTATACTGATTTGTTTGTTTGTTACCTCTGCACGCTTTATCTACTGAACCAATCTTCATGATATATGATTTTAAGCTTTTGCGGTCACAATCACTATTATGTTCACTACGGGACTTACGGCGATTATTTTTGAATTCTGTCTGATATTTCGACAATATCAGACAGAACTCAAAAACAATCGCGTTAGGTTAATAGCAATCTTCATGATATTATGCATACACACATCTTATAGTACCGAGAAGGTCAAATGGTACGTTTTATCACAGAAAATGTTCTATACCTGTGGGATTTGCGATAAACGACTCGGAAAATTTATACGGCAAAATTAAACGCGAGTGAAGCTGCGGGTAAAAGCTAGTATTTAAATAAACACAGATTCAAATTGAGTACCTCCTCCTTTTTTCGAGTTTGAATTAATTTGTTTTACTTTACACCTTGATTACTGGTGACTAAATAATTACCTACTCTCATTTTCATCGATAAATAAATAAATATATACGGACAAATCACACAGATTGAGCTAGCCCCAAGGTAAGTTCGAGACTTGTGTTATGGAATACCAACTCAACGATACTATATTTATTACAAATACATATATAGATAAACATCCAAGACCGGGGATCTAACCCGGGACCATCCGTGTCGCAAGCTGGCGTGTTGACCACTGCGCCACGGAGCTCGTCATCGATATGTGCCCCTTTTCCTTTTATTCAAAATCGATAAACAAAACAAAAATATCTGTCTCCAGCGACCTTTACAGGATGTTACATGATTTACATAACACAGACCGGCTGCCCATAACTTTAATAGTAATAACTCATTACTGTATACACTTTCACGCCTCATGTACGGCCGGACACACTTACACTTTCGCGCGGACCGGTCTCGGTGTGTGAATGGTTTCAGGATGGGTGCGGTTTATATAAAAGTATAAGTTTAGCTCAGGCAACGCCCAAAGCCGAGGTTCGACCCTCCTGGGAACCCTTTGGTGATGTTTGCCTTACAGGTTGTGGGCACTCTGCTCTCACCTTAAAAACTCCGGTGAAGTAGCGAAAGCTCATTTGGAGCTAGCTATATAGTCCATTCAAAAATATATATACTTTTCTCAGCCATCTTGTTTTATATTTCCCATAGAAACTTTAGCATAAATTGAGAAAATATAAAATTTCCCTAATAATTAGGGTACATTTTTAATATTCTTTGATCAAGATAATTTCGTATTTGCCCAAGATAATAAACACCAGGTTTCATAGCAATCCTTCAGAAATTAGTAATTTTTTCTGCTAACTTACAACCCTTATGTAAACTCTATAAGAGTGTAATTTAAAATCCTTTGAAAGAGTTAATTTTAGTATTATTATTTATTTAAATGAGTAAATCCTAATCCTAACTAATATTATAAATGCGAAAGTGAGTTTGTTTGTTTGTTTGTCACGCCCAACCTACTGAACCGATCATCATGAAATTTTGCATACACATAGGTTAGGGTACTGAGAAGGACATAGGCTATATATCACGCGGGCGAAGCCGCGGGTAACAGCTAGTGATTGATAAATGTATAAATGTAAAATCAAGAATAAAAGGACGCTCCCATAAAATAATCGTGATCTTTTGTAGTTGCATCTTGATTCTATAAAAGCATGTCAATTCTGCTATTCATTTATTGCTGAGACGTCATACCACAAGTAATTAAGAAAAACAGTAACCTTGTGAAATATTTTTTGAAAATTTGTACATAGGCATGATAGTGTCATGTAAAAATAAGCATACGTGTACCATAAAACTTTAGACCAACATGGCTCTGTTGATTTTTCCCTTTAAATCCTAAAATGTTTACCTTCAATCAATATTTAAGGTTTACACTCGATAAAGGACAATCGATAATGCAATGTTGACCACGAGACCTTTCCGTGAATTCTTAAGGGTCTGCAAACAAATGTTAAGGGTGATCAAAATAGTTGTAACAAAGTATATTTACGTTTATAGATACGAGTAGCCTCTGAGGCGCAGTGGTTAACACGCCAGCCTTCTACACACTTAGACCTGGTTCGATCCCTGGCCAGGTTATGATGGAAATCTTCCTTTTTTTAGATTGGCCTGGGGCTGAGATATTTATCTATATAAGTATCTTTTATAAAATATGGTATCCCGTTCAAAATTTACCGTGCGGCTACCTCAACTTGTGCGATTTGTCGCTATATAGGTATTAATTATCAATTTTATTAACTTTTACATTACTGCTCAACAAAATATGTTCTTTTTAAATGTAAAAATGATTGGTTAATCCCTTTGAAACATAATTTTCTGGCGACTGGTGAACGTCGTGAAATGTCCGGCAAACCTTCACATTTACTGCAAGCACTCATTGCAGGGCTCAGGGCTTGGAACGGTGACAAATTTAGAGGCCCTCAGTATAAGCCGGTTTAAATTGGTCGGATCCAAGTTGCGATTGTGAAATAATTCTATCTGATTAGTTTAATTATACAATCCGATACTTAGAGGGCGACTCAGCCCATCAATATGAATAACTATTCCTGAGGGCTTATACAGGAAAATCGAAAATAAGATTTTCCTGTATTTAAAATAACATTGATATTTCCAATTATATGGTTTTTAAATAGCATTACAATGCTCGGTATATTATTAAAACTGAAAACATGTGATACAAAGAATTCGCCACAGGTAGTTTAATTGAGTAAAAGCTTTCTTCAATTTATTGTTGTTTTATAATGAGGGCAATAACTGCTTGTAACTGTTTCAGGAACTTTCATAGAGGGTTTATAGCATGGATGCAAACAAAAAATGTAACCATTTCAACTCCTGTCAAGTACACTTATATAGTCATACTTAACAACACCAATCTCTACAAACTTTAAAATTATAGCATTCCACAAACTAAATAGTAAAAACTTACCTCGCAAATAAAATCAGTTATTACGTACCATTATGTACCTCGCTAGTTTTTTCACGACTGTCAACAAAGGCGCCCATTGTGAACATTAGCGGGTCGCATCGTGACATAACCGTCGCTAAAACAATCACACAAAAATGACCCTTTTTCCAAAACCTATTAGGACGAAAACTCTAGAAGCTTTTCAGCGAAAGTGAACATCGAATTTGTTTGTATTTCTGTCTATTACCATAATAGAATTTCGCTTTCTATTTACGGGCAGGGCGCGTGGGCTCAATGGTGGCTAGTCTGGCCTTTTTTCACTTTGTTACAAGTTGCAAGTCGATGAACTTGGGTCTAGTGGCTAGTTTAGAGTAACAACATATTTGAACACAATACCAGCTTTAGCTCGGTAAGCTGTCCACTCCACTTAGAGAAGTTCAAAAGTCCAATTAAATATAACTACTCAACGACCGGTGATGTAAAATAATGATGTTAGGTACTTTTACCAAACATACTACCAAGTAATTGACTACTGAAGAAATGAATTATATATTTTTTTTATTTGATCTATTTTAGGTGTGAAAGAATTAAAATTAAAGATGGCGTTTCTTGGTTCACCTAGGCTTAAATCTTAAACACATATTTACCTTCCCACTAGCAAATACAATGTTATTAATGTACAAGGCTGAATGGTCCTATTGATTTATTGACAAAACCAACTATTTCTCAGATCAGAAGGTGGAGTCAATGTCAAACCTTGTGATTTCTTAGGTATGCGGCCTCCGTGGCGCAGAAGTTAACACACCAGTCTACAACACGGTTCGATTCCTGGTCAGGACAAGATGGAAAACGATATTTTTCTGATTGGCCTGGGTTTTGAATCTTTATCTAGTCAGTTAGTATCCTACGACACAAGTTCACAAAAATTTATGTGACTTGTCCATATATAGGAGAGTGTAGGCCAAATCCTCTGACTACTCAAGCTAATATGTGGCTCTGGTAGTACAGAGAGGGTAGTGCTCCTACAGTGGAGACTAGAAGGACCTGATGATGATGATGGTGATGATGATGATGATGATGATGCACATATATATTAATTTTATCTCGTCATCATCATCAAGTATTTTTAGTCTTTAATGTAGGAGCACGACCCTCTTTGTCTACCAAAGCTATATATGAACCAGAGTAGTCAGAAGATATGGACTTCACTCTCCACGCTGGAAAGATGGATTGGAGAGGTGTCTTTGCTGTTTATAGGCCTAGTTTAGCTTGTGTTTCCTAAGTCGCCTTCTACGACATCCACGGTAAGACTTGGAGTGGACTTATTCTACTCGGCCGGGAACTACACAGCGATATTCTTTTTAGTTTTTTTTTTTATTCAATATGATAATCCTAAATTAACTAACAAATATATGCCCAAGATAACCTTAGTAAACACAATAATACAGCGGTTAGCATTGTACCCACAAGGCCGAACGAACGGGTCCTATTGATTTATTGGCAAAACCAACAATTACTTGCAAATATTTGTGGTGTTATTGATAATAGAGGCCAAATATTTGAGATTGTTATTGTTATTAATAAATTATTATGTAAAACAGATAAATTAAATCTACGCTAGCTGTCTCTAAACCGAAATAGTTTAGCGTAAAACATTTACAGAAATATCTGGTCATTATAAAAAAATTATAAGGTTGTCCGACCACTTGCAGGCCTATTTGCTAACTTTTGACAACTACGGTGTGCATCATTTTCATGGTAACTTCAATATTCATTACGGCTTCGGTATAAATAACTATTTTTATTTATGATATGAAAACCGTAATGGATGCTAAAGTGACAATCAAATTGTTGTACACTGAGTAAGCAAATCGGCCTGCTGGTCGGTGGGTGTCCAACGCTGCGCTTGCCGGTACGTGGTCGCTATTCAAGAACCTTTCTGCCCCATCGACCATCGGTTCTTCGCGCTATGTGTGTGTGTGACCAATAAATATTTGTGCATACGTTATTGTTATACTCCTTCATCGAGTGTCTTTGTTCTAGATCCGGAATTTGATGACAGGCACCATTTGCTATTTCCATTGAATCGTGGTAAGTCATTCGCCGTGTGGTTTTGTTGTCTTCCCGTGGATGTCATAGAAGGCGACTTGGGAAACTCGAGTTAAACAAAGCGCAACAAGAGCTAAATAAACATCAAAAAGACCTCTCTAACCCGTTTGGCCAGCGTGGAGAGTGTAGGCCATATCTTCTGAATTCTCTGGCTAATAATATGTCTCTGGTAGTACCGAGTGGGCCATGCTTCTCCAGTGGAGATTAAAAAAGACCTGACGATGATGATGAAGTCATTTGTTTAAAATCACTTTCATTCAACGAAAACAAAATATGTTCTGTATTACTCTGACATTATCGCCTATGTATGATACCATTTGTTACAATCGATATACTTAACGATAGATATAAATCAATCATTAGTCAAAAATTTATACGTCAGTTGGACAACTTAATTATCTCGAAGCGAACGGCTTAATAGCCGCCTCGCCCTAAACACAGACGTTAAATTAACTATAGAACACAATACTGTTATTATCTAACTAACAAGTTACACCCCGATCGGTCCACTATCACTATCTACAACTAACATACACCTGACATTCAAAACAATCTTAATCAGTAGTAAATATAGTTCATAATTGCAGATTTCTAGTGCGTTGTAACTTGGTACACATACTCGTATTTGATAAGACAAGACGACTTTCGTACCTTTCTAATAGTACCTAATAGGTAACTTTCTATCATAATAAAAATCCAACTATGTGGTGTGGCCATAAACACAGAAATATGAAGTAATCTGCGCTGTGCTGCGTTTACAACAGTTTAGCTAAACTGTTTACATTTAATAGATAGTAGTAAGTGCTATTGTTTTATTTTTTATTTTTTTAAATCAAACAATTGAATTGGCGGTGGACAGGACACATGACCAGAGAGAGCAGAGCGAAGTGGATAAACATTGTGACTGAGTGGTTTCCCCTGGACGGCAAAAGAAAGAGAGGCAGACAATACAAGCGATGGGTAGACGACATAAAAATGGTTGGAGGAGCGCTATGGAGTAGGATAGCAAAGGATAGGAAAAGCTGGAAGATGCTGGAAGAGGCCTATGTGTCACGAGACACGCTGGACACACATGCCAGCAACATGGCTTAATAATAATAATAAAAAGTAAGTACTATCAATTAGGCATTGGCATGGAGTGAACGTTTGCGAGTTTTGTTGTGCGTGACCAATAGGATTTACTCAGCAAATAACGAAATTTTTATTTCTTTATACTAACAGTTTATACATATAACCGTTTATTATTTTATGTCGTGCTTCGGAAGGCACGTTAAGCTATTGGGTTTGGCCGTTACAATTTGCAACAATCGTTAAGATATGTCAGATGCCTTCAGTTATAGGCAGCTTGAAAATTCTGACACCAGTAATTACCGCTTCCATGCACTAAAAACAAAAAGAAACTATATTCTTGTCCTCTTAAGTATAATTTATGATGGTTTAATAAGAAACATTATATATAGTTTACTGTCTTTTTTGCACATAGAGTCCAGATAATTGAGCCATTTCATACATTTACTTTTGTGACTTTTGTATCGCTTAAACAAAAAATATTTTTTTATATATTTTATTAATATTTGAAATTTTAAAAGCTGATAACAATATGCACCAAGACAAAAAATAAATACTAATTGTTTTTGAACAAACTCTTACATACATATAATATATTGAACTAAGCCAATGCAAACGTGCCCTAAAGCGAAACTCGTTTTATTATGAAAATAAACTTAGTGATATGGTATCGGCGTTTAATAGTTTAAAAGCTGTATATACGGGTTATTGCTCTAATCAAACGGAGAAACTGTTGAAAGCTTGCTAATATTATCAAGCCTTGAAATCGAGACGTCATAAATAAGAAATAGATTTTTGAATTCACTACCACCGATAGCAAGGCATTGGTTGTAAAATTTCCAATACGTAGAATAATAATCTATCTGTAATTTAGAAAATAATTTTATAGTTTCATCAGATACAATTTTTACTTTCCGTCAGTATGCTCACATTATGCGCTTTATGTCTTCACCCTCTTAATCATTACGTTTTAAGGGCCCCACGTAAAGCCGCAATGCCATACAAACGTAGTTTCGTTTTAGTTTTACAACAGTTAAGCCAATCTCAACCAAATTCCTTACTACGACCGGATAAGGCATATTGATGTTTATAATCAGATTTCAATTAAAAAAAAATACCTATACAAAATTACAGCGATTTGAAGTTTCGTATCGAAAACTTGTACTCGCTGTAATTTTGTATAGGTAAGGGACTCTTAAAATCTTCCATGCTGGTATGGGAGAAAAGAAAAGACATAGAATACGGTACTTGCCTAATGTTAAGATTATATAAAATTTGTTTCCAATCATACTAATTTCTATCTAAAAACACTATAAAGAACACTTTAAATTTGATATAGATTCGTTAAGTGATCTTAAAGCTTCTTTAAAGTTCGGTGAATAGGACCATTTTCTAAAGTGTGAAAATGTTTGATTATAATTATACTGTATTGTAGTCCGTTAAATTTATAGCAACTTTTATTATGAAACCATAACCACAAACGAAATATTTCGTATAGCTACCAAACAAAGTTCTCACGCCACCCATACAAAATACAAGCTTGAGACGTCACAAATATGTAGGCATTTCAGAGGCGCGTTTTCACGTCTAAAAATTAACGTCTAAAAACATGTGTCTTTAAAACTTTTATATCGTTATAAAACCTTTGTATTTCTGTCACTATTGTGTTTATTTTTGGGAGGTCTTTACATAGCAACATGAAAAAAAATTTAGTCAACATGCCAATTAGCTGCTTTTCTTACCGCGCAGACTGTAAAAGCCGAGGAAAAATTTATGAAATCACATAAAAAGGCAAAGCAGCCCCATCAAAGCAGTATCGCCATCTTGTTTTTCGCAATACTGAAGAGCGAGAAGTAGATAGTTTATCGTGCGATATAAACGGCGTCGCGGGAGCTATGCTACGGGGGCTGCTAACAACTCGTCACTATTTTGATTTCGCTTTTCACGTTTACCACACTAACACGCTAAACAGCGAAGTTTTTTTACAAAATAGAGTTGCGCCACAACTAAACACAGATAACGCTACGTGCCATATTTAATAGATATTAATATAGCTTCTAACTATAAAAGGCATTTTTGATTATTGCATTTTTTAGGACTACATTTTATGTTTCTAATATTTTTTTAAACATCTATGTAGCTAGCTCCCAGTGAGCTTTTGCTACTTCACCGGACTTTTTAAGGTGAAGCCAGAGTGCCCTCAACCTGAAAGGCGAACGTCACCAAAGGGCCCTCAACCTGTGAGGCGAACATCACCAAAGGGCCCTCAACCTGTGAGGCAAACATCACCAAAGGGCCCCAGGACGGACGGTCCTCGACTTTGGGCGTTGCCTGTGTGTGCTTAGAGAGACAGCAAACTCTCATATGCCTGATGGGCCGCGATTTGTATGTGTAGCCTGAAGGGCCGAACTAAGATATTTCAAATAAATGCGTACTATTTTTTTTACGCATAAACACATTCTGATTAATCTAATTAACTAGCAGTGGACTAACTGCAATCCCAACTATCCCAACTAATATTATATATGCGAAAGTGAGTTTGTTTGTTTATTTGTTTGTTACGCTTTCACGCCGTATCTACTTAACCAATCATCATTAAATTTTGCATACACATAGGTTAGGGTACTGAAAAGGACATAGGCTATATATTACGCGGGCGAAGCCGCGGGTAAAAGCTAGTCTCACTATGATTTTAAGAAGTTGCGTTTGCCAAAGCGTGAGGATCCGGATGAGATATCAATTCCTGTAGAATTATAATACTACGGCAAAACTAATACCTTTAAAATCATCTTTTGTCATGACGCGATTCCCATTGACGCAAAATAAAAACCTTTTTGATATCCACCTTGACACCTGATTCTAATCTCTAAATCCTGATTTATATAACTCAGCATTTATCCCGTATTACGATTATCGCTGGATATTAGCAACATTGTAGCGTTGAAACACAATATTTGTAGCGGCTGATGCTATCAGCGGCGCGTGCGATCTCCCGGAAACTATAAACTTCCCCAGCAAGCAGCTGCAGTTACAGAATTGCTGCTTTTGGAATTATATCAGAGTTGATTAATTACTAAGACTGTGATAACTGTATCTCCGAGAGATGTTGAGTTTGTGTATTTTATACTTTGAAACACTAGTTTGTTTTTCTCACAAGTTAACATATCAATCTGTGTGATTTGTCCATACATAGGTATTTGGACAAATCACACAGATTGAGCTAGTGAAAGTAATATTATCAGATACTAACTCAACGATACTATATTTTACAAGACCTAGGTCAATTTGAAAAAGATAATTTTTCATCTTGACCTGACCGGGGATCGGTCCCGGGACCACCCGTATCGTACGTTAGATGTATGTAATCATCTTTGGTACGCATGTGCCGTACGTATGTATGTTGACAGACGAGTTGGTGAGAGCAGTTTGTTTGGCTCATATCGGTTCCGACGCTGCTGCCCATCAAAACCATTTTAAGCGAAGGAAAGTCTTAGGGAACGTGATAATATATTTGGGATGCTCAAACTCAAATGGATAGGGGATCAGAAAGGAGAAGGTCGGTAGGCCGAGCGCGCGTACCCGTTTCCTTACTTGCAACCACGGACAGGTAGTTGAGGATAACACCCCTGACCACTTATATGCTTACTGAAGCGGAATAAGCGCTAATATGTAGTGTGGCTACAGTGTGGTAGCTCACGCAGCATCGTCCGGTTTAGCAACGCGCGCGGAAATGGAGCGCGACGTAGCATCTGTGCAGTTGCGCCTGGCTACCTGTAGCGGATAGGGTTGTCGCTCTGTTGTTAGCGTTAGGGTTGTTCTTGTTACTCTGAGAAGCCCAATGGGCGTAAGCATTATTAGCGCTTACGCATGTTAAAAAACCCCGGGCGTAGTCCACACTTAAATTTGGGACCGCAAGTGGCATTACAATATTTACAATATCTCGAGCTCCTCCGTGCGTCGGAAGGTATGTTAAACCCTAAAGTTTTCATCTTCTTCTTCTGTCTCTCTGCTGCCTTCTTCTTTCTTCCGCTTTTAAACCGATTGAGATAAAATTCGATATTAAAATAGTTTAAGGTAGGCACACACATACCACCCACGCGGCTCTTAAGGCAATATGAGAGTAGCTGGTCTTCAGCTTTGCGCACAAAAGGCAACGTCCAAAGCCAAGACCCTTATCTCATCTGGGGGCCCTTTGTGAAGTTGCCTGAGAGCACACTACCTTCACGTCAATAGCCCATTACAATCCAAAAGCAAAACAGGTCAGTCTAAGAAACCTTTTCATGTTTTGTTTATTCAATTCACAGAGCAAGACTCTGCTTGCACTATGAATTTAAGCCGAGCTCCTTGGTTAAAGGAGTAATAACCACTGCGTTAAAGAGGCCTTAGAACTTACGAAGACCAACCCTAGCCATCATGTGTGCTTCTGAGAATGCATTGACTTGCTCTGTTGATTATCAAAGAGACCCCTCCAACCCGTCTGGCCAACGTGGAGAGTGTAGGCCAAATCCTCTGACTGCCCTTGTTAAATATATGGCTCTGGTAGTACAGAGAGGGTCGTGCTCCTGCAGTGGAGACTAACAAGGACCTGTTGATGATGATAATGAACCACTGCGTAAAAAGGCCTTAGAACTTACGAGCACCAACCCTAGCCATCATGTGTGCTTCTGAGAATGTATTGTCTTGCTCTGTTGATTATTAGCGCGGGAGAAAAGAGGCCGCTGCTCGGATCTCATAATGATTTTAAAATATCGCACTCTTTAGATTCTAGCGTTAACACTACTTAGCTACTGTTAAATTCAAAGACATTAATTAGTAACTATTGAACGTTTTAAATTTACATCTCAGGTTAAATTTGCCAGCTGATTATTGAAAAATTAGTTTTAAATATCTTTTGTTTTACTTTCATGGTTATCAACATAAGAATAAAACATTTCGGGATATTTACCGTGATTATTGTAGTTTATTTGAGTCTCTTCATGATCATTGTCTATGTAACTGGATCGAAATATCAAAAACTCAAATAAACCACAGTAATCAAGGTAAATGTCGCGATATGTTTAATTCTAAAATTTAAATATCTTTTACTTAATAAGAAAAACAGTTATCTACTTGAAAATAAAAATTAAGCTAAGATATCGGGTCACCCGAAGTTACTAAAAATTTATGAGCGAATGCACCTCTAGGCTAAACGGGCTCCCCACTGAGCAATTCAAATTCACCAATAACTCATTCCTAATTAATATCTATTCAAGTAATTTTATCAGAAACATCATCACAATTATGACGAAACGAGACATCAAGTGCTGAGGTCAATACGCATCAAGAGGTCAGTATCATACCGATTGTTAAAATACAATCTATCATAGTCCACTTGACCTTCGTAGTAGGATGGGGGCCTCAAAAACAATAGATTTATTTATTTCCACATCCTCCAATTAATGTGAATGGAACAGATAATGTTTCGCAAGTTAACAATGATCCTAGTTTTAGAGCATTTCGGTTAAGTTTTGAACTTGATTTAGGCGTAGATAACGTTCCCACAAGATGTGAGAATGGCTGTAACTGTGTCTAGTAAGACTTTAATTCAACCAGAGAAACGTTGTAGTCTGTAAACTGTAAATTAATAAACACAGTTATAAATTAGTATCTCTTAATCAAAACTACACGATGTTCATTTATGATTAGTTTGGCTAACAAAAAAATTTTTATGTGAGAATAATTAGTACAGTAGTAATCAAGGCCCGAGATATTAAGAATTGAAGACTGTTTATCAAAAGATATTTGTGATAAAAATATAGTATCTTCATTTTAATTTTGTATGATTTTAACAGCCCGAAGTCGACACAGATCAAAGAAAGGTTGTTCAAAGAATGAAAATTTGAGCGTTAATTAAATACTATTTCTTAAGTCCACCTTATGAAAAAATAAACTTTAGATCAGTTCACTAAACCAAACTATTGCAACTATTCAAAAATAGATAAACATGCCACAGACATTAAGTGTAAATGAAACATCTAAACCGAGGCAGATGGCAAAGAATCGAACGGTCGCAATCGTACAACAATCTGAAGAATTTCTTAAAGATCTGATAAAAACAGATCAAGACGTCGCATTCAGTAATAATATAAAGTCTGTGCCAGATGCGGCATTAGAATGGACGTGAAATGCCATATAAAAATTGGTTGCTTCTATACAACATTTCACGTTTATTCGTCTCGATCGATTTTAACCCCAGACCGAAGAGGCGGGTGTTCTAAATTCCACATTTGTGTCATCGTAGTTGATGATAAATTAAAATTTTCGTAGCTTTCTTTTGATTTATGGACGAGGAAATGTATCGCGCCCAAACTAAAGAGTATCCACTCCTTATCAATTTTAGTCTAAAGTATTTATCGTTAAAATTGCAGTTTTGCTAAAATGACGTAGGGTGGGCAGGCCTAGGATCTTCAGCTAATAGCGATTACCCAGAATTTTGAACAGCCAGCCAAGATCAAAAAATTATATATTTTTTGATCAAATGATAAATATAACAAATAAAGTTCAATCTTCAGTTGGTCCCTGGTCAGGTCTTAATTCAGTTCAATTAGAGCTGAAATCAAAATTGTAAAAATTAGTGTTATCTTTTGTCAGTCAGTAACGTCAGTCAGATGCACAAATATTTCAAGAGTTATGTTATTTATACTTTATTGCACAACTTAAAATAAGTGTACAAATGGAGGACTTAATGCCATTCAATTCAATTATCGGTCTACCAGGCAATCATTGGACCAATCAGAAAAATCAGTTTGGGTGGCGCGATAAAGTTATCCTTCTATACAACTATTATTTCGCAGTTGTAGAAGTCAGTGGCAATAATGGCGGAGTAGAAACTTTCGTGGGAACACCGGTGGCATGCGACATGACGGCAAATGATTGCTCTGCCAATCATACGGACATCATGCGGGTTAAGCTGCATCTGATGGAATGCATAGGGATAAATGGACAGGGTATGCAAGGGAAGAAATTTAAATTTTTTTGAAAACTGAATGTAAACAACATATAAACTGTAAAATAAACTAAATTTATCTTTGGAATTGACGTACCAGGGTTTTTATGTAGAATTTGCTTTTAGCAATAAGACCGCCCATTGAACAACTAGCTTTATTTTATGTTTCGTAAACTTTTAATTTATGGTGTACAATCAAATGTTACTTAGCGGGGTTACCTTGTCAAATCGGTGATTAGCCGGTCGCAAATCTAAGACTTTGCTTTGATTTTAGAAGAGAAATGTTATACAATGAAAGTGTTATATAGAAACTAGTTATATAAATTACATACTTAAAAATAAGCAAAAAAATCTATCTTATTAAGGACTTGTTGTGGAATACTATTCACGTCTCTTAGTTCTCTCTCAGACATTCTCTTAACCTCTTTGTGTGATACAAATTCGTTTTTTTCTAGAAAAGACGTTTTCGATTAAATTACCTTTCAAAAAAGAAAATATCAAAACCACCTAATTCATTTCAACCATTTAGAAGCTACGGTTTCACAAACTGGAACGTCAAACTTATAACACCTTCCATGATCGCCCTGGGGGTTATGATAAAAAACAGAAACGGTCACAGTAGTTTTGGACGCTGTCATTTGTCAACCCTAGTATTTAAGCCACCATTGGAATGCGATATAGCTTATAGAAAATTAAATGTATTAACTGGCTGCAGTGGCTCGTGAGGAAATGCTGCGGATGTTCTAAGGCCGATCGCTCCGATTGGACTGAAATGTTGAACGGAGATGGCGAGACAATATTTATTGATGGATTTACTATGTCTGTAGCTAAACAACTAATCACATTGCTGCCTAGACCGGATTGATACTGACTTTGAAACGTCAATTAAATTCAATTTCTTTTGCATAATAAGTGTACAGAGCTTTTTGTTGACTCTTACTGGTATTGTTATTATAAAAAATAGTATTATTTAAAAAAAATAAAAAAAAGCGATTGCCTTTTTTGAAAGTTAACGTGCGCCAATTGATATTTTGCTAAAGAATCTAATGACAGTTCATTGGTATTATTGGAAAGGGAAATTGGTCCCATATAACATATATTCAATTGGCATGCTTTATTTTTTGCTTTCGGCAGTTTAATTTTTGCGTTAAAAAGTTTAATAGAAAGACTTTTCTATCGGGATAAAGACCTCAACTCACTGACAGAACTCAGAGTCCAGGAATGCGAGTGTTCCGGGCATTCCTGTCTGGAGCGGGTCGTTACCGGCGCTAATGCTGAGATGATGGCGGGAAACCGGCCGATGACATAGCCAATTGGCACGCCTCATTAACGGCGTCGGTGTAAAAAATACAGAATCGATAGATTCTGATTGGCTTTTGTGGTGCAGTGGTTCATATCCTACTCTACTAACCATTAGGCTTTAAGTTCAATTCCTTGCGCGTTCATATTCTAGTGGAGCGACCTTAGGTGTGCTGTGGTTCCCGTCAGAGTAAAAGTAGGAAAACTCCGAATGTCGTAGAAGGCGACTTAGGAAACACAAGCTAAACAAAGCTTGTAAACATCAAAGAGACGTCTCCAACCCGTCTGGCCAGCATGGAGAGTGTAGGCCAAATCCTCTGGTATATATGGCTCTGATAGGTAGTACAGAAAGGGCGCCTGCTGTGGAGACCAAAAAGACCTGTTAATGACCTAAGGTGGGTTGGCGCCAAGAAGTCATCAAGTATGTAAATCGTATAACAGCAAAAATAATATAACGAAATACGTAAATAAAGAAATAAAACGTTTATTCCGAAGTATCACAGCTGATTAGACCGGCTAGGTTTTTTTATACTAAAGGTGTCCATAACTAATGAATGGAATGCAGGAAACCTTACATTTATCATAATTTTAGATCTATCAAACTCTTCGAGCAACACGGAAGGGAGTAGCCATACGCTGCATTCCCTCTGTCAAGGTACAAGCCAAAATTAGGCATATGCATGTCTATGTGTTAGTTGTGTGTGACTCATCTGTACACAAATTATTTTTTCTTTTTATGTCATTTTTTGTGACAATGTCATAATTACTATCAAGTGACAGTTTAAGTTTTGTATGTAGGTGTGCGGAACTAAACTTGTGTGCACATTTCCCCCCGCAAAAAACGCCAGAAAAATTGTCATAGTAAATTGTCGCTTTGCCCACTCCCTCCGTCCGGTACGGAGGCCGTGTTGCTCGAAGATCAAACTATAGTCGTATGGTAATTAAAAGGATCTCTTCAAAATACGGAGAAAGTTTTACAATAAAATATGTTGGTAAAAATGTATTTAAAGATAGAAATAATAGATAGAAAGGCACGAGATAAAGGCCGGCCCACACCGTGCGTGTCGATACCGGAACATGTGGCGTGGGAACCGCGTGGTGTGGGCGGGCCTTATAGGTTGGGAGTTATGGGCTATCGCTAGCGTGTAAACGGTTTATCAACAATGATATAATATATCACCGTTGATAAAAACTAAGTTTATTAAACTTACTGTAAACAAGATTTTAGAATATAAAGTTCTTTGTACGTATCATTTACCTATGTCTCTTTTTTGTGGTTTGATAGGTAGTTATCATAGTCACTGTCAGATACCTCGAGTAAAATTATCATCAGTTAAGAGTGAACACGAAGCCACATTTTTTAAGCGATCATTAATACTATTGTTATTTTTTTATTATTTTGTTTAAATGTTTAATGTGTAGTATCTGTTATCTATACAGAAAAACTGTTAAGTGTTCGCAGAATAAACATACTTTTTTGTATAAATGATGCAAAGATATATGATGATGATGATGCCAAGTTTATGTTAGCTTTTCTTACTTTGCTGACAAGAAGAGGAGAGGTTAACAAAAGCTGATATTCTGCTAATGTAAAACTTGAAGGGCCCTTATCACGAGGACGACAAAGTATAGAGCTAGCTAAATTATTAAATGTTACGCGAGACATAATTAATATTATTAATCAATATGGACAACTTTTCCTTTGGGATCAATGCTGGGAATCCAATTCTTTTTTAACTTTCCCATACTAATTTCCCGGGCGGCTGAACACTTTTGTATAAAAATGTCACAAAGAAATGGCTGACTAAAGCACCCCTTTAAAGGAATATCGAGTGTAAATTTTCATGCTGTAGACATATACGTATAAGTAAATGTTTAATTAGTCTTAATACTGTGATGAAATGTTTCGTGTTCCAGTCCATCACAGCGGCCATTTATACTGTCGTCATGTATGCAAACTAGTCTCAAACTCACCAGGTGTCAAGTTTCCTCAATCCCAGTAAACAAAACTCGTTCCAGCTCACACAACTGAAACAAAAAGATAACTTTAACAAACATCAAGAGCGTATAATGACAACAATAAAAACTACAAGATGATGTTCTTTAGATAACCTGCGCCGGTCGTAATGACGGGTAAATGTGGCGATTTGATATTTTCCGCTTTGTCGGTGGGGCTATAGGCCGGCATTCCTAGTGCATCGCTGGCCTTGGAACTATGTTGCCACCGAAACAGAGATTGTATCTTACTGGATGTTTGTTTATGTGGCTGTATTCTTAAGGGGATACATGAATTTTACGAGGTTCAGTTCTGCCCCCATTTGAAATGAATTATTTGGAAAAAAATACGGAGAACACTTACTTACTGCTAAATCATGAATGTTGTGTTCACCTATTATTGGGTTGCATGATAGAACTTAAGATTTAATGTTGTTTGTATATTTTTGTCATGTAACCTGTTGGTGTACCTCATTGAATAAATAAAAATAAATAAAACACAGAGCATCACAGGCACCCAAAAAATTCATGCTTTCCCTTAGGGCGCAACCTAGCGCTTTTCACTTTTAAATCAGATCAGTTTAAAAAAAATAATAATTTATTGACCTGGTAAATTACTTGTAGTATTTTTGGTATTACTTTTTATTAATTTTCGTTTGATTAATTACGAGAAAACCGCATTTTCTTTTTATTAGGGCAAGGTTAACTTGATATAATATAAATAAATATAAATATATACCTACAAATTACACAGATTGAGCTAGCCCCAAAGTAAGTTCTTAAGTAAGACTTGTATTATGGGATACTAACTCAACGATACTATATTTTATAACAAATACACATATAGATAGACATCCAAGACCCAGGTCAATCTGAAAAATATCATTTTCCATCTTGACCTGACCGATAGAACCCGGGACCATCCGTGTCACAGGCCGGCGTGTTGACCGCTGCGCCACGGAGGTCGTCAATAAACTAATAACTAATAATGATCGCGAATTTAAGTAGCGGAAGGCAATAGTTTCACAGTCTTTGTCGATACCTAGTGTACTAAAAAGAAAATATTAACTTCCCGGTATCGCTACAAAATCGTGGTGACGATTTATTTTAACTTCAGAGCAAAGTTCCATCAACACAAACAAATAAAATAATTACAACCTTCGCTTTCACTATAGGTACTTATATGTGAAATGGCCATTTATCATTAATCCTATCTTTGATTGCGCAAGCTGCAACCTGTCATCTGATCTAACACTCATTGATACCATCTCCATTGGAATTCAACCTTTCAAACCTGAGAGATAAGGTCTAAAACCCCTTTGTGGTCGTTCTAAAGCCGCCATTCACACTGAATTTATGGTCTATTTGTAATTATTGTTACTATCTTAGGTCCAGTCGAGAATTTTCATGAGATATGTGTAGTGCATTAGTATAGTACTCAGAGAACAGTTCAGATTTGTCGATTTGATGAAGCAAGTCAAAATAGTATTGCTACTAAGTGTGAGCTAAGGAAATTGGTAATCAAAAATCTTCCACGCTGGTCTGGGAAAAAAGAAAAAACTTAGAATGTACCAGCTGCTTCTCTTCCCGTGCAGATCGTAAAAGCCGATCAAGGGTATTGGGCGTGAGGAATCATGTCAATAGTCGATGCGGCGAGCAACCCATCACTATTTTGATTCCGTTCTCCACCTCCAAGCCCACCAACATGCTAAACGTGGCCTTTAGGTTTTATCGACCTGGGCTCTATCTACCCCGCAAGAGAAAACAAGTGATTGCATGTATGTATTGAAGTTATTCAATGTTCACCTATAGCATGTGTAAAGTTATGTGATTATGAAAATGATTCCTGAATATGTTAAAAATTATATCAATATATCTACATCTATAAATTATAGTGAAATAATCAACATATCTTTTGATAATATTAAAAAGACTTAAATTATGATTTGCTATGAAAATAATTATATTCAAATTGCATTACTATTAAGCTGTGCACTTAATAATGATGCTTTTTTTACGAAATTTGCAACTAGGTTATATAAATTATTTGTTAATAAAACTCTGTAGTAAATATGGGTTGCACTTGCATGTTTTTGTTCATTCGCCCATTTTGAACTAATGTACTCGTATATAGTGAGTTGAGCAAGAACGATAGAAGGTAATCAACCTGTCCCCAGTTAGAAACCAACTTTATTGATTACTGTTGGTGTCGGCAACTAAATAATAGCAAATACATTATGTATTATCTAGAGAACGTTTTTGAAGAAAACTCAATTGTCGTGAGGGTTTCAGACTAAACATGATAAATGAAAATTATGAAATTGCTGCCTGTAAAAGTTAATTATTATTTAGATAAGTTTATAATATTGTGTTATATGTTGTACTTAGTGCCCTCGCAGGGTCACTATCAACTATTTATAGTGTTTTGTGACCTTCTTCGACACATGGAAACAATAAATACATTGAATTGAATTGAATTGACACGTATATTACTGTAATACATAATTTAATACACAATATGTTACTTTATTAATTTTATACACAATAAGTAACACTAAAGTCTAAAGCAGAGAATAGAGAAGTTTTTTTTATTCATAATTGAATTAAGCATTTGTCTCCCATCTTACCATAGTTCGGTCTCTTAAATAAGAAGAATATGTTAATATAACCCTGTCGGATCCTTCAATATGAACAACTTTTTCATGCTGAAAATTCGATATAGAAATAAAGTATTCCATACAAAAGGCGTAAGGCATATGAAAATGTAGATTTTTAGTTCCTAGCATCAGGCATTCTATAATTTAGAAATTGCAAAAAATCATGTTTTTGAAAATTAAGTTCTATGCTCCATCGAAGCAGGTTTATTTGTTTTATGTATAAGTTGTTATTAGCATTATAGAAACTTGGAAACACATAATACAACAGTGAAAGCATTTACTTTCTTCGTTTAAGCGTAAGTATGTTTTAACATCCGTGCAAACGTAAATAAAACATAAACTTGTTTAGTGGCCATTGCTGTGCTATTAAAACATTAATAGCCACAAATACCTCTAAAAAAATTACCTGCCTTACAAAGAAAAGACAGTTAATGCTATTATAAGACGTCGATTTTATATTTTGTATTAAACAGTGTGTAACACTAGCTAAAAAAATCAAAGAAACCTCTTTGACCCGCCTGGCCAGCGTGGAGAGTGCAGGCCAAATCCTCTGACTGCTCTGGCTGATATGTGGCTTTGGTGGTGCAGAGAGGGCAATGCTCCTGCAGTGGAGACTAAAAAGACCTGATGATGGTGATGATTCAATACCGCCAAAAGTAATCAGTAAGGATTATATTGATGAATAGATATGCAAAGATTCTACAAGTTATTTTCAACCCAAGTATGAGCAACCGGGTCACCTGATAGTAATTGATCACCGCTGCCCATGGACAACTACTGTGTGACAAAGGCCGCTTACGGCCTTTTATTTTTCCCTCCTAAAGGAGAACAGGGATTGGGGATTGGCCTTCGGCTCTCTCACTCACCGAACAAAGCGTAGTAGCGGTAAAGCTACTACTCAAACGTCGATTTTCTGTGAGAGTTATATATTATTTGATTATTTATGATCATTGCCATGTGAGTGGGCAGCTTTAGCGGCAGTGAAAGTATTGATTCATAATTCGGCAGGTCACTCGCGTAACGTGTTGCATTGTTTAGTGTGGTGTTGGCATTTTATTAGCGCGGTCAATGGTCAGATACAAAGAGAAAAGTGACGTCATGTCAATAAGTAACCAAGCAGACAGCCCAACTAATGGCTGGAGAGGAATATTGTCGGCAAATATCTGCTGACTTTTATAATATATCACAATATTCGACAGATATTTGCCGTCTATTCTATTAACTACTACTAGACTAATTCAAGTGAATTGATACAAACGACCTACTGGTTGCCAACCTGTGACAACTTTGTAATTTTAACTAAGTTTCATAAATAAATTATCACTCAATTTTTTCTTATGTTTTTGCGATTGTTACACATTTAAATAAAATTATTTTAATACGGTTTTTATCGCGTTTATTACATTATTTATACACCTAACGTTTCGAGCACTTTACAGTGTTCGTGGTCGCAGGTAGACTAAGTTGACATTTGTCTAGTATTTTATAAGAACTGCAAAATCTACCGCCTAAAATATTTATTGATAACGTTCCGGATGTACGCAGTATTGGCTCACGGTGTCTGAAGGTCTTGCAGTCTTCTGCTTAGCTTGAGATTTGATTAAATTGATGACTGGATCCCAAGCTGGTGGTAATCAAGACCTATTACAAGCACGCTGATTGAAGCACGCTTAAGTATATTACCAATTTTATTGGTAATATACTTAAGCGTGCTTCAATCAAGACCTATTACAAGCCGCACAAGAAAATAAACCAACTTTTAAGACCTGTCAAATCTAATATCCCGTTACAAGATGCTGGAGTTTATAAAATTGACTGTGAGTGTGGTTTATCATACATTGGGCAAACAAAGAGAAGCATCGGTACCCGTATAAAAGAACATATTGCTGACATGAAGCATAGGCGCTCAACGAAGTCTGCAGTGTGTGAACATGCCCTAGACAAACCCAACCACTATATACGTTTTGATAATCCTCAAGTCCTTGCAAAAGAAAACAGATACATTCCAAGAATGCTTCGTGAGGCTATTGAAATTAAAAAACATCCTAATTTCAATAGAGAGGATGGTTGGCAGTTACCACCAGCTTGGGATTCAGTCATCAATTTAATCAAATCTCAAGCTAAGCAGAAGACTGCAAGACCTTCAGACACCGTGAGCCAATACTGCGTACATCCGGAACGTTATCAATAAATATTTTAGGCGGTAGATTTTGCAGTTCTTATAAAATACTAGACAAATGTCAACTTAGTCTACCTGCGACCACGACCACTGTAAAGTGCTCGAAACGTTAGGTGTATAAATAATGTAATAAACGCGATAAAAACCGTATTAAAATAATTTTATCACTCAATTTATTTATTTAGTAACAATAAATAGAAGATAACATAAAAGAACACAACAAAGGTATTCATTGTACACTGGGGCTTAAATGTACTTATTGGATAGTTAAAAAGTGTCAGAATTGCCAAAGGTTGATAAACGTAAGGTGTAACTCAGGCGAGCAATCATGAATAGTGACTCTAGCCATTCACCAAAACTATATCGCAGAGGAAAAATACTACGTTCTTTTATCGCTTATGGAACTTAACTAAAATCATATGAAATTTAGCTATTGTGCAACTTACATAAAGAATTTTCTGGTCGAAAAAGAAAGCAAAGCTGTATTCTGAGCAGCCAAGTCATTAAAAAAGTAAAATATTAAATAAAATCTAAAATGATCCATGTAAGGTAAGGTAAATGACTTCGCGTGGGTTCTACGATCTGATGATGGAAAAACAGTAATACTATACAGGAAAGACTATATTTTGCTCTGTGGCAAACGTAATGTAAGTTTTTCAATTTTCAATTCCTTCATTACATTTCTTACACACTACATCAGCTTTTACAAAAATGTCACTGCACTATAGTTATATTAGGAAGGGACAATATAAAGCCTGTAGGGCATCGCAAATCGCGATTCTCGTAACGTCAAGCCAACGATAGATTTCTTAGATATTCTTAGATACATGGCCATGATACGCCTGATTCTTTTATATTTTGCTATATTTCGCAAAATGTTGACTTAATTCAACATTAAAAATAATAGTTATCTCATATTAAACAATATTACAACCCTAAAATAGGACAAACAACTTTTTACAATGAATCAGATCTGAAACGTTACACCTTCCTTCTACCTACACATCAATGAGTCAATACTCTTTCAAGTATCAGATATCACTAATGAAATAAACAGAAAAATTAAATTCTGTTTATTTGTAATTAGTCCATTTTGCGAATATTAAAAAAGAATAATATGACTTTCAAAAATAATGTATGGTATATTATTCAAATTTAAATACCTATGTCAAGGATTCATTCGTTTATTTAATATAGGTTTCTTTGAACACTTATTAATTGTAATATTTGTGTTTACAATTTTTACAACAAAAAATTTTTGTTGACGTCAATAATTACTTATGGCTAAGTTTAGGCCGCTTCCAAAGCGGAGTGCAGAAGAAGCGGTAACAAACTGCACAGCGCATTTTCTCCAAGCGACGTCAACTCACAATTCTAGTTAGACCTTATAAACTACTTATATACTTATACTTATATATGTACAACTACGTACAAACTACTTATATATGTACAATTTAATTTAATTACAAGAAATCCCGCAAACATTGACAAACAAACAAACATTGGGGATCTGGATTAATAACCATGGACCCAAAAATAATATGGACCAGACGCGAGGAAGTCATAACGTAACCTAAACATAACTTTTTACGTTACGTGTGTAGCATAAGACGATACTAATTGAACACATGAAAAGATTTGAATTCCGAACAAGAGAAAATGTAGAAAAAAATGCACGCAAATTGGTATTTCCACCACTATTGCGTTCCTTAGGGGTCTATCCTGATCATTTTTCGATCTATTTCAGTAACATAGCACGTACAATGTAAGCAATATATTACAAGTGATATACTACCCTTGCGACCCACCTCTTGACATTGGCAAAAGACAATAACAGAACATTGGCAGAAGACAATAACAGAATGAATGATACATTGAACGAAACTCTCACGAATTAACCGACTGGATCTTTGAGGCCAGTCAATCACCATTAAACAAACAAGTTACGAAAATAATCGGGGAGCCGATTGTTCGGAAACCGCGGCAAGGTGACGCCGCGCCGTGGGAGAATTCGGACTTGGTCGAGGGTGCAAGTGATAAGCGATAAGTCTTTCAAAGTATTGACTCACAAATTTTTGATTTTCATGTAGTTACAGGGCAAAATAATCGCTTTGGACCCTTATATTGTCCGTCTATATGAATTAATTTTCCTATGGGACCAAATCTGAAAACTCAAAAGAAAAATACTTTTGCAAATTATGAGTATTTATGATGAGTCATTCGATGGATGGATCATTCATCATGGTTTGAATTTGTGTTTTTTGTGCAATACAAGATCATATGCTCTGGAAAAAAAGAACTGGTTTCCCGAGATGGACTCTTAGTTTGTGAACCAGGTTAGCACTTTGTATTTTGCTTGTTATTATTTATTTATCCCATCATGGGGGTATTGCCAACTCACTACACCAAGCTTGGCAGACGAGCGACGATTAGAAGTGCAGTTTGTTTGCTTATATCCGATCCGACGCCCATCGAAACCGTTTTTTAAGCAAAGTAACGGTACAAGTTTGTTAAACTGGGGGAACGGAATTTGGGATGCTACTTGCTCGGATGGGTTGAGAATATTACAGAATATAGCGGATCCAGCTAGCTAACTGAGTCATAATTTTGGAAACATCTAAAGCTCTAATTATGAATAATAGCAGGACTTTGCACGAACCTCGTTGGAGTTATATCCATCTTGTTTGCAGCGACCACGATGTATGTTACTCCATAGGTACGTCAGCGGAAATAAATAAAAGATTCATACTAAGTCCTATCAATATTAATAACTATATGTTTGAAGCGCGAAAGTTCAAACAAGAATATCTAAAGCTCTAAGCCGTAGAACGTCAGCTTCTAGCTTGCACCACGCGCAAAAGCTGCACCTTACGCAAGCCTCGCCGCGGCGCGCCCGCACGCGATACTACTCGGACAAACCGAGGAATTCACATTCAAACTACAGGCAACTGGACGCTGCTCGTTCTCAGGTATATTTGCTACTTTTATCGAAAAATTTCTCAAGCTTCGAGCTTCGGAATTCATGATAAGCTGTTGGACCCGGCTGACAACTTTGATGGCATCATCATCTTATCTTTTTAGTCTACACTGCAGAAGCATCACCCTCTCTGTACTTCCAGAGCCAGACAGACAGACAGACAGACATGGCGAAACTATAAGGGTTCCTAGTTTACTACGGAACCCTCTACGGAACCCTAAAAAGTGTTTTCATATCTATGGCTCCGTCGCATGCGCAGTTTTTATGTTAAGTGGAGCTTGACATTGAGACTCTGTTAATGAATTCGAATATTAAACATTATTTATGATCGTCAAATACAAACGAAATCAGACTAGTTTTGGGAACTGGTTTCGACATTACCATATTTTGGATTCGATTTTACTTATATTGATTCTTGATGGCGTGATTTTAAATGACCTTTAATTTTGTTTGCGTTCACGTTGAAGGCTCCTATAATATATTCTGTTACACAAATACTAGAATAAAAACAATATTATAAGAACATTGTATTAAGATATAAAACAATATTAAGTTAAACATATACCCATAATAAATATAATAAATATATACGGACAAATCACACAGATTGAGCTAGCCCCAAAGCAAAGACAATATAATAGGTACTAACGTAAGTTCGAGACTTGTGTTATAGGATACTAACGCAACGATACTATATTTTATAATAGATACATATATAGATAAACATCCAAGACCCAGGTCAATCTGAAAAATATCGTTTTCCATCTTGACCTGACCGGGGATCGAACCCGGGACCTCCGTGTCGCAGGCTGGCGTGGTAACCACTGCGCCACGGAGCTCGTCAACCATCCCAAAACATTTTTAATCAGAAAATTTGTTCGTTTACAAAACTTTATTATTGTTTTATTTTAGTGCTATTGACCTTAACATGACCACTGTTGGCCACTTATTTCAACGAATAAGGAAAGTTTATACTGTAAAACACTTTAAAAATCTGCACCTAATTCTGCTGTTTAAAGGCAATCTATTAGAGAACATTTTATGTATTTTTCCAAGGCCTAATTCATATCTATTACCCTAACACAACAGTAACTTATTAGAGCACAATTTTCACACAATCCGAAGCGATCCTCATTAGGCTTTTCTATTAGCTTTCTCCTGACGCAACAGCTTAATTATGTCGGACAATAGCTTGGGAAGTTCGCAGGCTTTCGGGGAGTATACACAATCGTAGTGTGTGTACTGTTATGCAATTTGCATGTCAATAATGTTTATATTATTCGCGCCTATGAGAAAAATATACTGTCTAATGCTTCACTCCATGTCTCCGTTTAGATTATAAAATTTTCGGAAAATGAAAATGTGTCGCAACATAAGTTAACGTACTTTAACTTACCATACATGATTTTGTTAGAGTCCCTGCTGGTTTCAAAAGGGTTGAAATAGATCATTAAAACGAAACCGGAGACATCATTTAAAATTTTGTGCTACGAGGCCCTAGACAACCCTTTAAACTGTTTTATGATATACTGAACCACGAAAAATTCATTCTTCTCTTAAATAAAAATGCAATATTCCCTCATTTGAATTTCAAACTCTTGTTAATGTTTTTTTATGACATACGAAGGCAAACGAGCATGCAGGTCACCTGATGGTAAGTGATCGCCGCTGCTCATAGACAACTGCAACACCAGGGGTGTTACAAGAGCGTTGCCATCCTTTTTCCTTCCCAGAGAGCAAGGAGAATGGGCCTCCAGCTCTCTCATTCATCGAACGAAGCCGTTCTCGTAGAAGCAGTAAAGCTACTACTCAAGCATATGGTACTTCCTCGGACGAGCCAGCCCATTGATGAGCATATTAATTATCTGGTACCTAATTTCGCTGTATCAGTAAAGTACAAAGTTGCTGTCACTTCTACCGCCCTCAGCGCCCAGTCCATATAATTCCAAGCTCCACGTTTCCATCTTGGTTTCCAGGCCCGCAGTCACGCTTGAGCTGCTACCCACTGTACATCGGCATGGCTGCTCTAATAACCGATTACGGTACCGCGTTGATTAGACCATTACGTCACTGAGTGTGATCTGCGAGCCGCGAGGGCTATTCCAGTTTATAAGTAGTAGATTTGATGCTCCCGGCCTTCAAAGCTAAGGAGCTGTCTCTACGAGAAGGAGAATCGCGGCGATTTTATTGCCGTGTCACGTGACACGTATGTCTTTACACGCTTTTAGAATGTGTCTACCTACGCACGGCATTATCGCGGCAATCCAAGGAACGGCAGAGTGCAAGTGAAATATCATCGTCACTACATATTTTAAAATAAAGTCCTCTGCCGCGTCTGTCTGTCTATCTGTTCACAATAAACCCAAAAACGCATTTTCATGCGGTTTTCATGGGGAAGGTTTATAGGTATAATTCATGCACGGGCGCAGTCGGGGAGGGCTGCTAGTTAGTTATAAAATATAAATAATCAGATTAAAATAGAAGCGCGGGGAGACGGGCCTTAGGCTTTAAAGTAACATTTCGAAATGGTTGAGGAAAAGGTTACATTTTGAGAAATAATGTGAATAGATAACGCAGCTAGTAATCAATTTTTAAATTCCATAGAAAGATTGATTGAAGTGGTGAGCATAGCGTCTAACACAATATTACAATTTCACAAGATATAGAGCACCGAATGCTCCCACGTCACCGTGAGTATCGCAGAAAACTCGGAGATGCCGGCCTGAATCGCCGTGGATTGTGATACGAACAGTACGAACAATAACGGTGCTAGATCGATCATTCTGCGTAGTTTTGATGTGTCAACGACCGGTGCGATACTTGCTATAAAGCTGATGAAGTAGTGATAGCCATGCGATGATGTCTTAATCGCTTTGAATTGTCATGCGGACTGTATGAATGATAAAGGTGCTAGATCGATCATTCTACGTAGTTTTGATGTGTCAACGACCGGTGCTATACTTGCTATAAAGCTGACAAAGTAGTGCTAGCCACGCGATGATGTCTTAATCGCTTTGAATTGTCATGCGGACTGTATGAATGATAAAGGTGCTAGATCGATCATTCTATGTAGTATTGATGTGTCAACGACCGGTGCGATACTTGCTATAAAGCTGATGAAGTAGTGATAGCCATGCGATGATATCTGAATCGCTTCGGATTGTGATGCGGACTATAATACTGATCGAGATTTTACGCGATTGAATGCGATACTTGCTATAAAGCTAATGCTGTAGAAGTAGCTTTAAAATAGTTCAATGTAACACTGAATAAGAATAGCAAACTTCAATAAAAAATATGAAGCTAGTCAAAGTATATCTTCTTGTGAGATGATAGAGAAAAATTAAAATAGAAGAAGAATCTTAATTGTTACAAAAAAATGTTATTCAGATCAAACTTAACTATTCTCACACATAGTTGGTAATAGTTACATTAGTATTTTTTTTATCAATTGAAAATCAGGATCCAAAATAATAATAATACCTGTTATAAATTTCATTTTTAATATCATACATCAAAATATGACATCACAACGGTCAATCCACTACAAACAACACAAAGTGAAACAGCTATTATTTCGTAACATCTTAAATATTATAGCATCGGCTCGTGGTTACACATCTTTAACGAGGTCGGTTACGAGTTACAAGAGCTGCGGTGACATTTATATCGAGAGTAAGCATTTCTTCGATTTTCACGACTTTCTTGCTAATGACTCGTTTAATGACGATTCTTCGCGGTTTCGACGTTTCTCCGCACACACGGACACACGCCGACAGCCGTGACTGACATTCTGTTTTATTACTCTTGGCTATAGAAAGCTTATTAGACTGATTCGTCATTGGAAATTTATATTTATTACTAGCTGATAACCGCGGCTCCGCCCGCTTATAGCTTATGTCCTTTTCAATACCCTAACCTATATGTATGCAAAATTTCATGATGATCGGTTCAGTAGATACGGCGTGAAAGCGTAACAAACAAACAAATAAACAAACTCACTTTCGCATTTATAATATTAGTTGGGATTCCCTGAAAGTGGATTGATAGATTTTGCTTTTTATGTTTATAACTTTAGTATGTTATGTAAAGGTATACGCATACGCGCTATAGAATTAAATGAATTGGTAATGTAGGTATATGGCAAAGTCAAAATTATGCTATATTTGTGCTTCTAAAAAGCTTCTGAACCCCGGGACCGCTATCTTAATAGGTATGTACATATATATTATCACTTGGCCGTGTAGTTCCCGGAACAGGACCACTCCTTATCTTCCCGTGGATATCGTAAAAGGCAACTTGGGAAACACAAGCTAAACAAACCTCACCAAAATCAAAGAGACCTCTTGAACCCGATTAACGAAGACCTGATCGATAAATAATCAAATATCTGATGATGATATATCACTCCTTTGTCCTTATTTGGTAATCGGAGCCTAAGGCTTGCAAGCAAAGTAGAAGAAAACAAGAAGAAGAACTGACAGCATCAGCCTCAGTATCAGAGTGATGAAATTAACACAACAAAAAATATTTCGTGCAAATTCAAACAAGTCATATTGTCTTATAGGCCAAATCGTCTGACTGCTCTGGCTAATATATGGCTTTGGTAGTACAGAGAGGGTCGTGTTCATGCAGAGAAGACTAAAGACCTGATAATGATATTGCCTTGTAAACTATGATCATGTGAAACTGTACATCTGTATTCGTGAAAAGTAAATTGTGGGGATTTAGTTTTAAGCTTTATCTTGTTATATTTAGAGTAGCCTTGAGAACAGCCTCTCTCCCACAGAGTCTTCATAATCGTTGTCACACGACTCCGCAAATTGCATAACGCGAAGCACAGTTAGCTCGCCTAGTAATGTCCTACGAGACCGCACTCATTACGGGAATATAATTGGAAACAAAGAGATGTTAGTTTACTTCCATGCTGATCTTGGAAAAAAGAAAAGAAAAACAAGAATATACCAGTTACTTTTCCTTCTACGCAAACCGATTAAAGAATGGGTGAAATTCGAAGAAGCAAAATTTGTTCTAATATTACCGCGATATTTTTTTATGTCATAGGATTGAAATAAAATTAATTTTTCTAGGAATTTATCACGATTATATAATTATTAATACACCTAAAGTTTAGCTATTTTACCTATAGTTGTCTGCCTGCGACCACGAACACTTTAGAGAGTTGAGTTCGAAGTGTTAGGATGTATAAATAATGCAATAAACGCGATAAAACCGATTTTAAATAAATTAAATTTAAATCGATGTAAGCAAGGTAATTATAGACGATGCAGCTACCAACCCATTACTATTATGATTTTCTTTCCACCCCACACGCCCACTATCACACTAAATGTATGACTTTAGTCTCTGTCAACCTCGTAAAGGATAAAGACGTGGTAATTACGTATGTATACATATACCCTTCGTCTGAGCCGGTTATAACCGCCGTAACATGTGGTCATGTAAATACTTTCTCTGTATTAATCACGGCACCTCCGCGGGGCATCTCAGCCCGGTCTTATGTAATTTATTTATTAGTGGTACTGGTAACAAGTCGCAATTAATCTGTGAGAATAATTGGATATGGCAGCGACTACTTTTACTTGTGATTGAGCTTTGATATAATGTTAGATAATATAGAGAAAAATCCTTTAAAGTCAAAGATTTTTATTCAAATTTGGATAATTGTATCTCTTTTTGAACGTCATATTTTTCTTTATTATTATTTTATTAAATTTTTAATATGCAAAATCGAAAAGCTACTAGCGTTTCGTAATGACCACTGGTGAGAAGAATATGCCGAAAGAAACTCAATCCAGACTTCTACGGCACTTAGTGTACATAGTGTATACTGTTACCTATACTGTTAAAAAGAGTTTCTTTCGGCATTTCTTCTCTGCAGTGGTCGGTTCCGAAATGCTAGTAGTCTGTAGCTTTTGAACAATAATGAGTAAATGCATAATACTTAATAGGATAATTTTAAATGTGATTTGACGTGAAAAAGTGCCTGCTGGGGCCTATTTTCTGAATAAACGTTTTGAATCTTTTGAATCTTTTAGTTCCAATTCTAAAATAGGAAGACTCGTAAGTGTTGCATGCATCAACTTTAGCGGCAGGCATGAAAGGACCAACAGTTAGTGAGTGGGCGCTGGCCAGCAATTGTTTTCATCGACTACCTGGCGATGAAAGCAATCAAAGTGATTTAAATCATAATGCGTTTTATTCGAATATCTTTAAAGATTGTCGAAGAAAACGCATTATGATTTTTTGAGTTTGCTTATTAATAAGCACTCATTCCCAAGAAGAATATCAGATCAACATGAGGACTAGATCAGACATGCAGACACTCATTGACAAGCCGAAGTAATTTACAAGACGAATAATATTACATTTATTTGCTGGCTTAATAGACGATAGCCCTAAGAACTACAACTGAGAATGATCGTAAACATACACAATATTTCGGTATAACGGACACCAGTTTGTCGTTACGGGGAAGCATGATTTTTCCAGTGCTGCACCCATTCGAAATAAATCACTTTAAAGAAAACAGAGATAGTTATCAATAAAAGTTTTATTTTACGAAGTCTGTCAAAAATGGCCACTTTTGGCGAAAACGCCTTGACGTTTTAACTTTAAATTGTAAAACATTAGTTCATCAAATAGTTTGAAAGTTTATTTCGGGCTTAGCAGAACAAAACTTTAGATAATTTCTTCGTTTTCTTGCAAATGGAGGTAGCACTGGACCCCGTAAAATTCATTTATTCCCTTAAGTAATAAAGTGTAACAACATATTTATTCATACTTTTAAGATACGTATAACTATATTATACTTGCGTATTAAGTATTAACTCATATCATAACTGAAACCAGAACTGTTCATATTGCGAAATAAAGTTATTAACATGAAAATCGCGGTTCTACCACAGATATAGTATGTTCATTGGGCAACCGCCGGTCGTTGGCCAGCAAGATAATGCTCGAACGATAAAAGCATCTTCTGACTCATCGCAACAACTAGCCTACAAACCTCGAAATATAAGGTACTAAGTTTTGTTAATATCTACCTATAATGAAAATATTTCCAAGCTGGTCTAGAAATTATTCCTTTCTAAGACATTATTGTATTAATGAGATGGTAGATCGAAACTCTTGCCAAAGGAGATCAAGGTGCAAAAACTTTAAATTTTGGATTTCAAAAACCAAATTTTTTCAAAAAATGTTTGTTCTTTTTTTATTAGATGTTTGTTTATTATTTAGTTTACCCACCGAAGAGAAACACGAGAACACGAGGCAGAAAAATTATAGCCTATATCACTTGGGAGAGTATAATGATTTTGATGAAACTACAAACGTCCAAACCCATTGAGGCACTTAGATACGAAGTAAAAATAATACTTACATATCAACATAGAAATAAAATACATTCATACATACTGTCCATTTCCCTTGATGGGGTAGAAAAAAAAATATATAATTAAAATTCTTATTTGGCAGTTGTGAATATTGGTGGGTTTTTATACTATTAGATATCTGAACCTCCTTTCTGAAGACGGCTAAATGATAAGAGGCATAAGAAATTCTTACATAAATCTCTGTGAAGCATGGTAAGTAAAAAAACTTGCGTCACCGTGGAAAGTAGTCGGGAAGCGCAAAAAGAATCGTTGGGTAATTTCACAGTATCAGCCTTACGTACTGTGAGGCCATTATTATGCAGTAATCAGCAGTAATATTTGGTTACATGCAGTATTGCAATGTTTGTATGCGTTGGCCAATTCCGTTTACTTAACACAATTAAAAGTGGACTTGATTCTCATAGTAGCTTAGTAGCGTCAGCAGTATTTTGAAGTTTGCCGACACAAACGAAAACTTGAAGTTAATTTTACCACTCGTGAGAGGCTTGATACTTTGACGATAAAGTTGGCATTTGTCTTATAGCTTGGACTGACATGGCATTTTGAAAAATAACTCGTTTGAATATCCAGATAGGTCTATGCTTCAAAATACTTCACCATCATGTGCTCATTTTTTCAACGATTGGTACGAGTAGCTAGCTCCACGTGAGTTTTTGCCACTTCAACGGGTATTTGAGGCGAGAGCAGAGTGCCCTCAATTGTTTAGACAACATAAAAGGGCCCCCAGGAGGCCCCGCTATGGGCGTTGCCTATGTCAAGCCTTGGAGACGTATTAAAATATCATATATTTCCTGATGAGCCGCGAACCATCATAACATAACCATGTTATCTTAACAACTCCAATCTACCAAACGAACTAAAGTATACGAAATGATTTTCTTTAGTGTTAAGGTTTATGTACAATAAAGTAATTACGTACTATATGCATACTCCATATCTAGCAGCAATGTGCACACATGACGTTAATGGCCGCAAATCGGAGCGTGCGACTGCGTGCGTGTGCCAGCGTGCGACTGTCTTCGCGTTTGCTTAGATAACTTGATGTGCTAAGCTCCATTGTTGTTACTACTAATATTTGTTAAGTTCATGCGTAGATTACAAACATCTTGTGTCGAAATACTCTGTTTATGTCAGTTTACTGATAGTGGGGGAGCAAATAACTTATAAGGAGTAATGGGGACGTACAAGACAAGATTTCTTCAGGGTCAACAACCCGCAAGTGGCAACCCTGGGTGTTGCCCGGCATTCGGCAAGAGAATCAATCCGAGACATTGATTGCCCTTTTGTTACCTACAGTAACTAAAGGTCTAGTATATTGTGTATATCTATCTACCTTCAGTGATAGAAACTTAAAGCAGTTGTAAGGTATTGGGCGAAAATCTAAGGAATCACATTGATAGGCGATGTGGCTAGCAACCCATCATTATTTTGATTCCGCTTTCCACCTTTACGCCCTCTACGTTGCTAAACGTGGCCTGTAGGTTGTATAACCTTGGGCTCTGTCTACCCCGCAAGGGATAAAGACGTGATAGTATGTATGTATGTATGATATTTATCATCCCCAGCACAACTTATGTAGAAAATACATACCGTTAGAGAACTTACAGACCATAGTCAAATATTGCAGTAACCGTAAAGATGATCAAAATTCATAGGTAAAAGTAGTAAAACAATTAAGTTTGAATTTGTATTGAGGTTACAAATTCAAATTCAATCGACGTGTGGTCTATGCCCTAATATCCATAAAGTTTTTTCGGATACCCAGACTCCTAAGCACACTAGTGAGAATGCAACCAAAAACTGTTATAGTTTAAATAGTGGTAGATTATTCTTCATCTTCTTTTTTTTTTAATGTACTACGTAGCTAGCTCCAAATGAGCTTTCGCTACTTCACCGGACTTTTTGAGGTGAGGGCAGAGTACCCTCAACCTGTAAGGCAATCTTCACCAAAGTGTTCCCAGGAGGGACGAACCTCGGCTTTGGGCGTTGCCTGGGTGCGCAAGGCTTGGAGAGACAGCAAACTCTCATATGCCTGATGGGCCGCGATTAGCATGCATGACCTGAAGGCCGAACTGAGAAACAATGGCAAAGCCATTAGAGAGCAGCAACTCTCATGTCTTGCCGTATGGGCCGAATTCTTCTTCTTCCTTACCTTATCCCACTTTATGTGGGGTCGGGACAGCATGTAAGCGTCTTCCATTTTGCTCTTTCTTGATCCATCTCCTTCCCCATAAATAGTGATAGACTACAGTATAAATACCGCCTAACAATTGCCAATAAATACTTTTGAAATTGAAATTATAACCGAAATGATCCAACTCTATGTGTTTGTAGGCGTCTAACATGATTCCAATCATCATAACGATGTTAGCGAATGTCGCAAAGCTATTAAGGCTCTGTCGCAAATGCTAAGTAGATCAATATCTTGCAGTGCAGATCATCGCTTTGTGCGTTGCTTAACCCACACGATGTCTCTATCACGCATAATGCCTGAGATATTACGATTTAAGTAATAAAAAAGCGGCCAAGTGCGAGTCGGACTCGCGAACTAACGGTTCTGTAACCATTATCTATACAACATTAGACTGCCAAGCAGAAACGACAAACAATTATTTTTGTTGTATGAGAGCCCCCTAAATATTTATTTAATTTTGATTGAATTATTTATTTTTGAAGTGAATATAGTTACAACTAAATAATGTAATAGTCTACCTGTTGCCGGGAATAAAAAACACGTTTTTTTTTGTGTGGGAGCCCCCCTTAAATATTTATTTTACTCTGTATTTTGTATTTTTTGTCATAGCGGTAACAGAAATAAATATAAATACTAAATATAATAAATAGAAATACAATCTGTGAAAGCGTAGCTATCTAGATATTACGGTTTATGTACAGCCTGATAACAGACAGACGGACATCAAATTCTCCGAAGGATCCCATTCTTTACCCATGTAAAAATGTTAACTATCTAGCTATCGAAAGACGAGAAAGTCTCATTAATAAGGTTTCGATTACCCTTTGAGTGTATAACCCTAAAAATACTATTATATTATTTGCAAGACAGATACAGAACGATTATTACTTTGTATTACACAGGACAAATGTGTTAAGTACGTGTTGCTCTTATTTCATTCTAATACAAATTTTTAACCACGGCTTCATCCGCGTAATCAATAGTCAATGTGCTATTTTTGCGTCCTTCGCAAGGTCCCAGGTACAATCTCCAACCAGATCTCGATGGAAAACTATATTTTTAAGATTGGTTTGGTTCTTGGATGTTTATTCATCTCACACGAGTTCTAATAAAAAAAAAACTTCTAATACCATTAGTCAGGTATTCGGAAGACCTGACTTAGGTTACAGGCAACGCTGAATGCAGGCCACTTTGGAAATCCTTTTGGCGAGGCCTATGTCCAGCAGTGGACTTAATGATGATGAATACCTAATAGATAACTAGGAAAGGTGTATATATGTTAGTAACTTTAAAACTATTTTGCAAAATATTTCCGTCTTTACTCAGTACAGTACAACTCTACATTTATGAATGGTTCTTAGAATTGTCCCGAATAACTTAAATTTTTATAATTCCAATGAAGTCATATTGGACTGTCTTTTAACTGTTATTTACAACTTACAATGGGAAATACAGTTATAATAAATTCACAATTTAACACCACACCAATCAATAACTACTCCAGTCCCGTAATTTAGCCATTCAAATTACATACTTCAGTTTCCTCATTCAGTTCAATGTACAAAGAGTAATAAAGGTCGAATTATGGTCTATGGCATTAAGATTACTGAACAGTTAGAACACAATCGGCAGGAAGTGTGGGCAGGGGTTATTCATGAATGAAAAATTGATAATTGTATGAATCTATACTTTAATATGCAACATGTTGCCATTCGTATAAATTTATACTAACCGTAACAAATCGAGGATTTTTAACATATTTTTAGCTTCTCTATACGGCTCTGCAGGATGTACAATGTACTGCACATGTATTTTTGTCATATTTGTCACCAACATAATATGGCTGATTTGAAGCAAGCGAGTTTAGCTCAGTAAAGCGCGTTTTTCCGATAGTATAGCAAAGAACGAAAGAAAGGCGACTTCAGTGTTCACTAGGTACAATTCCCATCGCGGGGACTATAGTATAGCTAAGCTTTCAGCCACGTTTCGACGGGACCAAAAGATTTCGTTTCTTTCGACAGATATCTTTCTCTTCTTAGCAATGGTCGTTTCAAAATGTTATTAGATTTTCGATTTTGCAAGTATTAACAGTGGCGTAACAATAAAGTGCCAGGGCTGGCAAAATCCCACGGCCCCCGTCCCAAAAGGGCCCCGGTCCAAGAGGCCGCGAGCTCAAAAATATTTTTTCACATTGTACCTGAGTATTTATTTTATTTAAAACGTATATATTTATAAGTTTTGCTTAAAATCCAAAGTGAGACAACTAAAGACCATAATACAATTTCAAGTTAATCGTTAAGCATTTCAACCAACCTAAACAAAAAGATGTTATTTAATTTTTCCCATCAAAAGAATTTGCCACGGGCCCCAAACGGTATAGTTACGCCACTGAGTATTAAAAACATACTTATCCAATTTTGAATAAAAATTTATTTCATTTCATAGTTCTGGTGTTACACAAGAAGGTTTGTGTCCGGCAAAGAAATTGTCGTATAAACTATGCCAAATCATATTACAGCTAAGGCTAAGACGAGAGAGATACCTTTACAGCTAAAAATATATGTTGTCCACGGATCATTTAAACAACCTACACAGTATTATTCCCTACAATTGACGTTTACAACCGTTTACAAACGTGTACCAAGCAATGAAGATTAATGAGGTATGAAAACTCTACAGTTACAACGAAAGCGGTAGTTCGGCGCGTGACAAGACTGCGGACACGACAGGTGCGCCGGCGCAGCGCCGCTGCTTTGCAGCCTTTGTGTTTACAAAGTTTATACCACGCTTCCACATTAGTCTAGGAGAAAGGAAAAAACGTATAATGTACGATCTGCTTATTTTCCCTCGCAGATCGTAAAAAGTACATCAATCATGTCAAATAGGCGATGCGGCTAGCAATCCATCACGACATTATGAGCTATATTTAATATATTTAATTTATATTTATACTATATTTGTGGGTATGAAAACTGTTGTACAGTTACAACGAGAGCGGTAGTTCAAAGCGTGATAGCACTGCGGGACGACAGGTGCGCCTGCGCAGCGCCGTTGTTTTGTGTTGTACAACTTTTCAAAGCCTACATGCTTCATGCCTCTTAGGGGTGGAATTTATTTTCTGTCTCATCTCACCGTGTAACTGTCAATGGGCAGATTGATCAGGTATAAACATATGTGTCTCACGTGCTATTTCGTCAGAATTCTCCACCATAGTTAGACAAAAAGCAATTTAGTAAATTAATAATATCTAAGTATCTCTTCCTCTTTAATAAATAAATATACACAGATAAATCACAAAAATTGAGCTAGCCTCACTGTAAGTTGTGAATTTGTGTCACAGTATACTAACTTAACGATACTACCTACTTACCTGTATATTTTAATAATAGATACGATATAGAAAAACATCCGAATGTTAGTCCAATCTGAAAAACAATCATTTTCTTCCTTACCTAACCAGAGATCGAACCCGGGATCATTCGTGTCGCAGGCTGGCGTGATAACCACTGTGCCACGGAGGTCGTAAATCTGTAGCTTTTACGATTCGACCGCCACCAGCTTGTCAACCTCCTTAAGTTTTCAGTCAACATCTTGATAAGCTTATCTCGAACATTTTCTGGAGACAACCAACTTTATCACCACAATAATTCTTGCTGTGCTAAGTAGGTACAGGGTTACTATGTCAAGGCATCCGCTGCACAGTTACAGTGGTTAATGACAGTCATCAGACAAAGCCGGAACCAACGGTTAACGTGCAGGCAGCTATCGCCAATACTTTGTGGTCTGCTCACCCATTTCCAAAGGAGGGAGCTTTCTAAGCAATAAATATTTCCTATAAATGTATGTCATATTAATTATTTCTTTATCCGAGTGTTTTTCCTGGTTGCGTCCTCAGCTGTGATGACATCTCAACCGAAACAAGAGTTTAGTCACCAATAAATAAATATATACGGACAAATCACACAGATTGAGCTAGCCCAAAAGTAAGTTCTAAAGTAAGACTTGTGTTATGGGATCCTAACTCAATTAAACTGTATTATAGAATTAATATGACATAGATTTATATAATTTGCATCTTGACCTGACCGGGGATAGAACTCGGGACCATCCATGTCACAGCTCACGGATCTCGTCAAAACTAAATTTCATGTTTTACTCATCGGGCGCGCCAAGCAACGCTTAGCTATACATACTCGTAATATTATGAAGTTGTAGAGTTTTGTTTGGGTGTACGCGCTAATGTCTGGAACTACTGGACCGATTTCAAAAAATCTTTTACCGTTGATTAGGTACGATATCCTTAAGTGCTATAGGTAATAAATGTACCGCAGGGGAAGCCGGAGCGGATTGCTAGCTTACAATAAAGAGTCTGATATTCCGACACTTTAGATTTCTCGTCATAATATCCTGGAAAGACGGCTTGGAAATTGGAATTTCTTAGTAAGGAAAATAATAATTAAATAAACACCGGTCAACTGAGAGTCGAACTCGCATGGAGAGAGTTCGGTAAGCTAAGTATTTTTTAAGGGCGTGAGGAATCATATCCATAGGCGATGCATACGCACATCATTATTTTGATTCCGTTCTCCACCTACAAGCCCACCACATACTAAACGTGGCCTAAACCTAAACTAAGGTTTTATAGACTTCGGCTCTGTCTACCCCGCTAGGGAAAAAGACGTGATAGTATGTATGTATGTTAGTAATTGTTTTTAGATTTGGACCCCAATAATTGTTTATGTAATGATAAAACCATACAGTTTTAATAGATTTTTCTGCAATGTTCCAGTAAACCCTTAAAAACCCCTACAATATTAAATATTTTAGTAAAATATCAACTCTGCGATCAAGCATCGTCTGTGCAGATTTCTCTCCTTATAGCGAGTGAAATGATCCGATCGCTCGTATCGTATACGAGTAATCTCGGATCACTCTGAAAGCGCCATGTAAGACAATGGTCGGCTTTGCTATAATTACCAGCTATATACTTAATTGATTTACTGATTGTACCCAATGGTAGGCTGATAGAAGACTTTCTATTAATATTTTATAACTTACGTGAGATAAATTATTATATAGAGTGATTCGTGATTTCTCTAATAGAATATAGACGCACAAAAAAGATAAAATATAGAATAACTTGGACCTACAATACAAACTCACCAGTCAGCTGGTTAAATTTCTAGGGCAAGTTTTTTTTTTCATTTTTTCTTGCGTCTGTATATTCTATTAAGGATTCAGAATCATCCCGTTTATATATACTAATAGAATCATTTTTAAGTTCATAAATTCGAATTGCTGACTAGTTTTAGTTGTATATCTGAATTACTTTAAACTTTAAATTGTGTTGTTGGCATTGCTATAATTGCGAGTTCTATACTTAATTGATTCACTGATTGTAACCAATGTAATTGAAAACTTTCTTTTAATATTTCATAACTTAAGTGAGATAAATTCACAGTAAAATCACTTTTTGTTCAGGAATGAATTGGGCATGCTAACTTTAAAATAATTCATGATTTATCTCTTTATGTGAAAAAAAAACATTATTCTAAAATACTTATTTCGGTAATTCTTAAATTTTTCTCCGAATGACGTCATTTTCGTTGCTGCCTTTTATTTTTAATAATATTCTTAGTAACAATATCATGTATGATGTCTAATATTAAGAAACATAATATTTTTCGTATGAAAAATCTATATTAACAGGATTAAATCGTTAGTTGGAAAAAAATCGTCTGCGATAGATACAGTCACAGAACGCGAAATTTATTTTTTTAATATCTCACCAATCCTTTGTTTTTAAAACCTGTAACATCGAAAATATTGTTTTTTGAGTGTTTATCTCAAAATGATTTTAAATTCAGTCAGTTTAAACAAAAAATGAGCAGTGCGAATTGCTTATTAGTTTCTGGATGATAAGAAGGTATAAGTATGAATAATTTTACATTCTGTGATAATCGACAGCATTGCTATAATTACTCGCTATATAATTGATTTTCTTTTTGATTGTGATCGATGGTGGACTAGTGAAAAACTTTCCACTATTACGAATTGATTTTTCTTAACTTGCGTGAGATAAATTCATTATAAAATCACTTTTCCCCATCAAAAGTGTCACAATCGCCAAATCATTTAAATTTGATGGTAATTAATTGACTAGCATACTAAACTTACAAGTTGAATAAATAATCATTTCAGAACAAAAGTGGGTAAATGGTCATATAATCTCAAACTTCTTTGACAGCATTTAATTTTCTTGTCTCTAATCTTTGTCTGTAAAGATACTTTAACCAGGTATGTACATTTCAGTAAGATGTTAGACGAAAAAGAATTATTTTAAAAGAATACTGGAATGATAAATAATAAATTGTAAAATCCAATAAATTTTAATGTATTTTATAATTCTAATATTTTACGAATATAAGTTATTACGTATATTTTTTGACAATTTCAGTATATGGTTATTTTACAAGAATCAAACTTTATATTTTTTTACAGATCCATTATTTATAAATGGTTTCATTAGTAAGTATGTAAATAAATAAAATCACGGAATCACATTAGTTAAATTACACATAAAAGACGTGTAATTTAAATGCACTGTGTACACCAATATTATATAAATGAAGTGAATAAATGAAAATGAATATATTTCCTTTATTATTCTGATCTATAAATAATTATGATGTAAAAATATGTGGACATAACAGGAAATGCTTTTTTCAAGGTTCGGAAATATTAAAAAGTAGCATTATTTATTGCTGACATAAAATAATATTCTTGTACTAACACATCGGTTGCTAGTATATCCTTTACTCTATATATCTGCTTATTGCAACAAATATTAATTCTGGAACATTAAATTTTATTCAATTTCAAAAATATAACCACAAATAATATCAACTAACAACAATAAAAGGCGGTCTAATATAGTGTACGAAATAAGACCATGTCGTCAAAAGAAGTGAGTGTTTTGCCGGTGTTTTATGTTTAGTACAAACTTTATTGTTATTATTTTTCATTTTTTGACTTATCTATAACAGTGTCCATTGACTAATTTTACTGTATAGCTTGCAGATATTTTGGATATATGTATGTTAATCTGTATGTTTTTTTAAAATAATAGTAACGCAACAACTTGTACCCAAAAACGGCCCGCTATTTAAAAACAATTAAAGAAGAGTCATAAACATGCATAGAGGCGACACACAAGAAATGTTGCCTACTTTCGTAATTCAAAGAATAAAAAAGCGAGGGGCGTGTTAAATTAGCCGTAATATTTTGTACATTAGCCCACATAGCGTTTTGGACGTGTGTGAACAGCTGCCGGTACAAGGTTCGAGTGTGTTTGGACAAATGATGCTTTCGTAATGTGATTAGTAATTTTGTGATAATTCTTGGCATTTACCGTTCTCGTTTTGCGTGCGAGAAACTCTGTTTCATGTAAAGTGATGAGAAAGTAGCGTCTTCTAAGCAAATTTACGCTTTATTGGAGAAAATTATACAGTATTGACAGTCATGTCTGAGTTAATAACAGGAGTTATTAATCTATGCCGATTGAATTACACTTCATGAGCTACGCAATAAGAGTTTATAATTTATAATGGTACTTTATAACGTAAGAAAAGTATAACATTAATTGTTTTAACTTATAAAGTTTGTTGGTTCTGTATATAAAACAATCCATCCGTATATTTATTTATTAGTAAATAAATAAATAATTGTTTAAGTGTCATAAAACATAAATAAATAATTATAACTTTAAACTAATTTCTCCTTATATTGAAGCTACTTATCTAAAATAACACCGTTTAGAACTCTACGTATTTTTAATTCAGTAATTTCTTGATATATAATTTTAATTAAGGTCGTATATGTTCAGAACTTGGCAAGAAATGTACGAACTTCAACACGAAACGTACCTTGTAACTCCAAAAACATTAACTAAAATCTATGAACTAAATCCCAGTGAGATATTTCCAAAAAGTTACCTGTTACAGTGTTCCAAAAGTCACGGGAACAGTCACAAGTGTCACAACACAACACAGTCACAAGGAACAACACTCGCGGGCGGCGTGCGTGGTGCGCGCGCGCAGGCTAGCTCCGTTATGTGCGGCCGCGCACCGTGGAAAGCGGTCGCGATTCGCTACACAGACTTTGAGTGTAGAAGGGTTTAGCGACGGTTATGTACCTATTTTTAGAGTTATTGTAACCTTTTCCAAAAGCGACTCTTCAGAGGCAGGGAAAAGGGTATTTGTTCTGAATAATAATATTAAATAAAAAGAAAATATCCAAAAGTAAAATGTGCCCTATGGATTGGATATACATAGGAGGAAATAATAAGGCACTCCATATGCTTTCCCCCTGCATACATAAAACGATAAAGTAAGTAAGTTACATGTAAGCCTACAGCTGAATTTGTTTGTAAATAACCCATATTTCACATAATAATAAAGTAAGTAACTCTCTCGTTACCTCTTCAAAGCAAAATCTTTTCGGAACGTGAAAATATGCGGATTCGCTTTTTCACTCGCAGTACATATCTATTATAACTACTCATCGTTATGAATAAGATTCATCCATCTGTCGTCGTTAACCTCTTACATTTCGGTAGGATTGATAAAAATGCATTTAAATGACAAAAACGATAGTTTCATTAGTATACATACCATATTTCATATGATATTTTTATTTTTAAATACATTCATATACAAGCTGTTAAACAGTAAACAGGACGACTCTTAAGTTACAAGAGAGTTCTACCTACGCGCTCTTCTGTCCCATTACTCTTTGGGATGCAGGTTATCAATGAAGATGGACGTTATCTGGCTGAGGGAAAGTGACCGAGCAGTGCAGCCAGGATTGGCTGGTTCCCTGTTGACATAGGTCAGAGGTCTCCTCAATAGCCTTTAAACTAGATGATGTTGCCTAGAGTTGGAGTCTACTATGGGAAAGTTACTAGAGTTCTTTTAGGGTAAAGCATTTCGAAAAATATGAGTTTTATTTCGCAATCTTCTTGCAAATAGTAACGGCCAGATGGATTTATTACATTAATTTTGTCTAATCCATATTTGGACTCTTTTATACAAAAAAATCCTTATTTCTATATAGTCACAGTATTCTGCGAAAAAACGCGAAATGTACCACTAACTTCTATAAAATCAGTATTTTAATTTGGGCATTACGTTGGTAATAAAGTTTATTTTTCAAATATTTTCGAGATTGTTAACACGTGGGACAAACACCTATCGTGTAGAGCGCTAACCGGGGAAGCCTTCCATGAACGAACTAGAGTCTGAGTTAGGGCATACATAGTATTTAAAATCATCATCATTAAAGGTTTTTGTTAGCCTCCTCTACAGAGGCACAAGCTTCTCTGTACTACCAGAGCCATAAATTAGCAAGAGCAGTCAGAGGACTTGAGCCTATACTCTCCAAGCTGGCCAGACGGGTTGGAGAGGTCCCTTTGATGTTCATAAGCTTTGTTAACTCGTGTTTCCAAAGTCGCCTTCTACGACATCCACCGGAAGACTTGGAGTAGTCTAATTCTACTCTGCTAAGAAACACACGGTGAATTTTAAATAAAAGCAAAGAGACAGAGGTCCATTTCCCCTTCCCCTCTGGGGAGGGCCAGCAAATAAAGGCCAGAAACGCTCTTGTAATACCCCTGGTGTTGCAATTGTCCATGGGCAGCGGTGATGACTTACCGTTGCCGTCGGGTCGCTTGCTCGTATGCCGTACTGTCATTAAAAAAAAACAAAATGCGTGTAAATATAACTCCCCAGAGGTATAATGTTTATCATGTTGGCAGCGCGCATGTGTCAGTGGCAGTGGCCGGATTTCCGCTAACTCCTCGGCCATCGAGATTCAACGAGCGGGCTTCCCATGCCGATTCAATTAGTTGACAGATGGCCAATTAGAGCTTATCTCTGCTAATAAAATCTAACGTCTGTCCGTCTGTGGCTATGTGAGGTGACATTAACATTTACTTTTATTTTTACAAAATCTTGCAAATAGAAGCTCAATTCTGGATAGAAACGTAGGAATGCATATAATGTGTTTGGTATTGAGCTAACGATAAAAAATAAAATCACATTCTTAACGTGAACTTACTTACTTTTGTTCTGTGAACAAGCCTTAAATAAAGAAAAAATATCAGTTGCCTCATACATTCAACGAACTATGGGAAATCTCATTAATTTGAATTTAATGTGATGTCAGAATGTGAATTTAAATTGTCGCTAGCTTAATACCAAACACATTGTTTAATTGAATTTATTTAAAGCTTTCAATTTGACACCACAAGTAACAATGGGACAAAATGGGTGGGACCACGAGTCAAATTACGTGTTTATACCAATACCATACACCCACCAAAACGTTAAGTAGGTGAAAAAGTATATGATTGAAATGGTTTGTTTTAATATTTATGTTTATCTCGCATAACTTTTACTAATATATTTCCAGATCTCTTTGTTATATCATAATAAAAATTAACGCACGCATAGACTCTCAATTTAAGTTTATTTTGGATACCTTTAAAATTATTTCTGCAAACAAGCAGCTATTGTCACTTAATGTAAGTTAACTTTATAAAATCGAGAAATACTCACCTATTGAACAAAAATTTAAATAATCTATGCAAAAAATCGCACACGATTTTCTATTATATAAAATAATCGCGTTCTCAAAAGCCGGTTCGAAGTTCACGCAAAAAAGTATAAAATGCCAATAAAATATGTAATAACATATATTATGACTGTTGAGCATTAAGTATAATACATACACACATCAATAAACATTATGCAAAACTGTTTTAATCATACAATTTTCTACTTTCATTGTTCGTATTTAAATTTTAATGGTTGACTTTCTCGTGTGTATGTAGTAAAAACCAGGTTTAGACCAGGGCTGGCATTAAACCGTCATCTCAATGCTATTTTCTGATTATCTATATTAGTATTAACAATAGTTTTTGGAGAATGAAATAAATGGATGCGCGTTTCATTGGTAATAACGAATATCTAATTTGTCACTTCAACTTTGACTCCGCTTTTATCACTGACTAACGTAGCCTTCGAATTTTATGACCTCGTGCTTTGTCTACCCTGCAAGGGATATACCTAGACGGGATAATATGTATGTATGTAACATCAAATTCAAAGTTATGGCAGAACAAAAAATCGAAATTTCTAGAAAAGTATGTAGGATTGGACTGCGTTGAAATTCAGCAGTAATGTTCCCCATTTTGTGTAAGGTTTTAGATTAGTCCAAAGTTGGTCCGAATCAATTTCGAAGGAAAAATAACTTAACCAGTGTTCATATATATGAAGATCAGCCACAAATATTTTACAACCCTAATATAACTCAACATTTGTAAAAGCCGATTAAATGCATGGTAATCAAAGTAGGTAGTAATTAAGCACCACAATGGCTGCTAAGTTAGCCTACTTAAGTTCAGCTGTTCTGCCTGGGCTCCGTTAAGTTAATGTGGGAAATCCATTAATGCAGGTTGTTTATTCCATTTAATTATTATGTTTCAGATGCATTGTTTTAATGCTGGACACAACACTTACTTTGTTTTTCTTTTTGCGATAAAATTCTTGTTATTTTCTGGCAAATATCATAAAAGCCAGTAACGGAGATGTTCAAGATAGCCACTGCTATCTTCTACATTAACAAAACAGATAAAAGAGATAAAAATAGAGAAGGCAAACAGATACTGGAGGATAGGAAAAGATGGTAAATACTCCACATACTTATACGTCTTCAGTTAATGAATTAAACAAGTAGCATTACTTTGAAAATTTACAAACTCCCCTTTTTTCAAAACAGGTTTTTAAAAAAAATCTAGATTGAGGAATAGCTGTGATAGAATAGACTCGCGTCTACCTACAGTGTTTCAGTCAGTCAGTCTTCTCTTTATAATACAAGTGACTCTATGACGAGCCACTCATATTAAAAGGAGGAAAATATTTGTTTGATATACCTAATATTTGACTATATACTCTTTTAAATCCGTCATTCCTTGCTAACCACTTTTTCCACGTTGGTGTAAGTGACAACTTTGTATTAGCTCATGTTATTGCATCATGTCTCACTATGTGGTTCCCGGCAGAGTACAATAGGACCACTCCAAGTCTTCCCGTGGATGTCGTAGAAGGTGACTTAGGAAACACAAGCCAAACAAAGCTTATAAACATCAAAGAGACATCTTCAACTCGTCTGGCCAGCGTGGAGAGTGTAGGCTTAATCCCTTTACTTCTCTAGCTAATATATGGCTGTAGTAGTACAGAGAGGGTCGTGCTCCTGCAGTGGAAACTAAAAAAGGGCTTATGATGATGTTTTGTTTTTTGTTTTTCGTATGTGTAAGTGGCCAACAACTTATGATGATGATGTTTACTCTGATGTGTAGTCTGTGAGATGGACACAATTTTCTACGCTTTTAGGCTTAGTCGTTACATAATCATGGTTATAATATCCTAACTTCTTTAATTAAAATCAAGTGGACATCTTATGGTGATAAGAATTGGTGACCTACAAAGACCGCCACTCCTTTTCTTACCATGATTATTCAGCAGATTTCCCTGATATCGGAGATTGGAGACGTCATTCCACATTCAGCCGGCGTTTGGCCTTGGCGGCGCGGAATACTAACGCGGGGAAACGCCATAATATATCCTGTTTGTCTGACTGTACGTATGGAACATATAATGTACGGAAGAATAACTTGTGTCTTGTGCTTTCTTTTTTAGAATGTTTAGAAATAAACTCTTATTTCTTTTAATTTCAAATACAGCTATTATAAGACGGACGGACTGTTACAGTTTTCAGACATGCGCACTATGCGCAGTACTAACGAATGTACGTCTTCCCCACAGAAAAGCTTTTGAAAATTAGTAATTTAGACTTACTAAAGAAATTCAAGCAGCTGATACGCAAATTTCTATTGGAAGTCTACGATATGTTTTGTCTTTTTTTTATGATTTTTTTTTTATTTGCTTTACTAGTACTGAGATTTAAAAGATTAATCAGTTCAAATGAAATAATGATTAAATGGGGATGATTCTGCATTCTTTTTATTTTTTGCTATTTGTCAGCCCATGCGCATATTTATAGGACAAGTTCAAGCAGTGAGGTGCAGATTGTCTGCTTATCTGTTTTCTAATAGAAATTATCCCCGCTTCATTCTCAGGAATTTGTATATTAATTATTTTTAAATGAAATATTAGCAAGTGTATATTACTTGTTGACACGCTATTATATTTTGAAGAAAATACTTCAGCAGGTGTAAAATAGTGCCAATTAATGTCAAAAGCTATACTTATTTACTAAATAATATTTATTTCTTTTTCACTTTCGTCAGAAAAAAATATTTGTTATTTATTGTCTCACATCGAAGGAAGAAATATCTACAGTATTTCACAAACAAAGAATTAGGTGCATCTTATTTAATTTAGAATAGAATACTTCACCCTTCCGAGTCACATAAGCTAGAATTATTTGCCAATGCAGTTGTTATTAGATATTTATAAAGGCTTATTTAAAAAAATACATTTTGCCGCATATATATAGATTAAGAGGTATAATGTTAGGAGCTCAATTTTATCGATGATATTTGTAAATGTACGATAATTTTATTAAAGTAAACGTTAAAAAAATACTGCCCTGGCTTAAAGAAAACTAACCTATGACACTAAGGAGAATGTAAGAATGTAAGGATTCTAACAAAACATTTAGAAGTTATGGCGCTTTATTACATTATATATACATACATAAATTAAAAAAAAAAGGCCAATTGCGTGTCGGGCCACGCGCAGTGTAGGGTTCCGTAGTTGCGAATGACAACTTTGAGTTCACACTGTTCACACTCGCACCTCACTGTTTAACGACCAAAAACAACTAACAATGAAAATTGTATGAAATTTTATATTTACAGTACATTTTATAAGTTGGTTGCCTATAACTTTCTCAGTTTGCACTTAGTACTCAGCTCTGATAGTTTTCCTTTCAACTTCAGTGTACTACTGCTGTAATTTTTTTCACGTATCCATAAAATCCATATATAACCGTTTAGCAGATAGAGGGACACTTACCTCTAACAAAAATTTGCACTTTAAAACCAAATATTTCGGAAACGGATCCCTAAATCGAAAAATGGTGTTCTCGACCTCACAATATTTTTAGAGACCTATTTAACGATACCCCACATGATGGGTAATTAGAGAAAAAAAATTACTCCCCCAATTTACTTGTATGAGACCTACCCTAAAAAAAAATTCACTTTTTTGCCATGATTATTATACATACCCATGCCAAATTACAGCTTTCTAGTACTTATAGTCTCTGAGTAAAACCGCGGACGGACAGACAGACAGACAGACATGGCGAAACTATAAGGGTTCCTTGTCTACTACGGAACCCTAAAAATACACTTTTTGGCACTGGTATAATTTGTTTTTTCAACTGTACGTTAGTAGGCATTTTATATGTTTTGATTGATGAAGACTTAGGGTTGCACAGTTTTGCTTGGAAAAATACGTTTTCTCACAGATCGCAAAATCGATATCAGCAATGAAAAGACTTTGGTAGTATCGTTCAAAATCAACAAGTAATTTACATAGATATTGGATATTATATCTAATATCTATGATCAAAAAACTTTCTCTGCGAAATAAATACATTACTCTAACAATACAGTTCAAAAATCCAATTCAAACAGTAGTTAACCAACAATGTAAGACCGCGTGGGCCACAGCCCACGTCTGTGCAAACTATTTACATATTTCGCCACCAAATGTCTCTATATTATACATTATTAACATAATAATAGTATATAATAAAAGAGATATGCACCATACGTTTGTATCGTAACGGCTTCGGCAATTCCAATATTTCTGTTAACGTGGGAGGGAACTAAAATGTTGTAAGGAAGTTCTATTTTTATCCTTACTGGTGGTCTATATTCTGTTCTAACAAAAACCTCAAGTTTTCATAAGATTCATCATCATCAGCATTAGTTCTATTAGTCTCCACTGCTGGAGCAGTCGTGCTCCAGCAGTGGAGCCTCTGATAGTACAGAGAGGGTCGCCTCTTTGTACTTTCAGAGCCATATTAAGCCAGGGTAGCCAGAGGATTGGGCCTTCACTCGCCACGCGCTGGTCAAACGGGTTTAAGTGGTCTCTTTGATGTTTATAAGCTTTGTTTAGCTTGTGTTACCTAAGACGGCTTCTACGACAATCACGGGAAGACTTGGAGTGGTCCTATTCTACTCTGCCGGGAACCACACGGTCCACAAAAATAACATACAATTATCGTGACTAAATTCTGTGAAATAAATTAAAAACCACGTAAAGATATAACATGCGTGTTGTTAAAGAAGTATACATAAGAATTGTTGACTGTCGAGTTTTAAGCTAAAACGTGATCGAGAAGTATTTTTTTTTACAGGAACAGGAATTTGTAGGTACTTACACTTAGTATCAGTACCTAAAATTTATTGTTGAAAACTATGTGATCTTATGATATTTCGAGAAACCGCGTTTACCTATTGTTCGTTATTTCGATGCATTGATGTGGCAAACTATAGAGATCAGGGATAATCGGGTAAAGTTTTTCAAGCAAATCATGTTTGATCAAATGGCATTTCAAATAGTGGAAGTGATTACAGATACATGATAAGTTATATGACAGCAGATACAACATTTTTTTTTAAGTATTGTTTTACGGCCCTGGATACAAGTCCTTTAGAGCTTTTCTTCATTTATTTCGCCAGATGGCGAGTTATTCTTCTTTGTTGTCAACGAAATTATGGTGTAATTCATTTCGTTGTTTTCACGGAGCCCCTGGCGACAACTCTTCGCGAATCCACTGGTTTCATCATTGACGACGCAGCAAGGCGGACAACCACCAGCCCGCTATGTAAATCTCACCACACCACCAAAAACACCAATTTCACATTATAAAGTCCACTAGAATCAATTTGCGAAACAATCCAAAACAGACACCGTGTAGTCCGCTAAAATTCCCGCCAAGAACTCCGATACAACATTTGAGGTTTATGGCATGGCCAAAATTTCCAAGTCCCAAAGTCAAACTTATGGGCTTCGCCCGTGGCATACATACCTAGCCTATGGCACTCAGGGATTACCTACCCAACGGTGAAATAATTTTTGATATCAGTCCAGTAGCGCATTCAACCAAACAAACTCATTAAGTATAAATTAAATACTTAAATAAAACCTGTACGCGCCAATAATAAAAAATATACAAAACCAATCTACTGAACCGATCATCATGAAATTTTGCATACACGTTGTCTGGAGTACGGAGAAGGTCATAGGCTACCTTTTATCCCGGAGAAAAGTACTGTTCCCTAGGGAGCGACACTAACGCGGGCGGAGCCGCAGGCGAAAGAGTCTTAATAAAATACTGCTCGATTCGTAAAGGAACGCCTCAGTCCCTCAATATGAACAACTTTTTCTTAGGGTATTGGGATATGACGTGAAAAAGTGCCTGCAAAGGCCTATTTTCTGAATATTTTCTTTTTATTTGATTTTATTAAAATTTTTGAATAATGATATTGTTTGTTTTTCGTATGTGTAAGTGGCCAACACTGGTGTCAGATTTTTCAAGCCGCCTTAAGGCATCTGACAAAGCTTAACGACTGCCATCAACGATGACAGCCGGGACCAACGGCTTAACGTGCCTTCCGAAGCACGGAGGAGCTCGAGATAATTTTTTTTATGCCACTTGCGGTCACCCATCCAAGTAGGGACTGCACCAGGGGTTGCTTAACATACGTAATCGCTCATAGAGCTCACACCCACTGGACCATCGGGCTCCTCATGATCAATGATATTAAAAAGAGGAAATTATTGATTGTTTGTTTGCTTTGAAGAGGCTCCAAAACTACAGGACCAATTTTCAAACTTCTTTCACGTATAGAAAGTTAATTTATCTGCGGGTGACATATGCTATAATGTACGCGAACGAAGTCGCGGGAAAATAACTAGTATCTAATAAGATACATTGCTTGTCACTTTACATCTTGGCCCTTATCTCAAAAATGCTAAGATCAAGCAATTAAATGAATTTTACGAGGCGAGTTTAAGCCATAATCCGATCCTCAAATTCGGATCATTAAGATTTTTGTCGGGTGATAAGCAATCGAGATGTTTTATGGTTATGGCCAAATGTTTTGCTATTGACTGTCTGTTTATTTTCCTTGTCCTCTATTATTTATCAATCTTTCTGCGAAAACCTAATTAAACAAACTTTTAATATTTTATTATGTCACACTCATACATACATACTATCACGTTTTTTTCCCTTGCGGAGTAGACAGAGCCCAGTTTTATAAAACCTAAAGGCTACGTTTGCCATGTTGGTGGACTTGTAGTTGGAGAACGGAATTAAAATAGTGGTGGGTTGCTAGCCGCAACGCCTATTGACATGATTCCTCCCGCCCATTCCCTCGATCGGCTTTTACGATCTGCGCGGGAAGAGTAACAGCTGGCACATTCTACGGTTTTTTTTCCCAGACCAGCGTGGAAGATTCGATTGTCCGAATCATTATTTCCGTTTTGTCAAAAACTGCCACAATTGGTACTTCACACCATTGCTTCGTGCTAAGTGCTGTTTATATAAATAATTTTGCATTGGTACTTTTGATAGGTCATATAGGGCTTTGCAGTAAAAAAAATATGTGATCTATCCGATTTTCAAATAATTATTTCAAATGGGGACAGAATTGACCACATAAAATACATATTTTACATTGGATTTAAAAATAAAATATCATGTTTTGTAGTGTTTAATTTTAGACTGTTTACTATCTATGCTTACGACATCATTAAACGGAATCTCTACCTACATTCACCATGATAGAGATAGTACAGGCGAAAGAAATTCTTCAGTTTTGTTGCTGAGAAAAAATAATCAGATAATAAATATGTAGGCCCGGCATGTAAACTATGCTAGGCCCACGTCCCCTCTCAATTAGCATGGCCATGATGTGATGCACAAAATATCGAGGGTGTAGAAACCAAAGTCAAAATAAGCTTCTCTCTAAATCTGATTTAAGAGGTAGGCACTTGTCGATAGATATTTTTGTGTGTAATTTACACCGGAAACGCTGATGAAAATGACCGTACAGGAGACCATATAGGAGACAGGAGATTGGACAACAAAACAGAGCTTTTCCTCAACTTTACCATTTGAATTGAAAGTAAATCATTTTAAACATAAAATACTTACCCTGAAGACAATTCAGTGACGAGTTATACAAAAAATTCTAAAGATGAAACTTAAAATTTGTTAAGTTTTTGTGGAGAAAATGCATCTACATGTGAACTAATTTGTCGATAAGCAGATAATTAATAAAAAAAAATTTTACGTCTGATTTGCATTATTATTTTTATCGTATATTAAAAATTAGAATGAAAGACAGTTTTCCCTTTTCATTGTTAACCTTATATACACATCTTTGTATATATTTGTTCTTTTACATACTCAGCTATATTAGATACCTACATTAATGATTGCGTTTATACTTTTACTAATTTGTAAAGTGATGAACAATACGTAACTAGTCGATAATCGGCGCACATCACGATATAACTTTACTCATTTTATAGAAGTAGCTAGCGACCACAGAATTATACAATGTGTACTCGCGGTGAGCTGGTCATATATAACACTTTTAATATCAAAAGCAAAACAAACAAGAAGATAAAAAAAAAAACGATGTAATTGGTAAATGTAAATAACTTGGCAATATTTTATTGTTGAAACCAGAAACCTTAATATAGAATATAGAGCTGCAAAAAACACGAGAAAAATTTAAAAAAATATATAACAACCCATTCAAATTCACCTGAACCTTTTTTTTTTGTTTAAGTACCTTCCTTGCAAATATATATATTTAAGTACTTAGGGATTCTGATTTCATCATTAAGATTGATAATCCATCAGGTTGTTCAGAATCACCATTATAAGTTATGTATATATTTTTACATAAAATTTGAAACCAAACAAGCCCAAAAAAAATGCTTTCAACACTTTATTTTCTCTAAAGTGTGTCATTTTGGAGTGCCGTCACTGTCACATATTCCTCATCAGCGGACAATCAAAATGCTTTGAACGATATGTCATTTGCCAATTTATGTCAATTTGTTTCGGGTGTAGTCGAGCACAAAGCTTCCAGATTCCTTTGTAGTCAGCTTTTTAATGTGTCTAAAAAAGGAATGCCTGCCACGTGCGCGTCTACTAAACTCATCCCTATATTTTCATTACGAGCTTTAAGCTTTTGCGGTCACAATCACTATTTTTTGACTCGTCTTCACAGACTAACATTAATATAACATTAAATAATCTTTAAACAGTATTTTAATGTTTTTTAAGCCAATTTTACAAGGAATGTCAATTGGCTTGGCTATTACAGAGCATTTTTAATGTTTCGAAATTGCTATAAAATTTTCAAAAATTTCCTTCATTTTATATAGATCTACTACAACGACTTTAACAGGAGCACCTTAACGAAATTCCTCAGGACTCCTCACATTCCAACCTCTTTTAACTATATAATTCGGCCGTTTACAAGAATAAGATTATCTCCCTTTGTTCCTAGAGTTATGAATGTGCCGAGATCTTAGGCGGGAATTCTATCAACACTACGATTTATCGTTTGTTGATCTTGAGAGGAGATACCGCTAGTGTAAATTACATTAATACAGATCCGACACTTTCAATTACACTTTGTAATTACAGTTCAACCACAGAATCAATATAAGTACTGTAAAAAATATTGCTTGGCGCGTTGAACTTTCATGTATTAAAATATCGTATTCCAGTGTCTACTTTTTCGTGTGTTTTGATACCTATAACCAAATTAATGTATTTGTCGCAACTGTGTTAACTATTTATAAGTTTTCATCTTGTTAGAAGCTTGTTAGCCACCCATGAATTGTATTCATTTATGACATCATTACTTGATACATGTGTTTGGCTTATAGCGTGGTGAATATTCATCACTAATAAGGCAGATAAACCCAACGATATAGCGTGATTAGACGACCTACACTTCTTGTTATTTTATAAGAACTGTATATGATTTATGCAAATAAATTGTATTGATTGATTGATGTTTGATCATTAAATTGTTCTTAAAGTCTTCCGTCAAGTGTAAAAAAACTAGCTGATGACGGTTGGCTTGTGAAATCCGACTTTATGGCATGCAAGTACAGTTTTGCGTTGATGTAAATTTATAACTTAACAATATCTATTAAAAAGTAAATAAACACGAGTGTCTGTCATTTTAGTATACCATTATGTATCTAGTTTTATACTTGATACAAGTCTAAAGTAAAGTTTACTTAGTGGTAACAACCACTAAGGGGAAGAACCTCTTCTATGTCTTTTTTTATTTTGTTGGCGGATAGCGTGGTGAATATTCGTCCTAATGATGCTGATAAAGCCAAAGATACGGCGTGATTAGACGACCAACACTTCCTTCGAGATTGTTGCGTGCTTAGGAATATTTTTATTAGATGGAAGGTGGAGGAAGTATCTAACTATGTGAATATTATCAATTTTATAAATAAATAAATATATACGGACAAATCACACAGATTGAGCTAGCCCCAAAGTAAGTTCGAGACTTGTGTTATGGGATACTAACTCAACGATACTATATTTTATAATAGATAATTATATAGATTAAGATCCAAAACCCAGGTCAATCTGAAAAAGATCATTTTCCATCTTGACCTACCATTTCGACTCGATAAGAAGAAGATCTTGACCTGACCGGGGATCGAACCCGGGACCATCTGTGTCGCAGGCAGGCATGTTGACCACTGCGCCACGGAGCTCGTTTTGTATTATTTTTATTATTGCTATGTTTGTGTATCTATCAGTCAAGAAAGGACCGAGACTAGACTGAAGTGTTACTTCGTAGTCTTCCCCGCAGCAGATATTCCGAAACGTTTGTAGTTTTTTTTTAGTAAACATGATAAAACAAAAATTATGACATTTAAAAAGCGATTCAGGTATCCTGTTATTTTCATTTTCGAAAAAGAGGAAGAGCAACAACAGTTATATTTTTGAATAACTCATACCTGTTGTGTTTAGGCTTCCTTAAGTTGTATTTTGAATATCTACCTGTTTGTAAGCATAACTTACTTTCATGTTATAGACGATAAATTCATACATCGTCTAATATATACCTAGTCAAATATACAGGTCAATTATCGTTAAAGATTGGACATTGTAAAATTTGTGCTAACTATATGTTTATGCTCAACACTAATACTAGCCCACCGTCCGCGCCTCATCAATAAACTGTGCTAACATAAGTATTATACGTACGTAAGTACTAACATATATGAAAAAGCACCGTTGTGCTGCCCTGAAAGGCAGGAATCTTCCGCACTACATTTACTATCCAACCATCAGGCGATTTTACCAAACGAACTGCAAATAAATACTAGTAATTTATCAGTTATGAACCACAGCCTTGTACAGCCATGCTAGACTTGGTGAGTTTGTTTGTTTGTAAAGCTTTATATTGTTCACTCACAGAAAGAAACAGAACATTCCCTTACAGGGTGACTTAGATCGTCAATATTAACTTTGCTTATAGAAACAATGCTGGGAACTCGATTTTCTTTTACTCTCACATTTTACTTGCCCGGGTGGCTGAACACTTCAACTACGAAACTGTCGAAAAAATGTTTGAGTTTTGAATATTGATCGCATAGGTGAAGTTGTTCATACTGACGGACTGAGTCAACCATATAAATGTATGACGAGAGTCAATTAACACGCTGTATTTGTAGGTATGCGCCATTAGAACAAGCACAGTACTTCGAACTACCTTACTGTGCCTGTCCAAATAGCATTATACATTTTAAATATCAATAGTGCAGTGCGAATACATCTTGTTCTTCATTTTATAAGTAAGCTTAGTAAGAAACCGCTTAAGAAACTCCCAAATTAGTGGCAGACTCCATGTCCAGAAAAACTGCAGGAGAGACGCCTACGCTAGTACGGCCAAGTCTTGCGTAAACCGGCAAATTACATAGGAAACAAATATCTGTTGATGCCAGTCGTTAAGCTATGTCAGATGCCTTAAGGCAGCTTGAAAAATCTGACAATAGTGTTGGCCACTTACACATACGAAAAACAAAAAACAAACATCTGGCTATGGCGCCTCCGCCGGGCCCTGATAGAAGAGGAAAACCCAAAAAGTGCTGGCTTGAAGTTGTTAGGGATGATATGCGTGTCAATAGACTCTCATCCATGGATGCCAAAGATCGTGCGAATTGGAGAAGTAAAAGCTGGAAAGCGGACCCCGGGCTCCGAAGCATTCCGGCTGAGGATGCAACTGGGAATACAATGAGAGAGATTCAATCAATCAATCATTTATTTGCATAAATCATATCTAGTTCTTCATAAAATTGATAAGTCTTAAGTATTCAGCCTACTTACAGACGTTCAAATTGATTCAATGTAAAATCTACGTAAGTAACTTGGAAATAATCGTCTTGTAACAAGTATCAAAATCAAAACGTTTATTCAGAAATAGGCCTTTGCAGGCACTTTTTCACGTCATATCATATTTAAAATTATCTCATTAGATAATATGTATTTATTAATAGTTCAAAAGCTACAGACTACTAGCGTTTCGGAACCGACCACTGCAGAGAAGAAACGCCGAAAGAAACTCTTATCAACAGTTTTGGTCGCCTACTCGCCTGAAGGGCTTTATATGATTACGAATATTTATTCCTTATTGTCTTTTTCTTTCTTTTCTTTTTTCTGTTTTCATGTTACAATTTCAATATACATAGATTTATTATTTTTGGAACATGTTTATGGTAACGATCGAGTGTGCAAAGATAATAAACAACATATGATACTTAAAGTAGTCTCAAAGAGGCAGAGCATATCGGTATTGTGAGTGGTGAAGATAAAGAAAGGCAGCACAAAATATATAAATATTTTATATAACGCACAGGAAATAAAGCTTAGTAGTAATTTATATGTTATGGACCATCATAGCCTTCTACAGAGACGGCAGTCATGGCGAATCGTTAAACTGAAGCCGAAAATATTATGCTATTTAGATAAGTGCAAAGTAACGGAAACTACCTAACTGTACCATTCAATAAATAGCATTACATTCTACAAACATGGGCGCCCCAAGGGCAATTTGTAAAGAAATGTCAATTTTTTATTGGTTGCAATGGTTCCGTAGGAAACGTTGTGAGCTTTAAAGGAATATTGTAGAGGGTCAATTTTCACACTGTTTAGTCAAACGCCCACCGCCGGCCAAATGTACGGGACATTTGGCCCCGGCTGTCATTAGCAGTCGTTAAATAATACTAGAAATCTGATAACGGTGATAACGAGTTACACACCGAGTCAAAAATGTACTTTTTTACAGAAAAATAATTAATAGAATTTCTCGCTTAACAATCAATCACTATCATCTTCTATATCATATCATTGGCGATACATGAGAATTGATGTTTTTTCTCCTGATGGGCCGCGGTTTGCATGCATAGCCCGAATAATTATTAGAAGTCTATGTACCAGTGGTTGGGCACGATCGGTGAGCGGCGGGCACGTCCAGTCCTATCTATTGTGAAACGAAACGCACCAGAAGATTTATTAAGCGATTTTCTATTAGCGCTCAGCGATTTAATTAGAGGATCACACGGACAACGCAATAACAAAACGCAAATACACTTTTGTTAAGGCTGTTGGCACATGGCGCGAAGACCATTTCCTACTTATTAAAAAACGAGTATTACTTTTATGTACTCATCATTCTATTTTTTTAAATTGTGGCTTCCGCCGAGGTTTCATATCTATACAATAAGAGAAACGACAAATTTTCATGGTTTCACTTTTGATATTTGCAAGACGTGTCATGCAAACTAGAGTAACACAGAGGGTGCCATTTTTTAACATACGTTTATTTCAAAACAAACATTAAAAACCGTGTCGGGCCACGCGCAATGTAGAGTTCCGTAGTTGCGAATGTCAACTTTGAGTTCACACTGTTTACACTCGCATCTCATAGTTTAACGACCAAAAACATCTAACAATGAAAATTGTATGAAATTTAACATTTTCGAGTACATATTATTTATAAGTTGGTTCTCTATAAATTTTTAGTTCGTACTAAATACTCAGCTCTGATAGTTTTCCTTTCAACTTCAGTATATATACTACTGCTGTAATTTTTTTCACGTATCCATATATAACCGTTTAGCAGATGGAAGGGGGGGACACTTACCTCTAACAAAAATTTGCTTTAAAAGCTTTTAATAAGCTTTAAACCCAAATATTTCGGAAACTGATCCCTAAATTGAAAAATGGTGTTCTCAACCTCACTATATTTTTCAAAGACATATTTAACGATACCCAACACGACGGGTTTGTATAAAAAAATATATATTACTCCGTCTTTACATGTATGGGAGCTACCCTAAAAAAATTTTTTTCAAGATTTTTATCTAACACTTTTTTGGAATGACTAATATACATACCCATACCAAATTACAGCTTTCTAGTACTAATAGTCTCTGAGTAAAACAGCGGACGGACAGACAGACAGACATAGCGAAACTATAAGGGTTCCTAGTTTACTACGGAACCCTAAAAATCATTGTCGATTATTACATTTAATCAGATTACATTTTCATTTTTTAAATAGAGTTATATCTATCTAATTATTCCAGTTAACTAGTACTAAATCTACTGCCATCTTATGACGACTTTTGGAACTAAGCTTTCCAAAGTATTTGTCAGAACGCGAGCTTTCGGATGAGATATCAAATCCTCCGGATGAATTATAAAATCTCTGACATTTTTAACTCCAAAATTCTTTGCACTTGTGCACTGGTCTTAACCGGCTGGCCTGCAGTCCTGCTACGGCTACAATAGATGGTTTAAATTAATTGTAATAGCAATACCTGCCGATAGCGGAAGGTAGTGGCTGGTCATTCCAGATGTTAGACGTTAATTTATAGAACAGTATATATTACGGAATACCACTCATGAACAAGTGAGATCCTAATTTCAACACTCACCGTGAAATAAGGATCTCACTTTTTAATTGTAATGCTCTCTAAATAAATAATTTGCGATTCTACCCTGATGTAAGTACAGGACATTTGGGCATATAACCACTTCCTAATATTAACAAACTCTTCTCAGGGGACATACTTTAAAACACAAAAATTCCTTCCACACAAATGAGCAATCAACTGATCGAGCTTTTATGGAAAGTCAACTTTCTTTTTAGGGTTTGTAAAGTATATTACTGAAACATTTTTATTTCATTTTTTATATACGGATAAATCACACAGATTGAGCTAGCCCCAAAGTAAGTTCTTAAGTAAGACTTGTGTTATGGGATTAACTCAACGATAGTATATTTTATAACAAATACATATATAGATAAACATCCAAGACCAGGTCAATCTGAAAAAGATAATTTTTCATCTTGACCTGAATGCGGGGATCGAACCCGGGACCATCCGTGTCACAGGCCGGCTTGTTGACCGCTGCACCACGGAGCTCGTTCGACTGAGACAGTTGAAATTTTCTTATGATGTATTTCTGTTTCCGCTGTAACAACATATACTAAAAACAGAATACATATGATTTTATTTTGACACATACAACAAATATGATTTTATTTTGTTTTAGCTTCCGTTTTAGCTCGTTAGTGTAATGTAATATAGATAAGGGTACGGAACCTTTCGTCTGACTGAAACACGCACTTGGTTGATTTTCTTTTCATTTAGATTTTGTTCCCTGATGCAATGGAAAACGGTTCGCAATTATGTTCACAACACACTGTTTATGGATGACCGTGAACACTGACGATTCGTTGATGTCTTTTGTTCCGACAATTGTCAGCTTTGAAAGCTAAATAATGAAATATTGAAATTGTGATTGTAGAATAGGACCACTTAACTAAAATATATTTTACTGAAAGATTTAATATTTTGAAACTTTTATGTAATGAGGTATTTTGCAAATTTTCGAAAAAGTTAATTTCCCGGTCGTTTTCGTTTACTCGTTCGATTAAATACTTCAAGTAATCTAACTTAATGGTGTCTTTGGTGCATTGCAGCGCGGAAATTATGAGGGTACAACTAAAGTAACCTTACTCTATTACGCCTAGGAACAAGATCAATACGAATGTATATATTAGTCTTACAATGACTAAACACTGCTGGTTTAAGTGCTGCCCACGTGGAACTTTTTCCCATGTATTATTTTAAAGACGTATTCTATATATTCTTTATATGTCCCTATGTATATGTTTTCATTTTTTTAGTTCTAGAGCAGTAAATAAATAAAAATTAAAAGAAATGATAAGTTACTTATATGAAACACTTCACTCTGCTTTATAAATGTTACAGTTGCAGAACATTTGGAACAAATACAATCTTCCGTGCTGGTCTGGGAAAAAAGAAAAAAAAACGTAGAATGTGCCAGCTGCTCTCTTCCTGCGCAGATCGTAAAAGCCGATCGAGGGAATAGGCGTGAGGAGTCATGTCAACAAGCAATGCGGCTAGCAATCCATATCTATTTTGATTCCGTTCTGCACTTAAAAGCTCACTAACATGCTAAACGTGGCCTTTAGGTTTTATAGACTCTGTCTACCCCGCAAGGGAAAAAGACGTGATAGTATGTATGTAACAAATACTTACCAAGACATACCTTTCTTTTCGAAAATTACATAATTATTCAGACAAATTTACAGAAGCAGCAGCGTGTCTCGGAAAAAGTAAAATTAGGGCCGTCACACACTAGAGAGCTGCGATCTATTGTTTGTTTGTTTGATTGGCGGCCACACGTCACGGTTAACGACAAATATAATGTTCACCTTTCTACTTGCGTAATTCACTTTTCATTTTTGTGTTTCTGACAGTGTGCAAGATGTAACTACGCTAATTTTTAAAATAAAGATTCTGCAAAAGTGTTTATCTGTCAATTTATTGATTTTGAAGAAACAATGGTTAATTCGGCTTTAATCTACTTACCGTGAGGCTATGATACGTTGGTACTTATATTCTTTGGGTATGGTCCGATTCTCAGCTATTGCAATAATTATTACGTCATATTCCTTAAAATGCGACTACAAAAACTCTATATAATAGATTTACTATTAAATAAAGGATAATCTAAAGATCGGTTATTCATATTGTGAGGGAAAGAAATGACTAACTGATAATTTAATGAAAAAAGTAGATGTGCTTCCTACCTGATAAGCGTCTTTGGGTGTTGCCTGGATGCGCAAGACTTGGGCCTTGCGCACCCAGGCAACGCCCAAAGCCGAGATCCGTCCCTCCTGGGGCCCTTTGGCAAAGAATATTAATATAATAATAGTTTCTCGAACAACAATTTACTCGACCCACATCTACACTTCTGTTAACTGCTTGGATGAAGTAGGCACTGAAAAATTTGTGCACCTGTTTTTGAATATGACCGCTTGACTACTGGAAGCTTCATTCCTATAATCTTTATATTTTGTATTGCCAGTGTGATTGACAGGCATGCCTCCGGATTATAATCAGTGTCATAAAACAATTTGAGAGTCGCCGGCGGCTAGGAAGCGCTTGACACCCACGGTAACAACTGTCTTAGATTTGGTAACTAGTTAGCTAGCGACTTCTCTACCTGTTTGCTTAGTTTGGAACACCCCCAATAAAATTTTTTTCGTTATGACTTGTTGGGACTCTCATTACTCTTTCAATAGTGGGGTATTTATGTTAGGTAATGCAAGGAATAATGCCGCTTCGGTTAATGGAATATGGTGGAGAAATTTGTCGTATAGGATTAAAAGCGCGATGGCCTAATAGGGTGTATGCACGTAATTTTTTATTTGCCTAGTATAATCCTTAATAACCACAGTAAAAAATATGAAAGAACTTTTAATATATCTTAATTAACGACGGACATGTGAAACTTTAAAGTTTTAATAAGAAAGAGTGGTCCGATATGGACTAGTGACGTCATAGTCTATGTCATGCATACATTTGCCATATAAAATAGTGTTTTCGCGAGTGAGATAGACATATTTTCGTAAAATCATTTTATCTCGTTCGTTTTTCAACCAAATTTTATTCTGTTTTCACCTTCAATACTTTAGTATTGAATATTTTTGGGTAAACTGGTAAGGTAACAGATATTTTTTTCATGCATTTTCCTATTGTTTTGTCGTTACTAGTACAGTAAGACCCCTGGTTCGAATCCTGCTCGCGTTGGTTTCTTTCCCATTAACATCATGGTAACAAGCCTGCCGGGCGTGCTGTAATAATTTGGTAACTACTTAGCTACCTAGCGGCTTCTCTTACTGTTTGCTTAGTTTTGAGCATCCCCAAGAATTTTCATAATGATTTTATTGTGGTATAATGGGTTTTTAAAAATAATAGTAAATAATAATAAATAAATATATAGGGACATATCACACAAATTGAGCTAGCCCCACAGTAAGTTGTGAACTTGTGTCGCAGGATACTAACTCAACGATACTATATTTTATAATATATACTTATATAGATAAACATCCAAGACCCAGGTCAATATGAAAAAGATCTTTTTCCATCTTGACCTGACCGGGGATCGAACCCGGGACCCCCGTGTCGCAGGCTAGCGTGTTGACCGCTGCGCCACGGAGCTCGACGGAGTCTCTCATACGAAATTTGTTATGAATGTTTAAGAGCGTGTACTAGCAGTATTTTTTCAATATGGTTTCCATACAAATGTACTTCTCTATTTTCTCGCTGAAAACTGATTCTAGAGCCACAATTCTTTTTTCATAAAATCTAGTGCCAAAATAGGAATGACCTATTTTTTATTTTTTCCAAAAAAACTGTTTTTGTACTTTTTTTTCTTTTAAACAGGTTTTCAGAAAAAATAAAACAATACCTAAACCTGCGACCACGAACTCACGAACACTGTAAAGTGCTCGAAACGTTAGGTGTATAAATAATGTAATAAACGCGATAAAAACCGTATTAAAATAATTTTATTTAAATTGAGCTAATATTAAAATATGTAACAACGGGTTACGCACGTAAAAAGTCAGCAACTAGCCGACATGTTAGCAAATAGGATTGCAGATCTAACAATTTAACCGTCTTTGTCTATGTATGTAAATCTTATTTCTTAAGGTGGCCTGTATGAGTTTTAACAATTTAACAACAAAACAATTTGTGAGTTCGCCAGCGGCTACGAAGCGTTAAACACCATAGTAACAAGTTTTGACAGGCGTGCTGTCATAATTTGGTAACTCCACGGTAACTCACTTAGTACGCCTTTGCTTCATAAGCAAGATATCTGCTTTATTTTGACCTCCTCCCGATGATTTCCAAAATAGCGCTGTCACAAATCTCTAGTGGCATGGGCCGTATTTTTTTATGTCATAGGACGGCAAACGAGCAAGCGGGTCACCTGATGGTAAGTGATCACTGCTGCCCATGGACAACTGCAACTCCAGGGGTGTTACAAGAGCGTTGCCGGCCTTGTAATTCTTTAGGCAGTCGTGATATTTTTTTTAAAAAGCTTGTTATTTATTATTGTGATCGATTGAAATGTAAACGTTCTTCGTTCTGCATTGGACATTTACGACATGTAAATGTGAATCGCATTCGCTCCATTTGCTAAGCAGACTCGCAGCAAAACATGAATAAATCGTCAAGCGCATAGTTAGGGTTCCGTATCTAACGGGTACTGAGGGTCCTCTGTCTGACTATCCATATATCACAATATTGTATGTGTAAACCGTGACCGTTAGTGAGAAAGAGCAAGCACATTTTGGGGCCCAGTGCAGCGTGTTGAAGTTTTTGGTTCAAATGGAAGTTCAAATGGTTTGACAAAAAAAAGTTAGACAGAAACGGGAGAGATATCATATAAAATTTTGTTCAATGAATCCCTAGATAACCCTCAAATCTCTTTATGATCTGCCAACAGTTTTCGGCAGTTTAGACAGAATGCGACAATGAACAGACAAGCTTACATACATTTACAGGCCACGCCAAACTTTAATGCGAGACCGAACATCGCGCGAGTCGATGCGCAGTACACAACGCGCGCAGGGAGGCGGGACGCTTCTGCGCAGCTCGTAGCTAATATAACTCGCATTCAAGTTTGGCATACTGTGGACACATAAGACACGTGAAAAACATTGCCTCTAGATAGGTCAATCAAAAAAAAAACAATATAGTTACTCCTGTTTAACAATCAGGTTTGCAGTAAGAATTATTTCATATTATAAATTAGATTTCAAGTAGAGGAACCCTTTTCCACTAAATATCGAAGTAATCCGTGCGTCGTCTCAGGGATATTCAGTCCCAATTAACTGGACATGTTCTTTTTTCGTTGAGATACGGAACCCTCCACATTCGACTCTGCCACACTTGGCCACTCTTATTTTTTACTTTAGTTGGCGTCATCTGGAGCGTGCCGCGGCGCCCAGTTACAATTTAATACAGACGCATACGCTTTCGCATACGTGTTGAACACTACTCGGTCACTTTGACACCTTGCGCTTGCTTGTGTAAAAACTAGTGTAAGACAAACAGCGCAGACAAAATGACTGCCACTTTTTATCTGCTGCAACTACTACACTACAGTTTGAAAAATTTATTATATACACTAACGTACGTTAACAAACAGTACCAGATAACCCTATTTTTCGGAACCTTTGGGGTCGGGGAGAGGTGCCTGGACGCTGCAAGCATAGAATAAAAATAATCCTGGCTCCATCGAGATATAAGTACCTACTACCTCTGGCTAAGAGTTACCGTTCTTTATTAATTATATGTGGCTTAGTGCAAAAAAGAAACTTTATATGAGTAAAGTTTATTACTTACTTGATGGCCACTGAATACAAAATAAATATCATGGCAAAGTTTTACTGTACTGTGAAAAACTGTGAAAAATCCACAGTAGCAAAAATTTTTTTTCATGTCTGTGGAAAACTCGCCACAGGGAACAGATGCAGATAAGAACTGGGGCCTATCATAACCGTCCAAAGCCGTAGTAATTTAAAAAAATATTATTTAGTTTGCCGCGCTTTTGCCAATCACAAAAAAATTGCTTTACAAATTGTTTCTACTGGACTTTACAATGTGAAATCGGTGTCATTTGGTGTTATACATACCCATGTTTATGAACAATGTGTAGGATAACTAAAATAAACTGTCATAGTGCAACTATAGTGAGATTTGGATAGCGGGTTGGTGGTTGTCCGCCTTGCTGTGTCGTCTATGATTTAACAAGTTGATTCGTGAGGGATTGCCGCCAAGGGCTCCATCGAGTCAACGAAATGAATTACACCATTCCATTGATACTACCATTTCATTGATAAACAAGAAAACTAGAAAAAGCGCGGGAAACCTACCATATTACTTGATATACTGGCTAATTAAGTAATGCGTGAAAGCCATAAATAAGAAAAAAAATGAAATTAAAAGGTTGTTTTATTCGAGTTTACAACCTAAGAAAATTCAAAACAGTCGATTGAACTGAAATGTAAAAGAAGGTTCCAATGTAGTACAGCTGGCCGCCTGCCCGACCCCAGCCGTCCTAGGGAAGTTCTACATCCGTAGACAAATACTTGTGGAAATAAAGTAGGTATATTTGCTCGCCTTGAGAATCGAAACCATGGTCTACGTACCTACGTTATTTTATATCTCTCCGTATGCTGGAACGTAAGTACATAATATTATCTCGATGTAGGTATATTGATGAAAAAGGTTTCTTAAAATCACGAAGGACAGATGGCTCGTTGAATAACGCTACGAATTTAGTCATGATCCTCTCCCATCTCGCTCGCTCGCGTAACGCTCCCGTTTCATACAGGTGAAACACCAATAACTCGGGAATGCGTCCAATACCAAAGTCGCGCGGTCAGTTTGCCTGTACCATGGAGATATATGTACTACTGTACTGTCAGTCAGTCAACTCTCTTGAATCTAATGTCGTATCATTATCTATATAAAGCTGAAAAGTATGTTTCTTTGGTTGAACGTGCTGATCTCAGGAACTACTGGACCGATTTCAAAAATTCTTACACCGTTGGATAGATACGTAGTCCCCGAGTGCCATAGGCTAGGTATCTACCACGGGCGAATCCGGGCCGGACAGCTAGTTAGTAATATTTAGAATAAAGAATAGTCGAAAATAAAAGACATTTTAACAATATATCGTATATTTCTATAAAATTCTTACAAGTAATTAGACTGTCAGTACCCACAAAGCTAGCTATTTGTCGTGACTGGAGCGGGAGTCGAGGTCCGATATGGTGTCGCGTTGTTCCAAGTCTAGCTCGAAGTCGTCTACTGCCATCGGGGTGTCTGGAATGAAAATAGATTTTATTAGTAATGCGTCGTATTATTTTGATTTGATTTCTTTTCACTGACTAAATCTGCCGCTGTAGCTAAAGCTTTATGGTCCTTCGAGTCGGATCATTAAGCTGCAGCGGCAGCGGCAGACTTAGTCAGTGATAGAGATCATTAAGCTGCAGCGGCAGAGCTTTACTTCCCTAAATGTCCTAGCCCAATCTTACTTTAGAAACTGGAAAATACAGAAATGAACTATATCGATAGGTATAATGCTGGTAAAATATGATAAGAACAGAGTCGTCCCTCCACGTACACGTCCGGTGCCTAACTAGTCGATTGTAGAAGTGAAAGCGGCGGTCCGGCTGTTGCCACGAACCCCCTGTGTGTCGCACCGCTCTTGTCGCGTTCGCGCAGAGACATATACCATCATCATCATTCCAGCCGCAAGAAATCCACTGCTGCACATAGGCCGCTCCTAGGGATTTTCAAAATGACCGGTTAGAAGCTGCCTGAATCCAGTGTTTCCCTGCGACCTTGGTCACGTTGTCCGACTATCTCGACTGTGGGTGTCCGACACTGCGCTTGTCGGTATGTGGTCGTCATTTGAGAAACTTTTTATCCCATCAGCCATCGGCTTTGCGCGCTATGTGTCCCGCCCACTGCCACTTTAAGGACCTTATCCTTTAAGCTCTTCTAGGCACTGAGGTATTTTGGACGAAAAGAGACTCCGGAGCTTCTCGTAGCCGCTTGCGGGCGGCCAGCTGCAGCTAGATACAGAGAGTGCAGTCACCCAGGTGGTCCAGCGTGACGCCCATGGCGCGGCGCAGCGCGGGCCGCGGCGCGACGTGGCGGGGCGCGAGGCGCGCCGCCATGCCCCGCAGCAGGCGGCCAGCTGCAGCTAGATACAGAGAGTGCAGTCACCCAGGTGGTCCAGCGTGACGCCCATGGCGCGGCGCAGCGCGGGCCGCGGCGCGACGTGGCGGGGCGCGAGGCGCGCCGCCATGCCCCGCAGCAGGCGGCCAGCTGCAGCTAGATACAGAGAGTGCAGTCACCCAGGTGGTCCAGCGTGACGCCCATGGCGCGGCGCAGCGCGGGCCGCGGCGCGACGTGGCGGGGCGCGAGGCGCGCCGCCATGCCCCGCAGCAGGCGGCCAGCTGCAGCTAGATACAGAGAGTGCAGTCACCCAGGTGGTCCAGCGTGACGCCCATGGCGCGGCGCAGCGCGGGCCGCGGCGCGACGTGGCGGGGCGCGAGGCGCGCCGCCATGCCCCGCAGCAGGCGGCCAGCTGCAGCTAGATACAGAGAGTGCAGTCACCCAGGTGGTCCAGCGTGACGCCCATGGCGCGGCGCAGCGCGGGCCGCGGCGCGACGTGGCGGGGCGCGAGGCGCGCCGCCATGCCCCGCAGCAGGCGGCCAGCTGCAGCTAGATACAGAGAGTGCAGTCACCCAGGTGGTCCAGCGTGACGCCCATGGCGCGGCGCAGCGCGGGCCGCGGCGCGACGTGGCGGGGCGCGAGGCGCGCCGCCATGCCCCGCAGCAGGCGGCCAGCTGCAGCTAGATACAGAGAGTGCAGTCACCCAGGTGGTCCAGCGTGACGCCCATGGCGCGGCGCAGCGCGGGCCGCGGCGCGACGTGGCGGGGCGCGAGGCGCGCCGCCATGCCCCGCAGCAGGCGGCCAGCTGCAGCTAGATACAGAGAGTGCAGTCACCCAGGTGGTCCAGCGTGACGCCCATGGCGCGGCGCAGCGCGGGCCGCGGCGCGACGTGGCGGGGCGCGAGGCGCGCCGCCATGCCCCGCAGCAGGCTGGCCGCCATGCGCGCCAGCTCGCGCTCCGCGCCGCCCGCGCGCGCCGCCAGCGACAGGTGCCACGGCACGGGCGCCGACAACCTGCAAATAATAAATATATAGGGACATATCACACAAATTGAGCTAGCCCCACAGTAAATTGTGAACTTGTGTCGCAGGATACTAACTCAACGATACTATAATATATACTTATATAGATAAACATCCAAAACCCAGGTCATTCTGAAAATGATCGTTTTCCACCATGACCTAACCGGGGATCGAACCCCGGACCCCCGTGTCGCAGGCTGGCGTGTTGACCACGCCACGGAGCTCGTATATTATAGCAAATATTTATTCCAAAGTCATTAGAAGGGTTGTCACCACCGTGCCATCACTAAACACCATATAAAAGGCAACTACAAAATCCATCAATACTGATTGCAGTGACAGCTTATGAAAAGTCTTTTTTTCTTCTTACATACAAATTTAAAACTAAATGAACCACGGAAAATAACGATGACAACTGGACTTTATTTTTCTTATTCTGACTCGATTTTTTAACCGACTTCGAAAAGGAGAAGGTTATCAATATACTTTTTTAGAGAAAATAAACCTGAGTAAATGTACCTGATTATTATATAGCACATTACTGCAGCGGCCGGCAATAGAGACATTGATGAACAAACGTGTGAAAGTGGGCCGAAGCGGAACCGAAGCAAACATACGTAAGTCCATCAATGCCTGATTGCGGATAGTACTTTTCACAAACATTGCGCAGAAATTTTAAAAAAATAGTATATAGACAAACAGTCATACATATTATCACATGTTTTGTTTACCCTTTCAGGTGAGACGGACCTCAAAAGCCATGTTTAGGGTAATAGTGGGCTTTTATGTAGAAAATACAAATAAAATAGTGATGGGTTGCTAGCCGCGTCACCTATTACTACGCCTACGCCCCCTCCCTCGGCCTGCTTTTACGGACTTTACGGGAAGAGAAGTACAGCAATATCGATTTATCCCAAACAAGGTTGTCAAAATAATGTTAACATTTCCAAGCATGTTTGAGAAAATACAGTAATAGAGGTGTACTTTAAAAAGCTAAACACCACGCCTTTTCCAATACGACCGGTTGGAAGCGGCCTGCATCCAGCGCCTTCCTGCGCCTTATCAGGTCGTCCGACCAGGTGGTCGGTGGATATCCAGCAGACATGTTGCGATCCTTGGGGGAGGCCTATGTCCAGCAGCCTATGTACTTCCTGTGGCTGAGATAATGATGATGATGACACCACGCCTTTCCAAGTACGAGATTTAATAGGACATATTACTGAAAGCTGTGCCGCCAGAGTGCACCACTAGCACATACAGTAAAAGAGGTTTGACACTGAAAAGTATGTACTTGAAAATGTCAAAGTCGCTATTAATTTGTAAAATTATACATTAATTCCTTTATTAATTTGATTTTAAAATACTCCTATGAGTATTTAAATATAAAAACGTATTTGTGCTGAGTATTTTTTTGTAAAATAAAGGCAATTTATTGCAACTTTGACAGACTTGTCAATGTCAAACATTTGTTTACTATCACTGCTTATGCTGCCCTCTGGCGGGAGAACATTGCAGTATTATCTCCTATTACATAGCTAGCAATTTTCCCGCACTTCCTACTTCATCCCCTAAGGGGTTGAATTCCTAAAAATCTTATCTAACTGCTCAATCACATCATGAAAGGAACCCCTGTACCAAATTACAAGTTTCTAAGTACGGTAATTTCAGGAAGTACACTTCGTTGCCCAGCTCAGAGAGCGTCCGCAGATGATCTTATTTTAAATATAGAATTATTTAGGATACAAACCTATTACATAAGTAATACACAAATACCTGTCTCTTTGCTCCTTCTCCAATTTCTGCAGTAGTTCATACGTGTGTTTCAGCGCTTCTCCAATGCCGTGGTCATGCTGAGTTGCGTTCATATCCTTCTCTATGTCCGCAGTTGGTTTTATTTTAAATAGAATTACTTAAGATACAAGCCTACATAAGAAATGCACAAATACCTGTCTCTCTGCTCCTTCTCTAACTTCTGCAGCAGTTCATACGTGTGTTTCAGCGCCCCTCCAATGCCGTAGTCATGCTGAGCAGCGTTCACGTCCTCCTCTATGTCCGCCAGGAAGTCTACGTCGATGCCCAGCTCGGAGAGCGTGCGGAGTTGGTCTATGTCCACTTTCACCTTGGACTGATCCTAAAAAACAATAAGCTATACAAAAATTTGTCCTACTCTCGTAACTACTATCGCCATAAAGTATCCATCTTAGTGAGGAGCCCGATGGTCCAGTGGGTGTGAGCTCTATGAGCTCTTACGTATGTTAAGCAACCCCTGGTGCAGTCCCTACTTAGATGGGTGACCGCAAGTGGCATAAAAATATCTCGAGCTCCTCCGTGCTTCGGAAGGCACGTTAAGCCGTTGGTCCCTGGCTGTCATCGTTGATGGCAGTCGTTAAGCTATGTCAGATGCCTTAAGGCAGCTTGAAAAATCTGACACCAGTGTTGGCCACTTACACATACGAAAAACAAACATCCATCTTAGTCCAAAGAAGTAAAGAGGTCCACAGCTGGATATTACCTAGCCACGGCCTCCCCAAAGGATTGTCATTATCATTTTACTCACCATGGTTGGTAAACGGATTAAGCGAGTCCAGTTTATCGGTTACGAAGCTACTGCCTATCAAAACCATCATCATCATCATCATCATCATCAGGTCTTTCTAGTCTCCACTGCAGGAGCACGACCCTCTCTGTACTACCAGAGCCATATATTAGCTTGAGTAGTCAGAGGATTTGGCCTACACTCTCCACGATGGCCAGACGGGTTGGAGAGGTCTCTTTATGTTTAAAAGCTTTGTATAGCTTGTTTTTCCTTAGTCGATTTTTACGACATCCACGAGATGACTTGGAGTGGTCCTATTCTACTCTGCCGGGAACCACACGTTTTTAAGCAATTGAAGGGCAAAAGTTTGTTGGACTGGGGGAATGGGATAAAGGTATTTGGGATGCTTCTTATAGGCTAGGATGGATAGGACTAAATCATCACGGCCCGTTCGAGTCTTGACCACTTGTTTCCGCTACACCACAAAAGAGTTTCCAACATACCGGCTCGTCTTTGGGTGGTGGTTCGTGCTGCTGCTTCTTGTCGGGGAACAGCGCCTCCATGTCGTAGAACAGAGTCCACGGCGAGTCGGGCGCGAAGACATTGTTCCCGCTACACCATAAGTAGAGAGAAAGAGAGGCACTTACCAACATACCGGCTCGTCTTTGGGCGGTGTTTCCTGTTGCTGCTTTTTGTCGGGGAACAACGCCTCCATGTCGTAGAATAGAGTCCTCGGCGACTCGGGCGCAGACATTGTTCCCGCTACACCACAAGTAAGAGAGGGAGATAGGGACTTTACAACATACCGGCTCGTCTTTGGGCGGCTTTTCGGGGAACAGCGCCACCAGAAAATTTAAAGCGTATGTTAAGCAGGTACTTTGTAACAAGGCATATTATAGGACTGATGATTTACTAAATGACAAACATATCTGGCCAAAGCTTGGCGCCGTTACCTCATAATGTGTTGTAAGTAATATGTAATATCATGTTTTGGTACATTTTGTACTATCATTTTTTGACTTGATATTAAATTAAATTAACATTTAATGAATGATTCATTTCCTCTATAATTATGATTTGACATTTATTACTAATTCAATTTTAATTCATGACATGACAATGTAAGCTCTAGTCCACTTAAGTGATTTTAAAAAGGTATGTCGTAGATTGTAAGTTGACGTCATTTGGAGAAAATGCGCTGTGCAGTTTGTTGCCGCTTCTTCTGCACTCCGCCTTGGAAGCGGTGTAAACTGCCGTAAGTAAATTATGGACGTCAACAATATTATATTTTTGTAAACTAATTGTAATTATGAAAAAAATTGACGTTCACTAAATGATATTGAAATATCTTATGATGAATAAAATGATTGACTTTGACTTTGACACCGTGTCGTAGAATAGAGTCCACGGCGAGTCGGGCGCGAAGACATTGTTCCCGCTACACCACAAGTAAAAGAGAGGGAGAGGCACTTTACAACATACCGGCTCGTCTTTGGGCGGAGGTTCCTGCTGCTGCTTCTTGTCGGGGAACAGCGCCTCCATGTCGTAGAACAGTGTCCACGGTGAGTCTGGCGCGAAGCGCAGCATCTCTTCGTTGCCCTGCCCCGTCTCCGCCGCTGCAACATCAATAAATCAGATTATTAACAAACATGCCATTTTCCCGCGACTTCATCCGCTTTTATTATAGCTTCTGTCACCCACAGATAAATTAGCTTTGTATAGGTGACAACATTTTGAAAACCGGTCCTGTAGTTTTGGAGCCTATTTAATGAAAATCAATAGTGTCTACCCATTACGACATTGACGAGCTCCGTGGCGCAGCGGTTAACACGCCGGCCTGTGACACGGATGGTCCCGGGTTCGATCCCCGGTCAGGTCAAGATGGAAAATGATCTTTTTCAGATTGACCTGGGTCTTGGATGTTTATCTATATATGTATTTGTTATAAAATATAGTATCGTTGAGTTAGTATCCCATAACACAAGTCTTTCTTAAGAACTTACTTTGGGGCTAGCTCAATCTGTGTGATTTGTCCGTATATATTTATTTATTTATTACAGTTTCATGATGTTACTCGATGGGGTGTACTAATGAAACACACTCTGTGGAGGTTCGTAATGAGGGTTTTCAGAATTGATTTTTCCCCCAGGTGACGGCACTGTGACGACAGGTCGAGCTGTCAAAATCTACTATCATAAAATTGATGATTAAACATGATTGGTGGATTTTGACAGCAGCTGTCAAAAATACCTCTCCACACAGTGTCGCCAAATGGGGGAAAAATTAATTCTGAAAACCCTCCCCCATTGAATTGTTTATCACTCATTGCATAGGGTTTATATACGTGATTAAAAAAGAGCAAGAGTAATACATGCTATACAGAAGTCGCTATGAGATATGATCCCCTCAGATATCCTAGACATATGAAGTGATCTAGGTGCCACATGTTGAAATATGACTAGGTTCAAGAAGTAGAACAATATATAGTCAATAGATACTACCTTGTGACAGACGGACCGACATCGGAGTCTCTTATAGGGCCCCGTTTGCATTCTTTAATTATTTCATATTCATTTTGTACTTTTTCACAAAATCAATTAATATCGTTGTATAATCTATGTATGACGTGTCCACGAAGTTTCGTACCAACGTGAGTTTTGTTCCAACTATACATAGATGGTGCTACGTGCAATATTTAAAACGTATACATATTTACATCTGAAAATAGCATTTTTGATGACTGCATTTGTGTAGATTATATTTTTATCTTTACAATAAATGCGTCATATCCTTTTTAAGTTTTAACAACACATTCTGATTAGTCTAGTTAACCATCAATGGACACCTACCTACTGCCATCTAACGGTGACTTCTTGAAACTTAGCTTGACCGGATGAGAAACCTATTCATGTAGAATAGGGTGTATGCACCTAATTTTTTTATTTGCTTAGTATAATCCTTAATAACCACAGTAAAAAAATGAAAGAACTTTTAAAATATCTTAATTAACGACGAAGATGTGAAACTTTAAAGTTTAAATAAGAAAGAGAAGTCCGATATGGACTAGTAACGTCATAGTCTATGTCATGCATACATTTGCCATATAAAATAGTGTTTTCGCGAGTGAGATAGACATATTTTCGTAAAATCATTTTTTCTCGTTCGTTTTTCAACCAAATTTTATTCTGTTTTCACTTTCAGTACTTTACTATTGAATATTTTTGGATAAACTGGTAAGATAACAGATATTTTTTTCATGCATATTCCCTATTATAATATCTATGCTATTAGTTAGATACTTGTCATTAGTGGCTACAATGAGTACTCACCGAGCGTGTGGTATATGAGGTGAGATTCATCCTTGGTGAGCGTGGCGAAGGTGCCGTCGTAGGAGGGCGCGTACGAGCTGAAGGGCCCGTAGTTCAGCGGCTTCACGCCCTTCGCTATGTTGCGCCGGTCCTCGCGAGACGCTGCAAATAAATAAATAAATACCCCAAAGTAAGTCCGAGACTTGTGATACTAACTCAACGATACCATATTTTATTACAAATACATTTATAGATAAACATTCAAGACCCGGGTCAATCTGAAAAAGATAATTTTTCATCTTGACCTGCCCGGGGATCGAACCCGGGACCATCCGTGTAGCAGGCCGGCGTGATGACCACTGCGCCACGGAGCTCGTCATTATAAATAATGCAGGTTGTATTAAATATTGTTTGTTTTTCGTGTAAGTGGCCAACACTGATGTCAGATTTCTCAAGCTGCCTCAAGGCATCTGACATAGCTTAACGACTGCCCTCAATGCAATAATGACAGCCGGGACCAACGGGTTAACGTGCCTTCCGAAGCACGAAGGAGTCCATGATATTTTTATGCCAATTGTGATCACCCATCCAAGTGGGGACAGCGCCCGCGTCAGCGCTTACGCCTACTGGGCCATCGAGCTCCTCATTAAATGTTAAAATCGGTTATTTTACTCTGTTTGACAGAGTACTAAAATATGATGAATTCCTCGCCTTTTTGAGTCTCCACTGCAAAAGCATGACCCTCCCTGTACTACCTATATTTTAGAAAGAGCAGTCAGAGAATTTGGGCTACATTCTCCATGCTGGCCAGACGGGTTAGAGATGTCGTAGAAGGCGACTCGCCGTGTGGTTCCCGGCAGAGTAGAATAGGACCACTCCAAGTCTCCTCGTGGATGTCGTAGAAGTCGATTAAGGAAACAAAAGCTAAACAAAGCTATAAACATCAAAGAGACCTCTCCAACCCGTCTGGCCAGCGTGGAGAGTGTAGGCCAAATCCTCTGACTGCCCTGGCTAATACATGGCTCTGGTAGTACAGAGAGGGTTGTGCTCCTGCAGTGGAGACTAACAAAGACCTGTTGATGATGAAGGCGACTTATAAACACAAGCTAAACAAAGCTTATAAACATCAAAGAAACCTCTCCAAATTGTCTGGCCAGCATGTAGGCCAAGTCCTCTGATTTCTCTGGCTAATATGTAGCTATGGTAGTACAGAGGGTCGTGCTCAAGCAGCGGAGACAAATAGACCTGATGATGATATGACAAAATATAAAATAGTTTATTTTACTCTGTCTGTTTGTTGTTTCTCTAAAATATGTTGAATTCCCCGTAAAGAGCCACCAAAAATAATATTAAGGCATAATTAAGTAAAACAGCATTATTATTTTGTATTTTAATTTGCGCGAAAACGCTGTCTGTCAGATTGATGGTGACATATCGGCAATATTAGAGGAATGTTGCCAGAACATTATCTTGTAAGGTTTTTTTTTTTTATAATTGTATGTTGGCCCTGGATACGAGTCCTTTAGAGCCATTCCTCATTTATTATTAATACTAAATGATGGTGTGATTCATTTCGTTTGTTCGATGGAGCCCATGGCGACAATGTAACTTTGGGGCTGTTAATATTAATAATCAATGTCATAGTTAAAACATTAGTTTCCGTGAAGATGAAGACTAGACTTACTGTGTAAGGTGCCAGTGCCCTGTGTGAGCTTGCCGACGAGCCTGCCGAGCGTGAGCGGCTTGTCTTCGCCCGAGCCCTCCACCGTGTTGGTGACCACGCAAAGCGTTGTCTTGCCTTCAGAGTCCATGCGAGGGAATGCTGAAAAGAAACAATCTTTATGTTTTAATTAAGTTCACTGAAGAAGGCAAAATGAGAAGATTTATAAATACTACGAGGTCGCTGACATAGTTCCAGGGACTAGCGCTAAGTGATGTTGAAGTGACTCAAGATTCAAACATTTATTCAGAAAAAGTAGGCCTTTTCAATCACTTTTTCACAATAATTCATATTTTAGATATCTTAAGTTACTTTTATTTATATTTTTAACTACCTTTGCCGTTACTAGCATCACGTCTTACTCCAGTACGGTGTAGATAGATTACTTAGGCCACGTTTGGCGTGTTAGTAGTGGCCGGTAGTATGCGTGAAAGACGTAAGCAAACTAGTGATGGCTAGCCGCTTCGCTTATTGACAATATTCCTTAGGTTTTTGCCCAATCTCTCTGGCGGCTTCTACAGTTTGCTCGGTAAAAAAACAGGTGCAACTTCTAAGTTTTTTTCTTGTCTCCAGCCAGCATAGCATATCTTGCCAGAGTATCCCTTCCCTGTCTGACTGCTAAAGTCTGTGTTGGTGGATAACTCAGCCTTCTTGGCAAGCCTCTGGCGATGCTGGTGTCTCGCGGCCTCCATCTGTATCCTGACGGAGTCCCCTTCCTCATACCGCTCCACCCCCGCCCCCGTCTGACTTCTAGGTAGACTTTGTGTTATTAGCTAGCTCACCCTTCTTGGCGAGTCTCCGGCGATGCTGCTCTCTCGCGGCCTCCATCTGTATCCTGACGGAGTCCCCCTCTTCATACCGCTCCACCCCCGCCCCCGTCTGACTGCTAAAGTGTGTGTTAGTGGCTAGCTCACCCTTCTTGGCGAGTCTGCGGCGATGCTGCTCCCTGGCAGCCTCCATCTGTATCTTGACGGAGTCCCCCTCCTCATGCCGCTCCGCACCCCCGCCCCCGTCCGACACGGCCTCAGCCTCCGACCCGCCGCTTTTGATAGGGCTGTTCCTCTTCAAGACCTTGTGCTGAAGAATACAAATACTTTTACATATTTGGTCCTGTTACATAATAATTTATACCTCTAGCGGTTAACCGAGTAGGTCCATGTAGACTGCGTTTTTAATCGTATGTACGAATTTCAATTAGATAATGACCTAGTTTAGTTTACAATATTAACCTCCAATCAGAAACTTGATAGTGCTGATCCAACAGGAACATACTCCAATTACCCTGTTTTAGGCGACAAAACAAAGCACTTTTTCGTAGCTCATTATTATTTGACTAAGTATGGCTATGTCGGGGTACTTATTTTTAAGATTAATTATTTTCGTTAGTCAAGCTAACCAAAAGCGATCGACAAAAAAATGGACGGGTCTACGGCAGCTAAAATATATTTTCACTGTTCTTTATCGAAAAAACAATATTTTCAAGACCATGGTTCCCGCATGGCTACAAAATGATTGCCTTGCTCTGTCACCACTGAAATAGGTCTGATGAACTTGCATAGAAGCTCATTGATTCTCATCAAACATTTCTTACAGTGAAGTTATCTATTTTGAATTTTCTTTACCAGGAAATGTAAATTGTGTTACATTGCAGTTATTTATGAACTAAAAGTATGTAAAATTATCGGATACGTGTACTATCGCGAAACACCGGCATGCTGGCCCAACCCCTATGCAAGTTCGCAGCCATAATTCCACTAACATGCAAAAACTCTAGGGAACAAAACTTTGGGTCCCTAATAAACTGCACATAACAACACCGAAACCCTTAATATGGAAGCAACTAAAACGCTATAGTCTACGAACATACTCCTAGGTTAATCTTAGGTTAAATATGCTAGCTAGATACACAGTCAGCACCAGAAATACTTTGAAACCTTCCAAGAGGCATTCTAGGGTCTATCGAGAACCCCTGTTGTCATTCATCATCATGTCGTTTCACATGAAGTAAGTACGCATTTGAGCCACACGGCGACACAAAATGAAGAGGGATGGCAACGTAAAGCTGATTGTAGATGTCGCCGAATACGATTGTTTCTCAAAAAATTACCTTTATTTTTATCTTTATGTGCAATTCAAAAGGCCAAATGTTTTGTGCATAATGCACAAGGGTGGTGATAAATCATTTGACCTTTCGTTGAAAATGTGTAAGACTCATATTTAATAGAACTCATATGTTAGAGGATTTTGCAAACATAACCTATAAATAACATATATATTTTTTATGTTTTATACATTATATGTGTCATATGTCAGAAACTGAGTAATAATAAAATTTCAATAGTTTACTTCACAAGATTTGGACTATAAACTATCCGCGTCGGAACAATCGTAAACAACGCCTCTCTTGACTCAACTGATTGTGTGAAGCACAAGTCACAAAGTTACACTGTTTCATTAACTCGGAACTTAAAAGTGTTTAACGCGTTGTTAGCTACATTGCTATCATACATTACGGATAACGGAATCAGATATTAAACTACAAGCTAACAAAAACCGAGGTGCATAATGAATAGGCGATTCAAACGCTCTAGTTCCGGAAACTGAATGCCATTTGGAGTGTTTATAGGTTGACTGTGTATGTAGTTAATATATTTAATCTTAGAGGTAAATATATGAAAGGGTCACCTTTCGCCCGTACGTCCTAAGAGGCTGCATTGCAAAAAGTCATTTTGTAAACACGATATATAAATAGGTAATATGCACAAATAATACAACTTTATTTGGGTCCTGGTGCAGTAATTTGGATTTATCATACTATTGAATAGCTAGAAATGAGTTTTCTTATGTTAAAATGGCACAGATAATAAGAATAAATTCAAAAACTCAAATATAATACGACACAAGCCAGTGGCGGCGTCGACAAATTCATAAAATCGAACTTGTCAAATGTAAAATGTAGCGGCAGCGACCAGCGATTTTTGCAATAATTACTTTTCCTGTTACCTCCGTGTGTTTGGGCGGCGAGCGGCGCGGCGGCGGAAGGCGTTCTAATCGTCACGTTTAAACTGCTCAGCCAGTTCTGTTGTCAATGCCACCAGTCAAAAAATATAATATAGGAATGTAATATAATAATTTTCTTGTTTTATATCAAGTAATATGTCAAAAATACGCTGATCCCTCCGGCCGGTGTCTACGTTGCAGGGGCCTATGTTGCAGATTGACGTTTCAAATCCCCAAACGAACGAATGTGACAATACAATTGTTGAACCATTGCACTATGAAAGAGGGCAAATTAGTGGGCGAGACTTAGATCGATTTTACGAAGTTAGCCATCGTTCGCTCTGGCCCGTGTCGACTGCAATACTGAACCTCCAGGCCTCGTCTACGGAGCCGCGGCGGCTGGCGCGGCGAGCGGCGCGTCGCGAGGCGCGGCGAGGCCCGCGACCGGACCGAGCGCTTAGTCGCCCGCCCGCGCTTTGTCTGAGCCAGTCTAGCGTTCAATGCGCGCCGCGTTCCACCGCGGTTAGCGCCGCGTATTCCACCGCGTATTCCGCCGCGCGTTCCACCGCGCGTCCTGCCGCGTGCTCCGCCGCGTTTCCTGCCGCGGCCCCCGCCGCGCCCGCCGCCGCGGCCGCGCCGAGCGTTTTGCGTCGCGATACGCGGGTCCCTGAACGGGACCTCAAAAATACATTACGTTATTTAACTCCAATGTTCTATTACAAAACAATGATTGCCCATTTCGCTGCAAAAAAGTTCGATATGTTGTAACCAAAGAAAATACCGAAAAAAATAAACAAAATCAACTATTTTCATTTCTTAAAATGTCTTGTATTTTTTCATGTTTTCTTTTCTACACAAAAATAAACCCATGTGCAAATTATATGGAAATTCGACGCTATTTACCTACGTTTTCCGAAATAAATAGTCTCGATTTCGAATAACGTATCTTTTAGTCACGAAAAATCACCCCAAACACATTAGAAATAAAAATGTAAGAAAAAAAATCATGGGAAATTAAGAACACAAAAAACACAGTCAACAGACTTTATTAGTATGCAATAGTTTTTATACCAAAAGTTGGCCAACATGTTTCAACCACATTCAGGGGCCTTCAATTAAAGAGGATTGTCAATCATCCCGATCAGCACTGATCACAGCAATGATGTGGTTGAAACATTATAGCTAGCATTGAATGAAAGTAAACCAAACATTGCATATTAAAGTCTGTACCATTGATTAAGTCAAAAAACTCAAAGAGACTTACCACATCCATCTTTCCGATATCAAAGCCTAACTCCCGGATCGGTATCTCATACATATAGGTAAGGATGTCTCCGAGAGGCCTGAGCTTTTGAGGAGTGAGCTGCTTGAGTCCGGTGTGGAGGAGTCTCCGGGCTGCTTTGTGGTATACCGTGCCGGGCTTGTTGTACTTCATTGCGTTATTGCACATCAGTTTGAAGTCACTCTGAGGGGAAAAAATCATTTGAAGTTCTGTTCTAAAAATATAATTACATAGGAAGTTATGTGCCAGAGTTGCAACATGTTTTTCACACATTACAGGCACACCACTTGGCAAGAGAGGAAAAAGTTATCCCATGCAGGTCAAATAAGCTAATGGTTCTCCATTTAAGTATATCTAAAAATAAGGGCAAATGTAAATTGAGCGAAAACTTTGCGAAAAGTTTTTCTTAAATGAATTAGTACCTAATGGTTAGTCATCGTAGCTGCCCATGCACAGCATAAGGGTATGATAAGATCTTCCTAGCCTTTTAAGGAGGACCTGTTTTTTGAAATTTCCAAGATTGCATTGAATCGGGAATATTGCGGCAGGAAAAAAGTATTACTTACAATAAAACAGTTGAGTGACTTGTACTCATTGTCGTCTATCTTCTGCTTCATAGTTGAGAAGTCCATTGGCCGTTTGATGATGTTGGAGTAGTTCGGAGCAAAGTTGTCATTGACGGGCCACGCAAAAAATTGGTTTGGGTCCCTCTTCTCCAGGTTGCGGAGTAGTTGCTCTAGGAGACGCGACAATGGACGGCGCTTCTGACTAGCCTGTTGGTATAAAAAAGTTTAGTAGTATTTAGGTTAATGCGACACTATTTACTTAAGTCCAGTTATTTCAAGGTGCCTAAGGACATGGTCAACTATAATTGAAAACATAGAAAACCAATCGCTCAGGGTGAACCTTAAAACCGAGGATGACCAGACCTGGTTTAACTCCACAGGTCTTACACCTGTAATAACGAAAGCTGCTTTATAGACAGAGCACATTGCATCCATGAATGTGGTTGGAATAAGAACACCTCTCACCATGACAGTTACCCACTGTTTTACTGTGTATAAACAGACCATCCAAAACTCCAAACATCAATGGCCTTACTAGTTCTTCAGAAACACTCATCGCATTGCCCTATCTGGTGATGAGATGTAATTGTTCTTTTTTTAATATTCTAAACGCTGGCTAAAATAAAGTTGAAAGACTAACTTATAGGTAGTTGGACAATACCTTAAGTACACAAGTGCGAGGCTCTCTGTGTGACGCTGGTGAATTGGGGCTAGGGCCAGGGCTGAGATGTCGCATTAACTTTTTGGTGATATTTTCGTCATCACTCTCATCATCATCAGATAACTTTATCTGAAAATAATTCGGATGACTGTAGGATTAATTCTTGTTGGGTTTTTCAGGTCTATACTCATCTGCCATAGCTCAAATGCCATATAGGGGTGGTAACCATGACCTAAGTTCTTCAGGAAGAAGGGTAAATACAAATTTTCACTTCTTGCCATTAATCCGTGCCTGACTCTACTTACCAGGCGTATTAAGTACGTAATCAAAGAGGCACACGTATTGATTTATCGGGCTCTTCTCTACAACAACAGAAATCAAACCCATTCTTACCATGTCAATTTCACGTCGTCTCCTCTTCTTTTTCTTAGGCTTATCGTCGGATTCTTTATGATCATCGTTGGCAGAGTGTTCGATGTCGCTCATATCTAGTATCTCTTCTGCTAGAACACAGGTAAATAAATTAGAAATCCACGTATTGTAGCGACATACCCATGAGATGCTTGTTACTCACTACAACTCAGTTTATCCAATTCATCCATTGTTGCTATTCAAACAAGACTAATTCTTAAAATTAAGTATTACTATATCTACTAATTTTTACATTAACTTAATTCAGCTTTACACAAATAATACATTTATTTTACGCTCAACAAGCCGCTCGCTACTCAAAGCGAATCTGCCATTTTGAGTGATTTTATTTATTCATTGAATTTGACGCGTTTTGTTATTGGTTCTCAGTTTTAAATTCCTTCACGGATTGGTAAAATGATTGCTGCAAGACAAACAATACCATGATCCTATTGGTTATAACTTGAAACGGCAAATCGCATTATTAAAAATAAATACCAATTATTATGTGAAGGAATTAGTAGCGGCATCTATTGCTAATTTTAGACAAAGTTTTAGAGTAATATAGTGAGCATCATCAACAACAGAGGGCGCTTTTCTAAGTGAAGGTTTTAACAAGAGATGGCGCTTTAATACTTTCTTTCCTATTGCCAAAATCCATTTTTTTTAAATCAATGCCAAAATCAAAGTATGAATACAAAGCAAAATTATAAAACTTTTTATATATATTTTTTTTTGGTTGGCGTATTTTAAAAAATAATAAGTTAAACCTAACTTCTTTTCTGCCCTAAGTCGCAATTGGGGCGCACGATTCTAAATCCAAGCCGGGTTTTTCTTCGGTAGTACTAGTACGGAAATCTGAAAATATCCCATAATATTTTTATTGGATTATTTTTAGGTTTCCGTTTTGAGATTAAAAAAAACCCTCTCTCTAACCAAATTTCGAAAAGGAGAAGGATGTAATTAAATAGGTACCTCTAAGGCCACATCATTAATAGTAGTAAGTAATTAAATAGAATAAGTAGGTACCTACTTAATACATTAATAAAATCTATGCTAGTGTATAATACAGGTTACAGGTTTCGGCCTAGTTTGGAGTCTCTTCTCTGCTCAAAGAACTTAGTTTTGAAGTTAGCTCACAATAAGTATTTCAAAATTTTAATGATGTGATGGTGCGGCCTGTTACGTAAATAAGTACCTATACCATTTTTTTTTTTGTTTTGTATTTTTTTAGATTGGCTATGTGATAATACATTTCGCGTAAAGCCAAGCCGATGAGAAGAAAAATATACAAATTACGTGGATTACGTCAGCATAGAAATAAGTAATATAAGTAGGAAGATATAGTTACTTAATTTATTATTTGTAGAAAATATAATTTGTCTGGTCGTCAACCTTGGCCTTGGCGCCTTAATTTCCGCTTGATTGCGATGAGGATGGCCAAATGAAATTACTTTCCGAACCCCGTGGATCTCTAAGGCCTTGGTCACGAAGTCAGCGACAGCGGGGCGGGAGTGACAGTGGCGCGGAAGCGGGAGCGGTGCGTTAACCTTAGACCCAGAAGCCAGAGGCTATTCAACAGTCTCAAAAGTTGAATTCCAACGCGTCTACTATGAGTTATTCACGTAAGCCATATGTAACATCGGGATTAAATAATAAAACATTGTTTGTAGAAATAAGTAAGCGGTGTTTATTCGGCACGTACTACGTAATGACATAAGGCCATAGAGGACGACCACAGATAAACAAGAATGCACAGGTTTGACACTTGATGTCAACCACAGAGTACTACTTTACATTATAAACGATTCTATCTATAGTAGGTAAACTATTCGGTGGCTCGTAATAGTAAAGTGGTGGTGAAACTGTAGAAAATGTATAAACACAGGCTTGTATTCGTTTACGATCGGCCATGAGAAGTTTTTGATTACGAGACTCGAAAACTACTCTAGTAGTATATTGTACCTACTCATAATGGATACCTATATGATAATAATATACGACTCTGGTAGTACAGAGAGGGCCATGCTCCTGCAGTGGAGACTAATAAAAACCTGATGAAGAAGAAGAAGAAGAAAATAATGGACAAAGTATAGTATCTATGATGTATCTGAAAAAGTTACCTTATACTTAGACGTAAATGAAATAGTTGACGCTCTAACATGGCGCTAGAGCGGCGCAGTGTTGTGTTTAAAAACCGCTGTTCTCACATTTCCGGGTCAGGCCCCGGGCAGTCAGTCCGTTTTGTGTACTGATGATGGAATTCATATAAATCGTATGTTCTCGAGGAAGAAGAATAAGTGAACCCAAAAATGTGTGAATAACGCTATACTCTATGCATTGGAACGCGCCGTTCCCGCTCCGCCACCGTCGCCGCCCGCACTCGCTGACTTCGTGACCGAGGCCTTACATTAAATGACAATTTTGCTTTGATTTTCCACTTGTATTCAAGAGCCAATGTCTTATTAATAAAATAATCAAGTGAGAGACAAAAATTTTGGAGCTGAGTAAGTAATTTAGTTTGGTTTACTAGCGTACCACAGTACGTTTAGTATAGGTATATTACAAAACTGCCTACCTAGGTATACATCTCTCTTCGAAAAAAAATTAGAGATAATTATTACATGCTTATTTTTACGAAAATAAATACTACCTATGTACTTATTTTCCATTAGTTATTCTTATTATTATTAGTTAACTTTTGGCTTGCGGAAAAGCGGCGGAAATTTGGAAATGTCGAATTTTAAAAGTAAACCCTAAAAATATTATGAAATAAGGTATAAAATTGCAAATTTTGAATTTGCGGAAAATTCGAAATTCAAAATTTGCAATTTTATACCTTATTTCATAATTCGCCCGCCTGGTACAATGAGGCTATTTCACAGAGCACTGAATGCAGATATTCCACATGACATGCAGGGCCGTCTTTAATCTATATTGCAAGACCCAGGCATTTCCCGGTATTGTTTATACTAAATAGCAACCTATATGCAACACCTGCCAACTCTAACAACCTGTGACACCGACCCTATTTCCTATGATCCTGATCAATCAATTGACTGCGACGCGTGTGACCGCGCGGCGTGCGCGCTCCCACACGCGATGCGCACGCGCCGGTGCCGGGGCTAGAGGAGACTGGTACTAGACAATGATGGGGTAGGGCTTGACAGGACTCAGGTGTTTACCATCAGTGAAAAAATGATGTGCGAAATGTGCTTAATATTTTTTTTGCTAGCTTTGAGTCTGAACAAGATGTCGCATTATAATGCAACCTATGGTTTGGTGAGTTTATACTTACCAAACCATAGGTTGCATCTGGTTGCGTCTGGTCTGCTCCGCTGTACATAGGTAAGCGGAGCAAAAATAAAATGTGCGGAAATGGGCTAAACTCTATTTGCTAGCTCTGTGTCTGAACCACAGGTTGCCTATAGGTAAGAAGCACAGCAGAGCAGCGTGGAGAGTGTAGGCCAAATCCGTAGTGTAGGAAGTCGTGCTCCTGCAGTGGAGACTAAAAAGACCTGATGATCATCATCATCATTTCATATGGCAGGTTACTGCAAGAATCCTATATGCTTAATTTTAAATTCTTCAGCCATTCTTCAGCTTTCGGAGTCAGAGAGTGAAGTTCGCTGAGTCCTTCGGGGAAACGATATAGTGGGCACCTTTAGCAATATGCCTCACCTGATGATGATGATGACAGCGGAGCAATTCAGATCGCTCCCACACTCAATGTGCACGCGCCGATGTTAGGGGAGTGTAGGGTACTTACTAGACAATGACAGGGATAGTGCAAGAAGGGGCTCCGGTGCGTCAAAAGTAAAAAAAAAATGTGCGAAGAAAATGTGCACAAATTTAATACTCAAAGCTAGGGAACCCGGGGACATACCTAGCCCATTAAGTCAAAAATCACTAGTAAAATTAAACTGCACTATGCGCTGGATGCGCTGTGTAGTCGCTACTTGACGCTGAATATTGACGTAATATGTCAGCCAAATATATAGGGATATATATCTATAGGATAGGAATCCCATCCTATCCTAAGAGTTAGAATGTCATGTATGATAAAGATATCAGTACTTATCTCGGAGCAGATTTTGTGAAGAAGTCGAAACATTCGGCCCACATCTAAAAGTCACGACCTCGTAGATACAAGGTACTTGGGTTTCCGTTGCAATTTTAATTTAATAAAGTTGCCTATCCAACTCATAGGATAAACTAAACCACAGAATACATATTACTAAACAGACAATAATCAATTTAGGCTAGTAATATAAAGTAACATTTTCAATTAACTACTAAATTAGCACTCGACGTAACCTATTTGTTGATCTGTAATTGGCTTAAAAGCTCAATTCGACGCTTTATCGCATAAATTCAAGCTTACTAATAATCTTCATAAGCTCAGGCCCATACAGTGGTAAAACAGTGTATAAGGTTAAAGAAGTATGGAGAACACTATATTTTTGGCATAGAACGTGGCCATTGGGCCTTATGGCCATAGTCTCGGTCTACCTCGTCACAGATAAAGACGTCTTTAGTATGTAAGTTGTATTCAATTGTTGTATATGGCTCTGGTAGTACAGAGAGGGTCGTGCTCCTGCAGTGGAGACTAGAAAGACCTGATGATGATGATGATGATGATTCAATTGTGATGACGCATATGCTTTAAAGAGGTTAAAAATATTTTAATATGTAAGTTAAATTGATGAACAAGAAAGATTGTTGCATGCTGGTCTGGGCTGTAAGAAAAGAAGTTGATTCTCCTGCAATATGCCTGCTATGTTACAGAGGTAAAGGCTTCAACGATTGTGAGAATTCCTTAAGAGGTATTTCCACAAAACTCCACACTTTCAACCACAGAGCAGGCAATATGATTGTCGCTTGTCGACGACTGACATTTTATTGCTCTGTGCTTTCAATGCAGTATTTTCGACCACAAAGCGCAGCTCACTCAGTTCTCCTTACCTCTACACTCCATAGTAAAGATCGTCCTAATCTATAGGGCCAAACACACAACGGCTTATACAAAGCTTAAAGTTCACGAGGCTACCGTTAACCTTTGAACTTGGGATGTTCGCGAAGTAATATAATATCTCCAAGACCGCAGCCTCCGTACAAAACCCTTAATATGAACACATGTGAATATTTCGATCCATCTTAGGGTTCTCATTTTTTATAATGTACTTTATTAGGTACTGCGATTCTCGTACAAAGACAGCTACGGATCGGATTGTTTCAAATAATATTTTGATGTCAAAGTTACAGCTCTTTTGTATTTTTGTATGGACGGTTAAAATCTACTTATAAAAGAGATATACTTCTCCTAACTAATATTAGGTAAATATCATAAGACCTCTCCATCCCATTTGGCCAGCGTGGAGAGTGAAGGCCAAATCCTCTGACTGCTCAGGCTAATATGGCTTTGGTAGTACAGAGAGGGACGTGCTCCTGCAGTGAAGACTAAAACAAACCTGATGATAATGATCCTAAGAAAAATCATCCCAAATGACACTGACTCAATTCTTTCAAGACGAAAGTCTTTGATAAGTTGTCTTTGGATAAGCTTGTTCTAGAGTTTATTTCTAGATTTTTCATACTTAAGAGGGTATCCTAGCAGTATGTTTTCTAAACAAATGTATTTCTCTTGGAAGATAAGAAAGATAATTATTTTTTATTTTTTCTAAAAAACTGTTTTTCGAAAAAAAAAATTCTTTTTAACAGTTTTTTAGAAAAAAAAAATACATATGTACATACCTATTTTAGTAATAGATTTAATGGAAAACGAATTGTGCCTCTACAAGCAATTTTCAACGAGAAAATAGAGAAACACATTTTTTAATGGAACCCATACTGAAAAAATACTGCTAGGATACGCTCTTAATACCCTTCTAAGTTAAAAGTTATTTCTATCTACATCCAATCAAACACTTCTGCAGAACTCTTACGTCTGAGGAAGTGGAAAATTGTTTGCAGTTATTCTGGTGCACAACCCACGCGCGACGTTATTAAACTTTTCTACTGGAGAGGATCTCTTCATACGCGGCAGGTATATTAAACTAAATATTACCCACGGTTTCCGCACGGTGGAGTGATGATTTGCGCAAGATGGCTGGTAGAAGCTGGATGCGAGCAGCCGAAGATAGATCTCGATGGCGTGCAATTGGGGAGGCCTATGTCCAACAGTGGACGAGTATAGGCTGATGATGATGATGACCCGCGGTTTCGCTCGCGAACAATTTTGCTGTATAAATTTGCGGATTCTTTTATCGCTAATCCCACGGGAATATTACTTTTTTCCGGGATGAATTAGGTACCTTTATGTCCCTTTTAGTACTTTATCATATAAGTAAGCTAATAAATTTCAAGAAGATTGGTTCAGTTTTGTTTTTTTTCGTGTGTGTAAGTGGCCAACACTGGTGTCAGGCATCTGACATAGCTTAACGACTGCCATCAATGATGACAGCTTAGAATAATAAATCTCCAGAAACCGCATTGGCGTATAAAACTGAGGAACAAAAAGATACGCTCAAAGGACCTGAGATACGCTCATGGATCGTCAATTGACATTTGTCATGGCGGCCGGCTAACGTGTCGGCGCTCTTCAATTTTAATTTCATTATGCCGTAATGTGCAGTTCCCACATGCAGAATTGCAACTGGACGTAACAACAAAAATGACGAGATCACATTTCACGTATAATTAAACATTTACGAGCTATTTAAATCATTTACAGATAAAATTTTACAAATATTATTTTGCCAAAGACAATGTCAAGTCCATATGACGTTCATTGTAAAGTGTTGCTGCTCTATATTAAATATTTTTCCCCAGTATGTTAAACTTTATTTTAAGATAAAATGTATGTAAGTAGTATAACTATTAACTAATTATAACGTTTTGAGGTGCATTAGTAAAATAAAGTATTTAATAAGGAAAATTTTCAGTAGAGTATATTGAATGATCTGATTTTTTGTGTTAATTAGGTTATTCATTGTATAAATGTCTCTCAGGAATAACTCAATATTTATTCAAATGTTTTTAGCAGCTTAAAGGAGTATAGATCACAATAGTGACGTCATTTTTGGAATCCATATTAGCGGACGCGACTTTTTATAAATAATCGACTTGGGTGTCATTTAATAGGTTTTTTCGGGTGTAGACGTCAAATATGGAATCCAAGACGATGGAGGCGACTTCTCATAAAAAATTTACTTGGGTGTCGTTTTATAGGTTTTTGGGGTGTAGATTTCGAAAATTACTGCTGTTTTGGAAGAATTCCAAACTGGCGCGAAAATCTATTACCTGCAAAACCTGTACAGCGACATCTATGTCCATTTTGCATGAATAATTGCGTCCACCAATATCTTAACTGACATCATTTTCGAAATCTACACCTAAAAATGTACATAACGATACCCATGTTGATTTCGCATGAAAAGTCGCGTCCACCATCTTGGATGGCAAAACTGACCTCTTTTTCGAAATACTCACCCTGAAAACCCCATAGAACGACATACATGTTAGTTATTTATCAAAAGTCGCTTTCGCCACTTTGGATTACAAAAGTGACGTCACATTTTAAATTTACACCCGGACAAAACCCATACAACGATATTCATGTCGATTTCACAAGAAAAATCTGATCCGCCATCTTGAATTTCAAAAATGAGGTCTCTTTTGTGATCTTTACCAGTAGCTATTTGAAAAAATATTCATAAGTCAGGCTGTCTTACGCCAGAGTCGTTTGTCCTAAATAGTTCAGGACTAACTAGTTTGTCCCGAAATCAGTTTTGGCGTGTAACATGTAAGTATGCCATAAGGGAGGTACTAATATTACTAAGATATTACGTGGCACAACCACACAAACCACTGGGTACTTATACAAAGTGGAAGGACATACCCGTAATAAATCGAACCACGGGCCAGACTAGATCACTTTAGTATAGTGAACTTAAAATAACGGTCAAAAAACAAAAAGAAAATCGACATTCCCATGCAAATCCCCGGGCGGGTGCACACTTTAGTACGGAAGTGCCGAAATTTATTTTTATTTTTCGACTGTTATTTTAATTTACGTAAACTATAATGAACTATAGTTCGATTTATTACGGGTATGTCCCTTCCACGTTGTATAAAAACTACTAACAAATTAACACAGGTTTCCAGGAAAATGCTGTCACTCTTTTGCAGGTTTTTATAAATATCTAAATGTTATTTTATAGGAATAAGTCGTTATATTTAATTACGTTCAAAAATATCACATTAACTTACTAAAAAAATTTCAATTTTTTTTTTCCCAAGTAAATGGTAAAAACTTATAGTCTAGCAACACTAAGCGGGTGTGAAACGCGCGGGCGCGGGGGGTTATACCGCGTTTTTGGACTCAGTTTGACGCATTGAAAAATGACAGATGAATCCTTCTGGAGATTTATTATTCTAAGGATGACAGCTGGGACCAACAGCTTAACGTGCCTTCCGAAGAACGGAGGGGCTCGAGACCATTATGCTGATCATTATATACTTGCGGTAATGCGGTTCAGTATAAAACGTGAAGAGGTAACAAACAAACAAGTATACAAACTCACTTTTCTATTTATAATATTAGTTGTGATTTTATATAGTCATCTAGTTCGCAGTTTGTTATATTGATAGTTCAGTGAGTAATAATTCCGATTTGAATGAAGCTTTGAAAAAACTACGAGTAGCATGGGGGTGTTAATATAGGCTCAATACCTAGTAGTTTGTGGCAAAATCACTATAGATAAACTAATACTCGGTGAAATATTGATCGTCTTGGGACCCTTTAAGGAGTCATTCAGCCCGTCGATTTGAATAACTTTTCATAGGGGGCCAATGCTGGGAACTCAATTTTTTTTTACTTTCCCATATAAATTGACCTGGTGAACGAATATTACTTTATGGAAATGTAAAAAAAAATGATTTTCCACCTTTGGTCACTTGGAAAAGTTGTTCATATTGACCGGCAAAATCACCCCTTAAAGGGTCCAAAATCAAATCAATATTTCACCGAATAAGTTAAATCTAACTTATATCTTTATTTAAATTCGCAGTTTCGATCAGTAGCCACCAATTAATCACAGAATTAATATCAGTGATAACCACCCCCGTTTGCCACCCCTCATTCACACGGGAACGCAACTCCAAAACCAACCAAACCTCGAACATAAACAAGCGAAAATAACCTCTATTACGACATAATAAAGTTCTACGTGAGTGAATAAATAAAATTGGTGATATTGTAACCAAATACAAAGTAAGTAGTGTTTTTTATTGTGAGTCCTGTTTGCACTCTCGTGGTATTGACTGAGCGTAATTGTTCGGGGAGGTACAGTTATCCACTTGCGATGTGTGGGAACAGTTACCCTGAAGGTTTAGGTATGATTTCCGATCGGGAAGCAAATGTCATAATTTTAATGATTAAAAAAATGCTAGACAATTTATAACTCCAGGCAATTTGTATGGTTTGAATCCATAACGAATATTAGAATAAGAATAAAAACTTGAGAAAAATTCATGAAAAGAGAATGACAAAGATTCACTTTACTTACCGTATTCAAGATTTATACTTAAGCGGAATGCAGTTCTTCGGTTCAACAAATTTTACACGACTGGTAGAAAAGTATAATATGAGATGTTTATTCCACCATAAGAATCATATAAGAATCCTTATACCTTCCCGAAGAGTGTTGCAATGTCCAATTAGTTAAGATACGTAGCGCAATAAATATAATTCAGCATTTACAAATATCTAGCAGCCATTGCAATAAATGGGTTTATGAAATGAACATTAACTTGTAATGAATGTTCTCTCGTAACGTTCTCTGACATACGTTTGTAGGTTACTAATGCCTGTTTCATGATCGTTAAAGAGTACTTTTCTTGTCGTACGCAAAGAATTTCACAGATTCCCTAAAAAAAAAATAATGGCACTGGCTTTGGGCACTGGTAATTTTTGTGTATTTACAAAGACACAGTTACATGAATGTAAAATTCATGTATCGTTAAACTGTGTCTTTGGTTTGTGACCCAAATCATTTAGAAGAAAACGGAGCTAAAAATATCAAATCCTTCCAACTATTTTACTATTCATTGTTTACAGTTTAAAGTGTGAATATAAAGCTTAAATACTTCTTCGTAGCTTTACTTGGCGTTTTTGCCAAAACTGTCCGATTTTGATTAAAAAATACTAAGAAAATAAGCTTCACTTATTCAGTAACCAAATTAAATTTAATTCCTGGCTCGAAGAAAGAAAAAATTACATAAGACTTATTATAAAATTCTTTGAATAGTTCTTTCTTTTATGTAAAGTGACATTTTCACAGATTCTGTGCGAAAATTTTGTGTACGTGATTATAACAATTTAAATTTAAGTAATAGTTACTACCCGAAAAATATCCACGAGCATTCCAAGCGAGGATCAGATTAACATTTGTTCGACTTCTTTTATTCACATATTCATTTCTTTGTAAAAATATTTAAAAGACATTCCGGTAAAATAATAACCAAGTTAGTAAGAACTGAGTGAGGCTCAGACTAACATTTGACCTCTTTTACACACATTAATATTGTAACATAAAAATATTAAAAAGAAAATAATGTGGACCTACATTTTTGAACAGTATTTAAATTGAATGGATAATCGTTTAAGCTCACGCCTGGAGCACTAGTTTAATAATTCTAACACTAGGTCACCGGATCGTTGCCCCACAACACATCACTTGGACAAATGAACTTTAAAGTTCCAGGGCTTTGCCCTGAGAAAATAATATCATATGTATATTATTTATACGTTCATCATCAATGATTCGAGTACTGTACACCTTATTTTTTAACATTTTCCGTCACTATAAGGTTTCAATCCAGGTACCTGTGGCAAGTTGAGAGACGTTGGAGCTTATTTTTTGCTTTAGGAACAAAAATATAGGCTCAAAGGCTCACGTTAAAGCCTTGTTAAAGCTGCCTGTGAAAGGTTTTAACGTAACTGTTCGTCTAAATGTACGTTACTCAGTTATCAATACCAACATTATAAAGAGGATAGATTTGAGTGTTTGTATGAATTGAATAGACTCCTACGCTGATTTTCGAAATTCTTTCACCTATAGAAAGCTAATTTAACTGCGAGTGACATAGTCACGAAAAAATTGCTAGTATACAATATAATATTTACTTAATTGAAGGTTGGCTAGTGAAAAAGTAGAGTCATGTCCCGAACTCTTTCTTTAAATATATTATTATCATACTAAACTTACCTGCACGGCTTACAAAAAATCTGTACTAATGCCTCCTTGCTTATATATTAAAATATAAAGTAGACAAATAACCATACATGTTTCCCGATAAATTAACACATGCAACACCAGAGGCCACTTATATATTGCCAACAACAAGCTGAACATAACATACGCCTACTCGTATTGTATTATCATCATCAGGTCTGTTAGTCTCCACTGCAGGATCACAACCCTCTCTGTACTACCAGAGCCATATATTAGCCAGAGCAGTCAGAGGATTTGGCCAACACTCTCCACGGGTTGTAGGAGTATTTATCGTTTTGTATGTTGATTTTATAGTAAAATAAGGCATTGAGGTAATTCTAGGTAAATAGGTCCCTTAATATTTCTGCTGCCGTAAATCTAACAATGTCTTATAAAGACTATAAATAAGTCGCACTGAAACCTGTAAGGCAGCGAGGCGAGTACGGTAAAGGGGCTCTTGGGCCCCCAGCTAAAGGGCCTCAAGGGCTGCCTTCAGAGCACTTGACAGCTTGTTCAGTTTACGCGCATCATCGCTTTCTTAGGTCTAAATTCTTTGCTAATACTTGCTGATTGCAAAATTTTCTTTGAAATACTTATTATGGCTTACTAAATATTTAATAAAGTACATTTATTACGTTAGTTAGGATATGACATTTATACTACACTGTGTAATACAACTGTCACTAAACCATATTGAAACTAAGTTGTATAAACTAACAATTAAAACTACCTATATAATAAAATGACTCATTGAAATTAGTTTTTTTAAAGCAATACTATTTGTAATATAATTTAAAAAAAACGGTTTGGATTTATCATCTAAAATAATTATAATATCCATTAACACACATTCATTTTTGACCGCATTAAAAGCTTTGGTCACAGTATTTCAACTTTGCTCTACATTTGACCACAATAATTGATATATTAAATAAACCATTTGAAACCGCAGTTCATTAAATAGTTTATTGCGTCATCAAATTCTAGCACCATTCTTAATTAAATTTTGCGTATGAAAACAACAATATTCCCAGGACGATTATTTAATAGCTCTCATAATAGCCATCCCAGACGGTCCTTTATCAACAAAGCTTTTAACAAAACAACCTTAATATCTCAAGCTCAAACAAACTTCGGAGTACCTTCCGGCGTTTTCACAATGTTAACATAAATATTATTAAAATAATGTACAAAACCAAAATAGCCAATCAAATTCCCATCGCCTATCAAAACCACTCGAAAGCTTTAAAGCACAAAGCACCGTTTTGCGACAGTTCTATAACAAAAGCACCCTACAATAGTTCGCAGTCGGGTAGCACCTGCTAAAAAGTCCCACCAACGCTTCTCACGCCTACAAAAAACGGGTTAGACCGAGTCGAAAAAATGCGGGCAATAGTTTTTGTATTTTCACGGATAGGCGACTTTGTTTGGTTTTGTATGCCACGTACTTGACGATAATCTTTTCCGTAAAAAAAATGTAGGTTGATTTTCTCAAAATTACCCATCATGCATCTCAAGGCACAAGTTAACAAATAGTGTAGAACTAGCAAAACTAAATGATGATTTCAAAAAAAAGGTCTGTATGGGATTTACTTTGCATTCACAATAACAAATAAGAAAAAGTCCCCTAGATTTGTAAAAGGGTTAAGTGCTCATAGATGTGCATAATGTAATGAGAGCATCATGTTTTGAAGTCTCAAGAAGGACTTGCAATTTTTTTTCTTCTCGAAAAAAAAAAACAAATATTGACCCTAAAATCTTCTTAAGAAAGAAAGGTTAAATAGTCACATTGTTTCGTTTCGGCCAGGTCTCGATCACGTTACTTTTCTTTTTAAAACAATATTAAGTAGTGACGTCACATGTTTAGCTTAGCATTTCGTAGGTGTAGCATGTCCGTAGGCGCGATGGGAGAACTTTGTGGCCGCTATGTTTTACTACTTTCTCAAGCTTCATCTTACGAATATTTTCATACTTATGAAGTAGACTTTCCAACCAATTTTAACCAAACTTTATGCCTACATCAAGTTAAAAGAAAACAGTCTTTTCAGCTATTCATGTAACTTATTTTAAGAATAAAGAACATTTTTCAAAATATTATTTTACAAACTCCCAAATTTTAATTTTTGTTAAATGGTTCAATGAACTTAACTGATTTTCTTACTTTCTTTGTTGTTTATACTGCAATATCTTTGCAGATTTTAATATAGAACCCTGTATTCAGTCAGAAACCTTTTTAACTCTAATAACCTTATTCTTTCCTCAAAGGATTAAGAATAAAAAATAAACTACTCGCTCCTCCGACTGTTCTGGTTCAGGTAGTAAAGAGAGAGTCATGTTCCTGCAGAGAAGACTAAAAAAAAAGTTGATGTCACTCGCTGTAAAAAAGCTTTATTATTACGGAGCTAATATCGATCACAAAGCTTTGGGTAACTTTGATAAGAAAGCTTACGAAAACGGATTACCGAGCAACAATAGGCGGTGCATCGGATTGACTCCTTTTGAAATACAATCTGATGGGATTAAACTTGAAGGAGCTTTGGAGAGCTTCAATAAAAAATTATGCAGTGTGAATTAATCGCAGATACCCTATCTTTTTAATCTGTGTTAAGTAGGTAAAAAGTTTTGGCGAGCTTTGGGGCATAGCGGTGTTAAAACTTTTTATGGTGGCCGGCTACAACCAGGCTTGTTTCATGAAAATAATGAGGCATAATAAAGAGGAGAGGAGGGAATGGGTATAAAATCTAAGAAATCGTATAATATTCATAAGATGATGCGGTCACTATTTTCAAAGACAATTTAAAACTATCGTATAGACCATCGAAATTTTTTTTTTAAAATCTATGGTATAGATTGTCATCCTCATACAAAAATATTGGACCAAATTAGGTCCTTGGTAGAAAATACTGTTAGTTTCAGTCTTTCAAGGAAGTCCCATCATATATCGAAACAAAACCGGTCGGCATTTTCCGAATAAAATTACGAGAGTGAAACCGTTTTGTTCAATTTAAATAAAGAAAGAAAAAATGTATTTATTTGCATTGAATGGGTACAAATGGTATTAATTTTTTAGATTTAGTTTCCCAACATTCAGCTATGATGGCATACAAATATTAGAATATCTTAAACTAATATTAAAATGCATGATAGGTAATATTTATGTCAAATTTGGGTATCATGTCAATTTGCTATTTAAAAATTCCTGAACACTGTAGAAGCATTAATCATCATCATCATCATCAGGTCCTTCTAGTCTCCACGACAGGAGCACTACCCTCTCTGTACTACCAGAGCCACATATTAGCTTTATTAGTCAGAGGATTTGGCCTACACTCTCCACGCTGGCCAGACGAGTTGGAGAGGTCTCTTTGACGTTTATAAGCTTTGTTTAGCTTGTATTTCCTTAGTCACCTTCTACGACATCCACGGGATGACTTGGAGTGGTCCTATTCTACTCTGCCGGGAACCACACGGCGTATAGAAGCATTTATCACATGCAAATAAATACATTCTTTCTTTATAAAAATAAAATCTCGCTTAACTTCATTTATACTAATATTGATTGCACCCCATGCCCTTGATTCAATAACAATTAGTAAACAAGTGTGAAAGCTCAAAGCTTCCGCTGCGGCCGCCGCACGACCACGCAACGCGACAGTCGCGCGACCGTCGGGCGGCCGGCGGGCGAACTGCGACACGTGCGCGACGTGAAAACCAACCGTGTGTCGCGTGGTGACCTCCGGAGATGGACTTTACTTACAAGTGGCTCATGTAGACTATTCCATCCACAACAACATATTTAAGTTAACTTAATAACTAAAGTTAATAAAAGTAAGTACATTCATTAGGTATTTGCTTGCTTCGTCTTCCACTCTGGTCTGGGAGAAATGAAAAAACATAGAATCTGCCAGCTGTTTCTTTTTCCGCGTAGATCGTAAACCCGATCGAGGAAATGGGCGTGCAGGAATCATGTTAATAGGCGACGCGGCCAGCAACTCATCAATATTTTGATTCCGTTCAACTCTTACAAGCCCACCAACATGCTAAACGTGGCCTTAAGGTTTTAAAGACCTGGGCTCTGTCTACCACGCAAGGGAAAAGACGTGATAGTATGTATGTATGCATTTTCTTGCGTGTAGGCGGCCAACACTGGTGGCAGATCTGATGGGAAATCAAGGGGCCTAGAGGCATCTAACATAGTTTGATGATCACCATCTAGTGTTGACAGCCAGGACCATGGCGGAGCTCAGGTTTATGTGCCACTTGCGGTCACCCATCCAAGAGGGGACCGTACCCGACACTTCCAGTATGTTGTCACTATCTTGATGAACAGAAATGAAGTATCGTTAAATACTATTACTTTTTAATAATTTGTCAGTCACGTCGTTAATTTATAATCGAGTTTTGCTGATAACTTTTGCAAGTTTGTATTTTATTACTGGTTCGTAACACGAATACATTTTTTTTCTTGTCTTATAGGCACTTCGTTGCTTTAAAGTTTCTTAAATACGATAAATACCGAGGAAGTTATGATACTCCAAATTTATTTGTTACGAGCATCCACCTTACTCATTATCGGACGGCGAAGTATGTCTCATCCTTCCATATTTCTCTGTCCCCCGTCATACTCACGTCCACTCCCGCTAGCCTCACACATTCTATCTACCTATATATTTTTTTGGTCACCCCCTTCCTCTGTTTCCGCTTAACTATTTTCAAATTTATTTGTAAGTGCCAAATAATTTCATATCTAGTTAATGGAAAAATCATAAATTAAAGAACTCATTCATTTTATTTCAATTATAAATTGAGAAATTATACATTGAAACGCTTCAATATTGCCATGAACGCGGCAATCAAGATTAATTTCGTTATATATCCTTCCTGTTTCCTGCTACCTGGGTTTCATAGACTTCTTATAAGAAGCAATAGATGGATACGGTACTGAAATATGTAAAATTATAAAGAAAATACTAGAAGAAACAAGTCGATAGGTAGTGGTCTTCTCTGATGTTAAGAATTACACAAAGCAGGTATCCGCACATTGGCCTAGGCATAATTTAGCTGGGCGTAAGAAAGTCATGCATGATTGACATTGACGCTAACTTTTTACGTTATAAGTGTGCAGCATAAGTTCCAATTTAAAATTTTAAAGTGTTTAGATTTCGAACAGAGGAAAATTTACGAAAACTTGCATATTGAGATGACATTGTGTACGTGAGCTTGTGTTGCGACAAATTTGCATGCATTGGTATTAACTTCATTGTTTCCTTACTGTTTCCTAGGGTATCTCCTGATTTTGCTTAGCTCCATGTATTCGCCACGTTTGACGTTTTACCATGACAAGTCCATCTTCTGTAGATGTCCACAGTCACCTAGGATATTATGAAACCGTATTACCGGTAAATTACTTCCAGAACGATGAACTAATTGAGAGCGTTCAGTCGGTGCCTACAAAGTTTAATTAAAACTTTGAACACCTGTATATTGGATATACCTTACCTGTGTCTCACGAAATGCCATATATAGCTAATCCATATACATTATAGTAATAGTACATATCTGACTTTAGAGCACTGTTTTCAATAGCTTCGAAAAAATATATTTAAAGCCATTGTTGAGGTAAATAAATTAACACATTTTCACTTCATTAATACTTAGTAGTAAGGTATTATTAGTAAACATAGTATTTTTCTTGAGCAATCTATTTATTTCCTCAGTTAAGCCACTTTATAGCCTGTTTATCAAAAGTTTGTGTTGTGTGTAACATGTACTTAATTATAACTTTAAGTATAAGTACCCCTTTATATACAAAATGAATAGATGCATACTACTCTAACTGTACTAAGTGACTCAGAAAATCCCTATGTACCTACATATCGTCCCACGCTTTGAGTCCTCCCCTAAATCGCACCCTTAGGCTAGGCCACGTTCACATCGCCGGCGAGCGAATAAAATTGCGTTTCCTAATTGCTAAAGAGTTTCCCACCGTGCGCCCGACACGCGGCAACTGCGAGCACATAGACAGACACACACAAAACATTGTCAACATTAATACATATAATATAGAGTCTAAAATAGTGCAACTGTCATTTGAACCAATTTCTATCAATGTTAACATGGTATTTGACCCTAATCTGAAATAGAAAAACTCTAATCATTATTGATATACGGGCCGTATTCGCATAACAAACTTTGAATGTCAACCAACATGTGCATGCACACAACAATTCTCTAATACAAAGGCATAAAGTTGAGAATGTAGGAAAGGAAATGTTAGCGTGTTTTTTTGTTTGATAAAGCATGGGGTGTGCGCGCTAAGGGTGTCGGCACACGGCCGCACGCGGCATACACTCCGCCGACGTCCGTCCACGCGTGCGCACGTGTCGTGCACCAACGTTATCGTGCAGTGAAAGTGATAGTGAGGATATGGAGTACCACCACCAGGGCCTGCAGCAGACGCAGCCGCAGTGGGGCTACGGCTGGGGGCCTCCGGCGCCCGCGCCGACCCAGCCGGCGCCCGCGCAGAGAAGTAAAAGGACTCATTCTGAGAGTGAAGACGATGCGTTTTCAGAAGAAAGTAGCAAAGATGCGCAGTGAGTGTCTTAGTGTGTGCTGACCTTTTTGTAAAAGCAAAGTTGATGTCGAGTGATGATTTTTCTTGAGTAGTGACAGCTTAAAAATGTTTAAACTTTAAAGTCCTTTAATATGATTTTGATTGCGGTTAATTTTCTTGAACTTTTTACAGCTTAAATAAAATGTGGCAATGGTCTAATAAAACTTATAAAACATAACTTGTGATCCAAGTCGCATAAAATAAAAGAAGTAATGAACATCTTTCCCGAATATCTGGAATGTCTTAAAACACATACATCTTTTTTGAAAAAGTAAAAATGAAAATAAAAACTGCAAATTATCTTTGAAGTTATTAATTTTATGTGGCGAGCTGTTTTTCATGGCCATTAAGTAAAGGTCAACGTGTGTAAATAACAGTTTAAAAACTAATGATCCATGTAAAAAATCTAGAACGCACTCAAGAATGACGTCAGTAAACTTTTAGGAATTTTATTAAACACTAATCTTGAGCAGAAAAAACTGCTCTGTTGTGTGTTACCTTGGTCTATGATTGTATCTTTCTTACAGTCTGTTATATATCCTATAAATCCTTATTATTATACCTTCTTACGCATTATTGATTATACAATTTCGGCAGAGAAAATAAGACTCATCTCAAAATGTTTTGAGTCATAAAAACACTTTTATATGGACCAATAAGATTCTAATAAGAACGAAGTGTTCGCTGTAAAAAATATATAAAAAAGTTATTCTCTCGTTCGAATGTGTAGCGCTCGTAGCTCCGTAGCGGTGCTACGAAGCGCTACGCACGGGTTATCGCGTCTTCACGGGCTTTTAACTTTTATTGTCTGTATGTATGCGTGTTGATGTACTTATTTTTAAAACATTGCTTTACTATTACTACCATAAATATGCGAGACATGTTTATAGTTTCTCTTCTATGAATTTACTACCTATATAAACAAATAAATGTTATACATACGTAATATAACGTCGTTATGTATATTATGGGGTAGGTAAAGCCTAAGGCCTATTGGGTGTGTAAAGTGTACAAAAATTTGTTTACCTTGTTATCAATAAAAACTGAACCTTTATCCTAAATTCTTCGTTACATATTGATAAACCATAAACAGAGAGTGAAACATAAGAACTTTCGTATATGTATAACATTTAAATAATTTTTGGTTTTCATCGGTTAGTGATCAATTTTGCGACGAAACACCCAGTCTTACTAAGTATTAAAAAAACATTAATATTCTACGCTAGGTTTAAAAATAAGGTTAATAGTTTCACACAGGTTTACGAAAAAGAATCATAAAAAACAAAATATTACCCTCAGGCGAAACAGGATCTTAGCAACAAGGTACTATTTGAAGCACTTTTATATTAATATTAACATTCTTAATGTAGGTTATGATCGTCATCTTTGAGTCTGGGCCTCGGGTATTAACCGATCTGTTGTCAAAGAAACGTAGTAAATAAGAATCCTTTGATCTCATTTCCATCGCCTTTTTACGCGCAAACGGCTCTATAAATATTTATTATAAATCAGCAAAAAGGTGTACTAACTCGAGGGAAATAGGTTACCAATATTGAATGGTAAAATGTTTAGCTTTCATATTCGAAAAGCTCGCTCGTATTTGCTGGAAATACTTTTAAGTAAACACTAATTTCTATAAAAATGTAAAGCTTATTCTACTCACTTCGTTAATCTAGATTAATTGCAGGAAATAAAGAAATAAAGAGCCCTCAATGTTTTTGATTAAAAATACTTTGCAAACTTGAAATGATACAATATAAATTTATATTTGAAAAAGCCAGAGAATGCGCATAAATTGTTTACATTGGCTTTATTGAAAAACTTATCATGCAAGATTGGAACACTTATTTATTAAATCTTTTTTTTACTTTTATGACCTATTTTAAACACCGTCATGTCTTTATTTCAACGATTAAAATATTGGCCAACTTTTCAATGCGAATTTTTTTTTTGTGTGTGTGATAGCTCTGTGTTAGTAACATGCGTTTAAAATCTCAAATCACTCCTTCCAGGTCTCCCGGTGGGGACTCCTGCCAGCTGATGACCAGGAAGAGGAGACGAGGAGTCATCGAGAAGAAGCGACGAGACCGCATCAACACCTCCCTGACAGAGCTCAAGAGGCTGGTCCCGGCTGCTTGCGAGAAGCAAGGCAGTGCTAAGCTGGAGAAGGCTGAGATCTTGCAGCTCACTGTGGACCATTTGAAGATGCTTCATGCGAAAGGTGGGTACTTCTTCATTCTTTTAGATACTCTTTCTTTAAGTGCCATCTTGAACTTTTTACCCAAATAACCCACCCAGAAGGAGGGTGAAGATTGTTGCACGTATTTATGTTTATTGTATTTCTGTTCCATTTTTGCATACTGTAGCCGAAAACGGCATGACCGATTTTGAAGTATAAGAGGTCATTCGATCTGTATTCTTCCGCGGAGTGTCATTGGCTATTTGACGTAAGAAAACAATTGAAGCGGGCGTAAACTGCCAAAAAAGCAGTCGGGACTTCTTTTTTTTTAAATTTAATCTGATTAATAGTAAATAATTAGCTCATCTAAAAGCAAATAAAAGCATTCTGTTTAAAAAAAACTTTATAAAAATACCACATGTTCCACTTTTCACGCAATTAAGTCACCTAAACTACGAACATCGGCAAAAACTAAACAAAACAAGCCCAGCACTTGATCCCAGTCGGTCACATCCGTATCCTTATCAATCTCGGAACCGCCAATTTAACTTGCACACCGTTATCCCCCTCTGTCCTAGCATTTCCGTTTCCTCCCAATCGACACCAGATTCAGAAATTAATAAAGCGTTTAACGGACCCCCATCTGGCGTAAAAAGTAAGAGTCCGGGATTTGATCCGCTTTTCCTGTTTATTGATAACGTTGCAATTTTTTTAAGTTATTGTTGTTTTGTAGCTTTCGTTTTTTACGAAATAACTGTACGTTCCTCACAGGTAGCTAAATCTTGAGGTTGTAGAAAACTGTTTAAGGGTGCTAGCATAGATTGTAAAAAAATGGGTCTTTACCTACTTCAATAGGGGCGAAGATTTTTTTTATTAAAAAAAATAAGTCGAGTCTGAGCAGAATGATAATAGGCATGGTGTAAAAGGGAAATTACCCTGAATGTTTGCATAGCTATCCGATTCAAACTGTTATCCGATTATACATTACTAGCTGTTACCCGCGGCTTTGCCCGCGTAATATATAGCCTATGTCCTTCTCGGTACCCTAATCTATGTGTATGCAAAATTTCATGATGATCGGTTCAGTAGATACGGCGTGAAAACGTAACAAACAAACAAATAAACAAACAAACTCACTTTCGCATTTATAATATTAGTTGGGATTTTATTTCATGTTGGATCTTCAGCAGCGTCTCTTTATTCTTCTTTTCTTTTTAATTATAGTCTTAAGAGCTTGAGCTACAATTTTAGAATTTCAAAGAAAATAAAACGTGAAAAGAGCTTACAATGATAACTAGGGATTTGTCTGTGGCCTGTCATCATATTTTTCGCCCTTATTTTCCAAGCTTTAATATAAAAAGTAATCTATAATGTGAAAAGATATAGGTAGAGAAAAATGTATTTCGTATCCTACATTCATCAAAGGCAAAGATCCTTAACGTTTTATTGAACACCCATCGAGTTTTATTAGTAGGCGTTCCCAAACATTTCCACGATTTACAAAATGAAGTCCCAAATATCCTAGAGAAGTAAAAAAACAAAAAAACCGGTGGTCCACCTGTCGCGACCCGGAAGCGAGCGTGGGAAGATATAGAGTGGTGATGTAGCCCGCATGCGTTTGGCATAATGTTACGAATGCCGTTGCCTATTCGTTTGTTTTTAAATGTCTTGCGGTAAGGATTTAAAAAAAAAACCTATACTGGGAATAAAAAACCGGTGTCCGCGTTACTTTGAATATAATTGTCAGTGTAAAAAAAATTGAGTTTTTTATGAACATAATCTAATTTATTATTAGATTATGTTCATAAAAAAGAATAGTTAAAAAAGCGCTAAAGTCTACCATCAATATTACATACAAGTTTGTAATTTTATCAGTTTACCTTACATTTCACTTGCCTAATACCTACTTATTGATACAAGTAAAAACAGCGCGTTATAATTATTGCTAACAAAATGATTTGTAACTGTATAATGTTTATATCAACACCAACCCAGATAAACCTGAAACTTTTTTTTTCTAAGAAAGTTGTAAATTTTATATTATATTTCTTAATATAGCCCCTGAATCTCAGGAAAAATATTTTAAAAAATCTGCTACTTCCGGAAAAGCTGGAAAATCATGTCCCATATATGGGTCGGTCGGCACTACCATGCCTTTTTACTAATAAGCGTTTTTTAAGAAATGAAATAATAAATAAAAAAAAATACTTAAACAAATGCATTACTTTTTTTTATAATATATTACAATATTTTTTTAAGTAAATTTTATGTGGTATCTTACTTGAAAAAAAGAACATTCTTTGGAATGTATTGGGAATGTAGATGTATGTTACACTTCACGCAAACTTTTTTGCATTATTTGCACTTTAGAATCTAGAGATAATTTATATGGCTTTTTGGTACAGGAAAAGGCCTGTTTTAGAAGTTTCTAAAATTGCTCTTCTTCTTTGTAATAGACCTCGAAAACCGAGTTGGTCTCCCCCAATCATACGATACAAATAACCATGTCAATACTATAGCATAATGGCACACTATGGCAAAGTACCTACCATTTTTTAGCTCTGATTCAAGTCCGATATAGGCCTATGTTCTAATCAGAGCATAGGCCTATACCAAACAATATGCGGTTATTCAATCTGTACCTATATATTTGTTCAGTTGATGAGAAAAACGCCTCGTTTTCTGTAATGGTTCTATTCTCTACACTCCCCACATCAAAGGCAACACTTACAACACTGTTGTCATTCCATTTGCAGACAAATATCTGTATTTCCAAACTTGCCTTGAAAATTTCCACACTCAGTTTTCTTGAAATCCTGATTAGATGGCAATGGACATTTTGAGATACGATTCTCACGAACTGTGCCAGCAGCTTTCAAATTTCTGCTTTTTAACTTGTGTAGATGAGGGATAGATGTAAAATAATTATCCACTATCAGTTGCAAGCAGTTCATCAGGGATAAGCCAATAGGCTTACCCCTGAAAACTGCTTACAACTGTGACCCCCGTAATAAGGTATCATAGCCTCGTCAATACTATGCATCTCATCAACGTGCATCTTCCTGATTATACTGCATTCAGTAAACAAAACAAAGACTGCATTTTCGCGAAATTGTCACCCTGAGTTAGAATCAAAGTGTTGTCACCGCAGTGCAAGTAGTTCATGATAAATGAAAATCTGACACGAGAAAATGATCCATTTACTAAAGAAAAATCACAATCTGATGAATTTTCCCAATGCAGTTGTCGTCTTGGTATGGTACTAAAACATATCCACTATAAAGTAGTATTCCTACAAAGCATATCATTTCGCTAACGGTAACATAGCCGGGTTTATTATCTAAGAAAATAATGGTTTCAATAAGAAATAAAAAGAAAGATAGGTAACTAATGTTGTGCCGACGGACCCATGTATGGGTTCCTGAAATATTCGGCAAAATAAAAGTAATATAAATAAAAAAATATTTAATTTTTTGTGTCATATAAATAGTGTCATGTTTTATACTTCATATTTTTGATCTTATATTTTTAGAAAAGTATCAATAAATCTTATATAATCTTACCTTTCTGAGGTCATGTTTTACGATTTCTAAATCATACGTTTTCATTTGCTAAAAATCACTAGAAAATATAAAATTCACTACGTATCTTATCAGCCCAGTTAACAATCATTAACTGACGATTCTAAAAATATGTTTTAACTGTATTAATAAAATCATATAGAGAGGGTAGAATTTTTTATTTCTCGAAACCCATGTATGGGTCGGTCGGTCTAACTGGGTTAATAACGTTTTTTTTATACAGTCATATTTTACACAATATCATTTTCATCATCATCATCAACAGGTCTTTGTTAGTCTCCACTGCAGGACCACGACCCTCTCTGTACTACCAGAGCCATAAATTAGCCAGGGCTATCGGAAGATTTGGCCTACACTCTCCACGCTGGCCAGACGGGTTGGAGAGGTCTCTAATGTTTATAGCTTTGTTTAGCTTAACTGTTTCCTTAGTCGACTTCTACGACATCCACGGGGAGACTTGGAGTGGTCCTATTCTACTCTGCCGGGAACCACACGGCAAATTTTATAACATACAGAAAAAAAAACAATTATTAAAAAAAAACAGTTTTCCAGTTCTAAAGTTCTACTTACTCAATTATTACGCCCAATGAACACATATTACGATACTTATTAAAATTGATTATAAACAAAGCGTGACGAGTGCTTCCTAAGCGGTGGTTCCTTCCGCCAGTTTTGTGTTTACTGACCAAAGTCACGTGAGGTTCGCAATTATCCATTTGTGGTTTACCCGTCAATTTGTGGCACTATTTAATTCTGTACGTCAAAATTATAATTATAGTTTAACCAGCTTAAAACACAGTTTTCGGAGGGCTAGTAAGGGCTGTAGCTTTTAAGTGATCAGGCACATTCAAAATGTAGATGTATGATAGATATATTTTGTTACACAAAACTGCAAGGTCTGTAGGATAGAAACCCTTGAGGGAGCTGTGGTCAGCTTAAATTCTATTCAAAAACTTAACTAAGGTAGGTGCCTATCTTTAACCGATGTGAAAAGCTTTTAGGCAGCTTTCAACAACTACAATAGTATAAAATAGCAGTAACACATACAAAATTAAACTTACAGAGATTCAAAAAATGTAAAACTGTATAGCTTCAAATAGTCATACATTTGCAGAAAAACGCATAAAATAAAACCAGTAGTGATTCAAAAAATTTAAAACCGCAAAGCTTCCTCATATTCCACTACTTTACATGATTGAGCTATAAACAACGCAGAGCTTTACGCAACCAGTAAATATTCTGATATCTATGACGCAACCGCATGGTTCCGGTCGAGTCGAGCTACCGCGAGCTTTGAAAGGTCAGTGGTACACGTTTAAGTACCTAGCGATGATTTCGCTTTTAACTGAAGCAGCTGTAATTTTTTTTTATTTACTGTATTACCCATATCATTTCCGAGCGGGAGGTACGAAAAGAACAATTTAAAATTTTTTAATATAAGGTACAAAGAATTAAGCAAAGTATGTAAATAATATTAGAATAATATAACATGAATTTAGAAAATGTAACAATGAGCTCGACTAAAAAAAAATCATTGGTTCTTCGACGAGCTCCGTGGCGCAGCGGTCAACACGCCGGCCTGTGACACGGATGGTCCCGGGTTCGATCCCCGGTCAGGTCAAGATAAAAAATGATCTTTTTCAAATTGACCAGGGTCTTGGATGTTTATCTATATATAATAATAATAATAATAATAATAATAATTCTTTTATTTCAGACAACTTATAGGTCCATAAAAAGTGTGTTAGTAACAATGAAACTTATAACTAGGTTAGCAAGACAATTACACAAAAATAAATAATTTTTAAACATAGCGGCTGAAACCCAGCGATGCCATGGCGACAGTTATTTGACTGCATGCAGTGTCAGATATATGTATTTGTTATAAATATAGTGTCGTTGAGTTAGTATCCCATAACACAAGTCTTACTTAAGAACTTACTTTAGGGCTCGCTCAATCTGTGTGATTTGTTCGTATATATTTTATTTTATTTATTGGTTCTCGATATATTTTGAATCAAATAACTAAATTGAAGATAGAAGCAGTGCGTTATGGAAGATCTAAAGATGGGCAAACTCTGGGAATCATGTGAAGCTCATTTCATTAACTTGGGTGTTTTGACTGTTCCGAGCTTATACTTATTAGTTCTGGTTACAGATTTAAAAAAACGCTTGCCTAAAATGGAAACAAACACAGAGACAAGACATAAAAAATATTGAAAATTTAAAACTTTTTAAGGCAAAATTAAAGACCTATTTATTAAAAAAAAAAATATTATTGTGTAGACGATTATTTTAAATGAAATTATTTTGAATCAAAATGTGTATTTATGTAATTTTGACTTAATGTGTAAATGTATATTCAGACACAATGTAAAAATTGTTATTGAATTAAATTAAATTAAATCTAATCTGAAGAAAAAGGAAAACGGGCGTGACAGCTGGAAAAAACTTGTGGAAGAGGCCAGGCCAATAAAGGCTTGCAGTAAAAAATAATAAAAAGGAAAAGATGTATTGCCTTCTTAAAGAAACATAAACTACATCAAAATGAGCAACAGTAAAACTTAAACACCAAAACTGATAAAGTAAAAAAAGTTCCCAAACCAAAAAAAAATACAAAAGCCGAATAAAGATACAAATCTTCAATTAACGAAGTGCGAAACTCCCACCGGCCGGCCGCAAACGGGCCGACTGACCAAACATAATCAAAAGGCGATCAAAAGATCTGTTACACCAGGTAACTGCTGACACCTGGCGGCCACAAAAACACAGGAAGCAATCGGGATAACGAGCGGGCCCGGGGGCCGAGCGTGTATGCGGCGTTCTTGTTTTGTTTTTATCCTTTTGAGGTTAGGATTGATGGATGATTTGAAAGTGTTTTACCCCTTCGTAGTTTGTATTTTCTTTGCAATAAGGCGAGATGAATTTAAAGGGATCTTCGTTTTAAGATACGAGTATCTTCGGGCGGTTTTCTAGTTAATGGAACTTTGGGTTTAATTGTAATCTTTAATTGATTTTGTATTGAAACAAAAAGAGGAAACGCATTGACCAACTAAAAGAAATATTAAGGGGCAATGGGTCATCCACATATTACAAAAGCAGTGAAAGGGGGTGGGTGATTAGTCTTGACATATTTTGGATGACATGGGGATGGGGGTTTATGTAGTGATGACGACAGCAACATTTCGCAAAAATTTGCGAAAATGATATTATGTAACTTGGGAGGTAGTGAGAGGAAAGAGTTTTGTTACTTACCCTAAAAAGACGGGGTTCTCCTTTTTTTTCATAACAATAATCCTTAAATGGAATTCAATTAATACTTTCTATATATTGAAAAAGGTTTCATAACAGAAAATAAAAAAAGTAAAGTATTTAATTTAATCTAACCTAAAATAATCCTAATCAACCAAAGTCTCGCATCCACCATTTGATATCAGCAAACAAAGCATATTATATCAATCAGTAATCCAAGATACGTAGGGGGTGCGTCGTGGGAACGCTGCCCCGTCCCGCGTCCCACTGCCCGTGTCACTCTCGTCCCACTCGTCCCACGCGCCGTGCCCGAAGGACCGAGGGACACACCCTCGCCGATTAAGTCAATGGTAGCTTATGGTCTGGTGCTGATACGGCAATTGAATTGCAAATTTTTTTGTATTTTTTTTTTCAATTTATGCTGAGGGCTTTTGTACTTATATCAAAGGTTTAGAACCGTATCGTAAATTGTCGCTGTATTTTTCTTTGAATTGAAAAAATAAATGTTTGTATGATATTAAGTATATAAGGGTTATATCTATTAAAAAATACTTATACTATGCACATCATAATGTTTAAAAACTATGTTATGAATTCCAAAAACAAAAAATCTTGAAAGAGCTATCAAATTTTCGACGTGAGTAAAATTCGTATTATACTTCAATGGCGGGTTCAAGTGAATTCTGAGAGTTACTTACTTAAATACACTAGATTTTAAATATACTTAAAAATTATAATATTAATTATTAATATTATAAAACAAAGTCCTCCGCCGCGTCTGTTTGTCTATCTGTCTGTCTGTTCGCGATAAACTCAAAAACTACTCCACGGATTTTCATACGGTTTTCACCAATAGATTTACTTGCTAAGCGATTGATAAGTAGTCAAATATTTTTCTTAAATATCTCTCCTTCACACCATCACTTACTTTTTACTCATTAACCTCAAAACGCTTTCAATGCACACGTCAACTTTCAATGTACCACAAAAAACTGCACCCAAATCTTCAAAAATGTCAGTAGAACATGTTTTTTAAAACCTTCATCTACATTCGCATTACCCAATCACGCGTCTATTGTGCCCCACGTGACAAGCGGAAGCGGCGTTTAGGAAGGGTTGCGTCTGGGTTATGGTAAAAAAACTATAGTCTATGGCAGCGACACCTGCGGTAGAAAAAAATAATTCTAATCATGTCGACTGCTGGGACGGAAGGAAGGGAACTAACAATTGATAAAGATGTGAGGAAGGGTTCTTTTGGGCCTTAAAGCTATATTATTTGAAAATAGTGACTCGGTGTATTTGTAAGCTTAAAAAACACAAAGTTAATTATTATTATTTTTGCTTTGGGATAAATATATATATAGGTAGGCACGTCTTACAGCACAATTTTAACTAAAGGACTACATATTTGGTTTCTTGTAAAACGGTTAAAAGCTTTTCCTGCACCTATTGTTAGTTTTAACATGACATACCAAATAATGGGTGCCAAACTTACATTTATAAAAAAAATACTACCACGAGTCTTGAAATATATATGTACAAAATCTGTAAATCAATAAAAAATATACGAATAATACCCCTGCAAGTCAAACTCATGCAAGGTTATTAATAAGACCCAAACCAGATTCCCTTGTGCCAACTGATGCAGTTATAGACGATTGCATTTCACCCTTGGAGACCCGGTGGCCCAGTCTCAGGTCCAACCAACCAAGACCTCCAAGCCATCAACACACACCTTGATCTTGAGAGTTTCGCCAAACATTCCGAAGGGAACAAGGGGTCATGCAATTGGATTTGCTTCCCTATCGGAAGACGTCCGGATCAGTGGGGCGCCGTTACATTTTTTGTCACTTTTGCACTTGTTTAATAATACTATATCTATCTCTGTCAACTTGTTGCGTAAATAGGGTGCGTATGAATGAAGAGCTGTTGTTTTCTTGATTCTGACCGATTTCTTTGTCTGAACACATGCGTGTGCGTTATTGGACACCATTTTAAATATTTGCATGATAATGTTGTACCGGTCTTTATCTTCCCGTTTCTCAGCGTATGGCCACCTGGCGCATGCTTGCAATCTGTACTCAATATTTAAAAAAATCTTTCTAATTATTAACTATCATGACGCATGGTCAAGCTCTATTCAGGGAAAGACAAGGTATGTAATGGAACAATGCAGGTGGTTCTTATTTCGCACTTATCTAAATAGTTGCAAATCAAGAGAATAAATGTGATAGTCTAAAAATATATAGTAATGGTCATGTCAATTTAATTCCACGTACAAGATCAAACATCAAAAAGGAAACTATAATGAAATTCTCGAGTAACATGCTTCTCCATCCTTGTTCCAGGTCTGGATACGTTTGCGTACGACCCTCAGCGGTACGCCATGGACTACCACAGCATTGGCTTCAGGGAGTGCGCGGCGGAGGTCGCGCGGTACCTGGTCAGCTGTGAGGGTCTGGATATTCAGGACCCGCTGAGACTGCGGCTCATGAGCCACCTGCAGTGTTTCGCTGCTCAGCGGGAACTGGCAGCGAAATCCGCCAACTGGGGCTACCCACAGTATCCCTCAACACCTGTAGCACAACCTCAACATGGATACACGGAGTTAGGGCCTCGGCAAGAAACCATTCCTACTGTAACAACGGCAGCCCCAACAGTTGCCGCACCAACGGCTATCGCTGCTCCTCTAACAGCTGCTCCTAGCTATCCCCATTACCCAGCACCTCCAGCGCCTCCTGGCCCACCAGGACCGCACCCTGCCCCTCCCGCGCCCCACTACCCCACCCCCTATCCACATCATCCGACGCACCAGTACTCTCAAAACTCCTCAAAACCCTACAGGCCCTGGGGCGCCGAGCTAGCATATTAAAGTTGTTGGGATCTTTTAATTCGATTTAAAAGTGAAATTAGTCAATTTAGAGCTCAAAGCGAAAAATAAAACCCATCTATATTTAAATTTTTGCGACATAACTCAGTTATCTTAGAACAAGATTTTTCGCCATAAATAATCAAAGACTTTATGTACAGGCAAAGATAGTAGGTACACCGACTAAGTTAATCAAAAAGTCAATATTCAGTTAATCAAGCTACAAAACGTGTTTTGTTAAATTGCTTCGTTGCTAAGTACTCAAGGAAAACCTGCAATTTTTTCTGAATTGTCCCAAAATCACATTTTTCTGAATAAACATGAATCCTGGTAAATGTTCAACGTGACGCCGAAACTTTTTAAGCATTGTATAACTTTGCGAATAATAGGATGAAAGAAAACTTCGACAAAGTACAATAAATAATTTCAAGGGAAAATAACCGTGTAGTTTATAATTCTTAAGATTCTGAGAATTATTGAAAACCCTACAGATTCTTTTTGAAGTGATGAAAACACACTGTTTGAAACACAAAATAATAAAAAAGTATTTTATCGAAGTTGTACGTACGTACCTCACAACAATATTCTTATTTGAAATAATATGTCTACGTAAATCAATCATCCGTATGATAGACTTATTTGACTGAAAAAGCATATATAAATATTATTTTAAATAACAATGAAAACTGTTTATGTAAAAATTAAATTTTTAATTAATTGCTAATTAGTTCATTTTTAAATAAGACTAATTTCACTTTTAAAACAAATTGGTTGACATAGTTTTAATAGATCTCAAAGTTTAAAAGTCTAAATTATAAATATTTTTGGAGACTGCCGTTGTATTATATTGCAAGTTTATACAAATATATAATAAGTTGTGTGATAGCAATATAGTATATAAATAAGTTTATTTAAAAGTCACTAGTTTAAGTGGACATAGCTTTAATGTTGTTTGTATTAAGTATATGAAATGTTTGTACAATGATGCTATAAATGGGAGTCAATTTATAAAATTCCAAATAATGGTTGTGAAATAACAATAATTGCTTATAGGTACCTTTATCTACATATTAAAAATGAAATACGCTTGGTACAAATTATACATATCATGTTATGTATTTTGATATGTCAACTTTTTGCTGCAGATTTATATGTGTAGGTTTTTTTGTACGTATTAGGTGCCCACCTATTAATGTTATGCATATAATTGTATACATGTTTAAATATGTATCTCTATGTATACGAAAGGGACAAAAAACAGTCTAATAATGACGAATTCGACTATTTTATTACCCTTCAATGAATTACGCTGAATATATTTCGTAAAAATAATTTTGTAAAAAAAGACCTAATTTTGTAAATAATTGGAAAGAAGATTAAATTATTTTCCATAACTTCTGTCTTTTATTCCCAAGACGCGCACCTGTTTGACAAATATAAAAAAAAAACATCGACGACTATTAGTTTTTGGTGTCAGGTGTTTTAACTGTTTACTGTATGTAATTAAAAAATGCCAACTCTGCCCCACAGTGAACCGGACTTAACATAATCGCTAACAAAAAGCTATTTATGAAACTAACTAAGCGGGCAATTTTTTGCTTTTTGTATTTTTATTACCAAACTATGTAGGTATAGTATATAATACCAATTTGCAATAGCACTTTTCAAAATTATTCAGTATAAAATTACGCAGTATAAAATTACGCTAATAATTTATTAAATTTATAAATAATATAAGTTATACATAAAAAATGCTGTTAGATTAGCGTGTACACATTAGTCCGCTTTGCTAATAGTTCTGACCAGATGTCCTCCGAGGGTCGAAGGGCTAAATATCGGAATAAATTCAATACTGTAGCCTCACCGCTATGGGATATCGCCACCCCTGTGTTTCCCACGACTCCTCTCTCTTTCACTCGTAAGTGAAAAGTATCGCTGTCCCGCTCTTTACTTCCGTAGGAAGAAGCAGGGTGCAAAAAGTTTGTTTTTATCCGCTCGTGTGTGTGCCGTGTGTCGGTATTCGGTATTAAATTGTAGGAAGTGGGTGTGCTCTTACCTTTATAACGGAGCTCGAGTTATTATAAAGAGATCATCGAATATCCTTCCGCTATTTATTGAATCCTTTTTAGGGTTCCGTAGTAAACAAGGAACCCTTATAGTTTCGCCATGTCTGTCTGTCTGTCTGTCCGTCAACGGTTTTACGCAGAGACTATATGAACTAGAAAGCTGTAATTTGGTATGGGTATGTATATTAATCATGGCAAAAAAGTGGTAGAATAAAATCTTGAAAAAAAATTTTTTTTTAGGGTAGTAAACTGGGGGAGTAATTTTTTTTCTCTATTTACCCATCGTGTGGGGTATCGTTAAATAGGTCTTTCAAAAATATTGTGAGGTTGAGAACACCATTTTTCGATTTAGGGATCCGTTTCCGAAATATTTGGTTTTAAGGTGCGAATTTTTGTTAGAGGTAAGTGTCCCCCCCCCTCTTCTATCTGCTAAACGGTTATATATAGACACGTGAAAAAAATTACAGCAGTAGTATATATACTGAAGTTGAAAGGAAAACTATCAGAGCTGAATACTAAGTAAGTACAAACTAAAAAGTTATAGGCAACCAACTTATAAACTGTAAAATTTCATACTATTTCATTGTTAGATGTTTTTGGTCGTTAAACTGTAAGGTGCGAGTGTGAATAGTGTGAACTCAAAGTTATCATTCCCAACTACGGAACCCTACACTGCGCGTGGCCCGACGCGCACTTGGCCGGTTTTTTTTAGTTTAATAAGCAAGAACATAAATTATAGGCATACGTATTTTTAACCCTCGACATAAAAGAGGTGTAATACGTTTGAAGGGTAAGTCTCGCTGTCTTTGTAGCTTCAACGATTCAAGATACAAACTTTTAAATATTATCAATTGTCATATTTGATTTCACAACAAAAAAATGTTGACGTCAGTCGTTTACTTCTGGCAGTATGTAGTGTAGATACTGAAACTACCCGAGGATGTGCCCGCAAGTCAATGTCCGTATGTTTAAAAAAAATCGTGACCCTTCAGGAATATGAGGATTTACTGCCTTTCCAAGCCTTTCGCATACAGGTAACGTTCAAAGCCGAAGCCCGTTACTCCAGGGGCCCGTTTGGTGATGTTGCTTATACATGATAAGGGCACTTTGCCCTTGCCTCAAACGTCCAGCGTAGTAACAAAAACTCGCAAGAGCTACAAATTAAAAAAAAAACCAACTCCCTTGTGCGACTGCCTCCGTGGTCCATTGATCAAAATGTTTTGCTTGTGGAACCCGAATTTAGCGTTTTCAATAAAATATCCTGTTATTGGATCTGGTGTACACTTTAATGGTTTGCGCACGTCAGATAGCATTCGTTTTGTTAGAAAAAAAAAACCTGCAACCTCGTCAAATCACCTAGGACGCTAGCGGACCCTGGGCAAGCGTTACCACTTAGGATGCAACCGGAAATATGCTCGGATGATGATGATTACCTAAAGCACTTACTTATGTTACAGACTATTCAACATATAACATATAACATGCACAAATGCAATTAACCTGTGGAGAGATTAGTGTAGGACATTTCTTAGAAAAAATGCGTTGATTAAGTATTTTGTTATTATTTCTTATTATTGTTATTTTTTAGTTAAGAGAAACATGAATATTTTTATTTTAGCCTTAATAAACAGATTTTCACAAAACGTTTTTGTCTTGTTATTATTGTTTAATATTTTCCTCGATTAAAATAATTACGGCAGTTGAGAATGATATTATATTTGGCCACATATAAAAAAATATTTAAAAAATCATACAAATCAAGACTAAGTGAGATAAATTAAAATATGGTCTTTATAAAAATCACTAGCTTTCCTCTTTATTATATTAGCATAGCAGCATTTTTTATGGTTTAGCTTCACAGGTATTTTTTAATGATTTAGTAGATTGAATTTAATAAAGAAGCATTTTTAAATTGCATTTATTATTTCATATGTTCATCGATTTAAATAATTACGACAGTAGAACAAATGAGAAATAAAAGTCTCAGTAGTTCGACGGTCGAACAAATGAGAAGATAAATTCTCACTAGTTCGATCATCGAACTGATTAGTAGAACTAGTGAGAATGAACGAGGACTTGTAGTAGAGGAAGAAATACATTCCACTTTTTAAGAATTTTATCTCATCATTTCATATTTCACGTAAGACGGCACCTACTCATTTCCGTCGCAGGAAGACATGATATAATCCGACATTATTTTTGTTGACATCCAATTTAATTCCCTCGGGCTTTCGCAGAAACTTATTACGTAAAGCACCGACAAGTATAGAAGTCAAGATTCAAGGAAAATTGGGCTCACAGATGAAATCATAACATACTTCTAAAGCTTTTAACCTATTTTTATTCATAAGCTAGCAATTTTCCCGTCTTCATCCGCGTAATACAAACTTTGGACCCCCGTTTAAATAAAATTAGTTTAACGGCTTTTATCGCTATTATTACATTATTTATACACCTGACGTTTCGAACACTTTCAGTGTTCGTGGTCGAGGGCTAACACAAGTTATTTAAATGTGTCACAATCGCGAAAACATTAGAAAACATTTTGGACCCCCGTTTCATCTCTTTAAGAGTCGCCTGGAAGCGCATATCTCCATACAAACGGAAAAAGATAATAGTGGCAACATTTGATAATTTAAGGGCAAAATTAAGCATCCAATCAATTAATCTCATTATAATCTACGTACGTTCCTATACAGTTTGGTTAAATTATCAAATGTTTGAGAATTATACGCCTCTCAAGATTTCCATACAAATTTCAAAAGGCTTGTAATTCTCAAACCATTGGTATTTTAAACAAGCTGTATAGGATCGTACGTAGATTATAATGAGATTAATTGATTAAATGCTTAATTTTACTCCCAAATTATCAAATATTGCCACAATTCCCTTTTTCCGTTTGTATGGAGACATGCGCGTCCAGGCGACATTATGGAAAATCCTTTCTTAGCGAATGCGCACGCCAAATGACAATCTGCGTGCCTCTCAGAGCAATTCGCTATGTGATTTAAGTTTTGTGTTGATGGACCAGTTAGAGTCAGTAATAGTTGCTTTTTATTAAACAGAAAAAGAAGATTAGTGCCACCATTTTGTTATACACTTAAATAATTTGAAAATTAATTTATCTGCGGGTGACATAGGCCATATTTACGCGGGTGAAGTAGCGGGAAAAATTGCTAGTATTGTAGAAAAAAAACTCAATTTCCAATTTACAAAAAAAGTTAGTATTCAACCCCCTCAGTTGAAAACATCTAAAACAATTTTGTAAGGGATTTAAGTAGGTACCTGCACATGTGATAGATTTATCACTGACAGGCGCACGTCCTCAGCCAATAAAGTCAACAATACCACAATACCCAACCCAATTACATGATCATACTCAATCACGCCAATGTCAAACGTGTGGCGTCAGGGAACCACTATACGTGTGCTATACACCAGCCATGCTCAAATGAACTGCGCTGACCCCACTGCCCAAATATTGCCATAAATGTGTATTCGGGCCTTTGACTATTTACACTCTGGACACCGTCATGCCTTTATTTCTTCGAGCAACACGCCTTCCGTACCAGAAGCCGTGTTGCTCGAAGCTTTATTTCAATGACTATAAAACTGGCCAATTTTTCAATGCTTGTGTGCGAGACAGCTTTGTGTTAGCACACGCGTCCTGTCAATTAATGCCATCAAAAACTATCGTCTATGTGTTTGCATGAAAGACTATGGGTAGGACACATTTTTTTCTACGCTTTTAGGCTAACAGAGTCTATCTAAGCTTTATTTATCATCTTAGACATTATCATCTAAGATTAGGACATAGAACACACGTTAGTTGAGTTACATTTGCAGTCCAATATTTTTGTATGGCCTCTATTGCCTAGAGAAAACATAAGGCAGTCGGTCATCTGTTACTAGTTGTAAATAGTATCTTCTTTAATTCTTAAGTTCGTAGCGGATCTTTAAACGTCAGCAAGGTCTCTCAGCTTGTCGGGTCCTACTCACCCAGCTAGTTAGAGTAGGCCCAACATGAATATGAAGGAAGGTATTAAATGCTCAGCGGAGAGAGAGAGTTCAAGAACACAACACAACACAGATAACAGATTTTAATAAGTTTCACACATGCGTTACACAGTTAGTAGTAGTGATAATAGTGTAGGCGAGTGCCTGTAAGCTAGGGTCGAGAGATCACGACCAAACTTAGGAAAGGAATTGAATGGAATCAATGACTGATGAGAAAAGGACTGCGAAGAAGATTTGAAAATGGAATTTGGAATTAAAAATAAATTATGTTTCGAAATAAAAGTGGACAGGATGATGATGATTGGGAAATGAGGTGAAAAGCAAGATGCAGCATGAAGGTTATCCATTCTTTTATGAGGACGCGTTGGGAGGATGACATTTCAAAGGTGGCTGGCAAGTAATGAAGAAGATTCACGCAAGACAAAAAGAGATGGAAGGAACTGGGAGGGGCCTTTGTCTAAATATGGGCTACTAATGGCTGAAGATGATGATGATGATGATGACTTCTTTTATAGTAGAGGACAGAGAGCTCGCTACGCACCGCCTTGCCCCGCGAGGTATCCTTTTAAGGACGGCACTTATTCCATTTTTTTTTATGTTGCCATATTTATGGCTGCTGATTCTATTCAACAAAAAGATATAGGAAACTGCAGAATACCTACATAAATCCTTTTCTGCCAACTTTTAGACTATGTAAAAATTATTTTTATTAAACAATATGTAATAATCAGAGTTGAATAACGTTTCCCGGATATTAGAGACCGGGAAACGTTATTCAACTCTGATTATTACATATAAATAAGTCCCTTTGTGATTATTAGGGTTTCCTTAATATTTTACGTAACTTTCCAAAAGGGATTGTACCGAAAGCGTTTGAGAGCTACTGCCATACCTACACTATACCCCGCTACTATCATATTCATCTGAAGAATGCCAATGCCAAGTCAAAAATAAAAGATGAACTATTTTATGGATTGAAAATAAATGATGATTTTTTTATCGCTTTTTGTTTTACTCTTACACTGAAATGTTCATTATAGTTAACCTCTTTGCTTTCCGTTTGCGAAATAAAAGTAAATTTTGACCAATACAGATAAGGTAAATGAATAAATAAAGAAACACATATAGACAAATTTATAAAAAAATACATATAAAGATGAAACATCCAAAGCTCAGGTCAATCTGAAAAAGATCATAGTATATAATAATATTGACCTAGGCAGGCCGGAGAACGCACCCGGGACTTCCAATGTGACTGGCGTGACTACCTCTGGACCGTCGAAGAATTCATGTGCAGATCCAAAAAGCTGTTAATGTTATAGAAAAGTTAGGAGGAAAAATTATCTGGTTTGAAGATTTGTATTATAATTAATTAATTACATTGTCGAGTTCGCGGAAGCTTTTGGTATGAGAACATTTATGATGGATGACCGAACTTTTGAAGTAATTTGATTATGATATGATCCATAACTTTATTTAAGTATTCATTCTATATTCACTGTCAGAAAACCAACGTTAGTAGGTAGAACGAGGACGTCTGCTATCACGGAACTAAGTTGTAATAGGTTTACGTACAGACGTCCTGTATACGTAATTTTAAATAAGTCATATAACTCGTATGAAGTCAGCTACTGGTTTCGACTTTATCCGGAGGTCTTCCTAAAGGTGAATGTGAACGCAAGAAGTTTTCCCAGTCCAGTCTTTACTGATCTTTATGGAAAAGTTCAAAAGCTAGTGGGCCTACGCTTCGTGCTCTTACCTGGAACGTGGCTCTCACTTGGATTGGTGACCACAATTGGCATAAAATTAATATTTCGAGTTTCTTTCTGCTTGAGAGCATTTTCAGCCATTGTTTAATTATAACCCTTTTTTTTTGGACAAATCACACAGATTGAGCAAAGTAAGTTCTTAAGAAAGACTTGTGTTATGGGATACTAACTCAATGATACTCTATTTTATAACAAATACATATAATATAGATAAACATCCAAGACCCAGGTCAATCTGAAAAAGATCGTTTTCCATCATCACCTGACCGGGGATCGAACCCGGGACCCCCGTGTCGCAGGCTGGCGTGGTAACCGCTGCGCCACGGAGCTCGTCGATAACTAAACTATGTAAGATGCTTTAAAGCATTTAAAATATCTGACGCCTAAAATTATAGTAATGATGTTTTGGATACGTATATTTCTGTTTCTTTTTTCAAGTGCAAAACCCTGTCAATTATATATACACTCTATAATCTATTGTATTTTTTGTCACAATGACTCGATGCGGCATCTATGAAAATCGCTACTCAGTGTCAAGTCGGCAGTCTTTGTGTTGACAACAATGTCCCAACTATTGTACAATGCTATTATGGCGCACCTATTCTTGCGCCTGCGCAGATTAAACGCAGATATGATAAGGACTAAAGAAGGGATTCGTTTGCGACGCTGTTGACCTCAGATAACCTTTTTGAGTACTTACCCTCTCACTACTTGCGAAAAAATGAAATCTGTAGATTTTCCGGGGAAAACCATGTTTATTAATAGTGAAGAAAACTGTGCTTTACATTATTCCATTGTAAAATAGTGGACTGTGGGTGGAAGGAGGTTCTTCAGGGAAACCACGAGATTCAAGACGACACGTTTATTGCACTCAGTAATTAACATCAAACAAAGAAGAGCGGAAAAGGACACAATACTGCCAATACAAAAAAAGCAGAATACACTTCCTTTTTAGGGTTCCGTAGTAAACTAGGAACCCTTATAGTTTCGCCATGTCTGTCTGTCTGTCTGTCTGTCTGTCCGTCCGCGGTTTTACTCAGAGACTATATGTACTAGAAAGCTGTAATTTTGTATGAGTATGTATATTAATCATGGCAAAAAAGTCGTAGAAAAAATCTTGAAAAAAATTTTTTTTTTAATTACTCCCATACAAGTAAAGTGGGGGAGTAATTTTTTTTTCTCTACTTACCCATCGTGTGGGGTATCGTTAAAAAGGTTTTAGAAAAATATTGTGAGGTTGAGAACACCATTTTTCGATTTAGGGATCCGTTTCCGAAATATTTGGTTTTAAAGTGAAAATTTTTGTTAGAGGTACGTGTCCCCCCCCCTCTATCTGCTAAACGGTTATATATGGATACGTGAAAAAAATTACAGCAGTAGTATATATACTGAAGTTGTAAGGAAAACTATCAGTACTTATAAAATGTACTGGAAAATGTAAAATTTTATACAATCTTTATTGTTAGATGTTTTTGGTCGTTAAACTGTGAGGTGCGAGTGTAAACAGTGTGAACTCAAAGTTGTCATTCGCAACTACGGAACCCTATACTGCGCGTGGCCCGACACGCACTTGGCCGGTTTTTATTTACACTAATTTACCACAGATAAAAATAGGTACAGTGTTGCTATATAAATTAATGTTAGAACCCTAACACCATTTCTATCCGTGACACTACGGGAGTAACCAGGTTTGAGTATCCAAGCTCTAAGCTTATCAGTCTGAATGCAAATATGTATTTCTGTCTGTCTATAAGTATAGTACAGTAGCTTTGGATGCAGTTTTTTTAACGAAAGAGGAGGATCGTTTCTTTTAACAAATAAGAAGAATTTTCATGCCAGAGATAGGTTAAAACTTTATAATATAATATCTTGAAGTGACCTATAAGTTGTAAGTGCCAAGATGAGTTTCAAAAACACTTCAGCTATGACAAATAAAGAGAAAAACTTATCTACTTCTTCCGATTAATTCAATATTGTTTCATCCTCAACTAATATTTAAATAAGTTGCCAAATCAAATTTTATATTTATTATCTTAATATATAATATTTTGAAATATAAAGTAAACAATTAATTTAACAAAATCCGTCCGTTTTGGGAACTGTTGGTAATCTAAATATTGACTTAGCCTCAGCAACAAATCGGATAGCGATCTATTTCCAGTGACCCGTTTTTGTTGTACTCGTAGTAGCCGGGTTTCGAAACCTCTGCTGAGGAATGAAGTGGGTCGTGTTAATTAGGCTGGCCACAGTAAACCGACTTATACAGCGTAAATTGACCCTCGAAATACTCTTAAAGGGGTGACTCAGCACGTTAATATGAACAACTTTTCCTATGGGATCAATGTTGGAACTCAAAAATTTTTCAATATTTTCTTACAAAAGCTCAGCCACCCGGGCAAATAGCATGAGAAAATCAAAAATTTTTAAGAATTCCCAGCAATGTTCCCAATGGTCCCCCAAGAAAAGTTGTTCATCGACGGTCTTTATCACCCCATTAAGGGTCCAAAAGGATTAAAACTACGCCATGTATTGTCCTTGGTTCAGATATGGCAAGGCAGCGTCGGCGCCGCTTTTGGGTGTCGCAATTAGCTGGCTGATCTCTACTACACGCTGTGTTTGACTGCATTTGCACGAGTGGTGAATGTTAATGTGTCTATTGTGCATGTCTCGAGGAAGTCTAGCCAATACATCAGTAGTTTTAAGTTTATATGGCGAAGCTATTCCAATTAAATATTTGTACAGTAGTATTAGCTACTCTATTAGCTTTCACTAATTATATCACAGCCACAGGAAGTCCAGTGCTGGACGTAGGCCTCCTCCAAGCATTTCCAATACGACCGGTTGGAAGCGGCCTGCATCCAGCGCCTTCCTGCGACCTTTATCAGGTCGTTCAACCTCCTGGTCGGTTTTTACAGTCTTGGATCTGAAATATAAAATTTATAATAACTTCTAACTAAGGTCACACATAATTTCTCCAGTCTCATAAAACCTGTGTCAAATTGGTCCCAAACTTATGAGGTCTTTCGTAGCTTCAAATAACGTAGCATCATCATCAGGTCTTTATTAGTCTCCACTGCAGGAGCACGACCCTCTCTGTACTGCCAGAGCAGTCAGAGGATTTGGCCTACACTCTCCACGCTGGCCAGACGTGTTGGAGAGGTCTCTTTAATGTTTATAAGCTTTGTTCAGCTTTAGTTTCCTAAGTCGCCTTTTACGATACCCACGGGAAGATTTGGAGTGGTCCTATTCTTCTCTGCCGGGAACCACACGGCACAGCATAACGTAGCATAATAGGGCCAAATCCTAGAACCATCTCTCCCCAAGCAACGCAGCAGAGTTTAGCTTTAAACAGAGCCTGTTGAAAGTAGTATAACCACAGAGGAAAATACGGCTCCCATATTATTTCTGAGTTTAACACTAAGTGGACACTGTATTCAATATAACCACAGAGGGAAATATAACGTCTTTTACCGTTACGGCCTAGAAAAAGCCGAAATCCTCAGGTCCAAAACCCCTTAACAAACTCGAAAGCTAATTAGGCCCACTTCCCAAAACCGGCTCTATTATTATAACAAATTCAGCACTTATTGGACACTGTAGACAGTAGTATAATCACGGAGGGAAATATAACGCCCTTTCCTTTACGGCGTAGCAAGAGCCAAAATCCACAGGTCTAAAACCCACTTTACAATTTCAGAAGCTAATTAGGCCTTCTTTCCAAAACCAGCTCCCTTTTTATAACCGAGTTTAGCACTAAGCGGGCACTGTAGAAAGTAGTAAAACTACATAGGACAATAATATATAACATCTTCTCCTTAAAGGAGAAGATACAGCCAAAATCCACAGGTCTAAAACCCACTTTACAAACTCGGAAGCTAATTAGGCTCTCTTTCCAAAACCAGCTCCCTTATTATAACTGAGTATAGCATTAAGCGGGCACTGTAGAAAATAAACAACAAAGAAAATATACGTCCTTTTCCACTACAGAGTAGATAGAGCCAAAATTCACAGGTCTAAAACTACACTACAAATTCGGAAGCTAATTAAACCATCTTTCCAAACCCGGCTCACTTTCTGTATCTAACCGAGTTTAGAACGTAGTGAATACTGTAGACAGTAGTATAACCACAAAGGGAAATTTAACGGCCTTTTCCTTTACGGAGCAGATATGGCCAAAATACATAGGTCTAAAACCCACTTTACAAACTCGGATGCTAATTAGGCCCTCTTTCCAAAACCAGCTTCCTTATCATAACCAAGTTTAGCACTAAGCGGGCACTGTAGAAAGTAAACTACAGAGAAAATATATACGTCTTTTCCATTACGGAGTAGATAAAGCCAAAAACCACAGGTCTAAAACCCACTTTACAAAATCTAAAGCTAATTAGGCCCTCTTTCCAAAACCGGCTCCCTTATTATAACCGAGTTTAGCACTAATCTTCCATTGTAGACACGTGTACCACCAATACCTATTCATAGTTGGTACAAATATGTGGCCAAAATAATATTTGGCCGAACGTGAAAAACCTGTTACTGGATTCTACTAATGCAGCTTTGAATGTATGGTACAATAAGGGAATGCTTTCTTTTGCGTTTTTGTTAAAACTGTTAGAAAAGTAAAGCAGAATGAACTAAAATGTAATAATGGTCAAAATATTCACTGTGAAGCTATGTGTAAGCCAGATTTTTGTACTTTAATATTTGCGACAATGACACAAAATGGGGATTTGTTATCGAAAAATCAGGCAAGTGGGAGTCGGGAACGAAGGGTTTCCTTTCATTATCCATAGATACAACATTAGACTATCGAGCAAAAAACGGAAAAAAATCACGTTTATTGTATGGGAGGGTCCTATTTTCCTGGTCCTTTGGGTAAGGAAAACTAAAAAGGAAGAAAATTCAAAATAACAAAGTCCCATTCTGGTATAAACTAATACCTAACAATACATTTGTGTTGACTGATTGACTTGATACAGAAAGGGTCGTGCTCCTGCATTGATGACTAATAAAGACCTGATGATGATGATTGACTTGATATCTAAACCATTATCTTTAAGGTACAAAAGTGATTAAACATGTGGAGCCAATAACCATAAACATGTGACAAAAGAGAATATTTTAAGAACCCGAAAAACCTGTTACGGGACTTTGCTAGCGCCCTTTTGACACATTTTTTTAAACGTTACAATATAATAATAAGCAGAAATATGTATCTCGTAATATTCATTGAGAAAAAAATTAAAATAGGTAATTTTACATTTACTAATGACATAATGACTTATTATTTATTATACTTATGATAAGCTACTCGTACAAGAACGAGAGAAATTATTCATAAATTTTTGAGCTTATGCTTCATTTACGACTTTTCAAAAGTTCAATTTTAATGGAATATTCTGGATGCTTATTTGATCAATGAATTCATGGCAAATGGATTAATTTGCGTATTCCCTAAATTAAAGCATTAGAAGTTAATGCGACAATGAGCCTTATAAAATAAATAAATCACTACATATTATAAAACAAAGTCCTCTGCCGCGTCTGTCTGTCTGTCTGTTCGTGATAAACTCAAAAACTACTCCACGGATTTTCATACGGTTTTCACCAATAGATAGAGTGATTCACGAGGAAGGTTTTAAGGTATAATACATGCCCGGGCGCAGCCGGGTAGGGCTGCTAGTAAATAAATATATAGGGACATATCACACAAATTTAATACTTATTATCATATGTATTCATTCAACTGCAATAGCAGTGGAAATTTAGCTCGACAAACCAGGTTTAAACCTCATGTCATGACGATACTGACGATACCCGCCAAACAGGTCCACCAAGTCTGGACTCTGGGTGCAGTCCACTTCCAACAGGTCGTATCGTAAATCATAAGAGGAGGCCGATGTCCAGCAGTGGATCTCTTGCGGATGAGATGACGATGATAGTTCTCCTATCTCCTTTAGGGAAAACTTAACTAAAGCTACTAGGTACCTATATTAGCCCAAGAATTGTCCAAACATCATATTATACTTTTTATATAAGTAGTACTGACATTGAAACGGTAAGAAGAAGACCGCGAACTTAATATTACGTTGCGAGATAAAGCTGTGATTTTGTATAGATAGATATATTAGTGTTTGTTGTTTACTTGTCAACGCCAAAAACAATACCTCCCATTTCACAGAGAACCGCTCTCGACGAAATGTTACCCGAAATAAACAACTTTCACATATACCACATATCGGGTAAACAGATCAGAGGAGATGAAAAGAGAGTTCAAACCCTTCTTTGCTTTCGTATTTCTTTGTGCCGCGAGAGTGACTTACTCCGTGGCGCAGTGGGTAACACGCCAGCCTGCGACACTATTTCTGGTGTGGGTAAATACTTGCATTGCACTAGTATTTACGTTTTCGTGGTTCTGGAGCTACACCAAAAGAGTGTTGTAGCGTCCGGCGTAGACGTAGGGGTCGGCCATAAAAAAAAATATACCAAATATATTACAGCGCTGCCAAATAGCGAACCCCGTAAGTGCTGAAAAATAAATTTCCAAGAGAGTATGAATTAAACGAAAAACTTGCATACTAAGAATATTTGAAAAAAAAAGTCTAGCATTTTAGCGTTCTTGAAGCATACTGTAACCGACAACCGTCACATTGTTAGTCAATAGTAGTAATTAGATGCTTTTCACCATGTCACTAATAAACCTATAAAGCTTAACCTCTGCTGCTCTTCTGAACTCGTGTAGAGGAACCTGTTTGGGCGACATTATCCCGGACACAATGCCTTTGTGACAGGACATAATGCGGATCGTGATTGTGGATGGGCACCGGTTCCGTCCCGCTCTGGGTATTTGTTTGTATTACCTCTTCAGGAGCATTTTGACATGTATTAGTATATACGATTTACTTTTTAAACGGTAACCAAATTTATCCATCAGTTCATGATACAGAACTTCACTCAAAAACACGTATACGTATGAAAAAAAATTTTGCCGTTCCATGTGAAGTCCGGTCAGCTGATCGGCCAATTAGTTTTTTTTTATGTCATAGGACGGCAAACAAGCAAGCGGATCACCTGATGGTAAGTGATACCCGCTGCCCATGGACTAATGTAACACCGGGGGTATGACAAAAGCGTTGCCGGCCTTTTTACCCTCCCCAGAGGGATGGGCCTCCGGCGCTCTCACTAACGAACGAAGCATAGAAGCGGTAAAGCTACTACTCAAACGTCGATTTTCTGTGAGAGTGTGGTACTTCCCCGGACGAGCCGGCCCATTCATGCTACCGGCTAAAGGGATTTTTTTTTGTGTTTTCTCAAGATGTTTTTTTATGAACACTAGTAGTATAAATCAGGTACCTACGGAACCTGTTGTACAAATTGGCTTATGTTTACAAAGTCTCCTGGTATCTTTTATAGAAAAGTCAGAAAACTAAAAGTTATTATGGACATTAAAGGAAGGATCTCAAAAGTAGCAAAACGCCGGCAAGTTTTAATCGTCAACGAAAGTCAACCAATCATCTTAAGAATAAAACGAAAGTAACGAAACATAATAAACTCCAAGGACTATCAACATATAAATATTTTTCTTAAAGATACCTTTAATATGAGCTACGAAAATAAAAGGGATTACCTTCTTATTTTATAAAATTATAGCAGCTTGACCAAGCTTGTTTAGTTTTCATTTAAACCGTAAGTATTTAATTTCTCAACATTCCTTAAAACTTGATGTTTGTTTAATTCGCTGGATTGCCATCTTTTCACTCGGTTTTACGGTCCAATCCGCCAGGAGAGCGGCCAGATTTCCCCCGGGGCGCGTCTGCCTGCAACCTTGCTCCGACATTCGCTAGGTACTAAACAATCTTACAGAAGTGTAACATTATCATTTATTAGTTTAAAAACGTGTAGGTTTACGTTCTGTGCGGGAAGAAAAGTACCTGATACATCTCTTTACTATTGGTATTATTATACGAGTATTATAACTGGCCCACTGTACATCGTCCATCCATAGATGCTTCTTTTTCCACGCAGATCGTAAAAGCGCGCCAGGCGAAAATCTGAGAATTACCTTTATCAATAGGCGATGCAGCTAGAACCCATCACTATTTTGATTCCGTTTTTAGTATGTGCCTTAACTCGCATTTTAGAGGGTTCTAGAATATTTTGGAATATTTTGGAGTGCTATGAAATTTTATGGAATGTTGTGGAACGTTATGGAATATTGTGTAATGTTATGGAATATACTAGACTTATTTGCGAACTTCGCGACACTACGTGACAAATCTATCACTCTCTATAATTTGTGGTAGGGTTTAGCAATGGATCTGCAAACAGTTTACTATTTACAATGAAATTCAGCGCGGAGAGGCAAGGTTTGAGACGAGGGTATCGGTGTAGTTTATTTACAATAGAGTTCATTTTAGAATTCCACTGTTTACTTTTTGTCGTAAATCCATGATTGCATTACGAAATTATAAAGTATAAATAGTTATCATATGTACTCTCTGTTAGTTCTTGGCAACTACTCAAAATCAAAGGGGGCACTTGATTATTTATAATTATAAGAATTCAAATTATTGAATCCTATAATTATAAGAATTCAAATTATTGAATCCTTATCTATATGTAAACATCCAGCCAGCCGAGTGCGATTTGAAATCGCGCACCAAGGGTACTTAATTAAGTACTTTCTTATTTTTTACAAAGTGTAACCTTTTAACACGCTAAGTCTGCATTTTTTATGTATTCACAAAGATATTCTAATATACTATTATTAAAATTAAGAAATAAGATATGGGATAAAGCCTGCGTAGAATTTATCCCATTGGTATCTTTTATTTTTTATTCACACAATATCCGTTAACCAAACAGGTATGTACATATTTTATCTGTTCTATCATTCTATTTAAATTTTAGCTAGGTAAATTATTTTATTCTTAATGAATATTAGGTATGTGTCTATCCTTGGCATGTCAGGGGGTTAGATGGGATAAATGTTTTCGCAGCTGTGGAATAGTATTTAAAAATAAATCCTTAGAAGATGCTTAGTTTTTAGGGTTCCGTAGTAAACTAGGAACCCTTATAGTTTCACCATGTCTGTCTGTCTGTCCGTCCGCGGTTTTACTCAGAGACTTTTTAGGGTAGCTCCCGTACAAGTAAAGAGGGAGTAATATTTTTTTTCTATACAAATAAATAAATATATACGGTCTTTAAAAAATATTGTAAGGTTGAAAACACCATTTTTCGATTTAGGGATCCGTTTCCAAAATATTTGGTTTTAAAATGCAAATTTTTGTTAGAGGTAAGTGCCCCCCCTCTATCTACTAAACGGTTATATATGGATACGTGAAAAAAATTACAGCATTAGTATATATACTGATGTTGAAAGGAAAACTATCAGAGCTGAGTACTAAGAACAAACTAAAAAGTTATAGGCAACCAACTTATAAAATGTACTCGAAAATGTAAAATTTCATCCATTTTCATTGTTACATGTTTTTGGTCGTTTTAAACTGTGAGGGGCGAGTGTGAACAGTGTGAAGTCAAAGTTGTCATTCGCAACTACGGAACCCTACACTGCGCGTGGCCCGACACGCACTTGGCCGGTTTTTATGATATAGGACAGCAAATGAGTATGTATGTAGTATGACCAGGACACCTATTTGATAACTATTGACAATTATGGTGTACAACGTTTTGATGGTCACTCCAACATCCATTACGGCTTCCGTATGAATAACAATTTTTATTCAAGATATGAAAACCGTAATGGGTGATGTTAAAGTGACTTTCAAAACGTTGTACACCGAGTTAGCAAATAGGCTTGCAGCAATGGACTTCTGGTGGCTGAGATCATGATGATTATTTGAATAATTTGGTAAATGCCCGGCTTCGATCAACAATACCAACTAGATATCGCGTTACGTACAAAATCGAAGCAAAATTCTGTTCGCTTGAATGCAGCTATAAAACCGTTTTAAGTTATATATCTAGTTGGTATTGTTGATCGAAGATGTCTCTCTTCTGTTACATCACCTACCTACGGTGATTTCTTGGAGTCCAAGTATTGGTCGGTCCGAAACATTGTAGTCTTTAGCTTTTGAATACTTCTTCTCGAGTCAAAATGGCTATAATTTACACTACTCTAGACCAAAATTTGCCCACCTCCACAGCACAATCATTTACCTCAACTAGGTCCTCTACAGTACAAGAAGAATCCGCACAAATTATTGTTCGGGGAAACCCCATCTAACACGGCTGTCTGGGCATCTTCCGACACCAGCCAAAAGTCTTTTTAGATACTTCGAGACTACCCTGAAGTTTGTTACCCGTCGGAAGATTCTCAGCAGGTGGAACAATGTTCGTTATCACAATCTATTTTCATTAGGTATACTAACCCCAATCCCAACTATCCCAATCCCAACTAATATTTTAAATGCGAAAGTGAGTTTGTTTGTTTGTTTGTTACGCTTTCACGCCGTATCTACTAAACCGATCGTCATGAAATTTTGCATACACGTTGTCTGGAGTACGGAAAACTTCCTTTCATCATGGAGGATGGTACTGTTCCCGAAGGATCGATACTAACGAGAGCGAAGCCGCAGGCGAAAGCTAGTTGATGATATAAACATAAGTAATATGTTTGAGAATTATTTAAGAAACTAATTGACGAATCATTAAGAAAAAAATCCTTCTCATGAACTTTGAAAACCTTTGAATCTTTTCCCGGGGTCTACTAACATTACCAATCTGTTTGATGTGATTACACCGATAACATTGGTATATTTCAAGTAAAACAAGAGTTCAATTGATAATATCCATTTATTTTATTTTTATCATTAGTTAATTACATTTAATATTACAAAAATATACGAGCAATAAATCAAAGTCGACTACGATAATGTAGCACATCATACTATGACACATATAGTATCCATCCTTACATAATAGGAAACCGCATTTTAATACAATATATTTTTACTCATCGATTTTCGTTAAAATATAATTTTTAAGTGAATATTTTTTTAACTATTTATGGTTTAATAAATTTGAATACACATAAACACATGCATGTCCTTATAGCACAAATATAGTATATGTGACAAAAAGAAAACCATATAAAGTACTCGTTTTTTTGCATGCTTTTTAGGGTCCAGCTGGGAGCCAGATATTGGTTGATACAAATGGCAAATAAATGGGTCAGAAACCTTTTCGCTGAAAGACAATTTCACGTAAAAGCAGTGATTCGAAGTTATCCAAAAGACAATTTAGCTAGATGTCATTAAAGCAAAGTACTGTAGTGAGGAAAAAAAACTCTTAACTCTCTTCGTGAGCTTGTACGAAGACAAGCACAAGTAAAATATATTAACTATTTTTGTAATACTAAAGGACAACAATTACGAAGCCGCGCTAGTTTTTTTTCAGCAAAGATCACACTCACACCCCTTTACAATACCCAGTCGTCAAAGAGTCAACTCAGCTTGGAGATATAAATTTATTTATATACGTTGTCCTTTGTATACGTTTCACATCATTAAGTTTTCCTATTAAACCTCGCATTCATAACCACACATAAAATTTACAATTTGAGATCAACAGACGTAAAACTAAATACTAACTAGAAATATAAATACACTTAGAATATCACAATTATTTGGTAAACTCGCTCTACTTTGGCCAGGCCGCTGAAATGTCACTTCCATTGAATAAAAATATGTAATAAAATAATTATTAATAAAGTCTGAAATTGCCGATAAAAAATGCTCGAAAAGCAAGTTTTCAAGAATTTCATATTTTAGGGCTGGAATTTTTTAGGACTCGTTTAGAACAGCTGATCATTTATCTCTTGCGAATTACAATATTCCTCGTATAAGTATTCTAGTTACGACGTATAATCTAATACACAACACAAAAATTTTATCACTCGTGGCCGTCAAAATTTAATAATGCTAAACAGTAATAAAATCATGACGACACAACATGTTCATGATAAAAAGGCACCAAAGAAATCAAAGTTGAATGTCGATCATACAGTAAACAAGCATCAACTCATTAGCATGACACAGTAACTTATTAGGCCGTTTATTACAAATCATGTCCATAACACCATTCTTTGCGCAATCAATTTAGATCTTACCGAAAATTGAATGATCTTTCTCGCGTTTAAGGAAATCATTCTGTGCGAAATTTAACGGTAAATATTATATTATGTAGTGCTCTAAACATTGCTACACGCCAGTAGGTTCCCAGAAATGGCTGTCATTCGCGAATCATATGATTATTTATCAAAAATGATGCATATTTACCTATGAATCAATAATATTTTAATTTGTTTACCCACAATACAAACAAAAGTTATGAAAATCATGATGAATGTTTACAAACTCATCCAATGACCATGTTGAAAATGATTTAACACTTTGGCCAGTCAATATGACATAAAAAAGGAAACATTGCAAACGCGCAATGGCGATTTTTATTAGATACGAGCAATTTTCCCGCGATTTCGTGCACTTTAAACTTCACCACCCTATCTCACCAAGTTTCTAGGTTCAGTAGTTTCGCCTGTGCGTTGATATATAAGTCAGTGAGTTAGGTTTCATTCATCATCATCATCAGGCCTTTTTAAAGCTCCACTGGAGTTAGGTTTGCCTTATAAATATTAGGAATATTGTAACATCATCAGGTCTTTCCAGCCTCCACTGCAGGAGCACGACCCTCTCTGTACTACCAGAGCCATATACTAGCCTGAGTAGTCAGAGGATTTGGCCTACACTCTCCACGCTGGCCAGACGGGTTGGAGAGGTCTTTTTGATGTTAATAAGCTTTGTTTAGCTTGTGTTTCCTTAGTCGCCTTTTACGACATCCACGGCATGACTTGGAGTGGTCCTATTCTACTCTGTTGAGAACCACAGGAATATTGTAACGACCCCTTGGAATAGTCTACAACTACGTTTGTAACTTCCTCACCCTTTGCTTCTACCGAGGGCTGGAAAGTATGGGACTTATTTATTTAACGGACTATTTCAAATCTAATAGAAAACCACATTAAATTATCTTTTCAAATTTAGTTGTGTCTCATAGGTAAATTTAAAGCGAAACAATATTAGTTAAAGTCACATTTCAGCGGCCATGTTCACTCTCACCAAAAGTCTTTACTCAGTTCATAACGAACTAACCAGCTCGATGCTTTCGTTGATGATATTCTGCGTACTCTCATCCTCATCTTCCTCCACATCGGCTTCGCAATCCAGCAGTGTAAACTCCGTACGGATGCTGCTGCTGTCTTCACTGTCATTCACATTGAAGTAGGTCACCGTCGCGTAGCAAACTGGAGCTCTTTGGTTGGCCGGGCTGCTGCGAGCCGAATCGTATGCAGAATCTGATCTAGCTGCATCGAAATTTGCGTCGTAGGTCTCCATACTTTCGTTTCTGGAACTGTAGCTGTTGTAGCTGCTGTAATAAGAGTTGTTTTCGCTTGAGTCCATCCTCAAGGGCGGCAGCGAAGCCCTGCAGGCGCAGAATCGTTGGAGGTCAATCTCAGAGCGGGCGTCCACGGTCCCGCTGTAGGATGGCGAGCGAACTAAAGCAGGGGAGATGCGGTTGCGAGCTGCTTTACGGTTCTTGTTCCTCTTGAACAGTTTGAAGGCCTGAAACAAAAGAGAAATGTGTTAATATGTATCAAATAACACATGTTACGAAGTCCTTAATGTTCTGCCAGATTTGTGATGCGAATAAAATGCCATTTGAAATAAAATAGGTCGTATGTAACTCTGTGGATAACTGTGGTAGGTTTGTCGTAAGAATCAGATAGTATCTGTTATGCATGAGATAAACTGGAAAATTTTGAACTAAAAATTTTTGAAAACTTTAATAATGCAAAAAGTTTGCAAAAACTACCAAACGGATTTTAATGAAACATTACAACCCTTTAACATTTGAATAACACATACATAATGAACGTAAACAAAGTCGCAGGAAAAAAAACGATTATTCAATAATTCAACGCCTACAAATAAATTGATAATTCAAAAAGCGAATGCGTCAAAGTTTTGTTTGTTTTCGATGTTTAGGTTGTTAAACCCGAATGTGCTGCGCCGCCATGAATTACTAACTACACGCGTGTTTCGGCTAGAATTATTAATGGTTTTGTAATGAAAACGTTTTCGTAGTGACTTGACAATCGCGTGTTTTTAATGTTTCAGAGTATAAAATTTCACTACATAAATCATTTATACAGATTACAAACAATGAAATAACTTTTTAGTTTTTACTAACACTATAAACTAATATTCAACGATATTTAGTTTGTTTGTAACTAAGCACTAAAATTGATAATAAAAATTATTGCAACAAAACATTATTTGAATAAATAGCTGCGTTCAGCGATTTGAATTCATGGAACGGTGCCGCCAGCCATTTGGGCATTGCCCGCTGACCGCAGCGATTTGGATACCATTTATAATTAATCTTTAGGTCTTTGTTAGTCTCCACTGCAGGAACACGACCCTCTCTGTACTACCAGAGCCATATATTAGCCAGCTCAGTCAGATTTGGCCTACACTCTCCACGCTGGCCAGACGGGTTGGAAATGTCTCTTTGATGGTAATAATAAGCTTTGTGTAGCTTATATTTCCTAAGTCGCTTTCTACGACATCAACGGGAAGACTTGGAGTGGCCACTACTCAGTCGGGAACAACACGGCAGATTAATATAATGTTTTTTTCATCTCACCTACCCTTAAACAGTGTCATTAAATGTAAGCAAAGTGGGCTGGATGGTCGCTATTACGACCGCGGGATTCATACAAATTCCATAAAGCCCGAGAGCGCATAAAGTATTTTTTTAAATTTAATAGGGCACTATACCGTGCACAAGCGTCAAATCTTCTACATCCAAAAAGTTTTCTAGTCGAATATTCAAATTTGGAATTGCTAGTGAACCCGATGAAAAAAACATTTGAACTATTCTGCGAATTGTCCTTAATTCAAATTTGGAATTGTTAATGGCCGTGCGTGGCTGGCTGTTTGTATTCATCGATCTTTAACTTCCACTTTTTGGATAAAACATTTTCGTTATCTGTGTAATCCTCGGATGCATTTTCTGTTCACTGTTTGCCGCTATTTATTTTTAGGCATAATATTTATAAGTAATCGTAATTTTCATTAATTTGCATGAAATACATTCCCTATGATAAATGAATACATGGTCAAAAATGTTGATATAGATAATATAATCAGCCAGCTTGCAGACGCATAAATATAAATTTTATAGAATATTTATACTATACAATTTCAACCTATATTGGTTGAAATTGTAAAATATGAAAAATATTTTTTTTTACTCTACTATTTACTCAGTGAGATGAAAAACATTGTGTGTATCACGGCCGGTATTAGACATTACAAACTCGGACTACTAAGTCGCTCGTTTGACGTAATGTCTTCTATCCCGCCCTTGCTACACAATGTACTATTTCCTCGCTACATCAAGATTATGCTAAAGGTAAGGTCGTCGATGAAGCCTGTTGCTTTAGGTGAAATATAGCCCATTCCTGAACTTTGTTTTATTACCAGTAATAAAAAGATTTCAAGGTCCTATTTCGACGTGAAGTCGAGTGTAAATTACTGCTCTGAAAATCAGATAGCGCTGAGAATTTGTAACTAACCAGTAATTTGATTTATTTTAGAATCGCGACTTGGAATCGTAGGTAATGTCATATTTTACGTCTGCGTCTTAATGGTTACAATATTTATTGCCTTGAAATTGACTGAATATTGAATGAGTATTTTATCGAGATTCTACCATTTTCCCACGACTTCATCCACTATTAAATTATATTTTTTTATTAGAATCGATTCAGTAGTTTTAACAAAACTCATCTTCTCATTCTGATGTCCATACAAAATTGTATATTTATATTTATAGGTAACATTCGTTGGAGTAGATCCGGAACCAAAAAGTACGGAAGGATGCGGTCGGACCAAGTCGGACGCACCAAGGGTTACGTATAAATTTTTTCTAAATTCTAACTATAAGTTTACAGGTTTCGGATTTAATCTTAACTTGTGCTATAAGACATTGCTTCATGCCTAATTTCATGACTCTCACTCAACGAGAAGTAGATACCCTAAAGGTTTTGATTTCCTAAGCAAATCGGAACCCTAAAATTCTAGTAGCTTGGTTAAGTAAACACACTAGCCCCTTTTGCCAAAATTCAGAATTACCATGACTAAAATACTTTTATATCATACTGGTTACTTTACGCCCACATTAATTAATGCTAACCGGCCGGCCAAATTAGCTGAACAAAAGAATTCTTTTGCTCATTGACGTCGGTAGCAAATTACTCAAACAAATTAATTTATCTAATGTCTCTTTTGTCTTTGCTTAAATCAAGATAATTTAGAAATCCTAGAAAATTTGTGAACTGTTATAAATAACCTTGTCAAATAATTAACTATTATTTTATTTTGCATGAATTGATATGTACCTTAATGTGATAAATGCGATAAATTAATGAGGATATACAAATTCTATATGTCCTAAATCATATCAAATTTAAAAATCTAATAGCCCTAATAAATTACTTGTAAGGTACTGGATACAAATAAGGCCTGAAATGTAATAAAGCCTGCCTGAAAAATAATGGACTTGCAACAGTGTAAACGTCTTGGTTAATAAAAAGAACATACGAAATGATAATGAAAAGCTGACACCACTTCTCTACCTACTCATATATAAAAATTATATATTTATGTGAAAAAGGAAAAAAAATGCGGTTAATAAGGCCTATGTGCAACGCGCAATAAAGCCTATTCCATTAACAGAACCCGATTTTGCTGAAAATGTTGTTCATACATAAATAATAATATGTAACTTAAGTAAACAACGATGAAAGCTTTTAGTTTAAATACAATTAGTAAATAATTTCTAATTGTTTAACACTTTTTCGAAAACACGAAAATGGATAGGGCTTTAATAAAGTACCCGGGCCTTATTAGACTACCTTGTACGTGATTTTTGTTTAATTTATAGTAAAAATTATGACGCATGAACTCATGTATTTTATTTATAAGCATGTTTAAATTTACAGGAAGCATTACAAACTGATCTCAAAATATTGCTTTTTTCAAGCAATAATGATATAAAGTGGTTTGAAATTAAGTAGGCCTTATTTGTATCCAGTACCTTAGTATTATTGGTACAAGTTTTCACTATTTTTAATTTGATTAATTAAGAGAAGGAATTATTACCGCCAAAAGTGGCCACTTTTGGCGGTAATAATTCAGATTATAATATCTATGAAAAGTTACTAGGGCATTCTGCTATTAGATTTTTTAAATTTGATATGATTTAGGACTTATAGAATTAATTGCTGGGTGACGCTAGTGTGTCGTATCGTCAATTCACAGCGCCTTAAAGGGTCCAAATCAATCAAAATGTTTGAATAATTGAACAACGTATTTAATCAGGGACATAGGTACCTACATTATTTACACCGCATTCCGCGCCCACTTGTGCCTATCAGCGAAATGGTCTATAACGTCCCAAATAGGGCGACTCTCGGCACACTTACCGATATTAGGGCTAATAAAGATATCAACTTCTCAACGTCACAGGTCAGAGATAATTATACAAGTGTAGTAGTCAAATTATTGCTAGAAACTAATTAAAATCAGTCCTTAAAACTGACACCAAATAATACAACACCTACATAAAAGATATATATTGACTAAAAATCTTTAATGAAATGAAATGAAATGAAATGAAATGAAATGAAATGAAATGAAATGAAATGAAATGAAAATGAAATGAAATGAAATTTTATTCAAATTTGGATATCATGTATCGCTTTTTGAACGTCATATTTTTTTTTTAATTTGCAAGATCGAAAAAACTACTAGCGTTTCGGAAAGACCACTGCTGAGAAGAATACGCCGAAAGAAACTCAGTCCAGTTTTGGTCCCTACATGCCTGAAGGGCTATGCTTATACACAAGTATTTGTAACAATTTATAAAATTATATTAATTAATTATGTACATTTATTCATTAAAAATAATATTATTACTTCCATGTAGATTTATCTTTAAGGTAGTCGTTAATACAATAGTATGCCTTTTTAAGTAATTGATTTTTAATAGCAGTTTTAAACTTAACTAATGGCAGAGCTAATATTTCTGTAGGAATTTTATTATAGAAGCGTATACCGAGGCCCAAAAAAGAATTCATTGTTTTCTGTAATCGCAAAGCTGGCGTAGCTAATTTATTTTTATTTCTCATATTCCTGCTGTGGTTATCACTATTTTTCTTATATAAATGAAGATTGTGACGAACAAACATAATATTTGCAAATATGTATTGCGAGGGGAATGTCAATATATTTATCTCTTTAAACAATTCTCTAAGTGATTCTCTAGCACCTAATTTATATATAGACCTGATAGCGCGTTTTTGAAGGACGAAAATGGTATTAACTTCAGCTGAGTTACCCCACAGTAATATCCCATATGACATGACACTATGGAAGTAACTGAAGTACACTAAGCGCGCAGTATCAATGTCAGTCAGCTGTCTTATTTTTCTAACTGCATAAGCCGCAGAGCTAAGTTTACCCGATAAGGTTGTGATATGGGCACCCCATTGAAGCCCGGAGTCAACTGTCATCCCAAGAAATGTCGTTTTGTCTACCAAATCTATCGTTTCGTTATCGATCATTATGCGTGTTGGTACTTTTGTAACATTCGGTAAGCAAAATTTAATACATTTCGTCTTTTTAGCGTTCAACAACAAGTTATTTGCGGTAAACCACTCTAACACTTGGGCTAATGTACTATTGACCACGTCAAAATTGTCCGTTGTCCTATCGATAGGGAAAACAAGAGATGTATCATCGGCAAATAGTACAGCCTTACACGTGTTAACATAATATGGCAGATCATTAATATATATTAGAAACAACAAAGGCCCTAGTATAGAGCCCTGGGGTACACCCATCTTAACAGATGATCCGACAGACATAACCCTATCTACACTAACTTTGTGAATACGGCTACTCAAATAAGATTTGATTAAATAAAGAGCTTTACCTTTAATCCCATAGTGTTCTAGTTTGAATATAAGGGTATTGTGGTCGACACAATCAAATGCTTTGGTAAGATCACAAAAAACACCTATGGCATTCTGTTTATTCTCCCAAGCATCATATATATGTTTTAAAAGCGCAACCCCCGCGTCTGTAGTTGATCGACCCTTTGTAAATCCATACTGTTCACCATGAAAGAGTCCGTTTCTATTGAAAAAAGATAATAACTGATTAAAAATTAACTTTTCAAATATTTTACTCAAAGCTGGCAGAATAGAAATAGGACGGTAATTTGTTGGATCAGTTTTATCACCCGATTTGTACAATGGTATAACTTTACTCAATTTCATCAAATCAGGAAAAGTCCCCGTATCGACACATTTATTAAAAATAGACGCTAAATAAGGAGCTATTATATCTATAATATTACTAATAACCGATACTGAGATATCCCATATATCCCCAGTTTTCTTATTATTTAAACTCCTAAAAGTATCAATGATTTTTTGTGATGTTACGTGTTCAAATATTAAATGACTGTTACATTCTGGTATACAACTACTTAATAACTTTTTAGATTCCTCAGATGATGAATGTAGGGAGGCAGTGGTATTTACAGGAATATTTGTAAAGAAGTCTTCAAAATATTGAGTAATGTCTTCGCTAGTACTGAGGACCTTATTATTAATTTTTAATTCAATTGGAATATCACTTTTTTTCGTTTTTCCTGTTTCTGTGTTAATAATTTTCCATGTCCTACAGGTACATCACGTTCGTATTCCTAAGGTCGCAATAGTTTTCACTTTATTATTAGAATTAATAATAGTTTGTCTAGTAAATATTGACTTTGCGCATGCACATACCCTTTTAAAAACCTTTGAATAAGTTCTTACAAATTTAACAAAATCGGGATTCTGATTGTGAGCTTTCATAGCAAGTAATTCATATAACCTATTCCTACTGATGTAAATGCCTGGAGTAGCCCATTCACTAAATTTTTTACGATTACGTTTAGTGCTAGTTTTTATTTTGATATTTAATTAATATTAATTTATATATATATAGGTAAATATGTTGGTATAAACAGGTTGAAATAAACAAAGCTGTGATACGTAGTACATATATATCTCCATGAGTAATACTTAGTTTTTATAAATAGAATAAACTGTTAAATACAAAAAAAGAATAAAAAACCGGCCAAGTGCGTGTCGGGCCACGCGCCGTATAGGGTTCCGTAGTTGCGAATGACAACTTTGAGTACACACTGTTTACACTCGCACCTCACAGTTTAACGACCAAAAACATCTAACAATAAAGATTGTATGAAATTTTACATTTTCCAGTACACAGTTATAAGTTGGTTGCCTATAACTTTTTAGTTTGTACTTAGTTCTTAGCTCTGATAGTTTTCCTTTCAACTTCAGTATATATACTACTGCTGTAATTTATTTCACTAATCTATATATAACCGTTTAGGAGATAGAGGGGGGGGACACGTACCTCTAACAAAAATTTGCACTTTAAAACCAAATATTTCGGAAACGGATCCCTAAATCGAAAAATAGTGTTCTCAACCTCACAATATTTTTTTAAGACCTTTTTAACGGTACCCCACAAGATGGGTAAGTAGAGAAAAAAAAATGACTCCCCCACTTTACTTGTATCCCCCATTGTATACCCCACCTACCCAAAAAAAAATTTTTTTTCAAGATTTTTTTCTACGACTTTTTTGCCATGATTAATATACATACTCATACCAAATTACAGCTTTCTAGTACTTATGGTCTCTGAGTAAAACCGCGGACGGACAGACAGACAGACAGACAGACAGACAGACAGACAGACAGACATGGCGAAACTATAAGGGTTCCTAGTTTACTACGGAACCCTAAAAAGGGCCAATAAATGGTACCTACTCAACAATTGGGTGCTAAAAAGATGGGGTCACGGCCTTCACATATTACGAAATGTTTGTCTGTTTGGCTGTTAAATATTTAGCGGCAACCTAGTGAGGACAATAGTGTTGACAGTGTCTTGTTATTGTTTATTTGATAACAACTCAATATTGTTATGAAAATTCTAAAGGCAATCATAATATTTCATTGGTGACAAAACCTTCAATACACTTGGTACAAATACATTTTGGTTCGTCTAGGTACTAGATTCGTTTTAGATAATACAAAAAAAACACTGAGTTTAGAATGCTAAACTATTAATTTTACATATAGTGTGTTATTTCCATTACATTGGAGTGACATTAAAAACTTAAAAGAAAACAATTTCCAATCCAATCTAACTTTTACTTTATAATTACTTATCTTAATTTAGAGAGTTCATTAATAACACGAGAAAAAACAAGTACAACTTAATATAATATTAGTTAGGTAAATAAATTAAAAGTGGCAATGCGAGCTTTCCATCTTAACGCCAACTACTAAACGAAGCCTTTGGGTTTTATGACCTTGGGCTCTGTCTACCCCGCAAGGGATAAAGACGTGATAATATGTGTGTAATACATATATGCGAGCTTGACCTTGCGCGTCTGACTGAACACAGCGTGCTTAATGGTCCTAAGTGCGATTTCCATAAACCCTAATGGCCTTTGTGTGACTAAAATCAATGTAATTAGAGAACCTGCTCGCAAAATTCACGAAAAGGCGAGTGCAAAATGAGACTTAAAGTAAATATTATTTTTAGGTGTGGTGTATGCCGTGTGGTTCCCCGCGTAAAATACTCCAAGTCTTCCCGTGGACGTCGTAAGAGGTGACTTAGGAAACAAGCTGAACAAAGCTTATAGACATCAAAGAGACCTCTTCAACCCGTCTGGCAACGTGGAGAGTGTAGGCCAAATTCTCTGACTGCCCTGGCTATACATGACTGTGGTAGTACAGAGAGGGTCATGCTCCTGCATTGGAGATTAAAAAGACCTGATGATGATAATGACGAAAGTGAGACTTGTAGAGAAGAATACCCAGACAGATAGCTAAACAAACAAAAGCATTTTTGGCCAAGTTGAAACGGAGATGCTTCCCTTGTGCATCACTTCATCCATTTGAAAACCTCCGTAGCGCAGTGGTTACTAAGCCTGCCTGCGACGCGAGTGGTCCCGGGTTCGGACCCCGGTTAGATCATGTCGGAAAACCGATCTTTTTCAGATTGGCATGGATTTTGGATATGTATTTATATAAATATTTATTGTAAAATATAGTATCTTTGAGTTGGTATTCTACGACACAAGTTCGCAACTTATTATGAGGCTAGCTCGATATGTGTGATTCGTCTCTATATATTTATTTATTGTGCAAGCTGTGTCAATAAACTTATAAAACGCGTAATGTGCGCTATAAATTAGGAAATATCATCAATGAACATCACAATATAAAGTGAGTTTAATCAATACTGATAAGCTGGAGTCAATGCCGAAAACATAAGCACAACGCCGGCGAATATAATCAAAGGTCGCTGATAAAAAAGCGCTAACGCGCATTTAGCCGACAGAAGCACAAGGCTGTATAAGGCTGGTTCTACATTACAAGTATTTAAAAAATTATGTCTGAGGCCTTATATCGGAAAAATCGGACCCTACTGCTGGCCACTAATATTCGAAAACAAGAAAATTCACTTTTAAACTACGTCCTTTAACTAATTTATAAATTATATTTAATTCATAACATTTAATTTTATATATAACATAATTAATATGTGAGTTTTTTCATAGATTCTATCTACAGCTTGCTCTATTGCTTCTTGCTATCTGCGTCACCTGTTGGTTGACTGGTAGATAATGCCTATATATTAAATTATTTTAATGAAGTTATTAAATTAATAAACAGCTTTCTACAAAGAATATAAAAAAATAATTTCAATATTTTTTTCACTGGTTTTTTAGGTACTCCACTAATTTTTAGACTATTTTAATCTTTACCAATACTAGTTTTGTATTCCAAAATAATTAGTTTTAATTCAACAATGTAATTTTCATTATTATCGAACTGTAGAATTATAATATCTACTCGTATGACTGAAGCTACAAAATCAGACAAAATTTTATTCATAAACAAAAAATATGCACACAAATAAAAAAACATCGATGTTTTTTTAAATCTTAAACAAATATTCCTCTTCTTTTGAACTTTAACGTGCTATATCTCTATCACTTATTATTTAATCGAAATTTTATTTTATTATCTAACTGACGAACTAATTTTAATATTAGTATTATTCAGATCCAGGAAACTAGCCTACCGAATAGATAAATAGAATATTGGTACATTTTTACTGATTAGCAATTAAGTATTATTATTCTATGCAACTATATTTTGTAAATAACTCATATTAAACGGTAAGCGTTCCCTCGATATCTTATCATATCAGCAAGCAATACTTTACTTAAATGCGTTTCGGAATTGCGCTGTGAACTTTGTCTACGCATTAACATTAATATCTAATAAATTAATGTTTTTGTACTTACTCGATAGTTCAAACGGAATATAAAGTGGAAAGTGGATCAAAGTTCTCATCAATATTAACAGCTTTATTGCGAAAGATATCGAGGACAAAACTGTTAAGGAGATAGGTACTTTGTTAATCTAGGTCATAGTGCTTGACCTGCACATCAAGGCACGGATTCGGATCTCAGTAAGGTGTAATGTATACAAAAATAAATATTAATATTATCTGTGTTATACTATATTCATTCAATTCATGACTTTCATACACATTGCCCGACCGGCTGAACACTTTTGTATGCGAATATCAATTTCTTTTTCGAATTTACAGCATTAGTCCCGTAGGTAAAGTTGTTTATATTGACGGGCTTTAGTCACACCTTTAAGGTTCGGACAGAGTATTAAATAAATAAATAGATAAATAAATAAATATATATGGACAAATCACACAGATTGAGCTAGCCCCAAAGTAAGTTCGAGACTTGTGTTATGGGATACTATCTCAACGATGCTTTATTTTATAATAAATACTTATATAGATAAATATCCAAGACCCAGGTCAATCTGAAAAAGTTCATTTTCCATCTTGACCGGACCGGGGATCGAACCCGGGACCATCCGTGTTGCAGACAGGCGTGTTGACCGCTGCGCCACGGAGCTCGTCCGTTAAATAAACGTAGGTATAGAAGAGTTGTAAGACCTTTTGTAGTTACTCATTATGCTTATGATGATTTACTGGATTGTTATCTGTTTAGTGAGTTTTTAAAAAATTAAAATAAAAATTATCCATAATCAACCTTGTTTTTGATATCTACCACCTTATCAGAGGTAGAAAATATTACAGAGAAAGAAAATGGATATTAGTTGAAACAATTAAATATACGTATTCCTTACCACCAACGAATTCTACACCTGTCGATAGCGTAAGGCTGGCGAACTTGCAGCCAGCAGACCGTGGCGGTCAGTCGGCGACCCGTGGGAACAAGGGGTCCAGGGTGACTTCGGAAAATATGCGAGGGTGGTTATGGTAACTTTGCCCTTGATTAACATGGCCTTTGGTATTCATTTCACATTTACACATCGAAATAGTTACTAAAAATTATAACTGGGCCGCTTTTTGCTACGGTGACTGGCTATGATTAATGTCATTATTAAAGGCTTAGTTAGTGTGGCCTTATATTGCTGCTCTGTTACTAATAATCACGTATCCTAAAAATAAAGAATCGATATATCTTGTGACAAATTTATTTATGTAAAACTTTGTTTAATATAATCTAAGATAAAAAAAAACACTGATTGATCCTTTATCAGTGTTTAGAGGGTCTCTAAATGGGTTAAATAGAGGAAATCATTTTTGTATGCAAGTCTGCAAGTTTTCAAGGAAGGTATAGTTGGGGACAGATAAACCTGACCCCTTTTCTAACAGAGTTTAAATTGTAGGGTCAGGTTTATCTGCTCCCAACTGTACATGAAATTTTGTACTTCGTAACTTATCGAATTCCGAGTCGAATCGTCTGCAGAATAGACACGCGGGAAGCGCATGGTCCTAATGGTATGTTCGTAGTCCATTCACCCCGTTACAATAATTGCATGTCATGTCAGTCGCTGTAACCAAATGTCATCGCACAGGTGTGCACACCCCCGTTCCCACGGGTGGGTCACCCTCCGTGGTCACGCTTTGTAGTGGCGAATTTACATGTTCAAGTAGGTGATAGTAATTTAAAGGTTACCGTTTTTAAAGTATGTTTTGGCGAATCACATTCTGAAGTCGACGTTTCATAACTTTTTATTAAAGGTTTAAATATATTGTTTTACACTTTTGACGAAGAGGAAAAAGAAAAAGTGTAGATAAAAAAATCAGGTTATTCAGTGTAGTATTTGGGGACTGCTGATAGAAGTGAAAACTAAATAACGTTCACCCAAAAGTACAAAGAGTTCGGTGACGGATGACGCGGGTTGCATCATTTTTGTTCACCCAAATAGTGCTCAACGCGCCAAAAAATAAAATTTTCACTTGAGATTGCGTCATGTAAAAAAAAAATCATTTATTCATCAAACATCAGACATTCTTCTAAAAGTTCTAAATGGCTTAGCGAGTTTTTACGGAATTCTACATTTTGAGTATACAGCTATCACTTAGATATAAAATACCTTCGGTGGTATTAAGGATGAGGTGTTCATTTTCATGAGGTTCATTTTCAATTGTAAGAAAAAATGTTGAGGTCTCTCTGAAAAACAATAATGGAACATCAAATAAACCACTACTAAGAATCGTTTTTTCTCGTTGTTAGAAATATTTTCTAGTTTATACGCACAAATCAATCCCATTGTCCACCGAAACACGTAACTGTCCCAGCCACGCTAGAATGGTTCGGTTTTTACCACAACTATCGTAATTTGATAGAAAATATCTATTGACGTCATAGCAATTACACAGCAATTGTGTCTGTGAGCAACTAACGAGTTGAATTGCAATTGCCGCGTCAGCAACGCAAGAAATGTATAGCCGCCCACGAACCGCTTTTACTCAGCCATATTTAACATTTCAATGATGACATAATTTTTTTCCAATTCAATTTTTATCATGACATTTAATTAAAACAATGCACACTCAGTCCACATATATATATAAGTAGTTTATAAGGAAACTAACTAACTAGAATTGTGAGTTGACGTCGCTTGGAGAAAATGCGCTGTGCAGTTTGTTGCCGCTTCTTCTGCACTCCGCTTTGGAAGCGGCCTAAACTTAGCCATAAGTAATTATTGACGTCAACAAAAATTTTTGTTGTAAAAATTGTAAACACAAATATGACAATTAATAAGTGTTCAAAGAAACCTATATTAAATAAACGATTGAATCTTGAATCTTTATTAAACAGTTGCATAATTCTGCCTCATTATTTGACTTTTAGAGATACAAATAACGGAGACTGAGGCAAAAGCTTTGTGAAATCGTACAAAGGCTTTAAAGGTCACGTCCACATCCGACTTCACTCGAGAACCTCTAGCTTTGCAGATTTTCTGTTTATTCCCTTTCGCAAAGAGCAAACAAGGAATTGGTTTATTTTAAGTATTAACTATGCAAAAGGTAAAGAAGCTTTTTGTCTTCTTAGCGAAAGAAGAATATAGATTATTTTTCTGGACCGAAAACAATATCAATAAAAGATACGTAAGAACAATGAAAAACTTTGAAGGAGGCCAAAGGATCTTCGGCTTTAACTCAAACAAATAAATAATTCGTGCTAAGTCCTCTTTACAAGTATACATCAATATGTGCTTAAAGCTCGAAAGTTTAAAACAAAACATTGCAAATAGCTAATCATATCTGTATGACTTAATAAAGTAGAGCTTAGTTATCTACAAGTTTTACAGTATTTGACCTGACCAAGTATTACAGTTTAAGACCTACTACCAGAGAGTTAACAATTTAACATTTCATAAACCGTTTCTTCCCGAGAATGACACGGAATGCTTCATACTGCGTAGTTGTTTTGTGTAGCGCCGAAAAACAGAATTTTAAGCGCTTGTTTGACGTCCTCGAAAGCCTTCGCTTGCGTTGGTCGCTACGTTAATATTAAACTACGTCATAAAAGCTCATTTACATAAGAATACCGTATTATAATTTATCGTTTATGGGTCAAATTCGTTCTACTTCATCAGTTATAGTGGAAATAAATGCAAATTTTAATTGAATTTTGTTATCAAACGTACGAGGGGTGGCTGATATAAAATCTACTTTGTTAAAGACAAATTTTATAATAGCACTGTCCGCAATATTTACACATTCCTTGTTTATTCCTTTATTAAAAATCGTTACATTCATTTGTTTTAATGCCTTTAAATTTTTTTGGCGCATCGTTGTGTTCATCATGTCGGAAGAATATTGTCAAATGAAAAAAATTGAGCATCGCGCGGTCATTAAGTTCCTCAGTAGGGAAGAAATACGCCCACGCAGATTCGCGAGCGCATGTTAAAGGTATTCGGTGTTTCATATTCTTTATAATTTGTGATAAAATGTTGGTCTTAGCAGTTTAAACATGGCTGTGAGAGATTAGAAGACGATTCCCGTAGCGGGTGGCTAATTTTTGCAGTAACTGCACATAACGTTGAAAAAGTGAAAGAATTTATCCTGGGTGATCAGCAAATTAACCACTGACAGATAGCTTAATATATTGGCGTCAGTAAAGAACGTGTTCATACAATAATTCATGAACATTTAGGGATGTCCAAGGTGAGCGCGCGTTGGGTGCCTAGAATGTTGATCCTGTTTGATAAGCAAAGGCTTGTGGACAGTTGTCAAGCATTTTTAGACCTAGTGAAAGATAAGGAAGAACAAATGATCTCACAAATAGTGATCGGTGATGAAACTTGGATTCGCCAGTAAGATCACGAAAGTAAACAAAAGTCAATGCAATGGAAATTTAAAGGGGAAAAGCCACCAAGAAAATTCAAGGTCCGGCCGCCAGCAGGCTAACTAACGGCAACCCTATTTTGGGATGTCGATAGAGTTTTAATAATTGATTACCTACCCAAAAATACTACAGAGAACGCTGAATACTACGCATTATTAGTTGACCGAGTTTGTTAAGAAATAAAAGAAAAAGAAAGAGGCAAACTCCTTAAAGGAGTTTTAATTTTGCAAGACAAAACGCCCGTACACACGGCCTTAAAGGCACGGTCTACTCTTAAAAAAAACGACTTAGCAGAGATTAACCAACCACCCTATCGTCCAGATTTAGTCCCCTGCGACAATTACCTATTCAAAAATTTAAAGTAAAATTTGAGGGGTTGCAGATTTTTAACGGATGAAGAGATGAAGGACGCTGTAAACGACCATTTTGACGCCCAAGACAAAAAATATTTTTTTAATGGTATAATGTCACAAATTGACAAATCTCACAAATGTATTTTAGTTGCAGGGTACTACATCAAAAAATAAAAAATAAATCACCCATCTATGTCTTTTCTTTCATATTTAGGTAGATTACTTATCAGCCACCCCTCGTACGTTAGGCAAACATATAAATGCGGTGCAGTGGCGTATTTGCCAATAGGCTTGGTAAGCCTAGGGCGGCAAATTAAGAGGGGCGCCAAAATAATATTTTGGCTAGCACAAATAGTGTGACATGTGTCAATAGGTTGATGGGGGCGGCATAATTTATACAGCCTATGGGACGCCAATATATTATTTTGAGCTAGCACCCCAGTCATCGTATCCATGGCCTACATGGTTAAGTTTAAGCAACAAATTGTGACCTTAACAATCTGTAAAAACCATACCTTACACTAGTGCACATTAGACGAAATATAAATGGAACCAATAAAGAGTGTACCCTTTCAAATTAAAACGTATTTACCAAATCGATCCAAGAGTCATCAAGTAATCGGGGAAAAAAACAAAAAATCAGAATTAGGTAACTCCTCCAGTAATTTTCTACGAATCGAAAATTTTATATTGAAAACATTTCTACTAATTTTATTTCTTCCGGACAAAATCTTAAGGCGTTAGGTTGGTCTAAAAATAATTTTCATTTTTTTCCAGTTATTTTCTACGAATCGAAACTTTTATATTAAAAATCTTTATAATAATCTTATTTCGGACTAGCTTTAAAAACAGAGACTATATTTTGGTCTAAAAATATCCTCGTTTTCCTCGTAACAGCGCGTGCGGCTAATGTCGGGTTAAATTCTCGGTTAATCGTGAGAAAACCGGCGAGAGGGTTAGCTCATCAAGTAATTGTTCTTCAAGACGCTGAGTGCTGCGAGAATACATAACACAATATATAATTAACACTTCGGAATTCTCAAATTACATGTATGATGTTCTTGGTTTCATCTACAGGTTTAATTTAGATCGAGATCGCGACTTCATTCGCGTTAATTTTTATAACGTTTAGAAAACTGAACATTAGGTACCTTATGTATGTAAGCACGTTTAAGTTTCATCTCAATCTTATAAATACTTATTATATAAAAGGATTAGTCTTTTAAACTTCAACTGCGTTAATTCCCACAGGAATCCAAATTTTTCAGGGATAAAAAGTAGGTATAATATTTTAATTCCAATAAACTATATGCGTGCAAATTTCATTATGAACCTTCCACCAGTTATTAAGAGATGCAATAACAAACGCATCCATCTAAACATAACTACATACATGCTGTTGTTCACAAAAAAAAGAAAACCAAACTTTTGGCAACTAGAATGCCGGCAAAAGTTATAAATAACAAAATATTCTAACCAGAAAAGTTAAGAGTCCTCCATCCCAAAAAGTATCACGCAGAAAATGTGACTGACGTCAGCAAATAATCGGAATTGTATTCCGTCTGACTGGCGCTGATCAGTCAGTCAGAAATATCTGCGGTGCTCACGGACGCGAGGGCAATGCGAAAAATGGCCGTAATGTACATTTTGAAAGGGTCGCCGGTAGGGACACCATGTCGCAGAACAGACTAAGTCTAGTATATTCTATTACTTTTAATTTATAGCCTCTACCGATGTTTCGAAGATTGTGACAATGTCATGTTTAAGAGATACAAAGTATCGCTGTTCTACGGCATATAGTTTTAAAAAGTAACTATCAAAGAATATGACGTAGGTCTTTTGATTGCTCTATGGAAGCAAATACAAATACAAACAGGTTACAAAAGATGTTATTATAAAATGGGTGTCACTGTGACCTGTCTTTAAGTGACAAATCTAGACGAGTCCATGACAGTCTCACTATTTCACAAATTGTTCATAAGTACGAAATTTTAAAGGACTAATCTACCAATTTCATATTAAACAGTTCATTAAAATCAATTTTCAAAATCATCTAAGGCAAACTCAAAATCTCTTCCCCCCACCAAAAAACCAGAGAGCAAATATGAATAAGTCAAAAACGAATTTAAAAAAATAAAACAAATATTATAGAATATGTAAGAGACAACAATGCAATCTTATTTTTCCTCGTTTTAATTTAAGACGTTATTGCTGTGGATATCAGCAAAATACATTTATTTATGTAGTTTTAATCGCCATTAAAGGGACCGAGAGTCTAAATATAGCAGCTTTTAAAATTCAAAACAAAATGAGTGGAAATTTTCAATTATTGGTCACCCCAGTGACCCGCGTGGGCGCGCAATACTTCTCAAAGGCGAAAATATAATACATTTGTTTGTTTGGTCTGAAGCACAAGAATATTGTTAACGTTCCGAAACCCAGAACTTCAGAGGACGCGGAAGAACATAATTGTAATGTAGCCTACATTACAAATATTTTAAACAAATAAAAATTATTGTATTTCAATGTATTGTAGTCATGCACTCACTCATGTATTCATGCTTTAAAAAAGAAAAATTAAGTGCAAAGCTTCCCAAGTAAATAATCGTATTAGAATTTTAAAGGTGAGAGATGTAAACGTCCACAGTTATTTCTATGTATTGAAAATGCTTTTAAAATATAAAGATAAAGAAAAAAAATTTGTAGCTCAGTAATACCGCTAATGCAAAATCACAGGGACCGGGGTTTGATTCTCGGCTAGAGCATAATGGAGCACGATCTTTTTCAGATTGACCTGGGTCTTGGGTGTTTATCTAGAACTAAGTATCTAATATATAATATTATATAATAAATAATATTGTTGAGTCAGTATCGCAAGACACAAGTTTACAACAGACAGTGGCGCAAGCTCAATCTATGTGATTTGTGATTATTTATTTATTTAGGAAAATTAAAATCAAAACAATATTTTTTACAACATATTTATAAATGATATCTAAGTTTTAGCAAGTTAAGGATATCGCGGATTAACTCCATCTGCTGACAATTACTTTTATAATGTAATCTAATATTCTATAATTAAATGGTTAATTTAATGAGTGCTATAGGTCTCAGGTAACCTGAAATAAATGAATTTTAATTAGCAAACAACTATGAGGCACCGTCTTTTATCTCTGACCGCCTACCTTGTCCAATATCTTTGTATGAGGTTGCCAGTGTGTATCTAGTATTGTGTTGTCTTTGGTTGGGGTAAAGAAGTAAAAAGGATAAAGTAGGTAGGTACAGCACCTAGAAGTTATCACCAGAAATAACAATGTCATAAAACAGTGTAAACAGCACAGAGTGGCCACAAATCACTTTCTGCGCATGACTTCCTGCCGTTATCGCCAATAAATCACGCAGACAGACACACAGCTGCGGAGACAATGAACCGATAGCGATACTGTTTGTTTGTATGACTGTCATGAATAACATTATTATGTGTATCGGGGCGTGGCGCGATAGTAACAACACAACCTGGCTTGATAGCAGATTGAAAGTACTGAATAGTTGAGAGTACATTCATAGGTCTTCCACGCTGGTCTGGGAGAAAAAAAAACTAATCTACCAGCCGTTTCTTTAAAGCCAGCGTAAAAGCTGATGGAGGGAACGGATGAATATCTAAGGAATCATGTCATGTATTTTAATTCAGTACTCCACCCACAACATGCTAAACGTGGCCTTTAGGCTTTATAGACCTGGGTTATGTCTAGCCCGCAAGGGAAAAAGATGTGATAGTTCGCATCAGTCCACATCATAATATATCAGATACAAATGGCCATTTTTCATAGAAAGTGTGTGACCAAATAGTTGACTCAATTTCTATGTATTTCGTGTTAGTAAAAATCATATTTTTTTGTCGAGCTCCGTGGCGCAGCGGTCAACACGCTAGCCTGCGACACGGGGGTCCCGGGTTCGATCCCCGGTCAGGTCAAGATGGAAAAAGATCTTTTTCATATTGACCTGGGTCTGGGATGTTTATCTATATAAGTATATATTATAAATTATAGTATCGTTGAGTTAGTATCCTGCGACACAAGTTCACAACTTACTGTGGGGCTAGCTCAATTTGTGTGATATGTCCCTATATATTTACTATTTTATTATATTTTTTTGTGGTAATTTACCTCTTTATAAGAAATATCGCTTTATTTTTTGACACCTTTTCAAAGGCAAAATGTATCGATACTTTTATACTGATCAAAAATACTATCTGTGTGTATTTACCTGTGTCATGTATTTACCTACATTTATGCAAACAAACAATAAACTACCGTTATTATTGGACAATTTTTTAATGAAAATGCACCGTAAAATCCTTGTTAAATCCCACACTTCCGCTCTGCCGTTGAAAATAAATACCAGTAATTAATTTAAGTACCGTGTATTTAATGTTTAGACATTGCCAATAGATAATCAATAATACTAAGTGCCGAGACAATGGCTTCTGTAATTTGATTCGGGCGCACGTTTGTAATCAATATGGGTAAACTGTGTCAATACGAAGTACAGTCGCAACAACATGACACATTTGGCTCGGGTAAGTCGGTCAAATGGGTATTTTTAAATTACGTATGTAACTAAGAATATAGACTCACAAGCTTGACTTTTAAACCGACTTTAAAAAGGATCTGGTCATATTGTTTGTCCGCGCAGATCTCGAAAACTGTAAGTTGGATGACAGTATTTTTTTTCGGATGAACTTTGTCTTGTCCAACTTAGGAAATAGTACAAGTTTCATCAAAATCGGTTTAGTAGTTTTGGAGATAGAGAGTTGATTATAACGTACAATTCAGGGATTTTCAATAAGGCAAAAGAGAACAGGCGCTATTTGATTTTGTGTGTACCACCCTAGACCTCAATGTTTCTTCTTTAATGCCATTGCTTGTTAATCTTTTGATTATCAGTTCATCCCGTCGCTAACTATACACGTTAGTAGGACATCAAAAAATTTGTGGCGGGATGAATATCCGAAATAAATCTTAAGTAATAGTAGATTGTTATACAAGGGTTGTAAGCGATCACTTAAACCCGAGTTATTTATATATTATTATAGCGCTTATAGTTTGAGGGTGTAATTGATCATTTTCACTCGAGTTGAACACTCTACTTTTCATCATGATTTTAATTGCAATTTGCAACAAAGAATAAAACAAGAAAATGCGCGCCGAACCGTTTTTTTTGTATATGACCTCGCGCTTTTGATGCGCTTTTGATGAAAAAAAATATACGTATACTCTATACTTTCGCTTTTTAATAACTTATCGATTTATTCCGTTCGACCTACCGTCATAGATCTAGGTAAATAGTTAATTGTAAACGAGATAAGATAACCGCCTGTCCTCACGTGAGCCGCGTCACGTGCCCTCAGCGCAGAATGCTGTGATCTTTCTCATCTCAGCACAATGCAACAAATAATAACATGTTTATATGTCTCGATATCCAGGAAAACACTTATTTTTATTTAAGTCTTCGTAAAGCCATCTTGCTAATGGTGGCGTAGTGGTGGGGTAGATACAACCTAAGTTGTATCTACCCCGCAACGGATTAAGAATCGTCCTCAGGGCCGTTTTAAACTGTGCTGGTGGCCTTGGGCACGTAAGACCGCAAACTATGAAGAAGATAATATTACTAGTATCGGACGACCCACTGCCTTAAGCACTTAAGTGGCTAAATATTAATAATCTAAAAATTAATCTTGACAAATCTAATTATATGCAATTCAATAAATCGAAACATCCAAATTGCAATTTCTCATTAAATATACCAAAAATAAAAGAAGTGAAAGACATCAAATTTCTAGGAGTTACAATAGATCAGGCATGAGTTTTAAAATTCATGTAGTCAATATTAATAAAAAAATAAATCAATTTGTATATGCATTAAATCGTGTTAAAAACGTCGCGGATAAAAAGACTGCAATTCTATCATATCGGTCGTACGTAGAGTCTATTCTGCGATACGGAATAATTATGTGGGGCAATAGCATAGAAATCAAAAAAGCATTTGTTGCTCAAAAAAAAATGTATTCGGATGTTATGTGGAGTGCCACCTAGAACGTCTTGCAGAACATTATTCAAAAATTTAGGATTGTTACCATTGCCCTCACTTTATATATATGAGATATGTATGTTCGTTCATAAAAATATTAATCTGTTTAAGAATGCAAGTGACATTAGTGGCAGAAAACAAAGAAATCCATAAAGGCTTGTGTTAGACAATACTCCTAAATCAGTAAAATGTGCAAATAGTCCACATAACATGTGCGTACGACTTTATAATCGATTGCCAAATGAGCTTAAAAATCTTAGTAATTATTTGTTTAAAACTAAATTGAACATGTGGTTACTCCAAAAAATGTTTTATAAAGTTAATGACATTTTTGATAATAATTAAGAACCTCCATTCCTGACATTCTTTGTATATGAAATTGTGACTAAGAAAATTTTATAAATTGTAATTAATGTAATTGACGCCCATAGAATTCTGAACTTGTAAAAGAGTTTTTTTTTCTTTCTTTTTTTTTTAATTACATATATTATTAAGTATTGTAATTAGAAATTAAATTAAATGAATAATTATTACAATAAATCGAATACATATTGTAAAAATTTGCATGCTATAAAGAATGGCTAAGTAGGTTAAGCTACACTTTTACATGTAACATCTTTCTGTACCCTATTTAATGCAAATAAATCTTATCTTATCTTATCTTATGTTTCCTCTTGGAAAAGTTAGCTAAAGTTCATAGACAAATAATGGAATGAGGGTGAAAATGAAAAAAATGTCATACAATGCCGTTTGACTTTCTATTGGGGGCCACAAATTCAAACTCAATTGACGTGTGTTCTATGCCCTAAAATCCGTAGAGTTGTTGGCGGGAATTTTAGCGGACTACACGGTGTCTGTTTTTGATTGTTTCGCAAATTGATTCTAGTGGACTTTATAATGTAAAATTGGTGTTATTTTGTGTTATAAATGCCCATATTTATGAACAATCTGTAGAATAACTAAAATAGACTGTCGTTGTGCGGCTGTAGTGAGATTTACATAGCGGGCTGGTGGTTGTCCGCCTTACTGCGTCGTCAATGATGAAACCAGTGAAACTCCGTGAAAACAACGTAATGAATTACACCATCATTTCGTTGACAACCAAGAAGAATAACTCGCCAACTGGCGAAATAAATGAAGAAAAGCTCTAAAGGACTTTTATCCAGGGCCGTAAAACAATACTTTAAAAAAAACTAAAATCCGTAAAGGCAGTTTTTGGGTAGACGTTAGAAAGTAAATAAAGTAATCATACGATTATGCCGCTCTTCAGTTTTTTTAGAGTGATATGTTAATGCCTTTATCGCTACTTCGCCTGCATATATCCAGAGGACAATACATGTTAGTCATTATCTACACTGCACATTTTATTTCTTAACTATTCTAGGAAAAGTAAGTATTTCCTTTTACTACGGGCTTTTTGTTTTACTCGAGTATCCAATATCAGATGACGTCAATGTAACATTCATAAATTTGGTCGATTTCGCAGAATATACAAACCACGTGTGAAATAATATTACGAGATAAATTGTTATTATTAACTATAGTTACTTTAGTTATAACCTCCGTCATAATTTTGAAATTGCACTTGAACTACATGCACGTGAATCGCATAGAATTATGACAGAAAAAAAGACTTAAAAAGAATGTTTTTTAAGTATTTTTATGCATTCACAATGCTATTCTGATAAACTCTTGTTAAATTAAGGAAATAAGATATGGGTTAACATTTCCAACATAGATCCTACACGTCGAATTTCTCCACCGTACCCCGTTCACCATATATAATAACTACTCCACCATTATCAATGTGATATTTGATTAAAACACTCAATTTACAATGTAGTTGAAAATCAATAACCTTGAGAAGAAGCCAGGTACTATAAAATAAACAAAGCTTAAGTGAAGATAAAATTCTAAAACCATTTAGTAGCTAAATCGCAAAAATTACTATTTTTTTTTTCTCTTGCCCAGACCTGTCTTTAAAGTGCCTACTAGAAAAATCTTATATGTAGACATAGTAAACATAAACAGTCAGACAGACAGAATGTCTATCAACCACTGCTTGACGTTATGTTTACTTCTCTTATCACGAACGTAAATCACTCATTATGATATATTAATGTGCAGATAATAGATATCACGAAAGAGGAACGCAACTTGGATGCAAGAACGACCATTCTACGATCAGAGTTTATTTAATTAAAAAGGAGCAGGGGTACGATTTTTGAAATTTCGCCGTTAGCAAACGAGCGGTTTTTTACTACAAAAGTTCGAAGACACGTTCAAAAATATGGCACGTTATATTTTTTTCCTTTCTGACATTATAATGTAGAACTAGAAAATTGTAATGACAGAGCGAGCGTGAAGTGCGAATATGAAGTTTGGCTTTGCTAGCCACATTAGAGCCCATCACAACAACGACCCCGGGATAGACACATAGGAGTCGCCATCGCCGGATACGGCTTGGACGACATGATGAAGCGCGAAAACAGAGTCTACTATTCTGCTTCAGTTTGCGCATGTCCCATTCAGACATCTAAATGGTATGATTGTTCTAAAGGTTTTACCTCGGTTTTACAACACACGACACACAACACACGACACAGTGCCACCTTTGTGGCACTACTAATAACGTCACACACAACTTTCTATTTATCATATTATGAGAATATGACAGCATTCTTCACAAAATATATGTTACTTAAAATCAAAACAATATTTTTAGAAATAATTTTCATCAACATTCAATCAAAATTTCTACAATGGCATAATACATGTCACAGACAATTCTTCGAGGTCTACAGCTCACAGAGCCACTATTATCTAAGGCTAGAAATATAAACACTAGAGACAGTATGTCTCTCGGGTATGTCTACTCTTATCTACGTTTCACAGATAAATGTTGATTGACTGATTGATCAGCATGCCAAAGCACTCATAAGAAATAGTAATGGACTGATAACGGACATCTCGAGAATAGAATATAACTTCACAGATTTAATAACTGCTTTTTCTTGTAACGATCATGAACAAAAATTGATGTTAACTAAAGGCTTTCCTTAAATACGTAAATGTAGGAGAAGCTTATTTTTTTTAAAATAAACCCAACTCCTTTCGTTCTTTTTTACAAAACCTATTTATGGACTTATCCTATCTTTTGATTCTTTCCATCTAAGCGCTCTTGGTTAGTTTTTATATTTAACGCTACAATTCAATGAAAGTTTTCTTAAAAGCTCAACACCAGGTGACAGCACAGAGGCGTCGAATTTGATAAGACACTGTCATTGGTTACTAAATTTGACAAGCAGCAACAACTGACACATTGTGGCCCAATCACAGCTTACCGGACCTGACGCCGCAGTGCTGCCGGGAAGCTCAAATTTCAGAACACCCTCATTATATCAAACAAGAAGCAAACAAGCTGCATACATACATACTTACTCAATAAGAATAATGTTACTATTAGCAAAATACCAAAACGACAAAATTAAAAAATTACTTATCTTAATTTAATTACGAAAATACATCAGTAAATCACATTATTTACTTAAATGAATTATCTAAAACTCGTTAAGCCGTAAATGCTACTGTAAACCAACCTTAAAACCGAAAATTTTCCACGTGTATACGAAATATGTTTATCTCTATTATTTACGTCGCATTATTTTAACCTTTTTTTTTAACGACTGATTACAGCAGCACCATTGAGGAGCGCTTTGATCTAGTAGACATAAGCACTTGCGCTTGTTAAGCAACTCCAAACGTGGACCCCACTGAGATGGGTGATCACAAATGGCATAAAAAGTCTTTAAGCCAGATGCCTGTAAGCAGCTTAAAAAATCTAACACAAGTGTTGGCCACACACACGCGAAAAACAGAAAAAAGCCGCACTATTAGTCAAAAGCAGCACGAGTTTATATTTAATTCACATCTATATCTCTAACGGGGTAGATACAGTATATGCGAATTAAATAATGGCAGTTGTTGCTTCCCTCTCCGTAATAATTTATTATTCCAGTAATCAAATTTCATATTTAAGCAAAGCTCTATCAGAGCTTAAAGCAACGCTAAAGTCTTGAACTTACTTAAATAAATCGCAACATTGTCTATTGATACCTTGATGTAAATTATAGTAATCGCAGTTACGTAAGTATTTTCCCGCGTTGCCAGGGCTTCAAACGAGTATTAGAGGAGCTTTGCATACTGCGCGAAAGCTCAATGCTCTGTGATATGCAAATTCGGAATAAATGCCAAATTCCCGTAATTGGGAAACTATTTGTAGCTTATAATCCTTCTCTGATGTTACGTAGAATTGCAGACAGATTTTCGTTCGTTGATGTTAATTAAAGTTTTATCATTTATATACCTATGTAACCAATTATGGCTTTCCAAAAATCGATATTGTTTAATAATGACGGATTTATGAGGTTAATAATACATGAAAAGAAAAATTGGATGAAATGAGAACAGTCAGTCAGTTAAAGTTTTTTTAATTACAAACTTTAAAAAAAAGTTTCTTTGGAAAAACAATAGTACTTATTACGAGTTCTATGTAATGGCTCATTGTAACAATTGTTACATAAGACTTAAATATGGGTCTGGTATCTGGTTTACACACTAATTTGTAATTATATCACTGTTATTATGTAATTAGAATTATCATTGTTATTGTCTATCAAAGCAGGCTCACAGGTAAGCCATTAGTAAAATGGACTACTTTAGAAACGTAAGCATCCCTTTAAAAATTTTGAGAGATGTGTGTGTACTGTGTTATGTAGAAAGCAGTGCTTTAACGGGTAGTTTCCCGTATTTTTTATCTCAACTTCTGTATTATGAACGTAACGTTTTGTTTAAAACATGTTAGCATAAAGAAGAGCAGTTTAAACCACTTATTTTAATATATATCCAAGACTGCTTTTAAACCAAGTCCTCCTTCCAAAAGTAATCAATTACATAAAAACATGTTTGAAGGAGGATATGGAAGGAAAAGAAGGTAACAAAGTAGATGGCTCTAGATAGAGCAAAATGTAAAAATCTTACATAGCTTCCGCACCCCACATAAAGTGAGATAAAGAAAGAAAATAGAAGAGTAACATAAGAAATATGTACCTAGTTTTAGAAGGCATTTATTAACAGCGTTTCAAAGTTGTTACGGTTTGCAAAGGGGGTCTGACTGATGTCGGTACGTGCAAACAATCATTGCAAAACAAGATGTGGCATTGAAAGTAAATAGTTGATAACACTCTAAAGCAGTAAGTACTCGAATAAATATAGATCAAATACTTTAGAGATAACGCATGAAAACTGAATGTAAATATTTATAAACAAAACGAAGTACAAGTAGTACAAGATTGTAACGTATATATCAATAATAAACTCATACAAAAACTCTCAACTCAAACCAGCCAAGAAAGAAAATAGAATGTGTAATAGTGATGATAACTCATTCTATAATAATAAAATCATGTCTAATCCTTGAAAGGGTGACTATCCCCGTCAATATGAACACCTTTTCTTATGGGGTGAATGCTTGAAATTAGAAAAAAAATCTCCATGGAGATTTTGGAAAGTCAATTCTTTTTCAACTTTCCAGCAGTATTCCCATAGGAAAAGTTGTTCATGGTAATAAACATATTGTATAAGAAACTGGTTGTTTCCGGTGACTTCATCCACGTGAGTTGGCGTGCCCCGGCATCAACATCAGGTTCTTGTAAGTCACCACTGGAGCACGACCCTCTCGGTACTATCAGAGCCAAATATTAGCCTGAGCAGTCAGAGGTTTTGGCCTACACTCTCCACGCTGGCCAGACGGGTTGCAGAGGTGTCTTTGACGTTTATAAGCTTTAATTGTTTAGCTTGTGTTTTTCCCACGTCTGTGGTTTTTCCTAAGTCGCCTTCTAAGACATCCACGGGAAGGCTTGGAGTTGTCCTACTCTACTCTTCACGTCAATAGTTTTCGCAGCACTCGCCTTATAATTTTTTGTATGATATAGTACGGCAAACGAGCTAGCGGGTCACCTGATGGTAAGTGATCGCCGCTGCCATGGACAACTGCAACACTGGGGATGTGACAAGAGCGTTGCCGGCCTTTTAATAAAACAAAGACTCGCTGAAAACGTTTACAGGCAAATTCTTAATATCCCCGGGCTACATAAATGCAATTTACTTACGCATTCTAAATTATTAAATCAGCATTCATTTATGATTGTGAAAGAATATTTAAAATCCGTCTATCAGTTTTTGACTATTAAAAACACACAAGTATTTTCTCTATATAGGTAATATTATCAGGAAGTCGAGATGAAGAAAATGTATTTAAACTCGTAGTAAAACTAAATAAAATAATAAGAAATCGGCATAGGTATACAACCCCTTTTTGACAAAAAAAAGAAAAGCTAAGATTAACAAGGAAAATCTACAAAAATAACATTGACTATTAACTTAAATAAAATAAAACAAAATTAACGTCAAACCCAAAATAAATAAATCAAACCAAAAAACAAACTAAACAAAGCAAAATCAAACCTCTAATAACCTTTCTCCAAAAAAAATGGCAAAAACTGACTCTATTTCCAAAAAAAAACCCTCACCTTTAACCACCGCCTCCTCGTCTCAGTCAAGAAGTCCGTCAGCACCATCGTCAATCGAACTCTAACTCGTACGTGTATGTCCGTCCGCAACTCGTCACACACAAACTTCAGCACTGGACGACGCGACCTCTCTCGGCGCGCGACTCGGAGGGAATGCCGGCAAGAGGGCCCGCGCTTTGCTTTTGATGCGCGACGCCCACGTTTGATAAGGGGTTGTGAATGAGGGAATGCGATACTGAGGGTGGGAATTTTTGAAGTGGAAACTTCTTTGGGCTCGTTGGTCATTTTTGAGATGGAGAAAAACCATTAAATTCGTGAAACTATTACAAAAATAAGATACAGCGGGTTACACTCCAGGAGTGCCGGCAGAAGTGAAAACTTAAATACTATATCACTTTTATTATAATTTAAGTTGTTGAGGAGCCCGATGGTCCAGTGGGTGTGAGCTCTATGAGCGCTTACGTATGTTAAGCAACCCCTGGCGCAGTCCCTACTTGGATGGGTGACCGCAAGTGGCATGAAATATCTCGAGCTCCTCCGTGCTTCGGAAGGCACGTTAAGCCGTTGGTCCCGGCTGTCATCGTTGATGGCAGTCGTTAAGCTATGTCAGATGCCTTTAGGCAGCTTGAAAAATCTGACACTTACACATTCGAAAAACAACAACAACATTATAATTTAATACCTTTCCTAACAGCAGTCACCATCAATTGATGTGCGTAGCACGCTGTAACATAATCACACACACACACACATTCGCGCAAGCGCCTTTCGTTTCGCTGTCTTACGAATTTTCAATCTGACGAATCTGATGGTCTCGTTTAGTTAAACTCGCAACTCTTGTCGCGAGTTTATTTTTTTTTCCACGTCACTAAAAGTGCACAGCGCCACTCTCTGACCTCTGTATGTAGGTATGTATTCGGAAGAATGTTTTGTACATTTATGTATAATTTATGAAAACTGTATCACTCAAATGGTATCGAATCCAGCCAAATAATACAACGTAACCTAAGATATAACAACTTTACACATATATACAAAATATGAAGTTACTTTTTCCCCGACCTAAGTAATATATAAAAGTGTTTTCTGCTCAATATAAAATTTCCTGACGATTCAAAAAATACAAAAGTTCAAGTTTTCACTTATATCCATAATCCTGGAGTGCCACTGCTTTTTTTAACACATTGATCTTGTCAATTGGACTTGAGGCAGAAAATGATGATAAATCATTGGCTACGGATTGGCTCCTGGCGTCGTGTAAAAGACTCGACAAAAAATAAAAATACTCTTGTGGCGACCCTATAAAAGCACTTTAATACCAATCCTTGAGGGTTGAGAAAAATGTAAAAGAAGGACGGACGTTTCATAAATTGAATTAGAAATATTGGAAAGCAAATTACGGCACACAAAAAGGATTTTTAAATACTTGATTACTGTCACTCGTAATTGGTATTGTGAAAAATTGGAGAAATTGTCGACCTTCGCCTTGACCTTTGAAGTGGAGATTTATTTTGCTTGAAGATAGAGACGTAAAAATGTTGGATTAATTTCAATGTTAAAAACAAAATTGCTATTTCTGAAGGATTCGTAGCTATTTAAGAAGCTTTTTAGGGTTCCGTAGTAAACAAGGAACCCTTATAGTTTCGCCATGTCTGTCTGTCTGTCTGTCCGTCCGCGGTTTTACTCAGAGACTATAAGTACTAGAAAGCTGTAATTTGGCATGGGTATGTATATTAATCATGGCAAAAAAGTGGTAGAAAAAAATCGTGATAAAATTTTTTTTTAGGGTAGGTCTCATACAAGTAAAGCGAAACAGTAGTTTTCGGTTTTTTAAAACCGAATTTTATGAAATTTTAATGGGACTGATTGTGGAGCTTAGCATTGCAATGGTATGCAATATTATAGACGGAAAAAATGCATTTAATTCATATAATATATAAGCATATATCTTATACTCATACCATGACATTTAAATTTTTTCTTAAATTCCAAATAATATTTATGTCTGAATTTCATCGAACTTACTTTGGGGCTAGCTCAATCTGTGTGATTTGTCCGTACATAATTATTAATTTATATATTTATTTTATCTCTGATTAGTCTCAAGGTAAGAGGCAAGCATATACCTGCTTGCTAATATAATTTTCTTTCCTCAGGACATGTTTAATGAAATGTCAATTAAGGACACAAAAGCGTCTAAATTTAGGCTAACGTAATATACCTATTTCCCAAAATGTCACAAGGAAAGTTGTACTAATGTCACTGAAAAGAGATCTTTGATAAATTTGCTCTCTAGAGACAAAACGTGCGTGTGGGTAGTGGGTACGGGTAATACTCTAGGTTCCTGTGTAAATAATAGAAAATCAAAAGATATTGGGCACGTAATTTTTTTTACGTCAAATAAATAATATGTGATAAAGATAAATCATCAAATGGGGGCTCACAACATCATAGCCTTATAAGTGTAATCATTATTTGAACAAATAACAAAGCAAAAATACGTGTCCTATATATATTTTTTTTATCTACCCGGCAGCGGACTTATACATTTTTTTTGGAATCTAGCCTATTAAACAAAGTGCGAAAAGTTTATAACATACTTTTCGATGTCATCTTTTATTTCTTATTATTATTTGTTTATTACACTTGCAAAAGCTGAGTTACCCCGTTATGGCATTGTCGAGGGTTTCATTTTCACGCTCTATAAGTATGTCTATCCAGCTCGGACGGCCGCTAGCGATAAAGGCGACCAATGTTGGAGAAAACCATAGCATAAGTGGACTACTGCACTATTTGCTCAAGTTGGAACTGCCATCGGAGTGGTGGAGAATTAGCTCGGATCCAGATAAGCATGTTAAGTACATGCTTATCTTATTATCTCGTTAAGCTTATTTTGAACCATTGGATGGGCACAGAGTCACACAGCGTTCAAAATTAGGAATTGGATTATATCACCAGGTTCACAGAATTACTAAGTATAAAAATGTCGATATCATTATAAAAAATAAATGTGAAATTGAGAATTTCCAGCATTAGTCCGATAGGAAAAGTTATTCATATTGACGGGCTTAGACACCCCTTAAGGGTCGGACAGAATTGCATTAATATATTAAATACTCTTTATAGTCTTCCATGCTGAAAAATGTAGAGTACACCAGCTATCTTTTTTGCGCAGATCGTAGAATCCGGCTGAGTGAATGAACAAAGATCAAAGGAACCATAATATCAATAGGGGATGCGGCTAGTAACCCATCAGTATTTTTGATTCATTTTTCCACTTAAACGCTCACCATCACGATAAACGACGTGACCTTAGAGAGGTCTTAGGTTCTATCCACCCCGTAAGAGATAAAGATGTGATTGTATATATACACAACGCAGACCTAGTTTCAGCCCGCCCCGCCTTCATCGCAATACATTACGCACACCCCTTTAAAGTTATGAAATACTCTAATAAATAGCACATAGTGTCTGGTAAGTTTTGTAAGAGACGTGGACAGCCGGCGTCGCTATCCGATAGTCAACAAAGCGGGCGATAACAATAGTCATTTGTGGGACGTTATCGCGGCTTGAATACGAATGGCGGCTGGTAAGATGACGCGCAATCTTTGAACATTTGTTAAACCCGCAGAGCGTAGAATATCGCTCGCGCTCTCCTAGAGACAAGAATAAAAATAATACCACGTCACTGAGGACTTTGAGGAGCCCGATGGTCCAGTGGGTGTGAGCTCTGTGAGCGCTTACGTATGTTAAGCAACCCCTGGTGCAGTCCCTACTTGGATGGGTGACCGCAAGTGGCATAAATATATCTCGAGCTCCTCCGTGCTTCGGAAGGCACGTTAAGCCGTTGGTCCCGGCTGTCGTCGTTGATGGCAGTCGTTAAGCTATGTCAGATGCCTTAAGGCAGCTTGAAAAATCTGACACCAGTGTTGGCCACTTATACATACGAAAAACAAAACACCACGTCACGTGTCAATCCGGCTAGTAGGTGAAAGTCGCTTTCGGTCCCCAAATATGTAAAATGCCTCAATGGGCTAAAAATTGATGTAACCTATATCACAAAGTAGTAAATAGCAGACAATTGCATTTCTACAATTACGTTGAAATAAAAAACCTCAAAAAACGGTACCGCCCCCTGACACCCCTGTTTCGTATGAAATATGTTGAAAAGGCGTCTCTTTCACTGTTCTGAGCACAGAACTATATCAAGATAGAAGGAAGAAGTGTATGTACCTCGCGTGGAAAAATTAAGCCTCAATGGCTCAAATGTTCGGCGCGAAGCTCAGTCGGCGAGCGACCGCAGTCCGCGTGCGACATCAAGTTCTTAAAACAAAATGACTCGTAGTTCGGTAATTAACTGTGCAAACAACACCAATAAAGGTGGAGCTGGAGATCAAGGTATTTCCTTTCATTGGTTTGTATTATTTGTTCTAAAATATCCGTAAATATTTAAAAAACTTTTATTTTGTTGCTCCGTATTACTTTTACCACAATAATAATAAAACGATTATGTATCAAATGCTAGTTTTTCATTGCGTGTTTAATTTTACGAGCCAGACTTGAGATCCATTCAAAACCAGCAATGTAAAAGTAAGCTATTCAAATTGTTGAGTAGCGTCCAAGGTCAATTTATCAGTTTGTCTGTCAAAACTAAGAATAGTGATGTGCATTGCAATTTTCTTACTCGATAATATATATCGATTTTGAAAGCAGATTAACTGATAATTTGAATGATTTCTTTTTTATTTATTTAGCTTTCCGTAGTAAAAAGCAAATATTACTAAACACTGATTTTATAGGTTATATAATTTAACTTTTTTCAGTTTTCCTCATATCTAAAATAAGTGGATTGAAGCAACAGGCCGTAAAAAATGGTTTCCTTCAAAAAACAGCCGGATATGTTCTAAAAATTTCCACGAAGACGCTTATACTGCCCCATCAAAGAAACTACGAATAATTAGCACAGCTTATCCGACTATTGATGTAGTGATAATGTCAAATGATGAAAAGGTACAAATACATAAATCTAGGTCAATTTTTTTCTTTTTATGGTCTTCTAATAAAAGCTTGTTTTTAAAAATGGTTTTAATTTATTCTTATTATTTATTTTGTTTCTTAGATGTCGCACACTCCACTCCTTTACCTAAACCTAGTTCCCTCATAAGATGATGCGACGTACCGTTTTCGGCCATCTAAAATTCAAAGAGAAAAAAATCTTGTTTGTGATAGGTTACCGATTAGATTAAGTAATTATCAGTTTGTCTGTCGGTCAAATAAAGTTTGCTTATCGATATTTTGAATCGATTATTATTAACCTGGATTAATTTGGGTAAATAATTGAGTGACAATTAGGTAAAAATAAATAGGTATAAAGGAGAAAATCTACTACCACTACATAAACTGTTAGAAATAGATATGTACTATATATGTAGTACTAAAGAATCTAAAGTTATTGATAGCTGATTCCAAACTTACCTACTTATATAGATTAACATCAATTCTATGTTAACAGAATTGTATGTTTTCCTTATTAACTTGACGGGGGATCGAACCCGGGCGGGGCGGTTCCACTGCGCCACAGAGGTCGTCGTATTCATCATCGTAATTAGATAGGAAGAAATTGTTTGGGTAACACGAATAAAGTAAAGTGTACTTAATTCTTTTCACTACAAATATGTAGATCGATATTTTAGACTTCGCTGCGCAGCGCGTACACAACCTCCCGCTTCCAGATTTTGTTGGTACCGCGGGCGGGGTGGGACGAGGGCGATATTCTAAGGTATTATCGGTATTTCGTTTTTTAATCGATGGCTTGAAATCGTTTTCGCGCGGCTTATATTTCCCATCACTAAATTATACTCGTGACGTCAAAATACCTACGCAAAATGTTACACGCTCGGTGTCGATACAAATCGACGAGCATTTTTCTTCTATCTTGATATAGTTCTGTGGTTCTGAGGTAACGCGCTTAAAAATAATATTTTGTTACTTAATTATTGCAGCGCCAAAACAAATAAATAAATGCTAACTCGAGAATGTGTCAAGAGAAAGGGGAAGACCAAGAAAGATGTGGACGGACAATTAAAGCATTTTGGGGGATTGGAGGGTATTATAAAAGGACAGGAATATGTGGAATCAAAAAGTTAACCCTGCCCGGCAGTTGTTCAGTAACAAGTACGTAAATTAATTTTTCGACGTAGATTTTATATTACACTTACTTAAGTTCATATGGATATTCTTACTTTTCCAAATGATGCACTTCAGTTAAAGTTTTTAAATAAGTGAATGTACAAACAAGTAATTTTTCTTAATAATGTGCTTATTCTTTGAGTCAAAAATTGTACCTCAATTCGTAGTATTTGTAGCTCCATTGCAGCGACAAATATGAATGCTTATTTAGATCCTTTCGCTTGCCGTTGCATTCAACGCTGACGGCCATTATATTAGAAATAGTACCCTAGCGTATCAAAATTGTAGGTTCCGTTCCTCCTAGCCTCCTAGACTACAATCTGCTATGATTATTAACACTACTAACACTACAGATTCGTGTACCTACATACGAATCTGTAGTGTACCTTACATAGGTAAGTTATTAAACTTAGATTGAAAAGAAGGAATCTACAGAGACCTATTGCGCAAAGTCATTCAATAACATCCCAAATACTAAGATAACTATTGCTTTCACCATCTTAATTTCTTTGAAGGGTCCGAGAAAGATGTTACAATCTAATTTAAAAGCTACAAATACTAGACCTTAGAAGTAAATTCATCCAAAACGACCTCCGTGGCGCAGCGTTCAACATGCCAGCCTGCGACGGATGGTCCCGGGTTCGATCCCCGGTCAGGTAATGATGGAAAACGATATTTTTCTGATTGATCTGGGTCTTGGATGTTTATGTCTGTCGCTATAACGATACGCCTAGCAGCTATATGTAGACTATTAAACCTAGATTACGTGATTTCAAAAGAAGGTTTTTGAACCAGGAATTTTTTTTAATCTTTTTCTTAACTAAATGCATTGCTGTCAACTAAAGCGAACGTCAAATTAAAATAAAGTAACCAATGACCCAATGACACATTACCCACGAATAAGTTGTCAAACTCAAAATTATAGTTTTACTAGTTTTGAATTTTATTTGCAAGTCGTACTCGTAGAAAAAATTGTGTATGCAACTGTTTATAATTAGGTCTTAATAGTACATTGTGTTATAACATAACAAACTTGTTAGTAGTCGCTCGTTTGACGTAATGTCTTCTTTACCGCCCTTGCTACACAATGTACTATTTTCTACCCCTGCTTTTATCCCTACTTTTATTTGTCATCTAAATATATATAACTCAAAGGTGACTGACTGACTGACATAGTGATCTATCAACGCACAGCCCAAACCACTGGACGGATCGGGCTGAAATTTGGCATGCAGGTAGATGTTATGACGTAAGCATCCGCTAAGAAAGGATTTTGATCAATTCTACTTCTTAACGCGAGCGAAGCCGCGGGCAAAAGCTAGTTTAAGTATATGGTCAAGAACACAAATTTGTATTTGTAATAAAATACAGTATCGTTGAATAGCACAAGCTTCGAACTTACTTTTAGAGCTAGCTCAATCTTGTTATTTGTATATATGTATATAATATTTATTTAAAATAAAATTAATAGAAAAACTCTATATATTACATGAGATGATAATACATTTCGAGAAGCCAATCATCATTTGTATCGTAACGAGACAAACAGATAACTACTGTCATTATCTCACAAACGAGACGAATGTCGTGAAAGATTTGTATTCGTTGTGGAGATTCTGTGAAAAGATTAGGGGTAATCAGGCCACACACGGTGGGGTGAAAAACAAAAATAAGATGGCAAGATAATAAAAAGATAAATGGTGACAAATCAAATAGATTGGTCTCTTTATTTTGTAAAAGAGGAGTAGGCCCTTCGTGGGGTTCCCGGCAGAGTAGATTAGAACCACTCGTGGTCATCCCGTGGATGTCTCTGCTCTGACATATAATATAATATAGTGGCTCTGCATCCGTAGCATGGCACGCGCGACAACGTTTATCGATTATCGCTATCTTGTTTATCGCAATACTGAAGAGCGAGAAGTAGATATTTTATCGCGCGATTGAAACGGCGTCGCGGGAGCCATGCTACGGGGGCTGGTAGTACAGAGAGCTCAGCAGCTTACATTCCCGCGCAGACCGTAAAATTTTAACAAGGGATTGGGTGAAAATCTAAGGTATTACGTCAATAAGTGATGCGGCTAGCAACCCATTGCTATTTTGATTCCGCTTCGCCGACCAAAATACTAGACGTTTTGGATTTTATGACCTCTGTCTACCCCGCAAGGAATAAAGACGTGATTATATGTATGTATGTAATATTAACAACTTTTCCTTTTGGATTAATGCTTGAAACTCAAAATCATTCCGACATTTTCATACAAAAGGTTAAGCCGCCCGGGGAATTTTGTATGGGAAAGTCAAAAATGTTTTCGAATTCCTGGCATTGGTCGTATAGGAAGAGTTGTTCATATTGACGTCTGAGTACCCCTCCAAGGTATTATTATCATCATCTTTAGGTCTTTGTTAGTTTCCACAGGATCGAGCACGACACTTCCTACCAGAGCCATAATATAACCCAACTCCAACCTCCAACCTTTAAGGCAATGTTCAATTAACACGCTGTATAGCTGACGTACTTAACCATCGTGAGCCGTATCGTATCACAAAGGTCGTATCAGTGTTAATTAGGGATCCGTGCCCTATCTCCGACAGGTCAAAGCTTATTGATGCCTATCAGATTTCTGTTGTTTACCGATATATAATGTCAGGTGAGAGGTACCGCTCTTTCGTATAGGTACTCACGTATCATCATCATCAGGTCCTTTTTGTCTCCACTGCAGGAGTACGACCCTCTCTGTACTACCAGAGCCATACATTAGTTAGAGCAGTCAGAAAATTTGGCCTACACTCTCCACGTTGGCCAGACGGGTTGGAGAGAACTTTCTCTCTCTTTTATATAACTACATTGTGAAATGTCCATTTTTTTGACTTTCCAGCATCGGCCGGATGGAAGCTGCGTGCAGAATTTTGTTCCATTCATCATCAAATTTAAGAACTGGGCTCTTGTCGGTGGAGCTTCTTCCATTCCTCTCTTTCTTTCGCCAGTTTGTTCCAGTAGAGACTTTTATTTATTATTAATGGACTATGTACCAAGCGATCTTTCACTACTTCACCGGGCGTTAGCCATATTGTGGCCATGTTAGTTTGAACCTCCTTGACCCTTATTCTCTGGGGTAGCCATAATTTAGTTGATTCGTCTGACCAATATTAGGTCAGCGTCCTTAGTAAATCACATTCATGGATGAACAATTTTTCTATTTCTACTTATTGGATTATGATACTTATTTCATTCTGATTACCTATTCAATGATAACTTTCGTTTTATTACTATTTTTGTAACTCTTTTTGAGTCACGGGTGTTGTCCTAGTCCGTCCATAGTTTATAACAAAAACCCTTTAATCAAAGCAAAAACCCTGTTGGATTCGTCAAGCTCATGTTGGGTAGCTTCTGTAGGTTCTATTTATCGGAAAATAATTTCAGTATTACGAAAAAGAAAATTCACTGGTCCATACATTTTTACGCCTTAGCTATGTAATGTACTGTGGAACAACGAATTTTTTTTCGCAGTTTCGGAATTATTTTCAGATGAATGAACTTACACAAGCTACCATAAATGACCTTCACGGGTGCAACAGGGTTATTGTTACATATAATAGATCCAACATGTGGAGGGCCCTATGAAGAAGATGATGTCTTGTAGGCTTCATCCAGAACCCGTTAGGCTCAAATCTCATCGAATCGGCAGTGACGCGGTGAGCACTTACACTGTGACAGGAATTGAAGCCTTTTCTGCACCCTCAAATGTTAATGGATTCTTAATGAAAAATTGAAAATCTAAATATCATCGATAGCCTCATCATCGTGATCATCACGTCTTTTTTTAGTGTCCACTGCAGGAGCACGGCCCTCTCTGTACTACCAGAGCCATTTAAAAGCCAGAGCAATCAGAGGATTAGGCTTACACTCTCCACGCTGGCCAGTCGAGTTCTTTGATGTTTATAAGCTTTGTTTAGCTTGTGTGTCCTAAGTCGCCTTCTGCAACATCCACGGGAAGACTTGGAGTGATCCTATTCTACACTGCCGGGAACCACACGGCACACATTACACGATTATTTATCAGATTAGAGGGAAATCAGACGTGACATAAGGGAGAGCTTCCTCCTAGGGCGAACGTGACGTTCTCAGCATGCACCCGCCATTGACTGGCGACTATCTCCAAATAAACAGCTCATTAAGATACCACTGGCTGACGCAGTGGCGCCCAATAGTACAGTTAGCCACATGTATATACACATGCGAGTGTCTTCATCTTGGTGACACGGCATGCAAAATCCATAACTCTTTAAGGGTTCACTATCCATTCGCATAAAAAAATTACCATAAAATAGGTTGGCATATGGTAATTAAGACTAATGATATTTACGCATAATTTATTAATCCATAACAAATATAGCATAATTGTCTTAATCATAAATAAAATCAGCAAAATCATATTAAAGCATAAAATTTATTAGCATAACTTTATGAAGGCATAATAGTATCAAACCATAACGAATATAGTCATAATCATCTTACGCAGAAGAAGAAACTCCTAAGATAATAGACATACATCAATATTTTTTAATACTCTCAATGAAAAATTTGTATTTCGCAAAATATGAAAACGCCCAAACTTTCCTGCTCTCAGTCGTTCTGGGTGGTCATAAAAAAATAACTCGAACCTATCTTCTTTTCTGCTCTTCGAATAATTTTCGATTATGAAATATGACTAAGAATAATTTGGTATTTAAAATTTATATCTAGCCACTTTTGGTAAGTCGTCTATTTGATGATGAGAGAAAAGATTTATTTTTTAAATAATTTATACATGAATATTTTTTTTAACTTATGTAAAATAATTAAAAGGCTGCTTTTGGGTGGCCCAAGGGCTATTATGCGACTGTACAATATGCTTGAAACATTGTGCAAATTATAACTATGCATAAATATATTAGACCTAATTATATTTATGACACAGTACATATGCTGCTAAAAATTAATTATGACCAAGTATAATTATGGCAAGAAAAGTATGCCAAATTCATTGTGCCAAAACATTTTAGGAATAAATACATTATGTTAACGAAAGGGATCCCCTCTTTAAGAAGTAAACGATGACACGAGAGAGGATCGTAGCAATGGAGGTTCTTAGTCTACACTCTACACCAATGGAAAGGAGCGTGAAAATACATCATCATCATCAAATTTAAGAGCTAGGCTCTTGTCGGTGGAGCTTCTTCCATTCCTCTCTTTCTTCCGCCAGTTGTTTCACAAATAAAAGAAAAAGTTAATGTTGCTACTTACAGAGAAGTGCAAATACATAGAAATAAAAAATAAATATAAATAATATCTGAAATTATGTGTATACATATACGATGTGTAAAGAGCTTGTTGGGTACGTACGAAAACCTCAATACCCAATATTTTATTGCAAACCATAAAGTACTATAGCGTGTATGATGTTTACGTAGTTTATTATTTTAGTTTATTTTATTAATTGTTCTCTTTCTATTTTGTTTTTTTTTCTAACTTTGCAGTACTCATCAATTGTCATCATCACCCAGATTTTGACTGGCAGAAAAAGCTATTGGCTTTAAGTCCGCCTTTACACTGTATTGTGTATAAAGTTAAATAAATAAATAAATGAGAGAGAGAGAGAGAGAGAGAGATTTTGCTAAGCTTCTCAATTACCGAGTCTGCAATATCACTATTATTAACTACGTGTATGTTTGATACCCAATAAACGATTTTTCTTTCTTTCATTCTTTCTTGCTGATTCGTTTCGCTGATAATATAATACTTTCAATGACCTGATACCTAAGTGTAATAAATATTTAGGTACCTTAACTTTACACATTGGACACAATTTTAATTAAAAAACGTTTCGTCATATTTGAAATCTGAACCATTTATAATTGTATATTAATAATCACTGCGGAGTTTCGGAGAACTGAAGTTTATAATGATAATGTCAGATCTGTTATCGACATCAAAGTGTTCTAGGAACTAGAGCTCGGTTTCAGCGGCGAGGGTTTTCAATCAACTTGTGATGAAGCAATAGGTCTGCTTTCATTTACAGTGATCTCTATATCTATTACTTACTTAATTTTATTTTTTTTATAATGTTTGTTTATTTTTCTTGTGAGTAAGTGGCCAACACTGTTGTCAGATTTTTCAAGCTGCCTAGAGGCATCTGACATAACTAAACGACTGCCACTAATGAGCCGGACAGCCGAGTCCAAAGGCTTAACGTGCTTTCCGAAGCACTAATGAATGTTATGAAGTTGTTCTAAGTAAGGGTTCGCAAAAAAACTGACAATGCTACCGGAAAAACATTCATGTAATGATGATTCTAAGATGTCCAGAGCGGTAGGTTACTTGCGACTTAGAGCCTTCGAAGAAACAATGGCTAGAGGGGATGACGAAATTTGTCTTTTTGTCTTTGGAGTAGGTCTTATGATTTAGATATACTTGCAGGGAATCTCGTACATGCGGGGCACATTCAGCAGGTTTGAATCTTTGGATTATGTTGATGACGTTGTTATTTAATTTAATACAATACTTGCTTTCCCCCGCGGCTCCGCTATCGTGAAGGTAAATCTTTGGGGAAATATACTTTATTTTCGGAATAATAAATGCCTTTTGTCCTTGTCCGGGGTTTACATTAAGATTAATTAATATTGATTCAGTGGTTAAAGCGCGAAGAGGTGACAGAGAGACAGGTAGAGTTCCTCGCATAATACTGGGTGTTAGGGTACACCCTCAAACCATCAAATCAGCCCGTCAAAATGTTTTTTTTCCTATGGGACCAATGCTTGGACGGATGGAACTCGATAAATTACAATATTTTCATACAAAAGTGTTCGGCCGGCCGGCCTGGTAATTTGTATGAAAAGTGTCGAAAATTTTTTTTGAGTTCCCAGCCTTGGTCTCTTAAGAAATGTTGTTCATTTTGACAAGCTTATTTGATAGTTTGAGGAATTGATGAGTAAGTATGGAGGTGTTCGACTGTACTCGTACACCAGCCTCAGCACGTGCGCATTGTTGTGACGCCAGCAACAATGATAACGACATTCCACGACCTTTCCATTTAACTTAAAATCGTTCCGATTACACCTCTTTCATGCAGCAAATACCGATGTCCGTACTTCCACTCCGATCAACCGAACTGACCAACTGGTTGTTCATATATTATTTTGGGAAAAAATGTTCCAAACAGATCAACTGAACTGATAAATTTTTATGAATCAACCATTTTCTTTATCAAGGAACTTACGCTTTAGAAGCTCCAAAAGGAATATTATATTAATTTAGGATCCCGTGGGACGCCTAAAATTGGATATTGCGCATTAAATCCCCTTGAAGAATTAAAAACCGAACTTTTTGTTTAATATTACCCAATTGCCTGCCGTGTGACGTCACGGAAAGAAGCGCTGGGCTTCTTCCCGTGACGTCACTAATTTATTCTCTGCCCTAATTAATTCTGTAAGCTTTCGGAATCTGCGTATTTAAAGTCCAGTATGCTGTTACAGATCCGTCAAACAAACTTTCAACCCGTAAAACCAGTTTAAAATTTAAATGCCATTTCGATGGGATAAATCATAGTCACTTACCTACCAGTCACTCATCAGGTAAGATGAGAGACTAATGTTTAATTCAATAACTAATATAAAAAAAAATATTCAGTTATCCATGCCAAAATTTTAATAAGCCGGCCAAAACATTTTATTAACTGGTTTATAAATTGACGATTAGTTTAATTACTGTCAAAATGTGTAACCAAATTGTAATACAAGTCACAATAAACTCAATTACAGAAAACATGATGACCAATGAAGGGGAAAAGGGCACGTTTTTCAATAGTGGAAAGAAAACCGAGACACGCTGCCCGCCACGTGATTTGTCTGTGCGAGGTACAGTTCATATCGTTCCTTTCTCAAGAATATAAACTTTCTAGATGAGATGCACCTACAGTCTGCTAATGTACCTACTTTAGGTAGTTGTAGTAGTAGGAAGTTTGTTTCCTTTTAGTTAATAACTCCCAGCTATAGTATCTCTACAGAAGGGAACCTTTTTCAATAGTAGACACGCTGTACACTGCGTGCGCAACTCTCTAAACAGGGCATACTTTTTAAGAAAGAAAGAAAGAAAAATCGTTTATTTGGCATCAAAACACAAGAATAATACATAATATACATAAAACTTTTATGCTAATACCAAAAAGGTCTCCGCTCAGCTTAATGTTGCGGTATGAACCACAACGCTGGTCTTCCGCGGACGCCATAAAAAATATTTAAAACTAATTTAAAAACTCCTTAATAAGTACCTACTGATAAAAATAGGAAGTTCTTTAATTACTATGGCACTGTGTAACACTGAGCATCACAAGATAAATGTTACGAATGTTATGAAATATACTAATATTATTTATAGAAAGGAAAGATTTGATTGCTTGCATTGAATAGGCTCCAAAATAAATAATAAACCGATTTTCAAAATTCTTTCACCTATTTATGCGAACGAAGTCCCGAGAAAATTTCTAGTACTTAATACTTATTGATGCTTTTGTTACAAGATTTAAGAAACAATATAAGTCATTTTATTTCTTAGGTAGGTTAAATTGTTCGTTTCTAGTTCTTATAAGTTAGTTTTATTGTTTAACGTATTATAACAAGTAAGAAATACAGATAATAAAGAAACAATAATTTTGATGCCTTTACATAAAAACTACGGCGCGCTTTGAAAATTAGGGCCGGACAAAGAAACTTGTTTTAAGGACAAGTTCCTATTTCACGAAGAAATTTCAAACATCTTCCTTTCTATGACTTTGAGCTTTATCAAGCCATGTGGAAGCGATCATTTTATCTGTATGCCTGGTTATACAAAGACTTGTAATTCTATCTCAGTATATGTCGCTTCCAGTTCAATGTTTTCCACGGTCACTCTCAGCCCGTGATACGACGGCCGTCGCGTCGTCGCACGTCATCCCGTAAATGTAACCTGCGTTCTGTTGCCTGCAATGCTATGCATCTGGAGATGAAACATTTTCTACGATATTACGGTATGTATATTTCTTATTATACAGCTTGTTTATTTGCCTTGTAGTTCCGGGCAGAGTAGAATAGGACCACTCCAAGTCTCCCCGTGGATATCGTAGAAGTCTACTAAGAAAACACAACCTAATCAAAGATTCAAAGATTTTATTCAGAAAATAGGTGTTTTCACGTCGTTTTCATAAATTGAATAATTCTAATTTACTTAGAAATATGTTAATACGAGTGTATCTCGTATTAATTAGTGTTCAAAAGCTACAGACTAATAGCGTTTCGGAATCGACCACTGCAGAGAAGAAACGCTAAAAGAAACTATTTTTTACAGTATTGGTCGCCTACTCGCCTGAAGGGCTTTTTATATTTTCCTTTTTCTCCAGCATGGAGAGTGTAGACCAAATCATATGACTGTTCTGGCTAATATATGGCTTTAGTAGTACAGAGAGGGTCGTGCTCCTGCAGTGGAGAGTAACAAAGACCTGTTGATGGCCTGGCCAGACGGGTTGGAGAGGTTTCTTTGATGTTTATAAGTTTTGTTTAGCGTGTATTTCCTAAGTCGCCTTCTACGACATCCACGGGAAGACTTGGAGTGGTCCTATTCTACTCTGCCGGGAACCACAAGGCCAATTTGGGACCAATGCTAGATGATAATATCGATTTTTTTTTAGTTTCCACCTTTGGCCCGATAGAATTGAATAATTGCTATATAGGATGGCAAGTGAGCAAGCGGGTCACCTGATGGTAAGTGATCACCGCTGCCCACGTACAGCTGCAACACCAGGAGTGTGACAAGAGAGTTGCCGACCTGTTGCAATCCTATATAGAACACATTTCTTTATTGTTGAAGATGTCACACTATCATCATCATCAAGTCTTTTTATTCTACACTGCAGAAGAATGACCCTCTCTGTACTAACAGAGATATTTATTAGCCAGAGCACTCAAAGAATTTGGCCTACACACTTTCGCTGGCTAGACGGATTGAAGAGGTCTCTGATATTTATAAGCTTTGTTTAGCTTGTTTCCTAAGTCGCCTTCTACGACATCCACGTGAAGAGTTGGAGTGATCCTATTCTACTATGCCGGGGACCACACAGCATGACACGGCACGGTGACACTATAAACTGTTATTAGCATACGAAGCATATCATTTGATGACACATCGCACTAGGCTGCACGTGTGTGACGTCACCGCAGCGGATGCCTTTCACCACGCTACGTCAGCCGTTATCAACTCGCGCGCTGGTCACGTCGACCGCGATTGCTAATTTCAACAGCTCAAACAGCGGCTCGTTGGTCTAGGGGTATGATTCTCGCTTTGGGTGCGAGAGGTCCCGGGTTCAAATCCCGGACGAGCCCTGCTTTTTGCAGATTTTCATTATACAGATTTTATACACTCAGACGTCATTCCGAAGCCAAAACAAACCAGATTTCATTAATCAAATCGACATCACAACACAATTTTTTACGGTATAAGAGTCGATCCTAAAATTTATTCTTAAAACACAGATTGATTTGAACCCCGTGGCTATATTTAATTAAATCTTGGAATCAGAAACACTAATAAACATAATTCTAAATGTTTTTCTACGCTTAAGGTTTATTTTTCCAGATTTAAATGAGACCATCTTCAGGGTACCCTTTCCATATAAAAAAGAACTATCAAAATCGGACAACTCTGTAGAAAGTTATATATAAAATTAATAAGTTAACATAAAAAATAAGCGCGTCAACTTGAGAACCTTCTTATTTCGTCGCCGGTTGAAAATAACCGGATAACCGTGATCATCTTAGAGTCTTCGTATTTCTAAGATCTAAGTATAATGCCAGTATCATGACATAGTGATTATGATTTACAGACGATCTGAATACAAAGTCCTTTTGAGATGTGTTCTTTTTGTTACTTGGCCATTCTGATATCTTGTCCTTCTGGTCCTAACCCAACTTTAGGAGTATCCGAGAAACTGTTTTATTCAAAAGCGGCCTTAACTTTCCTCTCGCCAGCATTTTGCCAATCAAACTCAGTGAAAGGCCACAAAGCGATATCAAATCCCAAATGTTGTGGCCAAACAGCCAGTGTAAAGGCTATCCTTTGACAAGTTTCATGGACGTAGGCGTTTCTTATTGCCGCAATATCCGTAGCAGAAAATATTTAAATTTCACGCTATCCGCACGTAAAACGACGACATTCGAATTACGTAATAAGCTTTATGTAACAGCGTAGTATTTTTTCTCTTCGATATCACATATTCCATGCTAGCCTAGAAGAAAAGAAAAAAATATCGGCCTAGTGCGAGTCGGATTGACCCACGAAGGGTTCCGTACCATTATCTATACAACATTAGACTATCGAGCAAAATAAAACACCTTAAATATTTGTTTTTAGTATTTGTTATGGCGGCAACAGAAATGCGTCGTTCGTGAAATTTTCAACTGCCTAGCTATCACGGTTTATGAGATACAGCCTGATGACAGACGGCCGGACAGATAGATAGATAAACAGACAGACAAACGGACATCGAAGTCTAGGTCATTTTTCCCTAATAGGAGACAATACTGCAGTGTTCTCCCGCCAGAAGGCAGCATTAGCAGAGACAGTAAACAAATGTTTGACATTGACAAGTCTGTCAAAGTCGCAATAAATTGCCTTTATTTTAAATACCAATTCGCAGCACAAATAAGTACATTTTTATATTTAAATACTCATATGAGTATTTTAAAATCAAATTAATAAAGGAATCATGTTTAATTTTACAAATTAATAGCGACTTTGACATTTTCAAGTACATACTTTTCAGTGTCAAACCTCTTTTACTGTATGTGCCAGTGGTGCACTCTGGCGGCACAGCTTTCAGTAATATTTCCTATTGGGTACGAAACAACTAATTAAGACGTGACAGTAGGTATGTATTTTTGCATCATAAGGATGTCATAAGGATAACTCATAGTAGGTACTCAACAACATAATCCAAATTAATTTGTCGTTTACAAACAATACGTTTCACTTCTACATACACGTAGGTACTTAAGTATGATTTAAGTATATGTTGAGAAACTTCTGCAATCTTGACAGAAACCCAACTTTGGCAATATAACTTTTTAACTTGGGTCAAAGACAATATTATACTCTCAGCTATAATGTAAGCAAAACTGTTATGAAAATAGTATTTTTATCGTCATCACAGGAGTTGTAGCTCGCCTAAAGTTTGCCTTACAATATTTTGTAACTGTATAAGAATCAGACTATTTTTTTTAACGCACATTATTATTCTACTTTTATCTATTGTGTTCGTTTGTATAAGTACTTAATCCTTATCCTTACATAGAATATACAACTTTTTTACAAAAAAATTAAACTTTAACAATTTTAATTATATATTATCCTACCCTTAGGGTTGAATTTGTTTTCCAAATTTATATGGAACCAACTTTGGGGTATACCCTTTCCAATAAAAAGGAATTATCAAAATCGGACTAATCTGTAGAAAGTTATGCATTATCATACATAAAAACGCGTCGATTTGAAAACCTCGTCCGTTTTTTCGTCGGTTAAAAATGAAGTCGTTTCCGCTGTCTGTTCAATTAGATCTTTTAAACTACGAAACAGATTTAATGCAGTTTTCAGCAATGGATAGAGTGATTCATGAGGAAGGTTTATAAGCATAATACATACCTGGGCATAGCCGGGGAGGCTGCTGTAGGAAAATAAGCTTAAGTAATATGAACAAAACCGCTTCACTCTTGGCTTTACCGGCCTTTAAACCGGCCTTATCCGGATAGAACCAACGCACCGAACTTACCCCTTGTAAACAATGTTATATTGATATTGATACCCCGAACGACCGCAAATCGCGATCAACAAACACACGGACACAAACATATTAAGCTGATGACAAAAAAGATGCGCAAAAACTTTGGAAGTGGCAAGGATAATGCGTAAATGTTTGCTGTTCTAGCATTCACTTCCGTGTTATTTTTTCAAAGTATATTGACTTTCATTTAAAACCTTGCCACATTAGTAAATTTTCCTAAGAAAACAAATTGATTAGAAATGATATAACTTACTATACTTACAAAGGAAATCATAACCTCCGAAGTCTTACAAAAACTTAATGTACCTACCTTAAAATCAAATGAAGACAAAATGAAGCAACAACGTTTTGACCATGGACAACTGCAACACCAGAAGTGTGACAGGAGCGTTGTCGGACTTTTATTTTTCTCTTCCCAGAGCATAGCATATAACCCTAAAAAGACGATCTTAAACCAAGCTAAAACACTGCCTTATTTCTTCTTGTTGAGCCTTACTTTTTGACCCAACTAAATGATAATGGCTTCAGAGAAATACATTAACTAAGCACTAGTAGCCGTTGTATTTGAAACTTATACATAAGTAATTTACTTACAAAACCAAAACAACTCATTAAGTAATACAGAACAGCGCAGGTTTATGATTTCTTTTTTCTTTCTTTCTTTCTTTTTTAATTATGGCTTCCACCGAGATTTCAGTGATTCTGCCAATGTCCAGTATAATGAGATACTAAGTATCGGTGTTGTACGGTATGTGGCATCAAAGATGGCGTATGTTCTTTGGCAGCCTCGTGGGAGATTTTGGCGACAAATCTATACGAGTCCATTTAACAGTCTACTTTAACTATTTCACAAATTGTTCCCGAGCACGAGCATTTATAACACCAAACTACACCAATTTCATATTATAAAGTCCACTTAAATCAATTTGCAAAATTGTATAAGGCAAACGACAACTGAACCCCTTGACTTCCCACCAAAAACTCCTATGATTTCTTTAAATTGTTACAACGGGCTTAGTAACGTTTCGTCTACTGTCAGCTACCAACGACCTCATCCAAAGTGAATGAAAAATCATATAAATAAGGTTTTTTTAACTATTAAGATAGGTACGGAACCCTAAAAATAGTATGCATTGAGATGATATCGTGCGCGCGTCTAGATTCATCTCCAGAAGACCTCCGGATGAGGTTGATACATGTCGGCCAGTTGCGGATAGGTTACATACATATTTTTATGAGGTAATGTGTCCGTTTCTAAATTAGTTTCTGTAACCCATCCATGTACCAAACAAAGTATTTTTACAACCTTAGTCGACCCCTGTGATACTGGTATGAACTGGACACACTTAATAATATTGATAATGTTAATCGGTATTGTCGGGTGTCACCGCACCCAACATTTTCCTATAGGCATAGATATTATAATACAATAATAGCTATGTGAAATATTTGTCAGTCGGAGTGCTATTTTCAACCGATTTCAAAAAAGGAGGTTATCAATTCGACCCGTATGTATGTAATACTGTCAGAATAACATGAATAGTCAAAGCATGAGATCTATATATGTTAGACTTTATCAGCTTCTAATCAATTATCCTATTTTGAATAAAATTCTTTGACTTTGACTAAACATGTGTCCCAAAATTTCATAAGTTTATTTATGTATGTTTGTATATTTGTATGTTTATCCGCACTAATCTTAGAAAATATAAGTTGGATTGTTAAAATTATTTTTTTGTTGGACTAGGTATAATCTAATTTAGTGAACAGTGTAAGATTTACGAAATCAGTTCAATAGTTTTTAAGATAGAGTATTAAGTGTGTATTATGGTTTAAATTTTTTTAAATACTTTTTGTTGATTACTTGATGTATGATGCCGCATTTGGTGTTAGGCCCAATACCATATATGAAGAGATGTTGTTGCTTGCTGGGTTGAAGATAGTGGTGTGGCGATACAAGACCACATCACGGAGAAAGTACTTTGTTTATTCTTGCTGAAGTTACATGGTGATGGCTGGGTTTGACGGATCCTTTCTCGATAGCAGTACCCAGGCGCTGCGCAATACTTAGTAACGCCGATCAATAGTACTTCGGCGTGCCATCGATAGTATCTCGGCGGCCAGTCGATAATATCTTGATTTGTTCTTGATAATGAAGCTAATAGGATATTATACAAAGAGCTGCTATGTGACATACATGATGTAAGCAGCAGGTCGCCAAATGTGCGAAGTATACTTCTTCACTAAGATGTACAATTTAATACGGTTGTTTTTTTACATATAGAAATATCTCTCGTTTTGTGAAATCATCTGTTCAAAAATAGTACCCCAAATTGTAATTACTTTACATTACTAACAGGCCTTTGCTAACTTTTGTTAAATATGTCAACATCCATTACGGTTGATAATTATTTTAAATAAAACTAGTCAGTCATACGAAAGATGTTGAAGTGACCATCAAAGTACCATTTGTAAAACATGTAAATGCTAGCGAGCGAGCAACAAGTATAGACCATAACCTTATTTAACCTTGTTTGACAATGTCTTAAGAGTTAGAGTTAGTCATGCTCACTAAAAATGTTCAATCTGGTGGCGGCGTTGTGTGTCGGGTCGTTGAGTTCCCTCTAATATGGTTGAGTTCAGCGATGGCTGATCCACACGTCAACTCGTGAACGGGTGCCGTCAGGGGGGACTGGTCTGCTCGGCCTCTTTGAGACTACTTTGAGTATCATATGTTGTTTATTATCTTTACACACTCGATCGTTAACATAAACATGTTCCAAAAATAATAAATCTATGTATATTGAAATTGTAACATGAAAACAGAAAAAAAGAAAGAAAAAAGAAAAGAAAGAAAAAGACAATAAGGAATAAATATTCGTAATCATATAAAGCCCTTCAGGCGAGTAGGCGACCAAAACTGTTGATAAGAGTTTCTTTCGGCGTTTCTTCTCTGCAGTGGTCGGTTCCGAAACGCTAGTAGTCTGTAGCTTTTGAACAATTAATAAATACATATTATCTAATAAGATAATTTTAAATATGATATGACGTGTATGATGTGACGTTATAAAAAAGTGCCTGCAAAGGCCTATTTTCTGAATAAACGTTTTGATTTTGATTTTTGATTTTTGAGTACACCGTAATTGTCAAAAGTAAATTTATTCGGCCACAGGTAAATTTATTCTGGACACTGCGCATTGAGTCAACCAAGATCTCTATCTAGCTGGCCCGCAGAGGTAAATGTTGACCACACGCCGTACCTCAATTAAAAAGAAAAAAATCGAAATTCAAAATCGCTTCCTAATCACAAACCGAACATCACAAGTAAAAATGCACTTTGCTCCGTTGCAACAGGATTAGTAATTCCATGCACCCTCCGAAGGGGTGCAGGGTGCAGTGGTTAATTCGCCGGCACGTGCCGCCCCCGCGTGGGACGCGAGTCGCGCGCGGTTCCCACACTTCCAAATTATTGTTTGATCGCTTGACGCTATTTGCCGAGTTTCCCCTTTATGCGCTAATTTTTACTGTGCGTATCGTAATATTTCAGCGGTTATACAATACATTAAAAATGTATATTTTGAGCTATATTTACATATAGCTTTTCCCGTGTCTTCATTCGCATTAAATATAGCATATGTTACTCGTTGATAACGCTGAGAAGAAACATTTGAACTATTTACGTTATTTGTAAGTTTAATTTGTGTATTTTTTAATTACAAACAAACATGTAATCAAATCTTTTCTCGATTGAATAATAATATTACTTTACATTACATTCATATGTTATTTATATAGTATTTTAAAGGAATAAATATTACTATACAGTATGATAAAGTTTTCAGTAAACTGTTATCCTTTGGTAATTTTTAATATTATGGAATAGGAAACTACCCACTTAATAAAAGACTAACGCGTTGATATCTTTTATTGAAATGATTTTCTTTGCATATTACTTCCTTAGATTGTGTTTATTTATATCTAATCAATTAAAATCTTACTTCACTAAAGGATATCATAGTTATTTTTTCAATTTCGACTCGATCAATTTTCTTTCTCAAAACATAGATATCTTCACAAAACAGGTAACGTAGAAAATAATAATTTTAGTAATTAAAATAAGTGCACAAAAAATATATAATGTAAATAAATAGTTAACGTCAATCTTCATTCGTTAACAAGCACTAAAGGAGATTAAACTCAGGCGCACAATGCCCCAAGCAATAGACATCTCTGCTCATTAAAAAAAAAGTGGCGCGTGGTCGGCGCGTGCCCCGCGCACGGCGCCATAGAGCTTGAGGATTATTGGACGTTGTTGTTTATAGAAATATGAATGGCGGTGTATAGTTACTTTTAGTTAGAGAAAAGATGAAAGGCTTTATTTTATGAATTTGGAAGAATACATGTAAATATGAATAAGGATAATGGAGATAAAATATCACTTTTCCGATCGTATCTTCTAAGCACTACTTACTAATGAGAATATTATATCTTTACATCTATTGTATACCAACTTCGTTTAGCCATTTTGAAATTATTTCTTTTGGTCTAATCGTCGAGATGTATTTTGAGTGGAAAACCATCCAACAAAAAACATTATAAAAATCAATCCAGCCGCTCTAGACTTATAAATGGTGTAGTATAAGTAATTACTCGAGTTTGTTTTATATAAATAGAGGTAAAAGATAGATAAAAGATATAGATTACGTTAAAAATATTATTTAGTGTCTGAACATTATACAAAACACATATCTTAGGCAAGATTTATTTTTTATGTAGACTCTATCTCCCGCTAGTCTATTTATTAATCTTTTATCAATATAAACAACTTTTCCTATGGAACTAATGTTAGAAAATCGAAAAAAAATATATATTCCCATACAAAACTGTTCAGCCGGCCGAGAAATTTGTGTGAAAATGTTGCAATTGTTTTTGTAATTTCCAACATTAGTCACATAGAAAAAGTTGTTCATATTGAAAGGCTGAGTCGCCCTTTAAGGGGGAACAGTAGGCACAGTAGCGACGCCAATCATTTTATTCTTAATACTTTACAAATAGAAAGGAATTCAAGAATATAAACAATACAAGCCTTAGTAAATAACCTGAAGTATTTTTGGAATCATGTTTTGATATTATGAGAATCAGTCATTGAGAGAAAAAGTGATAACCGCCAAAAACGGCCGTTTTTGGCGGTAATCAGATTCTCATAATTCTCACTGATTCCGATAGTAATAAACATGATTCAAAAAATACTTCAGGTTATTTACTAAGGCTTGTATTGTTTATATTCTTGAATTCCTTTCTATTTGTAAAGTATGAGGAATAAAATGATTGGCGTCGCTACTGTGCCTACTGTTCCCCCTTAAGGATCGGACAGGATTTATTATCATATTGTATGTAAGTTCATGGCTTAACATCTTATAACCAGTATATCCTGTAAATATTTCTTAAATTCATGTCTGACTTAAAGGAAAAATATTATTATTCCCAACACTATTATTTAGGGCCCGAACATAAATTATCTAATGAAAATTATCAGTATAAAAATATAAAAACCAAATCACTAGATCAAAAATACAGGTCCCACCGAGATTTGAACTCGGATCGCTGGATTCAGAGTCCAGAGTGCTAACCATTACACCATGGGACCGCTGATGTTGTGCGCTGAAATTAGCTGTCTGGCACTAGAATCTAGCTTACAATTTCAGATAGCTTTTGTCTTTCTTTTTGATGTTATTTTAGAGGTTACCTATTGTCTTTGACTAGAGTGTTACAAGTCCTTATCCATATAGGTACGATAAAAAGATGAAAGTGCTAATGCGTAACATTTTTAATCGACTGCTAAAAAAGGAGTGTATTGATTTTTAAGTTCATGTATATATGTAGGTATGTAAGTTTCGTTCCATCATAATTTCTAAATACCTCAACGGATTTGGACGAATGGGGTACCTTTAGAATCCTTACACCCTCCCGGGGGCATAGGCTATAATTTTTTGTTGGCAAAACGACGTGTATTAACTTAACAATATTAATTTGTATTCGCCTATCTGTTAACTCAATTAATATAGGATACCAAAGAGGTATATTCAAAATTCGATTGAAATTAAAAAAAATGATGATGAGGAAAAAAATCTTGAACTCCCTGCTTCAGAAGGCACGTTAAGCCGTTGTTCCCGTCATTAAGTTATGTCAGATGCCTTGAGGAATGTTGTCTCAACTGAAACACTTACATAAAACAAAGTAAACAATAAATAATTTATTAGAGTACATACCGTAACTACTTTTTGCCCCACTGGAGCAGCATTTTTTGCCGACATAAAAGGCTACCCCAGGCAAATTAATGATGTATTAATTAAGGCGTGAAAACGTACCTATTAAGCATAGATTAAAAAACAAACTCACTTTCTCACTTAAGAGTCGCCTGGACGCGCATGTCTCCTGTCGCTACAAACGGAAAAAGGGAATTGTGGCAATATTTGATAATTTAGGAGTAAAATTAAGTATTTAATCAATTAATCTCATTATAATCTACGTACGTTTATATTTGCATACTACTCATTTACCATTGTATAGAAAAACAAGATACCCAATTGAAAAACAAAAACGTGTTAATCATAATCTTTCATGATGGGTTAATAATCAATTAGGGTTTATTAAAATAATTCGGAGCAGCACTGAGTCGTCGGGTCCGGTAAACCGTTAGTAAGCAACAATGTGTCAGCTTAACTGCTTGTCAAATATTATCCAATGACAATGGCTCATCGGACCTATAATTTAGTGCTGCCTCTGGTGATCTCATGGATCTAAGTGGGTGATCTGGTGATAAGCATTTTAGAAAAATCCCTATATTATGTGCGCTCTGTAGTTCTCCTGATAATCTAAAGGGGTTTTTTTTACCTACGATTACTTATTCGTAAGTCTAGACTACGTAGAGGTATTTACATCGCAAACATTTTCATACTCTTTCTATACAAATAGTGGCAAAATGACAAACTTTAAATTAGTGATGGACGAGTTTGATATCAATTATCATTATAATCGAGTGTGGCAATGAATCGACGATACCCAATCGATCATACCATTCGACAGCTATCGAATAGGAAGCGAACATGTGCCACTGATTGCAAACTCTACTTTTATTAAATTATTTTTACATTTGCAAGTTGGGTTACACCATTTTGAAATATAAGTTTTTATTGATGATACCTCGTTTTTAGGGTTCCGTAGTAAACTAGGAACCCTTATAGTTTCGCCATGTCTGTCTGTTTGTCTGTCTGTCTGTCTGTCCGCGGTTTTACTCAGAGACTATAAGTACTAGAAAGCTGTAACTTGGTAAGAGAATGTATATTAATCATGGCAAAAAAGTCGTAGAAAAAAATCTTGAAAAAAAATTTTTTTTTGGGCAGCTCCCATACAAGTAAAGTCGGGGAGTAATTTTTTTTTCTCACTTACCTATCGTGTGGGGTATCGTTAAAAAGGTCTTTGAAAAATATTGTGCGGTTGAGAACACCATTTTTCGATTTAGGGATCCGTTTCCGAAATATTTGGTTTTAAAGTGCAAATTTTTGTTAGAGATACGTGTCCCCCCCCCCCTCTATCTGCTAAACGGTTATATATGGGTACGTGAAAAAAATTACAGGAGTAGTATATATACTGAAGTTGAAAGGAAAACTATCAGAGCTGGGTACTAAGTGCAAACTAAAAAGTTATAGGCAACCAACTTATAAAATGTACTGGAAAATGTAAAATTTCATACAATCTTTATTGTTAGATGTTTTTGGTCGTTAAACTGTGAGGTGCGAGTGTAAACAGTGTGAACTCAAAGTTGTCATTCGCAACTACGGAACCCTATATTGCGCGTGGCCCGACACGCACTTGGCCGGTTTTTAATATTTGTTATTCATTACTTTTTGTTTTAGTCTGAAATCATTCTTACTTAATCATACAAAATATAACTACATTTAACTATATAAAGAATCTTGAAATGATGTCTTTTTTTATTTTACGATTTCGTAAACCACATTTTTTTTCTAAACATCACAAACGCACAGAGGCAGTTTCACAGGCGCACGAGTACAAGTTTAGTTTTTGTAATTCACTTTTAGCTCTTTTAACACTTTGTCTCATAAAATCACCGTAAACAAATATGAAGACGCATTTCATTTCCATAAATAACCTCGAAAAGGAAGGCTACAATGTACCTTTCTACAATGGCGTATGTAAGTATGTATCTCGAGGACTCCGTAAATTCTTTGACAATAGAAAGCCTCGTTCGTAACATTTTTTCTTTGTGTAGCCGAAGACTAAGGACGCCGTGGTCAATAGAACTTGAGACTTGAGACACAATTCCTTCTCGACATTCCCTTTTGACCTATTTTATGAGAATTTAAAGCCCCGCTAAAATACTAAGAGACGTAACTACACGTAAGCAAGATTTTATGCTGAGGGTCGAAAATATTTTTTTAAATAGGTGTTTAAATTTTAAAATGACTTTTGACCCTCGTGACCCACATAATTTATTTATATTATAAAAATAACCATTATTGTAACAAAATATAAAAACTAATATACTAGTACCTACAACAAAGACTTTTTAAATGTTCTTCAAAGTGACTGTTTTACATAAATAATTTAAGATAGCGAAGTTATGATTTATGGTTGGTTAACATTCACTTGCTCTCTTCACAGTAGTAATAGATGATCTATTTTGAGAGAAAAGCCCAATTGATATAAATAGAGTTCCAATTATATTTGCATAGGACATTTGTTTGCATGCCACATTGGCTGCACACTGACTGACTATTTTATCAACAAATATTGTATGCAACGTACCTCATGTTCTTGTAGGGTTGTCAAAAAAAGTCAATCAATGTTGAAGTAAACACTCCCGATAATTTAGTCTTGGATTTTTGGTAAGTAAAAGGAAGACCTCGAAATTGGTTGTGACTAGCGACTTAGAAGTGATATTAATCTGCTGTGATTTCATTTGAATCAAATTGATCACATCCAATAATGTCACCAAAATATATAAAAGAATTAAGACATGTTACAGTTATACAATAAAACCTTGACCGATTCCTAAAGGGGTGACTCAGCCCGCCAATAAGAACCACTTTTTCAGGGTTTAATTATGATATTGTATATGATAATAAAAGAATTACGGTATAGTATCTTGCTATGCCGTAATGCTTGAGATTCAAAATCTCCAAGATAAAATTAACAATAATCGAAAACCACAAAACACAGTAAAACCGGAATAGTTGAAAATTTTAGTTAGAGCAATTCTTACTTTCCTTTTATAAAACAATGAATGGTTTCAAGAGTTGCCAAAGGTTGGGGCCTACTTGTAAACTAATAGTATTTCGGTTCTTTCACATATTAATATAAAATCTGACGTGTGCTGACCCTAAAGCAGGGAGGGGCCAGTGTTATCGACGACTAGTGGACAGGCACTATGCGGTGGACTCATTGTGCGATAGTTTACGATGCATAATGTTATTGAGTGTTGATACTGACTGACCCCATAAAATATGGAAATCAAATCATCGTGATTGCTACTATTTTTTTTATTATGGATATAAATATAATATCTACCACGTATGATATTTCTTACAGACCTGATAGTGGCTTAAGCAAAACACTCATTTATAAAGATTGTACATGAAAGCTGTGAAAAGGAATAGATTAAACAATTATACCGGCAAGCGCAGCGTCGGACACCTACCGACCAGGTGGTTGGGTGACCTGACCAAGGTCGCAGGGAAATGCTGGATGCAGGCCGCTTCCAACCGGTCATTTTGGAATTCCTTAGGAGAGACCTATGTGTGGACTTCTTGCGGCTGAAATGATGATGATGAAACAATTATAACCACCTAGCTCATCCCCTCTTTGTTATAGTCCACATACGTTTATGAATAAAATATCAGGTACCTATCTATCTAGTAACATAAAAGTTTGAGAATAAAGCTCAAGAAAAAGAACTCTATAATCATAAAAAATAGAATTAGCACTGCAATAGGTGTGAGGCATAGATTAAAAAATCTTTTATTATGCTTCACAATAACTTTAGCAGGTATGTATGAAATTAAATTAACTTGCTCTTTATAATTGGATCACGCACGATCAAAGTGCCCCAATGTGCCCAAGTGCCCGACATTCACCATTATCATTCAATTATAGATATCGTTGACCATACCGCTTTATAGCTAACAATTAGCCCCCGACCCCGATGCAATGATCTCTATAGATGCACCATAAGGTACGCTTTGCAAAGGGGGGCACTGACCATTACTGACCAGTCGAGTGGCCAAAGAAAACAAGTGCAAGATCAACAGTTGCGCAAGTGGTGGTCACTCTTAAAATAATAGGTTTGATGAAACAAAAATAGGGACATATTACTTAATTCAATTATACATCGTTATTCTTTTAATTATCAATATCCAAATTCTGTGTGTACCACTTTGTACTTATTGATTATTCGTTTGTACTAAGTGTAGCGTTATTAGTTATTATTATGTGTAGATATCATTTAGAGAGTAATAAAAGTAGATAATTACTTACATATATAACATATTAGTCCGGTAAATTTTGGCTAAAGTCAACCCATCCTATTCAAATGATATTTTCAAATCAAACGGTCCTTATGACATCGAAAATTAGATTGGAATTTAAGGACTGGCCCTTTTTCTTTGCAATTATCACAATTGCTAAAATTATTTTAGGGTAATCGCAAATATATTGTATATCTTCGTATGATACTCGTACTCAGTAAAGCTTAAACTGCCTGGTAAAGTCATGTGTTATTTATAAGCACGAGGCAAAACCTCAACTAACTACATATAATATCCATCTTACCGTACTTCAAATTTTGATTACCAATGAAAAGCGCATAATCATAAAACTGTATCCATAAATATACCAGTTGTAACCAAACCATAAATCAAGAATTACTCAATACAAATATGCAATCGGCGATTCCACAAAATTTATAACAGTCAACATCTCGTAAATTTATAATCGAGTTCGAACAGTTAATCGAATAAGTGCTTGGGCAATGAATGGCGGTTAATGACAACGCGTGGCCAACGATTATGTGCACGCCCCATCACTACCCTAACCATTATTTTAATTCGAAATTCGGACCAAAAAATTAAAAGTAAAGTTTTGTTTTCAAATGGATATTCAGTTGAAGATGGCCGATATTTATAACAATTTTTAATGAATAAACATTTAAAAAAAATATATATATATATATTCCTTTTCAATGTCTGATAATGTTGTAAGTTGGATAACTATAACTCTTAAATTTGTGAACCCTAAGTAGGGTTTACAAGTCACAGAGTTGACTCCAACAAAACTTTCTTCATTTTCGATTAAACAGATCCCTGTGATTTTCTGTTGTAGGTGGAAGGATTGTACAAGTATGCCGTTTGGTTTAATTTTATTATTGTTTAATTCTTTCGCGAATCAAGACAAGTTGATGACGACGTTGTCCCTCTATTTTGATTGAACTACCACACCCGCAAAAACCTAATTTTTAGTTCCAGTTTGTACATACGTATAGGGTTGAAGTAGGTTTTAGTTTTTTTAACCGACTTCAAAAAAAGGAGGAGGTTTACAATTCGTCGTAATCTTTATTTTTTTTTATGTATGTTCCCCGATTTCTCGAAGACGCCTGGACCGATTTAAGAAGTTCTTTTTTTTGTTCGATAGGTAATTACTTTACAGATGGTCCCATTAATTTTTATCGAAATGTGTCGAGCGCTTTTTGAAAAAATACACAAAAACCAAAAATGTATGCCGTTTGGATTACACTTATTTCCATTTTTTTCTTATGCTTATTAAAAAAAAATTATAGGGTTGAAGTCGTTATTAATATAACACATGCCAAATTACAGCTTTCTGGTTCTTAAGAGGGTATACTAGCAGTGCGTTTTCCATACAAATGTATTCCTCTATTTTCTCACTGAAAACTGCTTCTAGAGGAACAATTCTTTTTACGTACAATCTATTACTAAAATAGGTATGTCCCTATGTTTTATTTTTTTCTAAAAACCTGTTTAAATGATAAAAAAAATTGTATAAAAACAGTAGGAAAAAATAAAAAATAGGGGCATTCCTATTTTAGTACTAGATATTATTAAAAAAGGAATTGTGGCTCTAGAATCAGTTTTCAGCGAGAAAATAGAGAAATACATTTGTATGGAAACCATATCGAAAAAATACTGCTAGTATAAGCATCTGAGCTAAACAGCGGACGAACGGACACCAGATAAGCTTGTATTCAAACTATTCATCTTGCAATAATCAAACCTTTATACATAGTTGTAAAGTGAGTCTTAACTATGTTAATCCAATATGTAAATAAATTATCTCGTTTAGCGAAAGCTTTCACGTTTCCAAATTTCTTAATAACGTGCGTCCCTAAACTTTCCAACCGCCGACAGGCGTGACGGGGCTTTTAAAAGCTTTAATTGCTTTGAATCATTTAATATTCATGCGTTTTGATTTGTGACAACCTGACAACCAACATCTGACTATGACGAATTGAGTTGACAGATTTCAAAACATTTTGTTGCATTTGTCAAAAGTTTAATAAAAAGCAATTAATTCGTTTGTTCTCTTCAATTATCTGGCTTAATATATATATTTTTTTTTTTGTTGTGGCTTAGTAAATACTTATTCCCTGTAAATTCGTTGGAAGATAATATTTGAGACGGAACAGAAAAACGATATTACAGCTGATAGCTTATTTTACATTTGAGATCAAAGCTTTTTTTGTATGCTATTCCGATATTCTCTGGGTAAATGGAATTCCACTTAACTGAGTATGCTTTATATTAATAACCTAAATATAAATTTACTTTTCTGTTACAACCTATCAGTAAGTTAATCAATACCTACCTAGATATTATCTAAAAAATAAGTTCCTAATCAGAATCAAAAGTCAAAGATTTTCATTGAAAATCGGATAAATGTATCTCTTTTTGAACGTCATATTTTTCTTTCTTGTTATTTTTAATATGTAAAATCAAAAAACTACTAGCGTTAGTAGCGACTCGTAAGAAACTATGTACCTTTATAACAGATTAAGCAAAAACACCCATTGGAACTCTATATTCTATATCTATGAGGCAGCTAAGAAAAAAAAAGGACTCAATATTTATTAAAAAGATAAAAGAATTATGTTTAGATAAAAGTTATTACACAATTGACGAGTTTTTAAACGATACTGAATTAAAGTGACTGTAAAATACTTGACATACAATACAACTAATAATTCTATATATACTCACATAAAAATGCGACATAAAACTACATTAAAAATTGCCTTATATTTAACATTAAAGTGACTTCAAATAATAAATGTTAATAAAATCTATCTAAGAAAAAAAAAAATGACAAGTAACTAATTATATAACCATAAAGAGCAATCAAAAAATCAAGTAAGTAACACATATTAAACATATATACGATAAATTACTATTATTTCTTATTTTTTAATTTTTTTAAATATAATTATATTTTTTAATATCTTATAGTACAAAACCCGTTTGCCATTCCAAATTTTATTTATGCAATGCCCGACAGGGTTCATATTGTACATATTTAATATAATTACAGTGCAGTGACATTATTGTAAGAGCTGATGTAATGTACAATACGAAACGCAATAAAGAAATTGAAATTGAAATTGAAATTAAGAACTAACAAACAAACAGCTAGAACGTAGAATATAAAAGTACTAAGTTTAAACATAAATAAAACAAATACCAGTCTCTTACGTACATTGCCTCCGTGGTCCAGTGGTTAAGGCGTTTGCCTTTTGACCCGGGCGTCGTGGGTTCGATTTCCTCGGGAAGCATACTTTGTAAAGTTGTTTCCAGTTTGGTTAGGACATTGCAAGCATTATTCACCTGATTGTCAGATAAGAAAGATGATTCCGTGCTTCGGAAGGCACGTTAAGCCGGTGGTCCCGGCTGCCATCTGGTAGTCGTTAAAGGAACCACGTCAGAGGCCGAGAGGCGATTCCGAAGAACTCGGACACCAGGGTGTGCAAGGTCGACTAACCGGGTCACCTACTCGAAATGATGATGATTGCCTAATGCACGGAGATTGCATCGAGCAATACGTAAATATGTAGGACTCCCTAAGACGCCAAATACTTGCATAATCGTGACGACGGCATGCGTAGGTTTTATTAAAAATAACTCCCTCATATCATGGGGCACAATAACTGGGGCACACCTTGACCCACGACCCAGTTTATTTTTCATGCCACTGTTATCTACCCAACTGTGAAAAGTTTGTGTTCCACTTTTATCGGTATTCCGATCTAAATGGCTTGAGCACACAATTAGCGCCTTCGTAGCACTTCGTTACAGGTAGTTTCAAGTATTCAGGAATATAGTTGTAAAAGAGCCGTTTTTAGGGTTCCGTAGTAAACAAGGAACCCTTATAGTTTCGCCATGTCTGTCTGTCTGTCTGTCTGTCCGTCCGCGGTTTTACGCAGAGACTATAAGTACTAGAAAGCTGTAATTTGGTATGGGTATGTATATTAATCATGGCAAAAAAGTGGTAGAATAAAAACTTGAAAAAAATTTTTTTTAGGGTAGCTCCCATACAAGTAAAGTGGGGGAGTATTTTTTTTTTCTATTTACCCATCGTGTGGGGTATCGTTAAATAGGTCTTTCAAAAATATTGTGAGGTTGAGAACACCATTTTTCGATTTAGGGATCCGTTTCCGAAATATTTGGTTTTAAAGTGCGAATTTTGCTAAACTCCTATCTGCTAAACGGTTATATATAGATACGTGAAAAAAATTACAGCAGTAGTATATATACTGAAGAGTAAAGGAAAACTATCAGAGCTGAGTACTAAGTACAAACTAAAAATTTATAGGCAACCAACTTATAAACTGTAAAATTTCATATCATATTTTCATTGTTAGATGTTTTTGGTCGTTAAACTGTAAGGTGTGAGTGTGAATGAATAGTGTGAACTCAAAGTTGTCATTCGCAACTACGGAACCCTACACTGCGCGTGGCCCGATACGCACTTGGCCGGATTTTTTAATGGGTTTAAAACGAAACCGTAACAATAACTTAAAGCTTCTAATGGATTTTCAACCGTTGTAAAGAAAGATAGACCGAACTCATGATTTAATTTTTGACTGCTGCTGGTGTAAAATTCGCAAATAGAACATATTCACTATCAAAATAGATTGTAGAAATAATACCGTTGGACAATGCTTAAACTTTTCTAAGTACGTGCACAAGTGATTTAAAATGACATCTTCTACTCGTCATAAAGATGAGATTTTTCTGTAACATTGTACTTCTTAAGGTTGCGTACCCAAATGTTAAAAAAACGGGACCCTTTTACTGAGACTTCCATGTCCGTCTCCTGTCTATCTGTCTGCCTGTCTGTCACCAGGCTGTATCTCATAAACCGTGATATCTAGACAGTTAAAATTTTCACAGATTATGCGTATCTTTTGTTGCTTTATCAACAAATACTAAAATCAGAAAAAAAATATTTACGGTGGGGTCCCATGCAAATGCAACAAACTAGATTTTTTTACCTTTTAATGCTCGATATTAATAACAGCAACAGGTAGACTCTTAAAATATCCACAAAATATTTTTTCGTATGTTCCCTTAAAAAAAAATCAAAATAAAATATGTATCCTTCCATACAACAAATCGTGCGCGAGTCCTATTCGCACTTGGCCGATTTTTTTATTTTCTTATTCCATATAAGCATGAGATAATATTACGCGAGAACAATTTTCTTTGCTACTGCGGCTACGAGCGCCTACGCTTGCTACGAATACATGGGTCTACGAACCCGTAGACGTGGCGTAGGCGGGGCTACGAACTTGAAGTATCGGATCGGTCACGAGTCACGACGACGTTTTTTACTTTTTCCTTTCATAGTTATGTTTTACTCGTATTTTAAATTACATACTTTTTTTTAAAGTACTCGCAACTCAGACGAGTTTCTATTAATAAAAACTACGATCTCTGATTTACACGAATTTCCGGTTGCGTTTCAGCAAGTAACTTTACTACTGTAGTTTACGACTATTCAATATTAACTCTTTCAGCTTCCGCTCGCGGCTACGCTCTCATTAGTATTGAATCCTCGTAAACAGTACCTTTTATAAGATGACCTATCCCATATCCTTATTTTCACCTCAGACAACGTGTGTGCAATTCTCATGATAGTTGGCTCAGTAGAAATCGTAAAAAAAAAAACAAACTCACTTTCATTTGGTTTATAAGTAGGTACTAAGTACTTAGTAGTTTAAATAAAATTATTTTAATACGGTTTTTATCGCGTTTATTACATTATTTATACACCTAACGTTTCGAGCTCTTTACAGTGATCGTGGTCGCAGGTAGACTAAGTTGACATTTGTCTAGTATTTTATAAGAACTGCAAAATCTACCGCCTAAAATATTTATTGATAACGTTCCGGATGTACCTACGCAGTATTGGCTCACGTCACGGTGTCTGAAGGTCTTGCAGTCTTCTGCTTAGCTTGAGATTTGATTAAATAGAAAACAGATACATTCCAAGAATGCTTCGTGAGGCTATTGAAATTAAAAAAAATCCTAATTTCAATAGAGAGGATGGTTGGCAGTTACCACCAGCTTGGGATCCAGTCGTCAATTTAATCAAATCTCAAGCTAAGCAGAAGACTGCAAGGCCTTCAGACACCGTGAGCCAATACTGCGTACTTCCGGAACGTTATCAATAAATATTTTAGGCGGTAGATTTTGCAGTTCATATAAAATACTAGACAAATGTCAACTTAGTCTACCTGCGACCACGAACACTGTAAAGTGCTCGAAACGTTAGGTGTATAAATAATGTAATAAACGCGATAAAACCCGTATTAAAATAATTTTATTTAAATGTGTAACAATCGCGAAAACATAAGAAAACATTACTTAGTAATTGGTTTATCGTTTAATGTTTAGTAAAAACAAGATAAGTACCTACTTACCTAATTAAACAAAAGGTATCGGTACTGTTCAGGACTCGAGGACATAGCAGCCAGCACAGATTAGACAGAGTATGTCCTAAAGGAGCCAGCCCAGTCAAGTACATATCTCCTATTTATTTTGCTTTGAATTAACGCGAGTTAAGTCGTAGAATAGAATAGGACAGAGTAGAATAGGACCACTCCAAGTCTTCCCGTGGATGTCGTAGAAGGCGACTTAGGAAACACAAGCTAAACAAAGCTTATAAATATCAAAGAGACCTCTCCAACCCGTCTGGCCAGCGTGGAGAGTGTAGGCCAAATCCTCTGACTGCCCTGGCTAATATTATGGCTCTGCGGTGGTACAGAGAGGGTCGTGCTCCTGCAGTGGAGACTAAAAGGGACCTGATGATGATGATGATGATGAGTTAAGTCGTGCCGCAATAGACAGAAGTCTTAGTTCACCTTGCTGAAATCACATTTGATATTTGAAAATTTTGTAACAAAAATGCTACTAATGCCATCTATTGACTGGCCTTACACGCAACACTCAAGACAAGATGACTGTCACGCAAGACGTGGTTCGAAAATTTGCCACTGAGTGGCGCATGGGTCTCATGACATATATCGTTTTTATTATTGTTGCAAAGCTTTCAGTAATCAAATCATAAAGTCACATCGTTTAAAATATCTTAGAAAATATTTATTGAACAGTATTAAAGTTTTTTCCTTATTTGTAACAAACAGAATTCGTTTTGTTTCTCGAACTTGATTTCTTGATTGATGTGACATTTACAGCTGACACTTGACATTTGGTAATGCGGACTAGTGATTGTTGAAAATTGCAGATAAGCCTGAGAGCGCGTAAATACGATCATATTGTATTGATTTTAGCCCAAATCAACGTAAATGTGTGTTTTACCGTCAGCCAGTCCTCATGTGGGCCTAATTTGCTAAGGGTGCCGGCGTGAAAGTCAGCTAGATGTCCACACAATCCAAAACAATGCCGATGATCGAGTTAAAAGTTTACGTGCGTGTGGTGGCTCTCGTTTTCTCCGTAAGTATTGTAAACAGAGTAATGGCATATTGTTTTCTCAATATACACACGGTAACCTGGTTTCCGAGACGGAAAGTTTTTGAAAACTTAGTCAGTGTCAGGTCAAATATTTATGTAAGAAATCCTATTAGATATAGTAAATATTTTGCTAATTAATCAACAGGAATAAATGCTTTATCCAAAGTAACTACCCTCTTAACGTATTTTGGAACTAAACACTTAAAAACTTGAATTAAAAATGCTATTTTTATGAAAAATAATAATTTTATTAATATTAATGCATTCATACTACACTTAGCTATCAGAAGTTTAAATACAATTTTAATGACTTCATTGAGTAATGTTTGATTTAGATATAAATTAATCTCTGTGAGCATATTCATATTCATTACATTGATGAAATGCAAATAGTGCATTTACTATGTGGTATTCAACAGCATACAATACAGGACATCCATAAAATAATGAATAATAAATTTTATCATTAATTAAGTATTATTAAACCATGCAGAAGACTTATTCTATATTGAAAAATCTATATTTTGAAAATTCTATTGTTTCACTTTATAGGTTTTTTTATTTAATATATTTATAGGCCAAATCCTCTGACTGCTCTGGCTAATATATAGCTTTTGTAGTACAGAGAGGGTCGTGCTCCTGCAGTGGATATTAAAAGACCTGATGATGATGATGATATTTATGGAGGTTGAATTCCCAGTTTCCCACTCAACATTTTCACTGCATAAAATGTGTCTGAAGCAGAGATGTTGCGGATACCTTTTGTATACCTAATAAACAAAGTATGTTTACTCTAAAGTTATTAATATAATACTATAATTATTCTGCTTTTTCTCATACAAGATAATAAAATTTTACTTCTCAAAAAAGTTTGACTGTGAACTGATGGATTAAGTTTTTAATTTTTACCTGTAACTCTCTGAAATTAATAATATATTGGCACCTACCTAAAATACCATTCCTGAAGCCGCCGCTGTAATCAAAAATCAATGATGAAAATTAAAAATCTGAAGGTTTCAGAGGGTAAGGAAAAATTATGTTGACCAACTAAAGGTGAAGGCTGGTGACTGTCTTTTTCTATCATGCAAAGTAGAATAAAACCACTCCAAGTCTTCCCGTGGATGTCATAGAAGGCGACAAAGCTTATAAACATCTAAGAAACCTCTCTAACCCATCTGGCAAGTGTGGAGAGTGTAGGCCAAATCCTCTGACTGCCCTGGCTAAAATATGACTCTGGTAGAACAGAAAGGTCATGCTCCTGCAGTGGAGACTAAAAAAGACCTGACGATGATGATGATGTTGTATCAAGAACTAAAGATTAATGCAGAGGATAGAAAAGTTTGGGGCATATGCCATCAACAGAGCAACAAAATAAATAAATAAAATAAATTAAGCTCTTAAATAAGTAGAAGATATAAAAATCTATGCAATGTAATTGGTGAACCAAGTAAAAAGATGCCATACTCTGGGTTCCTCCTCGGTACGAGTTTTAAAATCTGTTTTTTATATATAAAATTGTATTGATCTGATTTATGAATAATTATAAACTATTTAACATAAAAATGTGTAAAGGGTTATGTTTCAAATATGTGCAAGTGCTGGTTTTAAACCTGAATGCAATAAAATAAGAATTATCGCCGTTAAAAATATCTAAGCATGTTTATAATTTTTCAGATATCTGCAACAACTGCATTTGTGTTCGCCTTACTCCGTTTATTATATCCCGAGTGGTTCTACTTAGACCCTTTAGCAGGCAGCGATGTAGGTAAGGTTCATCAACTGATTCAGTTATAATACAAAGATATTAACATCTTTAGTTTTTAAGGGCGGCCAGCCCGTCTATCTTTTCATACAAACGCTCGTACGTGATTATAGCGGTGTAACAAATCTTTCTTTGACGCTTTTCAACTAATAGGTATCTTGTGCACTATATCTAGGTTTCTATAAAAACGCGAAATCAAAATTCGAAAAAACAACTTCAGTATTAGCCTCCATAAATCCGCTTTTTTGCACAAATTTTATGTGAACTTTGGACGCTTATAATATACTCATTAATTATAACAGTAAAGAAAACATTTATTTAGAAACCTTGCAAATGTAATGGAGATTCTAAATGTTAAACGTTTTATTCATAAACTTGTAAGGCTTACTAAAAACACGTATTTCTTGAAACAAGTTTAATGAAATTTCCGCACACTATTTTTCGTTCAATGCCTTCGCGTACTCACTAGCTTGTTACCATGTAGTAGTAAGAGGTGTGCGGGGAACGAGGGCAAGGGGCTCTTTTCGCTTTGCCTCTTTATGTGACATTGCGCTGGACGGAACAATCTTTTCGACCATGCTCGCGTTGACGATGGTCGGTCGGGGAAGGGCCCTCTTAACTGTATATCGTTCACTATGTTACAATCTGCCTCATTTTGTCGACATGCTCTTCCTGAGTGTATAGGTACCTACTCAATCTAAATAGATTTTGTTAAGCCGACTTAAGGCTCCTACACACATGCCGGTGGCATGAACCGCCAGCTTTTGCAGTGCTGCTTGCGACTGTACCTTACCAGAACTCAATAACGCACAGCACGCGGCTTAGCAAGTTAAAAAATCTATTATGAGAGATTATACATAAGCTAGCAGTGTGGTGTGTCTCAATCTTTTTTGGTGGTATATTCTACTTGGAAAGCGAAATATGTATTTAATGGATCCTTGATCTAATAAAAGCTGGTTTATCTGTAATGAGGCATTGTTTTAAGTTGTGTCTCCTTATTGGATTCCAATAATAACTATTAGAACGCTCTGTTATCTAGGTAGTTTTGAATACGTAAGTTACGAAGTTGGGTAATTTTGTTTTTATTTAATTTGACATAGATATAATTGACAAGCTCTTCGCATTCCGCTACTAATAATTACTTTCTAAAATATCTTTTTTACATAAAGACCAGTAGTTTCACGCAGCCCACAGAGGCTTTGCGTCCAGGTGCTGCGTAAATGGACAAAACTTAAAGGGGTATTACATCTTCTAATAGTCAGTCACTGACGAGAAGGACGCCGCTATACATAAGACACGCAAAGAGACATCGCTATACATGTCTGACATATTGCGGCGTCCATCTCGTCGGAGACTGAATATCGGAAGATACAATAAGCGCTTTACCTCTGTAAGAGGTTAAAATTGTGAAAATTATATAGGTACCTAAAAAAAGAATTATCTTCCTCAGCCATCCACTTCTTCATTTCCGGGCTGATGGTGGTGTCGAGCGCCATCGGTTTCCTGAACTCGTGCGTGGTTATGAACCGCAGCGGCACACAGAACGCCGGCCGGAACATCACCACCTGGCTGCTGCTGGACTCGCTGTTCGAGACCAGTCGGGTCGTGTACGTGTTCATCTGTGAGATAGTGCTAAAGGGAAAGGGTTCTCTACAACTGTACGAACTGCTTGTTAGCGCAGCACAATACTGTGAGTGTATTTTAAATATTTTTTGTAGGTCAACGAAAATGACTATAATTGAGACAGATTGGACTAAAAACTCAAAGATACAGGTTGAGCTGAGCCGGACGGAGTTTGAACCAGTGGCGGCTCCCCTTAATGAACTCATGCGGCGCAATACCAGTTTAGGCTTAAAATATACTCAAAAATAACATTGATATAAATTAAATAAATACCTAAGCAGTTTCACTAAAAGTATTTAATTTTGTGTCAAATGATAATCAGACATGTAAATAATGATATACGTATTATTTTCGCTTGACAAAATAATCTGCCGTGCGCCGCTCCCTGTGCACTCAGCGCGCCCGTACAGCTACTATAGAAAACGAGACGGAAGATTAGTAGGGAAGTCTATATAATAAACCCTGGTTTCAGACTTTGAACCCAAAGTGCATTATGGTAGACTTTACTAAAATCGCATCATAAACTTTGCAGAGCTAATCGCTAATTTAAACTGATCGCTAACTAAAACTTTTGTCTACAGTGAATAACGTTTTGATGATTGATAACTTCAACATCCATTACGGTTTACATATAGTCAATCAGACGAAAACCGCAATGTGTTTTGAAGCGAAGATTATACCTATTTTTTCTTTAATGTTTGTAATTTTTATTTTGTCAAAGTTAGTGTTTTTTTTTAAATTTATTTATTCACAAACTTAGTTCTATTAACATATTCATGCTATTGCTAAACTGCTCAGCAGTTTAACGGCAATTTTTTTCTACATTTTAACTTTATTTTAGACCCGCTGGTCTGAGATTAAATAAAAAATGGCAAATAAGTTGCTTTATTTTCAGTGCTGGACAGCTTCCTCTACTGCCAGATGATCCTGCGTCACTAACACACGGCGAAGCGCCCCCCCATCCCTTCCAAGGTTTTTGCAGGGTCGGTGACGTCACGTAGCTAAGGCATGGAGTAGTAGGGTTGCCAGCCAGTAGAGACATTTGCATAGGCTTTTACACGACGGCCCCAAAACGAGTGTAATGTTATCAAGGTTCATGTAGATATGTTCCTTTATTTCGTAATAACTTCAAATGTATGAACAGATTTGGATGTATGTTAGAACTCTAAAATAATGCCACTGAATATATTTTTCAAGGCAATCGTTTAAATTGTTACTTTTCAATGAAAAATACCTTGTTTTCCTAATACCATGGGTGAATAAAGATCGAGTTGTTTTTTGTTTTGCTGAATCTCTGCTTTAATTTTTGCGTTGTTTTACACACCCTTATCGTAAGCTCCTAATCTCGTTACAGGCTGGTAACTAAAGAGATTTCGCCTTCATACAACAAAGTGAAGACAAAGCCTTTGACCTTTACGACGTTCCGTATGACCTGCCTCTTTCCATACTGTATGTATGAAAGAGACAGGAACAGAAAGAGTAATTTGCATTTGTCTTCCCTTTGTTATAATAATATGTAAGTGATATCTCCATAAACTGTAATCTTCTTGCTGGTAACCCCAACAGAGTGCCCCATTTTCTATCAAACACAGTACAGCTCGCTAACTGAATAATTCGATGACAGGAAGAGTACTGATATGCCCGGCTATTTGCATCAATGCGAATGAATTGACGACGATTTCGAGTACAGTCGCCTACACATCGTCTTTTCATCGTTGTCATTCATTCAATTTCACTAATAATAGAATTGGCCCTTCATCCTAAAACTATAATTTTTAGCCCCACCGAAATTGCAGCTCTTGGGGAAGCAAACAACTAAATACATACGACTGTTTGATAGAATGAGGCACTCTTCCTGGATAGTAAGAAATACGTACAGAACGGCCTTAGGTATGATAATAACATTTTGTTTGAAGCATATAAGCCACTTGCAATGGCGGTAGGAAGGAATATTTTGTAAATATTTCTGTAGTTTAGATGATAGTCGTTTTTCACTATTTTCGTCACAATATTATGTGCAATTTACTGGAATATATTTAATGAGGTTCCACAAAATAATTTGAAAAATGACGTACGTTATGACGATTGCCGATAAAAGAAATGATGTCCAACCATTTGCCATAAATAATGGATGAAAATAAATTTAAAAGCCAGCATTCTTAGATCTATGAAATAGTGATTTTAATTGCAGTTGATTTTCAAGTACTGGGTGCCTAGTCTTGTTTACCGAAATTGTAATATAGTTGCATCATTATGTCAGATGCCTTTAGACGGCTTGAAAAATCTGACACCAGTGTTGGCTACTTACACACGAAAAACAAACAATTACTGTAAAGAAAGCTTTAGATTCATACATATTTGTCCCCCACATGTGAGACAGACGGGAGAGACAGGGTCACAGACTGTTGCCACAAGGCCACAAGACTCAATGGCCACGCATGAACTTAGTTTTATTGCAAGATATTGTCAACAAAATCAGTATTGTTTAAATAGTTTCAGCTTATTTTGTCGAGCCTCATTTTATAATGTAAAACATTTATTCCTAGGTTATAGACAGTCGTACTGTCAGATTCCACTACAGCTGTGATTGAATCTTAGGATAGTACTCGAAGCAGGTATTTAAAGTAATTCTAAGATTGTTTAACATCCCAAAGATGTTTAATTTTATTTAAACTATAGTGAGATTATTGTAATGCGGTTTACTCGTGTGTCACAAGTTGATGTACCGCCTTTGTCTAATTAAAAAAAAAATGTTCGTGGGTTTGAAACTAGTTGGCCCGAGCTGCCCACGAAGTAATCCGTATTAGGAGCAGTGTAATGATTAGTTTTAGCTGTGAAACGTTTGATGAGTAGGTATTACGGTAGTCTGTTATTTTTATTGTAACTTATTATAATTTATGTGTGTATAATGGACAAAAAATGAATAAGTTTGAATTGTATCTGTGTATATTGTGTACCTCGGTGAAGATTTCATATATATAGAGAAAGGCTGATAAGAATGAACGATATTTATGTATTCCAACGTTTTATAAGGATTCACAACACGGCTATGCATTGAAGTTGTTTTCTAAAACATTCGGAATTTTAAGTAATCAAAAAGAATGATCTCACTTTACATTATACAACACAAGATTTTTTTATCTTCTGTTATTATTTAATGGCTGATAGACACAAATTGAAGCTTATGTATTTTATTTTCAACTTATACTTTACTATGCACTGATATTAATTATTATAAAATGTAGCATTAGCTATTTTAGTATGTCGTTAGACGCGTGGCATGTTCACCACAGAAGTCATGTCGCAGTTTTAGTTTTTTTTCTTCATTCTCTGAGAAATCTTGTTGCGAATAAGTAATTTATTCAGCGGGCGAACCTTGTTAATTTTGCCAAAAATTGCCATGAATTCTAAAAGTTTTATATCAAATTTTAAACCAGGACTGAGTTAATTGTTTTTTAAATATAAACACTTCTACGTTTATTATAAATGTGTTGTTTTATACGTATTATAAAATTATTATTCTTAAATAATACTAAAATTATACTAGTCAAAATTGTAACTCCTAATTTTAAGGATGTGATTGGGCAATGAAACAAATGTTTTGAGTTTTATGTTTTAATCAGTGAGTCTGTCAAAAAATATAATGCGTACAGCTATCAACACGTCAACAGGCTACCGCTGCAATGTGCACTCACACTACAACAAACTATACAAGCTTCCAACGGCACACGTATGCAGTTATTTTTTTTTTTCGGTAATCCTGGGATATTACATTAGAAAAAAAAAGCACCAGTACGTTGCAATTAAACTTCTCTAAATTTAACTTATCCCTAATGGCGGTTAAATAAAATTTTAAGTTGTATTTAATTTAAGATTCAAAAGTAGAACTTTTAACGCTTACCAAACCATCGCGATGAAACAATTTTTTATGTACATAAAAAAATCTAAAATCTTGACACCCGATGTATATTGTAAATGTTTACATTAAAGCTATGCAAATAATTTAGACACACAAATAATGCCTTGATGACAAAGACATTTTTACGAAGCTCGACAAATATCTAATTATGACTACATCTTTGGACCAAATCTATCACAAGTACCTATATGTGTCAACTCCTACACAATCCTATTAGCTTCCTAATGAGAATCTAACGAGACTAGAAGACCGACATAAAATTATTATCACTACCCGATAAATAACCTAGGAGGTTATTCTGGGGCCTAGTCTGGTATGCCGTTTGGAAAAAATGAATTGTTATAATCTAGAAGCGAACCTATTTTGCTCATTAACATACCAACAACTGTCTCGTACAGTCGCCTGCAGAGAAATCTGACCCCCCTTACAATTTAAAATTTATGCGTAGGGGAGTCAAATTTCTCTGCAGGCGACTGTACCAAACCCGTTGATGCGTAAATCGTAAAATAAAGTAGCTACTGAGTACTCTTCCGCGTTATACCGGCCGACTTAATTCACTGTGCATACGTGTGCCATTGGACGTTATTACAAATACAATGAACGCTGGCGTCGACAACAACTAACGAACGTCGACGAACGGCAACAACTTGTTCAAACCTTTGTTCGAACTCCAACCGAGTCATGAGAACGCACTGATATACTCGATTAGGTCAAAGACTATGTTTCATCCCGGAGAAAAGTACTGTTCCCGAGGGAACGATATTAACGCGAGCGTAGTCGCGGGCGAAAGCTAGTACCCTTATAAATTGAAATAATTTCAAGATAATGCACAGGAAACTGAACTATCCCAGGGAGCGGGCACACTAATTTTTGCCCAAATCTAGCATTGTAAAAAAATCCCTGATCTTTTGTTCTGTTTTTTATGCAATGTTTGTATATGATCGTGTTTCCTCCGTAAGCAACTCTAGAGATAATATTATAGCTATTGAGTTTCACCAAGACTAAGCGCCCAGTTGGTTGGTTCGTTTCAGAAGTTTACTTGGAACTTCTAGTCTAATTCACCCGTATAAGAATGATAAATGTGGAAAACTAAGTTTGAAATTCAGAATTCGTATTATTTATTGACTGAAGTATATCAGTGCGTTTCCACTATATTTACAAACGCTGAAAAGACTGTTGGTTGATAGTTCTAAGTTTATTGACTACTCAGCTTCTCGGTAGAAGATGTAACAACTCTTGTTCAGTCATCTGACAATTACAGTATTATTTTAACATTCGCTCTCCTTTAATTCCTATTCCTAATCTACCTCCAGTCTCAAGTTTGTTTCACTTCTACCACTCACTAGTTCTATCACGGAAAATAAAATGGATACGGCGTTTCAATACAAATCGAATGTACTTTCAACCTTAGTGGTCAATTTCTTAGACTGAATAACTTAAAAATATTTTTCTAATCGCGTGTTTTCAAAGATGGAAATCTGGTCCGTCAAAGTCAAAACCGGTTCCTGAAAAAGTTTCGGATGGTCTCTGCATAGGTTTTTAGGGTGGCTCCCCCTTTTCTAACGGAAGCTATGCATATTAATATTTCTCAAGCCGAGTGGCATTTCTTAATGCAGCAATGCGGGGTATGCATTGTACTTTACTGTACCCATTTTTCTTTCTGTGATCGAAGCTCCACTATTGTAAGTAAAGAAATAGCAAGGACGAAACGTTAAGCGCTGCAGCTAAGCAATTTATATGTACGTATCTTTTAATTTACCCTGTACATTTGTAACCGAAAATACTCCAATGTACGCATAGGCCGATTTTTCACACTCGTTGGAAGTCAGCGGCAAACTATCGCCGTTGGCTCCTAATATTGTTAATAAATTACGAAAAATATTTGTTACAATAAATATGGCTTTATACGATGACAATTTGTTTCAATTTACAATATCTTAAAAAAATATTTTGGCGTCATTGCAGACGAGCTACTTTTAGCATCGAAGACTAACAATGTGTTTCAGCGTGTTTAACCTCGCACATTTATGCGCAATACTTCGAATGATTCAAAACTGTCTAACGCACAGCTCACCATCAATCATCACGAAACAAATCACAACAAAAATTAGTGAACATATTGTATAATATTTTTGCTTCCACGCTACCATGGAAATCAACCTCAGTAAAGATATTTCAAAGCGTTTTTATTCGTTTGATCGTGTCTACAATTTTGTTAAGACTGAAGTCGCTGGTCGCCGATGCAAAAGTAACGTGTTTGCTCCGACCCGAGGCTACATCTCGCTAAACACAGATTACCAAATTTTCATGGCACGAAACAAAAATATACTCTCCTAACGCATACGCCAAATAATAAAGTTACAACTATTGCTCGGAGTACGAAAATACTATGTTCATTATAATGGCACTTCTAAAATTTTGTATCTGAATATATTACAATAGGGGAAAGCTAAATTTTTATACTATAGCAAAATACATTATATCATTCTATCTCTCAAAGCCACTGTCGCAAGTCACACGCAAACCAAACTGAGCTTTATTTCAATTCATCTAAGTCCATATTAGAAATGCATATAACTCGTATATAAAACGTCGAGTAAAATTTAATATAATCTAAATAATTTGTGATCCTTTTAACGTCAATTTACATTGACACAGAGTCGAAAAGGGTACATATTAAATAATTAAATATATACGGACAAATCACACAGATTGAGCTAGCCCCAAAGTAAGTTCTAGACTTGTGTTATGGGATATTAACTCAACGATACTATATTTTATAACAAATACATAAATAGATAAACATCCAAGACCCAGGTCAATCTGAAAAAGATCATTTTCCATCTTGACCTGACCGGGGATCGAACCCGGGACCATCCGTGTCGCAGGCCGGCGTTGACCGCTGCGCCTGTTTCCGGCGGCGTTGACCTATCTTAGCACTTTGTACGTATGTTACCCATATATAGCCGTTTAATTATTGTATAGGTACATTATGTTGATGGACCTATACTTTTTGACATATTTTTCTTTCGAGTCTGCGTTAATATAAATTGACGTACACCGAGATTAGTAAGGACAGAAGGACCTACACAGGCCACATCGTAAATTCATTCTCACAACCCACTACACAATACGAAATGTACAATTGAGTGAAATCTTATTTAGTAAGTTAGATATAATACAATATACGAGATAAACTGAGATCTAAATATAAGGAACTAAAATTATACACGAGAACCCAGTACACATTTAAGGAAAAGCAATCTTATGTCAAAAATACATCCATACGTGAATGTTGAAAAAAAAAAAGGATAGCTGGTCTGGTAGAGGTATGTATAAGTAACAGGTTATGTATGAGCAATAATAACGATACAAGTTTCTTACGAATAAAGTATTACGTAACAAGATGGTAGCATCGATCGAATAAATAATTTATTCGATACAGTTCTTGCTGCTTTTAATATGGTCTAATTAGCAGCTAATTAGACCATATTAAAAGCAGCAAGAACTGTCAAAATATAATCCAGAGTTTCAGTGCTGCCATCTGTTATTAACAAATGAAAACTCTAATTTCTTCCTTTTGTTGCTTTTATTCGCTAGCCAAGTCTCATAAGCCTAATGTGTACTGGGACCTAGTGTTGTAAACCGAAATTGACTAAGTAATGATAATATTGTAGATCTCGTGCGGTGTGATCTAACTACAAACAATATTGTCATGAATTTGAGACTAAACAACGACGGAGACTATATTTTCTCTCCTCTTTTAAGCACGCACACATTAGGTACTAAATAATGTTATTACACAAGTATATTACGTAATTTGATATAGGATAATCAATATGATGAATCAATGCCTAGAAGTTTATTCTAGGCATTGATTCATCATTATGAGGGAAAATACAGTCTGAAATATCTGGGCGAACAAAAGTTATTCATAAAACATTTTAGGTATCAAGGTAGCTATACACAGTGATCGGAACGTAATAAGTGGACAATACTAGCGCAGTGATACCTACGCCACGCATACGGGTACGCGCTTTTCAGCGGCGGTATTATTCACTTTTGCGAATTTTTACTCGATGTTAAATATACGTTTCGACCACTGCTTATAAAATATCGCAACCCAGCGAAAGGGTAACATATGAAACTGAACCGTGTTACATAGATACATATGGTAGGGATAACCATCAAATTACCTTACCGTACCTGTATATAATGTCATTGCAAAAAGAGTCTAATGAACAGGGATTAAGACACATATTCAATAGTTTCATCTCGCGTCGTGACGGATGGTAATATTAAAACGAAAAACGGTTACCTTACCATGTAAGTATGATAAAAATGTTCTTCAATCAACTCTACATTAATAAATATAATACACCCAGAAGCGTCGTCGGTATACCTACGGGATATGTTTAGCGTCCTTACAACTAGCCTACTTTACACTACGATAACAACCTATATTACTCTAGACTACGCTACGGAGATGCACTCCGTCTTGTCAAGTCAATAGCCCCCTAAAAGTAGTTTTTGAAGCAGAACCCTATTATTTTAAATTTGCCACAGGTAGGATTCGCACCCATTTTGATCACATATTTCTAATTTTAATAATATACCGAGCATTGTAATGCTTTTTAAAAACCATTTAAAAGATCCTTTCATTTTATTAACAGCCTGAAAATTTTCCTACGCATTATAACCGCGCGCACAAAGTTTGCCGATGACAGATTGTACCAAAAATTACAATGTCAGTGTCATGAAATACATGTTGGCAATACTATACAAGCAGCCCTCCCCGGGTGCGCCCGGGCATGTATTATACCTATAAATCTTTCTCATGAATCACTATCTATTGGATAAAACCGCATGAAAATCCATGCAGTACTTTTTGAGTTTATCGTGAACAGTCGCGGCGGAGGACTTTGTTGTATAATATGTATTTTAGTTGGCTACTCGATTAAAACGCCTTGGCCAACCATTTTAGTTAAATTTTAAAAATCTATGTTTTTCGTTCTAATATTGGCTATTGCTTTGGCCGCAATTTTTTTTGTCAAATCTCCAATCAATGTATAATGTAAAAAATCCTTTTTGTAACGTAAAAGCATATGCCGATCTCAAAAAGTAGGCCAAATTTTGACATTACAAGCCGTTGCTAGGAACAATATCGTTTGGCACCTCTCCTGTAGAAAGCACCTCTAAGTGATTGTAAAAAATACGAACTGCTAAAAGAATGAAGTTTCAATAATTTTATGAGGGATCAAGATTTGTAAATAGAACGACGTAAATGCACCTTATGAAATAAGCACCTAATTTAGATGCATGAATAGACAAAACTTGTCAGATTTTCATTTGACATGTTTATATTTTTTATAATATACGCAATTCATCAATCAATCATTCTTAAATATTAACCATATCGGGCGCCCAGATGCAAAAATGTTGGTGGGGGGCAAGACAAACCGCCTGGCAATCCTCCCCCGCCCTTCGAGGATTTTTGTAAAATAAGTAGCGGTAGCACTAAAGCGTTGGGTCCGGCAAACTGTGATTGAGCCACAATGTGTCAATAGTCGCTGCTTTTCATATATTATCCCATGACAGTGGCTTATCGAACTCGACGCCTCAGTGCTGCCATTTGGTGGTAAATATATTCGAAAAGTGTCATTACGCTTATTCACGGTTAGACAGGTGCTAGGACGCGTGTCCTAGAAGTTTTGCCATTGGATAGGATCTATACGATAGTATAGACCATATGATTGTATCTACGGTTATGTAGCGGCTTGAAGATTATAGCACCCCGTAGGATGTTGTTTTCAATGTATGGGTATCGTCTGATGCTGGCAGCGCTAGGGCGCGCGTCCTAGAAGTTCTGCTGGCACTAACGCTAGACATGTTGTCAATCCGGATCATATTGACATATTAATCATATAAATTGTTACTTGAAGCAGCTGTGAAGATTTTAGGTGTCTTGCCATGGCTCGGGGTGTTGTCTTCCCCTTGTAGGTATCGCCAGCTAGCGCTGTGCAGCGCTAGGGCGCGCGTCCTAGAAGTCCTGCTGGCGCTAACGCTAGAGGTGTTGTCAATCCGGATCATATTGACGCATAATTATATCAATCGTTACGTGAAGCAGCTTTGAAGATTGTAGGAGTTCTGCCATGGCTAGGAGTGTTGTCTTCACCGTGTAGGTATCGCCAGTTAGGGAGTATATCCTAGAAGTTCTGCTGTCGCTTGCGCTTGAGGTGTATGGCGTCGAGGATGGGCTGGCGTTTGCGCGTGTAGCGCTGGTGCAGCAGCTCGATCTCGGCCTCCATCTCCGCGTCCAGCCGCGCCATGCGCGCCTCCAGCTCCCCCACCGGCAGCAGCGACAGCTGGGGGAAATATATACTGATCGATGGCCCAGCATGGTCGCTTGTAGTACACAGCCGCGAATGCGGACCGGAAGCGGTCCGGAAATTGACGGAACCGCGAAACACTGTCTAGTATAATTTTGTGTGGTGTGCAAGTGTCTAGTATAATTTTGTTGGTGTGTTTCGCAAACGAAACGAAACCGAAACGGAATCTTATAACAGCGTTTCGCGGTTCCGCCAATGTTTCGTTCCGGAACGCTTCCGTTCCGCATTCGTGCTACAGGCGTATAAGAAGAAACCTACGTGGGAGAGACCGAGAGATTCGGTGTCGGTAGAATAAGTTCAGCAAAAATGTATTTTTGTATCAAGCTTGCATTATTACGACTAGCTGTGCCCGCGTTTTGTCTGCGTTGAAAAAAGTCCTTTCTCAGGCTCTAACCTATCTATATACCAAATTTAATTTAAATCGTTTCTTTAGTTTTGGCGTAACAACGAGACAAACATAAAGAATTTTTCGCATTTATAATATTAGTACAGATTATTTGTCATGACAAATCCGCCCAGTAGCATCAACAAATAAAAACCTTATTGTACTTGGGTTATTTCACTCAATCGATAAAATGTACAATATGCTATGGACTACGACAGAATACGACGATGCCAAAATGTGCAGTCGACTAAACAATCCTATGACAGAATTAGTCTGGGAAATGAATGATTGTGGTTGGAAAAGCCGAAAGCAGAAAATTTGACTTTTGAACTTTGTTTGGACTAGTTAGGAGATAAATATACTAAAAGTCCTTACCCCTGGGGGTGGCAAAGAAGGCCAAACGAGAGAGAAGAAAGATAATTAGTAGTGCTTACGGCCAGCTTCCGACTCCATCATCAGATTGTGTCCATGGTAACATAATATTGGATTATCGTCAAGCTTACACAAGAGCACAAAATTTCAGCTTAATAGGTAAAGAGTAACTGCGTCAAATTTGAATTGATAGATTTGACTAAACAGACAAACTAACAGGGAAAATTACATAAAAGCTTGTACAAGTTATATAAAATGGAAAAAACCAAGCAACACCCGACACAAAAATCCATCCATCTTGTTGACGGCTGAACCGATTTTGATAAAATAAGTAACTAACCGCATCGAAATCGTTTCACCCGATTAAGAGACACACAAACACACAGAGCGATCAAACTCTTAATACCCCTTTTCACGGGAGCTAATAAATAGAGCTACCGCGATAGCTTCGGTTTAGGCATAACATGGGCCTCCCCCCCTTCTAAATGTTCTTACGCCGCGTAAGTCCATATATAAATTTAATATATTATGTCCGTTAGTTATAAATATCATAAGTAATCAAAAATAAGCAGTTATTACGGAAGAAGTATGTTTACAATAAATTCAAGTGATGAAGTACATGAGTAATATTTCCTCCGTTGCAAAGCGCACGCGTACTATGCATAACGTAGTATCATCCGTGATTATCAATGATTGGAAGCAAACTTTTTATTTTTATTGGACCTTAAAAAAGAGCATTGACTTTTACTTGAAGGAAGTGGATAATATTTAACAGCACAAATAAAAATGACGCTTCGTGCGATTTTCGGTGGCGCTATTATTAATATTTATTTAAACCAACTTTATAAATCAGTTACAATAATTTTAACTGCTACAGTATAACAAAAACCGTAGATTAGATTTGAACGTACACTGGCATTGTGGCCGTGTGGTTCCCGGCAAAGTAGAATAGGACCACTCCAAGTCTTCCCGTGGATGTCGTAAAAGGCGACTTAGGAAACACAAGCTAAACAAAGCTTACAAACATCAAAAAGACCTCTCCAACCCGCCTGGTCAGCGTGGAGAGTGTAGGCCAAATCCTCTGACTACTCCGGCTAATATATTGCTGTGGTAGTACAGAGAGGGTCGTGCTCCTGCAGTGGAGACTAAAAAAGATCTGATGGATGGATGGATGGATGGCATTCAACATCGAACATCCATAATAATTGTCTGTGGGAAGTAAAGGTATTATTTACTGCGGCTAAGGTGGCGCGCTCTCACGCCCGTTGCACACAGCCGCGAATGCGGAACGGAAGCGTTCCGGGACGAAACATTGGCGAAACCGCGAAACGCTGTCTAATATGAATTTAATGATTTCGTTTCGGTTGCGGTGTGAGACGCACCAGACAAATTTTTACTAGACTAATTTAATAAAAAGCGGGCTTTATTCTGAGAATTCTTGCGATTGAAATTCACTTGAAATTTAAGTAAATATGCTCATTGCATTCCTAGTATTAGTGATTATCTAATCTTTGAAATAACATATTTCTGTCACTGGTTTATGGAAGGAAATACATATAAATGATTAATAAATATAGCATTAAAAAAGCTGTTAAAAAACTTATATATTAAACTTTTCTTTTCAATGATTAACGACGTTTAAATTGACGTTCTCAACATAAAGTCGATCAATTTTTGTTCTGTGACTAAGGTTGAAATCGATATGAGCTATTCCGTAGTACGTTCAATAGGAGCAGCTGATATCTTTTTCTCGATCTTAGTCTAAAGGCTGCAAAATTTGAAGTGGGACTGGGTTGGCAAGAGGGAAATATCAGAAGTGGGCTTTGGCCGCCACAGGCTTTTTACTGAATAGGTATTGACCGATGGACCGGCCACATAGACTACAGGTCTAATGATTTCTGGGCAAAGATCATCTCCTGCTGGATCCCTGATAATCCTAGAAGACTCGGTAGACCGAGAACGCGATGGCGTGATGAGCTAGATAAATTTAACAAAGAGTGGAAGGAGATAACACAAAGATATATAAAGATAAGCACAGATAAAGACCGGACTGAATGGCAGAAGTGGAGGGAGGCCTTTGGCCATTAGTGGGCACATGAGGGCACGAAATAAATTAGGTATAGCACAAAAGTTTTTCGTTTTCATGTCGAGAACATCAATTTAAATGTCGTTAGATACCAAACTATGAAAAATTTTATATACATATATATTTAAATATTAAATTAAAATTTATTTATTTCAGGTAACTACAGACCCATATATTAGACTGGAATCATTACCAGGACTTAACACGTAATTAGTTGGAATACAAACATATACACAGCGCTTGTTAATCATATCAGGGGTGTGACAGCGCTGTGACAGCGCTGTGACTTACGCGGCGTGAGCGCCAGCAGAGTGACGACGTGCAGTTGACTTACGAATTCGAAGTTGCCGTCCTCCACCAGCGCGCGCTGGAACGCCAGCGCGGACCCCGGCTCCAGCTCCGTCCGCGCCGGCGGCTCCTCCGCACTGTAACAACACAATAAATAGACATTAACGCATAAAAAAATAAGATAATAGTATGTCAAGGCTGACTGGTAAATGAAGAGTCATACTAAAGGAAATAATATACCATGATCCCATGTAACGTTAAAAAATATGAAACCAACAAAATACTTATTAATTACAATGAAAAAAAATCAAATTAGTGCACAAAGTCTCGGAATGTCTGGATACCGCGCGGTCGCTACGTTAAGGGTACGCTAGTCAGGTGTTTCGCCATACAAATTCTGTAGGGTGATGACTCCGTTGTTCGGTATCGTCTGTTTAAAGTTTTTAATTCTATCGATTTGTCTTGTCGTTATCTATGCTTGTACGGAATCATAATTGTAAAATTATAAGTACTTTAAAAGTTATGAGTCTCAAAACATTCCGTTTCAACACGTAATAGTATAAAAAGTATAAAATCTCTAAAACAAAATTCATACAAGCATAGTTTGGTTATTAAAAATTTAAATAACTTTACTTTTTATTAAAACATTCAGCTGTTTTATCACAAGATCACTTCTTCCAAACGCATACTCGCGAATTTTTAGACGACGAAGATTTAGATTTTCAACAATATTTGTGTTTGCACACACTAGACTAGTTCCGATGTGCTTATACATCGGTGTAAATAGTTCCGCACTGTTCATAACCGAGTCTATCCCTTTCTCAGCGAAATAGCACACTAATTAGCCACGTGCACCGACGAGTTCGAGTTCCGGACTAGCGCATCCTTAATCACGTGGTTCGCGTGTTGCATGACGGACGCAACGCGCGAACATTGGTACAGTCTGAAGCGAACTATAGTGCGGCTCGGATATTAGCTGCTCACTGCGCAGAACCTACCCCGCCTCCCCGCGCGCCCCGCGCAGACCTAATATTCTGTTCTGCGCATCGCCTCGCGCGATGTTCCGAGCCGACTTAAAGTTTGATTCGGACGGTACCCACTTATAATAAATAATAATAAATATATACGGACAAATCACACAGATTGAGCAGGCTCCAAAATAAGTTCGAGACTTGTGTTATGGGATACTAACTCAACGATACTCGTACTACGATATTTTATAATAGACACATATATAGATAAACATCCAAGACCCAGGTCAATCTGAAAAAGATCATTTTCCATCTTGACCTGACCGGGGATCAAACCCGGGACCGCCGTGTCGCAGGCAGGCGTGTTGACCGCTGCGCCACGGAGCTCGACCTTATAACGGACTTATAAACGCGCGCAGCGCGAGTGTCCACCCTTCTTGTTTTTATTGGATAATTTGGTCAACTTTTGAGCACCAATTTTACTGAACATAATTGAAATGAGAATCGCTCACTGAGTGTCCTCTTTAAATATGTAAAGTGATTCACCAGTCAGCCTGTATAATGTACTTTGGGAATAAAGGTCACTGAAGAATTCTAAGAACACTAAGGAGTCTGAAGATTCTAACGCTTGAATCACTCGCTCTGTTCGTAAACGCCTTAAGCACACAGCTGCGAATGCGGAACGGAAGCGTTCCGGAACGAAACATTGGCGAAACCGCGAAACGCTGTTGCACGATTTCGTTTCGGTTTCGTTCCGCTTGCGACGTGTGAGACGCACCAAATAAATCGCTTTCGCTCCGTATTCGCGGCTATGTGCTACAGGCGTTAGAATCCTGTGATTGACGCCAATTGCAAATGAAGGAAGCACAAGACACCGACAATGAGGGTCTAATCATCAATTTTATGATTAGTGGATTTTGACAGGAGTCAAAAATATGTCTCGACACAGTGTCGCCACCTGGTGGAAAAATCAGTTTTGAACACCCTCATTCATGTGTCCCCTTCATCCCAAGCGCGCAGAGCCACAGATGTTGGAACAACCAGCGAAGGGAGATTAGCAAGGTTCCCTCGCTCATTTTTAACAACTAAAGTGTACAACGTTTTGATTATAATTTTATTGTATATTTCGGTTTTCGTATAATAATGTTATGAATGCTGAAGTGACCATCAAAACGTAAGTACACCATTAGTTGTTAAAATTTGCGAGTAATTCCGCAAGCTTCCTAAAAATGATGTATTGGTTACGGCCTGCATGCAGCACCTTCCACTTTTTACGGCTAATAGGATATTGTTGTAGTTTATTATGATGCAAGTACGGCGAGCTGTATAACAAAGTCGAGGATTTTAGACTCACGAAGCGAAGCCGAGTGCTTATAAATAACCGATTACTATAATAGCCAGCTTTCTGAGTACGAGTAACATACCACGTTTCTCAATACATTTGCAATAACCATGAAACAATTAAGCAAAATTTATTGTTGTAAAGAAAAGGGCCTTGTCTATAAAATACTACATTACGATCCAAGTTTCAAAGTCATAGGGGCCGTAGTTTTAAAAAAAAAGAGGGGTTTAGGGTTGACAACCTGAGATACAGGAACCATCCTAGTTCAGGCGTCAAACCACCATACTGTCTGTTTGCATCACTTTTATATATTTTGTTATCTTGATTTATGGTAAAAATAAACGTTATAACATAAGTACATTGAGACTCACTCGAGGCCATCAGTGTTGGGCCGGCGGTTGGTGAGCGTGCCGTTGGGCGGGGTCCCCCCCACGCTGAGGTGGTTGACCTCCTTCTTCTCGAAGTGCTCCAGGAACAGAGGCCGGTACTTCGGCCGGTTCGTGTCCATGGGGTCGGTGTCGTGTCCTGTAAACATTGAAGCTTGAAATACTATAAAGATGATAGAGATGTGTGACATGTTCAGTCACCTTTCCTTATCTCTGTTTATGCTAAGAGAAAAAAGAGAGATATAGAAAAGAAGAGAGTGTCCATTATAATATTCTCTAAGGGACTTCCTGCGATTGGAATTCGAATTTTCATCTATAACTGAATTGAGACCAGTGATTCCCAAAGTAAAAAGGGGTTTCGATCCACCTAACGAGATAAAACAGATTCATGTTCATGGTCGTTTTTAAATGAGACATAACTTCATTGTAACGCTAAGTAAGTAGTAACGCTAAGTAGCTAGTAGTCTGTAGCTTTTGAACAGTTAATAAATACATATTATCTAATAAGATAATTTTAAATAGGATATGACGTGAAAAAGTGCCTGCAAAGGCCTATTTTCTGAATAAACGTTTTGATTTTTTTGATTTTGATTTTTTGATTGAAGTTGTGTAAGTGTCGCGGATGTTCTTAGCAATTTCTTATGACCTATACTTTGAAAATCGCTGTGTTAGATACTAACGCTTGTAGCACACACCCGCGAATGCGAAACGAAACATTAGTGAAACCGCGAAACGCTGTCTTGTATGAATTTGTTTGGTGCGTCTCACACCGCAAGCGAAACAAAAGTGAAACGAAATCGTTATTCATACTAGACGGAACGCTTCCGTTTCGCATTCGCGGCTGTGTGCTACAGGCGTAAAGGCTACTTTAAACCTGTTCCAGTATTACTCACGTTTCATGGTGGCGAGGTCGGCGTCGGGCTCGTTGATGACCATGGTGCCGAGGTCGGCGGCCAGCTCGGCGGCCAGGTCGGCGCCCAGCGAGGCGTCGCGCGCCGGCACCAGCGTGCCCTCGTCGCGCTTCTTCATCGTCGCCTCGAACCCCTCGCCCTGCACGGACCAAATGACAAAATGTCAGACCGACACTTACGTCTTTCCCTCGTATTTCCCTTTTTTTATTCCCAACCCACTTCCCCTTAAGTGTTTTTTGATTCTGTGTACCTGTTACATACATTTATACATTACTATTCACTTTAACATATTTTGTTTCCTTGCGAACAAAAAAAAATATTTATCTTCATTATTGTTTCTTGCCATAAACCATTATTTTGTGTGGATTTTTTTTTCTTTTTAATACTATGTACTTAAACTTCATAAGATGCCTTGTAGTGCAATGTTTAAGTGTGTTTTGATTAATAAGTAGTTTAAATGCATATTTATATTTTCAAACTTGTAATTGGCTTATTTATTTATCTTATTTAGTGTTTATATAGATACGAAAGAGCTGTAAGTTTTCCAACAAAAAAAAAATAAAAAAAAGTACAACAAGCAGATGGAATAGACTCCCTCCAGAGGTTTGCCCTGCGTGCTATATATAACTTGGTCCTTCAAAAAGCGTGTTTACAGGTATCTTTAGAGTCAGCAACGCATTAACACCTCCTCTGGTGTTAGTCCATGGGCGACGGTCCACATTCCGTCCGCTCGTTTGCCATAAAAAACACGGGTGCTAGTTTTGACACATGTGCAAAAACCACAATTATGTCCACAGGGCACGGAATGTCACTCACGCCCTACTACAAACAAGAGTAATCAAGCTATACTTATATGTATAATAAATTTATAATTACATTATTTTTTTATAGTAAGCGAAAATCGCATACCTATCAGTTCGGACTCAAAAACCGTTAAGGTCCCACACTTGGCACACTAGTGACGCCAATCACTTTAATAGTACCATGTTAATAAAATCGTATCGACATTATTCAATGGCGCAGAATAACGCAACCGACCCCAAATTAAAATATGAGTAAAATAAAGAACTTATTGCTTCTACATAAGATTTGAAATCCAATAACAACAGGACTACTGTGCTATCTCGCTTACACTACTTGTACCACTCCCGAGAGTAAACTAACTACAAGTAGTTCTTTTTTTTTGAATGGACTACGTAGCTAGCTCCAAATGAGCTTTCGCTACTTCACCGGACTTTTGAGGTGAGGGCAGAGTGCTCTCAACCTGTTATAAGGCAATCTTCACCAAAGAGTTCCCAGGAGGGACGAACCTCGGCTTTGGGCGTTGCCTGGGAACATTACTTTTCTATGAAAGGTAGCCTATATCCTTCTCCGTACTCCAGACAAGCAAAATTTCATCATGGATCATTAGATAGGGCGTAAAAGCGTAACAAACTGACTTTCGTATTCATTCTATTAGTTGGAATTATGAGTTTAAAACGCGCAAGTTTGAAAAACGTCCGTTATCGAAGATGTACTACTGACCGCCCCGAAGGTGTTGGCGTTGTTGGTCTGCGTGGCGTTCCTGAAGACCTGGCTCTCGCGGATCTCGCGCGCCTCCGCGATCATCGTGCTCAGAATGCTGGGGTGCTTCGCGTTACCTGGAATGTCAAATAGCAATGTCTTCGTTACATTCCTGTAAATAAGACATTAAAGTATAATTTGCAAAAAAAAATCTTATGATCCATAATTTCACTTCACCATTGTACGCAAAAATCATTTTTATTTGCGCGCAATATTTGAAAAAAGCACTATACAAGCCTTGGCGCCGCATACACGTACATATACATCCATTAATGCCTCTATTGCTGGCCGTAATGTACTCAATATTAAAATAACTAAATATTCAAAATATCTTAAGATGAATAAAAATTTTTACTACTATATTGGGAATAATGGGAACCTTCCACTAAGTTTTGGTTTTCGTGGTAATTTTCTATGGCGTAATAGTACATTACTGCAGAGGCCGGGAAGTAAGGGATTGCCGGACGAGTATAGTTTTCAAGGCCGAGCGTCAGCGAGGCCTTGACAATAGTTACGAGTCCGGCAATCCCTTTCCCGCCGAGGAAAGTATAGAGATTTTCTCAATAAATGTGAGGAAATTTAACTTAAAGTTACACATAAACTTACATGCCTTAAATATTTCCCCTTACTAGGTATTTGCCGGTAGTAATTTTTCCACTTTCAAGTTTCAAATTAGGCGAAGTAGGTACTTAAAATCCATTGCAGTGTTGCTTTCATCACTAAAACTCATTTTGAACCGTTTCATTTCGAATAAATAACCAACTTTGCACATATTTACCGAAAACAATCAATGTCAATCAATTACTGCAAAGCGTTAATCACAAACTACGAAGAAGATACTATTACTAGTATGCATCTAGTATGTTAATCACTACGGGTATAGTGAAAATAACAGATCTCCCGAGTTTTTAATTTTTTTATTTTCAGTTGTCAATTCCAGCAAAGGAAACAATGCCCATAGAGCCCAGTCATATTTTTCACAAAAAATTTAATAGATCATAGATTATTGTTTTCTTCTCTCGCAACGAAAATTAAGCATATTTTCGTATGATCACATATCGATATTTTAATGAAATTGTAGTTATATTCACGTATTATATGCATTTTTTAAAAATGCAGTGGTAGTAAACTGGCTGTATGACAAGTGACATAATTTACGTTACATAGATTAATTAAAAAGTTTTGAGCAGCGGCCGGGAAGTAATTTTCATACTTATTTCCTGGCCTAGGCCGGCAATGCGATGAATGAGCCAAGAATTACAAACTTCCGGTCTTCTTTTTACTACAGTAATGCCTACATTTCCGAGCATGTTTGAGAAAAATTATATTTTTCCGCCCATTAAAATTACACTATAATTATACTACCCAGAGCAGTCAGAGGATTTGGACTACACACTCCACGCTAGCCAGACGGTTTGGAGAGGTCTCTTTGACATTTAAAAGCTTTGTTTAGCTTGTGTTTCCTAAGTGGCCTTCTACCACATCCACGGGAAGGCTTGGCGTGGTTCTATTCTACTTTGCCGGAAACCTCACGACATACACTCATTTGATATACCTAATACAAATTAAAATTAGCAAATCTTTTTTATTTCCTCTGTCATGAAAATGACGATATGCAGTAAATTTAAAAAGAAAAACATTTATTTTACTTTGCATATCCATAATTGGGTCATAGGATTGCACCATTGGCCACAACTTGGCTGTGACAGATGGACGGAGAGATAGATTGATCGCACGAGTGATCGTGCCACCATCTTGAAAAATCTGTTGTATTGTACATGTTCTAGTACTGACCGATAAACTCATGTGCAAGGAGGAACTCTGCCGTGGCTCGCTCTTCAGGGTTCTTGATGAGGCACTGGCTCACGAAGTCGATGAACTCTGGAGACCATTGGTCTGGTTCTCTGGAATATACATTATTAATTTCAGTGCCTTGCTTACCGTTCTATAGCGCGGGGATTCAAAACCAAAACCTTTGCAGGCACTTTTTCACATCATATCATATTTAAAATTATCTTATTAGATAATACGTATTTATTAATTATTCAAAAGCTACAGACTACTAGCGTTTCGTAACCGACCACTGCAGAGAAGAAACTCTTTTCAACAGTTACGGTCGCCTACTCGCCTGAAGGGCTTTATATTAGAAGCAATGCAAAGTACCTAAATGCGCATGTACAGAACACAGATCCTCCCTTCTGACTGAAGCATTACATTCTTAGTTCAGGATGGATATATTATTATGCTTAAACGGACCGAAACAGTTTAAAGACCCATCACTATTTTGATTTCGCTTTCCACCTTACCCCCAAAACGTGGCCTTTGGGTTTTATGGCCTTGGACACTGTCTATCCCACAAGAGAAAGACGTGATAATTTGTATGTATGTATCTGAAACAGAGCAATAGCCCAGGCTAGGTAACTGCACTTTATTACCATTACTATCATCGGATGGCCACTTGCTAACTACATACATAGTCTAAATGTAATTTTCAGCAACCATCCAGAAAAGAGATGAGAGAGACTCATATGAGAACGAAAAATTGACTCCCAAAGCCGCCAGAATTAGGGAATTAAGGCGGTATACCTTCAAAACTTATTGACTGCTGACAATAAAAACATACCTAAATGACGGCGGCGGTTTTGTCGGAATCATGAATATCGCCCTCATTGGGTGTATATCGCCATACGGGGGCTTTCCTTCAGCCATTTCCAGCGCCGTGATGCCCAACGACCATATATCCGCGACGCAGTCATAGCCGATCTCCTGTATCACCTCCGGGGCCATCCAAAAAGGTGTGCCGATCACTGTGTTACGCTTTGCCATCGTATCCTGAAATATTAAAATAAAACTTGCTATAAGAACCTTCAAGATATCCCCTGATTTTCGATGGCCCTAAGCAATGACTATAGATGGATCGACATAGGATGAGAAAAATAATTTTGAATGTCCCCCCGTGTTTATTAAAATGTTTCCCGCCGTGATGTTTCTGTGTTCCTTTCGCCGCCAGTGCAGATACTCCAAACCCTTGAGCCTGTCACATAGGATGGTCGTCTTCCTTTATTAAGCCTTAATTTAAAGAAGAGGTCCACACTCACCGTCAATTGTCCAGCCACGCCAAAATCCGCCAACTTCGCATGTCCCTCCGTGTTTAACAAAATGTTTCCTGCCTTGATGTCTCTGTGTATCTTCCGCCGCCGGTGTAAATACTCCAAACCCTTTAATGTGTCGCAAAGAATGGTCGCAATCTCGTCTTCTGAGAGGGTCTTTTTTCGAAGCCTCATGATGTCTGATACTGAGCCTGCTCCACAGTACTCCATGACGATCTGGAAACGATATAATAAGATAACAATTCTTAATTGCACCAGGAACAATTAATAATAATACATAACAAAAATATTGATTACCGCCTAAAACAGCCGTTTTTGGCGGTAATCAGTAATTCTCTTAATGACTGATTCTAATAATATTAAAACATGATTCCAAAAATGCTTCAGGTTATTTACTAATGCTTATATGATTTACATTCTTGAATTTTATTCTATTTGAAAAGTGTTAGGAATAAAATGATTGGCGTCGCTTGTGTGGCTAGTGTGGGCCCTTAATAGGTACGTAGTTTTAAATCGTTTTATGTACATATCACAAATTTCTAAGCTCACAAGGTTGCGTATAATAAAGGCATATATGGAAATAAAATAGACATATAAACTATTATAACGCTGATTACACCAGATTATAAATATATAAATCACATGATAAACAAGATTCTTTGATTATTCACATCAAAAGTTATAAAACCACGGCATGATCCCAGTGTGGGGACATCAGCGTGGAAGGCGACAGTAACCACTTACCAGCAGGTGGATCGTCCGCTCGTTTGTCAGCTAAGATATGAAAAAGAATTACATTAATTTATTATTACCATTTCAATTAAGAGCCACGTTACACAAAATAATCTTTATTCAGATTTCAACAATGAAATGGAGATTTTTTATATTTTTTATAGTTGTTTTTATGCTCTCACAGTGCTTTTCTGATATTCTATTAAGATATGGAAAAAAATCTGCCTGCGTCTGCGAATAAGTATTTATTCGTATACCCGCGTAGCTTTTTTCCCCATGTCTTATTTCTTAATTTAATAAAAGACTTTTTTTTAATTACTATTTAATAACCAAAGTTTATAGCCTACCTGATTGCAATTGGTCACTGTCGCCTAAGAGCTTAGATTGTCACAATAAAAAAATATGCAGAATGTCTGCCCTAAGTTAGACGGTATTTAGTAACTACTCAGAGTGTTTCTGTGAGATGATTTTCTACAGTAATGAGGATGTTCTGAAATGTGGCGGCAGCGCTGAGACATAGGGTCTGGTAAGCTGTGATTGGGTCACTTACAATGTGTCAGTGGTTGCTGCTTATATATTATTTTATTATTATTCAATGACAGTGTCTTATCAATATATCGCCCTGCTGCATAGACTATGAGACCAACACAAATGCGTCACAACAGAGGCTTACCCAAAGGTCTGTGTTCTTAAAGTAACTGCCGTAGTACTTGACAACGTAGGGGCTGTCGCACTGCTGCATGATGGAGATCTCTTTGATGATCTCCTGTAGGTCGGTGTCTACGGGCACCTGCTTGATGGCAAGCACCTGTCCGCTCTCCTTGTGTAATGCCTAAGAAGGAAATTGATTTGATTAAAAATAGCTGTCAAGTTACAACCAAATACTTTAATAATCCATAATATGATCTTGCACTCAGGTTATGAACCTATTAGATGTCGATCGTTCAAATGACAAGCTACATCTAATAGGTTCATTGCCTGAAGATGCCTTGTGTAGAGGCGAAACACGTGTCGCGAGCACGGCGGCCGATGCTGCTGCAGCCTTAACGGATGCAGCAACATCGGCAAGGGTCGCATGCTTTAATTACTATTGGTGGCGGGCATGAAGGGACTAACAGTAGTAGGTGGGCGCTGGCCAGCAATAGTTTGCATGGACTAACTGGTGAACACACAAATTAATTTAACTTAAAGTGCATTAAACTTTGACTTCCGCAAAGTAACGCCTGAATCAATTCAATATCATAACTTACTTATTTTTAATAAGCTAACAGAGTACAAAATGTCATTGAATTCTACCTTGACAACCAACAGACTTTCATACAAACTATTTCCGAAAATCCCTTCTCAGTGTTCAGTTACATTATAAAAAGAACATTTGTGCAAAATTTCAGGTTCCTAGTACTTGTAGTTTCGGCTGTGCGTTGGTAAGTATATTAATCACCAGTCAATGTTTCCTTTCCTTCTTTACTAGCATTCCTTACCGGCTGCGCCCGGGCAGGTATTATACTCTGATTATATCATAAACCTTCATAAATCACTTTGTGAAAACCGCCTGGAAATACGTGCACTGTTTTAAGATTATCGGCAACTGACAGACAGGCAGTCTATGTTAAATTCTATGTAAATTAGATAGATATTCATAAAGATATGAATTTGTACCGAACATAACAGTATACAGAGCTTCATGGTCCAATAGCCTTAAATTTTTTATTTAAAGCCGACATCTCCGAATCTATTTTAATTCATTGACCTTTAGCGTTGTGGCTGACTGAGCTTATATTTATTTCTGATAAAAAATGACAAGCCCGCGGCTCCGCTCGCATTGCTGTCAATCCCTCGGTCCAATGCTTACCTCCGGGAACGATAGCCTGTGTCCTTCTCCATACGCCAGCCAACGCAATTTTGCATACGTGCATGCAAAATTTGATGATGATCGGTTTAGTACATAGGGCGTGAAAGCGTAACAAACAAAACAAACTACTTTCACATTTATAATATTACTTGGGATTAACTACTTACACGATCATGATCTTCTGACTGCTCTGGCTAATATATCGCTTTGGTAGTACAGAGAGGGTCATGCTCCTGCAGGGAGACTTAGAAAGACCTGATGATGATGACGGTGAACTAGTTTATATGGGATTTATTTGCATTCACAATGCTATTTTACCTTATTTATTAAATTTATTTTTATTTATTTTCTTTATTTAATAGATGATGAACTACTTACATCTTCTCATACAACAGTCACGAAAAAATGTTTCAGTGTCAAAATAACTCAAGCAAACAATGTCGATATCGTCGGGTTTACATGCAATTTCGACTCCCCTGCATTTCCAGCGATATTAATCTAATGTAAAGCCTCCAAATTAAACCTTTTCGACTAGTTTTAAAGCGGAGCGTGATATAATATTTATAATAGCTAGGGCGAGGGTGGTACCCTAGAGTAGACAGCGATAGAGCACAAGCTTTGTATTATTATTCAATACTAGCAGCCCTCCCCTGTTGCGCGCGGCTTTTTAACCTTCCTCATGAATCACTCTATTGGCACAGAATTAATAATAGTACTCTATTGGTGAAAACCACATGAAAATCCGCACAGTAGTTTTGAGTTTATCGCGACCAGACAGACGCGGCGAGCACTTTGTTTTATAATATGTAGTGATAGTGATATGTAGTGATGATGCGTATAGTGCAATCGTGCGGTTAGAGGAATCTGCACAATAAAAAAAACTAGCCGAACATAAATCAATTATATTTAAACTTTTGGGTTCAATGGGACAGTGCCTCTTCTTCTTGTGTGTTAGTTAATCCTTACAATAATGCCCAATTTTTCGGCCTCCTACAATTGTAGCTGTATTATAAATCAAAATCCATATTTTTATATATTAAAAGAAGAAGTGCAGAGAAACATTTTCCGAATGTTTTAGAAATTTAATGCAGTATATTTACCTAAATACTTCATATAAAAGTAACTTTTGGAACTCAAAATCTCACACATTGCGACCTATTACGGTGAAAAGATATAGGCTACAGCTTAGCCTCTAAATGTGCACCCTCTGTGGTCGTACTTCATTCATCACGCAAACAGCTGGGGTTGAAACGCGATCCGGACAGTTCGAGCGACGTAAACATTCACTGTTTATTCTAAGTCACGGCTGCGGTTTCAAAAACTCTAAATAGTTTACATAATTGAACACTACTCTGAAAAGATGAAGTCACAAAAATGTAACGAATAAGAAACTGTTTGTCGTCAGAAGGCTAAAAGTAAAAAATCATTATAAAATATAAAAGTATAATTCGCAGAACCAGTAATTCTTTGAGAAATACTATTGAAGACTGCGATAATAAATAAGTAGAATATACGTAGAAACGATGGCGCCATTACGTTGTAAGATTTATTTACTCTTGAAAACATAAGAAAGACGAGTAAGGTGCAGATTGGATAACGCATTCTACATTAGTTTTTATTGCGTAATAATTTACCTTGGCCATATTCACGACAACCATATTAGTGCCATATTACCTATTTCAATTACGAGGAGGAGATTCAATTAAAGGAGGAAGAGAGGAGCGGAAGCACTGTAAGCGGTTAACAACTCCAGGCGCCGGTCCACACTTGGATGGGTGACCAGACCACAAATGGCATAAAAATATTTCGAGCTTCTCCGTGCTGCGGAAGGCATGTTAAGCCGTTGGTGCCGGCTGTCAGATGCCTTTAGGCAGCTTGAAAAATCTGACACCAGTGTTGGCTATTTACACACACGGAAAACAAACAATTTCGCATTATTCATGGCATGGATTAAAATTGGAAAAGACAAAAAATGATCGACCACTTTGAACCTTTTTTTTTACCACTTTTACCTTATAAACGCTGCCATAGGAGCCTTCGCCGAGCTTGCAGATGATGTCAAACACCTCCTCGGGCTGCCGCGTTAAGCTCTCTTCTGAGAGCTTTTTAAGCTCGCTGGAACAAACAAATTTAAACCCTATTGAAAACAAGTCAATTCAATTCGATTGAAAACAAGGTTCACAATAAGATATTTTCTATGCATTTTTACCTAACTTCACGCATTATTTCTTTGTGAAGTATATAGGCTGTTATTTTTATTGAAAAAATGGCATAAAACTACGACGGTACTCAGAGTAGTATATCGGCTTCAAGACGACGGTGTCAGTAAATTGTCTATATTTCAATATAAATCAACTTTTAATTTTCCATTTAGAGCTTTACACACCGAAGTCGCAGGCCACCACGATAATCAATAATTGAATGTGGTGGCTTGCGACTTCAGTATCATTCAATCGACGCAAAACATGTACAAACGAACGAATAGGCGCCCAATAATTTGTTGAAAAGGGTTTCTATCGGCGTTTCTTCTCTGCAGTTGTCGGTCCCAAAACGCTAGTAGACTGTAGCTTTGGAACAATCATTATTTAAATTCATATTATTTAAGGAGTATCATTTTAAATGTGGTTTGACGTGAAAAACTTGCAAAAGCCTATTTTCTCAACATTTTGATTTACTCATGGTTTTGACCCGCCCACATGTTCGTGACTTTCGTAAATTCAGTTTTTTAAAGCCCTGTTTTGTATAGAAAAAAATACTTGTGTTCAGGCAAAACACCGAATTTGGCCATATCGAGATAGGCTTAGGTGGATATCGTTGTATCCTAAAAATCATCGATAATATATTCCGATTATCAATAACTGGAAGTCGATGTTAAGAGTTGTGTACTCCGTGACAATAAAGCGCCGCTTACTCGTTTATCGCCCTTTTTAATTTTTTAGGAAACTTAAAAATTTAATTAATTATAAATAAAAAATATAAGAATAAAAAAGCAAAACGATGGTCTATTACAAGTAAATTTGTTTTATTTTAGCAGAGGAATTTTTCTTCACCTGCTAACATCCAAATTTGCCAGACGTGTTCTCTGTACAATTTTTCTATATATATACTTATATTATGATAAGTTGCGTTAAAAGCCCATTTTCTATTTCGCGTAGATAATAAAAAAACAGTCGCCGACACATGTAGGCCGATCGGCGGCTTCGGTGTGGTAAGCCCATAAGGACTGTACGTTCCAATGAGGTTCACGTGTTCATTCACACGTTAATTATAAACAATCAATAAGCAGTTTTACTGCTCACTGCCATTTTTTGTATTATTCATTGCCAATATTTTACCGACTTCAAAAAATGAAGAATATTTGTAAATATATAACATTCCTTTCAGCTCTAGCACATAATTCAATGCATGCAGCAGTGATTAATTCACTCAAACACAAGTCTTACTTAAAAACTTACTTTGGGGCTAGCTCAATCCGTGTGATTTGTCCGTATATATTTATTTATATTTATTAATGATTATACCACTATGAGGACTGCCGGAAGAAAGAGAGGAATGGAATAGATAAACATCCAAGACTCAGGTCAATATGAAAAGATAATTTTTCATCTAGACCTGACCGGGGATCAAACCCGCGGGACCATCCATGTTGACCGCTGCGCCACGGAGCTCATCATTCTCGACAATCCTTAAATATGCATCTTGTCCATCCGCTGGTTATAGTCTATGTGAGGTCACATCAAATTAAAAATCGCGCCCTCAACATTACAAAAAGCCGCAAAGTTAAAGAAATTTTCCATTCTCACGTATGAATTCAAAATATGCCCAGAAATCTAGTAGGTTTGGTTTTACAATTTTCACTTGATATTACAAACATAGTATACTTAGTTTTGTTCTAATTTTTATTGCGTTTTATTTAATAATTTGCTCAACATTAGGCAAGGCAACACAAACTCATTTCAAAACAACGTAAACAACACATCATGAACAATTTTTCAGGGTCATCGCCCCGCTATCACGATGCAGGGAGGGTCCCGTCCGACCCCGATTTCATTATGTGCCTACTATTTGTTATTACAATTGTATGCTGTCATATTTGTGGTATTTCGTGCCTTCCTGACGAATTCTGTATTAAAAATGGTGGGATGAAAAACTAAACCTTCATTTTCGTGAATTTTAGTTTCCAAATGTGGTATATCAGATGGAAAACGAGTCATATCACACAGATAGAGTCGTAGTAAGTTGTGAACTTATGAAGAAGCTTCAAGATACTTAATTTTATAATAGATAAACATCCAAGACTCAGGCCAATCTGAGTAAATCGTTTTTCATCATGACTTTGTCAGGGGATCGAACCCTGGACCCTGCGTTTCAAAGTCACCGCCACTGAGCCACAGAAATCGAAAAAAAGATAACTGAAAAGATTATTGCAGAATAAGTGCTCGGGCTGGCTTTAATTTTAGAGCATATTCTCATCATTAACTCCATCAACTTTTGGTATGAATTCAATGGAAAACTTGCAAACATTTTTAGTAGTTGCGCTATAAAGAAAAATTCCAATTACTTGGCAAGTACATTATTTGTGTTCCCTAAACTAAACAATAACTCAGTAAGAATTCGTCGGCTCTGTAATTATGTTTGCTTTTAGATTTATAGACGTGCAGGAAAACTATTTATGACGGGTCGTCATAATGCTGGCATCACCTGGGCACGAAGCAGAGCAGACAGAACACAGAGGCCAAGATTTTTACAACTGCGCTGCTTTTAAATAATATGCTGCTGTTACTACGAGCATGGCTCAAATGGATATTTTTGGGCCGTTCTTGCTTAACTTGGTTAAAAGGATGGGATGTTGTTGTATTCCATTACAGAAGGCTAAATGAAACCAGCCAATGTGCCTTTTACACAAGGCCATCAGCCGAGCCAGGTAAGTAAGCCAATAATACTTGTTAGTGTGTAAGGTAAATAAATAAATAAATATATAGGGACATATCACACAAATTGAGCTAGCCCCACAGTAAGTTGTGAACTTGTGTCGCAGGATACTAACTCAACGATACTATATTTTATAATATATACTTATATAGATAAACATCCAAGACCCAGGTCAATATGAAAAAGATCTTTTTCCATAGTGACCTGACCGGGGATCGAACCCGGGACCCCCGTGTCGCAGGCTAGCGTGTTGACCGCTGCGCCACGGAGCTCGACAATCGAAAGGTGGAATAAATTTGGTGTTGCACGCACCAATGACTGGTTAACTGGCCTGACTCTCCTATTGCTGCGTGTAGATGGCCTTTAAGTTTTCTATAATTGTTATTGATGTGAAGGCAAACGCATCACATATTGCAGGTTAAAGACGTAATTAGATCGTGGAGTCGCGTATCGTGAAGATGTAGAATTTTATTATCTTTGCTTAATCTCTACTATGCTTTACATCTACTCTATGACCAGAGAAGCGTTAGATATTTCCGATTCTCTCGCAGACGCGTTGGTACGCTGGAGTAATTTACATTACCTACAGCATTTCCTGTGCGTAGATTTTTTTCATTTAGAATAAAACATTTTTAAGCCGAATCCTCACTAATATTGGAACTTCGAAAGTGAGTTTGCTTGTTACTCTTCACGGGGCTTAGAAACATAGATCAGCGTCATTTTATTCTTTTACTCCTAAATCAGAAAGATCTAATTCTGATCATCATACATTATTTGTAGTATTTTGTTATTACCTACTTTGCATTAGGTAAATCGAAATCGTTATCAAGCGGGAAGTTAGGTAGGTCTTTGAACTGGAGGAACGGGATCAAGTTATTTGGGATGCTACTAGCTGAGATGGATAGAGGATGAAGAAAGTAGCAGCTCGGGAGGCCGGGAGTGCCTACCTGATGCCATACATCTGCAACCACCGGCCAGGATTGATGATGACGCCCACCAAAGCTAATTATGTGTAATTATCATTACATTCGTTAATTCAACAAGGAAATGTCTTTCGAAGATGTTTTTTATTCCTTGAATTATCATTAACCACAAATAACTGATACTTTCCCGTTAGCGCCTCAATAAAGTCTTGACTTAAGTTTCTACAATGTCTGGCATTACTCATGGTAACTGTAAACGCCAATACGCATAATACTTTCCAGGTCACATGAATCAGGACGAGACTCGAATAACCTCGTAAGCTAAGCAAACTACTGCACTAGTCAACGTTCGCCTCTGTGCCAATCTATTCTTTGTTCAACCAAACAAAACGGAAGGAAATAAATACGGACTACAATTATACCTGTTAACTGCTACAATGAAATAATATAATTAAAGTTGAGAAATCAAATAGATCTAGGTGTTACAGAAGGATGAGGGAGATCGGCTCAGCCGACCTATGCAAATACTGAATAACTTTTTTTTAAGGATGTGTCGAGACAAGAAAAAAATATTTACACACAATTCTTTATCAACTGCTTTGTGATTGAGTTGTATTAAGAGACTAAATGCATAATGTCTAAATTAATTTCCATAGAAATTTAGATAGCTTTAGCCAGAGAAAACCCTCTGCAAATGCTGCACGTGTCAGTATATCTTTCAGGATCTGTACAAACTCCGTATTCGAGCTTTGCATTGACTGATTTTTTCACGGTAGCGGTTGATTTCTACAAAGTTTAACTTAGTAACCCTTATTACTTAAGTACAATATGTGTTTGAACATTACGATACTACAAACAAACACATCGACTAGGTCAATGATTAAAATAATGATTGGTTATTAACAATCATAAAAATAATTCCGAGTTTAACGTTAATCAAAAAACATAACGATGTCATTAACTGCACAGAATTTCTCGTTACGACCAACATGTTTTCCTCAAATGCATATCGCCAGCCGCGTTCCCATGACTGTTATCAGAATTAACCACTATATCTACGTAAATAAGCTTACTCATAGTGTTATTGAATGTTTATCGACCTGTCTGACTCAGGAAATAAATAGTCATCGAGCACAACTAATTTGTCAAGGTTCTGACTTCTGCCATTAAAATTAATCCGCTATTCAGGCTAAGCACATTTTCATCAAACATAGACATAATTAAAATCGTCGCATGATGTTTGTGCTATTAAGAGTGTATCGCAGTATTTTTTATGCTTTCCATACAAATGTTTTTCTCTATTTCCTCGCTGAGAACTTCTTCTAGAGCCACAATTCCTTTTTCATAAAATCTAGCGCTAAAATAGGAATGCCGTTATTTTTTTTTTGTAAAAAAACTGTTTATCTAAAAAAAAATAATGTTTTTTAGAAAAAAAAATTAGGGCCATACTTATTTTAGTAATAGATTTTATGAAAAAAAATGTGCCTTTAGAAGCAGTTTTCAGCGAGAAAATAAAGAAATACATTTGTATGGAAAACATACTGCTAGGATATGCTCTTAATTATACAAAATTATGAAAAATTCTAACACGTTTATTTTTAGTCTAAGTGCAAACAAATGTGATTTAATCTTAAAATTTGTTTATCATATCGATTCTTTTATCTTCCCGTCGTCGTCTTTATAGTTATTATAATCCCTCAGTATGAGCTGCGCTTTTAATTTATTTTGACCAGTCAGACGATATATTGTCGCGATCAGCTGAGGCTTGCTGGCAAATATTTGGATCTTTTGTTCCATTGTCTGTATGTAAAATAATAAACTTGCTTAGAGTTAAGAAACAATCTTCCTATTCAGCATATACATACATTATATAACTTTCAAGATGTACTTTGGATACTTGAATACATTTGTTAATTATTGTGGTGACTCTCATATTCAAAACTCAAGAAAATATCAGTTAAAATATAATATTTCACGTAGACGAATAAGCTCTGCAACCACTTTTATTAACTGTTTCCATAAAGTTTAAAGGGGAAAGAAGGAAAACGAAAATAATTTTATATGGCGTGAAATTCCGAGAGCCTATTTTGTGCAGTTATGTTAATAGTGTTCATGTCATCAAGACGAACGGTTAATACTTCATGTTTGTTTGTTTGTTTTTCGTATGTGTAAGTGGCCAACACTGGTGTCAGATTTTTCAAGCTGCCTTAAGGCATCTGACATAGCTTAACGACTGCCATCAACAATGACAGCCGGGACCAACGGCTTAACGTGCCTTCCGAAGCACGGAGGAGCTCGAGATATTTTTATGCCACTTGAGGTCACCCATCCAGGGAGTGCACCAGGGGTTGCTTAACATACGAAAGCGCTCATAGAGTTCACACCCACTGGACCATCGGGCTCCTCATTATTATGGTAGACTCAAATAATAAATGACAGGAAACCTAAAACTCACCCCTGAGGCCGCTCGTTAGCACTCATTCTTTCAGCGCGGCGTTTCTTGCAGGTATTACAGTTGAGAGTAGGCGCCCCACCCTCCCACACCCCACTCTTCCAAAACACCAAACGGCCCTCACTATCCATGAGGGATAATCATGATTATCACAACACTAACATAGTCAAAAGCCGAGCTTAAATCTATTTTTTATCTTTCAACAATAAGTTCACAAAATAATCACACTTTGATACACCACATGTGCAGGTTCATAAAAACGAGATAGGGTAATCAGTTAGCTATCGATACCCAACATAGACGAAAGTTTGTTTATTGTGTAAACAGTTCCAACCCTACCATACGGTTCAACTAACACGAGATAAAGTTATCTAACGAAACTGCGAAATATCTTACCAAAAATAAGCACTTTTACAGCACGCACAAAATTAACAGATAGGTATTAATAACTAAACAACACGAACGTTTACGTAACCAAACGGACGGCAATCATCCAAAAATGATTAACAAAAGTCGAGTCCCGAAATAAACTCGCGTATCCTTTCCAGATTGTAGCCAGAGGACGCGGCGGGAACCCGACACGACCGTGCCTTGCTACAGTTCTCATGAGACTGTCTTTGATGTTTCATTTCAAGTTTCCCAAGTTCAGATTTCGAGCACGATTCTAGGACATGGAGATAGGTGCCAAGTCAACTGAAGTCACTGTTTAGAATAGACCGTTAACTACACATGCGACACGTAGGTATATGTCCCTTGAGCTTAGTATCAAAAATAGATTTGTAAATTGCTCGTAGTTAAACAAGGAAAATAAAGCTAATAACAACGATATAACGTCAACGTTCAACGTTGTAATACGTAAACTTAAATATTGTTATAAATTACAATACTGTGACAGCTTTAAAATTAATGATGCGAACTTTTAATAGGATAAGAAAATAAACAATGATGACTGTGAATTTGTAAATTGAAGAACAAAACAAATGAACACTACTAAAAGGATCAGCAATGGGAATACATAAAACGCTAAGAAAGCATAAAGTATCAGATGGACCTATCACGTCTGTTTCTTTCATGGCTTGCTATTCCATGGGAAAGAATTATCCTAGAGTCCACAAGAATATCAGAAAAGTATAGTCTAATTGCTATGAAAGCATTATAATTTGTATCTATTTTTCACCCACGTCTCAAGAATTCTTGTCAGAAGATGAAATACGTTTAGGGGCCATAAGTCAGGACGCAACATTAAGTTTTTTAACATCACCTATGTCACGCGAGCATGACGCCGCGGCTCTATAGATAAATAAAACTGCGTGTTGGTCCATCTATTAATATCCACGCGGATCCTGCTCGTTACATCGACGCATACGCCGTTTTGTACGCTGTAGGTAAAGACACTCGCAGAAGAAGCGTCACGAATTCTAGAACTACTCGTATACAATGTTGAAAAATGCTGACAAGAAACAAGAAAGGTCAACGCATACGCGCGTTATATTACGCACTATAGTCTAGGTGAAGATAAAAGTAGCATCACAAACTACTAGTCGAAATTATATGGTTGAACAATGTTGACAAGAAACATCAGCGTTTGTAAAAAAACGCCTACGCGTTTTTGTACACACTAGTGTAACTGAAGATAGAACAAACTTTACAGATGGACGAATAATGTATTGCAATTTGGATGTTGTGGAGTGCAAGCTAGAGACAAGACTGCAATTGAATAAATATTCCTTTTGGAGACAAAGAAGATATAACAGTATTGTAAAGCTATATTTCATTTGTAATTAAAATCACATTTTCCTGTTGCAATGTGAATGCATTTTACATTGGAATTCCGACTTTTCTGCGTACTAGTTCTAGTTTACAGAATTCGTGAGCAATATGTTTGGATGTTATTCGATAGACTAAATAAAAACAGGATGAATTTACAACTGAAATCTGCAGTACTAACACCGTTTGTAACAGGGATGAAATGCTAAGTAGACCACGACCTAATAAACAAAGTCATCATCGGTATAAAACTACTCCCAAACGGCACCTTCTGAAGAGTAGGAAATAAATAAAGAGAATACAGCTAATGTCCTCCTGTGCTAACAGTTCCTTCATATCATCTTTCTAGAGCACCTATTTCGTCACCTGCGTCTAAATGTCAAAGGTGCCCTTAATATAAATCGAGCACTCTTGGAAGTAGGTTCATTTTAATGAGACATTTCGTGGAGATGGCACCGCATTCCGCCGGCGTTTGGCACATCTGTGTTTCCGCTGATATCCGCGCGTGGGCAACCTTCGGACAATGAACTGAAGACACTCTGTCTACGGAGCAGAATTCATTATCTACGTATGTATTATGCACCTCTACAGTATATGCGTACGCGCAGAATGATCGATTAGAATCAATCGGGTCGAATTTTTTACGTAAAGGATAAATTTAAAAATGGAATGCTAAACTTATTAATTTTCAGTGTGAATTGAGTGGAAAGTACCATTAAAAATTTGGATTATATCGCGGCTCGCAGATCTACTAGCTATTAGCAAAGTCTTTTTTTACCGCACATGAAACACAGAAACATTTAAATACTGGTACCAACGAACATAGAATATATATATATATACATAACTGTGTTCTGTGACTAAACATTACATACCTATATGATATATTGAAAATTCTCTGAACTCGAAACACGATCCAAAAATGGTAACAGTCGATGGTCAAGAACAAAACGCCGTTCAGATGACTAACAGCCCATTAGGATAATAACAGACTGAATTTGCGGCGACGGACGGACGGAAAAAAGAGCAATATCACCGATACTGTCCGGGACAGGTCAGTGAGGAGCGATGACCTAGGCACCGGCAAAGAAACCAAGACAATCGCGGAGAGCAACTACTTTTTGGAATCAATAATTGGCATTAATACATGATGAAGATCGTCTAAAAAGGGATAGATTGAAGAAAATTGTATACGGGTGGATATTGTGGTGGTGCAGCGACTGATGATTGCTTCTGCAGGAGGAAGAAGGAAACTGACATCATGTGCCGACCGTTCATAAAGGGGGAAAAGGTCGAAAATAATGCTGTCCGGGTAATACATGAATTAAGGTTATAAAAGTATTTGGTGAAAATGACGTTAAAAACATTTGTACCTGAGAGAGAGAGGGTTAAACATATCAAGACCTAGCACCGAGAAACAACTATACATTGCAGCTGTATAACATTAGTTTGGCTAAAGAACTAGGTCTATTCTCACAGTTCGTCACTAAAACAATATCATATTCAATTGTTGAACGTCCATCAAGTTGGATACCGGGTAAAGACTTTGATTCTGTCTCCAAATAAAAACAAACTAAATAATTAGGTATCGAAACATATGACTGTAGCGGCTGTGGAAGAATTGTGAATTCCTGGACAAGACAGGTCAGTAAGGAGCGACGACCTAGAAACACAAATAAAACACAATCGCGCCGGTAGACCCCACGTGTTGATGGCTACAAGAATTCTGAGCGCATATGCGCCTGTTACAATACGTAAACAGACATACCCTTTATAGTCCATATATGAGCAATTTGATAGTTTTTTTTTTTTCAAAATAATAATTAATCTATGAAGGAATAATAACATTATGGTTCCCCAATTGCGATGCTTCGGAGCCCGAATTCCGCTATGATAGCTTTCAAACTGTGGTATGAGCCGGTCGCCGGACGGCTGTAAATAATTCCCCACTTTTCAAGCGTCAGGCAGATACCTTTGTATGAAAAAGTCAAGTCATTGGTAAAAAGATTTTCATTTTGACGGGCTGATTCGATGGTTCATTGACAAAAACAATCCAATGAATATGGCCCTGTATCAGTAGGTATACAATACATCTCAATACGATATGCATTTTGTTTGATATTATACAACCACTTACCAAACCGTCGCTTACGCATAGGCACGTTTATGGCTGCGCTATGTTATTGTTCATCCAGGTCCATTCAATGTCAGTGAGTCAGGCCTTAGGACCATGGGCGCATTGTTCGCCGATCAGCGAATTGGTTCGTAGAATTCTAATTAATCGGATCGTAATCAGGATGTGTTTATGTATTTGTTTCCGCTAGTTAAAGGACGTCGTAAACATTTGTATCTTGCGGTAATAGCAGAGAAAGAACAAGTTAAAATTTAAATATATAAATTGAGCAGCCTCCTAGATAAATCAGATCAAGAACCGTCGATAGAAAATCTGCTCTCAAATAAAAAACTAATCCACCTATCAGAGAATTAACTACTGCCCGCGGCTTCGGAATTTTGGAAAATCCTGACTTAGCAAATGGCGAGCTGTCACAATAACAATTTGCGTGCCAAGTGTCAGTAAAATGCCTCAGGTTGTTTGAGCTGTGTGTGGATAGATCCGTCAGTTAGTAACGCTGCTTTTTATGTACACAGAAATAGAAGATGTTGGGAAAAACTTGATTTGAAACAAGCATACAACATGTTCAAGACCAAAAAACTATGCATATTTTCGAGATGACATAAGTTTCACGACCTTGACCGGGCCTAAATTATGTAGTCTGGGGAATTTAACTGGCTAGAACAAAAGCTTGATTGAGATAACTTTTGTCGACAAAAAGTCGAAACAAAGGCACGCGAGTTTCACGGGGGAACTGCTTTGTGCCTATTGTAATCGTTCTCATTTAATAGGAAACTATTTTTTATTTTTAACTAATTTATGAATCAATTAGAGTAGGTAGGTATATGCTTCTGCACAGTCTGTTTTGAAAGAAATATCCTTTTGAACTGAAAAGTTTGTGGTTTGAATGCATAATTTTCATTAAGTTGTCATTTTAGGAAGTTCCCTATCTAGGAAGATTTTATTTCCAGCCTGAGGGACACAAAATATGGTTAGCATAAAAATATTTCGTATTAAAGATTGTTACTTCCAAATTTCCCTCGTTTAATAAACGATTTTAAGGGGCAGCAGCATCAGGACCGAGATAATTTAAACAACTGCGCTCACCAACCCTTTAGCTAGACGTGGTAAGTATGGCAAACCTCCCAAAATTGTCCAGCAGTGGTGAGAGACGACGAAGTCACAAATCTGAAGCCCGTTACTCAGTTAGCTTTTTAAGCCAAAGACGTCAGTAAATAATGGCGAAGTTGTTGACTCCCAAAGATTCTAAAACCGAAACAACCGTCATATATTCGGCACTATAAAATCTATAACAAATGGCATGTCGTTAAAACTATTTTGATTCTGTATGCGCCCACGCAAACGCACAGAACAAAGACAAATAGATCTATTAAACTAGATTTCTTATAGAGTTACGCGTGAATTCTCAAAGCGATGGTTCTGTAACTGTCTTGACAATTACCTATCTAGGAAGAGGACCGCACGAGACTCAAGAATGTCATTCAATAGTTGCGTTTCTTTAAAGATTTCGTGGGTGTCAGTTTGGATTTTCAACTCCAAATGAAAATTTCTATGCTAAACCAGAAGTAAACACAGAAAAAATTGTTTCCCGGCAGATTGTAAAGCCCGTCAATAGGAGAATATCTATAGGATGTGGCTAGCAACCTATCACAATTTAGCGACACTAAAGTATTCGTCTGGGGCGAATATTCACGCCACGCGTGCCAACTACTGCAGTTTGTTTGTTTTTCGTGTGTGTAACCGGCCCACGCTGGTGTCAGATTTTTCAAGCGGCCTCTCTTATGGCATTTGATATAGCTTTACGACTGCCATCAATGATGACACCGAAGCACGTGCTGCAGTGCTCTGGTAAGTTGTAGCTAGTAAGTGTGTGAAATTCAAATCTCGGGAAATACAAAATCGATAAATTCTGAACGTGCATGAAAACAAATTCAGAATTCTAGTCTCAAGGAATTTAATTGAAAATGGATCATTAACTAGGTCTTTTCTAAACCATTATAAAGTCACACTGCAACATGCAAATGATGCAGTATTTGGTGCAGCGGTACACTGCACTAAGACTTTCTCCTCATTTCTATACCTTAGTACTGTATTAATTGTGGTTTCGAAGAGCACAGGATACAGAGACCCACTAAAATACTAGTGATACGAGAACAAGTATTCGTATCAAAAATTTTGTGTATTATTTGTCTAATAACAATATTATTATAAATATGAAAGATTAGCTTTTTTTGTTTGTTTGAATTACAGGCTGCGAAATTACTGAACCGATTTTCAAAATTCTTTCACCTATCATAGCTAATTTATGTGCGGGTGACAGTGGCTATAATTTACGCGTGCGAAACTACAACTGAACTCAAAGAAATATCATCTGTTCAGAAACAAAGTAAATTACCTTGGTCACGTAATCACCAGTGAGGGTATCCAAGAAGCAGTGCAGAAGTGGCCTACCACTTAAGACAAGACAGAAGTACGAGCGTTCATGGCTGAGCTTGCATAACTATTACATGGGCTGACAGAAAAGAAAAATGTAACGCAACGAACGAATTGCAACACGGCGTGACGTCATAGCTCGCTCCACTGCCCGCCATATCACCGTTGTATTCACCGCTGCGCGCTCCGCCAATCGAACGCGTCACTTTTTGCCGAGCAGCCGACCGCACAACATAAGCCTAGCCACTATATTGTTATGCTGAGTGTTGATACTGTCCATAATGGATTAAAATGCTCGTTGTTACGCGCCAGTTCTGTATTTAATTTCAAAACCTAATCACCAGTGACCCTGCCTCGTCCCTTCTGTTTCAAAAACAAACTTTCTTCTGTGAGAATGTTTATGTAAGACTTCAATCTTGGGATACCCACAATCTCGACACTGATGGTCAATTTATCGTTGACACAGATGAAAGTAACACAGCTATTGGTGGAGAGTTGTCTCAGAAATAGGGTGATTCAGAAGTTGTAAAGCTTACTTCAGAAAATCTTTGTTTTCTTCCCTTTTTCATTCCGACTGCGAAAAAAACATGCGTCACAGTTGCGCGTTACAATACAGTATTATCGCTACGGGATTCACCGCGATTACTATTGAGTCTGCCTAGGCCTGAATGGCTGCAATATCGTCGAAATATAAAACTATGTATAAGCATGTAGTAAGTACGTAATCACAATAGGATTCACAACTATGAAGTCGATATAATATGTTATTCTGTCATAATTAAAAAAGCTTAGGCTCTGTTTTGTACTTCCTCTGTAAACCAAATCAAATTCTATGGTTGATTCAAGTAGCTATTTAATACGAAGCTTGACCTCTGTAGACTTCCTGTATAGTCCGAAGTGAAGTGGAGGCAACCCAAACCTGTTTGCAATAAATTCCTGCTACGGTCGACTTGTGTTCTTTTTGCGGACAGTGAGTCAAAGGGTTCGATTTCGCCGGGCCCGCTCGCCGGGCGCCCCGGTCGCTCAACCCGACATGGGAATCGGATACTGTTTGTTATAATCATAGACCTTTAAACAATGGAGGAACAGTCTAGCTCGAGACGGAAGAATCAAAATGTCTTAGGAACAAACCCAAAAATCACTCTTTCATACTAACTTCGAATTTATGATGACAATTATACTAGGATTATAAGAATCAGAATCAGAAATCATTCATTCCTTCGAAAATGGTCATAATCAGATGGTAAGACCTAAAGGCTACGCCCCAATCTCGACTGGAAGAGAAGTAGCTTGTGCCTTCTACGTTTTTTTTCCTACATCAGCTACTGTTAATAAAGGGGGCAGCCATCTCCCGCATCTGAGTGTGTGCCCATTTGTATCCTCAGCCAGAATACTTTGGAGCGCAGGGTCTGCTTTCAGGCTAGAATTTAATATTCTAAATCAACATATGAAATCATCAACATAATTTCCAGAATGAATAGGCATTTTTTTAATTTTTGCGTCGTATCACCCTCGACATCTAAGTTCCTTGCCAAGATAGGGATCAAACATGATTCATTTACATTGTTTTCAAAGTTTTGGCTTCCTCTTATTACCAAAAGGCACCTTTTTTTTATTTACCACACCACAGACCACCTACTGTAGCTCTATGGGCTCAAAAAGTTTTATAAATAAATAAATAGACCATCAATCTTGATTAGAAATCTATGAAAATAAAAACAATGGCCTCGCTTTGATTTGCTGCTAATTTACATACAAAAGACTGAGCAGTTCATAAGAAAACTTATATTAACACAGTAAGAACCTTAATCTATTACATATATCAACACCCATTAGTATGTAGATGAACATTAAACCTCTATAGAATATAGTTAAAAAACACTTAAAGTATGTCTGGGATAAGATGTGGTAATTCTAAATTTGCTTTGAAGTAACAATCATTTACTTATATTTGAAACGAAATTGTTTAACAATGCATGTAACAATATTTTATTAACATAACCATTGCATTCATTTATACTAAAATCAACTGTAATAAAAACCGGCCAAGTGCGTGTCGTGCCACGCGCAGTATAGGGTTCCGTAGTTGCGAATGACAACTTTGAGTTCACACTGTTTACACTCGCACCTCACAGTTTAACGACCAAAAACATCTAACAATAAAGATTGTATAAAATTTTACATTTTCCAGTACATTTTATAAGTTGGTTGCCTATAACTTTTTAGTTTGCACTTAGTACCCAGCTCTGATAGTTTTCCTTTCAACTTCAGTATATATACTACTGCTGTAATTTTTTTCACGTATCCATATATAACCGTTTAGCAGTTAGGGGGGGGGGACACGTACCTCTAACAAAAATTTTCACTTTAAAACCAAATATTTCGGAAACGGATCCCTAAATCGAAAAATGGTGTTCTCAACCTCACAATATTTTTCAAAAACCTTTTTAACGATACCCCACACGATGGGTAAGTAGAGAAAAAAAAATTACTCCCCCACTTTACTTGTATGGGAGCTACCCAAAAAAAAATTTTTTTTCAAGATTTTTTTCTACGACTTTTTTGCCATGATTAATATACATACTCATACAAAATTACAGCTTTCTAGTACTTATAGTCTCTGAGTAAAACCGCGGACGGACAGACAGACAGACAGACAGACATGGCGAAACTATAAGGGTTCCTAGTTTACTACGGAACCCTAAAAAGGTATTTCTTATTACTGCCCTACTGAAATCAGACTGTCTAAGTTTGAATCCCAGTACACACACTATTTTTTATGATATAGGACTGCAAACGAGCAAGCGGGTCACCTGGTGGTAAGTGATCTCCGCTGCCCATGGACAACTGCAACACCAGGGGTGTGACAAGAGCTGCCGTGCCGGCCTTTTAAGAGAACATAGACTCGTTTTTTGAAGGTTCCAATGTCGTATCGATCTGGGAATACGGCCACAGGAAGTTGATTCCACAGTTCGGTCGTACGTGGCAGAAAGTTTCTTCTAAAACGTACAGTGGTTGACTGCCAGTTATCCAGGTGGTAAGGATAAAACTTTACTTGTAGTAATTTTCTGTGATTCCAGGTGTTTAGTTCAAGTTCATTTTTGTTTGATTCAACAGCAACTTAGTTGTATTTGAAATAGGTACAGTACTACCACTTTAATAAGTTACATCGGCATTGTTCGATGGCGCAGAATAGCGCAACCTACCGCCGACTCAAGCCGAGTGAAAACATCAATCAAATAACGAACTTATTGCTACAAAATAAGATTTGAAATCCAAAAACAACAGGACTCATGCTATCTCTCTCGCAATACTCGTACGACTGCCGTGAGTGGTTGAGACGCCGCATGGCGCGTACACATCAGCCAATAGCGGACAAGTATTTTCGCGCCATGCAAAAATTTGACTTCTGCGCAGGTACATCGGTGTAACTTATAAAAGTGGTAGTACTGTACTTAAACTTTAATGCTTATGCATAATGGTACACCTATTTAATGATAGTAAGGGAAGTGCAGCATCCGTTCTCACAGATAAAATCCTCCCACTTTATCAGCTGTCCACATTTTCTACATTTTAGTGTAACTACTGCATAATGATGGCTTTTGATGTTATATCATCGGAAGTTCCTCTAGACGGCCTCAATGGAGCTGAGGTTAACACGCCAGCATGCTACACGAGATGGATTATTCCCAGAGTTAGCAAATACTTTGTACAGTTCGCGAGGCCTAAACTGAGCTTTGCATTTGTGTGAGTGCACATAGATAGTGTAGGTGTGACATCGGCTTATAGCGCGGCGCATCTCCGCCGCGCACCTGTCACACTTCACCTTTGTACTGGTAGCAGTGTGACGTATTTAATTCTTAATATTTTGTTCTTGTGTCCGATTTATTAGTGCAATGGCTGCAAACAAAAGTAAACGAAGAATACGAAACCCTTTAAATAGCCATGTAATAGAAATATTTTGTAATTTAAACAGTTATTTTAAAAACATGAACGATAAAGACGTGTCGAGTGTCAAATTTATTTTTAAGAGTTTTTGGTCTGACTCTACTTTTGGTGATTACTCACACAAATGCAGAGCTCAGCTTACGCCTTCCGGACTGTACTTACTCTATTTTCACAGTTATTAGTCAGTTCTAGAGCTACCCAATAAAGATTGGAGTCAGGCAGGCGGCCGGGCGTAATAACTTCGCAATATCTTTTACAGGTAGAATGCTGTATGTCAGATCGTGTTGATGTTATTTGTGTATAGAGATGGACTGTTTTCATTATACTATACTGACAATCTAGTAAAGCCTTATTTATTATGGGTATGTCTATTCATATTTCAATTAATTCATAAACAATATAAACATTGCATTAGAATATTAAACAAACACATAACAAAAGAAAAGATTATCGTAATTTTTCGAAACAAATAAGTATATAATACAGTTTTAACTTACTTATATGTAGAAATATATAATTTAACCCTCTAAGAGCCAATGTTGAATTATCTGACACACATGTTATGTCTATTTAGAGAGCGTTGTTTATTTCAGACCAAATTATATGGAGTTATTCCTGGCAACGGGGACACAACAACTGATATAAAGTCATGTGGTCAAAGGCCTAATAGGAGTACAATTGAAGAGGTAGGAAGGCGCTGGCTGCAGGCTGCTTGCAACCGTTTGTATTGGAAATCCTTGGGGGAGGCCTATGTCCAGCAGTGGACTTGCTGTGGCTGAGATGATGATGATGTAGAGGTATAGAACTCCCACCACCATCAGGTCTTTGTTAGTCTCCACTGCTGGAGCACAACCCTCTCTGTACTACCAGAGCCATATATCAGCCAGAGCAGTCAGAGGATTTGGCCTACACTCTCCATGCTGGCCAGACGGGTTGGAGAGGTCTCTTTGATGTTTATAAGCTTTGTTTAGCAGATGTTTCCTAAGTCGCTTCTTCTACGACATCCGCGGGAACACTTGGAGTGGTCCTATTCTACTCTGCCGGGAACCACACAGCTTGTATGGAACTCGATGTGGTTGCAATTCTCACTTGTTCAGATATTTTATTTCAATGCAGGCTCGGTAACAACTGCTCAATGGTTCAAAATAACACTTAGCTGACTGTCTCAAGATTCATAGGACTGACATCATTCAAAAACAGACTTTTTGGGAAAGAACTTAGCCACACAAACCAAACTTTACATGAAACAAATAATAGACAATACTAATTCAATATTATAGCGCCACCCCTGGTTTATTTCTTTTACTACTAAATAACATCAAATTGAAACAATCTACGTAAGTACTTCACTAGTGAATGAATTGTAGTAATTTTTATATTGCTTTTCATTATTTTGCATTTGGTAAATCAAGAGAACTGCTCATTACCGCCACAAGCAGCCACTTTTGGCGGTAATAGTAGGCGACAGTAGTTCTCTCAATCTGAAATTATGAAATTGATAAAAGGTTCTACACAAAATAATAAAAGTCATTTACTAGTGTAGTTACTTGAGTTACTTGAGTATTTTTTGAAAAAATAAACAAAACCCAAAAAAAATTGTAAGAGTATGCTGTTTGGTTTAAACTTATTTGTATTTTATTCTTAAGCGAATCAAGATGATGATGAGAACGGTACTCCTCTGTTTTGACTGAACTTCAAAGGTGGTCCTATATTTTTTTTATCGAAATGTATCCAGTATCCAGTGCTTTAAGAAAAAATCAACAAAAGCCAAAAAACAAGTAAGTATGGTTTAATTTTATTTCTGTTTAATTCTTTCGCGAATCAAGACAAGTTGATGACGACGTTGTTCCTCTATTTTGATTGAACTACCACACCCACAAAAACCTAATTTTTAGTTCCAGTTTGTATAATTACGTACAGGGTTGAAGTCGGTTTTACTTTTTTTGTTAAAAATAATTATTTCAATTTGTTCTTATTTCGGAGTACAAGAATTAAATAACGGGTGTCGCTAGATTCGCGGATGTCAGCCTCTTAAGAGTCGCCTGGACGCGCATGTCTCCATACAAACGGAAAAAGGGAATTGTGACAATATTTGATAATTTTGGAGTAAAATTAAGCATCCAATCAATTAATCTTCTTATAACCTACGTACGTTCCTATACAGTTGGGTTAAATTATCAATAGTTTGAGAATTATACGCCTCTCAAGATTTCATTACAAATTTAAAAAGGCTTGTAATTCTCAAACCATTAGTATTTTAATAATCTACATTAAACTATTGATAATTTAACCAAACTGTATAGGAACGTACGTAGGTTATAAGAAGATTAATTGATTAAATGCTTAATTTTACTCCAAAATTATCAAATATTGTCACAATTCCCTTTTTCCCTTTGTATGGAGACATGCGCTCCCAAGCGACTCTTAAGTGATGTCCCCTAACATGAAGCGTGGTGGAACGTTTGTTCGGAACATTCTAACCCTGTCAGTTAGTATCAGTAAAGCCTGTTAGTTATTATTCATTGGCATGTATTTAAATGAGCGTTTTAATTTGGCAAAAACGGCAATAAAAAAAATCCAAGTGGTCATCTATTTTAATGATTGATCCTCTTTTTTGAGAAACAAAATAAATCAAGTCAATCCATATTTAATTCTCTTTATATCTACGCAAATACAAATTGAGATGCAGAAAAGATTGTTACTTGTTTGTCACCAAAACTAAGAGAAATGAGCATACCTACTGAATATAAGATACTTTTTATATAATCAAGTTATCTATTTTTTTTTGTATTGTTTTTAGATAACAAATTACTTCAGAATAATGCGGCAATTTCGTTTGTGGCGCTTCGACGCCCGCTGCCACGGCACGCTCGCTTCGCTCACTCGCCTCGCGCTGTCTTGGTTCATGTAGAATCTAACGCTCGTCGCTACGCTCCTTGCAACCTACCCCTAGTTTCCATTAACCAATTCCTTTCTAAAACCATATTCATAACCTTCAGAGACAATTTTTCGCAAAAACATGAGTCACGGAGCAAAATTGAAAAGGTCAAGGCGCTTTATTTTAAAGTTTAGTTATAATATAGATCAAAATTCATTTATTAGGTGATCAATATTAAAATGCAAACTTGATATAAAAATCATCAAATTTACAAAATTAAAGGCCATTAACTAAAAAGAGGATCAAATATTATTTTTGTATACCAAATATTAAGAGAGTATGTTTAAACCTTCAAAGAAGTTAACTTATAATTTATTCATAGATCAACTAATATAGACGCAATAATTAATACTAAGATTGAACATAAAAGTACTCCACTGACAAGAACACAGTTTTTAAATTAAAGATAGATAGATTTTTAAAAGTGCTCATGTAAAATAGATCAATTAGTTTTTAGAGGATCAAATAATATTGTCCCTTATTTATTTCTGTAAATCAAGGCATACATTGGGTTGGTGGGGTCCCTCAACTCACAAACTATTCAAGTTTGTGAGCAAAAGGCTGGTCAAGGTGTCGAAGAACTAAGGGCCAGCCCTTAGTCCAACTATTTTGTCCACAGAATAAGCATTGCCATTCAACATGGCAATGCTGCCAGTCTTCTTTTTTTTATTTTTTTTTAAATATATAGGGACATATCACACAAATTGAGTTACCCCACAGTAAGTTGTGAACTTGTGTCGCAGGATACTAACTCAACGATACTATATTTTATAATATATACATAAACATCCAAGACCCAGGTCAATATGAAAAAGATCTTTTTCCATCTTGACCTGACTGGGGATCGAACCCGGGACCCCCGTGTCGCAGGCTAGTGTGTTGACCGCTGCGCCACGGAGCTCGACTGGGCACATTACCACAGGGCAATGACCTACGGGATATTTTCTATTTATAGGTAAATAGATTTTCTTTAAAGGTAATATAATTTTATAGGTAGGTTTAATTTTTAGATTGGATCATTTGTATTTTTAGGTTAATTACTTTTAAAAATTAATATAGTTAAGTCTTGTAAGTTTCCTTAAAAAATATAAAAACATGATATCGTGCAAGTAGACATACATAAGAGAGCTATATTGCAAAAGAGTCAATTTATAAAGGGTCAGTATTTATATATTGAGCAGAAATGACCTTAGGATTTGGAAGCTCGAGGGTTGATTGAATCTTATAACTGTTAAGTACACAGTCAGCTAAACTGATATGCTCTAAAAAAGGACAATACATACACAAATAACTCTCAAAATCATAGTTTCACTGCTTGTGCTGAAACCAAGTTGTACTTCATTAAAAATAATACTGTCAATATTTTTCCAATTTTAAATTTATTTATTTGACAGGAGCATGACATGTTTTTAGATAGTTTTCTTCTAAAACATTCTAATGCTTGTCCAATTATTTTTATCAATATACAAATGAGATGAGAAATCATTATTTAAAGGCGAGAACTGATGAAGGCATCATATTTGATGTGATTAAGAATTTGGTCAACACGTTTCGGTAATCCGCATAACCTGACGAACGTCGAAGCTTATCAAGCATACTGGACAAACAAATAAAAGTCCTCAGTTTAGATATCACTGACTTTGACTCATTCAGGTAATTACCCAAGAATTATCAATACACAAATAAAAATACCTTACCTTTTAGATGACGTTTCCGTCATTTTAGCTTTTATCACTTCTTTAGCTTGACGATAGCAATCAAACAAAAGTGCATTATCTTCCAAGCACCACAAAATAGTTATTAACTGCACATAATAAGGAAATATGTTAGTTTACAATCATTTGTAGCACAATTAATTCTAAAATGTTCGAAAATAGCACAAGCACAAGTATCAAACACCGACCGCAATTTGACTTGACAATCGCTTTCTTTCGTTGCCGAATGCTGCTGAGAGAAGCCGATCTCCTGTCAAAGCTGTCAAATTGACAATCTATTTTTTAAACAGATTTCATACGTGGCAATGGCAATGAAATGAATGTCTTCTTGATTTATTTATATTTATTTGTTCTTAGCCCAGTGTGGAGTGGCTGATTGGGTAGCTAACCAACACTAGGTTTTCAAGTGGTGTAAAATAAAATTATCAACATTCTTATTTTAACAGATTATATTTATTTTATTTTGACAAAATCAAGGACTGTACAAAATGGATGCTTTTGCGACGTATCTTTTTATACTGTTACTATGGTAACGTCAAATGATAACAAAAGCATGGCCAATGAATAGCCGTGGTCTAAATTTTTGTGTTTACTGTCACACATCATCAAGTTGCAATGCAACCGGGAAACTATATTTATTATCGATTAAACAACTCTAGATAATTGTGTGTTAAATGTAAAGGTACCTACATTATAGTTAGGGAACGTCTGACAACAAAATGTTCAAGAACACTTTTCAGTCCGGTTTTCTGTCAATTCTTTACAGCATAGGCAGTAAGCCTCTTCAAATTTGGGACAAAAAAGTAAGAAATGGGCACATAAAAAGGATAACAGACAATGATATACAGAGTCTAGTGTTGGAAATAGTTGGGACCAATGTCAGTACAACATACATTACGTGTCCCGCGGACCCGAAGAAGACGCTCGGAATCAAGCTGCCTTTCCTGGTTATGATCATAAAAAACCTCAAGAAGTACTTTACGTTTGAAGTTCAGGTAATTTGCATTTGCATATCAAATCAATACGGTCTCTGGAAATATCCAACTGACCTAGTTATAATAAAGTTTTTTTTATAACCTCAAATTTGTTTACAGGTGTTGGATGACAAAAATGTTCGAAGGAGGTTTAGGGCAAGCAACTACCAATCTACTACCAGAGTCAAGCCATTTATCTGTACAATGCCAATGAGATTGGACGAGGGGTGGAACCAAATCCAATTTAACTTAGCAGACTTTACCCGAAGAGCATATGGCACCAACTATGTCGAGACTCTAAGGGTCCAAATACATGCTAACTGTCGGATAAGAAGAGTCTACTTCTCTGATAGACTGTATTCAGAAGATGAGTTACCGGCAGAGTTTAAATTGTTCCTTCCAATACAGAATAAGGCTAAAACTGCTGTAGCTACATGAAAATCTTTTGTTCTATTAAGAATGTTTTCATCTAGTAAATATATTCATAAGCCTATTTTGTTTTCATATGATAAAATGAATTCTTTAACCCTTATAAACATACTTTTATACAATGTTTTGTGATTGTACAATTTAAAATGAAATAAAAGCACTGTAATTACTTATTTCTTTATTTGGAAAGTAAATGCAGTAAGTACTGTACTTCTTTCATAATCTAGTAGGCCTACCATTTTGTACTGTTTGTTTACACTAGTCAAAGACATCAACCAGTCGACCAATAACAAACTATTAATTCAAAAGTGTCACTAAAAGGACTTAATGTTCAAATAAAGTACCCGAACCAAAGACCGGTACAAAGAGCACGGATCAGTTCAACATCCTAAACTGCCTAAGCAGACAGTTTAGGATGTTGAACTGATCAATGCTTAGCCAACCAAGAGTCCCTGACACTTCCTTGGTTCAAGTAACAAGCAAACCCAAGTGATTTGCTTGTTTTTTGTAGCAGTACAAATGATACAAGGTTGTAATACCAGTTGTACTTTTCGGTAGTACTTCTGAAACGGAGCGGCCCTGATTTGCCAGAGTAGTACCTAGTATGTAGGGACTAGGAACAGCACAAAGATACAGGTTACGCCAAACTTTATTGCGATTCGGATATTAGCTGCGAGTTGCGCAGTAAGAGCCCCGCCTTCCCGCGCACGCCCCGCCTAACATAATATTGTGTACTGCGCATCGACTCACGCGAAGTTCAGACTAGACATGCGCGCCGCGCCGACCGCGCCGCAGCCGGCATGCGCCGCCGCCGCCGTCAATATCGGTAGGCGCGCCGGCCAAAGCGCATGGGGTGAATGAACTCACCCTCGCCGCGAGTTTGCCGCTCAGACAAGCGGCCATTCTCCCTCATCTCAGAGCCGGGTCCGCTTTCCGGCTTTTTCTTCTACACTTCTTGGGTTTCCCCTTTCTGCCGGGAACCGTTGGAGGTGGCATGGCCGAGACATTTGTTCAATACGTAATATTCCAATTTTTGCAAAACGTGACCGTACCAGCTTAGGACGATCTCCTGTAGCTTCACGAATGCGGGAGTTTCTCACACGAACCTTTCGCGAAACTTTGCTCATCCAGCGCAACATATCCATCTCCGTGACATGCAGCGCCCTCTTGTGCCGCTCAAGCACAATCCAAGCTTTACTCCCATATAAAAGGGCACGTCTAATGATACAGTTAAACTAAAGGGACATCTATAATACCATAGATGTCCCTCTAGTTTAACTGTCATTTTCGGTTCATAAATGACAACAGTCACCTCACGCCACTTTGCCCACGCGGCTGTTATGCGAGTTTATGTGGCTATCAGATGTCTCCGGACACGTGAAGTAAGGATCCCAGGCATTTATTATGGGTCAGTATATTCAACAACTTTTTCGCCTATGCGTAATGGAAAAGGATTTGTTTCGTTCCATGACTTTTGTCTTCGCCACATTTATTTTCAGGCCGCAGTTCTAAAGCGAATCCTTGCGCGTGTTGCATCAGTCTCCCCTTGTCCGCAACCACCAGCACCATATTTACAGCATACATGAGCAGCCACAGAGGTTGGTGCATTTGTGACTCTGTTTGACACTTCGTCCAATATCGAATTGAACAGGAGGACCGAGCCTTGGTGGAATCTGACTGTGACACCGAACGCTTTCCGGTTTCCCCACCAACAGCAGTCCTAAGTATGCAATCGGAATCACGAGACATGACGCGGATAATGCCAATATTGATGTTGGAAACCCCTTATGACCTAAATGCCCACCAGACCATCTCTCGGGGACCAAGTCGAAGACCTTCACAAATTCCAGAAACAGAAAGGGGAGAGGCGTGTAATGTTCTTCCTCCTGTATTTCTCCATGACGATAATTAGAGCAAAATTAAGGTGAGCGTGGTCCCAAGTAGTGGGCGAAATCCATATTGACATTGCGACACAGTACACTCCTGTCTGATCCAAAAGTTTATGATCCGCTCAACCAGCTGCATGGTATGAGACATGACCTTTACACCGATCTTTTTAGCTTGAAGACTGGTGTAATAATAATCAGTTTTCATTGGTCGTCCGGTGAAGCAGTTAAAATGTTTGGATGGCCACACCACACGGACCCATTGCTTTCCGAGCTTCAATGGGGACTCCATCGGTTTCGATCCTTTTATGAGAAATATAGAGAGTTTTGGGTACTCTCTATATTTCTCATATTTCTTATGAAATTCTCCATCTTTACTCCGACTTCTATTCAAAAAATGTACTCCACAATCTCTCCCAAATAATATATCATTAACCCAAAAATTACTACTTTCTAAGCAATATTGATATAATTTTGACGAAGACATTGCTCCCGGATCCCCGTCTATACTGGTCGCCGCGAAGAACGTGAGTGCCCGTGGCCTGCAAATCGCGCCGCGCGGACAGTCGCTTCGCCCGTCGCGCCGTCGTTCGCGTCGCCCGTCCCCGTGGCCAGGCGGTGCGAGCAGACAGGCAGAGGACTTTGTTTTATAATATGTTAGTGATACTGAAGTTTATCCAATAATGCTGAAAAATAATTTATCGAACCCACAAAAGAAATTTGTCCATCTTATTTAACCTACAAAAAAGTTCCCACCAAAAACCTCGCCAGTCGACTAGCCCATATATTCGGAACCCTTTAAATGGCCCTACTTAGTTCTGAGCGAGATAAGTCTGGCAGATTGTGGTACTTAAAGGGCGTTAAAGGTAGCACTAGTGATTGGGAGGAAGGTATGGTGGCTGAACCTCTTAATGCTAACGTGTCTTTTCAGTAGCCGGTCTTGTTTTGACTACCCAGCGGTCGCGGCTGAGTCCTATGCGAGGTAATAAAATAATATTCATAGACGATTACTAAAATTTATGCAAGGAAACGTGTTTTGCATTAATAAAATCAGTTTCCTTAGCTTTTCTTTCATAGTCAATGAAGACTTACGAGAAATTGTAGGTTTTCGCTTTAAAAGAAAATGTTTTTACTTAATTTTTCTGTTATGTAATAATTCCGTATAAAAAACGTATATATAAAATAATATCCCGAAAAAAATAATGGCTCACGCCGCGGCGCGCCGCCGCCGCCAACCGTTTAAGGTCAGCGCGCCGCCGCCGACAAATTCAGGCTCGGCGCGCATGTCTAGTTCAGACTCGCAATAAAGTTTGGCGCGGCCTGTACAAACGGGAGTTGTACTCTAACGATACATAGATGGCCCTATATAGATATGCATTATTACAACTACCTATCTAAAAATCATTTTTGATTGTTGATTTGTTGCATAATTATAAATGCGTTCTATTCTTTTTTTGCTTAAAAACATTATAATCAGTCTAGTTCACCAGTAGTGGAACTACTGCCATCTAGTATTGTCTGTGCACCTAACGGAAAGAAAACTTAGCTTGCCAGAGCGCATGCCTCCGGATTCCGGATCCGGAGAAGTTCGGGTAGGATAGGATATATTTATTTACTCTAAGTCAGGATATGTCTGTGGGATGAACTCACACTATCATAAATTCAAAAATATGTACATTACCTGTTTTGGACAGTCATGAAATAAGTATCAAAACTATTTTTTCCTACTGTAGATACGCTAGAGAAATGTGAAATCGGACGTGTATTGGGTGGGATGGGAATGTGCGAATTGTTTTCAACCGAGAATTTATGCCAAATGGATAATATGTACTCAATAAAGCTCCGTTAGGAGTCGCCTAGAGGCGCATGTCTCCATACAAACAGAAAAAGGGAATTGTGGCAATATTTGATAAATTTGGAGTAAAATTAGGAGACATGCGCGACTCATAAGCTAAGATTTAAGACATGACCACTAAAACGGTAGAAAGGGAGGGGTCTGAGGGGTACAACTTTTGAAATTTCGCCATTTGTTAACGAGTCCTACATACCTACGACGTACGCCATCTCAAATTGACAACATATACTTTACCGGAAGTGGTAGATTTTATATATGCAATCGAAAGTACTTTGTATGTATATACTTCCATATTTTTTATATATTTTTAAAACAAATATTTATTTTTTTATGAATTTTTGAAAATAGGGCACAAACGTAGGATTTACAAACAAATATCTGTGCCTTATTCCCTGTCAATGTCAATCTGACGTAAAATAATGACATAGACAGGACTTTGACCGTCTGAGTTGCCAGCTTAAGGAAATTTTCCCCAAGAGTCTGGAAATTTTCTAAAGGCCTCTCCCAATGTGACTGTTAAAATATCGTATCCGTTTGCACTGATTTTTTTTCAATGTTAATGTCGGCCGGAATAATGATTTCATTTCGCTTTGTTTTTACCTGTTAACTATATTCCTAATACTTTACCTGTTTATTCAATCACTTTTAATTCACGGCTGCACAATGCCATAATTGATAAGGTAAAAATCAACGTCCTGTCTGTGTGAAAATCCATGGTCTGTCAAAAGATGAAGAACTCGGAGTCCAGTGTCTTGAGAACCCAAGTCAGCACGCGAAGAGATATCGGTGTCCAGAAGTCAAGCCAATGTTTTCAGGTTGCGTTCGAGAACGAAAAATATCGATATGTACAAACACCAAACAACAACAAACCAACGAACTTTTTTGACATTGATTAGCATAGCAGCCTTTTTTCTTGCCTTGTTTGTAAGGCAAATTAAGTCCATCCATGTATACCATCAAATTATAATGTACAATTAATTAATTACAAAACGGATGTCATTCCCAAACAGTGTTGCCAGATTTTAAAACCAGTATTTCGTAATATCAATTTCCAAAATCCGTATAAAAAAACGTATGGGAAATTTCTAAAAAAAAACATCCTTGTAATTTAAATTTTTTTCTTTCAAATATAAAAAAATTATACTGTAAGCAGTTTCTTCAGAATTCCGTATAAAAATCCGTATTCTCTCTTAGTCCGGTTTGATCATCAAAATTCCGTATAGATACGGACAAATCCGTACATATGGCAACACTGTTCCCAAAAGATCCCTAAAATATTTGCCATGGCGAAGCCCAAAACTTATGCCAAACCATTATTTTTTGCTTTAAACATACGACCGGTTCTATCTAGTCTGTAAAGAATAAGAGAAGTGTTTTCGACTTTCGTATTTTCTGAACGTCAAACATACAAGTATAAATATCAGGGACATAGTTGACAGCTAAAGAAATAAGCAAATCCACATCATTATTACAACGAAAATTATACTGACCGGTATTTACATTTTAAAAAAAAAACAGTGAAAACGGATACGATATTTATTTATTTATTTAAACTTTATTGCACAATTTAAAAAAATGTGTACAAAAGGTGGACTTAATGCCATAAAAGCATTCTCTCCCAGCCAAACCTTTGGACCAACAAGAAAATTAAAAATGGGTGGTGGGTGGTGCGATAAAGTGCCAAAATATAAAAAAAAAACAGTGTCATAATATAAATACGCTAAAAAATAATATAATATAAATCAATATACCAACGTGCAATACAACTTAAAATATACCAACATAAATATAATAAAAATAATATATTTATCATTCACATTGAGAGAGGCAAGGCCTTTAGAAAATTTCCAGACTCCCGGGTAAAATTTCCCAAATCTGGCAACTCAGACTATCGAAGTCCTGTCAATGTCATTATTTTACGTCAGATTGACAGTGACAGGGAAAAAGGCACAGATATTTGTTTATAAATCCTACGATTGTGGCCTATTTTCAAAAATTAATAAAAAAATAAATTCTTGTTTAAAAAAAATATAACAAATATGGAAGTATATACATACAAGGTACTTTCGATTGCATATGTAAAAAGTACCACTTCCGGTAAAGTATATGTTGTCAATTTTTGATACCATCGTGATGGCTTATCGAGGTATCACGTGACCAAAGGGCTGGCAATTACTTGGCACAAAGGATAAGCATTGCCATCCAACGTGGCAATGCTGCCAGCCTTTTGGGCACGTTACCGCGAGGTGATGGTTTGCAGGGACTATATAATTTGTAAATATTTTAGTTAATTTTAAGTTTACATTTAAACTATAATTGCCTTAAACAAGCATATATTTTTGTACCGGTTGCGTTTGAAACCACTTGAGTTTGGGCGGCAGAGGCAAGAGCGTTTTTAAAAGAATTGGGTCATCGGATACGGGAACGGACAAATGATAAGCGTTCCGTATCGTATCTGTCTCAAAGGATTTCCATTGCCATACAGCGAGGAAATGCCGCCAGCATAATGGGCACTTTTGAGCCAGCCCCCCTATTTACTAACTCGGATGACAGGTGTCGATGCCTATCAATCTAGAATTTACAATTACAATGCGGGTTTTGCTTGCACGAACTTTTTATTTGAAATACAAAAACCGCATTGTAACACTAAATTCTTGATTGATAGGCATCGACACCTGTCATCCGAGTTAGTAAATAGGCCGGCAGGTACGATACGGGGAGGTCTATTAGATTGAATATTTTTATTTTTATTTTTTGACGAAGCATGTTGTGGATAATTTATGTGTAAGTTAAGTTTTTGACGAAGCCTGTTGCGGATTATTTTTCTGTAAGAACATTGACGAAACATCTTGTGGATATTAATTGATGTTTCATCCTTAATTTGAAATAAAGATTTTAAGTAGTTTTAATTACCTATTATAATCATTTATGTCTTTTATTTAGTTTAAATAAACCGTATATTTAGTTGGGATTTACATGAAAATATTTATCGTGAAATTACGATTTTGATTTGATGTCAGTGTCACTGTCAGTCACGTCATATAATTTAAAAAAATGGCTGTGGATTTCGCTTACGATAAAAATTTAATTTTGTTTCTAATATTTCTCTCCCCTATTGCAATATGTAATGCAAACGATATATTAGGATGTGGTGGATTTGTGAAAAGCCACGTCAGTTTGGATTTTTCCAAAATTGAAATTGGACTGTAAGTTAACCTCAAAAATTTCTTAATTAGATTTCCGTACATACTCTAGATTTACATTGTTTCTTAAGTGAATTACACCCTTACTTTTGATAATAATTGAACTGCATGAACATATTTACATTATTCATTCAGCAAATATTCTTTTTTTAATATTTTTAGGTATACCAAATCAGGAATTCTGAAAGAGAAGACTGAATGTGCCCCAAACAACGGGTACTACTTTCTTCCACTCTACGAGAAGGGAGAATACACTTTGAAGGTCCACCCTCCAGCAGGATGGAGTTTCGAGCCTTCGCAAGTGGAATTATCAATTGATGGAGTTACAGACCAATGTTCAACAAGTCAAGATATAAACTTCTCGTTCAACGGGTTTGGTATAACGGGGAAGGTGATCACGGCCGGGCAGCAGAAGGGCCCCACCGGTATATCCGTGCAGCTGGTGGATAACAAAGGTGAAGTGAGGAACACTGTGACTTCTGCTGGTGGTGACTTCCATTTCACTCCTGTCATTCCAGGGAAATATACCGTGAAGGCTTCTCACCCAAGGTTAGTTCCATTTCTTTTCATAATGGTTTCTATTGTATATATTGCAGTGAATAATTGTTATGTATTGACATGTAGGTAGCTGTGAAGATCTGTGGGTACCCCCAGTTCGGTTCTATCACGGAAGCCAGCACACGTACGTAACATATTGGCGACGAGAAAAAAATTCGTAATTAGGCTAAATAGTGCATTAAACATAGTGTTCGAATGTTTAAGTGTTATTGAGTGTGGTGAACTAAAATGTCGGTGAAATTTAGCGAGTTTCATATGGACAAAGACAATTGGAAAAATTACGTTGATAGGTTTGCTGGCGAACGGTATTCAGACAGAGGAGTTAAAAAAAGCTAATTTCTTTGCAGTTTGTGGGCGCGATTTATATGATTTAGTAGAATCGTTAGTTTCGCCGCAAAAAATCAAGGACGTAACGTACACGCGGGTGAAAAGTGCGTTAGACGGCCATTTTAATCCAAAGCAAAATGAAATAGTGCAGTCTTATAAGTTTCACATGAGATGTCAATTGTGTAGTGAAAATATTAACGAGTACGTGGCTAGTTTGCGCAAATTGGCTATAGAGTGCAACTTTAGCGATTTAGATCGCACGTTAGGGCCAGGCTACACGAACGATAGTTTACCAACCGAATAGTTTGATCGGTTGACAAAAATCAATGCACCAGTACTCGAGGGCGCACACGGCACCAACTCAACTGTTTAATCAATAGAATCAAGACCGATCACCAACTTAATAGTTGGCCAATCGACGTAAACTCCACGGTTTTGTATGACGGGGCGCACACGACAAATCGTTCAGTCGGCGACCGACTGTTCAGTCAGCCGTCAACTGTATCGGTGGAAGGACGCTAGCGCAATACGCGGTAAAAATGAAAGATTAGCCAGCTTCACCTTCGTCTGCCTCGCCTTCATCAGCTAGTCGTAGAGGATTTTGGAAAGTTAATTAAGTTGGTAGAAGCTCGGCCGCCTTTATATAACAATAATTGGCCAAGTGCGAGTCGGGCTCGCCCACGAAGGGTTCCGTAGAAGCAAGCTTAGATTAGCCAAAACCTCTATAATTTTTGGCCAGCAAAAATAACTTTGTTTTTCATAGTGTTTGTATTAATGACAAAGGTAATTTATTAAAAAGGTTTATGAAAATGTGCTATAACTTTTTAGTTTGTACTTAGTACTCAGCTCTGATAGTTTTCCTTTCGACTTTGTAATATATACTACTCCGGTATTTTTTTTCACGTATCCATATATGACCGTTTAGTATATAGAGGTTGGGGGGGGGGGGGGGGGGGACATTTACACCTAACAAAAGTCACTGCACAAGTCATTGCACTTTAAAGCCTAATATTTCAGAAACGGATCTTAAAATCGAAAAATGGTGTTCTCAACTTTACAAGACCTATTCAACAATGCCACAATGAGTTAGTAGAGCCTACTTACTTTACCTACTTTACTTGTATAGGACATACACTAAAAAAATTGTTTTCAAGATTAGAAAACAATTACTTACAAATTAAAATGATACCAATGGCAAGAAAAAGTTGTGGGAGGAAATATGTTTAGAAATTTTGCCAAATTTTTTTTATTGTACATTTTGGACATTTTCATTCTTGATATCTTGAATAATGCCATCCACACCACAAATTAGTAGAGTATGGTCCACACCTCTCAGCTCAGACGACCGACAGAATAGTTGATCGTATGCGCACATAGCCAACTAAACTGTTTAGTTGGATAGAAGTTGGTGGTGACTTCCAATCCAACCAAACAGTTTGGTTGGACAAAAAATCGGTCGTGTAGCTTGGCCCTTACGGGACCGGCTAGTATGTGGCATTCGGGATAAGAACATTCAAAAACAATTGTTACAACAGACGTCATTAACGTTTGATCAGGCAGTACGATTGTCATTGACGGCGGAAACCGCGGACGCAGGCGTGATAGTCATGGCGACTACGGCGTCTTCGAGCGTCGCGCCGCACACTACCGGCGGCGACGAGCCAATGGAAGTGAACAAAATTAAAGCAAAACCGTTGGAACCGAACAAGGATTGTTGGCGGTGTGGTAAGACGCACGGAAGTTTCTGTAGGTTCAGATATAGTAAATGCTTTGTGTGTAAAAAAGTGGGACATATCGCTGAGGTATGTTATAAGTCGAGAGAAAAGGATAAGTCAAAGGAAGTCAGTCATTTAAATGGATTATATGAAGCTGCATGTTGTAATTTCGTGTCGAACAAGGTACCCCCGTTTTATGTGAAGGTTGAAATTAATGGACGGCAAATAAATTTGGAAGTCGACTCTGGGGCGGCGTTTACCATGTTAAAAGAAAGTACAGCAAGGGAGATTTGGAATGGGCGGCTGCCGAAGCTGGATAATTCGAGAGTAAGGCTGACCACCTGGACAAGTAACCAGGTGGAGTTACTGGGAGAAACTACTGTGGACGTAAGTTTTAAAAATATACGGACAAAATTGAAGGTGCTGATTGCCAAGGGCGATGGTCCGAATTTGTTAGGTCGTGATTGGTTTCCAGAATTAAAAATTAGTATGTTTGGAATATTTAATATAACAGAGAAACACGAAAGTTTAGACGCTGTGTTAAAAAAATATAGAGAAGTTTTTGAGCCAGGCTTAGGGAAGTACACGGGGCCAGTTGTATCAATACCATTAAAACATGAGGCAAAGCCGAAATTTTTAAAATGTAGGCCTATTGCATTTGCTATTAAAGAGAGGGTGTTAAAAGAAATAGACAGACTAGTGGCAGAAGACGTTTTAGAACCAGTGAGTCACTCTGAGTTTGCCAGTCCAATTGTGCCTATAATTAAGAAAAATGGAAAAGTTAGGCTTTGTGGTGACTACAGAGTCACAGTCAATATGGCTACTGAGACCGATACTTACCCTTTACCCACATTAAATGAAGCTTTTGCAGTTTTGCAAGGTGGTGTCATATTTACTAAAATAGATTTGGAGCAGGCGTACACACAGGTGTTGGTCGATGAGCCTACTTCAAGATTGCTAACATTGAACACACCCAAAGGATTATTTAGGTGCAAACGCTTAGCGTTTGGTGTTAAAGCATGCCCTGGTATTTTCCAGCGCATGATGAGTAATTTGTTGGCAGGGATTGCTGGCACAGCGGTACTGCTGGATGATATTGTGGTAACTGGACGTACAATGCAAGAACACAGCGATAGACTTCAACGCATATTACAGACCCTGAAGGAGGCAGGGTTGAGAGTCAACAAGGATAAGTGTCAATTTGGGAAACAAAGTGTAGAGTTCCTAGGACATGTCATAGATGCTGAGGGACTTCATCCTTGTGGTGATAAAGTCAAGGCTGTAGTGGATACGCCAGCACCAAAAAATGTGAAAGAATTGCAGGCGTTTTTGGGTTTATTAAATTTTTATGACAGATTTTTAGCTCAGAAGGCTACAGTGGCAGAACCATTATATAAATTGCTGTTAAAAGGAGCAAAATGGGAATGGACTCAAAATTGTCAGCAAGCTTTTAACCTTTTAAAGCGCATGTTGACTACAGGTGACACATTGGTCCACTATGATTTAACGAAACCTGTGGTTATTACATGTGACGCGTCTCAGTATGGGCTTGGTGCTGTGTTAGAACATAAGATGGAGGACGGTTCGTTAAGACCCATAATGTTTGCATCCAGGACAATGAGCTGTCATGAAAGAAACTATTCGCAAATTGATAAAGAGGCTGCAGCGATAATTTTCGCAATACAAAAATTTTACTCTTATATTTTTGGCCGTAAAATAGTAATTCAGACGGACCATAAGCCACTTTTAGGGATCTTTGATCCACAGAAACCGATACCCAACATGTTATCACCAAGAATGTTAAGATGGGCTTTGTTGTTGAATGCATATGACTATGAGTTAAAATATGTTGAAGGTAAAAAAATTGGAAATGCCGATGCCCTGAGTAGGTGGCCTGGACCAGAGAAGAATATAAAAGAAGAAGAGGTGCAGGAAGTTAGTGTTCTACTGCTTAATGAGACACCAGTCGAACTGGAAATGACAGCTAAGGATGTAGCAAAGTTGACTAAAACTGATGGAATATTAGCAAAAGTGATGTTTTGGATTAGAAATGGTTGGCCTAGTAAAGTAGAAGAGAAATACAGAGATTACTATACAAGAAGGGAGGAACTAACTGAATACAATGATTGTATATTGTGGGGAGGTAGAGTAATTTTGCCCCATAAGTTACATAAAAATGTCCTCCAGGAGCTCCACAGTAATCATGATGGCATCGTCATTACTAAGGCAATAGCAAGGAGTTATTTCTGGTGGCCTGGGCTGGATAGAGATATAGAGAGCATGATTCAAAATTGCCAGGTCTGTAGGGAAGTAAGGAATATGCCAGCCAAAGTGACTCACAGATGGATATCTCCACCAAAGGCTTGGTCTAGATTACATATTGATTTCGCAGGGCCTTTTATGGGTAAGGTTTTCTTAATATTAATTGATGCTTATTCCAAATGGCCTGAAGTGAAGATAGTTAATGATCAAAGTTCAAGTATGGTGATTAACAAACTTGAGGAGATATTTTCAGAACAGGGACTGCCAGATACCATTGTAAGTGATAACGGGAAAGCTTTTGTATCAGAAGAAATATGTCAGTACTTTAAGCAAAATGGAATAAGACACATACTGGTACCGCCATACCATCCGGCATCAAACGGACAAGCAGAAAGAACGGTTCAATCTATAAAGCTAAAGTTAAAGAAAATGGCACATCTTCCATGGTCAACAAGACTGCAGAAGATATTGTATGGTTTGCGAACTACACCCAATTCAGTGACTGGGAAAACACCGGCAGAATTGTTGAATAACCGACGATTCCGGACTAAGTTTGACAGGCTGCACCCTCTTTCAATTCAACAGAAAGGGACTGAAGATATAGAGGAAAATGAAACAAAGAAGCCCAGACAATTCAAAGTAGGAGAGACAATTTGTTTTAGGAATTATCGAGGTGGGCCCAGGTGGCTTGAAGGAACTATTGTCAAGAGAATTGGAGTGTTAAGATATAAGATTAAGCAAGATAGTAAGGTATTCATAAGGCATGTGAACCAAATGCTTGGGTTTTCTAGAAGGTCAGAGGGAGAGGAGCAGATAGTCACAAACGAGAACAGGGAAAAGATACATGAAGAACCAGAACAGGGTCATCAGGAAGAAGAGGAAGGGGAAGATGAGGCATATGGTACCATAAGAATTCCCCCGCCAAGCCAGTGGGCAGATATTATTGGTGTTGGTGGTCCTGAGCAGTGTGAGTTGCCAGATGAGCATCATTCAGTGATGAGAAATGAACCTATGAGTAACAAACGTGCCCGGTCAAGTGAAAGTCCACCGTCTGCCACACCATCCTTAAAAAAGATGGCGCTGGAAGAATATCCTGATAGCCAGTAACTATTTAAATATTACAATTAAAGCATGTGAAACTAGGGTATAAGTGAACTATTTACTACTACAAGTGAACTATTTAGTGTTAAGTGCAGAATATAGATATAAGTGAAATTGACTTGAAACATTGGAACACCAAGTGACAAGTGAAGTGTCCTGATCATGGGGGAAAGGCATGTTATGTATTGACATGTAGGTAGCTGTGAAGATCTGTGGGTACCCCCAGTTCGGTTCTATCACGGAAGCCAGCACACGTACGTAACAATAATATTTGACGAGCTCCGTGGCGCAGCGGTCAACACGCTAGCTTGCGACACGGGGGTCCCGGGTTCGATCCCCGGCCAGGTCAAGATGGAAAAAGATCTTTTTCATATTGACCTGGGTCTTGGATGTTTATCTATATAAGTATTTATTATAAAATATAATATCGTTGAGTTAGTATCCTGCGACACAAGTTCACAACTTACTGCGGGGCTAGCTCAATTTGTGTGATATGTCCCTATATATTTATTTATTTTATTTAATCAAGATATATTTATTTTAATTTGCTAATGATGTTAATTGAAAATTAGTTGTAGATGATTGCTGTAAATTATTTATTTATTATTCATTTCAAACTAAAACTAAAAATATTTATTGCACATAACTGTGTTACATCACTAAAACTACAACATATACTTTGTGACTAGCCCTGATGAAAGAATTTAACAACTTTAAATATTTTTCAATACATTATATTTTAGATCAAATAAATGAAAAAATATTTTTGTGCAACAGGAATCAGCAGGCGTACTTGTTAACTTTTTTCAATTACTGTGTATAACATTTTGATGGTCACTTCAACATCCATTACAGTATTTTAAATCATAAATAAAATAGCCAATCATATGAAGCCATAATGGATGTAGAAGTGTCCACCAAAACGTTGCAAATCATAGTTGTCAAAAGTCAGCAATACTCTATAGTTTTATGTACAGTTGAGGGCAGATAAACTTAAACCCCTACAATTAGAGATCTTTTGATTAAAATAAATGTGGGATACTAACATTATATGTAAAATATGTGAGTGACCCGTATTTAACAGAATGTTTTCTTATGTCTTCATGATTGTTACAAATTTTAATAAAATTATTTTAATATGGTTTTTATCACGTTTATTACATTATTTATACACCTAACCTTTCGAGCACTTCACAGTGTTCGTGTTCACAGGTAGGTTTACATATTATTAATTATTAGAGATCTTTTTGTAAAGGTGTCAAGGTTATCTGCCCCCAACCAGTTCACAGATAGTTATATCTCTTGTTCCTAGATTTAAAAAAAATGAATTACTTGTTCTTTAGATGGAAGTTGGACCCAGCACAAGCAGTTGTTCAAGTGAAGGAAGGCAACACTGCTCTCCCCGTAGGAGTGCTGGCAGTCAAAGGTTACGATGTGAAGGGATCCGTCACCGCATTTGGCTCTCCCATTAGTGGAGTCTACGTATTATTGTATTCTAAAGAGGTAAGAGTTCTAAGGATAATGGTGATCAGACTTTAGAAAGTGCTACAACATATTCACTTGAATTAAACTATACAGACTCTTGAACTCAAGAAAGCATTGAATGATATGTAACTAAACATTGAATGCTTTCTTGTTCTCATCTGAGCATTTTCCAGTCTGCATCATCGTAGCCCAGAGTCCACTTAACTTTTAAAAGAATTTCGTTTTTTTCACTTTCCCATACTAATTGACTTATAAAAATGTTGAAATTTTTTGAGTTCCCAGCTTTGATTCTATAGTTGTTCATATTGATGAGTCATCCTTTTAAGGGAATGTCCAGGGTCAATGTACAAGCTGTATGTATATTTATTATACTCATGCTGTCACTAGAATTCAGACTGAACAAGACTTCATCATCATCATCAGGTCTTTCTAGTCTCCACTGCAGGAGCACGACCCTCTCTGTACTACCAGAGCCATATACTAGCCTGAGTACCTAGTCAGAGGATTTGGCCTACACTCTCCACGCAAACAAGAACAAGACTTAAGAATGTCAATTGTTAAAATGCTTTAGAGTATTTGATTATTTTTTTCAATAAATATATCTTTTGTTTCAAGGCAAGCCCAAAGTTCCGAGTGGAAGGCTGCAACACGGCCATGTTGCAAGGTTTGCCAGACTCCAAGGACTCTCCGATTTGCCACACGACAACAGATGGCAATGGAGAGTTCAACTTCGGACTCGTGCCTGCTGGAGAGTATAAGTAAGACTTTTTAAATTAATTTATTTATTTTAATTTTATTGCACAGACATAAAAATACAGTTTACAAAAGGTGGACTTAGCGCCATAGGGCATGCTCTCCCAAACCTTTAGACCAAACAGAGGGTGGTGGGTGGTTATTATTGGCATTTTTTCTGATACATTTGGGTTATCACTATATTTATCACAAAAATCTCAAAGGAAAGACTTAAGGCTAGGTATCCCCAATGTTACATCAATTTGGCTCAATAATAAACCAACAAGTAGTAAGTTTTGAAAGTCAAAAAAATATATATACTGTAGTTTAACTATATGTACTTGGACTATTTCTAGTTCAAAACATGATATCGATAACTTACCCCGATAAAAAAAAATCGGAAGCGGAAGCCAATTCGACGATTTTTGGATGTATTATTGATTATTATACGAGTTCAAGAAAGCTTTACTTACAAAAAAAAATATCAAAAAAAAGTTAATTACATATACTATAACTATTTCTGGTTACATTCTGGAAACTGGTTACATTCTGGAAACTGGTTACTTTATTTTAAAAATTAATTATTATATATTACAGCGACTTGCGTACGTCGCTTCAGTCGCCCGCCGGGCCTTTACGAGTTAGGACCTGTGTCTCGTTCGCAAGCGCACGGCTGTTCCGCGACATTATCGAACTATTAATTCATAGATAACAAAGTAAGAAGTCAGTTTGTTGTTTTTCATAGTGAAATATGGGGAATAAAAATAAAAACAAGAAAAAGGTAGCTTATCCTTTTTTGATGTCGGTTGTAAACGGACAAGAAAATAAAATTCCGCTTTGGCGTGAAAACGGAACATACATACATACACACTTTCGGATTTATAATAATTGTAGGAAGTAGGGATTTATGTTTTCAATTTTTATATATTATATATATACTCAGTGTCACTCTCACAATAAAGACGAATCTAATCTAACTACACCTCTCAAGCTACAATCCATCAAGCCGTTTAGGCTACAGATCGTCCCTAAAAAATATACATATGTATACTAGCTGTATCGCGCGACTTCGTTCGCGGTCAATAATCGAGATAAAACCTATCCTATCTGCTAAGTTAGACCAAATTACACATAGTGGCCAAGTTCCGTGAAGATCGGTTCAGTAGTTTAGGAGTCCATCGCGGACAAACAACGTGACACGTAATTTACATATATTAAGATGTCTGAACTTCTTTATTTATGTATAAACATACATACGTAGATATATACTTACATACATATACTTGAAAGACATAACCTTTTTTCTGGCGCAATCGTAAAAAATAAGTTGACCTACTGCTTCCTATACGACTCACTTGCCTATACTGTGACACTTCGCCTGGCGTTGGGTTCATGTAAGTTCACGCGGGCGCCGCTTACGCACGGCTCGCTTCGCGTGAAGCGGGGAGCGTTGAATACCTACTTCGCCGGGCCTACCTCGCCTTAAAGCAAGATAAAGTTAGTATTAAAAAGCAAATGTTCAATATTTGGATTCCCATTTCTATCTATTCACTAATAAGTATAACATGGCATGTCGTGAGTGGCTATTGTCTAGTTTAGGCTCTGTTTTTGTTTTTCGTGTGTGTAAGTGGCCAACACTTGTGTCAGATTTTTCAAGCTGCCTAAAGGCATCTGACATAGCTTAACGACTGCCATCAATGATGACAGCCGGAACCAATGGCTTAACGTGCCTTCCGAAGCACGGAGGAGCTTGAGATAGTTTTATGCCACTTGCGGTCACCCATCCAAGAGGGGACTGCGCCCGGGGTTGCTTTACATGCGCAAGCGCTAATAATGCTCGTGCCCACTAGGCCATCGGGCTCCTCAAAGTCTTGTGCAGTTTAGGCTCTGTTTCTTATGTAGGGAAAGATGCCATAAATGGCTACGTATGTATGTACATGTTATTTTTATTTTTTAGGCTCATGGTCCTGCCCACTCCTCCAGGCCAGGTGACCTACCTTGTGAGGCCAGAAAAGGTGGCCTTCTCTGTGGGCCATGACAGTCTCTACATTAAGAATGCTTTTGAGGTGAATGGTTTTTATTTAATTACATGAGTGAGTACAACATACAAAAACAAAACAAAGAAAAATTGTTGCTACTTATAGAGAAAAAAACTGGCAGTAAAAAGAGGAATGGAAAAGACTCATCTTAACTAAAAGTAGAATAATTAAAAGTCAGTTTGCTTGTTATACTTTCAGACCTGCACTACTGAACTGGTCCTCATGAAATTTTGAATTCATATTTCCAGGGGTTAAAAGGCCTATGTGTGCCCATGTTAGGGATGCCCTCATGCGGGGAGGGTCCCTAATGTGTACAAGAGGAATGGGATATGTTGGAGAAGTTGGATGGTAAGGCGTTAAGACTAAGGTCTAATCCAGCCGCCGTGGATTGTATTCCATTCTTATTTCTAAATGTAATATAGTAATATTAATATATTTGTGGCGACCTCTACATACGCCACAAGAACTAACACGAAAACTCAACTGCGAAGGTGGTGACACAAAAACTACAAGACTTCCCACAAGATGGTGCTGATCAATCCTGAAACGCGCAAACAAAGTTTCTTCAAATCTCACACATGAATAACACCACCGACAATACACACATATTCATTTGACATTTAATTCCCAGGTTACAGGGTTCACCCTAGTGAGCTCTGCGCGCGCCGCAGTGGGGGTGGACGTGAGCGGGGCGCAGGTGCTCCTGGACGGCAAGCCGGCCGCCAACACCGACGCCGAGGGCAAGTTCACGCTGCCCAACCTGCAGCCCGGGACCTATGCCATGAAGTTCCAGCACGGTTAGAAGTTTAAACCGACTTTAACGACAATTTAATGAAAGTTTTCGGAAATGCTCGACACCAGGAGGCAGTACTGCTACTGAGGCGTCGAATTCGATGTTTGTTTGTTTTTTCGTGTGTGTAAGTTGCCAACGCTAGTGTCAGATTTTTCAAGCTGCCTAAAGGCATCTGACATAGCTGAACGACTGCCATCAATGATGATAGCCGGGACCAGCTGCTTAACCGGCTTTTCGAAGCACGGAGGAACTCGTGATATTTTTATGCCACTTGTGGTTGTCCATCCAAGTGGGAACTGCGCCCGGGGTTGCTTAACATGCGAAAGCGCAATTACTGCTCACACCCACTAGGCCATCGGGCTCCTCGAGTTCGTTAATCAGCCGTCATTGGATATTTGACAAGCAGCAACAATTGACATATTTTTATGTCTATCTGTGTGTGTCAGTGTCAAAGTGACTAATTGTTATTTATTTATTAGCCCTTATCTCGGAAACAAGTAGGATTGTAAATTATCTTATTTAGTTCAACTAGATTTAGTCCAACTTAGAGAACATTAGAACAGTGCAAGTTTTATCAAATTCGATTTAGCAGTTTTTGTTGATAATTTTTTTTTAAATATTTTTTCTTGCAGAAAAGTCAGTATCTGACACGCAACTGTCAGTAACGCAGAACGGTAATATCCGTGTAGTGGGGGACGCCGATACCCGGTGGCGTGTGTGTGGCTCTGTCACCCCCGCCGGCACGCGACGCGTCGTCATCAGCGGGAATAACAAAGTCATCCCAGTTACTCCGGGAGAGGACGGTAAGAAACTTTGTTTCTTGCAGAAAGGTCATTGTCGGTCACGCAACTGTAGTGACGCAGAACGGTAACATAAGTGTGGTGGGGGATTTCGAAACCCGGTGGCGAGTGTTCAGTGCCGCAGAATGGCAACATAAGTGTGGTGGGGGACTCCGACACCCGGTGGCGGGTGTGTGGCTCTGTCACCCCCGCCGGCACATGACGTGTCGTCATCAGTGGTTTTAGTTGTGGTAGAGCCCACCTACCGGCGTAATTTACTTTTGCTAGTAGCATGAATGGGCCGGCTCGTCCATGGAAGTACCACACTCTCACAGAAAATCGACGTATGAGTAGCTATATCGCTGCTTTGCTTCGTTCGGTGAGTAAGAGAGCCGGAGGCCCATCCCCTCACCCCTCTGGGAGGGAAAAATAAAACGCCGGCAACGCTATTGTCACACCCTGGTGTTACAGTTGTCCATGGGCAGCGGCCGCTTGCTCGTTTGCCGTCCCAGGACATAAAAATAGCAATAACTCAATTCAGAGACAAATTTCGAGACTCTGTCTACAGTTAACTTAGCCACTAGTAATATCACTTGGGATTAGGATAGTTTTATCATACGATCATGTTCTAGTTGCATACTGTTGCTGTTTGACAGGTAAATGGTGCACTTTCCTGCCGACGGGTGAATACACTGCGAAGGTGGAAGTGAGCGAGCAAGAACAAAGAGATGGCCTTCAGTAAGTAGTTTTTTGAAAAAAGAAACAAATGAAAAAGAATGTAGAAATTTTCTATAGAGTATCTTCTTGGGGCCAGTACAATCGTATAAAATATTTTTTTTTTTTTTTTATTCAGACGCCAACAGTCCATTTAGTGTTAGTACAGGAGAATAACTTATAAATAGCCTTCGTGGTTTATGCCTAGAACAGACTCTGTTTTTCCTCGGACGCGGCAAGATGGTGGATTCCGTTAAATTCAAATTGGCGAAAAAAATTGAATACAACAAACATTTTACACTTTACTATGCAAACTTCAAAAAATCGCTCGGTTCACGCTTATGCGATTTATAAATTGTATTTAATGTAATTGACGCTCATAGAATTCTGAATTTGGCCAAAGAGTTTTTTTTTAAATATATGTATTTAAGTATTGTAATTAGAAATTGAATTAAATGAATAATTATTATAATAAATCGAATACATATTGTAAAAATTTGCATGCTGTAAAGAATGGCTAAGTAGGTTAAGCTATACTTTTACATGTAACATCTTCTTGTACCCCAGGGTTGATAGGATTTTAATCACTTGATTTAAATCAGTGATTTAATCGCGATTAAAATCAAGTGATGTTTTTATATAAATCCTTGATTAAAATCAGTGATTTAAATCAAGAGTTTCAAGGGACTTCCCCCAAAATTAACTCCGGCACGCACACACGTGCCCAATATGGTTTACGTACGTACACCTTTCGGGGATTCCCCAAAAATTTAACTCGATTGAATCCATCCCTTTAGCCTTTGGCCCGGTCATTCGTGCATGATTGATCGGTAAAAGTGTATATAATAAAAAAGTATAGTTGCTTCTTCTGCTGGGGTAGAAAGAATATTTTCAGCATTCAATTCGTTGCGCGAAAGCGAAAGAAGAAATAGATTAGGCACCAAGAAGGTAGCCAAATTAGTCTTCCTTTTGAAAAAACTACCTAACTAATTACTTTCTTTCGTCATTAAAATGAAAGTGTGTTTATTTAAATGTGATCTGATTTTAGAACTTTTTGATTTTTGTAAATTATACATATTATCTTTTGTTACATGCCAATTTTTTTGTTACATTTTACTTAATAAGGTTTTTTTTAATTAATAACTGATTACCTGGATTACCTGGTGGTAGCTGAAAATCAGTGTTTTGCTCGCTGAGCAATGTCCCACACTGAGCTACAGCCTTTTGAAATACTGTAGCACTGTACTGTACCTAATTAAAAAAATATCAGAATTTAAAATAAAATAAAAAAATCCGATTTTAATCAAATAAGTCCGATTAAAATCAAATAAATCTGCTTTTTTTGATTTTTTAAATAAATCATGATTTTTATCGACCCTGCTGTACCCTATTTAATGCAAGTAAATCTTATCTTATCAATCAGTGCTTCCGCGTTTTTGCTGTCATTTCACGCACATATTTATTTATGTGCGTGTATGTCAATCACCAATGTTTCTTTTTGTATGCAAACTGACTGAAAACAGTCTTAATTTTTTTAGCTTGTTCTGTTCTTTATACAGAACTTATTTTGACACAAACATTTAGTGTAATATGACAAAATTTAATTCGTCGTTCCATACTAAGTGCGTTCCTCTGATCGGCCAATTTGTATGGGAAGGCAAAATGTTTTTTGGGTCAGGTAATGAACCTGCTGTAAAAAATTGGCTATTGTTAAAAAGTCACCCGTATATAGATAATTTTTCTCCCACAGATTCTATCCAATCTCCCACAAGCTAACAATCAAGAACACCGCACTGGAAGGCATATCGTTCTCGCAACTGAAGGGCGAGTTGAGCGGCAACATAATCTGCTCCTCTGCGTTGTGTGATGACGTCACAGTGACGCTGCGGCCATTGTCTGCTGATGGAGGCTATGTGGGCAAGCCGCTCACCATGAAAGCTAAAGGTAAATCCTTTATTATGGTCAGGGATGTCAACTGCCTGTCCGGTGGTTGTATGGTATCAGGTACACGCGCCTGGCCTACCGACAGTGGCGTAACAAAAGGGTGGCATGACTGGCAAAATGCCACGGGCCCCCGATCCATCGGCCCCGACCCGAGACGCCGCGAGCTCAATTTTTTTTTCCACCATTTCCTCTCGCCTAAGAGAGGAGGTCTATGGCCATTAGTGGGACAAATACAACGTGTAATTGAGTACGCTGAAAATCTCGAAGTTTATTAAAATTAATTTGAGTACAAGCAACGTGATTTTTACGGATAGGGCCGATCAAAAGAATTTGCCGCGGGCCCCAGATGGTATAGTTACGCCACTGCCTACCGAACTGCTATTTGCTCATCCTCAATCCACCCGAGCAAGTAGAACATAAACAACAACTGCGAAAAAAATACGAAAGCCGTAATGGATCAAAATCAAAACGTTTTTCAGAAAACAGGCCTGCTGGTTGACTGTACTACTAACGTATCGCCGTCCTCATTGAACAATTGGCTTGCTATAAGCATATTGTGCATCGTAGGTGGCCTTTTAGTTCCACTCACTGCTAAGGCGGCCATTCTGGAAAGCAGTGACAGCGCTGCAGTGAAAAGTTGCTGTCTTTTTCATCTGTAACAGATGGCGTAAGGTCTGAATTTTCTAAAACTAGGGAAAAATCCTTTTTTACGTTAGGGACCATAATATTTGTTTTTAATATGTTCGCGTAATATGTGTTTTCATTTTTCACAACTTTAACCAAAATAAAAAAGTTGTGATATCACCTATGGTGCCATTTTTGTGCCATTGAAAAAACGAATCGTAAGATATAAGAGTTCGATCGTACGAATTAAGGCTATCCCCACACCTCCGGGCCGTGCCCGGAACATAGAACGTGTTGCGTCAGGAGTCTCCAAAAATATCGTTACATACATTGCATCACACACGCCCGTGGTCATGCCGGTAACGGAGCTCCAGTATCTAGGCCGACGTCCTGAAGTTTACAAATATTTCGGGCCGATGCCGTGTGTGCGTGACTTGCACGAGTTCATTGATATTTTCATGACAGACAGACAGACAGAACGCGAATGCACGGCCTCGACACGGTAAGGCTGTTGCCACGGCTCGAATGTGTCGGGGTAGATCTTTAGAGGTTATGGTTATTATTGTTTATTAAAATATAACACACAGACTAATAGTTTTTACACCAAGGCATATGCATGCTGGATGTTTCAAATACATCACTATAAATAAACACAATATTCTAGCTACGTTACATGCATATGTCATCCATTTAATAATATAAAATATTACGAAATTAAAATACTGATTAAAATACAAATTTAAAAGTCAAAGTCAAGATTTATAACAATACGTTGGCTCTCGTTTGTTTCTAGATGGAAAATACAAGTTCGTGGAGGTGCTGCCGGGCAGCGTGGAGGTGTCGGTGCCAGGCGGCCGGCTGTGCTGGCAGGACGCGTCGCACAACGTGGTGCTCACGCAACAGCACGCCGCCGTGCCCGACTTCGTGCACACCGGCTACGTGCTCAAGTTCCACAGCTCGCATGACATTGAGGTATAGCCGTCAAGTAAAAGTTCGTGGAGGTGCTAGGCAGCGAGCTGTTGGTGCCGGGCGGCCGGCTGTAGCCGTTAAGTAAAAGTTCGTGGAGGTGCTAGGCAACGTGGAGGTGCTGGGCAGCGAGCTGTCAGTGCCGGGTGGCCGGCTGTAGCCGTCAAGTAAAAGTTCGTTGAGGTGCTGGGCAGCGAGCCGTCGGTGCCGGGCGGCTGGCTGTAGCCGTCAAGTAAAAGTTCGTGGAGGTGCTGGGCAAAGTGGAGGTGCTAGGCAGTGTGTAGGTAATGGGCAGCGTGGAGGTGCTTGGCAGCGTGGAGTTGCTGGGCAGCATGGAGGTATGGAGAAGATTAAAATGTAAATCTGAATAAATTTGTGAAATTAAATGGCTTTTTTGTGAATTGTAGTATGGATATCCGTTAAATGTAGCACGTGGCGCTCTGTGTATAGTTGCAGCGCAACTATAGTATCTGTATGAAATGTATTGGAAACTTCAAAGACAACACCAGCATGATTACCTTTTCTTGTCGAAACAGGTGGAATACAAGAGCGACAAATCGTCGGGCGTGCTGCAAGTGGCTCGCGGCGAGAGCCAGCAGTGCGTGCGCGCGGCCGGCGTCTACACGCTCGCGCCGCGGGGCTGCCACCGCTACCGGCCCGCCGGCGCGCGCGCAGACACCGCCACGGAGCCCCAGGTCAGTGTGCTACCAAATAAAGCGTGGAAGGGTCATATTCGTAATAAATCAAACCACGGGCTTAACTAGATTATCATATTATGATTAAATGAAAATAACAGCCAAAAAACAAAAATAAATTTCGGCGCTTCCTTACAAAAGTGTGCAGCCGCCCGGGTGATTTGTATGGGAAAGTAGCATTTTTTTTTTGTTTTTTGACTAATAATTTAATTTCATCATACTAAAGTGATCTAGTATAGCCCGTGGTTCGATTACGGATATGTCCCTTCCACTTTGTATAAGATCCGTTCATATGAATGGCTCAAAACGTCTAAAACTTCTAATATTTCGGACCTCCGTGTACCTCAGCTGTGTGATTCCCGGCAGAGTAGAATGAAACCATTCTAAGTCTTCCCGTGAATGTCCTAGAAGGCGACTTAGGAAACACATGCTAAACAAAGCTTATAAACATCAAAGAGACCCCTCCAACCCGTCTGAGCGTGGAGGGTGTAGACCCAATCCTCTAACTGCTCTAATATATGGCTCCGGTAGTACAGAGAGGGTCGTGCTCCTGCAGTGAAGACTAAAAAAAGAAAAATAATTATTATGACATTTTACCTCAGGTTGCGACAGCCATGCCACTAGCTGAGGCTGAGTTAACGTCTTACAACGTGACCATGAAAATGTTGTACATCGTACTATCCGTACAATAGGCCTGTAGGTCAATATAGCCTCACTTCGCTAAGGCGTAGGATTTTATTAGTTCCTGGTATTTTCATATTCATCGATTTCTAATTGACATAACATGAAATCTTACATTTCGAAGTGGGATTTAGGATCACATTTTTATATTGGTGATTTTGTTCCAGACGATTCACTTCCAAGCCATCTCCCATGCAGTAGTGATCCGCGTGACGTCACCAGAGCCCGCTGACGACCTGCGACTGCGCGTCACTATGGACGGAAAGGGCACCACTGACGTGGGGTCCCTGGAGCCCAAACCTATGCCGACTGGAGGCTACGTGTTCGAGCATACTCTGTACATGGCTGATGTAAGTTAATTATCCTTTCGACCTTGCGTCACGATGGACGCAAAGGGCACCACAGAGCCGAAACCCATGCTGCCTGAGGCTACGAGCTTGAACATACTCCGTAAATGGCTGATGTAAGAAAATTTTTCTATCCTTTTTAATTGACTTTCAAGGAAGCTATCAATTTGGTTGCATGTTTTTGTATGTGTGTTATCTCATAAGTACTCAAAATTTATTTATTTATTAAACTTTTTGTGTTTATATGATATAGTCTTAGATTATACCCATAAGCAATAGTCACATCGTTCTATAGCTATGAAGTTTTTTTGATCTGCCCAAGACCTTGGGAAGTCCAAGAAGAGTGTTCATATAAGTAGTAAAGATGAGTTTTTTATTTTGTAGCGATTGTTCAGGATTATTATTATTCAGAGCTAATCGGCGGTGTTAGATCAGCCTCAAAGCATCTCCACGAACCTTGCTTCTTAAAAATTGCATTATTGCATTTTCTGAGCGCTTGATATAAAGTTGTTTTTGTGAATTGCCTCCCGGAATAAATCTTTGAATGGAACATATTGATGGAATTGACCATTAAAAATTGGGATGTCTAACTGTGAACATAACTTTTCGCGATGTACCACTGACATATTTTTGAGTTAATTTGTCTTTTCAGTCTGTTATACTGTCTTTTTTTTACTTTACTTTTACTTTCACAGAAGTCGAATTTTATCTCATATTGATTAATTTCTTTACCAGCTTTGTTTATTTTTTCCCAATGTTGTTTATCGACTACGGACCAATGAGCCCGTAATGTTTTCAATGAGTCTTCAAACTCCCATTTTTCTGTCATAGCTTCTGAATCTATACTTTTCATCGTCGTTTTGAAGGCCTTGAAATTGATTTCCGGTGTGTATAGCATGTTGCCTGGAACCGTGTTCACCGTGGAGGTTTCCATGGTTTGATTTAATGTTGCAGATTTGTTAAAGCTCGTCTAACAATTTTTCATTGGGTTGCCTGTCTAGTTTTTGCCTCTTATTCGTCTTCTTCGCTTGGAATCGACTGTTATGGATATGTTGTTAAATGTCAGTTCTTGCTTACTTGTAAAATTTCTCAGCTCGAGCGTTTCTTGTGAAACATGAATATGAATGCTCCTTTATGCGTGCTTCGTTTAACTTAAAATGGTTGTCTTAGAAATCTATCCAATAAGTTTCCAGAGTTAACAGCCGCCGGTGAATGCTAGAAGATGTTTTGCGAGCAGAAGCTTCTTTCTTGAAGTTAGTCAGAACCTTCTCCATCGCTGAGAAGAGTTCCTATTAGGTTTCAATAATGTTGTCAATGTTTTCCATTTTGTAAATAGGCAGAAAGACAAGGCAATCAAGAAAAAAAGAAAGATCTTACTTAAGTTTTACCTACTCAGCGGGTTGTTGGGCTGGCGTTGGTGAAGATGAGGATATGTCGATCACTCACCAAGTTCAAATACACAACGTTGATTGTTCACTAATTGTTCACCCCAAACCATGAATTTTACGCGCGTGAGGTACAGTTCGAAGGACCATATGTTGGGACCAGAAGTACAGTGAGGTGTTTTGCTTGAAATTATAGAAAGTTTAATTGAAAAGAAAGTCACTTTATTTTGATAAGTTACAAGAATTGTTAAAGGATAAAATGTTAGATGAAAATGTTGATGAGCGCATCGCACGACATAGAATTGTTTACTGAAGTTTTTAAGGTCTAGCGCCTCGGTACGTGGTGCGTTTAATTGACGTCATTATTAGGTGTAGGTATAATACCGAACAAGCAGTTTTGGCGTGATCCAGTAACAAATATGATTGGCAATATCTTAGCGTCGTTAATGGAAATTATAAACTATGTTCGGCCTAGGATATTTCCTTAGGGACTCTAAATCAATGATACTTGACACGAACAATCAATCTCAAACAAAGGTCACCGACATAGATCAGCGGATTAGCCTCTTTGAGGTGGCAGTGGGCGGGGCACATAGCGCGAAGAACCGATGTCTGATGGGGCAGAAGGGTTCTCGAATAGCGACCAGGTACCGGTAAGCGCAGCGTCGGACACCCACCGACCAGGTGGTCAGACAACCTGACCAAGGTCGCAGGGAAACGCTGGATGCAGGCGGTTTCCAACTGGTAATTTTGGAAAACCTAAGGAGAGGCTTCTTTAACCACATGTCCAGCAGTGGACTTCCTGCGGCTGAAATGATGATGATAACGATTATGATTCTAAATCGTTAATAATTGTGAATTGTGACTCTTTCCTCAGGGAGAAGTGGGAACGGTGCAGGCGTGGTCGATGTCGCTGCTGATGGAGGGCGGGGCGCCGCTGCAGCTGGTGGGCGGCGCCGACTGCCGGCCTGACGCCGTCACGCTGCGCGCCGCGCGCGCGCTCACCCTGCGCGGCCGGCTGCACCCCGCCGTGCCCGGCGTGCGCCTCACTCTCTCCTCCGGTCAGTGATGTCTATACAGCGCGCGCTCACCCTGCGCGGCCGGCTGCACCCCGCCGTGCCCGGCGTGCGCCTCACTCTCTCCTCCGGTCAGTGATGTCTATACAGCGCGCGCTCACCCTGCGCGGCCGGCTGCACCCCGCCGTGCCCGGCGTGCGCCTCACTCTCTCCTCCGGTCAGTGATGTCTATACAGCGCGCGCTCACCCTGCGCGGCCGGCTGCACCCCGCCGTGCCCGGCGTGCGCCTCACTCTCTCCTCCGGTCAGTGATGTCTATACAGCGCGCGCTCACCCTGCGCGGCCGGCTGCACCCCGCCGTGCCCGGCGTGCGCCTCACTCTCTCCTCCGGTCAGTGATGTCTATACAGCGCGCGCTCACCCTGCGCGGCCGGCTGCGCCCCGCCGTGCCCGGCGTGCGCCTCACTCTCTCCTCCGGTCAGTGATGTCTATACAGCGCGCGCTCACCCTGCGCGGCCGGCTGCGCCCCGCCGTGCCCGGCGTGCGCCTCACTCTCTCCTCCGGTCAGTGATGTCTATACAGCGCGCGCTCACCCTGCGCGGCCGGCTGCGCCCCGCCGTGCCCGGCGTGCGCCTCACTCTCTCCTCCGGTCAGTGATGTCTATACAGCGCGCGCTCACCCTGCGCGGCCGGCTGCGCCCCGCCGTGCCCGGCGTGCGCCTCACTCTCTCCTCCGGTCAGTGATGTCTATACAGCGCGCGCTCACCCTGCGCGGCCGGCTGCGCCCCGCCGTGCCCGGCGTGCGCCTCACTCTCTCCTCCGGTCAGTGATGTCTATACAGCGCGCGCTCACCCTGCGCGGCCGGCTGCGCCCCGCCGTGCCCGGCGTGCGCCTCACTCTCTCCTCCGGTCAGTGATGTCTATACAGCGCGCGCTCACCCTGCGCGGCCGGCTGCGCCCCGCCGTGCCCGGCGTGCGCCTCACTCTCTCCTCCGGTCAGTGATGTCTATACATGTCTTAACAGCCTCCGTGGTCCAGTGGTTAAAGCGTTTGCCTTGTTGACCCGGGGGTCATCTGACAATGAAATCACGTCAGAGGCCGACAGGCGGTTCCGAAGAACTCTGACACCAGGGTATGCATGGTCGACTGACCGTGTCACCTACTCGAAAAGAAGATGTCTATACAGTGCGCGGACTGGCGGCCTGACGCCGTGACGCTTGTGCAACGCCAGGGGTGTTACATGAGCGTTGCCAGCCTTTTATTTTTCATCCTCAGAATGGAGGAGGGGATTGTCCTCCGGCTCTCTCACTCACCGAACCAAGCATAGAAAGAAGCGGTAAAGCTAACGACTCTGACGTCGATTTTCTGTGTGTGTGGTAGTTCCCTTGACGAGCCGGCTCATTCATGCTACTAGCAAAAGTAATTTTCGCCGGTAGTGTGGCTCTGATACTGTGGAACTGATATCCATTTTGCCTCATTTGTAATAAAATACTAACCTCTCCAAATCCGTATGGCCTCTGAAGATGCACTCTGGTCCTTAAGAGGGCCCTTCCCCGATCGACTATCGTCAACGCGAGCATGGTCGAAAAGCTTGTTCCGTCCAGCGTAGTGTCAGATAAAGAGGCAAAGCGAAAAGAGCCCCTTGCCCTCGTCTTCCGCACACCTCTTACTGCAACATGGTAACAAGCTAGTGAGTACGCGAAGACATTGAACGGAAAATAGTGTGCGGAAATTTCATTAAACTTGTTTCAAGAAATACGTGTTTATTAGTAAGCCTTACAAGTTTATGAAAAAAACATTGTCCATCTAGAATCTCCATTACATTTGCAAGGTTTTTAAAGAAATATTCTCTTTACTGTTACAATTAATGAGTACATTATAAACGCCCAAAGTTCACATAAAATTTGTGCAAAAAAGCGGATTTTTGGAGGCCAATACTGAAGTTGCTTCTCTAAATTTTGATTTCTCGTTTCGATAGAAACCTAGATATAGTGCACAAAATACCTATTAGTTGAAAAACTTCAAAGAAAGATTTGTTACACCGCTATAATCACGTACGAGCGTTTGTATGAAAAAAAAGACGGGTTGGCCGCCCTTGTTTATGCAACCAGAGTCTTAAAGGATTTTGCTTTACAGACGATCTGAAACTCGTCCAAACCACGACAGAAGACGGCACGTACAGATTCGGGCCGCTCGACGCATCCCGAAAATACGAGATTACCGCGGAGAAGGAGTCCTACGTGTTCAGCGCGCCGGACGAGAACGGGGACATCGTCGCTCACAAACTGGCTGAGATTACTGTTGAGTTGTTGGACGAAGCTGATAACTCGCCGTTGCCGGTAAATATATATACTTACATTATTTTCTCGTCTTTTTTAGACATTTTTCTGAGACATCGCTGCTCACAAACTGGCTGAGATCACTGTTAAGTTGTTGGATGAAGCTGATAACTCGCCGTTGCCCGTAAGAATCATATATTTTATTTATTTTCTCGTCTTTTGAACATCTTTTTACGACAGAAAACGACAAGTACAGGCTTGGGCCGCTCTACGCGTCCAGAAAATACGAAATCACCGCAGAGAAGGAGTCCTACGTGTTACTACTACGCCTCTCTTCATGGCGACCCTGCCAGATTGCCATGAAGAGATTTCTTTGCAGCGTTTATTTATTTTCAAGTTAATATACACTTACATACGATATTTTTGTTTTAGGGCGCCCCCGTGTCAGTGAGTGGCGGCACCTACCGGCGCGTTCTGGCGGCTGGAGAGGATGGACGCGCGAGGTTCTCAGCCCTACACCCAGCTGACTACTACGTCAAGCCCCACGCCAAGGAGTACAGGTTCAGTCCGGCTCACCAGGTGCTCAAGGTGGCCGACGGCCAGCACCATCAGTTGACACTCAAGTGAGTTGTCATCATCATTTCGTTTAGGTGACACGCTCAGTCGACCATGCACACCTTGGTGTCAGAGTTCTTCGGAATCGCCTCTCGGCCTCTGACGTGGTTCCTTTAATAGCCTACTCAACGAAGCGAAAATAGGGGAAATAATTTGTGTAAAAGTGATTTTAATTCGAAGAGGAGACTATGGCATCCTAAAGCCGGTGACAAACGACGATCCAGTGGCACCCGACTCCATTTTGAACACTAGATTTTGCCGATGCACGTCATGCACGACTGGATGTGGGTTGTTGTTGGATTGTGGAATCATCTTTCTTATTAGACAATTAAGTGATTCATGCCTGCAATGTCCTAACCAAACTGGAAACAACTTAACAAAGTATGTTTCCCGTGGGAATTGAACCCTCGACCCCCGGTTCAACAAGGCAAATGCCTTAACCTTAACACGGAGGCAGTTAGTTTGTATTGTGTGTAGTTGTTCCACTACTACGTTCAGCCCCACAAGGAGTACAGGTTCAGGCCGGGTCACCAGGTGCCCAAGGTGGCCGATGGAAAATAATACATATTGTTATATAAAAACTGGCCACGTAAAAACGCTCTAAAATAAGTTTTTGTTTATTGGCTTTTATTTTTTTTATTTATATTACGTTTATGATTGTTGTTGTTACAACTGGCAGGATTATTTGAACAACTTGGGTAATATATTAATGTTATGATCAGATTCTTTAACAGAATATAGACCCGCAAAAAAGAAAGTTTGACCAGTTAGCTGTTTAAATTCCTGATTTAGTTTCTTAAACCTATTATAAACTAGCTGTTACCCGTGGTTTCTGCCATGTAATATATAGCCTATGTCCTTCTCGGTACCCTAACCTAAGTGTATGCTAAATTTCATGATGATCGGCTCAATAGATACGGCGTGAAAGCGTAGGAAACAAAGAAAGAAATAAACAAACAAAAAACTCACTTTCCCATTTATAATATTAGTTGTGAAGTTGGGATTGGGATAGTTGGGACTATTTCCACCATGATGGTCTGAAGAAGACGATACTGTAGATTAGTTAAAATGTGGTATTGTGGTAGTATTGACGTTGGTGGTGTGCAGAGGGCGGCGCGTGGCGTGGTCGTGCGTGGGCGCGGTGGTGTCGCTGGGCGGCGCGGGGCTGGCGCGCGCCGCGCTGCTGGCGCGCCCGGGGCCGGCGCGCCCGGGGGCCGGCCCGGCCTGCGCGCCCGAGGACGCCACCACCGACGACAGCGGGGCTTTCAGGTAAGCTGTAACTTATATTACTTTATTTTACAGCATTCAAACTCTTAAAGAAGGTCGCATTTAACTCGAAATCCCGGTTGTAAATTCGATTTCCAACCTGAGGGTGTAAATAGATTTGAAAATCGAAGGCGGCCACGCGGCACCCATCGGCTCCTATAATACTCATCAATTTATTTTTATTTATAAAACAAGCGCACTGGCCACCACAAACGGCTGATTGCAACAAGAGCACCAGGCCACTTAAAAAAAAACAGTTTAGCGCGCATTTTTTTTGTTTTATTCTTTGTTACGTATTACATATATTTTTCCTCGCAATCATGATGTAAAGTAGAGTGTTCAACTCCAGTGTAAATGATCAATACAATCTACAATTAATAATAATGTATTAACTTCAGTAAAACTGAAATAGTATAAAATATACAGAACAATAATAAATACTAAAATTTTAACCAATAGCAATAAAAAATAAATCATTCAAACACAATTTCCAAGCACCTTATAATGAGAGTATGGATATATCCCTAACTCCAACACTGGTGTCAGATTCTTTCAGCTACCTAAACGGTTAAGCTGTAAGAATCTGACACCAGTGTTGGAGTTATGGATACTATAATAAAAAAAGGCCCAAGTTGCTTAACATGCATAAGCGCTAATAATGCTCACGCCTACAGTGCCAGCTGCCGAAAAGCCCAAATTGTTGTGTCGAGAAATGTAAATGCTAACACAAGCGCTATGGTTTCAGAATCCGTGGTCTTTTACCAGACTGTGTGTACACGATCGAGTTGAAGGAATCTCCCAACCCCGAGCTGGCTGGGCTGAAACTGGTGAAGGCTCCCGCTAAGCTAGAGGTATGTAGTGTATCTTCATCATCATCATCTCTGCAACAAGAAGTCCACTGCTGGACGTGGGTATCCCCCAAGGACTTCCTTCACTGGGTGGTTTTAGCCATACTCACCACGCTTGGCAAATGGATTGGAAACCGCTTTTTGAATGTGTAATGCAACCGAAAAATTGCAACTGGCGTGACGCCATAGCCCGCCCCACTGCCCGCCATAACGCCGTGGTATTCACCGCTGTGCGCTCCGCCGAGCCAACGTGTCACTTTTTGCCGAGCAGCCGACCGAACAACATAAGTTTAGCCACTATACTTTAATGCTGTGTGTTAATATTGTGCTGTAGTGTATGACGACACGCAACTATCACAGCTGCCATCACTTCGATCCTCCTACATAGTGCATGACGTAGTATGTGACGTCACGCGTCACTGGCTCGTCAAGATGACCCCAATAAACCCTTTTGTTATCTTCTAAAATATGTACTAGATTAAGTAAAGGTCATGACGTATCTATTTACGTAAACATAGTTTATAAGCATCTGTAAAATCCACAATAAAGGAGTTCAGTCCAGAGTTTCAGAGTACTGTTGGGAAACCAGCACTCACCAAATAGTGTTTTACTATATAACACCCCCGCGTCCCGCCTTTTCACCACAGTGCCTATGGGATTAAAATGCGCGTTGTTACGTGCCCGCTTTGTGTTTAATTTCAAAAGCCATTGACCCTGCCTCGTCCAGTCTGTAACAAATGTGTAAAGGCTAGGAGTTTGTTGGAATTGGGGAACAGGACAAAGGTATTTGGCATGCTTATTGCTCGGATAGATTGGGGATGAGTTTGTAGCAGCTCTGGAGGCCGGGTACCCGCTGCCATATCTGCAACCATTATACAGGCATTTGAGGCTGACACCCCTGACCGTACCTTATCATCAACATCATCAGGCCTCTCCAGTCTCCACTGCTGGAGCACGGTCCTCTCTGTACTAGATTTTAAGCCTTATTGTGTTGTTGAAAAACAAGCCGATGCAAGCCATATTTTAGCCATACCTCTTTCTTATTTTCATATAGCCTGTATATTGACCATCGATTTCGACATTCCCTTAAATTGTCCGGGCGGCTTAATACTTTTCTGTGACATTTTCGATTTTTCTTTTAAGTTCCCAGCATTGTGATCTCATAAATTTTGTTCGTATTAACGGGCTGACTCACCTTTAAGGTTATTTCGAGGGTCAATTTGTAAAATTGATGTGTAAATGTATGTTTCTATTTACATTTTCCAGGTGAAAGACAACAAAGACATCGAGAACGTTCGAATCATCGCGATCCAACCACAACAGCTCACCGACGTCAATGTCCTCGTACACACGCCCAACATCGACCACTACAAGACTCTCCGCCTCACCCTCGCCGCCGACTCTACTCCGAACACTCCCATATACTCGACCAAACTGGACCCAGCCGGTTACAGCCAGTTCTTGAACCCCGGCTTGATGTATGTGCTGCCGAGACTGCCAGCGGATAATAAGACTTATGTCCTGCAGTTAGAGTCTACTTTGTCTAAGGCAACGCATAACTATAAAGAAGAGGTGCATTACTTCGTGTCGGATGGAAAATTCAAGGCCTTTGATATTGAGTTTACTCCTAAGGTTTGTATTTATTTTTGCTTTGTGGGATGACAGATGACTACGCCATAGTACATTACTGCAGAGGCAGGAAAGTTAGGTATTGCCGGACGAGTAGAGTTTTTGAGCCTCTCGCACGGTTCGCATCGCAGGCACGAAGTGCGCGATGACCGAATCTCACTCCTAGCAATTCACGCCCCGGCTCAAGGTCACCGTGCCCGAACTCTCATGTACAGGGAGTGGCGCCACTGTATACCACGTCAATGATTCTTTTGGTCTTTTTCTGTTTTTCTCTCGGCGGTTGTATAGACAGATTTGAGAATGTTTTTTGGTCAAAATACTTTTGGGTACCTATTCAAGCATCATGAGGAGGGGATAAAGTACGTGTTAGGCACAAGACATTTACACTTAAAAAATTTTACTTGATGAAATATTCACAACTTTAACACAATTCAACCGTTTCCAGGTGAAATCGTCAGAGCAAGAGCTCCGTCAAACGTCCTTACTAGTGGTGCCCCTATTATTAGCGCTAGCGCTGGCCTACGTCCGTCGGGACTCACTGTGCGCGCAGGCCCTAGACCTGGCCTCAGGCCTGGCCGCCAGGCTCAGCGCGGGGCCCGGGCGCGCGCGCGAGCGCCCCGACCTGCTGGACAAGGCCAGCATCGACCACATCGTCTCCACCGTTAACGCTGCCGGCAAGCGGGTCTCTAAGAAGAAACAGTGAAACTGAGTGAAGTGATAGTGTTAGTGATTTAAGGTGTTGTGTGTGGATATTGGTGATTGTGTGCGGTTGGTATTTTGATTATTACATCAACATCAGGTCATTTCTAGTCTCCACTGCAGAAGCACGACCTTCTCTGTACTTATCATCATCATTTCGTGTAGGTGACATGGTCAGTCGACCATGCACACCCTGGTGTCAGAGTTCTTCGGAACCTTCTCTCGGCTTCTGACGTGGTTCCTTTAATGACTACCAGATGGCAGCCGGGACCACCAGCTTAACGTGCCTTCCGAAGCAATCAGGTGGTTCATGCCTGCAATGTCCTAACCAAACTGGAAACAACTTTACCAAGTATGCTTTCCGTGGGAATCGAACTACGACCCCCGGATGAACAAGGCAATCGCCTTAACCACTGGACCACGGAGGCAGTTCTCTGTACTGCCAGAGACATATATTAGCCAGAGCAATAAGAGGATTTGGCTTACATTCGCCACGCTGGCCAGACAGGTTGGAGAAGTCTCTTTGATGTTCATAAGCTTTTGTTTAGCTTGTGGTTCCCTAAAGCGCCTTCTGCGACAGACAAGACTTGGAGTGGTCCTATTCTACTCTGCCGGAAACCACATGGCTAATTTTACGGATTATTTCATATATACATATTATCACGTCTATAAAGACCTTTGCAGGGTAGACAGAGCCCAAGGTCATGAACCCACAGGCCACGTTTAGTATGTTAGTGGGCGTTAAGGTGGAAAGTGGAATCAAAATAGTGATGGGTTGCTAGCCGCATCGCCTCATCACATGATCCCTAACATTTTCGCCCAAACCCTTGACGCCTCTGATCAAAGATTCATCATACATGTAAGAAACAGTGTAACCCATTTTTGATACTAATGATAAGAATCCACGTGAATTCTAAACTGAAGTCTCAAAGTTTTATGTTCTTCGCAAAGTTTGTTTATCAGTATGTCTGTAACATAATCTTTAATTGAGGAAAATGTTAATTTAAGTAATTAAACGATAGATTTTAAAAAAAAAATTATCTATGGAATGTTTTTAATCATGAAAGAGCTTCGAGCAACACGGCCTCCGTACCGGACGGAGGGAGTGGGCAAAGCGACAATTTACTATGACAATTTTTCTGGCGTTTTTTGCGGGGGGAAATGTGCACACAAGTTTAGTTCCGCACACCTACATACAAAACTTAAACTGTCACTTGATAGTAATTATGACATTGTCCCAAAAAATGACATAAAAAAGAAAAAATAATTTGTGTACAGATGAGTCACACACAACTAACACATAGACATGCATATGCCTAATTTTGCTTGTACCTTGACAGAGGGGAATGCAGCATATGGCTACTCCCTTCCGTGTTGCTCGAAGTGAAAGAGATATGAAAAGAAGATTTTTGTAATAACACACCCTTTTTCTTAGTCATATGTATGACATGATGTGAATGAAAGAATATTTATATAAAACATTCCAGATTGTCAACATCTGTAAAATACTTAGAAGAGCAGAATATCCAAGGAATTATTTACCATAGATGGTGTGTAGTCAAATCTATTCCTATTAATTTATTGTCCAATGATTGTTGTTTATTTGAAATAATTTATGATTTGCATTTATTTGAGGTGAAGTATTAATTTCTAAATAAAATGGATTGTTGGTAATGCAGTAGTTTTATTTATATTCTTTTTGACTTAGACTCACAGAAATGAAAAAAAAAATCTTACAATGAAAATGTCATTCTTTGTTAAAATAAATATTTTATAAAAATTAACGAACGCTTTTTCTTTATCCCACGTTCTGTTTGTCATTGAAAGAACGTCAAAACATATTTCAATTAAAATAAGCGATCGTTAATTTTTATGAATAAGGGGGTTAGTTTTTATTTAGTTGTATAATATAATAATGGGTTTGTACTTTAAAAAACTACTAGCACAAAAGTAAGAAAGAAATGTGTTTTTCTTTAATTTATAACACTGCATAGAAATCATTTTAAGAAGATTGTACAGTATTACCACTTTTATAAGTTACATCGAGGTACCTGCGCAGAAGTAAAATTAAGGTGGCCCTTCCCCGACCGACTATCGTCAACGCGAGCATGGTCGAAAAGCTTGTTCCGTCCAGCGCAATGTCAGATAAAGAGGCAAAGTGAAAAGAACCCCTTGCCCTCGTCTCCCGCACACCTCTTACTGCCTCATGGAAACAACCTAGTGAGTACGTTAAGACATTGAACGAAAAATAGTGTGCGGAAATTTCATTAAACTTGTTTCAAGAAATACGTGTTTATTGGTAAGCCTTACAAGTTTATGAAAAAAACCTTGTACATCTAGACTCTCTATTACATTTGCAAGGTTTCTAAATAAATATTTTCTTTACTGTTACATTTAATGAGTACATTATAAACGCCCAAAGTTCACATAAAATTTGTGCAAAAAAGCGGATTTTTGGAGGCTAATACTGAAGTTTTTTCTCCAAATTTTGATTTTTCGTTTTGATAGAAACCTAGATATAGTGCACAAGATACCTATTAGTGGAAAATCTTTAAAGAAAGATTTGTTACACCGCCATAATCACGTACGAGCGTTTGTATGAAAAGATAGACGGGTTGACCGCCCTTAAAGCATGGCGCGAAAATACCCGTCCGCTATTGGCTGATGTGTACGCGCCATGTGGCGTATCGACCACTCACGGCAGTCGTACGAGTATTGCGAGCGAGATAGCACGAGTCCTGTTGTTTTTGGATTTCAAATTTTATTTTGTAGCAATAAGATCTGTATTTGATCGATGTTTTCAGTCGGTTTGAGTCGGCGGTGGGTTGCGCTATTCTGCGCCATCGAACAATGCCGATGTAATTTACTAAAGTGGTAGTACTGTACTTAGCGAAGACGAGCCATCTTTCTGGCGCAAAGACATCAGTTTTTACCACAGACAAAAAAAATGTTTTTTGTATCTGGTTTTATTGTATTGTTACAATTTTTTTTTACATTCGGTTGGGTAGCGCAGTATCATCATCGATCTTGCATCGTCCAAAACTGTATCTTGTCCAATATTGTAATTGTGTCGTCACACATCTATTTCAGAGGTACAAAATACTTAAATAAACTATGAAGTATAGTAGTATTGATTGGTCTATCTGTCGTAGCAGCTAAATCGGCGGTGGCAGTCAGCCATGCTGCGCGCCTGGTGGTCCCACAGTCTTGCATTCTCTTTGCTGAAACAAGAAATCAATTATTTCAACCCTGAATAAAATATAAGACCTAATCACAAATGAAGTAGTAATGGGCTAAAGTTTTATAGAAACGGGTAAAAGATTGTTTTATTTGTAAATGAACGATCATTTATCAGTTATGATAGTATATAAACTCCTTTTCAGCACAGACTTATAAAGTGTTTATAATGCTTTTAGAAACTGGTCATAATAACCATCGTTACATCTGTTAGATTTATCACAATTATACTGGGTATTGTAAATACCGTTGTCCCTCAAATCAGCCCATCTAAATGAACAACTTTTACAACATATGGTATAGGAACTCAAAAAATTATGAGTAATGTTAAGCCCTAGATTTTCGCCCAATCCCTTGACTGGCTTTTACAGTCTGCGTAGAAAAAAAGCAGCTGGTAAGAATATTCTTATTTTTTCTTTACTTCCAAATGAGCATGGAGAGCTGCAATAAAGTTTGGTGCGACCCGCAGGCCTATTTGCTAACTTATGACTAGTTGTCAATGTCATACAGTGTTCATCTTTTTGATGGTAACTTCAATATTCATTACGGCTTCAGTATAAATGACAATTTTTATTTAAGATATGAAATCTTAATGGATGATAAAGTGACTATCAAAACGTTGTACACACAGCAAAAAGGCCCGCTGTACATAGGGTAGTACTCACTTGACGAAGTACAACTCGAAAGCTGCAAAGAAGCTCCTATTGGATCGCGCATGTAATTTGCATAGTTGCAACTTTTCACAGTCTTCCTCACTGTAAAGATAGGCATACACTGTAGGTGCAAACTACAAATATCTAACTCTGTTCAGACTTTCTCTATTGTAGCTTCTCAGCTGCAAGGGACCACTGGTGGACATAGTCCCTCCCTAAGGATTACAACCGGTTACAAGCGGCCTGCGTCTGGATGCAAAGACGACGGAAGGCGCTGGCGCCTTCCTGCGACGTTGGTCAAGTCGTCCGGCGATTCTACTTATATGGCACCAACTCCAAAAAATTTAAATGACATTTATATTGTAGGTAAGTTTTGATAACTCGTTTGTCCTATATAGCTATTTGCCTACAAGCATAGATTTAAAAAAAAATTCGTCTTTCAAGTAATCAAATTATTATTTTTTACTTTTGAATCCCAGTTTGTACAGTCATACCTACAGGGTTAATTTTGGTTTTAGTTTTTTTTTGTTTAAAAATAGTAATAATTTAGTTAAATTTATAATGAAATCAAAAAATCAAATCAGAAAGGTGAATGAAGTTCTAATAGTTTAGTACAATAAGCAATTTTTTAAATAGTTTCTCAAGTTACCTTCGTCGACAATAATATCATACTAACGTACCTCCGTTTTGTCCTCATTTTGGCTGCGAGGCCCCTGTCGCCAAAGCCGCCAGTCGTGAGGAATGGATTGACAAACCTCCTCACTATGCTGTGTGCGCCTGCGTTGTTTTTTACTGAAAAAGGTGCGAAATATGTCATCATCATCAAGTCTTTGTTAGTCTCCACTGCAGGACCAACTACCAGAGCTTATAAACATCAAAGAGCAGAGCTCTCCAACCCGTCTGTTCAGCGTGGATAATGTACTTAGGCCAAATTCTTTGACTGCTCTGGCTAATATTATGGCGAAATATTACAGCGAGCGTGTAAAATGCATTCGACATTTTCTTCAAGGGGTGACTCGGCCCGTCAATATGAACAACTTTTCGCGACCAGATCATACTCTAAAAAACATGCCTACGCTTCTGTTGAAATTGAAATTAACGAATTTAGACATTAAAGAAAAAACTAAATGGCTATATTTTTAAGTACTTGTAGTTTGTTTTTCTAAAAAAAGTTTTTGTTTAATTCTTACCTGTGTGTTCCACCACATCCACAGGTTTGCACAAAACCGCACCAGATGTAGCTACTAAGAAAATCAGTACACAAAGATTTGCCATTTTTATACAATTTTCCTTCTACTGAATCGCCAATAAGTTTGACATGAAATGTGATTTATTTTATGTATATACCTTCTATTATATAGAGATGAAGAGATCCCTCCCATGCGGATATGAAATGACGCATTTCGTGGGCTGTAATGGATATAATAAATACATTGTTATCTCGCTTTGTTAACGGACTAATTTAAATTGTTTGGATAAACAGATTATTTGTTTGCGATGATTAGCTGCAGGGTTCACTGTGAGCGTATAAACAACAAGTACAAGTAAAAAATACCGCAAATACTTATAGACACGAGAACAAATGTTAAGAGGTAGGCTTTTTGGGATTGGGATATTGAAATGACCACATGGAAGACGAGGAAACTCTAATCATTCGAGGAACCGGCAGACAGACTCCCTAAATCCTTGATATCTAGGACAAAATATCATATATTTTCCCCGAAGGTATCTTATACCTTCGGGGAAAAAGAAACTTCTTATGAAACGTCTAAAATTGTAACAAAAAATATACCGTACCTACGTTGTATATATCTAGCTGAATTTGATAAATAGAAACCATTAGAAAGATACCATTTTAAGAAATATATAATATGGAACAAGACATTTTCCCATCATTTTCAACTTTAATATTGTTTTGAATATACTAATTAACAAATAAAATATTTTTAAATTTTCATAATATATACGAAAATACTTTTTCCTCTATGAACATTTCATATTTGTATAACTAGGTACGGAACCCATTAATGTGCTTAAAAGGCTACAAACAGAATGTAATATTAATATTCTTAGGATTCGGCAAAAAAAGTCTGTTTATAACCACGCTTCTCTGAATAATTGTTAGTCACGTTTCTCTTCAGGAAAATTTTACGAAGGTTCTGTTATTTCAGGTTATTTCGGATGAGACCTTGTTCTGTAAATAACTGATAAGTATGTTGAAACAACAATATAGTACCAACCCACCAATCGTTAATGATCGCATCCTCTTCACACCATCAGCTAGAGAGTGTTTTTCTCTGCGATTATGTGGTGTACCTTTGTGGTCTGTAGTACCCTATAGTCCATGTTTGTTTGTTTTTCGTGTGTGTAAGTGGCCAACACTGGTGTCAGATTTTTAAGCTGGCTAAAGGCATCTGAGATAGCTTAACGACTGCCATCAACGATGACAGCCGGGAGCAACGGCTTAACGTGCCTTCCGAAGCACGGAGGAGCTCGAGATATTGTTATGCCACTTGCAGTCACCTATCCAAGTGGGGACTGTGCCCGGGGTTGCTTTACATGCAGAAGCGCTCATAATGCCTACAGTACTAGGCCATCGGGCTCCTCAATATCGTCCGTAGTACTTAAATAAATAAATCTTTTTAGCCAGGCAGCCCTGTCATAGTTTTCTCATTATACCTACGCTACGCTCTATTTTCGTCCTGCACTTTCAAAGTACATTTGCTCAGTCAACGTGATCAGATCATCGGTATCATCAGCTGTTGACGCACTTTATAAGCCTATGCAAATGAGGTGGCCACACTATTATTTTAAATCATCTCTGACGCAATAATATCGATAATTTGACAAAACAGTAATTTCGTTGAGCTTTGCAAGAGCCGCAGAAGAGCCAAGGAAAAATGCTCAAACTAGGTACTATTGTTATGGAAAATGTAATTTAATATAGGGCTGATAGGGGTGAAAGCAGTTTCACAAGATATTTTTTTTCTTATCAGGGCAGGGATACTACACCATAAAAACATGAGCACAGTAATAAGATTATCATGTGAAAGTTGGTATTATTCCGACATATTATAATAAAGGTAACAGGTACTTAGACTCATAAAATATTCGCAGAATATTTGTTAAATTCACTCAAGAAATAAACATTTAAATCAAAATAAAACAAATATTTGAGGGGGGGCTCCCATACAACAAACAAGAGCGCTGTAGCACCCCGCTATCAGCATAAAGCTGAGCTGGCCGCCTTTTCGGCAATTACCATTTTATTTTAATTTGTTACGTTACGTATTGCCAAAGACAATATAGGTAATATTATATTGTCTTTGGTATTGCTAATGTTTTTGTTAGTTGTTATGTGTTTTGCCGAATAAAGATTTTCTTTCTTCTTTCTTTCTGATAGTCTAATGTTGTAGATAATCATCATCATCTCAGCCACAGGAAGTCCACTGTTGTGCATAGGCCTCCCCCTAGGATTTCGTTAGATTAAGTTACAATACGACCGGTTGTAGATAACAGTACTCAGTACCAATAGTACAATAGTAACTCTTAGTGCGCGAGTCCGACTAGCACTGGCCCGGTTTTTTTTAAACACGGTATCTAAGGACACTTGGGTTTTTGAAATGAACAACGATACCTGTCGAACTCCATTCAGGTGTTTGGAAGATAGAGGTTATAAAGAAATTTACACATATAAGATACGAGCAAAACACAATCTTCTTGGCAGTCAGCTAAAAATGATGCATCAATCGTATGAGTTTCAACAGTGTTTCATCATTCGCTTCAATTGACTTTGTTTGTATTGTAATAAGCATAATAAGTACCAATGGTAAAAAATAGACGGGGTGTTGTGCGCTATAAATAACTCAGTATTATACATATTTGTTAGTGAATAAATGTGCATTACTTTGTTGCATGTATCCAGTGCATTGTGGAACAACCCGTAACTTGGACTGGATACTGGAAGTTACTGGATTTTGTTATTTTGCTTCTCGACGAAAGATGGCGTTCTTTGTTATCAGACATCGACACGATTTAAGCAAGATATTAAATATTTTCTTTATTTTTTTATATAATAAAATCAATAAAACTGTAATCTATATTAAAAATACATCAATTGATAATTTGTACATGAAAAATTAAGTTTTTATAATTTTATTGTTTCCGCTACTCAACGATAGATGTCGCTGTACTCTAAAAGCAAGTGATAGTGTGCTCGTAGCGTGCTTTTTTCACTGGATGCTTCGCAACACTTCGAGAATATTCGTGCAGCTCCTCGACAACAGATCACAGCACTGCGGAGCGTATATAAAAGCGGCAGCGCGCCAAACTTGAATCAGTTGAATTTAATCAAAGTGACAGAAAAGTGTGAGCGAAGTGTCAACGGAGAAATTGTGAAAAATGTCGCTGATGCCGTATTGGATGCGTCATTTGAGGAACCTGGCATACCGGGATCCTATCGCCAGGGTTCTGGAAGATCCTTTCACCTTGTTGGCGAAAGATCCATTCTTCCGCGATCCACTGAAATACATGAAGCAAGTCACAGCGCCTTTGGAAGAACATCATGGAATCGAAGGCGTGTATTCCGATCACGAAGTAAAAATCGATGGAAAAAAGGTTGAAGTACATCTAGACGTTCAGAATTTTACTCCAGACCAGATTCAAGTGAAGACTGTTGGCAACGAAATCATGGTGGAAGGGAAAAAGGAGGTGAAGCGTGAGGACGGCTGGACGAGGAGTAATTTTGAAAGGAGGTTCTTGCTGCCTGAAGGGTTTCCTCCGGAGCGTGTGGAGTGCCACCTGGACAAGGGGAAGCTAAAGTTGATCGCGTTCAGAGCTGAGCCCATCGCTGAACGGACCGTGCCCATTCAGGACAAGTCTTCGTCATCTGATAGCGGGAAGTCTTCGTAAACATTATGCAATTATTTTTTGTATGTAACCGTTCCTAATGCTAGCTATTTTAATTGTGATTTTTAATTTACTGAACATTCAGACTGATTAGTTGTAAATTGTAATGTAGGTAATAGAAATAAAGATTTCGTTTTTGAATAAAAATTGATTTGTTTCATCTTGGCCTGACACTTCAATTTCAAAGTAAAAAATTCTATATCAGAAGAACTAAGCTGTTTCTCACCACTTCATTAGCTTGGTTTCAGTTTTGCTCAGGATTATTTTATCGAGACATCGATAGTTTCAATTGAGCTATTATTATGGATAAGTAGTATGGTTTCGCCTTGAGTATCGATAGTCTATCGATAGACTACAAGTAGCCAAAATGTGTAGACTTTGAGACCTTGGTTACACATGCAATTTTCGAATGAATCCCAAGATTTCTGTTTTGTGAAATTCGAGATTCAACATTTTGCAAAATTCAACCCTGCCATTTTAGGATAAAACTTCTCTAAAAATTCAACATTTTGGAAAGTGATAATTTCACTCACGGACATAACTAATAAATAAATAATTTTTTTTTAGATCTGTGGATAATTTAAATTTTTCCCTCAGTGTACTCATAAATTCAACATTTTGGGATACAACAACATTCAGAAAATTCTTTTTTGCAAACAACATTTTGAGTATTTAACTTCATGGTCCTAACGTGGTCCTAACAAGGTCCTGATTAAAAACAATAGTTACACAAATGTTTGATCGCTGGGAGTGGTTTCGTACCAAGAAGTCAAAAAGCTGTCGGAGGCTAAAGTGATAATGTAGCATCATATTGGTTTAAGATATTTTATAATCGTTTCAGTAGTTATATACATTTAAAACCAACAACAAACACAAATTTTCCTCTTTATAATATTGATCTATGTAAGTTAGTCTAGATTAGTTCATATTAGTCCAGATTAGTCAAGATTAATCCAGATCAGTCTAGGTTTGTCTTGATTAGTCTACATTAGTGTTGAATAGTCTAGATTAGCCTATAGTATCGTTGAGTTGTATATCTTGCGACATAAGGTCACAATTCACTGTGGGTGAGTGATTGTCCCTATATATAAATTAGATTAAATAACTGAAGGTAATTTCTCTAATCCATGTTGCTCAATTTCTCTTATAAGATACATGGTGGTGTTATTAATTGAAAATAATAAGTTTATATACAAAGATAATTTATTAATAAGTATAGTATTTAGAAATAAATAATTACAAATTCATTAGAGAACATACTAGTTTACTTATAATAATAATATCCTATAAAGGAGAGAGTCCGTTTTTTATAAATTTGATTTACGATACTTGTGGTGTAGTACGAGTATAAGTGTCAGAGTCCGGAACTCCACAACGGATGAATAGGAGGAGAGGATGTGTTCCTTCTCCTCTCCTCTTCGGCAGGACCTCTTCTCCCGAGCGTGTTCCCGGTTGTATGCCATGGCATCATTAGGCGTCCTAGATACATTTCAGACGCTGTTTATCACCAACCTCATGTCGTTCTCAATGCTCGTAGTACAGGAAATCCTGAAAAAAGAACGGAATATTGGAATTTTTTCGACTACCTACCAATTTTTTTTTGTATGGGACCATTGGGCACTGGTTGCTTTTGATGTCAATTTAAACTAAGAGTATTTAAATATCAAAAAATACAACATTCCAAATTGGAATTTCCCGCCTCATATTTTTATAATTTATTGTACAGCATTACAGTAAGCATGAAATAATATTTTTTCAAGCGTGAAAACTCAATCTGTCTGGCTTATCTCGGTTGACGCTGCTGTCAATCGAAATTAAGGGTAAGCATGGACATATACTCGTATGTACTAGTGAGGGTAAGAGTTTATTGGACTTGAGGGAACGGGAACTTTGACAGTGAAATTTATTTCAAACTCTGTATTTTTTGCTTGGTTAAGTGGTTAGTAAATTTATATATTACTAGCAGCCCTACCCGGCTGCGCCCGGGCATGTATTATACCTTAAAACCTTCCTCGTGAATCACTCTATCTATTGGTGAAAACCATATGAAAATCCGTGGAGTAGTTTTTGAGTTTATCGCGAACAGACAGACAGACGCGGCGGAGGACTGTGTTTTATAATATGTAGTGATTATTAAAGTCTTTCTTGATTTTTCTTGTCCTTCTGTAAGTTAAAAGTCTGATCCATCGAGATTCTACGGTACTGACGTAATTACAAAATATTTTGCGTGGGGATCGCTGGGGCCTATCGTCCCAGCTGTCTCGGCAACGAGTATGGAATGAGGAGCAAATAAATCTGGCCAAGAGCGAGTTAGATCCACACTCACAAGAGTTCCGTACGACCGTACAGTAAACAACGAAAAAGCACTTATATTTTTTCACGGGTTTACTGTATGGGGACCATGATACGTACGTATTAAATCATTCATACAACAATTCTTGTGATGTTCATTACACTATTCTTCCACGGGACACATTGTTTTAATTATGTATAGTATAGCTTGGAGCCTCAGTAAGGAGTGCCTACCTAATACAATTTAAAAGATACAGTCGTGAGACAAAAAGATGGACGGATATCAGCAAATTAGTAATGTCCCGTTTTGACCCTAAAAAGGACTTACATGAGCGGACCTTCAGGCTGGGAGGAAAACCGATCACGTAGAAGTCGGGACACATCAATATCTTTCAAGCCTTTGTCAGCCTTGTCTGCTTGGTTGCTGATGCAAGTAGACTTACTATGAGCACGCAGGTTCCAAGGAGAGCGGCCTTGAAGCGGTCGTCCACTTTAGGAGGGAATAGGATACTGATAGGAGTCGGGACCCTTCAATATATTTTAAAACCTGTCTGCTTGAATAAATACGTAAAAGGTTCGTGCTAAGTCCTGTTAATATTAATAATTATGTGTTTGAAGCGCGAAAGTTTAAAAAACCGGCCAAGTGTGAGTTAAACTCGCGCAATGAGGGTTCCGTACATTATGCTTCGTGAACACACACACAATGTCCAAAAAATGTTTTATTCTATTGACTAGCGCCATCTAGTGGTGTTTTAGTGAACTATTTCCCTAGATGAACTTATTATTGTGAGTTTACCACTTAATTTTCAAGTGATAGAATTCTTATTATTTTTCCTGTAATCTTCAAGGAATGAACTATATTTTGTAATTTTTTCAAAATTTTCGGCCCAGTAGTTTCGGAGATCAGGGGGGGGAATGGTCAATTTTTGCCTTCTTTCGTGAATAAAATCAAAAGTATTGATTTTACCCGAACAAAAAAAAATATTTTTGAGATCCTCATAATGAGCCCTTTTATTTGATATATGACACAGTAAGGTTTGCTAACCTTTTTTTTTTAATTTTGTAATTGGGCCCCTCAAAATGACCCTTATTTCAAAAAAATCTTTATTTACTTTGCACATCCGTGTTTGGGTCATAGGATTACACTATTTTACCAAATTTCATCTAATTTGGTTCAGTAGATTCGGAGAAAATCGGCTGTGACAGACGGACGGACGGACAGACAGACGCTCGAGTGATCCTATAAGGGTTCCGTTTTTCAACTTTTGTACGGAACCCTAAAAAGAATACCTGTCTGCTTGTTAGCTAAAATCAGTAGACTTACTATGAGCATGCAGGCTCCAAGCAGAGCGGCCTTGAAGCGGACGTCCAGGTTGGGAGGGAACACGATCTCGTAGGAGTCGGAGTCCGTCAGCAGCTCCCTGCAAAACCCGCCCCACAGCTTGCGGATCACGCCGATCTGCTTCTTGTTACAGTCGAACACCTGGAAAAGGTATTGGCATTTTTTAATGGAAAATGGACGTTAAACAACGGAGCCAAAAGGAAATTTATGACTTTGGACCCTATACAATAATCCGATCCTTAAAGGGGCGACTCAGCCCGTTAATATGATCAACTTTTCATATGGTAGTAATGCTTGAAATTCGACAAATAAATTGACAATTCTATTCTATTGTACTATTATTTTTTCTAATTTCCGGCATAAATCACATAGGAAAATATTCATATTGACTGATAGTAGAGTGGCTCCTTTAAGAACTTACATCAGGCAGGGTTTTGTTAACATAGTATTATCTCCGAGTACATAGATAAAAAATGCGTTTTTCTGAGTATGAGTGCATTTACATATCTTTGGATTTCTTTGTTGTTTTGACACGAGGTTTATGCACTGCTAATCCTGTTGCGAAAATAGAATAATCTCTCAAATATGTTTGGAATATTTTGAGGTCATGATGTCATGAGTTCATGACTCATGCGTATAATGTTGACTTTGAATGATAGCACTAGACTTAAAAATAAAATTCTGTCTCTTATTCTGCGGGTCAAAAACTCTAACCTTCAATGCAGTCAAACATATGGCCGTTTAAGCACATTTTTAAATTGTTCACATTCCTACTTCATGTTGATCTAGAATCGTGAAATTGTTTAATAAGCAATCTGTAATTATACGAAAAACGTCCATTTTAACCGATTTCAAAAAAGGAGGAGGTCCTCGGAATACGCTTCTATAATAAAATTCCTACAGAAATATTAGCTCTGCCATTAGTTAAGTTTAAAACTGCTATTAAAAATCAATTACTTAAAAAGGCATACTATTGTATTAATGACTACCTTAAAGATAAATCTACATGGGAGTAATAATATTATTTTTAATGAATATATGTACATCATTAATTAATATAATTTTAAAAATTGTTACAAATACTTGTGTATAAGCATAGCCCTTCAGGCATGTAGGGACCAAAACTGGACTGAGTTTCTTTCGGCGTATTCTTCTCACCAGTGGTCTTTCCGAAACGCTAGTAGTTTTTCGATCTTGCAAATTTTAAAAAAATATGACGTTCAAAAAGCGATACATGATATCCAAATTTGAATAAAATTTCATTTCATTTCATTTCAAATTTCATTTCATTTCATTGCAGTTATTAAAAGTCAAGAAACACTGTGTAGTCTGCTGAAATTTCCGCCAAGAACTGTAATGCATTTAAGAGTGTTTTATTCATTCAAAAGTCAAAAGGAACCATGGTTTGCGAGAGTCTGACTCTCACTTGGTCGACTCTAGAGGTACCAATTTGTTTTCGTGTGTGGCCAACACTGATGTCAGATTTTTCAAGCTGCCTAAAGGCTCCTTACATAGCTTTACGACTGCCATCAATGATGACAACCGGGACCAACGGCTTAACGTGCCTTCCGACGCATGTAGAAGCTCGAGATATTATTATGCTCCTTGCGGTCCCCCAAGTGGGGTCTGCGCCCAGGGTTGTTTAACAAGCGTAAGCGCTAATTAATGCTCACGCTCACTGGGCCATCGGGCTTCAAGGTACCAATCAGTGTATACCACAGAGCAAGTAAATTCAATGTAGCCAGGGCGCGAGTGGTAATACATTCCTTGCTCTGTGGTGTGTACCGATATCAACACAAACAATAGCGTAAATCCCTCACCGAGTTCAGTGTATCATTCACTGTTATTACAACTGCAGAGCGAGTGCTCACATCACATTGACCTTGTCTGAGGCACTCCATCTTCATTTCAGCAGCTCGCATTTTTCCAACGAAATATTGCGTATTACACCCACGTGCTGGATCACCCACCATCCACATATACAAATGGAACAGACTTTTTTAATTTACATAAGTAGTCTTGATGCATTCATTTAAAATGAGTCAGGTTACTCTACAAATAAAATAACGGATCCTAGCGCGTTATCCTCATGGACCTCCTAAGACACAATTTCAAATTTTAATGTGTCTTAGAAGGCCTCAGTTCGTGTTTTGTCCCTATGCATATATTTATTTATTCAATATGGTATTCTTAAAATTATAATTAATTTCAACCAAGCCTCTCTTCGTCAAAATCTCCACTTACCTCAAATAATTTCACGCATGCAATTAACTCTTAGGCACTTTAATCATTATTAAAGTTAGTGAAAGAAAATTAAGGTTTTTCCCGTTCCTCCGATCAGGACTTCGATTGGTAGGTAGAGCGTTATCATTCCAAGTAAACATTAAATGAAGTTGCAACTGCCGTGTCAGTTCTACAGTTCTACTCAGATAACAAAAACTTATTACCAATTTATATTAAATTTTAATATGAATAATTCGAAAGTCCATGTCTATGAGTGAGTACCATGCTCAATGACCTCAATGAAGTTTCCCAACAAGTGGGCCTTAATGGACAAGACGAAAATTATGTCGAATGTCCATGTTGCGCCTAAACCAGTGATTGTTGGAAACTTCACCCTTGAACCTGTAGAGCAGTACATCTACTTGGGTTAATTGATCCAGGTCGAAAGCTCCAGTTTCAAGGACGAGGTCTTTCGTCGAATCCGAGTTGGCTGGGCAGCGTTCGGGAAGCTCCGCAGTGTCTTCTCGTCCAAAATACCTCAGTGCCTTAAGTCGAAAGTCTTCGACCAATGTGTGTTACCAGTGATGACTTACGGGTCTGAAACGTGGTCTCTTGCTATGGGCCTCATAAGAAAGCTCAAGGTCGCTCAAAGAGCTATGGAGTGGGCTATGCTCGGTGTTTCTCTGCGAGATCGAATCAGAAACGAGGAGATCCGTAGAAGAACGAAGGTCACCGACATAGCCCAGCGGATTAGCTCTTTGAAGCGGTAGTGGGCGGGACACATAGCGCGAAGAACCGATGGCCGATGGGGCAAAAAGGTTCTGGAATGGCGACCACCTACCGGCAAGCGCAGCATTGGACACCCACCGACCAGGTGGTCAGACGACCTGATAAAGATCGCAGGAAGGCGCTGGATGGGACGGTCGTATTGGAAATCCTTAGGGGAGGCCTATGTCCAGCCGTAGACTTCTTGTGTCTGAGATGAATTCAATTATTATCAATTAGGTATCCTCCTCCATTTTTGAAGGCGATTGAAAATCAAATTAATTGAACCTTATCAATCACGTTTTATTTTCATTCCCGGAATCCATTTCAGTAATTTCACCTACGCTCGAACCTGTCCTGTTTGATTAGTTATTATAGACCTGTTTCTGAGATGTAGTGTAAACAAACAGACGAATTCCTAGCTTACCGAACAGATATGGGCGCTACGTTTTGTTTTACGCGATGTTTTTGCTTATTTACACGAGGCTGCAGATGCCACTAGTCTGCTAGGCATTCCAGCTTAGAATAGCAGCCAATAAGCTAAACACTAGTCTCTTAAGTATACGCAGATTTCTGAATTAAGGCGCTTAGACCAGACAACTTGCGCCACCCTTGGTTTTATTTCTTTTACTATCAAATATGATCAAATTGAAAAAATCTTCGTAAGTCCTTTACTAATAAATGACTTGTAGTATTTTTAACCGATTTCAAAAAAGGAGAAGGTTCTCTATCAATTCGTCTGTATGTTTTTTTTTTGTATGTTTGTTACGCGATTACTCAGTCAGGTAAGGATCGATTTTAGTGATTATTTTTTGTTCGATAGGTAATGCTCCAGAGGTAGAGAGGTAGTCCCATAAAATTTTTGTCGCAATGTATAGAGCATTTTAAGAAAAAATAAAAAAAACCCAAAAAAAATTGTTAAAGCATGCCGTTCGGTTTACAGTTATTTGTATTTTATGCTTATGCGAATCAAGACATTTTGATGAGAACGTTACTCCTCTGTTTTAACTGAATTTCAAAGGTGGTCCTATAATTTTTTTATCGAAATGTATCCAGTGCTTTTAGAAAAAACCAATAAAAACAAAAAAAAATGTACAAGTATGCCGTTGATGACGACGTTGTTCCTCTATTTTGATTGAACTACCACACCCACTAAAACCTAATTCTTAGTTCCAGTTTGTACATTAAAGGTTCACTTCCGTGCATCGCGGCCGATCGCAGCCACGCGCGATCTATCGCGTGCGGCTGACGCACGCGGCTGATGCGACAATAGCCATTGTATGAAAATATATGGCGCAGCTTCCGAGAACTGCGACAGACGCGTGTGGCCTACGACAGACGAGGGCCGCACGCGGCTGTGCGGGTTGTTTGTTGTTCAAATTGAACAGATTTTTATTCAATTGGCAAAATTTCCGGACCTTTATATATCAGATTTCAAATTTCTTTGAGTCAATATATTGTAATATCCTTACAACTGATTACCGCCAAAAACGGCCGTTTTAGGCGGTAATCAGTAGTTCTCTTAATGACTGATTCACATCTAAGGCTTAAATGATTTACATTCTTGAATTTCTTTCTATTTGTAAAGTATTATAGGAATAAAATTATTGGCGTCGCTAGTGTGCCTAGTGTGGGCCCTTAACTTATATCCGGATATATTTATTTATAATTGATACTTACACAAAGGGAAATAATAAAACGGTTGAATAAAACAGGCGTGCTAAGTGACCGACATTTAAATTACTAAATGAGCGACTAGAAATGCTAAGAGGGCGACTTTGGGCAAAACTTCCAATAAAACAAAACGACTTGGCCTCAGAGGGTTTTATTAGGTTTAATTTCCCGTCGCTCTCAGTTAGTCGCACAATTGTTGATACAGTGACGTAAATTCATTATATTTGATACTTACAGTCTCTCGATTATATACTATCCATACATACAAAAACAGAGAACAATCAGTGTAAGTCTAAACACATTATGCCCTTAAACATGTCCTCGATTGCAACCCTTTAGGACTACTAACTCTTTAGTAGTTTTAGGGTAAAAACGGGATCCTATTCACGAGACTTCGACGTCCGTCTGTCTATCTGTCTGTCACCAGGTTCTGTATCTCATAAACCATGACAGCTAGTTCAAATTTTCACGGATGATATCAATAGGCCAATATCAAAATCCTAGGCCAAATCCTCTGACTGCTCTGGCTAGTATATGGCTTTGGTAGTCAGAGAACACTTACTCTCTTATAAAATATTGTTGAAAAATCCACGCGGGCAGGAATTGAACTACCATATCTTATTTAATAATTTCATTAGAGAATAGCAGTGTGAATGCAAAAAAAAAAACCTATAATAATAACAATAGTTTAAAAAACTAAAAAAACACGCTTTTCATGTATTGTCATCAGAACTCAGAGCGTGTGCAAAATTTCATCCTAATCGAAGACCGGGAAGTGGGTCAAATTAAGATTCCAAGATTTTCTTACATACAAGTAAAGCTAATAAAAGCGTGTTAAAATAAAGAAAACTTACATCGAAGTCGGCCTGTCCCGTCCTGCCAATGGGCCCCTTGATCCTCATGACCGGCTGGTCGTGGGCGTCGTTGATCCTGAGCACTGGCTTCAGGAAGGTCACCTCCTGCCGCACCACGCTGGCCAGCTGCTTGTCTACTGTGACGTTCATCTTGTCTGGCCCGAAGGTGTAGGGCCTGCGGAGGGTTATCACCTGCAATCATCATCATTAATATCATCAGGTCTTTGTTAGTCTCCACTGCAGGAGCAGGACCGTCTCTGTACTCTCTCTCTCATCTGAGCGTTATCCCGGTTGCATCCTTAGCCGGAGTATTTAGAATCCTTGCTTGTGAGACCATTGGCCCGCATAAGAGTGAATATTGTACTTCCAATGTACCTAGTCGATAAAGATATTTTTAATATTTAGTTCAGTAGGTACTATTTATCTACTTCGACTAATCATCATCAGGTCTTTGTTATTCTCCAATGCAAGAGCACGATACTCTCTGTACTACCAGAGCCATAAATTAGCAGTCACAGCAGTCAGAAGATTTGGCTTACACTAGCTAAGCTAGCCAGACGGATGAGAGATCTCTTTGATGTTTATAAGCTTTGTTTAGCTTGACGAGCTCCGTGGCGCAGCGGTCAACACGCCGGCCTGCGACACGGATGGTCCCGGGTTCGATCCACGGTCAAGAGGGAAAATGATCTTTTTCAGATTGACCTGGGTCTTGGATGTTTATCTATATATGTATTTATTATAAAATATAGTATCGTTGAATTAGTATCCGATAACACAAGTCTCGAACTTACTGGACTAGCTCAATCTGTGTAATTTGTCCATATATATTTAAAAAAAAAGCTGTGTTTCCTAAGTCGCCTTCTACATCTACGGGAAGACTTGGGAGTGGTCCTATTTGACTCTGCCGGTAACTATATAGCCTGGAATCATCATATTGCAATAAATCAATAAATAAGTGTGATTTGTCCCTTTATATTTATTTATTTAGTCCGCTGGATATGGGTTTGGGTGGTAGCGGTAGTAGCTCAGTGGTCTAAGAGTGCGACCTATAAGCGAAAGGCTCCGGGTTCAAATTACGAACAGAAATAGTAGGTCCCTACGAGGGCTTTCCGTTAAATTAACGTACCCAAGGAAAGATGATATCATTTAATCACGAAACTGCTTTCGGTGGTCGGGTAAATTGTAGGTTCAAATGTGTTTTTTTTTATAACTGTTTTCTTCTAAAGTGGAATGACGAAGCGACAACTAACTGCAAAGCACATTTTCTCCGGATGACGTCAAGTTACAATCTACGATTAAATAACTTTTATTAAACCTTTGCCACAAGCTCTAAAAATTAATATAAAACCACGACATTTCGTAACAGCTACGTACACGAACTGAGCTTAATAAATTAGGGGTCAGCACGCAATCTCGAGCTGGACTTACACCATCCATTTCAATTTACGCCTGAGAGGGTTCCACTGTAGTTATCGCGATCAACAACTCATTTATTACGTCTAAAGGAACGCTAAAACTTAAGTATATTCTAGTGCATTGGTACCTTTATAGTTTAATCTTAGCCTAATGATTTGACTGCGCAAAAAAGAAGAGTAATGTTGTTCGTGTTCATGTAGGTATGTAAGATTCTTTATTGCACTACAACTCTTAAAATATATTGGATAATGGTATTAGTAGAATCTAAACACCCTCCTGAGTGACATTCATTATCATCTGTTTGGCAAGAATGTCGTGTATTTTAATTATTTTTTTGTATAACAGTCTTGTTGTCATGATGATTCATGCATCTTGCATAGAATATAAACGATGTTTTATCTTAAACTGTACAGTGCCCGGCAAATAAGTTGAACTAAGTGTGAGTGTCTCGCTTACACTTAGTTCAACTTATACGCCGCGTGTTGTAAACAGTAGTTTTTATAGTTTGAAGGGTTATCTAGGACCACACAAAAGAAATTAAATGACATCTTTTTCTTTCAAATAATTTATATCAAATACCAGCATTGGCCCCAAAAATTCATGTTCCCCTCAAAAATTCAGCTGTAATGACCCAAAATCATCTAACTGTAGCTAAACGTAAACACGGGTAACGTTAGAACCAAGTTAGAACACTTTAGCCAGCGTATCAATATACTAGACTCTACCCATACACCCTTTTGCTTAGAACTCGATGCTCTAATAAAAAATCTGTGTTTGTACGGAGAGTGCTTATAAATAACAACCTTTGAACCTATTATCCAGACCTTGAACCTCGAAACCAGTATGCCAGTTTAAGGTTACCTACGCTGAATTTTGGCCTTTTTTCATTGGTTTCAAAATAAAAGGAGAGAAAATTTGTATTTTTGTCGACGCATATATAAAAAAATATGAGTCAAATTGCTAAAATTGTTATTTTGTTGGACTAGGTATTTTCCAATCAGAGCAAGTTTCGTCTAAATGGCTTTAGTAGTCATTGAGTTAGTGTTGAAGTCGGGTAATGTTAGTTGGTTACATTCAAATTGTATTTTGTCTTTTATGTGTGACGCTGTTTATGCGAAATATTTTTTTTGTCTATAAATAAGTCTATGTATCTTTGTCTGGCATTTTCAAGTGGCAGCTATATGTCTCTATAGTCTAGAAGTAACAGAGTTTATGGTACCTACAAACGATCATTAGGTACAGATTACAAGTCGTGTCGTATGCATTGTTTAACTCTTCAATTGGTGATAGATAACTGATAACAGGCCAAGTGTAGATACATTAATTACCTGCCGTGTCACCCATTAGGCAGTTTAAGATTGTATGGCTATACATATAATACGATGAATAATGAACCTAGTGCACAGAAATAAATCAAATATTTCTGTGGCTCATAGGACCTAAGGGATACGTTTCGCGTAACGGTTTTTTTAATTTGTTAAAATATCAAACTTCGAAGACAACGAAATCAAAAAATATAGCCGATAATGTCGCAAATGCGAAATTCAGTTCCCGTTGATCTAGTATCATGAATAATACTAGCAAGAAGCAAGGTCTTATAGTTGAAAAAAAGAACTAAAAATTATGTTTAGGATGCGCGCGTCCAACTTCCATCCGTCCTTTTTCGTTACGGAATCCAGAAGTACATAAACAACACTTAATTCCCGTGAATTTATTTTAAAACGTAGCTGTATCATATGATATATAAAGAAATCATAGTATTAATAAAGAAATGGATCTACATTGTACCTCCTTTTATTACTCTTCGATGATTATGATACTTTTACGTTACATTCAGAGGTTGAAAGGTCAAACAAACAATAATTTGAAATGGACACCACCCCAGAATGGATTTCACGCTCGAATTTACCCTTACACCGAGGGTGGCTTTTCGTATTTGGTATAATAGTCATCATAGTACATTACATTCGCCAGTCTGAGTGGTGTGATGTCATTATGTGGATTTTACATCGAGACAGAAAGGGCGAGGCCTGTATGTAGTTTCATTATACGTAACTCTGTGTACCTTTTTAGGTGGTTTACTAGACTTACTCTCAATTTTTTCGTTGAGCTAAAGGAAAGACCTTCCTGGAAAAAATCGGATATAAAGGTTTTAAGTCTCATTTTTCTTCTCGGCCTAAAGGGAAAATACTATTATCCGTCATAGTATAGCAGAAGGTGCGCATGACTAACTAACTCTGTATAAGACCTGTTGACCTGTCGTAATATTTTTGTTTTCTTCTTTATGTATGTTCTACTCATGAATTTTTGAACCGGTTTGAAAAATAAATTTTCACACTTTCTTCTTTTTATTACACTTTCTTCTTTCTTATTGATCCCATTTAAGTTTTGATCAAATTCGGTTCAGTAGTTTGGTTGAAGTCGGTATATAGTAAGATATATCAACCAAAATTCATTAGGGCCGAGGACACGCACGGCACAAATACCAACCGATAGTGACCCAAAAAACGATCAAACCTGTTTGGGTAAATAAATAAATGCACTTTATTTGCAGTTTACAGTATATTGCATTGCATATGTACAGTGAGCTGGACATAGTAACCGGTTACACGAAAAAAATGAAAAATGAGACGCTTAATAGTACATTGTGTAGAAAGGGCGGTATAGAAGACATTACGTCAAACGAGCGACTACTAACAAGCACGAGGCAAAGCCGAGAGCTTTTAGTAGTCCGAGTTTGTAATGTCTCATACCGGCCGTGATACACACAATGTTTTTCATCTCACCGAGTAAATAGTAGAGCAAAAAAAATATTTTTCATATTATATTGGTTGGAATTGTATGAATATAGTTTACCTTGAAAATTAATATTTATGCGTCTGCAAGCTTGCTGATTATATTAGCTATATCAACATTATTGATTGACCATCTATTAGTTTATCATTTACGATTACTTATAAATATTTTGCCTAAAAATAAATAGCGGCAAACTGCACTGAGCAGAAAATGTATCCGAGGATTCCACAGATAATGAAAATGTTTTATTGAAAAAGTGAAAGTCTAAGATCGATGAATATAAACAACCAGCCACCACGGTCATTACCAATTCCAAATTTGAATTAACGACAAAAATCTCGGCGTATAGTTCAAATGTTTTTTTTTATCGGGTTCACTAGCAATTCCAAATTTGAATATTCGACTAGAAAACTTTTTGGATGTAGAAGATTTGACACTTGTGCTGTGCATGGTATAGTGCCATATTAAATTAAAAAAAATAGTTTACGCGCTCTCGGGCTTTATGGAATTTGTATGAAATCTTATAGCCCACGGTCGTAATAGCGACCATCCAGCCCACTTTGCTTGCATTTAATGCCACTATTTAAGGGTATAGGTGAGATGAAAAAACTGTATTCTCATTACTTCAAGTTTGTTGGGGGGGAAAAGGCGACCGCTACCGAACCACTTAGTTTCCAGAAAGACGATTTTTTTTTAAATCTATGTCATAGTTGGACTATTTGCAAACTTATGACAGCTGCAGTATTTAACATTTTGTAAGGTAGATGGTCACTTCAACATCCATTACGGTTTATATATCATGAATAAACTAGTCTATAATTCAAAAGCCCTAATGGATATTTAAGTGACCACCAAAACGTTGTACACCGTTGTTGTCATGCTGGGAGGCAAATTTTAATAGGCGGGGCAAGAAAAACTTCACTCATTACAGTCATGACAGGTAAAAAGAGAGGCGGCAGCGCGGCAACCTCCACATTGTATTGAAGATATCAAATTGAAACGAGCGGGGCTTGCCGCTGAACATGGCATCAAGAATTGCACGTCATGCCATCAGACTTACCTCAACGTTATCAGTGTCGAAGATGTCCATGTGAAACGAGCGGTTCTTGCCACTGAACATGGCGTGCAGCAGGTTGCTGTTCTCCTTGGCGTACAGAACCTCCTTGCCGTCCGGAGACATGATCTTGTACTTGTTCTTAACGCTGGTCTCCTGTCGGATGTGGACGCGGTTCAACTCGTTCAGCTCCTTGAGGCCTGGACACAATTAAAACTTAGATTACATGAAGTACTTTTAAAAAAAGGTTAAGTGAGTAGGTACAGTCTGAGTCAAACTTCATGGCGGCGGCATGTACATAAGTTTACACAGCTTTTACCTTTACTAATAATATAGATTTGATTGTTTGTTTGTTTGCATCGAATAGGATCCGAAACTACTGGACCGATTTTCTAAATTCTTTCACCTATATGACCCATAAATAGCTTATTTATAATGCTGGAAAATTGCCAGTGAAGAAATAAAGAAATATTATGTTTCTTTCATTTATGAAAAAGTGGTTTCTGAGATAGTTGTTCATCATCATCATTTCCTGTAGGTGACACGGTCAGTCGACCATGCACACCCTGGTGTCAAAGTTCTTCGGAACCGCCTCTCGGCCTCTGACGTGGTTAATTTAACGACTACCAGATGGCAGCCGGGACCAACGGCATAACGTGCCTTCCGAAGCACGAAATCATCTTTCTTATCATAATCATAATCATAATCATTTATTTGCAATAAATAGGGTACAAATTATGATGTTATGGTCTTTTACAATATTTACCAACCTATTTAACTACGTTTCATAGCATGCAAATTTTCAATTAAGTGTATGTTTTACCTAAACGCTACTAGTTAATTAATACCATGATTCAAAATTAATTCATGCATCAATTCCTAAAAAGTCAAAATAATTTAAGTCTTAATAGCTCAAGAATTCTCCTATTGAATAAAATGTTCTTTCAAGCAACCACCCTCGTAATCTTCCCTTAAATTTATTCAACGGTAGATCTTTTATTTCTTTAGGAATTTTGTTATAAATAGTTTTGCACATTGTGAAGCAGTTATTTTTGTATTTTTCAGTTTTAGGAACTGCTTCTAGTACTAATCTATCCCGATTTCGCGTTGATCTATAATAATATTGACTTGCATGTACAAACAGATGTGAGTTTTGCTTTACAAAAATACTAATTTCCAGTATGTACAAGCAAGGAACGGGCAGTATTTTAAGAGCCACATAATAAGGCTTACAAGAAACATAAGGTGCAATGTTACTAATGGCTCTCACACACCTTTTCTGCGCCAAAAATAATCTTTTTATGTTAACTCCATTTCCCCAAATAATTAACGCGTATCGAATGACCGACTCTACGTAAGCAAAATAACTTGTCAGAGCTGTATTTTTATTAGCTATTTTATTTAATTTAAAGATTGCATACACAAATTTATTTATTTTATTACATACTTTATTAATTTGTTCGTGCCAATTTAACTTTTGGTCAATAATTATACCTAAAAATGTCACACTCGTAGCGTTCCGTAGAATTTGTCCATCATATATAATGTCCATATTTTCATTCTGTAAATTATTAAAATTCATAACATTAGTCTTTGAAATATTAATTTTTAAATTATTTTTACGAAGCCATTCTATTATTAAGTTTAAATTATCTAGAATGTCATTTTTATGTTGATCTAACGAAGATTTTTTGTCACTTGTAATTATAACGGATATATCATCTGCGAACATTATTGTATTTTGTACCACTATGTCTGGCAGATCATTTATATAGAAAACAAACAATAAACAGACAATCAGGTGATTCATGCCTGCAATGTCCTAACCAAACTGGAAACAACTTAACAAAGTATGCTTCCAGTGGGAATCGAAACCACGACCCTGGTCAATAAGGCAAACGCCTTAACCACTGGACCATGGAGATAGTTGTTGAGACAGACTAATTCACTAAAGTAGCCTATAAACGGTGTCTTAAACAACATGGTCAATAAACATAAAAAAGAGAAACCTAAAGTGAGTTAGCGACCGCTATACACACACATGGAGCAAATCTACCATTCATGACAGTGCATCTTACTTATTCTAGTTATTGCTAGACTTTATAAATTAAATGTACTTACCCCGAGGATACTGTGATTCAGCCATATTTCAAATTTTAACTTTATTTACGTCCTTGACAACGGTCTTAGTTAATAAGTAATCATGAAATATTCAGTGATTTTTTATTACCAATCACTAACTAATCATTTTTCACACACGCCGTGTTCTGAAAGAAATAAAATAAATCGAATTACAAATAAGCTAAAAATATGTCGGTGTTGAAGTTCTCAACTACTCTTAAAGGTGATAAAGAAATAATACAGATATTTACTGTGGAAGCAAATTATTTATAAAAATAAAGTTGTTGTTAATGTTCTAATAAATTTTGATTCTCACTGGAACACAAGATACAATGTACTACAATTAATTCAATGGCATATAGATTTAAAAATGCAAATAATATACATAAGTATGTATACAGATTACAAAAACCGTCTACAAAAATAAAACTTAACCTGTATTCATAGAAAATACTATTGATAATAATTGACTAGATAATGTGAAATCACGTACACGACACAAATTATTCGTATCTAAGTACACTACCGCGAGGGTTCCGTGAGTCGCGCCTACCCACCATGCGGCACAGCGCTGGACTGACAGACAGACGTCAGACAACATGTTATCAACTAGGTACAAGTAGTATATGGTACCACAGGTGGTACGCAATCAGTGGTCTCCTCATGCCTTGGGTCATTGTCGACTTTATAACACCCAAAACCAGACAATCAAGTTTGCGCGGCTATATGATTTTAAACGTAAACGATAAACTATAACTAATTTATAAGATTAAGTCTATATTAAAATCATATTGCATGACATTTTAATAATTTGTATTATATGTGTAAGTATTTATAAATAATTCTGTAATTTAATATTTGTATGCTTTATCGAGCAAAACATAGCGGTCTACCACTGTTTATTTTATCATCTGTATTATTGTACCTATGTTTCACAAATAAATATTTGATTGATTGATTGATTGAAACTTTCAAGGTCAGATGCAAGCGTACTTATACCTTTGTGCATTTTGTATTTAAACTCTTCTGCTTAACTTGCTGGTTTCGGTAAAAAAGGAAACGCATAGAATATACCAGTTGCTTTACTTCCCACGCAGACCGTAAAAGCCGGTCAAGGGATTGGGCGAATCTTAGGAATTACATTATAGGTGATGCGGCTAGAAACCCATCATCATATTTTGATTCCGCTTTCTACCTTAACATTCACTAACACGCTAAACGTGGGCTTTGGATTTTAGACCTTGGGCTCGTTCTACCTCGCAAGGGATAAATGATATATGATAATGTGGAATATGTATGTTGTATCTAAACATCGTACGGTGGCAATGATAGTGCGGAAACCTTTCGTGTACGAGCCTTATTTTCTAAGGCTCACACGAACCAGCAGTTGGAGAGACAGCAAACTCTCATGTTTTGCCGTATGGGCTGAAAACTACGATCCCAAAAGAGGGACCGCTGGGCGGTCACCAGTAAAATGAGCTAATCGTAGTCTACGCACTCTTTCCCAGTGGAGAGTGTGACTCTGTAAAATTGTCGATATAAAATATGATATGGTAGTGTATCAGATGTTATAAATCTTCGATTTTCTTACCTCCACAGAAAATACTTATCAGGCCGAACAACTTTTGCTACAGTGAAGGTGGTCTGTTGACGAATATCCTGGGGGGAAACCGGCTTGCTCGGGAGGTTGATGTTTATCAAGTTTGTCTTCTAATCGATTTTGGATAACACTGATAAATATTTTGTAAAGGTTTAACTAAGAAGTAAAAATAACTAAACATAAATAAACCTAACTAAATCGAATAGAACTATTTTAGCTCTTCGCTTTTCTCTTCTGCTTTTGCCCGGGACGCTCACTCGCTCTCTGATTTGGTCACAGGGAAACCGAACAAACCTAACCTTCTTTCTGTGACCAACTTGTGTTTGTTATGACCCCCATGATGGAGGGCTCCCCTTTCATCACCGTTATCTCAGCCGCAGCTGCTGAACATAGACCACTGCTGGATATAATACCATTATAAACAATAATTTTCATTTGTTATAGCCTAAGTATGAAACTTAAAGAGCTCTAGCGCCAACTAGCGCCACCCCTGGTTTTATTTCTTTTACTACTAAATAAGATATACGTAAGTACTTCACTAGTAAATAACTTCTAGTATTTTTTTTATTGATTTTCATTATTTTGTCTTTGATAAATCAAGAGAACTACGCATTACCCCCAAAAGCGGCCACTTTTGGCGGTAATGGGTAGTTCTCTCAATTTGAAATGCTGATGTCGATGAAAAGTTCAACTAAAAATACTACAAGTAATTTACTAAGGAAGTACTTACGTAGATTTTTTCAATTTGTTCTTATTTCTGAGAACAAGAATTAAATATCGGGTGTCGATAGTTTCGGTGATGTAAGCCTCTTTATATGAAAACGGCGCAATACTGCGCTTAATGAAGAGGAAAGTATAGTTTTTGTCGTTGACACTCCATATTCTCTCCTCACGCCATAGTGGCCGTAGTAAGGGTACTGCCTGTACCGTACAGGCACAAAGACAGCCACCCCCAGTGGTCACGTAGCTTCGTAGCAATCTCGTAGCTTTGGCGTAGCAAAGCGCTTATAGAATGACGAAAATAACGGTAAATTTTAATTACTAATGTTACGGTAAAGGCCACACCCGATTTCAGGCCAAACTAGTTCGTCCTAAGCGTGTCAGGTTTAACTAGTTTGGCGTAGGACGAACTGACTTTGAGTAAGTAAATATTCTGTCATTTGTTGTGAAGATTCAAAAAAATTACGTGTTTTTTGGAATGCAAGATCTTTGAGTATCGTTTTCTACTCGCCTGTGTGACTCGGCCCTTAAAACAGCGGGTCATCCACCCGCCGTTTTAAGGGCCGAGTCGCATATAACTACAGCGGCCTCGTTATCTCGTAGCAATACCGTAGCTTTGGCGTAGCAAAGCGCTTTTAGCTCGAATTACAAGAAACGGAAAGAAAGAAGAAAGAAACGCATAATTTATTTACATCATTTGCATTATTTTACCTTATTGAAAATATCGTGAGATACTAGTGGATTTATTAAAGTGTGTGAAATGGAAAAGGAGTGGCAAACGATAGTTTTGTGTGTTTCTTTTCACACAGTAACTCCGACAAGAATCGGATGGACCTTATTACAAACATGTAAATAAAATTAAAATGGTCACAGTAACTGTAAAATTACTTACATCTAAAGTGTATTTATTTATAGTCTTGCATGAGATCTGTTCTAGGCCACGTTTCGGTTATTTTCTTGCTCCACCTACCATCATTCCGTCTAGCCAGGTACCCAGTTCCATTTTAGGATCATGACTGTATCTCCGATATTCCATACTAGTATTTTTTAGAATAACGGTGGCTTTGAATAGGTGAAAGAAGTGTTGGACGTCCTCCTATGAGATGGGTAGGTCGTGGGTGGCACCTGGATAAGATGTGCATAGGATCGGGACGGATGTCGAAAACGAAGAGAGGCCTATGCTCGGCAGTGGGCGGATGATGGGCTAAGATGATGATGATGACATGATATCTAGGATCATGGAAAAAGTGGGTAGGAAAACAAATCTTAAACTGCATTTTCTTACATAACAGCTGGGAAAAGTGAGGTGTGTCTAGGACCTAATATTTGTCTCATTATTTGACAGACACAAGTCGTCGGTCAGAAATGAGTCCCTAAGGATCTCAATGAGCCCAATTTTGCGAGACGCCCTTAAAATAGTGGGCGAAAGCAATAAACTGTTCTATCTATACTTTCATTCAATAAGAATTCATAGAAAAAACGAAAATAGAGACGAAATGTGGGAGTAGAAACAAAGGGTATAGGTAAGGTACTGGCTTATTTAGTTAGAGCTTCGTAAAATACGGATGATAGCTCACAATTTGTTTTATGGCCGTTAGGTAACTTATTGAATACAAATTCAGGCACAAACTACTGGTAGACATGACGCTTGACGCGTGACGCGAATCTTAAAGCAACTAAAATTCCAAAATCGACCCGTATTCTCCCTTTTGCAAATAGAAGTTACTTGTGACGACACCAAGGAGATTATTTCAACAAGCGTTTTATTAAAAAAGCAAAAAAGGAACACGATTGCCTTTGTAAAAAGAAATTATATAGCCTAGTTAGTCGGAAGGATGTATGAATTCTAACGAGACTCCCACACGTCCAATCCGTTAGGGCATTTTGAGGTGCTGGTGGAATAAAAAATCGGCGAAGTGCGAGTGGGACTCACGCATTCACGCATTCCGTCACTCACCATTATTTAAACAACATTAGACTATCGAGTGAAAACCTCAAAAATTCTTTGTTGGATGGGAGCCTCCCTTGAATATTTATATTATTCTGTTTTAAGAATTAGTTGGCAATGGAAATACATCATCTGTGAAAATTTCAAGTGTCTAGCTATCACGGTTTATGAGATACAGCCCGGTCATAGATAGACAGACAGACATCGAAGTTTCGTGAATAGGGTCTCGTTTTTTCCCTTTGGGTACGGACCCCTAAAAAAGGTCACTTATGCTCTCATTCATATATAACTCGACTCGAAAACCTGTGCGAAAAACAATATACGTATTTTACTCTGTCCTATAAAATCAAGGTAGCGCTATCTACTGGGAAATATTTGAACCAAAGAAATGAAGGTTCAGTTTGTAGATTTTGTGTTAAACCTTAACCCTTGCAGTGTTAGTGTCTAATATCTCCGATAGATAGAGCGTTAACCTATTTACCAGACTATTCAATAGGTAAGTAATGTTCACAAACATTTCTACAGAAAAAATTCTAACATTACTCCTGAACACTCAACAGATACTCTCTCAATAGAGTCAGATCTTTTCATACTAATTGTGTGAAAAGTTTTGTCTCTAGTTTTGATGCTTGACTGTACATATATGGATTTAGTCACTGGTTCAAACCCTGCCCGTGTGGAATTTTCACCATATCATTTTTTTTAATTTGATAAGAGAAAAAACTGATCAAGTGCGTGTCAGACAACGTGCAGGAAAGATAGCATTAGATAAAAAAAAAATTGACTGCTCTTTTTTACATCCGTAATATCACACCCTGGTTTCCATGCTTTATTGATCCGAGACATATTACACAACCTTTAACACTCCGGGGAAGACTTCTAATTAAATAACACCTCATACTTATACATACTGTACTTATATGTTTGTTGATTTTATGCACCAAATAAATATATTTCTTTCTTTCTTACCTCAAAAATTGGTTAAGCCGTTTAGGCTCCCGGAGGTAGAATGGAATAAACATACCATCTATAATAAGCGTCTACCAGTACCATAATATTTTCTCAAATTTTCATAAATTGTTTCTGTATTAGTCCCGTCTTGACATTATTATACACAGTTCTCCAATTTCAAAGTTCAATCCAATTTTTATTAATTTACCATATTTTTTTTCTTTATGGGCATTAAATGAAGTTAGGTACGCGTAAAATGGTCACTTGTGAAATTGCTCTTGTCCGTGCTTTCTAAAGGGTGCCAGCTGAAAATCAGCAGTTGCTCTCACCGAGTGACATAGTGCTGAGCTGTAGCCCTTTTGTGCTACTGTGACACACAGATGCATGCTTAGTTTTAAGATTCTATTTCTATATTTACTTTTATGCATTTATTATATTTTTGTGTGATACAGATGCCCAAATAAATACTTTATCTATCTTCTCCTTGTAACATACTAATATACCCATTGTCTTCTAGGTGGGTAGCCGCGGTACAAACCTATCTACTTGTTAGTAGATATGTAAAAGAGTTTTAACTATTGAATGGAGGAAAATCCTCAATCCAATAAGCAAGGGGAGTCCTGAAAAATGTACACGGGTGTTTTATCAGATCTGATAATCAGGGTCGGGGCCCGACCTCTCGAGTCCAATGAGTTTTGTTGCCTGCCGCGCGCCGTCGGCAATCTGCATCAGGTAATCTTTGCCGCACGTAATATGCCAGGCGCGGGGCTTCTTTCAACGTTCAATAGCTTTTCTATTAGGTAGATTCGACGGATTTAAAGTTAGCTGGTATTTATTAAAAGTAAATTATATTAGGAAGTCATTCAATAATATGATTAAACTAACACGAGGTAGGTAGGTATAATTTTTTTACAAAACTATTTCACTCACGTATTTAAAAAAAAGTTGGAATATGCTTTCAGCCTATTTAGTAGGGCATCCCGGCCGAAACGTTAATGATCATCGGATGGCAGTGCCGGGACGCGCAGAAGTACTACTGCTGAATAGGACGTATTCATCATCATCAGATCCTTTTAGTCTCCACTGATAGGGTACGACCCTCTCTGTACTACTAGAGCCATATATTAGCCAAAGCAGTCTGAGAATTTAGCCTACTCTCTCCACCCTGGCCAGACGGGAGAGGTCTCTTTGATGTTTTTAAAGCTTTGTTTAGCTTGTTTTTCCTAAGTCGCCTTGTACGTACATCCACGGGAAGACTAGGAACGGTCCCATTTTACTCTACCGGGAATCACACGGCTACGTACGTACGGTAGGTTTTCCTTTTTGTCTATACTAATATTACAAGTAGGAAATATTATTGAATAGGCTCCGAAACGAATGGACCGATTTTCTAAATTCTTTCACCTACAGAGCTAATTTATCACATATAGTGATATACTTAGGCTATAATTAACGTGGACACAATACCGGTAATGCCTAGTTCAGGAGACTGAGTTTGTACTGAATATTGTAACTCTAAGGTTTTCTTTTCATGTATCTAGTTAGTTACTTTAAGTAAGTTTCTATTTCAGTATCAACTTCAACCAATATTTCCCGATTACCTATATATTTTTTTGGAATGCTTTTCTTCATTATTGAGATATTTTTTTCCATTTATTTATTTTTCAAAATGATCTAAAAAATGTGAAATGTGTGAAAGGCGTATTTGACCCATTCCAAAACCAAGAATAAGTAATTTTTAACTGAACCATAGGTACTTTCTTTCTCTTGAGCGCGAAAATGAAATTTTCCGCGTTTTCCGCACATAATTTTGGCAGACGGCGCGCATTCAATAATTAAAGTGACCGCAAATAACTTTAGGAGCCGCATCCCATAAATTCATGGGAATCAGGCCGGAATGAGATAACTCAAATGCTTTTTTACAACATGTATGTACCTATGTAGGTATGTATATAACGTTCGCTGACCGCCGCGCATACTGCATGAGTTATGAGCTCGCACAAATGAGTGTCCATTTTTAATTTCCTAACTTGTGATGGGAAATAATAATAAACAGAAAAAGTATACCTATATAGTACCTATGGTTATTTTACTGCTCCATTTTGGAGGACCCTGGAATTGACACCATAGCTGGGGGTGCAACCACGGGATCTTGTCTTTTTTAGAACCGAAAACTTTCTTATCGTCCGTCAGGCTTATTGCTTAGATTTTTTTGAAATTTATGTTATTGTGTATAAACATCAAAGAGACTCGTCTGGCCAACGTGGAGAGTGTAGGCCAAATCCTCTGACTGCTCTGGTCGTGTTACTGCAGTAGACACTAAACAAGACCTGATGATGATGATGATATTATTGCGATAGATACCATTTAAGCAATTTTTATTCAGTTTGAATATATCCAAAGACTGACTCGCGAGGTCTACAATCGATAGAGCCGCAGGTTTTTAAAATAAATACTAGACAAGTCTAATATAAATAAGAATTGTGCCAAGATGGCAGCGGCTTAACCATTCCCGCATTTCCACTCATTCTCTGCTCATTTGGCGGATCCGGCTCAGCTGATAATAAAGTTAATTCGTGTCAATTAAGCTTTAAATTTCCTCTAATTGTTTCGTATTACCCCGAATTTTATATTAAGTGCAGTAATTATTAGGTTACGAGTTCAAATTGTCGTTGAGTTTGTTTCCACACGAAAAAAGATTGAACTACGGATTTTGTGATCTGAGAAGAGAAGCAGCTGGTATATTTGACATTTTTCTTCTTTCTCCAGACCAGCAATCTTTCATAGATTGTAGAATAAAACCTTGTGTAAATGTTTTGAAAAAATCCTCAAATCCTCTGACTACTCAGGCTAGTATATGGCTCTGGTAGTACAGAGAGGGTCGTGCTCCTGCAGTGGAGACTAGAAAGACCTGATGATGATGATGTAAATGTTTTCATTATTTGTTATTATCTAAATAAAAAGACTGTTAATGAAGATCTGGCTACTGTATAATATATTTTTTGCCATTCGGCTACGGAACCCTTAAAAGTCAGCCGAAAACTAACGACGATTTAACTATAAATATATGTATAGGTAGAGATAACTCATCGTAATTTAAAATGTGATATGTCATGTATGTAACACCCTTAGATACGTATTTACGAGCGAGAGAGCGGGTGGGGGCAATTTTTATTTATTCCATTATTATTTACGAGCCTGATTTTAATACGAGATCCAGCGATACGGCCCGGGACGCGGCCCGTTGCCGGGATGAGCGATGATTGCCATTTTTATATGTACCAAGTTGGAAGGCATGGTGGGCGTAAGGTTTCTCCTGATGGAAAACGGACATCATAGCTGACGTGTGTTACCTCAATATTAATTCCGAATTCTTCACTCTTGCCTTGTAAAGTTCTAAATAATAAACGTTGATATCTAGAGCAGATATCAATGTTAAATGCTTTAGATATCAGAGACATTTCAATCTAAGACAAAAAATTACGGTGATATCTAAAAGTCCCCTATTGGTATTAGATATCTGAAAGTCCCCTATTATCAGAGACATTTCGGTCATAAGACAAGAATTTACGTTGATATCTGAAAGTCCCCTGTTATTATGTACATAAATTTCGATCGTTAGACAAGAATTTACGTTGACGACTGATAGTCCCCTATTATCAGAGACATTTCGATCGTTAGACAAGAATTTACGTTGATATCTGATAGTCCCGTGTTCCCCCCAAGCGGTACTCAACAATCAATAAAATCAAAACGTTTATTCAGAAAATAGGCCTTTGCAGGCACTTTTTTGCGTCATATCATATTTAAAATTATCTTATTAAATAATATGTATTTATTAATTGTTCAAAAGCTACAGACTACTAACTACGACTAATAAAAAGAAAATCAGTCTGCAATCACAATCCTTTTCCAAATTTGTCTAATAATAACTACGTGTTGAACAGTTATTATACGTATATAACTTAAAAAAGGATTACATTCAATAACAAAAAAAAAATAACATCGTTACTCCGTGCCGAATAGCGCGCAAGCAGAGTTTTAACAATCTCCGTAGCGCCACTAAAGCTGGAATTTATCTAAAATCTAAACGGGCTGACACCCAAATAAATATTTTTTCGTGGCAATGGCACGAATGGGGATTTTACAATTCGCTGTGATAACAATTTTGGTAACTGCTCACTTTTTACCGCGAAAAGACGCGAACATTGTTTAGTTTGGGTAATTATATTTTTCTGTGGGTATTTACCACGTCCACGGGGTTTTAAAACTATGTTACGTTATTGTTTTAAATTCTTATTTTAAATATATAACATTTTATTCTTACTGGTAGACAGACCCTAGGCTCTGGTTAGATCCATAATATCTGAAAGCTACTTAACTGTATTATGAGGCATGCTTTTAAAACTTCAGCATTTCGGTAAAATTAACTTTGTTTTTAAATTTAAGGACTTATAAATATTTTCCAAAGTGAAAGGCGTATACTAGTATTTTTTTTACGTGCAGAGCATGGTAACGAGCTTTTCGAAAATAAATTATAAATATTTTAGTAGCTAGACTTGCTTAATTTTTAACCGACTTTAAAAAAAGGAGGAGGTTCTCAATTTTCTGTATGTTTTTTTTGTATGTATGTTACGCGATTACTCAGTCAGCTATGTATCGATTTCAGTGATTCTTTTTTAAGTTCGATAGGTAAGGCTCCAGAGGTGGTCCCATAAAAATTTTGTCCCAAAGTATTGAGCACTTTTTAAAAAATTAAAAAAATCCCAAAAAAAAATTGTAAGAGTATGCCGTTCGGTTTAAACTTATTTGTATTTTATTCTTATGCGAATCAAGACGATGATGATGAGAACGCTACTCCTCTGTTTTAACTGATCTTCAAAGGTGGTCCTTTAATATTTTTATCGAAATGTATCCAGTGCTTTAAGAAATAATCATCAAAAACCAAAAAAACATTGTACAAGTATGCCGTTTGGTTTATTTTTATTTCTGTTTAATTCTTTCGCGAATCAAGATAAGTTGATGACGACGTTGTTCCTCTATTTTGATTCAACTACCACACCCACTAAAACCTAATTTTAAGTTCCAGTTTGTACATTTACATATAGTTATATATAGTTGAAGTCGGTTTTACTTTTTTGTTAAAAATAATTATTAACAGTTTAATCTTATAATCATTGCTATTTTTAGGTCCTCTAGGATTATGATACAGATATATTTATAGAAGTAAAGACCATGCGTAGATACTACATGAACTTTAAAACGACGAGATAATTGGTTCGGCGTGGTAGGTTGATTACCGACACAAGTTAAATTGGCACTTGCAAATTCATTCCATTTTGCATTAGTCGCGAAGTTTACACATCATTGCAATATTCATTATGTTTTAAATAATATGTTAGTAGTTATGGAGAAACTTTTAATCAATGGAAATTAAGTAAACACATTTGAGAGCTCAGGTTTGATGGTATAATTTGCAGAATTTTCAACTTTCATATTTATTTTATAGCGTCTGGAGTGGTAAATAGAATAAACATTTAAATGTGTTTAAATAAAAGTTTATAATTTAAATATTAATACTCTTTATACAATTTGTTATAACCCTTTTGATCCTTAACAATATAGGACTAATGCTGGAAATTCGAAAATAATGACATTCCCTTACAATAATGTTCAGCCTGCCGGCTACTTTGTATGAAAATGGGTTTATTAATCGACTTCAAAAAAAGGAGGAGGTTCTCAATTCGTCATCATCTTTATTTTTTTTATGTATGTTCCCCGATTTCTCGAACACGCCTGGACCGATGTAAGAAATTCTTTTTTTGTTCGATAGGTTATACTTTACAGATGGTCCCATTAAATTTTTACCGAAATATGACCAGCGCTTTTTGAAAAAGCACAAAAACCGATTTTTTTTTACAATTATGCCGTTTGGTTTACACTTTTTTAAAAAAAAATTCTTACGCTTATTTAAACAAATTGATAGGGTTGAAGTCGGTTTTTGTTTTTTGTTAAAAAATATCTCAAATTATTTTTTGAATTTTTAGCAATAGCCTGTCGATAGGAAAACATGTTCATATCGCCAGGCTGAGTCGCGCCTTTGAGGATCGGACTGGATTTTGTTAACATATTGTATGTTTAAAGTAAAATGATGATAAAATCAAAATTAACCGCACCGCCAAATGGATGGATCGATTTAAATGCAGTTTTCTTTATTTAATAATAAATATAAATATATACGGACAAATCACACAGATTGAGCTAGCCCCAAAGTAAGTTCTTAAGTAAGACTTGTGTTATGGGATACTAACTCAACGATACTATATTTTATAACAAATAAATATATATGTAGATAAACATCCAAGACCCGGGTCAATCTGAAAAAGATAATCTTTCATCTTGACCTGACCGGGGATCGGACCCGGGACCATCCGTGTCACAGGCCGGCGTGTTGACCGATGCGCCACGGAGCTCGTCTCTCACTCTCACTCTCGAGCTAAAACTAAATTTAGCGTGGATAGTGGATATTGGGCCATCTTGAGTAAACAAGGCTTTGCAGGCAAAGGCATTTGCCATTTTATTCAATACTGCTGGTACAAAATCCTTTTTTGGTAAAAATTATTACTGGTATACTAAAATCAGTGTATAAAGCCAGGTGGAAGATCAAACTAGGCGAGGGGCGTTCCTTCAAAAGATGGGTAAATTCCTTTTTGATGGCTGGTAGAGCTCTGTTAACAACTTTGATGTTGTAGATGTCCATGGGCGACAATGACACTTTACCATCAGGTGTTTCGTATGTTTGTCTGACCGCATAATTATGTAAAAATATCTACGGATAGCATCTTAACCTAGCGGCTTATGGTACCTATCTAAGCATAAAAAGTTAAATTTTAATTACACTAGCTTTTCCCCAATCTTTACTTGCGTTAAATGTATACATTGGACCCTCTTTTCGCCCCCGTTTGAATTTTGGAAAAAATGTTTTCGTCATAATAAAAACTATCGGCGTGCCAAATTTCAGCGTTAGAGATGTGTGTTGATAAATCAGTCACTTAGTAACGGTTGCTTTATATATTTACACTTACGAAAAAAGTTGATTACACACCTGAAGAAAAAGTTGATCTCCAATCAAATTAGAACAAAGTAAAGCGATTCCTAGAACGTGAAATAACGTTTTATTTCTTGGAAGAAAATATAATTATTGGTAGTTAGCCCGAGGACATCTGGGCCGCCTAATGACAGCCTGAAACAGGACCACTGTTACTAGCCAGACATTGTTTAACCGGGAATACGACAGCGAGTTCGTCAGTATTGAACACTATTTTTTCTTCTGCAAAAGTTTAAATACAACAATGTACTCCTTGTTTTCATCGGCATCAGGTCTTTTTTAGTCTCCACTGCAGGAGCACGACCCTCTGTATTACCAGAGCTATATATTATTAGCCAGAGCAGTCAGAGGACTTGACCTACACTCTCCACGTTCTCTAGACGGATTGCAGAGGTCTCTTTGATGTTTGTAAGCTTTGTGTAGCTTGTGTGTCCTTAGTCGCCTTCTATGACATCCACGGGAAGACTTGGAGTGGTCCTGATCTACACTGAAACAAAAAATTCTGCGTTCGCTGCGATGCACGGAAGAGTAGCGATTTTCCCCCATTTCTTATGGCCTTCACTGATTGTGCATGAGGAGTAGCAGCTGGTACATTCTACGTTTTTATTTTTCCCAGACCAGCGCGGAAGAAATAATGCTAATCCTGACTTTTGCTAGTACCTAGTAAATATTCTGATATCTATGGCTAGTACTAACATCCTGGTGTTAACATAATATTTTTATTAACTTATCCGTTAAATACTTAACAACCATGTCTTTTAATTTCATACAGAATGATTCTAAACTCTCTAGCAAGAAAAAGAGGTAAAATATAAAAAAAATAATCTCCCTAAAAATTCATAATATCAATAGTTTACTTCAGTTATCATCACAAAATATAACTCGGTACGAGTAAACGGGTGGAAACCTCCCAGAATTCGTTACACGTGTATTCCACGATTCTGGAAATATTCTATTGTACGTCATTGGAAACTAACTGCGCACAAAGGAAACGGCTTTTTTGTGATCACTCTGATACAGAATGAATAAATTCCCTCAATTTCTATTTCCATGTTCAATACGTCTTTTCGCAAAATGGCCGCGGACGGCACGCCGCAAAAGGCATAACGAGCGCGCGATTGCCGCTATTTGTGTTTTAACACGTAAAAAGTTAACGCCACGCGGCCTGACGAAACGAACGCATCTCACGCATCAGTCAATCGAAAAACACTCGTCGGTGAGCCAAATACGATTCAATGTTGATGACTTATGATCTTCTGTGTATCAGTAAAAATAGTTGGGTGGTTGAAATCATTTGCAATAGAAAATCTTATACGCATTTAGGGGTCTCTAACCCTCTTATAACTACGTTGTATATTAGTTTATTGGTAAAAATATGAGAAACGCGAATAAAATTCAAGAAAGTGGTAATTTAATTTTGTGCTAACCTTAAAGGAGTAGAGAATTTGTCACGCAAGGGATGTTTAGGAACAGAAAAAATATAGATATTCCCTCAGATATTTATATAAATAAACATCCATGAACCAGGCGAATCTAAAAAATATAGTTTTTTATCATGACCTGACCGGTGATCGAACCCAGGACCACTCGTGTTGCAGGTTCGCGTGTTGACCACTGCGCCACGGAGGTCGTCAAAATTAGTATGACCAAAACATGTCATGCATTTATTGTCTATATGCAAAAAGCGAAAAATAGTTAATTCCATTTATGAAGTAAAAGCATTATAGTTTATTGATGAAAATACGAGAGAACAGCGCATATAAAAATATGAAGGCATTAAATCCGAATTTACAAGCACATAAACTTCAGAGCTTTTACCAGCCGACGGCCCTGGAAGCTTTTTGCGAAAGCTATATAAGGCATCCGAGCAGCGTGTGTATGAAGTAGAAATTATAAATGGTGTGATAAGATACTTTTTGAAACAAAACTCTACCGCTACATCATAATTTTAAAGTGCTCTCTATTTTAAACTGGTTTGTGGGTTTAAATTTTATATTTAGTTAATCAAATAACTTTCGACCACGGCTTTGCTTGTCTCCATTGTTAATTCCTCAGGCACATTATTGTTTTTATAAATGAAAGTTCATGTATATGTATAAATAGGACTTAATCATCAGGTCTTATTTAGTCTCCACTGCTGGAGCACGACCCTCTCTGTACTACCAGAACCTATATTAACCAGAGCTGTCAGACGATTTGGCCTACACTCTCCACGCTAGCCAGACGGATTGGAGAGGTCTTTGATATTTTTTGGTTTTGTTTAGCTTGTCTAACCTAAGCCAACTTCTGCAGCATCCACTGGAAGACTTGGAGTGGTCTTATTCTACCCTGCCTGAAATTACATGGCATAAATAGAAATAATCTAGGAAAATAGAACACAAACAAAAATTGTTTATAAACGGCACCACGAGGGCCAATAATGAGAATGGGTGCGGCGTGCCGCGAAAACGCAGTACAGGCCGGGGATTGTTTAGCGACGTGCATCCCGAAATTACCTTGAAAATAGACTCCTGATGCGTTTCAAACTATAGTCGGCAATCCCGACAAAAAAACACGTGAGTTACTCGTTTTTAAATTTAATTAATTTATTTCTCGTTAGTTACAATGATATACATTAATTGCCTTTTAGTTTTTTAGCCTCAAACTTTCTCCATTAGGTACGTTAGAATTGAAGACATATCATATACAAGTAGATTTTTTTCAAAAAGTAACAATATTGTATGTCATAAGACTTGGCCACTTTTAGCATCATAGTGGGCGTAAAGATGGAAAGCGGAATCAAAATAGTGATGGGTTGCTAGCCGCATCGCCTATTGATGTGATTCCTTAGATTTTTGCCCAATCCCTTGACCGGCTTTTACGGATATTGATTGTTTTGCTAAAGTAATATAACCTATGACACTCCGGGTGAATCAAAATATATTAAAACAACAATGGAACAGACATTATTTACATAAATAAATACGTGCTAAAAATATTACCCCGTAGATTGCAGCTATGATTTTTAGTGTATAATATTGACTTGTTTTATTTGAATTTTAAATATCATTGTACAAGTCAACTAATACAAATATAGTTTTAAAACCATCTCTATAATCTTAACTTTCAATAAGACGTTCAGTGGATGGAATGTTGTTTCTATGGTCTTGGTTGTATTGTGTTCATTGTGTCTTATGAAATTCCGTGTCTCAAAGCTAGGCAGGGTGAGGCAAAAATGAAGCAATCCTATCGGTTTCGGTTCCTAACGCCCACACATTTTCCTAGTAAATCTCCGCTGAAAGCCAGCCCTAATCTCCATAAAGACAAGTGCTGGCCGGCTCCACTCGACCGCGAATTACGATAGCAAAAATCTCCATAGGGCGAAATGTGCTGGCTCTAAATCAGTACCCGCGCCGTGAAAAGGCCAGATAAACGAAAACAATTCCTCGGCGAAATTTATTTGGCCCTCTAATTACATTAAATGCTGCCCCCCTCTCACCTCCCCACCCCACGCGAGTCCCGCTTGCGGTTTCATTGCTTCGTCAAATTTAATGTTGGTATTAATTTTGTGCTGGTTTTATTGAGGGCGCGTCGTTGTAAAACACCTGAATTTGTTTTGTGACGGTTTTTCTTGAACATGCAATGTTCATTAGTCATGAGTCGCTTTGTTGAGGTTATTGATGATGATTAAATGTGAAGCGTTACTTTAGATGATGATGAAAGTAGCTACGTTTTAACTGTATTGTTTTTTTATAAATATAATTATAATGTGTGATTTGTCCCTATACTTAGCTGCATTTTTATGTTAATGTGTATGCATGTATTTAAGTTCCTTTATTTAACTATAACTTCCTATGCTATTTTCAATCGTCACAGCCTCCCGAGTTATATGAGCTATATTTTTTTGTCAATATTTCCCTGTTATTTTTGTTTTGCAAAAGTTTTTTAGAGCTTGGCAGTTTGGATAGAAAAAAATAAAATGTGCCTATATCCCATACAAAATGTCCGAGTGGCTGAATATTTTTATATGGAAAAGTCTTTTTTTTTTGAAAAGCTGTTCATATCTACGGGAGGAATCACCATTTAGAATCCAAAGCGATAAAAATTTCGCCATGTATAGACTAAAATGTTCACAATTTTCCTTAGACATCGACGATCACAGTATTACCGATACAAGCAATATAAGAAAATTTAATCAGAATATGCGTATCCATATCGGTACATGTATGTAAATGTAAATAACCGTCAGGGGATTGTGACAATTACCAAATAGATTTCTGTTTGATCAGTACTGAATGGGAATAACGCACGCTTCGCTGGTCGTTTGCGGTAATCTGATACTTTGGGCTATATATAGACGAAATAACGGCAAAATTTGATAGGAAAGCTGTTGAGAGGCTTTATTTTACCTTAAAGTGCTTACGTGGGTGTCGCAAACTCAAATTCTTAAACTTTTTTAATTTATTAAAAGTTTTTTGACGCCAATATTGTACTAATTTCTATGCTGGTTTGGAAATAGAAAAAACGTAGAATGTACCATTTACTTCTCTGCCGCGCGGAAACCAATCAAGAGAATGGGTGAAAATCTATGAAATATTAGCAATAGACGATGCGCCTAGCAACCCATCACTAAGCCATCACTATTTCGATTCTTTTTTATATAACGAGAAATAATTGGGCCTTAGTAACACAACAAAGTGACTTTAAAGCTTTTGAATTATGTAAGTTCTGAATATTATTTTAAATTTTCAGTAACCTCTTGTACCGATTAATAAGTCCGCTTATTGTTACCGCCTGGAAGCGGTGAGGCCACATCGAGGGAATTTGTTTTATACTTTAGATGGTTATTTTATTTTTTTGAACCGTGCATTACTATTTATACTCCTCTACAAAATAAAAGAACAAAATTTCTAAACTGATTTTGATGAATTTTGTAAAATATGAAAATGGCGTAGTGAGTTCACACACATATTCTGATATCTATGGTTCAGACACTAGCGCCACCCAGCAATTAATTCATTTACTCCTAAATCAAATCAAATTAAAAAAATCTAATAGCTGAATGCCCTAGTAAATTACTTGTACTACAAGTTTTCAGTATTTTTAATTTGATTAATTAAGAGAACGAATTTTTGAAAAAATTCGTTCTCTTAAACTTAGATTGTAATATGTATGAAAAGTAACAAAAAGAATATTACAAGTAATTTACTAGGGCAATCAGCTATTAGGTTTTTTTAATTTGATTTCATTTAGGAGTCAATGAATTTATTGCTGGGTGGCGCTAGTGTGTGAACTCACTTGGCCTTAAAATAAGAAGTTAAACAGTTCTACTGGATACAACTGGATTGAAAGTTTTTTCTTTTTGTGAAGTCGGTTAAATACACCAGATACCAATCCCGCCACCATTTGCGATCGCATTACAAGCCCTTTCCAATAACGAACGCGTCGCAGCCGGCACAAATCATCCTGAAATATCGTTGGCGAAATTAATAAAATTCGGGATCGGCCCACTTTTGTCTCTCGCTGTCACAATATCGAGAGTGTAGAACAAAGCAGGGATGACGGCATGCATGGTGCGGTGGTTAATAGACTATTTATACTTTCAGAACAGGGAAGCACTTGTAAAGTAATACAGTATTTCTTTTAACGGCTTTGGAGCTACCCCGAATCCTCCTTGGGTTCTATCGTCAGGCTGGTAGCCAGGTATAGCGTTGCCAAGCTTATATAATAGCATATTCTAACATGCTGCCATAAGATGCCGGGCTTCAACGCATCACAGCTGAGGACGCTATACAGGAAAATATGTTCTGGGAGAACAAGGTAGTGATGGAACAAAGGCGCTGCTAGTTACAGCTCCCCTCCGTTTCTCTTCGTTTTTTTCTGCATATTATTGTATTTATGTTAGTTGAATTTTCATAGTGAAAGCAGTGGACCCCCGGCTCTGAAGTACCTCAGCTAATAATGCAACCAGGATTTTTTTGGACGAGAGAGAGAGAGAGAGAGAGACAGCAGTGGCTTATTTTGGAAAACGGAAGAAAGTTTGTGGGACATAGTAATTTTTTTTCTGAAAACGTATAACTTTTAGAATTAACTAAATTTCTCGTATCTTATCCAAAACATATATCAATAATTTCTCGTATTTTGTAAATAATTATTTTTGATATCCTAATCCTAACTAATATTATAAATGCGAAAGTGAGTGTGTTTGTTTGATTGTTTGTTTGTTTGTGATGCTTTCACGCCCTATCTGCTGAACCAATCATCATGAAATTTTGCATACACATAGGTTAGAGTACTAAGAAGGACATAGGCTAATATCACGCGAGTGAAGCCGCGGGTAACAGCTAGTATATTGATATATTACCTAAACTACAAGCTAATCGAGCCAGGTCTTTGTATTATAAATGTTGGTTAAGTCACACTTCAGGATGTACACTTCATTGGGTGGCTTAATAAACTCCTCACTGAAATAATTGTTGTCTCACTTCTGGACTACGTTATTTTAGAATCCTCTTTTGTCTCTCGTCTGCTTAATGTATTGTCTGTATCGAATGCGTAGCCATGGGATGATTTATTTGGTGCTCATTGCGTTGAGAGTGAAAGTGTTTTACCACTTGTAAAAAGTTTCCGACGCATTTCTGGTGCTATGATATGCTTTTAGAAACGTTAGTGGTGAAAAAGCACTTGCCTTTTCTTCTTGTAAATTCTATAGTCAAATTCCCATTTTCGCCGAATACTGGGGCCCGATTCTCGTTTCTATAGAGATTTGTCGAATTCGATAAAAATGTCGAAGATTCGATGTCGAATGAAAAATATCATTATTGCTATTCTGGGGCCTATTAGACATAATATTTTCACATCTCTACTGAAAAACGTTCCGTATTGCTCGATTGTGCCAGATCATAATCGATAAAATGTCAATTTATTTTGAAATTATTTATTTCTGTAATTTATCGTATAAAATGGAAAAATATCTTTGTAAAAAGTATTTTTTTACGTTTAATAATAATATTTTATGGCTTTGTATTATTTTTCATGCTAATAAATGTAAATAATAATAAAAGTTTTCATACTTTTGATAGCGTGTGTGCATAAAACGAAACGCATCATCGCAAATATCGCAATTCGATATCAATGAAACGCGCGCTTTCTGTTTTTGTCAAAACATCTTTCTTGTCCCTATTTAACTTAATTTATGAATTAAAAGTGTTACTGGATGTGTTTTCCTTGTAATTTGCGTATAGAAATGTTAACCTACGCGTCTACTGTGCCTATTTGTTGGACGGGGAACCATCTACACCTTGTTGGAAAAATTTAAATATCTTTTTTCACTCCGAAAATAGTCTGTGTCTGCTGGATAATTTGATACAAAGAACTTGAAAATGATGGAGTCCGTGACTAAAGGTAAAACATACGATGTTTTCTAATAGTAATAGGTATATCTATGTATAACTACGACTTACCAAACAAGTGTTTTAAATTTGTTTACTCACTTCGATCACCCATGGATCACATAGTGAAATTCTTCAAAAACTACAGCCTTACACATGCTTTAATAGCTAAATAAAGAGTTATTAGATTGTAGCTCAAATTTCCGTTCCCTTTTATCTTAAGTTTTGTCTCATTGTAATAAATAAACAAAGGTACCTACTTAATCAAGATAGTTTATAAATGAAAGAAGTAAAGTTGTATACTATCTTTATCATCATCAAGTATTTTTTAGTCCCTACTGCTGGAACACGACCCTCTTTGTACCACTTACCAGAGCAGTCAGATGATTTGGCTCTCTCCACGCTGGCCAGACGGGTTGAAAAGGTCTCTTTGATGTTTTGCTTAGTTTGTGTGTCATAAGTCACCTCTGTAGGAGGTGACTAACATCCACAGCAAGACTGAGTGGAGGAATAGGAATGCTACTTTGCTTGGATGTTGTATGCATAGATTTTTCTGTTTTAATGTTATTTAATTATGTAAAATACAATTTTTCATTAATTAGCATTATCTTTTTATTTTCAGTTTCTAGCAGTAAAGGTCTCAACATTACAATGAACATGAGAAAGATGACTTGGAAATAAAACAAAACAATATGGAACACTTGGAAAATCATAAAAATCTTCAAATAATTGATACATATTGGAGCGTAGATCAATAAATAAACATTTAAATACCAATTAATGACATTTTATTTATGAAATTCCAACTTTTAACAATATCTGACCTAACAAGAAGTATTTTTAACCAACTTCTGAAAAGGAGGTTATCAATTCAACACATATGTATGTAATATATAGTCAGATTTATCCAGTTTTTGGATAGGTATGTTACTCTATACTATCTTCTTAACATTTGTGCCAAATTTCATAAGTGTTTAATATTTGTCTGTTTGTCCTCACATATCTCAAATAAGCAGTGGAATTGCCAAAATTCTTTTGAACTTGGCTTAAGTAAAGTAAAATAAGTTTATTACCATATAAACTGCATGCTGAATAATTACATTAAGTTTATATCATTAGAATCTAAAAGTAGGAATAAGACATGCCATTTGGTATTAACAAAATTTCTCACACTAGGCTAAGCCTGCTAAGTTGGTAGGTAGTCTAACTTTTAAGGAACAAAGTTTCATCAAAATCTGTTCATTCCTTTTGGAGATACCTAGTGTTAAGTGTCAATAAGTCACTAGGAAAATTGAAGTTTGTTCTTTATTATTTATAATAACTACTTGTAGGGATACATGTCAGTCTTTAATTCTTTATCAGCTTCTAAACATACATGGCAAATTTCATAGGTGTATATTGTATGTTTGATACGCATAGTTATCTCAGAAATCACAAGTCAGTTTGTAAGATTCTTGTTTTTGTTGGACTAGGTTTAATCCAACTTAAGGAACAGTGCAAGTTTCATCAAAATCGTTTTTGAGATAGAGAGTAAAGTGTGTATCAGTTATTGGGAAAAATTTGGTCTGTTAAATTTACAAGAAATACTTGTCTAAAAATAACCTAACTTCAATTTTGATGAAATTTGCTCTTTCCCTAAGTTGGGTTATAGTTATATTCCAACAAAAAAAATTAACAATCCTACTAATAGTTTCCGAAATATTCGCAGATAAACAAACATACATGCATACATACATGTTGAGAAGCTAATAATGACTAACATATACAAAACTCATGCAATTCTGACATATTACATACAAACGAGTCGAATTCATAACCTCTTTCTTTAAAGTCAGCTGAAAATATTGACAAAATATCGAAGTTATTGCATGAGACATGCCATGTCGAGTGCTGCCGACCACTCGATGCATATCGAGCGCTGGGAGTCGATAAATATCGACGGTGATATAGTGAGAATAGCACAATTCGATATCCGCCATGTTTTTTCGATATATATCGACTTCGACATCATGTCGAGCGTGCGAGAATCGCCCCCCTGGGCAATTGTATAAGGTTCTCTGTAGCCATGTACAAGTCCTCAAATGTGCAGGCCTCTGGAAATGCTCTGGGCATGACAATAGGTATGTCATGGTCTGGGGAGATGCACCACAGTCGCAGATATTGCAACTGGATTCTGTATAGCCCCACTTGACTTTATTATTTACCCTACACCTTGTCTTACCGAAAGGTGTCAGGTATGATCTATGCCCTGCTTTACATGTATTTCTGGATTTATTGTCATCAGGTTGTATCATCATCATCATCTGAGCGTTTTCCCGGTTGCATTCTCAAGTATAACGCGTCGGAGCCCGGGATTTGCTATTATGATTTGGCTTTGACTTGACTTTTTTACGGGCAGCAGCCTGTCTGACACCAACCCTCTTAAAGTAGTTTCAGAACATAAATATCTGTGAAAATTAGGCAAAAGTATTTCATGTAGAAAATGATAGCCGTTGCACCACGGAGGCCGTGGTACCTGACATGAGTCGGGTACATGGTCAACGGCCTCATACACAGTACTTAATTACTGAACTCAAACACTCATACTCATATACCGTAATAAAAAAAAAAGAGTTGTGCTAGAGTAGCTTCCAGCGAACGAAATCAGCGAAGAGAAATCGACTAGGTAGTGTCATATATTAAAAAAAGACGTTTTTTAATAAGTTTTAAACTGTGTCAGTACTACTTACAGGTATATGTGTTAAACAACCGTAACCTCGCAAGAGTAGATAGCTAACATTATAAACAATAATGTTTGTTCTTCAAGTTTTGACATAATTCAACATTTTAAATAAAAAATAATTTTCAAGCTCTTATGGTCCTGTAATACATTTGTACGTCTATATTTCAAAGGGAAAACGTGACGCTGGCGCACGCACGCGCTATGGGTAGGGTGGTTAACATTTAACCGGAAAATTATTTTAATATTTATATTTGTATGAAAGTACTCGTAAAATCTAACAAATTACCAAAAGTCGAAAACGAACGATAAAAACAAACTCCAGCAACAACTGGTATTTTTTTTATAAACCTCTATAATGTCCTAGTTGATTCGAATACCAATGGTACACAACAAATAGTAAAATAAATTTCAAAAAGCTGTGATTTTGTATACGCATGTAATCCAGGCGACAGTGACTATACTCGTATGATAATACTAACGTATGCTCAGACTGCTAGAAGCTCAGGTTTATATTTTTGCAACACAAGTTCGTTTGTTATTTTTATAAAACAACTTTTTATTTTTAGGGTAAGATTAAACTCATTTTTTTAAAGCTAAGTTTCATTAGATCATTTCAAAATTTTGCAGTAAATTTTTCCACTTCCTGCTTGTTTTGCAGTGCGCAGCTATAACAAAAAAGCTCCTAGTGTCCGTGGACTAGTAAAAGCACTCAGTTTATGCGCTTGTAAATCCAGGTTTTAGCGCGGTCGTATTTTTATTCAGGGGCTCATATTTTATCAGAGAACTATTATGCTTTTTCTTGGCAAATGGCGGAAGACCGCTTTTATCATGGTACGATAAGCACCGTGCGGCGGCTAGTTTCCAATACCGCTTTGTGTCATAATCTGGCTGGCATTTTAAAATACATTTTTATTTTATTCTGTACAGCATGTAAATTTACCCTCAATATTCCCCTGGGGTGAATCAGCTCATCAATATAAACAACTTTTCTAATAAGACTAATGCTAGGAATAACAAAAAATCGACATTCCATACAAAAGTGTTCAGCAAATTTGTATTAGTGTGAGTCGCTGTGATGATGGTCAGGTGTGACTTCACTTTTGGACTGTTAAGAAAAAGGTTCTAACAACTTTATATATTAACGGAAGGTTGGTTACTTAAAATGCTTAATTAAGGCAAGTGCAGTAGGCACACCAAAATTAACATACGAGTATTTCAAAGATCCAACTTTAAAATTTACTACAAATTCCATGTATACGATATTTTTGACATTAAAAATAACTTATATTTTATCCTGCATATCGATAGATTATAACTACGTAGATTGATTACGCATTTTCCACGAAGGGTTGGCGTCAGGCAGACAGCCGGCTGTTAAAACTTTCCCCAAATTATATTATAGAAGCCGAGAAAAACGCTTGGTTTAGGATTACGTTAGTATTACAGTAAAACTGATTGGATCAAGTAGCAAATGTAAACACAAAATAAAAGTAAAACGTGTCATTAGTCGTTACTTGTGTCAAAGTTGCTATCGCTTTCAGAATGTCATAAATTTATCTAGCATAAGTATTACGTATTTGAACTGCTCATATTTTCATCAAAAACCTTTACATTTGGTGAGAGCCTTTCACGTGTAGCTATAAGATTTACTATTGCGAATAATGTCTTAAACCACACGAATATTTTACTAAAACGCATAAGGTCACAAGTCTTTAAGATAGAATCTTATGTCACTCGCAAACGTGTGTTTTTCGATTGACTGATGCGTGAAATGCGGTCGTTCCATCAGGCCGCGTGGCGTTACCTTTTTTACGTGTTAAAACACAAATAGCGGTAATCGCGCGCTCGTTACGCCTTTTGCGGCGTGCCGTCCGCGGCCATTTTGCGAAAAGACGTATTGAACATGGAAACAGAAATTGAGGGAATTTATTCATTCTGTATCAGAGTGATCACAAAGAAGCTGTTTCCTTTGTACGCAATTAGTTTCTATTGAGGTATAATCGAATATTTTCAATATGTTAGCGTGGGATATACACGTGTAAGTAATTCTCGCTTTTAAAGGTATTTGGTCGTTTATATTTACTTTGTACTTAATTTTATTATTATTCATATTTGATTTGTTATGATGTTTTCCCTGCTTACGTCCGTAGTAATGTCAGTTTCGAAATGGTTATAATTGAAATAAAATGAGTGAAAACATATCTACTGAACAAAGACAAATTTGAGATTACTAGAACTACAGTCAGAATAAACGTTTATGTTTGTTGCGGTAGTCAAAAATTTACTTCTGGGTTCCAGTCCTACTTATCAGATGGTTGTTTTATCAAAAGAGTTAAGGAGAAAGAGGTTTGATTCTGTTGATATACATTAATTGTATCCATTTTAAAAAAATATAGTGAGTGAGCCTTGTTATGTTTCCAGCACCAAACAATGTCTACAAACCAACCAGAAACAGTAAAAAGATGTTATAAGTAGCCTAAATTTAAAGGATTTATTGTATCCTTTCTTGATCACGAAGACATAGACATTGAGCCTGACTTTAAAATATCAGACAAACTAACATCTTATTCCATAAACAAGAAATATATCGTAGAACGAACCTTTGTTTCATTTTCAGTTCCGAACAATGTCTACAAAACAACCAGTACTAAAGTATACAATAACAATAATAAAGTGTTTGTTATTCACAGTCCACATTTTAATAGATTTATTGCATAATATTTAAAGATAACGAAGATACATACAATGATCCTTAGGTACTCTAAAACTCCAGATAAACTAAGGTCTTATTTCATAAACAAGAAATACATCATAGGACGAAGCTTTGTTTCATTTCTGCTGGAAATGAAACAAAGCTTCGTGCCAAAAAACACCAAACAATGCCCAGAAACAATAAAAAGTGTTCAATAAATATTTTATTACTTTCTAAGATCACAAAGATACAGACAATGAGCCTTACTCTAAAACATCGGAATAAATAAGATATTATTTCATAAACAAGGATTACATCGTAAGATAAAGCTTGGTCTCATTTCCAGCACCAAACAATGCCTAGAAACCAACCAGCAACAATAAAAAGCATTTGTTTTAGATAGATAGTCACTAAGCCAGCCAACAGCTCGGAGCTAAATAATTAATTCTAGTTTCGTCAAAATGGAAGCGGTTTGTTCTCGGAAATAATTCCTCGTAATTTGACAGCGAGATCCTCTTCAAGTGTTTTTGCGTTTTGTTTGGCGTACTGATGGAAGTTACGAGTACTTCCTAAAATAGACCTTTGTTTCTTAACTTTGCGTTTTGTTTTTGGTCATGAACATCAACTTGACCTTATGACTTATGAGTTCGAATGCGATTAACTAATTGGTACAACGTGAAAATGGGTAACTTCCCTTAAAGGGGTGTCTCAGGTCTTCAATACAAATAACTTTTCTTATAGGGCTAACGACGAGAACTTGTTTTTTTTTTACTTTTTCATTCTAATTGGCTGATACCTTTTTTGTGACATGTTGAAATTTTTGATAATATTAAAACTTACGCGAGATAAATTAGACTAGTTTCGGCACGGTTACGCTTGTGCTTTGAGGGAAGCGTAACCGTTGTGTCACCACCCCTTTCACTCGCCCCGATGATAGTCTTCGTAACAGACCGAAACTAGTCGGCGGATCCGACGTAATAAAACGTGAGTAAAGCCGTGTTTTCATGATGTTGAAATTTTTGTTTTTAGCTTCCAGCATTGATCCCATAGTAAAAGTTGTTCAAATTGATAAGCATAATCACCAACAAGGGTATGTCAAATGACAATTAACACGTTGTATGTTGTTTTATCAAAAACCAGTTAGTAAAAAAGGCATATTATTGTATTAATGATTATTTAAATGATAAAAATGCGTGGTAGAAATGTAATTGATTGTAATTTATTGTAATAAATATAAATAACATTAGAAATATATAATAATTTTGAATAAATAGGGAAACAGGAATTTTACTCTACTACGAATGTTGCGTTTACACTTTTCATATAATGTATGTTAATCGAACTCTGAGCCCTAGTCATAGTCATAGTCTTTATTGCTTCATTTGGTGTAGCTCTTTTATTATAGCAGCATGTTAACCACTGCACTACGGAGGCCGCGAAAGTAAGTAAAGTTCTATGAATATAAAACGTGGCAATTCTCCAGAAGGCAGTAAATTGCATAAAGATGTAGAGCCGTGCAAAGTAAGAGTTTAATAAAGTTTCATTCAGCTCCTGACAAAAAATCGCCAAGTCGCCGGCAGCGGCTTAATCCGGCGAATCTCATTTATTTGTTTAATGTAAAATTAAAACTTATCTCTCCGTATTTTTGGGGTTCCGCTCTCTGCAAAAAGATGACAAGTTTTTAAAGAAATAAAAGCACTTCTGGCCTTCACATTAGCATTTTAAAAGCAAAATTATTTGAGAAAACTATTTACAAAGTAGGGCGTCTCCGATGGGCTGGACACGTAGAGCGAATGGAAGAGGAAAGAGTGCCCACGCGCCTCCTTCATGGTAAACCTGAAGGACGAAGACCGCCCGGAAGACCTAGACTTCGATGGTTGGATGGAATACAACAAGACCTAAAGTCAGAGGATGGCAGGAAAAAGCCAATCATAGGAATGGCTGGAGAAATTTACTAGACCAAGCCAAGTCTCACATACGGCTGTAGTGCCTAGGATGATGATGATGATGATGATTTACAAAATAAAAATTTGGAAACCATAACTAGTAGTTACATCGCGACGGAACCCTCAGTACGTAAGTTCGACTCGCACTTGTGTGTTTTTTCCGAGTTCTTAATTATTCTACCGTCAGCAGAGAGTTCTAAATAAATGTTTTTAAGTAGTTTTTAATCGAAGAACACAGAGTTTTTGCCGCCGTTCGTGGAACCAAGGCGTAGACGTTTCATAATAAATGTTTATCAAGAAAATGTAAATGATTGGGCCTGAAGGTTGCTAACTTAAAAATATTATTTTCTTAGAAATATGACTGTCTAGTTTTGCTTGTTAAGTTTTATATTTATTTAGGACTTTGACCTAATTCTACTTATTTACAGACAGTTTTTGACTAATAAGTAAATTGATTTGTTAGTGACAAACACATACGCGTAACAAGTTTTATTATCTACTTCTCAATAATGGGCTGCTCCAAATAAATTTTAAAATAATATCTCAATTATCTTTCAAATGGATGCAGCACTGGACCCCGAAAATTTCATACTATGGCCTAAAAGGCATAGATAAGTTAAACTATTCGCAACCCATTACTTTACTCCTCAATCAGGTCAATTACAAGAATCGAAATTCTGTACTTCACTATTTTCAACAACGAAATTGATTTTCAACTTCATTGTAAAATGAGTCAAATAAAAATACCACATTTGTAAAAATGGCGTAGTATGTTAGGTGACGTAAGCAATAATGCGAATAAGAGGAATGGGATATGGTGGAAAAATTCGACGCGTGGGTTAGGAAGCGCGGTGGCCTAATTGGTAAGGCGTTACACATACAAAGTCTAAGACTGCCGGTTCAAATCCTGTCCGCGTGGATTTTTTTCCCATATCTTATTTATTTATTTTAATAAGAGTATTTATATAGCCTATTTGAAGCAACACTACAATAAGTGCTGTATAGTACATTGAAGAACTCTTGAGCTTCAGAGAGCACAGCCAAGCAAAGCTCTTGATACATTGGCGAGTACTTAACTTCGTTAAGGGACAATGGCTTTAATATATGCATGTACGTTACGGAGTTCAATCAAGGAGACTGGCGAAGTTCCCTAGCACCTATTACTAATTCTGTGCAGAAGTGTCTGTGAAGCGTTTGTAGTGATGAGACTAGCCCGCTACCCTCTGCACAAAATACCGAAAGAAAAATGTGAGGATCAGTGCTATATAATAAATAAATCATATTTTATACGGACAAATCATAACGATTGATCTAGTTTCAATGACCATAAATAATCAAAGCTTTAATGTAAGTTCGAGACATGTGTTTTTAGACTTTTTTTTTGACGAGGTGAAAATGCCTTCGCATACCACTCTACTGCGGGTACAGCAGAGTGGGTATGTGGGGCTTGAAACCACTAAAAACACCCCGGTGTTCGACTATCCGCCATTGTTCCTAGTCTACAGGCACAACGGGGGAACACAAAGCCCCGTTATTCATTTGCATTATGTGTTATTAGACCCTAACTCAACCTTGTTTGGCTCATCTCAGTTCCAACGCTAATATCTATCTAAAACTATTTTTAAGCAAAGGAAGGGTAAGAGTTTGTAGGACTGGGGGAACGGGATCAGAGTATTTGAGATGCTTCTTGGTCCGATGGATTGGGGATGAAAAAGGAGCAGTTCGGGAGACCGGTCAGGCAGTTGAGGATGGCACACTCGACCATTAAACAGCTTAATATCTTTCATTGCACTGTTTCAAAGTTATTAAGTGAACAAGAAGATTCTGTAATTACAATGGCGTTTTCAGGATCTGCCTATCCGAGGAAAATATGTGTATGCAACCATGACGTACAATCAATCTTTTGTTCAAAATGGTTGATGTTTCTTTATTTGAAACAGCTTAATATCTGTTCTTTCACTAGCTTGTACCCGGACCCCGGCTTCAAAGCGATTTGGGGAACAAAGAGATCGCGGATCGTATTCGCGCGAGTTTGCAACAATGCGTTGAACAAAAACTTGGGGGCAACAATGGAAGACAGGGCGGCTATTCTGGGAGAAGTGAAAATATCTTTACTAATATTTAAAGAGGAGAGATTTGATTGTTTGTTTGTGTTGAATAGGCTCCGAAATTAATGGACTGATTTTTAAACATCTTTTAAAAGTTAGATACGAGTATAACTATAGTTAAGATGAGTGTCGTGTGGTTCCCGGCACGGTAGAATAGGAACCACTCCAAGTCTTCCCGTGGATGTCGTAGGAGGCGACTTAGGTAACACAAACTAAGCAAAGCTTATAAACACCAAAGAGACCTCTCCAACCCGTCCGGCCAGTGTAGGCCAAATCCTCTGACTGCTCTGGCTAATATATGGCTCTGGTAGTACAGAGAGAGTCGAGCTCCTGCAGTGGAGACTAAAAAAGACCTGATAATAATGATGAAGGTGTCAAAGAAATCTTACGTCATTTGATTGGTAGCTTGTAGGAAGACCTGGTGCTGATCATCCTTCGCGTTTGACAATCCCACATGATTAGCCTCATTTGTTTTTGTTGTATATTATCTAAAATGAGTTTGTCAAACTTCTAAATCTAAATATATATAACTCAAAGGTGACTGACTGACTGACATAGTGATCTATCAACGCACAGCCCAAACCACTAGACGGATCGGGCTGAAATTTGGCATGCAGGTATATGTTATGATGTAGGCATCCGCTAAGAAAGGATTTTGAACAATTCTACTTCTTAACGCGAGCGAAGCTGCGGGCAAAAGCTAGTTATCCATAAATATACTTAGATTATTTCATAGACAGGCAGTATTATTTTCTCGCCGAATCATATACCTAAGGAATGCCATGACAAAGGTGGACCAAGAAGGAGATGGCGAGACGATGTAGATAGATTTCCATGCGGATGGCTGGATATAGCAAAGGATAGAAATAAGTGAAGAACCGGAGAGGCCTTTGTCCAGCAGTGGGACACAACCACACAAGGAGATGGCGGGCCGATAAAGATATGAAAAAAAAACCCACGCGGGCAGGATTTGAACGGCAGTCCTTAGACTTTGTACGTCTAACGCCTTACCAATAAGGCCTACGCGCTTCATATCCTCTACGTTGAATTGTCCACCATATCCCATTCCTCGTATAGGGATTATTGCTTGCGTCACCAGTCAGGAAAAAAAAGAAAAAAAATTATGATAACGCAAGTGAAGCCACAGGTGATAAATTTCAAAAATAAGGTTTTTTCTACTTCGCGAGGTGAAAATAAATATAAAAATATATTTAATGATACAAAAAGACCCTACAAAGTATATTGATGTTTAACACCTTCCCGTCGTCCAAATTGGATTCATCGACAGAATAAGTAAGCCTCCTGACTTTTGAAAAATTACCGAAATTTTAAGTCTTTAACATTTTCCAAGTGAATCGAAAAAGTCTTTGAATTTTTCTCATAAAAGTTTTGGAGTGGAAAAAGGGTTTAGGAGATTTGCACGCGGCTGTGCGTCCGGGGCGGGTCCGGGGCGGCCCCGGGGCGCGGAAGCTGCGCCGTGGAGCGTGTCTCTTGGAAACACGACAAAGATGAACGTCAAGTTACGACCTTGCCAAGCATGTAATTCGAATGAATAAGCACTCGCACCTCAAATTATTGACTTAAGTTAGATTTTTTTTATATATGGATGTGTCTTCCATGCTGGTCTGGCTGGGATAAAAGACAGCGTAGAATGTACTAGCTACTTCTCTACCCGCATAGATTGTAAAAGCTGATCGAGGGAATGGGCGTAAGGAATCATGTCAATAGGCAATGCAGCTTTCATTCCGTTCTCACTTACAAGCCCACCAACTTGCTAAACGTGGCCTTAAAGTTTTACAGACCTGGGCTTTGTCTACCCCGCAAAGGAAAAAAGACGTGATAGTATATATGTGTACAGAAGTTATTACTCTGGGCACATACAATAATAAATTCACACTGATTGAGCCCCACAGTAAGTTTGAGACTTTTGTGTAATGGCATAAGTATGATTCACCTTTTAAAAGCGTTAAAACAAGCGTATTTATCGATTGACCTTTTTGTATACAAGGAATTTATGTTTTCTCTTCATAATATTAGGGTCCGCAAGGTCTGTTCATAACCTACGTTGTAAATACAATATCTGGCATGTCAGGTACCGGCCGAGGCTCAGGGAGTCGATTTCCGAACCGTACGGATGGCTACGTGTGCGAATCATCAAACTAGGCCCTATTTTAAAATTCAAAATGTTTTGAAACAATTGCTATCTTTTTTTTAGTTCTTATATAATAAATAATATGTCAATTTGACGGAAACTAGATAATATTACCATTGTAATAGTTTATTTCACAACATTTGGTCAGTTTATGAAGAAAAATATTAAGTAGAAGGACTGAGTACCCATAGAAACGAACGGCAATACTACAGGTTGGTGTCCCGCTCGAACATATGCAACTATATAAAGACCTTAAATTTAATTACAAGTATATCATTTACAATTGCATATGTGCTAGTGAGACACTCACCCGTAGTATTTCAGTCTCCCGGTCAAACATAAATCTTTGCTCAGAATTATGCTCTCTATTATAAGGAAAATAAAGGTATTTTTCGTATATCAAAAATTGTCACTGTTCTATAAGGATAATAAGGAGAAGACGTTTAATACATAGATGTACGAGTGGTTCAGAAATTACGTTCTAGGTCGGAGCTGCCCGCACCTGCGCCGCTGTCGATACGGCGGTTTGAGAGTACATAACGACCCTCAGGACAGATTTAGGGCTAGTTGACTCAACAAAATGTTTTACTAGCTGCTACCTACAGAGAAAAGGTTAGCCCAGATCTTTTGTCTTGTATATCTTATCTGTTATCCGTAAGTGGGCTGAAGAAAAGAGAGAATTCGGTGATTCGAACCTATACGTATATCTTGGATCGAATCCTGCCTGTACCGTGCATCTCTTGCCCACTCGGGCCGAGCAACCTTTTTCAAGTAAATTGAAATAAAACTCGACAAAAGTATCGTGTTTACTCCACATAGGTTGCCAACAGTGCATCGGCTCGGCTATCGGCTGCAGATTATCGTGCACTTGTTGAAACTCGCCGGCTGGGGGCGTTACAGGCGCTCACGCGAAAACTCGTAAACAGATAACAAATGTCGAAATCCAATATTTATTGCTATGTTTTTTCAGGGTTCCGTAATAAGCTGTAGTGTCTGTATGTCTGTCTGTTGTTAAACTCAGACTATTAGTACTAGAAAGTTGTAATTTAGCGCTGTAATGGATGCGTGAAAAATTTCAGGGCAAGAGGTTATGGCGTGAAGGCGATACATGAATTTTTCCTCCATTTGAAATGAAGCATTTGAAAGAAAACAAAGCGACCTTTTTAAAATTTTGATCCATAATGTTTTCTAATGTTTTCGCGATTGTTACACCTTTAAATAAAATTAATTTAATACATCCGTATTAAATTAATTTTATTTAAATGTGATAATATCCATTATCGAGTTTATTACATTATTTATACACTTAACGTTTCGAGCACTTTACAGTGTTCGTGGTCGCAGGTAGTTAGTAAAAGTTAGGTGTATAAATAAAGTAATAAACGCGAGAAAATGGGTTATTCCGTACTCATCCCACAAATTCTAATAATCTGTATTAAAATAATTTTATTTAAATTTGTTCATTATTTATTCACATATTTAATGTACGCTTATTAGATAAGAACTTGCCACAAGTGATACATTTGAAAGTAAAAATACGTGAACTATTGTGTCCATTATTTTCAAATTAATGAAAAATATTTAAACCATCAATTAAAGAATAGTTAAATAAATAATATTTCCAGCAAACGCAGAGTGATTTAGTTACAAAACACATAGCTAAAGTTAATTTGTTGATGTCTGTGGGGCGTGCCGTGTAAACTGTGTGTACGGTAACAAATAAATAAATAAATAAATAACGCGGGCACGTTTGTCCGTCTGAGCTGAAATGTGTGTTCACCGCATGCTAACTGGCGCTAACTAGCTTACTCTGATAAAATTATTATTTAGGTACTTGTATTATAAAAAAAATCTAGTATAGGTAAATAAACAATATAGCCGTGAATATTTCCAGCAAACACAGAGTGATTTAGTTACAAAAGACATAGCTAAAGTTAATTTATTGGTGCCTGTGGGGCGTGCCGGGTAAACTGTGTCTACAGATACAAATCGCGCAGTCTGCTAACAGATTATAACGCGGGCACGCTCGTCCGTCTGAGCTGAAATGTGTGTTTACCGCACGCTAACTAGCGGTTACTAGTTTACTCAGATAAAATTACCAGGTATTTGTATTACTAAAAACATACGAATTAACTTGATAACCTTATTTTTGGAGTCGATTAAAAAAACAACTGACACTGCCTTTTTATTAACATTTATGGTTTCACTGAAAGGGCAAAGGCCACATTGCCATACAAACTGAATATTTAACGGTGTGCCTCGACATATTAAAAACATAACGATTTACATTATTTTCTCTTACGGGGTAAATGAAACATCCTACGCCAAATTGAATACCATATAACCGATGAGTAAATGATTGACAAGCAAATGCTGAATCTTTTTATGATTGAACGTTTAAGTAATCGAATACTTAATACAAGCACAGGGCCATAAAACCAAAAAAGACTAAACTGTGAGTATGAATCTCAAAGATTCACGCTCTTTTAACGCTTAACCAAAAAAATTAAATCTGTAAAGTAACTAGAAACAAGATCCAATGAGGTGTAAGATAGTTTTCGGGTTGGGCCCAAAACTAATGGCCTACGTGGAGTTGAATACGATGGCCCAACTTGTAATAGGGCCAACGTACCTACCATCGTGGGCATTTCGTCAGGCCAGTTGCAATAAGTTACAAAACACATGAGTAAAGTTAATGTGTTGTGCCTGTGGGGCGTACCGGGTAAACTGTGTTTACAGATACAAATCGCGCAGTCTGCTAACAGATTATAACGCGGGCACGCTCGTCCGTCTAAGCTGAAATGTGTGTTCACCGCACGCTAACCAGCGCTTACACGGATAAAATTAGTATTTATTTAGTCTTTAGGACAGCCTCTATGGCGCAGTGGTTAACACGCCAGCCTGCGACACGAGATGATGATTGAAATCCTTGGGGTAGACCTATGTCCTGCAGTGGACCTCTCACGACTGAGATGGCATTAAACGTGCAAAATTTCAGCTCAATCTACTGATAATAAATATGGCCCAAACATACCTCAGTACATACATATATTTCAAGTTAAATAAAGCTTGTAATGTTTTGTTCATAACGTCAATCTTCGTTATTCAAAATATTTAATCTGACATGAAGAATGCCATCTTATTAATTTCAGAAATGCTTAGACGCATGATGACCCTTTCATAACAAGATTTAAATGCAGGGATATTTTATATCGCAATTTCGTGAAGAAAGGCTGGGCTGCGAAACACGAAAATAATGATAATATAAAAAACATAAGAAAATTTTTTTTAAGTTATATTGATTATTTTATACTGAGGAGTAATAAGTTTGATCGAATTTTAACAAGGAAGGTACCTACATAATTACATGGTATTAGGTTTTACGAAAAAACCGTAGAACCAGCTACTTCTGCTTTTCGTTCCGCGCAGACCATAGAAACTAGTCAAGGGATTGGGCGAAAATCCAAGGAATGAAATCATCAATCTACAACCTACATAGCCCTGCGATCCTTGTTGACCTTTCATCTATACAAAGTCGCCTTAATAATATACCTTATATTAAAAAGGAGAGTTTGTATGTATGAAAGAATAATTAATAAATACATAGGGACAAATCACACAAATTGAGCTATAGCCCCACAGTAAGTCGTGAACTTATGTCGTGGGATACTAACTCGAAAATACTATATTTTATAATAGATACTTTATATAAGTTAGTAAACATCTAAGACCCGGGCAAATCTGAAAAATATCGTTTTTCATCATGACCTGGGGGCCTACCATGAACTTTTACAAAACCATCATGGTTTCGGTCCGTTTTATTTCAAGCTTATTGTAATATTGTTTCTAATCGTACCATGAACTTTTAAAACAAGATTGTTTTATTCCTGCCTAGTGTTGGGAAAGAACGAATGAATTTCTATTCCTTGACGATTGTGAGAGCGGGACAACGCTATGCAATTTGTATAGCTCCGTCCTTTTTACGCGGCGTTCCGATCCATTACCAACATTGGTCGTCTTTTATACAAATACAATTTGAATTTTAATAAATAAATAATGATTAATAGTTATACAATCCAATTTAAATATTTTAAATGTATTTTTTATAAGATAACTTTAAATACTTAAAATAATTTTATAGTTTTAAACAAACATTTTATTTGTTAGCGTAAAACGGAGCATTTTTTTCAAGACGTGCAGTTCGCGCGCCTCTTGTTTGTAGGTACCTAGCCTCGATCTCGAAGATAATTAATTATGATAAAATTAATATAATTTTGGTTTTCCCATGAAAGTATGATACTAAAACCAAATGAATAAGTGAATTCTCTATTGTGTGCGTTAAGCGTGGCGTGATTTCGTGAAAATCTGAATGTAGGTACTTAAGAAGAAAAACTACTTACACAACACAAAGACGACAATTTTTTCTTACAGTTATTTTTGTATTCACTTGGGAATTTTCAGTGTTTTTTTCAGTCGTATAACGTGTCATGTACCTATCTACGAGAAAAAAAGTGATCTTGATTTCTTGATGATGATGATGGGAATTCTAAAACTCTCATAGAGAAATAGCGACGACGTATATCTAACCTAAAACAATAACAAAATATTTGTTGTAGTGTTACTTTAATAAAATTGATAGAACATTATTGTTGTATTCTTTATTTTTGTGTCCTTCTTATAATTTTTAATCAGATTAAAGAAGCAATTCTTCTGTTGTAGTAGGTATATACTAGTATCCGTGGTTTTATTGGTAGATTTCAGGGTAGATAATGTAGGTATTATGTTCCTTCTGTAGGCACTTTTAGGCGATGTAACGGTTGTAATTTGTGATGCCAGTCGTTAAGCTAAGTAAAATGCCTTTCTATGCACCTTTCTGCCGCAGGTTTTTTTTATCAATGAAATAAACAACAACAAACCAAACATCCCTGGTAATGATAATTACTAATCAAAGTCCAATGTAATTGATGGAATCTCAGAATAGTAAATGGAATAAAGAAAACCACTTCGTAGACATTTTGATCTTTATTAACTTGCAATAGGTATCTACAATAATAATTGTTCCAACTGGGTTCTAACCTAAAGATCCTCTCGTAAGTAGGTGTACCTAGTGGTGGAAAATAAAACAGCGATAGCCGCATCGCGTTTCAGAAATGTTTTCTTAAGATTTTTGTCCATTTCTTTGACCTTGCTATTTGCGCAGAAATAAGCTGTTTGATTGATTGTTATTAAATCACTTGTTTATCCTTTATTTAAACACTCTTAACACAATTCCACTTACAAATTCAATGTTATATAAACAATACAGTGTTGTTAAAGGCTTATACTATTATGTATTCTGTGGTAAAGGTACAAATAATAATGAAAATATCACACTAAAATGGAAAAATGTTTTGTTTCCATCGTACCCGACTAACTTTTTTAAGATCGCTAATTTGACACAAATACAATATTGCTAACTGTCAAATAGCGGCTCATGGTACCAAATGAATGAATGATTTGCTCTGACGTCATCAAAACTGCTAGTAAAAACAACATTAAAGTAACATTGTTTTGTATACGTCATGGTACGAATTTTAAAAGTAATATTGAAATAAGACTGCTATAAGAGGTTATGGTAGCCCTGTCCAATGATCGAGTCCAGGTTCCCTTATGTCGCAGGCTGGCGTGTTAACCACTGCGCCACGAAGGCCATTCAAATTATGTTTATGCAAAACTATTGGGTAGATTTAGATGAAACTTTATAATGTACTTTGTAACTGACACAATAAAAACAAACATTAGCCGTGTGGTTCCCGGTAGAGTAGAATAGGACCACTCCAAGTCTTTCTGTGGATGTCGTAAAAGGCGACTTAGGTAACACAAGCTAAACAAAGCTTAAAAACATGAAAGATACTCTCCAACCAGTCTGGCCAGCGTGGAGAGTGTAGGCCAAATCCTCTGACTGCTCTGGTAGTCAGAGAGCGTCTGAGCTCTTGCAGTGGAGTCTGATAATGTCCTGAGGATAATGATGATGAATAAAAACATTCGCTGAAAATAAGCGGATGATGTCGCGGGAACAAAATGTTATTTCATGAATATGTGTTTTATTTTTCTAGAAAGTAAATGGCGCAAACCCAATATCTGGTCCCACTTAGCGTCCCCTGCTGAGCCTAAATTAATTATTTTAATTAAACCGAATACGGAGAAAGCTATTAGTAATCCGGAGTTAATAACAATTAACAATGCATATCGTACTACAATTGGAATTATAATTGCACAATGTTATATATTAATTACATTAAAATGACATAGTTAAACTATATAATTTAAACATTAAAATTAAAATGAGAATATACTTGACAGAAATATGCAAACTGTAACAAAGCTAGAAAGTTCAGTATTTATAAATTACTACTTACGACACTAAACAGATGAACTATTAAAATTTTCAAATTATTGGTTGGTTTACTTGAAATTACGTTTGATACTTTTTTATCGCGTTATAATTTATACAACTAACGTTTCCAACACTTTACAGAGTTCATATTCGCAGGTAGACTAAGTTGACATTTGACATTATATTTGACGAGCTCCGTGGCGTAGCGGTCAACACGTGTCACGGATGGCCCCGGGTTCGATCCCCGGTCAGGTCAAGATGAAAAATGATCATTTTCAGATTGACCTGGGTCTTGGATGTTTATTTATATGTATTTGTTATAAAAATATAGTATCGTTGAGTTAGTATCCCATAACACAAGTCTTACTTAAGAGCTGGCTTTGGGGCTAGCTCAATCTGTGTGATTTTTCCCTATATATTTATTTATTTATATTTATTTATTTTGTTATATTTACTCATTACATTGTAACTGAAGGGGTTACGTTTAAGAGACCGTAGTTATTTTATGGGGACTTTATTACCCTACCCACGGGACTTTTTTACTAAGACTTCGGTGTCCAACCGTCGACTTAAAAAAACGGAGGATATCTCAATTCGTTAGAATCTACCCTAAATGAAGAGAAACATTAGGCTTTTGTTAATCCTAACTCATATTTTAATTATGTGTTTGTTCTTTATGTTAACATGTCAGCGTCCCCCTAAGAGTCTGCATAGAAGAACAACTACATATGTCAATATTCCTGGCAAGAGGACTTCAGATCTATGAGGTCTGCGCATGGAGCTTATCAAAGGCCTGTTGTATAATGGAAACCGACATTAAATCGCGCATAAAATGTGGCACTATGCAACTATTTGCATATCTTGCGGCGTGAAATATTGTTCCGCGCGTCCGGGCCTGTGGTTGCTTGATTCAATGGCATTGGTCATATAATGTTGCAAGTAATTTTTGAATGAAAATGACCCTTGTTATAATCCCAGACGTTTTATCACGCTTGTCTTAGTTAGTTGTGTGATTGGTAATGTTACTTCTGCCGTATAACGAATCTACGGAAAAAAGAATCTGCCGTGATAAGCCTCTGACCAAACCAGAATCTGCCCTAAGCCGAATTAACGCTTTTTTATGCAACTAAGTAGGCATACAGCTGATGGAAAGCGGTTACCGTATCCACTACGCTATTCTTTTTCTAATTAGTAAGGCGTTAGTCGTACTAAGACTAAAGACTGCTGATTCTTATTCTGCCCGCAAATCTTTATTCAATTAAGAAATAAAATATGAGAACCTTTTTAATTGAGAAAAAGACAATTTCAAAATTTCAGAGTCTATCAATAAAACCTTGCAATACGAAGAATGACACCGGGACAGGTGAAGCTAAATGAAAGCACGACTAGTTTATTTAAAAGTATTACGTAAAAACACGTGGTATACCTAACTTTATAAGTAGACCTGCCGATAACAAGTGTTGTTCACAGTTAACGGCTAAGTAGGTTGCGGGCGAGCAGTTTTTTCTTGCTCCTAAATTATTTTAGGCACAGGTAGCGTGAAAAGGGCGCGCGGCCGTGCAAAGGGTCTCCGGCTGCGAGCCGTAAAACGTAGGCTGTGACGTGCGTGTGTGGACACCGCACACTGGCGATTCTAATACAACTAGCTGTTACCCGCGGCTTCACCCGCGTAATCCTTCTCGTTACCCTAACCTATGTGTATGCAAAATTTCATCATGAAATTTCATGAAAAAAAAAACAAAAAAATAAACAAACTCACTTTCGCATTTATAATATTGGTTAGGATTAGGATTACAAAGTCAATATAGTCGCAATCGCAATTCCATTACGCGGGAGTTGAAAAAGGTCTTCCGCCTGTGAGCTGAAAGGTAGCCTGTCACGTGCGTGTGTGGAGACCTCACACTGGCGATTCAATATAGTCGTAATCGCAACACTGCTTCGCGGCACTTGAAAAACGTCTCGCGGCAGCGAGCCGTAAAACGTAGTTTGTGACGTGCGTGTGTGGAGACCGTGCACTGGCGATTATAATACAATTAAAAAACAATATAGTCGCTATCGAAACTCTGCTGCGCGGTCAAAAGTCCGCTGAAGTAGTAAAAGCTCACTTGGAGCTAGCTAAACAGAACATTAAAAAAAAAAACTGCTGCGCAGCTGTTGTATAAGGTCTCCTAGCCTGCGAGCAAGGCATAGTTTGTGACGTGCGAGCAGGGTTAACATAACAACCGTGACGTTCCGCTCACGTCGCGTGTCAATATCCCGCTAAATAAAAGTTTCACAGCAGGCCGGTGTTTCGTGAAGCCAAATCGGTAGTTCAACGCGGTTTCTATCGTTTTCTACGTTATGTGTTTAGCCTAAAGTGTGCGTCCTCCTGAAATTTATCGCGAGAATTAATTCGTAATGAGTTCTCTCGCTTTGCGCACAACACATCAAAAGAATAGCATGCGGGCTCTTACTCACATAGATACATATATGTGGCCTATATGTATTTGTGTGTGGGCTTAACAATGCGAGATAGCTGTATGACCAAGCGAAGGATACCTTGCAAACATAATACTTGTAGATGGTCTCCTTGGTGCAGTGGTAAGCATGCCAGTTACAGGTTCGATTTCCAGCGTGGGCTTGTACTCCATATTTACCTGACTGATCCATCCAGAAAGAGAGTAACGATTTTTGCGCCTAAATTTATGTATTTGATGTAGGTATCTATGTATAAACATATGTATGTCGGTTTTATTTTTGCCTCCTATAGCTTTAATGGCTTGACCGATTTTGAAGTCTGAAGTGCCATTTGATTCGTACTATTCTTCCACAGAATGTCATAGGCTATGTGACTTCAGCAAAATATAGAAAAGCGGCAAAGTTGGGTATATTACTCGTTTTTAATAATGCTCCTTGTTCGTATATAATTTAAATACAATAAAAAAGGGTAGGCACAGAATATGGATCTCCACTTGCTACGATCCTGACAAATCCTTTCTAAAGAACGTCAGCAATCTGATCGTAGTGCGTTCGACGAGGTCGACCCTGGCCAATTATCCCATTCACACTGGCTTTATATATATTCTTTGTTACTCTTCTTTCATCCATCCTTTCAATGTGGCCAAACCACCTTAACATTCCTTTCTCAATCTTAGTCACTTCATCATCTTTCACTCCACATCGCTCCCGCACTACGTCATTTCTTACCCGATCTCTCAAAGCTATATATAGTTAATTTAAATGCAATTTAAAACAATGTGATGTAAAACTAAAATCCAATATCAATGCTTAATCTTCATACGACATCGACATAAGATATTTAAATTGAATCTACTTACTTCAAGAGCTTAGGTCTATATTTGCAAACAATTTGGGGATATTCTTTTATTAATCTTTAATATTTGTTAAGTTCGTTTAAGCGTAGCTAATATAGGTTTTAATTTATTTTGTTTTTCTCGTATACTTACTTATTGTTTATTGAAATTTGATCAATAGGGAATAAAAAAATGTAATTGAAAGAGATGATGATGTCTTGATGATGTGTATGTATATTTTCAGTGTCAGAACACTTTGTACATAACATAAATCTATATCTATACTATAATACATTGCCGTGAGGTTCCCGGCAGAATAGAATAGGACCACTCCAAGTCCTCCCGTGGATGTCGTAAAAGGCGACTGAGAAAACTCAAGCTAAACAAGGCTTATGAATATCAAAGAGACCTCTCCAACCCGTCCGGCTAGCGTGGAGAGAGTAGGCCGAGTCCTCTGACTGCTCTGGCAAATTTATGGTTATGGTAGTGCAGAGAGGGTCGTGCTCCTGCAGTGGAGATCAACAAAGACCTGATGATGATGATGATGATGATGACAATAATATATAAAGCTGAAAAAGTTTGTTTGGTTGAACGCACTAATCTCAGGAACAACTAGACCGATTTAAAAAATTCTTTCACCGTTGGATATGTACGTTATCCCCGAGCGCCATAGGCTAAGTATGTACCATGAGCGAAGCCGGGGCGGACTGTTAGTACTTTAATAATTGTCTTTAGCGGTTGACATTAGTTGAGTCAAAATAATTTTTTTTTTTTGGATTTTTGGAATATCTCAACGAGCACGTCTCGCCGTCGATGGCTCATTTCGCGTAAGACTTTCGACACACGGGAAGATTTGGTGGAAGAATATACTAGCCCACTACTCTACCAAAACTGGTAACTCTATCAGTTTTTGTATACTTTACCAACTAAGAAAAACGTCACTTGTACTCATATGAAGTTTATATACAAACATCGTAGAGTAAACAAATATTTCTAAAGTGCGCAGTGTAGTGGAATGCATGTGGTAGTGGGGAACGTACTAAGAGAAGCGTGTCCACATTGCTAGTCACTATAATTTTTCAGTTTCCAAGACTCTACCAATGGTGTTGATATAAATGATCAAGCGAGCAAAACAAGAAAGGTTTTCAGTTCGAATTTATGTTAAAGTTTCATTATTTTGTGTATATATTTGTCCATCAATAATTCTGGAACCAGTGTTCCATTTAGGGTGAAATTCAGAATATTAGTATTCGTAGGTCATATTTAAACAATTTTTACGAGGAGCCCGATGGCCTAGTAGGCACGAGCATTATTAGCGCTTGCGCATGTTAAGTAACCCCGGGCGCAGTCCCCACTTGGATGGGTGACCGCAAGTGGCATAAAACTAGCTCAAGCTCCTCCGTGCTTCGGAAGGCACGTTAAGCCGTTGGTCCCGGCTGTCATCATTGATGGCAGTCGTTAAGCTATGTCAGATGTCTTTAGGCAGCTTGAAAAATCTGACATCAGTGTTGGCCACTTACACACACGAAAAACAAAACATTTTTTTTAAGTTTGCAGGGTATTACAATCGGTTATATAATTTTTGAGATTTTAATAATGTTTGCAAAGACAAAGTTCGCGGTGAGTAGTTAGTCATCATCAGGTCTTTCATAGTCTCCACTGCAGGAGCACGACCCTCTTTGTACTACCAGAGCCATATATTAGTCAGAGCAGTCAGAGGATCTGGCCTCCACTGTTCACGCTAGCCAGACGGGTTGGAGAGGTCTCTTTGAGGTTTATAAGTTTGTTTAGCTTGTGTTTCCTAAGTCGCCTTCTACGGAAAGACTTGGAGTGGTCCTATTCTACTTTGGCGGGAACCACACGGCATGCAGTAGTTAGTGTCTCTACCGTTAACTCTACTAGTGTAACAGGGGCTTAAGTACTTGTAGCGCAATAAATCTAAATTGCAGCCACTTCACACGAGACGTGACACCCAGCTTCTGAAAACGAGTCACAGGTATTTCTAGAGCTAGTTTAATACTTGACGCTTAAAGGTTAAAAAGTCAAGTACTAGTCCTAAATCGCTTGTTCTTAAAAACTTGTCCATAAAACAATCTTCTTAAGGCGCTCTTATAGTAACACTAGCGCCACCCAGCAATTAAATTCCTTAAATCATAAATTGTATCAAATTTTAAAAATCTAAGAAGTACAAATCTACTAAATTACTTATAGCATTTTTTGTATATTACAAGTAATTTACTAGTGCCATAATTGAAGAGAAAAATCGATTTACGCCAAAAGTGGCCACTTTTGGCGTTAACCTGTTTTTCTCTTAGTTTATTAAACGAGTATTAGTGAAAATGGATACAAAAATACAACAAGTAATTTACTAGTTATGTACTTGTTAGATTTTTAAAATTCGATATAATTTAGGATTAAAAGAATTAATTGCTGGGTGGCGCTAAGTGTTACTATAAGAGCGCCTTAAGAATACATGACGAGTTATGCCATAGAGTAAGAGCATAAGAGTTTGTTTAAAAATTCGTGTGTTGTTATGGATACTTAAAAAAAAATAACATCAATTTTAAACTTAATGAATTAGCCATACAAATCCTGATAAAGCTCAATATTTATGCCTTCTTGATCAGTACATTCGATTTTCACATATAAGCTTTGTACGGACTTTTGCAAGTGACCATACATTTCTGAAATATAAAACAAATGAACACATACCTATTTGCTGCAAAAGCTTAAAACCATAACGAAACATAACCTTAGAAAATAATGATACCAAAAGATGAAAATGTTGGTATTGGGAAATCATCACTTAATCATCATAGAATCTACATAATCATAATCATTTTACTTGCACCGTTTGCAGCTGATTTTTGCGTCTTCAACGTGACGTGCAACTCTATTTTGAATCGTCAATCGATTAAAACTTGGTTAACTTGTTTATTTCGGATGTTATCACAATATTATGAAGTCATTCAGAATGAAAGCCACAGGAAAAGCATGAGACAAATGCGAAAATAAAAGAAGAAACCCGAAAGATGTAGCTACCTGTTTTTAATATTTAAAAAAAGCAGGCTGCTCTTCACTTGCTCTGCTTTGAATAAAACTGATTTAATTTTGAAAACTATCCAGAAGTGTATAAGTTTAAACCGTCAGAAACAAGCTTCGTGCTTTACATAAGCTCGGGCCGTGTCGCAGACTCGACTTGCAAAAAAAAAACTCAGGTTTTACTTGGCTGAGTAAATCATAGTTATGGTATAAAAATAAACTGCGTCTGGTTGGATAGGAAGTTGTTAGTGAACCACCGGAAGTTGTTTGGCTGTCAGACGTCACAGAAAGATATGGTGAAAAATCGAAATATTGTTTTTTTAAGTGTTTTATGTATAAATTAATGATAAACCTTGGTTATTATTATTTATTTAATTAGTGAATACACTGAATGAATAAGGCCTTAGTGGTGCAGTGGTTAACATGCCGAAAACGAAAGTTACAACGAAAAGTACTTGGAATAAGAACTTTGTCATCATAATACAGTATGAATGCTGTCATTATAAAAGCTTCAATGCACTGCAGGATGCAACCGGTGAAAACGTTAAGACAACGAAAGGATACTAATATACAAAAATGATTGTGTCTATCACTCACTAGACGGCAGTTAATAAGCATTCATAGATTCTATAAACTAGCTCGAAAAGAAAAACCATTACAAGTGTTAGCAATTACACATTAAATTAGAAGAAAAAGGACATATCTCTGCAAATTTCATCCTGTCTTTCAACGTCATCCGTCGAAAACTTGGTTTGAAATACTTTTTACACCATGACCATAACTGAAATCAAAATGGCGGGTGAATGCGAGCCAGCTTAATGCAACACTGGGATTTATTATTCCCGCAAATGTTTACTTTTTGGAAACCAGGTCTTCACTTCAGAACCCTTTTTACTTGACGATTTAAAGATATATGAAACTATTTTGTTGCATGCGTAGGCCCAACTAGTATGAATGTGAGTATTCACATTCATACTAGTTGGGCCTTCGTATAAGGGTAGACAGAGTCTAGGAACATACTCATGATCTAAGGGCAACGTAGTTTGTGATGGTGGAAATATTGGTCAGAAACAGGCACAAACAATATCCCTAGTTTCGGTGGTACTTACCATCAGGTGACCCGCTTGCTTATTTGCCGTTATATATCATAAAAAACAGCCACAGTATCCAGACTGATTCCTCTGAGTTTCCTTAGATCTGGCCAAGAAGAGAGGCAGCAGGAAGGTTCAACATATTTCATACTCTCCCAGACCCGCAGGGTAGATTAAGATGGATGACTGTACTAAAAACCCAAAGGTAATTTGGGATCTTTCAGTTCTGTTGCGTGTTATCCACCGGAAGCTTTATAACAAAAAGATTTTGATAGCCCAGTGAGTGTAGGTATCATTCGCGCTTACAAATACGTATCAAGCGATACAGGCCGTAGTCTCCCCTTGGATGGGTGACCGCAAGTAGCGCAACATATCTTGAGCTCCTCTGTCATTCGGAAGACATATTAAGTCGTTAATTCCGACTAAAATAATTGATGGCAGTCCTTAGATCTTGTCAGATGCACTGAAACAGCTTGGAAATCTATCGCCGTGTTGGCCACTTTTTCTTTCTTTACCTTATCCCCCTTTTTTATGTGGGTTCGGCACAGTATGTTAGTCATCCTTGATCTGTCATCCACCATAGCCTTTTATATATTTTATACACAAGAAAAACAAGCAAGCTAGTATAGTTTATATGGATTCACTCGCATAGATTGATCTTTACTTTACAATGCATGTATACGTGTTTAATATACACATGGTCCAGTGTTGGGAGGCTGGTAATCTGTCATACAGGCTTTCCATGTACGGATACCAGTCTCTCACAAGAATCTAATTCTATTACTTTATGTTACATCTTACTTGTTGTGTAAATCTATTTAATGTCTATGTAAGAGAAGAAATAAAATATATTATTATTATTACTCTTGGCCTCGAGCATCTCCTGTCCAGAACACCGCACGTTAGCGCTTTCAATTTAAGTTGGGCAAGTTGTGTGTAACTCAGAAACTGATTGTCCGGTCTGCGCTAACACTAACTCCGCTCACTAAATCACATTAGTGACGTCTCTCTTGTCTTTGTGAAACTGGGGCTAATTTATATACCTATTTATACACAATACAGTGTGAACTACGCTATATCATCTTAGAATTTAGGTACAACATACAATGATGTCATACTCGTGAACTTCTCCAAGATGCCCGCCTAAAATTTAAATACAATCACTTATTTAATATCTTTTCTAACAGCAGTCACAATCTATGGATGTACGTAGCACGTTGTAACACAAACACACACGCACTTTCGCGCAAGCGCCCTGCGCCGTCTTACGAATTTTCAATCTGACGAATGTCGTTCAAGTGATCTGTAGCGACTTTAAATTTTCCCTTCTGCCTGCACTCCCGGAGTGAAACCCATTGTTTGTGACATATTTTACCCATCACAAAAAGTGCTCAGCGCCGCTAAAGAAGTTTACACTTCAAAAATATTCAATTTCTGTTTTAAGCCTGGTATTGTCGCACTGCTAGGCAAAAGCCCCCTTTTTTTTTTTCCTGAATATACTATTACTAAATATAAAAACAAAGTATGGAGACCCTGTGTACTCCGCCAGAGTGAAGACGTGCCGCAGCGGGTAATGTAGAACTTGTGCGAAGTTAAATTGAAAATGCTAACCGTGCGGCACTCTCGGCAACAAGGCACGCGCCTGCCTGCCTGGAATCAACAATTTCTTCTTATAGCTTTGCCCGCGACTTCGTCTGAGTAGAATAATGAGTACTTCTTGTTGATTTCTCCGATTCCGCAAATATTTTTTTTGCTATTTCTTCCATGTTTTTCTGGATAAAATTATATCCACAATCATAAAATTCTGTGTGAACACTATATGCGTCCAAGTGGGATAAATATGGTAAATAAAAAAAAATGGCAAATTGTATCTACACTGATAAATAAATAAATATATAGGGATAAATCACATAAAGTGTCAGTTTTTGTCGTCGGAGGATACTAACTCAACAATACTATATATTTTATAATATAAACTTTTATATAAACATCCAAGACCCAGTTCAATCTGAAAAAACCAGATAGACATTTTGCATAAAAAGTAAAGAAAATACTATATTTCAAATAAAATAGACTGTATTACCTGTAGCTGAGAGATCAAATATTAAATATATAGATTTTATATAAAACAACATTAAACATTTAAATTTATTTATTCATATTTATTGGAGTGAAAAGTTTGCATTTTTAAAATGAGAAAAAAACATTGAACACGCGACACAGTTACCAAAAACCGTCACCTTTGAATATATTAAAGTATTCCCTACAAAATATTATATTTACTGACGATATAAAAAATTGCCACGTAATTGTTCAAGTTTCCACTTCTATCGACACTCTCGGAGTGTTTATTTTTTATGATTGACTGTATAATTTTTAGAGATATCTTTCAGAAAACAAATATATTAACATAGTGTGATGAAGAGTATTCAGTAGCTGGCCATCACTTTCCGCTGTTCACCAGGTGAGACAGCAATCTCGGCGGGATTCGCGATCTCGAGCCCACTGCTGGGATAGTGGGCTCCGTACCCGCGGCGAGCTCAGAGTTATGGTAATGGCCATCTGAAAACAAATTATCAAGCCTTTACTAAATAGTTCTCGCTCGTGACTCCATTCGCTTTGTCGAGCTCCGTGGCGCAGCGGTCAACACGCTAGCTTGCAACACGGGGGTCCCGGGTTCGATCCCCGGTCAGGTCAAGATGGAAAAAGATCTTTTTCATATTGACCTGGGTCTTGGATGTTTATCTATATAAGTATATATTATAAAATATAGTATCGTTGAGTTAGTAGCCTGCGACACAAGTTCACAACTTACTGTGGGGCTAGCTCAATTTGTGTGATATGTCCCTATACATATATTTATTTATTTAGGGGAAATGGTACTTCATATTGTTTCATCATCATTATCATAAGGTCTTTTTGGTCTCAACTGCAGGAGCACGACCCTCTTTGTACTACTGACAGAGCAGTCAGATGACTTGGCCTACACTCTCCACGCTGACTTGGAGAGTGTTGGAGCGGTCACTTTGATGTTTCTATGTAAACTTTGTTTAGCTTGTGTTTCCTAAGTCGCCTTCTACGACATCTACAGGAAAACTTGGGATGGTCCTATTCTACTTTGCCAACCACACTACGAACAAACTACTTTAATTATAAATTATAGCCTGTGTCATCCGCAGAAAAATAAAATTAGGTGAAAGAATTTTGAATTTTTTCGTAGTGGTAGATATGGTAGTTTTTGAAGGAGAAAAGAATTTAAAAGAAGAAGTACCGGCGGAACATGGTACTAGATAGCCCCCAATGTCAACTCAAATTTGATATTTTGTTGTACGCGTGTTTGAATCCATGCGACCGTTTCGAAAATCCATTAAAATCATGGTTCAAAAATAGAGTCAAGTAAGTTTCATCATGTGGAGGTTTTACAACGAGTGGTAGATCGATCCTACCAGTTCAAAAATTGAGCTCCTGTTCTCAGGAGTGATTTCTAAGACAGGTTTTTGTTAGTGAGTCCTCACCGACGGCGGTCTATTCAATGAAACAACTTAAGGAATTAAAAATATTTATTCTTTTTTCTATTTATATTGATATCTACACTATGTACCTATAACTTTCTAAACTCTTCCATGTTGGTTTGGGAGAAAATATAGAATATACCAGCTGCATTTCTTCCCGCACAGATCGTAAAACCTGGTCAAGGGAATGGGCAAAAATCTAAGGAATCATGTCAATAGGCGATGCGGCTAGCAACCCTTCACTATTTTGATTCCGCTTTCACTTTAACGCCCATTAACACGCTAAACGAGGCCTTTGGGTTTTATGACCTTGGGTTCTGTCTACCCCGCAATGGATAAAGACGTGATAAAAAGTGTGTTTGTATGTACCTATAACTAAATGGCATTTCACCGCTTGCAATCCCTTCCTTCGGTAGAAAAGCAGCCTGCTCAGTCAGATCGGTGGGATCCACAGGAGCTCAAAATGCAAGCGCAAGTGGCGTGGCTGTTGCAACATACTGGAGGGATAAAATATATTGGACATTTTGAGCCATCGACACGAGAAGAAGAAGACAGGAGTTCAGATCTCAGGAGAAACTCAAAGGAAGGTTTTCACAATTGGGGGTTTATTTAAATTAAAACAGCATGAGATATAATTACTTATAACTACGTTTATTCCTACCAAATTAACTGATTTTTTTTAAAGAATTACAATGTTCGGTTTATTATTAAAATTAAAAATATCTGATGGAAAAGAACTCGCCAAAGGTAGGATTTGAACCCATGACTTTTAGGTATACACCCTAAGTGTGATATCTACCAATTACACCACCGCGACTTCGAATCACCGCGACATCATTGCATATTTTTTCGAGGTCTTTTTCAACAGATATAATTCAATTCTATGATAATCCTACCCCTTATATTAAATTATGATAAGTAAAATAATAATAATATAGCATAAGAAATGTACATTAAATTAATGGATTATAACTGGGTTCAGTCGTTGGTAATCACTTCCCGCTGTTCAGCAGAAAGGCGAGAATCCTCGGTGGAATTCGCGAGCGCGCTGATCTCAGGAGTGGCTCCAAGGGCAGGTTCTCATTGGTGGGGACCTCTCCAGCAGCCAGCTCAGAGTTGTGAGGGCCATCTGAAAATAAATTTATAGGCTGAATAATCGAAATATGTAAATACTGTATATGAAAATTAAGCTGCAGGATTTGAAATGAATTTTTTTTGTGATATTGCACGACATACTATATGACGGCGACGACGGTATATAAAGTCTAGCAATGTATAGGTATGTCATAATTGTTAGAACCCTAAATATATGTATCAAAGTTCAGCATCAATATCTACAAGCCAAAAGTATATTTTCAATCGTTGAAATATAGCATCGAACAAAGTAAAGCTATGTAAAAATATACTTAGTCTTTATTTTGCACTATATGCTCTAAGTATATGATACACCAGCGGCTCCACTTGCGTTACTTACTAGAATATTTGGACAGGTGTCAATTGTAACCTAGAAATGCCGTTTATTACTGGTCAAAATCCATTATAAGATCCGCCTTTTTATTGGTCCGCGGTCTTAATGCATAATTTTTAATATAAATGGCATAAGGTTGTTTACTCATAATAATTAGTACAGAAAATAATAATTACAAAAATAACCGATATGCATCTATATTTTTATATATTCAGATTCCAACCCCTTTTGTATGAGTGAGAGAGAGCACGAGAGAGAACAGCACGTTACGCAGATGACGTGTTGGATGAGTTTCGCGGAAATACCGGATGAGTACTGAGTTCCCCGTTTGCGCAAGCCTTGGTGACGTAGCAGACAGGGTTTTCTGAAATGCTTATTACTAGATGGCAGCACATAGGCGTCGAACTCGATAAGCCGCTGTCATTAGATAATATATGACAAGCAGCAACAACTGACACATTATAGCTACCGGACCCAATGCGTCACTGCCGCAGCTCATTTCATAACATTCTCATTACAGAACCGCGTACGCTGGTAAGGCCACGTCTTGCAATAACAGGCAATTTACAAACGTGACAAATGTCTGCTATGCCATGCTGGTCCCGACAAAAGAAAAGCTTCAGGTGTCTCATAATCAATAATGCGAAGACCGTGAAAAATGGAAAAGAACAAGAAGGAAGGCGGACCCCGGGCTATAAAGCCTGAGAATAAATAAATAAATATAACGGTTGAACGTTTGCACGCAGATTGAGTTAGTTCCACAGTAAGTGTGAACTTGTGTGGTGGAACACTACCTCAACAATTTTTATATTTTACTAGCTGTTACCCACGGCTTTGCCCACGCGATATATAGCCTATGTCATTCTCAGTACCCTAACCTATGTGTATGCAAAATTTCATGAGGATCGGTTCAGTAGCGTAACAACCAAACAAATAAACAAACTCACTTTCGCATTTATAATATTAGTTAGGATTAGGATAGCAGACAAGCAGTCCGCCCCGGCTTTGCCCGTGTTAAGCCTATGTCACTCAGGGATAAAGTATCTATCAAAATAATGTTTTGAAATTGATCCAATACTTCGAGCTTCGCAGTACATGCCCCGCCTCACCGCGTGCGCCCCGCGGAACCTAATATTGCGTATTTCGCATCAACTCACGCAATGTTCCGAGCCACCATAAAATTCTATTCGGACAGTACTTGTATATAAACAAGAAAACACTACTTTTAGCAGTCGTGTAATAATAAATGTACCAGCTAAGGTCACCGGTGGAACCAGTATTTCGCTAATGCTCTCATCCACACCAGATTATTATGCAAATTAAGGAATGCAAATTTATCACTTAAGGCGCAGTGACACTAGCGCCACCCACAATTAATTTTTTTTGATCCTAAATCATGTCATCATCATCAATCAATCAATCATCGACTGGTCTTTGTTAGTCGCTATGAGCACTACCCTCTCTGTACTAGCAAGACCATACATTAGCCAGAGCAGTCAGAGGATTTGGCCTACACTCTCTACGCTGGCCAGAAGGGCTGGTGAGGTCTTAGTTGCCTTCTACGACATCCACGACTAGATTTGAAGTGGTCCTATTCTACCACCACACGGCAATATCCCTGAAATCATATCAAGTTAAAAAAGTGTAATTCCATAATACACTACTAAATTACTTGTACCTTGTAGTAGAGACAACCGGGTTACCACCATAAGCGGCCACTTTTGGCGGTAGCCGGTTTTTCGCTTAATTTATTAACGAGTATTTTTGAAAGGTATACTACAAGTAATTTACTAGGGTATTATGGAATTAGATGTTTTAATTTGAATTTATTTAGAATTCAATAAATTGTGAGTTGCGCTCGTTTCGCATAGCACTGCACCTTAACAAATCTTTAAATAAAGTTTTATGCAAAATAATGTTTTATTTTTAATTTATATTATTGTAATGGGCTAAAAATAAATAAAATGTCTAAAAGGTCTGTATTTATACAAATTCTTCTATGTAAAGAATCTCAGACAGTACATCATAACGCGTCACTATTAGGTACTACCTCTACCGACACCGAAACGTGTGAGACTAAATTTATACAATCTAAAAAGTCGGGTTCGAACACTTATAACTTGAAGGCTGTACCGATTTTCATGGTTTTTCATTTGTTAGTATTGCTATCACCCCGAACAGCAGACTAACCGTACAAACATAACAAATATAAAAAAAGTAAGAAGAAGTTCGCTGAGACAGCTAAATAAGAAAAAGACACCTCATCGGAGTTGGTCTTCCACCTGAAGAACATGTTAAATAGGGAATTTCCTTGACAATGCCAATTATTTGTACCCGCAATTATGTTGTTTTAGTAGTCATATTTAACTGGTTGAAAAATAAAAATGAACCTAAGAAACGGATACGTATTAGAAAACATTACATCAAATATAAAGTTTTAGCGAAGAAGGTTTGTTTGGGGTATGTGCCTCCAAATAAAGTAAACTAAAACCCTCTATAATAAAATACAGAAGAAATTACCAGTTTGTCAAAAAAGTCAAACAAACAAAAACAGACAACACGTAGACAAAACTTATAATACCTCTCTTCTTTGATTAGGGGTAACTATCAATCAAAATCAAAAAATTTATTCGGAAAATAGGCCCTTACAAGCACTTTTTCATGTCAATCAAATTTAAATTATGTCATTAAATTTTATATATTTTATTAATTTATTATTCAAAAGCTACAGACTACTAAAGTTTCAGAACCGACCACTGCAGAAAACAAACACCGGAAGAAATCTTATCAACAGTAATGGTCAACTTTAAAGAGAGTCTTCTAGACAACTTTAATTGCTTTACAATAAAAATTAATATGAATAATTTTAGCTTACCTTGCTGAGCCCAAACAAACACAAGTACAGCCAGAACGACAAACAGGTACACTAGTAAGCGAGCCATCTTCGATACTGTGCTGCCGAGGTCAGCTCCTGGCTTTATATCAAGACGACAAATTCAAATCGAAGGCTGAGTCACCACTAGGCTAAGCGGAACCATGCGAGTCTGCGGAGATGTGTATAAATCTTCGAGCAACACGGAAGGGAGTAGCCATACGCTGCATTCCCCTCTGTCAAGGTACAAGCCAAAATTAGGCATATGCATGTCTATGTGTTAGTTGTGTGTGACTCATCTGTACACAAATAATTTTTTCTTTTTATGTAATTTTTTGTGACAATGTCATAATTACTATCAAGTGACAGTTTAAGTTTTGTATGTAGGTGTGCGGAACTAAACTTGTGTGCACATTTCCCCCCGCAAAAAATGCCAGAAAAATTGTCATAGTAAATTGTCGCTTTGCCCACTCCCTCCGTCCGGTACGGAGGCCGTGTTGCTCGAAGGTATAAATAATTGGTTTGACTAACAATGTTAAAAATATATATTTCCCATTATGGTTACGTTTCCACATAATCATATCCTGAGTTTCCACCAAAGTTTTACAACTTTGGTTGCATATACATGCTTTCTACATATCCTCACATCTTTAGAAACACACACAATCGCGTCTTTTTAGGGTTCCGTACCCAAAGAGTGAAAAAGGACCCTATTACTAAGACTTCGATGACCGTCTGTCTGTTTGTATGCATAAACCGTCACCAGTCTGTATCGCAAAAACCGTGATAGCTAGTAGGCGGTTAAAATTTTCAAAGATGATGTATTTCTTTTGCCGCTATACCAGCAAATACTAAAATAAATATTTTAGGGTGGCTTTCTACTCAATAACGACAACAGGTGGACTCTTGAAATATCACAGAATATTTTAAATAAACGTATTTACTTTAAAAGTAAAAAAATATATCAAAATAAATATTTAAGGTGAGCTAATTACGAGGGTTGAAGCCGGAGGGCGCAAAAAAATATAAGATTTGGAAAATTAATTTAATTACTGAATAAAAATTATTACATTATCTTATAAAATATTGGACGTGACAATTGATCGATGTGAGATACAAAAGTGACGAATACGTTTCCGAAGATCGGGCGGTGGCCAGGTGCATCGAGGCGGGGCTGCTGCGTCAGCGACTCCGCAGGTGGTCCGCGATCGGGCGATGTTCCGATAAGTTGACTAATCCTCATGCTCGTGACGTATCAGCAAAAGTAAGGGTGGTACTACATGTAACACCTCCCCCCATAGATGAGCAACTATTCTCGAACGTTTTTGGGGATAGTTGCGGGGATATTCTTGAAGTCTACCCTTATCTCATTAGGGTTGGTTGCTCTGGGCGTTATAATTGCTTCGTTCTTATTATGTAGATAGCGTCTTCGTAGGCGGTAGCTTGCTGCGGCGGTAGACAGCGCAAGACCAATCAGAAGTACCACGTATAATGGGATTGTGGTATGATATAGTGATTGTTCGGCGACTTTGTTAAGATGTACTGGAGCCTGGATAGATATCTTCCTATTTGCAGAATGTAGGTTTTCTAGGTTTATAGAGTCTAACACGATGGATGGATGATCCAGTTGCCTGTGCTCATCATACAGAGGCATTTCCATAATCTTCACGACGTGTCCTTTGATATGCTCGTTCATATTAGCAATAGTGAAACCTGGTGCTTTCAGCTGGCAGTGCAACGGGATAATGGCTAGGAAACTTCCATGAAGAGTCTTGTACTGTTCTTGTTCACAGGAAATTTTGACTTTAGTAGGCGTAGGGAAGTACATAGTGTAGTGCTTGTCGTCTAGCTGCTCAAGGGCTTCTTTCATCATGATGACTGGGGTCTGCTTACAGGATTTATGGAGTTCCTGCTTAACGATGAGGTGTTGGATGCAGTCAGGTTCATCTAGGAGTCTATCATTGGGCTTCGCTTGGCAGAGATATGACGAGTTAACTTTCAGACATTCTGTCGCAATGTACATGTAATCTGTTCCAGATATTGCTATATAGGGTAAGGTAGGTATTAGGACATTTTTATTTTTATTAGGGACTATGGAAAGTCTATAAAGGATGTAGGAAAGAGGATAGGCAATCGGCATCTTAATAACTACAACTACTCGCCTATCGGTATAAAAATATCCTAACTTAATGATATCATAGAAATCTCTGTACTCGATGTCAGGGATTTCATCTTTAGCATATAAGGCCTTAATTTTAGAGATTATATTCTTAAGATTATCTAAACTAACCACAGAGTGTGGAGTGCTCGATGCACGGATAAAGGCTAGAGTATTCTTTAGTTTAAATAGTTCTTGAGATAAATATTCGATATTATCTCCTAGTATTGTGCCAGATGGGCATACTTAAGTAGCACTGATTCATTTGAACTATCATTTTCCAAAACCGTATTAAGTATTTTATTAAGTTTTTCTTGGTTTTGAACTATGCTGTCTAGAATTTTTGAATTGTAAGATATCCATTCCTTATTTAGAGTAACGTGATTATTAAATTCTTTTTCAAGTTTCAGATAATTATCCTGGAGGTCCTGAATGGCTCTATCATATTTAATTGCATCAGTGTAATCTAAGTTTCCAGAGATGCTCTTAATTATAGATCCTAAACCGTCGATGAGGCCTCTCTTAGCACGGTGTGGCTCAAAGGTAAGTAATTTATCAGATATATCATTAATTTTAAGGTTGAGATGCTCAATGTGCGGGTCGAATAGATGTAAAGTTCTATTATTAAATTTAGTCTTAATTTCAGATAGTTGTAGCCTAACCCTATCAACTTGGGTGCGAATATTATCGAGGTCTACGTAATTTAGGAAGGAATGATAGTGAGCTATAATTTTCGTAGGTCCTAGTTTAAACGGGAGTAAACCTGGTCCGTCGTCCAAGGAGTCAATCGTTACTTCTTGTCCTCTCGTCAGCTGGAGTAGTGTCGTTAGTAGCAGTAGCCTGTAACAATGTCGGGTCTTTAGGACTACGTTTCAGCCGAGATTTTGCAACGGGCCCACGTTTCTTTTTAGTATAAATGTGGATAGGAAGATCAGCGAGTACTGTATCCTGAGTATATCTAGGTGCCAGTTTTTGTCTATTTGCCATAGGGTTACGTACAAAAACTTGCTGATCTGGGCTATACTCTTTTTCAGGTTCACGGTCTTTGTTCCTGTTCTCAGTAAGTTGAGTCCTGTCATGTAGTGAAGTCTGATTAATAAGGTCATATACATGAGTCATTCTATTCTTATGCTCTTGTGAATATTGTTGTAAAAGATGTTCAGTGAGGTTTACATCTAAAGGATCGCGTGGATCAAAATGACCTGTGATCAGATCAAGGGGTCTACATTTAGTAAAGCTATGGATAGAGCTATTGTAAGCTAATACTGCGTATGGCATGAGGTTGACTACAGGTTCATTGCGTTTTTCTAGTTGTAATATTCTAAGATGTTCAAGGATAGTAGAGTGGAAGCGCTCGACCATGCCATTGTCGTTGGGAGTATGTGCAAGAATTTTGTGGTGTTGAATTTTATGGAGTCTTGTGAACTCAGAAAATAGTTGGTTGGTAAATTCGGGGCCTTGGTCTGTTATGATTGTAAGGGGAACACCATGGTGGGTAGAAAATTTTAGGAGGGCTTGAACTACGCTTAGAGCTGTTCCATCTCTAAGGTGATATGCTTGAGCGTATTTGGAGAAAGCATCGACAAGTGTCAGATATTTCTCGTTTTGAGCTGTGAACAGGTCTAGATGAACTATTTCGAAGGGTTTTGATGGTGGAGGAACTATGCAAAATCTTTGCCTAATAGGGTTCCTATCATATTTAGCTTGGCCGCAAATGCTGCACTCATTAATATATTTAGTTATATGTTCCCTCATTTTAGGCCAGTAATATTTAGAAGATAAAGCTAGGTAAGTTTCATTGATACCACGGTGGTTTGTCTTACCCACATGATATTTTTGAATTATTTCCTGCTGTCTCAGGTACTCTTTGACATTCTCTAATTCTACTTTGGTAAGTACTAGGTTCATAGCAGAGCTTTTGAACTTTTCCTGAATAATAGGGATTATTTGGTACATAGCAAGAGGAGGGTGGATTGTAAGACCTGTTTTAACCTTGGGATTTACAAATTCTTTGATAGAATTAATGACGTCCTCTTCCATATTGGACTCAGATATTTGAATAACTGTCCTTGTGTGCGTCTCGAAAGGTTTGGTCACTGAAGGTTTTTTCTTAATGTCACCTACAACTACTAAACAAATTTGGCGATTGAACTTATTAAGAGGTTCATCTGAGATAGGAATCTCTAAGATGGGATTTTCGGCATTAGTGTGGGCTGTAACTGTGGTAGAACCGTTAGCAGGAGCCGTTACAGTAGTGGAACCAGTTTCTGAAGGAGGTTTCTCCGAGACATTAACTGCAATAGAGCTGGTTTCCTCATTATTAATCTCTATTCGGGAAAGAGCATCGGCGTTGGTATTATGTTTGCCTTGCTTATACACTGTAGTAAAGTTATATTCGCTTAGCTTAAGGCGCCAACGGGTCAGTCTAGAATTGGGTTCCTTAAGATTCATAACCCACTGCAAGGGTTTATGATCTGTAACTATCTTGAATTTTCTGCCAAATAGGTAAGGGTGAAAGTACTTGGTTGCCCATACAATTGCCAAGAGCTCCTTTTCTATGGTGCTGTAATTTATTTCACTTGAATTTAGAGTTCTTGATGCATAGGCTATCGGCTTATCGCTACCAATCGTTCCTTGTGACAAAATAGCACCAATTGCATAATTTGATGCATCAGTCGTAAGTATGAAATCTTTGCTAAAGTCAGGATACTATAAAATCGGGTCATTTGTGAGTAGGGTCTTACAAGTCTCAAAGCTGTTAATATAGTTAGTGTCGTTGTAAGTAATTTTAGATCCCTTTTTTAAGCATTGTGTCATGGGTTTAGTTATACGGGCAAAGTCCGGAATGAATTTTCGGTAGTAGCCTAATAATCCTAGAAACCGTTTAATTTCTGTAGCTGTTTTGGGCAAAGGAAACTTTTGAATCGCTTTAATTTTGTCTGGGTTAGGTTTTATACCGTCTTTACTAATTATGTGTCCTAGATATGCTGTCTCTAATTTTAAGAATTCTGACTTATCCATCTGAATTTTGAAGTTGGATTCTCTTAATCTTTTAAATACCTTTTCTAAATTTACCATGTGCTCTTGTAAGGAAACGCTAAAGACTATAATATCGTCTAGGTAGACTAGACAAATCGTGTTCTGTAGATCTCTGAGGACATTATCCATCACACGTTGAAACGTGGACGGGGAGTTTTTCAAGCCCATAGGCATACGCAAAAATTCATATTTCCCATGTTCTACATTAAACCCTGTCTTCTCTATATCTTCAGGATTCATTTCCACTTGATAGAAACCACTCGCTAGGTCTAGGGTAGTAAAATAGTGACAGTTACCTAATTTATCAAGTACGTCAGCTATGTTCGGTATTGGGTATTTGTCATCTATCGTTTTCTCATTTAATTTCCTGAAGTCTACAACTATGCGCCATTTAGTTTTTCCAGACGCATCGGCTTTCTTTGGAACAACCCAGATGGGAGAGCTCCATGCTGATTGGGAAGGCCGAATGATACCCTGAGATAACATTTTAGAGATTTGCTCTTGGACTTCTTGTCTATGAATAAATGGGTATCGATAGGATTTAGTGTAGACTGGTAGCTCGTCAGTTGTTCTGATACTATGTTTAATTTTATTTGTGCAGGTAAGAGGTTCTCCATCAATGTAGAAAATGTCAGCGTATTGAGCACAAAGATTTTCTAAGTTAGCTCGCTCTTCAGGATTCAAATGGTCTGTACGTAATCGAGAAAGGACTTCAGCTACGCTATCAGGTAAGGTTTCAGAACAATTGGATTGAATGTTAAATAGTTCTGCACTAGCTGGTCTATCCATAGAAAAAACTATGTCATGTCTAGTCGGGTTAGTCACTTCTACTATACCGCGATTATTTTTTACAGTCGTTATACAGTCTTTAATAAAACAATTAGATATCACTTGCTCAGATATCATAGCTTCACCATCATGAAAGTTAACTGGGATTCTAGCCAATTTAGAGGAATTAGCTGGGATAATGTCTTCATAGAGATTGCAATTCCTGGAATCATACATTAATAAAGGAGTAGAGGAATGCCGTGTAACTAGGATCTTATTCTTTAAATCAATAGTAGATTCAAATTTTTCTAGTAAATCTAAGCCAATAACTCCGTCAAAGTAGTTATGAAATTTATAGATAAGTAATGTAATGTCTTCTTTTTCGTTAAATTCGTTAAAACATGGTATAGTTATTGAGTGATCACTACGCGTCGTTGCATGTATATTCGTAATTTCAAAAGGATCGTAGTTACATGGTACATCCGAGTAAAAGGTGCCTACAGCTTGAGGGCTGATAAAAGACTGATTAGCTCCCGTGTCTATTAATAGTTTAAGAGGTGGGTCTAGTATCTGTACGTAGGGTAATTGCCGTTGCGTTTGTAGGTTAATTTCTATTTTAGTTTTTCTAATTTCGGACCTTTCTGAAAATCCTGATCTGGATTGGAAGAGTGAGGGACTTCCTCATGAGCTTCTTCAACTGTAGCTGGTAAGTAATCTGGAGAATATGAGGACTGCTCATATGTAGGGTCATATGTATAGTCAGAGTAATCGTAATAGTCTTGGCAGTCACCATAGTAGTCACCATAATATTCATTATAATAGTCGTAGTCATAGAATTCGTTAAAGTTAAGTTCTCTAGTCTTGAAATAGTTCGAGGGTGGCGGATTCCCTGATTTGGTCCAGTCATGGGGCGTGCGAGGCGAAAAAGGCTTAGATACATAGTGACTGACGCCACTCATCGGTTGTGGGGCATTTGCGTTACTAGCATTTGCGTTACTACGGGGTTGAAAATGAGGCATTTTAAAAACGTTACTTTGGGGTCTATAATTAGGTGGGGGGGCCGCAAACATCTGTTGAGTACGGGTAGGACCGTTATGGAATGACGTTTGGGGTCTCCAGAGAGGCATAGGCCTCTGCGCAGGGAACGGCCTGGAAGGGCCAGGTACACCAGGCATATTAAAGGGTTTCAATTGACCGGGCATATTTAAATTAAATGGCTTAGGTGGGATAAAATTAAAATCTTTAGGGGTTGTAAACGCGTTAGTGGTGCTGAAAGGAAATTTAGGCTGGTTAAATGAAGACGTAGACTGCAACTTTCGGTGAGGCAGGTGTTCATTGCGCTGCTGCATGTATAGGGTGTTCATCTCGTTGTGAACATATTCAAGGGCCTTTTCCATTGTGTCAGGCCGCATGCACCGAATCCGAGAGCCTAGTGGGTCACGAAGCCCACGTAAGTATGACTGAAGGGTTAACTTCTTATATAAGGCACGTTTAGCTTCAATGGTGCTCGGTATCGTTTCATGCAAACTGACATACGTCATAATTACGCTAAATAGGTTTTGACACTGTTCATAGAATTCCTGTGGGGTCCCTGAACCTTGCGTAAGAAGGGAAAGATCATTGTACAGTGAGGTCTCATCGCGTTGATCGGCAAATGTATTTATAAGAGTACTACGTATAGCCTCCCAGGTCTCGGGGGTAACATTGGAATTTATAGTGCGGGCCGCGGGCCCAGTAATCTTATTAAGGATACCGTTAATAAGTGAAAGATTACTTAACTCGCGTCCAGCCTCCTTTGAAATATACTGTGAAACTAACTGATCACATAGGTGCACAAATCGGGTTAACACGTTTGAGTTCCCATCAAACTCCGGAACTAGCCTAAGGGCCTTATAGATATGATCTACGAGAGGTTGTGCCATCTCGTTAGATTCTAACTCTTCTACTTCCTGAATACTACCTAGATCTCTGTTTGAGTCTAGCGCTAAAGATCTATTACTAACACTAAAACTAGAAAACCGAGATTGCCGTGGGTGGAAAATCTTGGAAAATTTAAAGGAAATCTTAAAAGGAAAGGAGAGCAACACTAGAGAGATTCTGATGTACTCACATATGCATCTTATATCCTTCTGCCGTATTGATGTCTGGATACACCCTCTGGACTGCAACACGTAGATTCTGGACCGTCGCACACGTCACTGGTCACTGACACTATGTCTATGATTTATGAGTCCCGACGATCCTCCAAGACTGCGCCAATTACGAGGGTTGAAGCCGGAGGGCGCAAAAAAATATAAGATTTGGAAAATTAATTTAATTACTGAATAAAAATTATTACATTATCTTATAAAATATTGGACGTGACAATTGATCGATGTGAGATACAAAAGTGACGAATACGTTTCCGAAGATCGGGCGGTGGCCAGGTGCATCGAGGCGGGGCTGCTGCGTCAGCGACTCCGCAGGTGGTCCGCGATCGGGCGATGTTCCGATAAGTTGACTAATCCTCATGCTCGTGACGTATCAGCAAAAGTAAGGGTGGTACTACATGTAACAAGCTCCCATACAACAAACATGTTTATTTGCCGTTTTTGCTGGATAGTCTAATGTTGTGTAGATACGGAACCCTTCGTGCGTGAGTCCTCCGACTCGCACTTGGGCGATTTTTTTATTTGGCACAAAACTAAACGTAGTTAAAAATAAGACAATCGTAGCTCCTTGAGTATGTTTTTGAGTAATTTTAATGATTTTAACATTACTCAAAAACATTTGGTTTGTAGTATAGTTAAAGGCAGCGAAAGCTGTGTTGTTCTTAACCGTAAGGCACATCCACTTCTTCTTTAATGTTCTATGTCCAGAGGACTTCCATTGTGCTTCCCCGTCTAGCTCTGTCCTGGGCAACAAGCCTGAACTTAGGCATGGTAAACAGATTTTTGGTTATCCCTTATTGATTGAATCCTAAGAAATTCCGAAACTGTACGAATGACGCACCATTTCTCGCAAGACCTTAATCAAGAGAATACGTAGTTTCATTTGACGTAGAATTCTGTTAAATTTTTATAATACTTAGTAAGATTTAAAAAGGTAAATTTAATTCTTTTTTTGTATGTAAATAAGTATACATAAATTATAATGAGGACTCTAATATTTATTAATAATGATAAACGACTCTTACACTTTTAAAGGTTTTGCTAAGGTCATTCATACTTATAAATATTTTGTTTCGGAAGCCATGTAAGGTCAAACAGTTATTCTTATAAGGGAATGCAAAACAAAGGATTCCTTGTTGACAAACATTATAAGAATTTCGGAATTTAGCTGTGTTCCGGTTAAACATGATTCAAAATCTACGTTCCAAAGAACATTTTATTAGGTAATCTGACATTCTAGTTTTTAGTCTTGTCTTTTGTTTTTTAGGTATCTAGTTTTTAATTCATTTTTTAGAATAAATAATTATAATTTCTCAAACACTTCACATAAATATGGTGTGTACCATCGATCCACTTTAGATATTATGAAGATAGAAAGGTGTTTTTAATGATTTTTTTTTAAGTTTCGATTTAAATGTGTGTTAAAAGGATTACCTATGGAATATATCTCTAAAACGATAGTTCCAGTTGATTTGTTTGTACCTTATTAGTAGGTGTACGTCGCCCTTTAATCAATACTTTGGTACGTACTCGTAACGAAAGGCGACACGAACTGCTTCAACTAATAAACTTTTCAAATAATCCTAGAGATTTTATTGGAGTTCTCAATATCAGATTTCCAATAACATCTCTTAGCAACCTATTTCTCATGCGTGAAACGAGAAAAAATGATGTCAGTCCTAATAATGTAATCTTAATACCCGGTGTGAAAGAAGTGGGGTAGTGTTTTTTATTCGTATTTATTATCGTCTGCAAAACAAGGTGTTGGCGTATTATACGTTTTGAGGTAGTTAATAAAAGCAGCAAGCGCAGCGTTGGACATCCACTGACTAGGTGGACTTACGACTTGACCAAGGTCGCAGGAAGGTGCTGGATGTAAGCCGCTTCCAACCGGTCGTATTGGAAATCCTTGGAGAGGCCAATGTCCAGCAGTGGACTACTTGCGACTGATATAATGATGACGTATTAAATACATACAATTACAACAACGTAGTACGGCTTCGTGGAGCCGTGGTTAACATCAGCCTGCTACACGACGGGCGCAGGTTCGATTCCTGGCGCGATCAAATTTTATTCATATTAGTTTTTATATTTTAACTTCTAAAAAAACGGAACGTAATGTCCATGTAAACATAGTCTCTGTAAACTTTTTATTAATTAAAATAGTTTAAGTGCGTTATATGAATATAGCTGGTGACTGAACTAATATACAAGAAATAAAAGACGTATTAAAAGTGTTTGTGATACTATAGAAACAAATGAAGAAGCAAAAAACGATAACAAGAAGTGGTAACTGTTTGATGCAATAATTTGATGTTTGAAGCTTTGTATTGGCGAAGAAACAGTGAGTAATCATTGATTATTGACTCATTTACTTACTTAGCAAAAGAAATATACAATACTGGAAGAAAAACTTACATAAGAATAAACCACGGGTTACATTCCAATACCAAATACCAAAGCTATGAGTCATATAACAGTAGAATAGAATTTCGAATGTTACACTGTTTTGTTTTGACACAATAATACAAGTACATAAGTCAACACTTTACTACCCACTTGCCGTGAACATCTACAAACGTCAAAACTACAAACAAATCACATCCATAGACTAGGAATAAACCGTACATACTGATAACTTGTGTTTTAAATAAAGTGCTGCCACCTATTAACTTTGCAACAAAACATCAATAAAAGTTAAAGCACAAAAATACACTGTCAAGATTTTGTAGTGCGATTGCAATCAATAAATTCATCACGGAACTTAACTAGTGACTGGACCATTGGTTAAGGAGACACACTTCCGTCGGAAAGCACGCAGGTTCGAATCTCTAGAGGCGATATTCAGTTTTATATTTATTAAGAGTAAAATAATTTTATAGAGGCATAATGAATTTCTTAGACAACATAACATTCCGTCGCACGCGCACAACATCCGATTCTCAATGCCAGACGGAAGAAAAAATAGTTACAAATGTGACAGAAGACAAAAATGACTCCAGTAGTAGTAGTATGCCTGACATATCCGATGACGAAACCGACGTTATAAAAAAGATAAAGGAAAGACTTCAAATAGTTGAATCTGAGTTAGACTGTGCTCATAAAGAAATATATGCCTTATGTCTTGAAAATAAGAACCTAAAACGTACAAACGAAGAATTAGTAAAACGTAATAATGAGTTACAAAATGAAATTGCATCTAATCAAAAAATTATAAGTCCAACTACGCGGAAACAAAAGTCTAAGAAAAAAGCAAAGACACAAAACGACAATTCACCATCAAGAATACAAAACGAGGCAGAGGGGCAAAACAATTTAGATCAAACGGTTAAGGATTTGACATTTAATATTATACAAGAAGAGACAAAAAAACAAAACAATTTAAAAACTAATAAATCAAATCTCTTAAAGTTCACCCCGAAAATATGCATTCTAAGCTCGAATAAACAAAATAGTATACTATCTATTGCAAAAGACACCTTACAAAAATATGATATCTGTCACTATATTAAACCAAATACTAATATTGATGTATTAATAAAGGATATAGAATTAAAATTGACAGACTACACTAAAAATGACTATTGTATTGTTATGATTGGAGAAGAAGACTTTAAAACTACAAGGAACTATTTCAATATAATTTACTATTTACGTGAAACAATGACGTCTATAAAACATACGAATATTATTATTTGCCTCCCCACGTATAAATGTAGCGACGACAAAAATATGTTTAATTGGAGAGTTGAAAATTTTAATAATTTGTTGTACTTAGATATAATGACACATGGACATGCCTATCTACTAGATTCGAATAAGAATATTGACTACGATTACAAAAAATTTGACAAGTTCTCTGGACGCATTAAAGATAGTGGAATGCGAATCATATTTCAAACAATTTGTGAACTTATTAATGACATTCAATATAATAATAAACAGGAAGAAGCAATATTGACTGAGACTGATCCTATGTTTTTTCGAGACTAAATGTTTAACCATTTTACACCAAAACATTGCTGGATTATTAAGCAAAACTGACACATTGCTCATTCATCTAGAGGAACTTTTTGATAGGAATATAAATGTTGATATACTGTGCATTACCGAACATTTCATCAAAACAGGAGATGAATATTTCCTTAACCTCCCAAACCACACATTAGCTGCTTACTTTGGAAGAAGTGACATAAAAAGAGGGGGAGCATGTATTTTGGTAAATAAAAATCTGAGATGGAAAGAAATTGTAGACATTAAAAAATTTTGCTTACTAAATATATTTGAATGTTGTGGATTAGAATTAACTGATTATAACATTATTATTTTATGTGTATATAGAGTGCCTGAACATAATAATTTGAATGCATTTTTTGATAAATTAGATAAAACTTTAAGATATATTTCCAAATTTCAACACAAAAGTGTAATAATTGCCGGTGACTTTAATATTGACAATTTAAAGGCAAGTAAAGAAAAACTAGAGTTTGAATGCATTTTGTCAAATTATAATTTTAAATTAGCTCTAAAGGAAGTCACAAGGAGTACAAGTGGAACTTGTTTAGATAATTTTGCACATAACTACAGTAATAAATGTAAAACGGAAGTGATAGAATTCGGCCTTTCAGATCATACTGCTCAAATTATAATATTACCTGTTAAAAAATGTCTTAAAATTAAACATTGGTTTAAGTCTGTCCGTGATTATAGCCCACAAAACATGACAAAATTTAAAAACTGTATTAAAAAATTAATTTTCTCTGAAATGTATTCTACGACAGATCCAAATAAGGCATATGAAATATTCATTGAACAGTTTAAATTATTCTATGAATTGTGTTTTCCAAAAAAAAAGATTGCTATCAAAGTAAATCATAAACCAAAATGGATTTCTAACGGACTCAAAAAATGTAGTCAACAGAAACGAAATCTATTATGGAAGTATAGGCAGAGACCAACAAAAACAAATAAGTTAATTTATCAAAAGTATTGCAAGACATTTAAAAAAGTAATAAAATTGACGAAACTAACCCAAAATAATTATAAAATACTGACATCCAAAAATAAGTCTCAGACAACATGGCAAATGATAAACAATTCAAAATGTAATATCCCAAAACAGCCAATAACTAGAATTAAAATTAACAAGGAATATATTACAAAACCAATTGACATAGCGAATGCTTTTAATAATTATTTCATTGACAAAATTAAGCCCATAAGTGGATGTGGTACGAATGTTACATCAAATATAACACATCAACAAAATTCAATGTTTATGGCCCCAAGTTCACCTCATGACATATATAAAATTATTAAAAATCTTAAAAACACCAATAGTGTAGGAATAGATGGAATTTCGACTAAAATAATTAAATATGTGAATGAATATATTTGCCAACACTTAAGTTATATCATCAATCTTAGTATACAAACTGGTGTGTTTCCACAAGACCTAAAAATTTGCAAAATTATTCCTTTATTCAAAAAAAATGATAGGGAAAATATGGAATATTTCAGACCTATTGCGTTAAATTCAATATTTTCAAAGATTTTTGAGAAATATATTGGTGATAAAATTAGTGCATATTTTGAGGATAAAAATATTTTGTGCAAAGAACAAAAAGGATTCCGACGAAATAAAACAATAAATATGGCAATATTTGACTTTGTAAAAAATGTTATCACTCAAGTTGACAAAACAAACCCTGTTTGCGCCCTCTACTGTGACATGACGCAAGCTTTTGACTATGTGGTACATGACATATTACTTAAAAAATTAGAAGCTTATGGAATAAGAGGCAATGTACTTAACCTGATTGAGTCTTATTTAACGGATCGTCGTCAGGTAACTGAAATATCTAATTTTGATAGTAAAACGAAAAAAGAACTAAGTTATTTATCTGATGAAAGAGTTGTAACACATGGCGTTCCACAGGGCAGTGTTCTCGGCCCTCTCCTATTTATAATTTACATTAATGACCTACCTAAAATAACTGACCACCAAATGATATTATATGCTGATGATAGTACTGTTACAATGAAATGCAATGACATAAATTCGTATCAATCTGACATAAAATTAACTTTGACATCATTAATTAATTGGCTCAATAATAATAATTTAATAATCAATTTACATAAAACAAATATAATGCACTTTAGCCAAAGGACCCAAAATAAAATAAACTTTAGTATAGACTATGGCAGTATAACAATTAAAGACGTTGACTCCGCAAGATTTTTAGGGTTAATAATAGACAAAAAACTAAAATGGAAGGAACACATAGATGACCTTAGTAAAAGACTAGGGAGACAGTCATATGCCCTATTTAGATTGTCAAAAGAATTAAATACGAATGCTTTACTAGCAGCTTATTATGGACTAGTAGAATCGATTCTTCGGTTTGGAATTATATTCTGGGGAAATTCTACGGATAAAGACATAATTTTTAAAATGCAGAAACGCTGTATACGTGCAATGTTCGGGTTGCAAGTTGAGGATAGCTGTAAGCCTATGTTTATTAAGCACAAAGTTCTAACACTTCCATCACTATATATTCTTGAAATTGGCATATTTGTTAAAAGTAACGCACATTTATTTCCACATCTGTCTGACAATGTGCAAAGAAATCGGCGGGGTGGCGATAGGCTTTGTCTGCACTCAGCAAAGACTACACTTTTATTTAATAGCGTTGTTGGCATGGCGCCGAGAATTTATAATAAAATACCCAGGCAATTCAGAGAAATGAATATAAACCTATTTAAAAAACACTTTAAAATGTTTCTAACTGACAAATGTTACTATAGAATTGACGATTTTCTGAATGATAAATTTTAATTTAATTTTATCCAGTATTTACTTGTTTTAACTTTGGAATTTTATGTATATTAATGTTTTTACTCTTGACTTGACTTTGTTGTCAATTACTATAACTTGAATGAAAATTTGCACACTTGACGGTAAAACATGTTGAACTATAAATGTATTTATCACCTATATTATGTACACATGTTTATGCAAATAAATTTATCTTATCTTATCTTATCTTATCTTAGTCTGCGGCTCTGTTGCTACCCAAGGAGGGTTGACGTCAAGAAGGGACATGCCGCAAAATTTAAAAAAAAAATATACTTAACCTTAATAGCGGCCCGGGCTTGTAGCATAGAGGTATGGCACTGTATACAAACGGAGTGATATTTAAGCCTAAAAATTCTGCTAATGAAACTTTCTATTTCTGCTCACGTCTGTGTGTGAGTTATCTATTAGCATGTGGCACCACAGAATAAATTCAAGTACAACGTATGTAGATGACGGCACGTAACGTGAAATCGAGAACCGAAGCTGCTAACCCTGTATCCTGTAAGCACATCCGTGCCTCCAGGCGGTCACAGGGACATTGATGGCCCGGCCCTGAACTGTGTGATTGAGTTCTTACAAACAAAAACCATTTCTTTTCTGTTGCATCCTTTCTCTACAGTTTGTCATGCAATTTCACAATGTTTCTTGATCAATATATTTTGAACAAAAATAAAGTTTTTCGTTGAATATCTCTCCTGATTGGATCGGCAAATGGACGCATGACAAAATACCTCTCATTTAGATTAGGCCTCCAAAGCGGCGACAATTTGCAATCTTTTCATTCGCGAAAGATTACATTTTGCGAACCCATGAGCGCTATCTTCATATAAAGCACTGGCGTATCGTATGTAATGAGGTTATTTTGGGGGTGTCTACGGCCATCCCACTACTGAAAAAAATGTATTACGAAAAATGATATAATATCTACATGTACTCTTTATTTCAGCCGCGAAAAAAGTACTGGTCCCAATTTCCCTCGATTTTCAAAATAGGTAATGGAAATTACTTCAAATTGCTCGATTACCTGTCAGGTGTGTGTATAGTTGTGTGATGGGTGTAGTCCTAGATCCCAGGCAACGTCAATTAAGCAAAGCCGGTTCTAACACTTTTGTATGTGTTTTAAAAAACAATGTTCAAAAATCCCAAATTCTCAACTGGTGACCTACATAGAGGGGTCTAAGTATTTTTAATAAGCTGTTACATTCTACACAATTTTTCCTAAATTTCTAAGGTTAAATATTAACATTAGTGTTGGTTAATGGTGCTTATTAGTTTTTGTTTGTGTTATTTTATTTATTAAATGACACATACATTTGACTGGGTAGTAGAGTCAGTTTGACTATTAATGCTATGTCGGAGACCTTTCTTCTTCTAGAAATCTCTTGATATCAAATTCAATCTTGTACCCGACACGTCTGGCGTGCTTAATTATAACAATTCGTACTTTAAATTGGTTTTTAATTTTCGGGTTAATCAATTTTGCATGTATACATTAAACACTAACACTTATATATATTTACAAATAAATAATAAATAAATCGCTGCAAACTTTTACTCTGCGGACACGTGCCGAAATGCCTGGCAGCATTACCACATTGGATGGCAAGCACTGACAAAGATAAAGTCACTCGTGGCCGTAGAATTTATGCCCGAAGAAGAACGCCAATTAAAGTCAATTAAGTCCAATTTCAATTAGAAATATTTCCTTTCATATTTCTAATTGAAATTGGACTTCTAAATTCTACGGCCACAAGTGACTTTATCTTTGTCAGTGAGGAATTTTCCCTTTTTCTGGAAGCTATAAGTACGCCCGTGGCATAAAGTAACCTTTATTATTTCACATGCGGGTTTTGAGAAAATCTAGCTAGCCGTTTAGATAGTGTGAATCCTAGAGCACGTCTATCTTGGTTGTAAAGTAGAGGCTTTACGAGAATTTCGACTTTACGAGATTTTGGAGGAATTCAAATTTTAATCTCTGCTCAAAATTATCTATTACTGTGTTGCAAAGGAATATAAGTCAACTAAATGTCTGTCTTATATATGATATACTAGCATTTTCATGCGACTTCGTCCGCGTAAATTATGGCATATGTCACCCGCACATAAATTAGCTTTCGACTGCTGCTGACGAGTTCTATATTGGAAATGTTTATATAAACAAACATACATATTGTCACGTCTTTTTTCTTCAAAGTAGAGCAGAGCTCTTAAGACCTACGTGTGTGGAATCAGGAAACTTAAGGCCTATGTGTGTGTGGAAAAAGGAAACTATCTTAATAGTGAAGGGATTGCTAGCCGCATCGCCTATTGCATTGATTTGATTGATTCCTTAGAATTTTTCCCATTCCTTCGGCTGGCTTCTGCGGTCTGCACGGGAAGGGAAACAGCTGGAACATTTTGCATTATTTTAATAAGTTAAGGTTATAAAAATCCAGTTGGGTGAGCGGCATCTTCGTACTTATTTAAGTAATTCACATACATTATTATAAAAAAGAGGTAAGTAAAATCAGCTCAGAATACGAATAAACAGAGCAACTTAATGGAAAACAAGGTTGTAGTAAACAAACATTAAAGAGAATAAATAAAATTGCCCGACTGTCCGATTGTGTATACGCGACTGTGGAGGATATAAGGATTCTAAAAATGCTCCAATCGTTCGAATCTCTTGTGACATTTAAATTGAGGACACATACTTGACCTTGTGGTATCTGAATACATTGCTTTTTTGGCACTCGGTATCATTTTCATAGACATTCGCGAGCTAATTTGTGGGCGGGAAACCTGCGAAAACATCCGATCGTCATTCCAATTTGCGAAGCAACGGATTATTTCTTGGAATTTTAATCTATACTAGCATCACTTACCATCAGGCTTCGAGCAACACGCCTTCCGTACCGGAAAGAAGCCATGTTGCTCGAAGCCATCAGGGGAACCGCTTGCTCGTTTGCCGTCCTATATCATAAAAAAAACCGGCCAAGTGCGTGTCGGGCCACGTGCAGTGTAGGGTTCCGTAGTTGCGAATTACAACTTGGAGTTTACACTGTTCACACTCGCACCTCACAGTTTAACGACCAAATTCATCTAACAATGAAAATTTTATGAAATTTTACATTTTCCAGTACATTTTATGAGTTGGTTGCCTATAACTTTATAGTTTGCACTTAGAATTCAGCTCTGATAGTTTTTATTTCAACTCCAGTATATATACTACTGCTGTAATTTTTTTCACGTATCCATATATAACCGTTTAGCAGATAGAGGGGGGGGGGGATACTTACCTCTAACTTTAAAACCAAATATTTCGGTAATGGATCCCTAAATCGAAAAATGGTGTTCTCAACCTCACAATATTTTTTAAAGACATATTTAACGATACCCCACACGATGGGTAAATAGAGAAAAAAAATACTCCATTTTACATGTATGGGAGCTACCCTAAAGAAAAATTACCACTTTTTAGCCATGATTAATATACATACCCATACTAAATTACAGCTTTCTAGTACTTATAGTCTCTGAGTAAAACCGCGGACGGACAGTCAAGCAGACAGTCAGACAGACAGACATGGCGAAACTATAAGGGTTCCTTGTTTACTACGGAACCCTAAAAATGAAATATCTTTAGTTCATGAAATGACTACATATTGTGACGCAATCTGTGACGCCATTTACTTTATCAATCGTCCAAATTAGAGGTTGGGACCACATGCTTAGAAGTAAAGATCAGGTTGAGGGCCAAAAATCCATGCTCACTACTAAAATTCTAGAGCAAAGATGCAAAACATTGAAAGATTACATTCGTAGACTTTTTGTTTCGTAGCACATTTAAAACGTGTTACGTGTTACATTCCCCGTGTAAAAAATATTTATTTAGCCGAAAAACTGCCAACCCTTATAACCTGTCACGTAAATAAAACTGAAATTTCTGACCGAACTAAAATAAGTTTAATCATATAAGGTAAGGAAATTAAGTACCTTTTAATGGTATTACCGGATCTACGGAACTAAAACTTTTTCCCATTTTATTTCAATTCTAATTGCAAATACTAAGTAGAAACGGAAGCTTAAATAAATCAGGAGAACCCTAAAATGTGTTTAACGGCAAAGTAAACACTCGAGGACACTGAAAGCTCTCAGGGAGGTGCAGACTTAGATCCTGTTACGTCACTACGACCTGGAGTCTGGTTTTTGTTCCGGTCGTATGAAATCCGCCACTCCGATGACGTCGGGTTTGAATTATTCGATAATCATGTTTTATCTACTTTTGATATTTATATGACTCAAACGCACGTATTTGAATAAGTGATATTTGCTACTTGCTATTAGAATAAAAATGTTATGAAATAACTTGTTATCAAATATTAGTATACAAGGTGTGTCACTCATTGGCAATAGTCTATTTAAAGTCCATCCAAAAATATCCTTTAACCGGTATTCTATTATCATAAATTGCCAATAGTTGCACCTCCTGTCCTGCCAAGACCTGCTCAGGGGCATATCAGTTCGTAGGTGTATCCGGAAGCGAGTGAATTAATATATCATTAGGAACGTATTCGAGTGACTAAGTTATTTATTAAGATTTGCACTCAAAACTTTAATAATTCGCATAAGTTGCAATTCGAACGATTTAAAATCGACTCCCCAGTAATGTACAGAATTATATAACCCGAAAAGCCCGCCTCGACGGCACACGAGAAAGGTAATAGAATTTCTATACATGCAACGCCTTTAAAACCTCTAAACGGAGTAATACCATATAGTACCGTGTGGGTTCCGATCCTTAATAGAGCTTTCCGACTTTTCCTGTAGCATTACGAAGCGATCAAAGTACTAAATTTTGTACATAACAAACATTATGATATGAATTGTCTAGAGAATAATCTAGAGCTTTAGCTAGAGATATGCAAGACTTAGAAGAGGTCGATGCCCAGTAGGCGTAAGCAGTATTAGCGCTTACATATGTTCGACGAGCTCCGTGGCGCAGCGGTCAACACGCCGGTCTGTGACACGGATGGTCCCGGGTTCGATCCCCGGTCAAGTCAAGATGAAAAATGATCTTTTTCAGATTGACCTGGGTCTTGGATGTTTATCTATACATGTATTTGTTATAAAATATAGTATCGTTGAGTTAGTATCCCATAACACAAGTCTTACATAAGAACTTACTTTGGGGCTACCTCAATCTGTGTGATATGTCCGTATATATTTATATTTATTTATATGTTAAGCAATCCAAGGCGTGGCCTCCACTAGAATTAGTGACCACAAATGGCGTAGAATATTTTAAGTGCAATCCGTGCTTAGGAATTAAGCTGTTGGTACCATTCTTTAAGGTGTGTCAGATGCGTTGAGGCGGCATGAGGCCAGGTGACAGACAGACAGACGGTCTCGGGAAAAGGGTCTCGTTTTTACCCTTTGGGTACGGAACCCTAAATACAGCAGTATTGGCCACTTTTACATACGAGGAATACGGATAAAAGAGACTATTAAGACCATATTGTATAGCATATACCATCGCAGTTACTTTAGTCAATCTGTGAAAATGGCAGCTGCAATGTTGTCGAAAAAGCAGACAAAACTCAAAACTAATCGCGGTAAGTCCCGTGAAAATAATAGTAATATATGTAGTACAAAACTAAATGAAACATGTGACACATTGTTATTGTGTGTCGAAGATACAGATATTAATAACTAGTTCCTAGCACGCAGCCAGCACGGAGCGAATGTTGTTTATTGTTTACCTACCGACAATTTGTACGCGTCCACTAAATGTAAAATTGTAAGTTCTCATTGTAAGTTCCGTAACTTTCTTTAACCGTCAATATAATAGCCCATGTTACCCGCATATAAATTAGCTTTCTATAGGTGAAACGAATTTGAAAATCGGCCCGGTAGTTTCGGAGCCAAGTCGATGCAAACAAACAAGCAATAAATTCTTTCCTATTTGTAATGTTTGTATAGACAAAACTACTATAGGTAACGATCATCATCATTTTGTGTAGGTGACATGGTCAGTGGACCATGCATACCCTGGTGACAGAGTTCATTGGAACTGCCTCTCGGCCTCTGAAGTGGTTCCTTTAACGACTACCAGATGGCAGCCGGGACCACCAGCATAACGTGCCTTCCGAAGCACGGAATCATTTTTCTTATCAGACAATCAGGTGATTCATGCCTGCAATGTCCTAACCAAACGGGAAACCACTTGAGAAAGTATGCTTCCCGTGGGAATCGAACCCACGACCCCCGGGTCACCAAGGCGAACGCCTTAACCACTGGACCACGGAGGCAGTTATAGGTAATCATAAACTTGCTAAATGTTATGTCACGTCCACAATTTTACTAAACGTAGCCAGTTTGTTTTGGTTCGGTTTGATTACTACATAAGTAGTAAACACATGATACTACCATACCTGTCTCTACCAATCATAGACTGATTACATCCGAAGGTTACGACTGTTTTGCTGGGCTGATAGCTTTCACATCTTACTCGGTCACAAACAGACCGATTCCCGACCCAAAAATTGATTGGCTAGTGATATGGTATAATTACAACCAAGAAGGGTATAAATTACGATCGGATGCTATTATATGGTTCCAGTTGTTAATTTACCAGCTGCTTCTCTTCCCTTGCAAATCGTAAGAGCCGATCGAGGGAATGGGCAAAAATGTTAGGAATCATGTTAATAGGCGATGCGGCTAGCAACCCATCACTATTTTGATTCAATTTTTCACCTAACGCCCACCAATATGCTAAACGTGGCCTTAGGTCTTATAGACCTGGGCTCTGTCTACCCCGCAGGAGAAAAAGACGTGATACTATGTATGTATGTAAGTATGTATGTACGTGAGATAAATTTTCATACACGTTTAAACGTTTTATTTCATCGGATTCACCGACTAGTTAGTGTCCATAACAAACCGTATGGGGACGACTATCAGGGCGAGTGTTATAGGTAGTGTAGTAGTAATAGAAACAAACAGTGGATGCTTAGTGATAGAGACCCGCTGGCATCCTTTGGGTACGGACCCCTTGAAAGGTAAATCAAAGATTTTATTATTGTACTTAAGAATTGACGACCTCCGTGGCGCAGCGGTCAACACGCCGGCCTGTGACACGGATGGTCCCGGGTTCGATCCCCAGTCAGGTCAAGATGGAAAATGATCTTTTTCAGATTGACCTGGGTCTTGGATGTTTATCTATATATGTATTTGTTATAAAATATAGTATCGTTGAGTAAGTATCCCATAACACAAGTCTTACTTAGGAACTTACTTTGGGGCTAGCTCAATCTGAGTGATTTGTCCGTATATATTTATTTATTATTTATTAATTTCAATTTCGTTTTGAAGATTGATATTTTGGTTCACAGCTTAAGCGCTTGTATGCTTGAATATTTTATGAATTAAATTTCAATGTAAGGTTACTGTCCCATTACATGTACAGTAGAGGACCTCAATGAAGACAACAATAAGGCAATCAGCCTAGCTAAATATTGGTCAAAAAATATCTAAATAAATGGAAGCAATTTTGTCTCGACAAGAAGATAAAGAAATGTATGATGAGATATGCATATAGTTTAGTTTTCCAACGAAAAATTAGACACGCACGACTACTATCCTGTAAAAGAAAATATACTGCCGATGTCACTCACTAGGCACAATGTAAGGATTTTAAAGATATCCCAGATATTAAATAACTGTATTCTGGCATTTAGTAGTTACGGAAAAATAACAAAACTATGTATATGGTCAGGGGCGACATCCTCAGACTTCTTGCGGCTATGATGATGATGACGATGAAAGAAACTAACATTATTGTTTCACACCCAGGTGTTGTTTGTTTGTAATAACATGACACTCCTTTTTGGACTGTTGAGTTAAAATGGGGTTCTCTAAAAAAAGCACTATTCCCAAAATGGCCGGCATCTCCGCGGCCTTTAAGTTAATTTGTTTGCTGTACGCACATTTCCGTAAATTACGGACATAAATTAGGCGTAATAGCGTTTTTATCACCAATACTTGTCCGATACAGATTTACCGACTTATTGCAGATTTCTCTAAAACACATTTCTGTCTCATTATGAAATGAGAAGTAAAATCAGCCAAGTGCGAGTCAGATACGCACTCACTGATAGTTCCGTCCAACATTTATCTACAATAAACGCCACTAAAAATAAGGTTGCCTGTAAGAGAACCCTGACGTTGAAGTAAGAGTTAAATTATGAATGTACTAATAAAGGAGTTGGAATTATTTCGTACTCATGGATGTTATAAAGAAAGAAAATAAATGATTTGAAATTTAAAAATCACGCGTTTCCAGCGCGGTGACAATAGATTGGCCTGGGTCTTGGATGTTTTTCATATAGGCATCTATTATAAATTATGGTAACTATCGTTGAGTTAGACTTCTACGATACTATTTAACAACTTTTTGTTAAGCTAGCTCAATCTGTGTGATTTGTCTCTATATATTTATTTATAATAAAATTAACTATAATATATCTTTAGAAAGGGCTGGAAATTGCTTGGCACAAAGAATAAGCATTGCCATCCAACGTGGCAATACTGCCAGCCTTTTGGGCACGTTACCGCGAGGTGATGATGGTTTGCAGGGACTATATAATTTGTAAATATCTTAATTAATTTTAAGTAGCTATAATTATTTTAATAAAATTTACTACCAAAACAGACTCAATAGTTGTCGCTATTTTGTATCTTCTAGTAATATAGATTGGTTTGCAGACTCAGGTTTAGGTTTGTGGGTTTAACTTTACAGTTTCAATGCACGAAAGTGGCTATAAACTTAGCTGTTACTGCACGCTTCTGCAGTTTTGCTTGTACGAATGGCATGAAATAACCTTATTCTAGTAGGTGTAAATGTTGGTTTTAGGGTTCCATACCCAAAAGGTGCCAATGGAATCCTGTTACTAAGCATCCGCTGTCCGTCCGTCCACCTAGACTATATTTCTTGATATATAAGGAAGACACTTGTAATATTCACAAAAATTTATAATCTATAATAAGTTTATAGTCTTTTTCACTTTTAGCATAAAACAAGAAACTACAGATTTTGTGGTAGTGTAATACTATCAAATATTCAATCACTGTTATTTGTGATGTGAAGCTCGAAATATTTTCGTCAAATTTACAATAAATCCCAGCCAAATTCTAAATCTAGCTTCATCAAGAAATCCCAAAAAATCTGCAAAATTCGTTTGTCAGTCGTCAAAAATCGGAATTAAATAGTCTGTCGTACAAAGCCAGCAGAGTTCATTACATTCATACAGATCATTGACTGCTTATGATTATAGAGACTGCATCGAAATCTAGCTGGTAGAGACTGTTGATAGTATTAAATGCAATGTCGGGAATTAACGCGAAAACATACCGTTTTTCTCCAGACGTTTCGGCCAGGTTACACCGACCGTTGATAGTATGCTGAATAGTTTGTTTCTCGGTTATTATTTAACATACCAATAACGTCATTATCCCTGTCAGGCTATAACTCTTTCATTCTCCGTCGGGGATACCGATGTGATGGTATAGGCTCCTCTAAGGCCATATGATAGAAATGCTACGTTTTGTGTATTGGTGGGCATTCGCACATATTATCACGTTTTTATCCCATGCAAGATAATCAAAGCCATAGGTCATAAAACCGTGTGGTTCCCGGCAGAGAAGAATAGGACCACTCAAAATCTTCCCGTGGATGTCGTAAAAGGCGACTTAGGAAACTAAAGCTAAACAAAGCTTATAAACATCAAAGAGACCTCTCCAATCCGTCTGGCCAGCGTGGAGAGTGTAGGCCAAATCCTCTTACTGCTCTGGCTGTACAGAGAGGGTCGTGCTCCTGCAGTGGAGACTAATAAAGACCTGATGATGATGATGATGATGATGATGATGAGGTCATAAAACCCAAAGATCACATTTAGCGTGTAAGTGGGCGTAAAGGCGGAAATAAAATCAAGATAGTGACGAGCTAGCCGCATCGCCTATTAAGGTGATTCCTCAAATTTTTGCCCAATCCCTTTACCTGCTTTTACGGTCTCCACAGGGAGAAAAGCAGCTTGTGTATTCCATGTTTTTCCTTTTCTCCCGAACCAGCCAGTCACATTATTACTCCTTCCCTCGATCATCTTTTACAGTCTGCGCAGTAAAAGAGGTAGCTTAATTTATGCTTCTCTCCCACATCAGCATGGATAAAAATAAAGGGATGGATTAAAGAAAGTGAAATCATTCAGAAAATTTTTCACTTCTTATAATGTTTTATCCCATCTACAGAATAGTTTATCACGGATTGAGATGTCGCCAGAGAGTCATGACCTCCACCCCTTTGCCTATAATACAGTAGATTTTTCATATGAACATTACTGTCGTAAAACTTTTAGTCAAAACCAACGTGAGTAGAACCACATGAACAGATTCCTAGAAAGTTAGAGAATGTATGTTTACGAATTGAACTCTTCTTCTTAATTATTATTATACAGCTTGTAAATTGACCCTAAAGTCAAAGTCAATCATTTTATTCATCATAAGATATTTCAATATCATTTAGTTTACAAAAATATATTATTGTTGACGTCAATAATTTACTAACGGCTAAGTTTACACCGCTTCCAAGGCGGAGTGCAGAAGAAGCGGCAACAAACTGCATAGCGCATTTTCTCCAAATGACGTCAACTCACAATTTACGACATACCTATTATAAATATAAATATTTTTATAAATATATGCGGACAAATCACACAGATTGAGCCAGCCCCAAAGTAAGTTCTTAAGTAAGACTTGTGTTATGGGATACTACCTCAACGATACTATATTTTATAATAGATACTTATTATATAGATAAACATCCAAGACCCAGGTCAATCTGAAAAAGATCATTTTCCATCTTGACCTGACCGGGGATCGAACCCGGGACCTCCGTGTCGCAGGCAGGCGTGTTGACCGCTGCGCCACGGAGCTCGACTATTGACGACCTATTGACCCCTGGACATTATTTTACGGTTGAAAACTTAGATTATCTTAAACTTGTTTAAGGTTCCAATGCTTAGAATTATAACAAAAACGATTTTAAATTATCTGTAGGTACTTAAATAATAAAGGAAATATTTGATAGTTAATTTGCATAGAGTAGGCTAAGTAATAATGAAACTGGACCTATTTTCCAAATTCCTTCACCAATAGAAAGCTAAATTATCTAAAGGTGTATCATAGGTTTTATTTTGCCAGAAGAAATTAAGAAAGGATGAATTTTCAAAAATCCCTTCTCAGCGCTTACCGTAATTATAAGAAGAACTTTAGTGCAAAATTTTAGGTTCCTAGTCCTTATAGTTTCAGCTGGGCGTAGATATGTCAATCACCAATCAATGTTCTTTTTATATATACATAGATTTTCTTATTATGTGTAATACAAAGCAAATAATTTAAACAAAAAATACATTATCTCCCTCTAAGAAAATTATAAACATATATTAATAAAATTTGACGAGCTCCGTGGCGCAGCAGTCAACACGCCGACCTGCGACACGGATGGTCCCTGGTTTCGATCCCCGGTTAGGTCAAAATGAGAAATGATTTTTTTCAGATTGACCTGGGTCTTGGATGTTTATCTGTAGATGGTTTATCAGTTGTGGTAGAGCCTCGCTATCAGTTGTGGTAGAGCCTCGCTACCGGCGAAAATCACTTTTGCTAGTAGCATGAATGGGCCGGCTCGTCCGGGGAAGTACCACACTCTCACAGAAAATCGACGTTTGAGTAGTAGCTTTACCGCTACTATGCTTCGTTCGGTGAGTGAGAGAGCCGGAGGCCCATCTCCCTCTCCCCTCTGGGGAGAGAAAAATAAAAGGCCGGCAACGCTCCTGTGACACCTCTGGTGTTGCAGTTGTCCATGGGCAGCGGTGATCACTTCCCATCAGGTGACCCACTTGCTCGTTTGCCGTCCTATGACATAAAAAAAAAAAAAAAAAAGATGTATTTGTAATCCCAACTAATATTATAAATGCGAAAGTGAGTTTGTTTGTTTATTTGTTTGTTACGCTTTCACGCCCAATCTACGGAACCGATCATTATTAAATTTTGCATACACATAAGTTAGGGTACTGAGAAGGACATAGGCTATATATCACGCGGGTGAAGCCGCGGGTAGCAGTTAGTAAAACATAATATCGTTGAGTTAGTATCCTGACAAGTCTCGAACTTACTATGGGGCTAGCTCAATCTGTGTGATTTGTCCGTATATATTTATTTATTTATGAATACTAAGAATATCTTGAACAAGCCTTTGCTTGCGGCTCTGCTGGGATCGACGTAGGCGCTAGAAAAGTAACTTTTTTCGTGATAAAAGTAGTCTATGTGTATTTAATGTATAAGCTATATTATTGTTTGGTGTAATTTCAATCCATTCATTCATCAAAAATCATCCATTTATACCAAATAAACGATTTTTCTTTCTTACATACAAACTTTCCCGTTTATCTAGTCATCATCATCATTTCATGTAGGTGACACGATCGACCATTGACCATGCACACCCTGGTGTCAGTTAGTAAGGAAGTAGGGATCCTCACATCATGTGAAAATCAGTCCTACGCCTTGGCTCTGTGTATCACGTGTAGGGGTAAGTACTACTAGAATATATTAATAAATATCTTCCTGAGATGCTGAGACGGTTCCTTTGAAGTGTAATATGCTCGACATGCGAGTATGAATATCGTGTCTTACAAAGGCGGTCAGCTGTAGCTACTACAGGCAATGTGAATATACATTTTTATCTTCGTACGTAAAGAACTTTGAAAAGTAGACGCATTACTGAAAATCTTAAAAATCGATGTTACCGTAAGACAGTTTAGTCTACTTAATTTATAGCAGTTTTTATAACGATCCCATTACTAAGGAACAAAGTTCAAAATTTCGTGTAGCATTTATATGTAGTGGCATTTCAGTGGAGAATTACAAAACAATAAATACTAAGGAAATCTATGTGATTTATCTTTTTATATTTAACCGACTTCTATAAAAGGAGGAGCTCCTCTCTATCATTTTATTTGTGTGTATTTTTTTTATAATATTAATTTATTATTAATGAAAGGATATAAAGGAACAGGGGCTGCCAATATATATTTTTTCATATTGTAGATAAAATACCTTTCATTTATTCTAAACCTTTAATAATGACGCTTTGGATTTTACGCTGCGTAGCAGTATTTATTAGGTGTTAAAAATGTTTAATGTTTACAAAGTCATATAAACCTTTGTATTTTATAAACGTTGAACCAATTTTGATTTTGTCGTACATATATTCAAACAAACACGTCAGACGACTCTCTTTGCGACAGTGTTAAAAAAAAACCGACCAAGCGCGAATTGAACTCGCGTTGTGAGTGTTTCTTGCAATGCCAAAGTCACATGTTTTTATTCAATTAGTTAGTCGCGAATCAACTACTAGCGCTATATAGTGGTGTTTTATTGAACTATTTTCCGTAAGTGAATGTATTATATTGAGTTTATCACTTTATTTTCAATTGATGAAGTTCTAATAGGTTTTCCTGTAATCTACTAATCTGGACGGAGCCTTTAAAATTGTGTTGTAGTTTAGCCTTATCGTCAAATATGAACGGTAAATTCTTCTCGGCCACGTTTATAGCAGTTCGTATATAGTACGTGTACATCCTTACAAACGTCACTATATTAATATCTTCTTGGATATTGAAACGAGTGCTCCTTTGAACCTGTCGCTCAACAAAAATGTAAATATCTTGGCGGGATTCATCCGTTTAGAAATTGCCGCAATATTAGTTCCTATTGCTGTTATTAAAGTGGTATTAGTGTAGTGAACGGAAATTGCAATCCTGATCGTGATAAATGAAAGGTCCCAGGTTCAAACCCTACTTGCCTCAGAGTTTGTAATCCAGTCTTTATTAAGGTCATTTACATCGATCACCACCTGGTACAGTTGGCTGACAAATCTGACCCCTTACAATTGATTCGTAGTTGGTACAGGTTTATCTGCCTCCGACTGTACATCGGCTTCCAGTGAAAGAAAACATTGTGAGGTAACCTGCAAACTACTTGATGCATCACTAATGAGTAAAATCGAGAAGAAAATGGCAAATATTCCGATAGCAATAACAGACTTTTTCCCACTCAATCGACATCGACAAAAGTATCAAACATACGTTATAAGTAACTAGCAGCCATCCCCAAATGGGGATCCCCTGGGGGAGCAGGCTGGGCATCCTGGTGGACGAACTGGACTGCGCCCGGGTATGTATTATACATATTAGTGAAAATTACATGAAAATCTATGCAATAGTTTCTGAGTTAATCGCGAACAGACAGACAGACAGACGCGGCGGATGACTTTTGTGTTATAATATGTAGTGATACTCTTATGTCTAGCAGTGGACTTCTTGCGGCTGAAATTATGATGATGATGTAGTGATAGTGATGAAAGGGAAACAAATACTCGAATAAAGGTAAAATGATGTACATGTTCCTAGCCGTGTGGTTCCCGGCAGAGTAGAATAGGACCACTCCAAGTCATCTCGTGGATGTCGTAAAAGGCGACTAAGGAAACACAAGCTAAACAAAGCTTATTAACATCAAAGAGACCTCTCCAACCCGTCTGGCCAGCGTGGAGAGTGTAGGCCAAATCCTCTGACTATTTAGGCTAGTATATGGCTCTGGTAGTACAGAGAGGGTCGTGCTCCTGCAGTGGAGACTGGAAAGACCTGATGATGATGATAACATGTTCCTACTGCATACATACAGGGAATTAGCGACAAGTTTTGTCTACATACTCTCTAGACTTTAGCATTTTCAATGATTAAAAAACTGGCCAATTTTTCAATGCTTTGTGCGTGACAGCTTTGTGTTGGCCTCGGGTGTTTGCACATGCGTCATGTTGACCTATGCCATTAAATCGGTAGCTATGAGGTGCATCATAGTCTATGAGATACATTTTTTTGATACTTTTAGGCTTGTTTGTTGTTTTTCGTGTGTGTAAGTGGCCAACACTGGTATCAGATTTTTCAAGCTGCCTTAAGGCATCTACGTAGCTTAACGACTATCATCAATCACTACACTAGGCCATCGGGCTCCTCAACTTTTAGGCTAATAGCGTTTATTATCTAGACTTTATAAAAAACTTAACCAAATCATATTACAAACTGTGTTACTATCGTGTTACAATAGCAAAACCAATAATAATGTCACCAGCTGCCGATCTGACGCCTACCCTCTTTGAATAGCCCCAGAATCGCAAAAAAAACTGTGAAAATGATTTTAAGTATTTGTTCGATTCTCAAAGTGAATCCAAGGCCTCTCGTTTAGCAAAGAAGACTGTTAGTGTTAACCACTGGACTACGGAGGCCGGCAAATATCATACAACAAATTTAAAGATATCTTTTAGTATCTACTAACATACAAATATGCACCTAATTTAGAAGAGCGGTGAAACCTCATACAAGCATTAAAAGATTACACCATAACCAAGATGTACGCAATGTAAAAATCTGTGAAGTTTTAATAAATATTTTTAATTTTTCATTATTTTTTTAAGAGAATTTCGTACGTTCATTATGTTCAAACCTGCACCACAAAAACAATAAAACCGACATCAAAACGATACGCCCTAAAATATGTCGTAAGGTCAAGTGTCGCACTTGACAAAAACCAATCATTCTGCAGGAAATGGCAACAAAGAGATATGACAACTCTTCACTCACGGCAAATATTCAAATCTTTATTTCGTTATGTTTGTATTAAAAAAGAAAAGTCATATAAATGAATACATTGCAATAATTCGTATAAATATATCGCATTCTATACAGCGTATAAATCAACCCTCGACATACCCTTCAAGGGGTAGGGATAGTTAAAAAAATTCAAGGCAAGTTGAGCCAACCCCACAGTAAGTTGTAAAATTGTGTCGTAGGATAACTCAGCGATACCATATTTTATAATATACTAGCAGCCCGTTCCCGCCCTCGCCCTCATGAATCACTCTATCTGTTGGTGAAAACCACATGAAAATCTGTGCAGTGGTTTTGAGTTTATCGCAAACAGAAGTCGCAAGCTGGCGTGGCTACTAGAGGTCATCATCTAAACCTCCTTCATGAACCACTTTATCTATTGATAAAAATCGTATGATCAGTATTTTTTAATTTATCGCGAACAGACAGATGAGGCAAGAGTTAGTTCTATAAATGAAGTGATAAATAACCTTAAATTGCATGTGTTCCAGCGAATATCAGTTTCAATTTAAATATGAATTAGCTGTTAGGCCTAATTATATCGGGAGTGGGAGTGTAATTACGAGTTATAAAATGAAAATTATGTATATTTATGTGATGAAATGATTTTAATCTAATCAACTTTCTCATTTCCAATGAAGAAATAAAACCATTACTATCTGATTCCCGTTTCCCTCAATGTTTTTTATAATCTTGCTAAATATGTTATCACCAGATGATAATTCAGCTACGAGTACATTGGCTACAAGTACAGATTTGCGATGAGGACGATTTGCCAAAAGGCATCTTACATGTCTGAAAGGTACTATAATAGATAAAAAATAGCTTCTTTTATCAAGTTAGACAGCAACGGTAGACGACGTCTCGCTCTGTCTTGTCGCAGCCACACGTCGTTTGTGGTCGAGCGACATGTATTCTGGTACACGCGTGGAGTAAGAGCGGCCGCATATTATCAGAAATTTCTGTTAGAAAAATTCTGACGCTCGCCGGAAGGCACTCGCTGCATACATTTTGTATTAGCTCCCGCACACTGTTAGAAAAATTCTAACGGGTCGTCTGTTTCTGATGCCCGCCGGATGGCACCTCAGCCGGACGTCAGAATTTTTTCTGTTAGAAATGGCGGAAGGCGTGTTTTCCATCCATTTTGTACTAGGCCCCGCACACTATCAGAAATTCGCGTCAGTTTACCGTCCGCCGCCGTACGCTGCACACGTGTTTGTTGTATTTTAGGAACCTACGTTTTTGACGAAAATGAGCTTAATTCAAGATTTAATTGCCGATGTGGAAAAATATCAATGTTTGTGGAACGCGATGATGAAAATTACCAGAATAAAATATACAGAGACTTAGCTAGGGAGCGAATATGCCAAATATTAATTAAGAATTGAAATCCATATTTCAATATCAAGGTTTTTAGGGTTCCATGTCCAAAGCGTAAAAACGGGACCCTATTCACGAGATTTCGATGTCCGTGTGTCACCAGGATGTATCTCATAAGCCGTGATTACTATACAGTTAAAATTTTCATAGATGATGTACTTATTTGCTTTTGCCGCTATAACAATAAACACTAGAATCAGAATAAAATAGGTAATAATTAAGGGGTGCTCCCATACAACAAACGTGATCTTTTAGCCATCTTTTGCTCGTTATTTATAACGGCAACAGGTAGACGCTTCAGATATTCACAAAATATTTATTTGTATATTCATCGCTTTAAAAATAAATAATAATATCAAAATTAAATATATATTAAGGGCTGTCGTACTAAGAACATGATTTTTGTTGCAGTTTTTGCCCGATTGTCTAATGTTGTATAGATAATGGTACAGGACCCTCCATGTGCAAGTCCGACTAGCACTTGGTCGATTTGTTTTATTAAAATAAAAAAAGCTCTAAGAGCAATAACATACGTATCTTCATTCATATAGGTAGATGTGTGTAAGCATACAGATGAAACACGACTGGGCTCAAAAGCTGCCGGATCAAAATTTCTGATAGTATGCGGGGTGCTTCCTGCGAGCGTCAGAATTTTTCTGTTTGAAATTTCTGATAATATGCGGCCGCGCTAAGTGGTAGAGTACACTAGCCTACTACTCTGACAATTCGGCTAACTTTACACGTTGGGCGTTAAATCCGTTACAGTCCGAATTAAACTTTATGACGACTCGAATATTAGCTGCGAGCCGCGCAGTACACGCCCCGCGCACCCCGCTGGACCTAATATTATGTACTGCGCATCAACTTGCGCGATGTTCTGAGCCGCTATAAAGTTGGATTCGGACTGTAGTAGAGTTTCAACATCGCTGCTGTCATCAGCACTCAAACTCTACCTACTTAGCGTATTCTTGGACAGAATAACCAAAAATTGGTAATGTGCTTGGTAGAGTGGAGGAAGGCAAGTGGTAGTGTACATAACTTGCCCACGTTGCTAATAATCTACTTTACCAATTTCTAGTACTCTACTGATGCTGTTTACACCGGTATAGTCAGTAGCATAGTAAATACTCTACCGTCTACAGTACCGGTTGCTCTACGCACCGGAGGCTTGAAAGTTATTTCATAGAAATACATAAGAACCAGTCTTTTTAGCCGCAAAGTGAACTCCGGGCTCCGAAGTATTCCAGCTGAGGATGCAACCGGGAACGCGCTCAGATGAGAGCCAGAGAGAGAGACATGAGAATCAGTTTTCATCGCAGCGACACATCGTATGCTGTTGCTGTGTCTACTATTAACTTGTAGAAAGACGCAATTTTTTTAGTCTGTTCTGGTACTTTTCAGTTATGTAAGATGGCTTTTGGTTAATCGTCCTCATCGCAAATATAAAACATATAAAACGTAAACATTCTAATTCCCATTGAATTAACACCATATCAAATTAAAACTTTCACAAGTCATGCTATTCGGTTTCATAAATCATCAACTAGACAAACCACTCAGCCAATAAAAGTCCCAACACGAATTGAAATTTCCGCCGCGATTACACTGTCCGAGTTAATGACGACGTCGAAAGTTCCTCATTTTTATTTATTACAAGTGTAATTCCCTATTGAAAAGGATTTTCAGCGGGAGAGGGCGCAGGGGGTGGCGCGGGGGGGAGCAGCGTCGCGCCGCCCGCTCCGGCAGTGCACGCCGTCCGGTTGCCGCGTACGGGCGTTTGTACCAACCCTACACGACTATACATTTTGTGTGTGCTCATACGTATGTGTTACCTATATGATGATGTGAAAATTGCCATGTGCAGTGATTCTGTGGTCGTGTCCTGTGTCGCCGGCTTACGTAACAGGAAACATGTAAGGGTTCAGCTATTTGTTATGTCAGCCTGAAATTCAGGTTACTGCTACGTTTTTCAGTCTATCCTGTATCTTTTTCAGAATGACAAATCTGCAAACGAATAAATATGTGTATTATTAGCTGATGATTAGAATGGTACCTATACGTTGAAAAAGAAACTTCATCAATTTGAGGTTTTCGCAAACAATTTATGGGAAAATGTTTTTCTATCGTGTGTTTTCAAGGAAATAGGTCCCTACGAACCCGAGTTGATTTAGCACTCAAGTTTCTCCATACAAGTTTATTTTCGCGGATGATTTATAGTCCTTTTTGCGTGCAAAAGCAAATATTTTTAGTTATCAGCCATTGAATTGGGTTTTATTAGGTTTGCGCGAGGAATTAGCGGGGCTGGCACGGCCCGGCACCGAATCCACTGCCCTACAGATGCGTGCCTTATCGTCCTTGCCACGTTTACTTCTTAAAGAGTAGTGTTATTAGTTTCAAGTGTTTGTGGTTCTTCATAAAGAGTGGATAACTTGAGCTTTCTTTCCGGTAATTATCGGCACGAACCATTTATTTCTTTCTTTAATCGTTCAATTGATTTTAGTTTGGTTAAACATAGGTGTTGCAATCGCTGTGCATCTTTTACTGTTGTTGCAGATATACAGTAGCCTCGTACATTGAGTGAATTGTTATTTACACGAAAGTTTACAATAGGCTATTTTTAGCGAAATCTAGGAACTTCGTTTCTAACTTAAAGTAACCGAAATCTGACTATTTGAGGTAGCCAGGATGTGCATACACAGACATCAGTTCAAATTATATTTCTGTATAGGCTGAAATGTGTTTAAGATCAGATTTATAGGGTAGCCGCATATTAACATATGCTATAAATATAAGAAGACACACCTTTTTAAAAATCGTTCAATTATCCATTCAGGGTTGGTTGGTAGGTATAAACAAGTACATTATAAACGAGGTAAAAAATGAAACTATGTCATTTCTTTAAAAAAATAGTAATATCTAAATGTGAGATAAAGGTAAAACGTGTTTTGGCTCAATATAATATTTTCTACTAAAAACATACCTATGACAACCAACAATAAAAGAACTTCATGTATCTACTTGCCTATGTGAAAGTTTAGGTAGGTATCAATATACATCCTTTGTTTATAAAAAATGAGAGTGATTTTAAATGCAATGTAAATAAATTATTTCTCACAGGGACCTACTAATACTTATATGAAATTTGTAAAACGATAAAATATGATCCTTCGACTGTCAGAACACGTTACTTAATATTCGTACATTAAGAAGCCTCTTTATATTCTGACCAACATCTTTTTCATTTTCATAAAAGCTCAAGGTATTTCCTGAAAACGAAATAAGTAATGATCTGTGGGCATATTCCGTGACGAATTCTGATATTTATTGACTACGTACGTATATGAAGAATTTTAGTTCAGTCTAAATTCAATAATGGCGTATTCTAAAACACTTTCTATATCCACACGTTTTAATCTTCTGTACTGCAGTGGATCGGCAAAATCCTATTCGAGCAACAAGATTCTTTGTTTACTTACTTCTTATAAGATATACCTTCTTCTTAAGGTGCACATGACCAAGGTAGGAGATTAAACGCTTCTTTGCCGTGAGCATAAGTTTGCGCTTCTGGCCAATCCATTGCAGAACGCGGACTTTTTTAATTTTCTGTGTCCAGCGAATGGAAAGGACGCGTCTGTACGTCCATATCTTCTTTAAAGGTCCAAGCCTCAAATCCATACATTACGGTGGGATAAATGTACATAACAATAAAATAGACGAGTCAAACTGTACATGACAAGTTCTGACATTTTATATCAACACATTTGTAGTCAAATACGCAAGTAAAGAATATTGGTTGATTGATTGATAGAGTACGTAGTGCGATGTTGATAAAATATCCTTTGTAGGTATTGCTGAGTTAACGCTCATAACACAAGTATATACTACAGCACAGAGTTCCATAGAAGTATCTCCTATTTTTTATTTAGAAAATTACAATGGAAAGTTGTATTATTAAATACTTGCATGAAATCGACTTTGACTTACATTCGTCTCCAAACTTTAATAGTAAGGCGATAAGATCAAACTATTTGACAATAGAGATTGTGAGTAGAAACTTTCGCTCTTTGAGTTTTCATTGTCTGAAGCAGTATTGCCAAATACATTAAAGTTCCAAATTGGTGGCTTTTGCACTCATTGTGTTGTTTTAATGGAGAGTCATGTCTCCTTTTGTATTTTTACCCAACTTCCCCGAAAGACGGTTATATTTTTCAAGTAAATGTATATTTATTTGGGCCTCCTTAGAACGTTGTTTTAGATTCAGAGGCGTCGTTATATATCGAGACAATCCGTTTAGATTTTTCTCTAAATTGATTAATGGTGGCAGTGATGTCAGACTACTTACCCCGCTTGTTTTGGTTAGCGCAGTTTATTTGGCTTGTCTTTGTTTGACTGAGGGAACGGTATAAAGTATTTGGGATGCTACTTACTGGGATGGATAGGGGATGAGAAATAGCTGCTCGGGAGGCCGGGCGAGACTCAATTATTGTTCAAAAGCTACAGCCCTTTACCTATTTATTATTTAAGTCCTGTCAGAATGTAATCATATTATAAATTTCTCATCATATTTGTATGTCTGTGTTAGTAGACAGTTAATTGTAATTTGGGATTACGCGTAATAACGTTAATAGAATATAGTATAATTTGTTATTAACTCTTGAATTCTGCATTATGACGTGTTCGCAAAACATTCTTCAACTACATATGCGAGTAATATTACATCAAGAATTTAATCAAAGATTAATAAACACGATATTAACCTAGATAGTTCATTAAATACTAATACAGTTTAAACATTATACCCTTTTTTAAATTGTGCTTTAAAGTTTAAATCAATAAATACCAGGTGGTCGGACGACCTGACCAAGGTCGCAGAAAGACGCTGGATGAAGGCTACTTCCAACAGGTTTTATTGTAAATCTTTGGGCGAGGCCTATGTCCAGCAGTTGAATTAATGCGGGTGAAATGATGATGAAATAAGTTAGCTGCTATACGAGGAGAAAAGGGATCAAACATCAGTGTGGGCATGTCCGTGATTCATGACCAATCTAAAAAGTATTAGTAAGCAGGCAGGCAGCTGGCGGTAAAAATTATGCCAAATCTTACAGCATATTTGTTTTTAGTATTTTTTGTTATAGTGGCTATAGTAATAATTCATTTATGAAAATGTTAACTGTCTAGCTATATCACGGTTCAAGAGATACAGCCTGGTGATAGACAGATGGACGGACAGACAGCGGAGTCTCATAAATAGGGTCACGTTACCCTTTGGGTATGGGATCTGAAAAAATAAAACCAGTTTATGATTTTTTTTTTAAGTTTCGTCTGTACTGATGACTTTTCAGTGTAAGACTGTTTGACTGTTCTAATTCGTCCTTAATAAAAACTTCGCACAAAAAATGTGTAAAACATTTGCTAGTAACCTCAAACTTTTAAACCGTAAATATTTGTTTACACGTTCGTAGCTAGGTCTTCGTAGCTAGTGCTACAGGCTACAGGCGTGCTACGAATTACGCATGGTACGGCGTGGTTGTATGTTTATGTTTCGTGTATGTAAGTATACTCTTATTAAAAATAAGAAATAAGATAATGGGAAAATGATTCGCGTGGGCAGGTTTTGGACCGGCAGTCTTTGCTCTTTGTACGAGTTATCAAAATAGCATTATGAATGTTTAAAAACTAATAAAATATTGTAAGTAGTTACATTTTCAAAGTGCCTAAAAGTACATAGCTTAATGATTGCAATTATTGATCAAAAGCATGAATGAGCTGGGGATAGTTTATGCCACTGGTCCAAAGAAGAGCAAGGTAGTGTTCCTTAATATTCATAAGCGCTAATAATACTTACTGTTATCAAAGAATCTATCTATTATTACATTATGTGCAAAAACTAGGTTTTTGTAGCGCGGTCTGCGTAGCTAGTGCTACGGGTAACATATATGCTACGGGCTACGCAACCGTGTGCTACGAGCTACAGGTTTAGATAAAATTTTCTAGTTACTCAATTAATTGTTGAAATACGAATGAAGATAAAGTATGAACAAAAAAGTATAACTATTTAGTTCGTCCGATATTATAAAATATTACAGTCGTATTTTTTGCTTTGTCGAAAAAATATAAATATACTTCGGTATATCCAACTTTATTTTTTCTATTTTTTGTCCAATATTTTTATTAATTAGAAACATTAAAAAATATATAAAATTTGTTCCAAAACGATAGTAGTTTGTTGATTTTGGACTCGCGCATGAAGGGTTTTGTACCACTATCTATACAATATTAGACAATTGAGCAAAAACGGCAACAATATCATGCTTTTTGTATGGGATTACCACACACATACACCCTTAAATATTTATTTTATTATTATTTAATTATTTATTTCTAAAGTTTTTTAAAGATGATATAAAAAAGATACAACATTTTCATACAAATTGCCCGGCTGACTGAATACTTGCGTGGGAATGTTAATTTTTTTTATATCCATCCTTGAGACTAAGCCTGGATATTAAAAAAAATACTTAAGAAAAGTTGTTAATGTTGCCAGGTTGAGTTGCCCCTTTAAAGTACAAATAGGGTTTAACATATAACTTAAAAGTAAGGGTACTTCGTGGTATCCGACACGTTTAATTTAGAGTTAAGCTTAGTCCGTAATAATCCTTGGAAGCCGGACGAGGTCGCCCCCGGCGGCGTCTCGGGCTTGTAAGCTGAGACCTATACCTACCTTCTAGTTATACCGTTATATGTTGAGACCTATACCAACAATACCTAAACTGACCTCTGCGTGTTGAGATGTTGTTTAAGATACTATAGATTGTGGAACAGTCTTCCAGTTTTTGAATGAAAATATAGATAAAGTCTTTCAATGTTTTGGCGATTGTTACACATCAAAAAATTAGTGTTGTACCCGTGGTCCCACCGATTTTTCCTAATTTTGGGAACACGGGATATTACCATGTACTCATGGTCCCACTGCATATACTGGTGGGACCACGGAATATCATCAGGTGTCTGTGGTACCACTTAGAAAAAAAATCATAAATCATTATCGTTTCGTGTAGGTGACACGGTCAGTCGACCATGCACACCCTGGTGTCAGAGTTCTTCGGAACCGCCTCTCGGCGTCGGACAAACAGCTTAACGAGCCTTCCGAAGCACGGAATCCTCTTTCTTATCAGACAATCAGGCGATTCATGCCTGCAATGTCCTAACCAAACTGAAAACAACTTAACAAAATCCATAAATTATATAAAATAATGAAAATCTACGATACGTCCAAATCTAGGGTCCGTAGTTGACGATTTATTTTATTGTTTTATATAAATCAGCCCACAAAAGCGACCTGTAGGGGAGGAAAAACAGGCGGATATACCAACAAACTGAGATACTTCGCTCGCACTTTACGCTCGCTCGGTCAGTTACGAACGATTTTTATTCCTAAACACTCTCTAAGAAATTCTAATGAGACACTGATGTGTTTTTATTTAATTAGGTATTCCTATGGCCACGTTCCGATTCAATCGTCGGACAAGATCTATTTAACAAATGTTAATAAATATAAACGGACAAATCACACAGATTGAGCTAGCTTCAAAGTAAGTTTGAGACTTGTATTATGGGAAACTTACTCAACGATACTATATTTTAGTACAGATACATATATAAATAAACATACAAAACCTAGGAAAAGACAAAGAGACAAAAAGCAAACCTCTGAAAAAGATCTTTTTTCATCTTGACCTGACCGGGGATAAAACCCGGGACCATCCGTGTCACAGGCCGGCGTGTTGACCGCTGCGCCAAGCAGCTCGTTAAATTATATACTCTTAGTATCAACCACTGTATGGTCAAGCTTAATAGAAGTCAAAAGTAATCAGGCGTCTTTAGCATTAATCAGCCTATACTTTGTCCACATATACATATAAGTATTTATATATTACTAGCTGCTCACCCTGGCTGCGCCCGTGCTTGAATTATACTTAAAAACCTTCTTCATAGATCATCATCATCATCATAACCCTATACTTGTCCACTGCTGGACTTCATAGATCACTCTAATCTATTGGTGCGTATATAAGCGTATGAAAATCCGTGCAGTGGTTTTTAAGATATCGCAAACAGACAGACACACTTTGTTCTATAATATGTAGTATGTGAGCTGTCCTTGGATTAGCTTTGCATAGTGCGTTCTAAAATGCAAAGCGCCTCAGCAGACCTCGACAAACGAATTGTGTCAACCCTTACATTGCCAGCGCAAACACAGCCACGTTCGGCACAGTAACATAAAATAGAAAAATAACAGAACAGACTCGTTTGCAACTAATGCATCCGGTGACAACTATCTTGAAAATGCCCTATCACCCCGTGCCAATAAAAATAAGTTAAAATACCACGTCTGTACTTTATACATGCTGAATAGTCTACAAAAATTAGAAACTTAAAAATACTGCTTACTTACTGAACAATTTTTGACGGCAGCTTTTATTTAAATATTTATTGGTCTAGCACTTAAACAAAACATTAAATTGTCGCAGCCCAGAAATTAGCCACCTCAATCGCGTTGTCGGTGGCATCCATTAGGTCCACTTACTTAAAGATCCGTCAGGTCTTTTTTTTTTTAGCACGACCCTCTCTGTACTACCACAGCAATATATTAGCCAGAGTAGCCAGAAGATTTGGCCTACACTCTCCACGCTGGCCAGACGGGTTGGAAAGGTCTTTTTGATGTTTGTCCTTAGTCACCTTTTACGACATCCACGGGAAGACTTGGAGTGGTCGTATTCTACTCTGCCGGGAACCACACGGCTCACTTACTTAAAGATGATGATGATATATTTTTGAGCTAAATATTAGGAATCAACTATTTATTTATAGAATTAACTCCAAAACGAAAATAAATAAAAATAAAAAACGCTTGTTGCAAGCAATTACCAAAAGTTACCCTTTTTATATGATACATGTAACATGAAATAGACAGTCCCACGGTAGATGCTGATGTCTTCTCTATCCTCATTATTATGTGGCAGTCTTTAGTGTAAAGGTAGCCTGTAAAATCTACTCCACTTAATTACGAATGAAACTTTAAGACGTGGATTAGAATTACATTAAAGAGACAGTCGCACGGTAGAAGCTTCTCTATTTTATTTTGTGGCATGGTCTCTAGCTGAAGCTGGTCGGTAAAATTCACTCCACTGATTTACGAATCGACCCTTAAGATGCGAAATAGAATTACATGAAAGACACAGTTGCACAGTAGATGCTGATGTTCTATCCTCACTATTTTGTTGCATGGTCTTCAGCGTGTAGTTGGCCAGTACCATTCACGCAACTAATTACAAATGAAACCTTAAGTCGCGGAATAGAATTACATGAAAGAGACATTCGCACGGTAGATGCTGATCACTTTTCTATCCTCACTATTTTGTTATATAGTCTCTAGCGTGAAATTGGCAGTTAAAATTCATTCTACATAATTACAAATAGCTTAAAACGCGGAATAGGATTACATGAAATAAATAGTCCTACGGTAGATGTTGATATCTTCTCTATTCTCACTATTTTGAGGCATGGTCTCTAGCGTGATGTTGGCTGGTATAATCCACTTCACTTAATTATGAATGGAACTTTAAGGCGTGGAATAGAATTTTATAAAAGAGACAGTGGCACGGTAGATGCCGATGTCTTTTCTATCCTTACTATTTTTGGCATAACGTCTAGTTAGCTACCTGAAGTTAGCTGGTAAAATCTACTCCACTTAATTACGAATCGACCCTTGAGACGCTGAATAGAATTACATGAAAGAGACAGTCGCAAGGTAGATGATCATTTCTCTATCCTCCCTATTTTGTGAGTCCCTGGCGTGACGTTGGCCGGTACAATTCACTCCACTCAATTATGAATGAGCTGTGAGACGGAGAATGGAATTACACGAAAGAGACAGTCGCACGGATGCTTCGGTAATAATACAGTGATGTTACACTGTATCAATTCTCAATTACTACGGGGAAGACAGGACTGAATAAAGATCATAGCATTCACATAACTTTCAAAAGCAAATCAGCTTACATTTCTGAAAAAAAATCTCGTGAACTTCTTTAGATAAGAGGTGATGATGATACTTTTTGATACCTCTCTCTCTACCTCTCTTTTGATACGTATGCAAATTTTCATAATTAAATCGATTTAAAAGTTAATGCATAACAAACAAAGAAAAATAAATTGTTAGATATCCGATTAATATGATACAAAATTCTACGAAAACAATGAACATTCTCGCAAAAGGAGTTGTAAGGAGTACCCGAAACCGAGCATGCATGTAAAGAGTAATGAATGTGGATGAAGCAAAAGAGGTTTGTAAGGATCGTAGCAAGTGGAAATCCATAGTCTCTGCCTATGGGAGAGAGGCGTGATAATATGTATGTAAAAGTTAATGCACAACAAACAAAGAAAAATAAATTGTTAGATAGGGGCATCCGCCCATTAATATGATACGAAATTCTACGAAAACAATGAAGATAATTGTTTAACTTTTTAATTAATAATCCTGTTCGCAAATTAAACGAACGTTTGCACGAAAAACATATAATAACGCCTCAAATTCTATTAAAAAGTCTCATTAATTACAAAAAAGTACAATGAGCCAACATTAAGCTGAACAGTTTAATTTAGCTGCTTTTGTTACTCCCGAGAGTGAGGGATAAAAATAATTAAGAACATTTTGTTTTGGGTACGGATGTCAACGGAATATTGGCGGCACTTCACAACCTATGTTGAGTTGAATAAAACCAACCAAGTGCTAGATTGGAATCGTAACCAAAGGGTTCCGTACTACAACTAAGCAATATTAAATAACACCTACCAAAAACAACGTTTCTTGAACGTCCACCACTACTATCTGGGTATCACGTCCATTTTATTTACGCGCAACACGGAGGCTAGAGCTTCTACTACGTTATATTATTATACCTATCTCTCCATTGATGATAAATAATATATTTCAGAACCTAATAGAACTTAAAGATCTTCTAGTTTACTAGTTTATCCAAAACAATTAATAAGTATTTAAAATAAAATATTAATAAGGGGGAAGCCTTTGCCTAGCAGTAGGACAATATAGGCTAATAAAAATAATAACTATGAAAACGACTTCCTAGACGAAAAAAAAAGTTGCCTGTGTTTGAGACAAGAAATTCTATCGATACCTCACAAAATTCTTATTTGCTTAGGCATAAATAAAAAAAATATCCTCATATCTATACATACATGAATTCTGAAAATATAACTCTCCTTTTTTTGAAGCTGTGTATAAATAATCAAAATTATAAATTCTTTGTTCTGTCTTATTAACTCAAAATAAAAGGCTGAATGCTTTTTTTTTTAAATTAAAACATTTTCCCGCCATTGAGTACGTCTCGTCGTATGTTTTGTGAATGTTAGTTCACTCAGCCTGCGTACTTAATTAATATTTCTTGAACTCCAAAACAGAATTCTATATTAATTTATTTAAGTCACATTTTCCTTTGAAGTGTCACTTCGAAACCCGGAACGTTTTCCGATATTCAAATGAAAAAGAACTTTGGACCTTTCTTAGAAAGTTACATGTTGCATGTAAGTGACGAACAGATGGCGTTTTGGAGTGCGCACTCGACTTTGAACTTTATCTTACTAGATATGAAGCTAATTTTTGAATGCTTTTGATATGTTAGGCTGATTTTAGGTATTCGGAGCTTGCGAAATTACTTGTTCGGGATAAAGGAGTTGTGTTGGAGTTGTCAGCAATATATCAGAGTTTTGTATTTTTGAGGCATTGCGTGTAAACCTGGTTTATTTGACTTTATTTATCCCGGCTTGTGTTCGGCTTTGCTAGCCGCGGTTCCCGGCAGAGTAGAATGGGACCACTTCAAGTCTTCCCGTGGATGTCGTAGAAGGCAGCTTACGAAACACAAGCTAAACAAAGCTTATAAACATCAAAGAGACCTCTCAACCCGTCTAGCCAGCGTGAAGAGTGTAGGCCAAATCCTCTGACTGCTCTGGCTAATATATGGCTCTGGTAGTACAGAGAGGGTCGTGCTCCTGCAGTGGACACTTGAAGTACCTGATGATGATGATGATCTCGGCTTGTGTAGATGACTGAGATAAAGTGTATAAATATTTAGGAAGAGTACCATTTTCCGGGATAAAAGGTATCCTATAGCAATCTAACTAAATACATGCATTCCCACACTCAATTTCAGGTTGTAGGGTGCCTGAAAAAATAGTTGTTCAAAGATGTAATTCTATTGATATTTGCTTATGTAATATTTGGAGTGTACACAAAATTTCACTTGAAATGTAAATTGAAAATTATCCTGTGAATTTATTTTGAACATTGAATATCTTGTAGTTTATATAACACAATTGCGTAAAGATATTCTAGAATTTTTAGAAATGTTTCCAGAATTTCTAGAATATGGTTACGGATTGCGTAAAATTTATTTTGTTTTTATAATCAGTATTCTTGTAGAAAAATAAACTACCATTGCTCCTCCAAAGAATATAGCCTATGTTACTTGGGATAACGAATAACAAGGAATTCTAACGATACCTCCACATCTGTCCAGGTGTTAAGACGTTAGGGTGGAATAAAGAAAAATGTAATGGACAAAAAGAGCTAAGAAATAACGTCTATAGGCGATGCGGTTAGCAAACCATAATTATTTTGATTCCATTTTCCACTTACAAGCCCGGCATATAAATTTGGCCATAAAATTCAATTCCCTTGGAATCTGTCTACCCCGTAAGGATATAAAGACGTGATCAATGTGTATAATGTGTATATTTCTTATGTGAACTTATATTAACTTATATTTAAAAAAAACTTTAAAAACATTACATTTGTTAAAAATCATTTGCTTTGCTAGTTAGATATTCGTAGGCTCGTAGCCCCTCGTAGCGCGGTCTGCGTAGCTAGTTCTACGAGCTACGCCATATAATAAAAGTCGCTGATTTTCTCACTTTAGCATTAGGTACGTGTTTACACGTTTGCCCAAAAAAGTAATCTTATGTATTCATAGTGAATGTATGTATTTATTTCTTTGTCCTCCATTGCTATGTTTTAAAGCACAGGGTCCTTTGTTATGATATCATTTATACTTAACTTTCGTTAAATCATATCACAATATGATTTAACGAAAGTTGGCCTGAAGAAAGGCTAGCTGCCTTTTGGGTACTCTAGTTTATATAATATGTGCATATATGTATGTGTATGTGAGTATGTGATGTATATATGACGAGCTCCGTGGCGCAGCGGTCAACACGCCTGCCTGCGATACGGATGGTCCTGGGTTAGGTCCCCGGTCACGTCAAGATGGAAAATAATCTTTGTAAATTGACCTGGATGTTTACATATATCATCATCATCATCATCATCAGGTCTTCCCAGTCTCCACTGCAGGAGCACGACCCTCTCTGTACTACCAGAGCCATAATACTAGCCTGAGTAGCCAGAGGATTTGCCCTACACTCTCCACGCTGGCCAGACGGGTTGGAGAGGTCTATTTGATGTTAATAAGCTTTGTTTAGCTTGTATTTCCTCAGTCGCCTTTTACGACATCCACGGGATGACTTGGAGTGGTCCTATTCTACTCTGCCGGGAACCACACGGCTAAATTTATCATATGGTGTTAGAATAATAACTGAAAGATCAAAAAGTTAATTTATCGTCCTTAACTGCGGTATATTAGAGACTGAAGTTTGCTTTACGGGCTTTTTTTATTTGTTTTCAGCATCCCTGGCCATCAATTGGATTACTTAGTTTAATTTTTCTTTGTTAATACATTCACAGAAGATATTTTCAATACTTCTATTATGTTTATTAAACTTTCTTTCTTACTTTCTTACTTATTTTAATTCTAAATATTATTAGAAACTTACGGCATTCGTGGTTGTCCATTGGATTATAACTTTGTATTACATGCCGTTAAAAATATAACTGATAGATCAGAAACTTAAAGAAGGTAGGTCAAGGTCACCGTGCCCTTGAAAGTTGTAAGAAAAAACATGCCTCCATTGAGGACAAATCCTCAAAATTCACGCCGGCCCGCGTTGTCAGCTTGGCAGCGGTGCGCGATGCGGGCGCGATAAATCTCGCGCGGACACTTTTTCTGCGCCCGCTTCCACTTCCCAGCGCCAGGGGGCCCGGTCGGGGCGTTGACAGCGTGGCCTGAAAATAATTGCCTTATGTTGTTCAATTTCTATTTATATCTATTATCTCGTTTTTTGGCAAACTTTATATATGAAACAAAAACTGCCTTATCGCGTTATTACCTTTATCTTGCAAAATAATTTGATGATTAATGCTGTGAACTTTGTAGGCCGCCACAAATGCAACCCAAACATTGCACCGCCGCTTACCAATTTTTCTTAAAAAAAAAAACAGTTAATTGGTGCTTCATTTACTTTATCTTTGTTTAAAACAGGCATTTCTGCAAAAATATTAATAAGTAAAACTTTATACTGAAACTTTTTAAGTGATTTTTCGGTACTAATTTTTGCCATTCAAGTTCCTTATTTATCGTTCTTGTATGATTTACAATTCATTTCAACTGTACTACCTTAAAGAAATCTGTTATATCGCCGGAATGATGGTAAGCCTCAGATGTTACATCATTTAGAAATTTTATAGACTCTACTTTAGTATTTAATAATAGATTTTTCTTAAAAATCCAAGGACCGTACGTAACGTCTAGTTGAGTAACATAGTAAATATTAAAATATAATTTTGTACCAACTTTACATTCACATCACGTTTAAAATCTCCAGAAACAGCAGAAGATAACTAATTCACACCATGTTTTCAGGCCACGATGTCTATAACCAGGCCAATGGTCGGAGCAGCTTGTTTGTCGCCTCACGTATTCGATTTAACTTTCTGTAAAGCATCTGTAGCGACCTCTTTCTTGATAATCTCCAAAAAATATTGGATTGCAGTCTTACTTTTCTACGTAAAACATGCAGATTAAAATAGACAAAAGAATCATACTAACCTAGGCATATAATTATAATCATAGCTCAAGTAATGGTAACGATTTTTAAAAAAATTAAATAAAATATTTTAAAAACATATTAAACTAATTCCGTAAACAGAACAAAACATTCACAACACGTCCAACATCTTCAATCACCACTCACAATAACCAATTCAGTCCTAGTTTTCAGGCCACGGTGTCAACAACCAGGCAAGGGGACGGCCCGCTTGTTTGTCGCCTCACGTTTTTGATTTAACTTTTTGCGAAGAATCCGCGGCCGACACATTGCTCGATAATCTCCAAAAATAAATCCTCGCGAATTTATTTTGCTTTCCACGTCCCTAACGAGTTGAGGCGAAAGTGCTTTTTCCAATTTGTTTTACTGCGACGAAGAAATATAAATCGTTATGTACAAAAACGGGTCATGAGAACATTTTCGAGGCGAGTGCGGAAACCTTCGCCGCGCGTCCCGCACTTGCCTTGAAAATGGGCTTCTGTCGAGTCCGAAACTAGTAACAGTCGGTAATCCTGACAAAATAGCACGTGAGTGATGTTGTTATACATAATGTCTTTATCTCACGTTTAGTTTAAACCCATCACTGATTCCCCCTTCCGATTTTACGCCCACTACCACGCTACACGTGGCCTTTTGGTTTCATGACCTTGGGCTCTGTCTATCACGCAAAGGATAAAGACTTGATAAAATATATTTAAACGCATCTATTTCGAACGTCGAACTAGGTAACAAGTCTTTAGTTCTCTCCTGTAAAATAATAGCTTTCACAACTATCATATACAAGAATAACCAAAAATATGGAATTTGCTTACATTTTATACCGATCGGTAATCTTTGAAATAAACAAAATGAGATATCAATAATGAATCCTTAGAATCTGTTAATTAGCGTTCGAAGGCTAGCCTTTCATCGACTCAGCGTGCGGCCCTGTCCGGCCCGCATGAATGGAGGAAATAACTCGAGTGAATAATCGCGATTCCATAGAGTAGATTAAAAAATATCCACCGTACGCTCCAGTAGGGTTGTCGACGCAACTTGGAAAATTCGTATTGGTATTTTCAAAGAGCATAATTATGATCACTACGTGATATTTTTATTAATAACTAGCCCTTTCATCCGCGGTTCCGCTTGCATTAGTGAATCCCTCAGGAACAGTACTTTTCTCCGGGATAAAAGGTAGCCCATGTCCTTCTCCATACTCTAGATAACGTGTATCTTCTATCTTGCTCCACGTGTCCCTCCTCGTGTACTTTGGACGACGACGACGAATGATGCAATACAAATAGCCAAATTTTGGGAACAGAAAATATAGTTTCTATATTGGTTTGCCACCGATACGAAAAGAAGAAGAAGAAGATAACGTGTATGCAAGATTTCATAATCAGTTCAGAACATACGGTGTAAAATCGTAACAAACAAACATACTTACTTTCGCATTTATATATTTTATTTAGTTGGGATTGGGATTGGTTGATTCAGTTGATTATCTTTCTTTAATTTCAAAATATAGTAAAGGGTTGTAAAGTAACACGTATTGCTACAGTTTCTAGAAAGATTAAAGAAATATTTAGAGTAATAATTTAATAATTAAAGATTATAATAAAAGTCGTTTCAGCAGCTCATGAAAAAGTAAGCTAAAAGCGAAAGCCAATTTCTGTTTACAGGTAATATGGGTGAAATTAAAAACACACAGTGTCATAGCAGACACCGACTAACAGATACTTAGGGTCAAATCATACATTTCTTTACGGGAATTTTACGCTTTGAATCTCAAAGGAAAATGAGATTTTAGGCATTGAGTTAAAGGTGCGTTTGCCAAATTAACATCGTTTTGCTTCGCTTCGACTCTGCGCTAGTATTAATTTACACTTATTCGTAGTGATCAAACTTATAAAACTCCTCGTTTTGGTTTGAGGGTTAAAAATTAAGGCACGCCGAACAGGTAGACAGTCTGGCAAACTTTTTTTATCACGACAAGGGACGACGAGATTTTTTATCAGTTGTAAACAAGAAAATAATCTTCTAGTTGCTTGCTTGTTTGTGGTACAGTTTTCAGGTGGCTAAATTCATCATTCCATTGTTCAAATTTTATTTTATCAAGGAAAATCAGTACCTAACGCTATATCAGTAGCAGAGTTTTGGTCAACACAAATATAATTTGCCCGAGTCGATACGCTAAGAAGAAGTACCTAACACATTACCTAGTACACTGTGAACCTTGATCGATATTAAAAAAGATGAATATTTGAAAAGAAAGTGAGTGAGAGAGGGTTGTTTGTAAAGTCCGTGAAGAGGCAACCCTGACTCCAACGGTGTTATTTTGCATAAAAACTCAAATAAAATATGGCGGCCGCTTTCATTGAATATTCAGCATCAGAGCTATGTCGGATTAAAATAATATTTTATAGGCGTCAGGAAATTAAATCTTTTATTGTTTTTGTCACCTGGGGCCCGAATGAAACAAATAGAATTTCGACAATTCTCTTGTTTCTCTCAGGTAAGAAGTAATAACGTTATTCATGAAATAGGTTTTGTATTAAGTAAACATTTTTTTTTAGAATTTTACCATATTTTTATTGAAAAGTTAAAGAAATTGGGACATTTCGTAACTGTAATAACCTTAATCAATAATCATATGGCTGCAAAAAAAGCTCTAAGTCTCCTTGGCAAAAATAGTTTTAAGGGTAACTTATTCGTAGTTTTTTAAAGATTATTTAAATTTTGTAACCAACAGAAGGAAGTTTTTAGGGTTCCGTAGTAAACAAGGAACCCTTATAGTTTCGCCATGTCTGTCTGTCTGTCTGTCTGTCTGTCTGTCTGTCTGTCCGTCCGCGGTTTTACGCAGAGACTATAAGTACTAGAAAGCTGTAATTTGGTATGGGTGTGTATATTAATCATGGCAAAAACGTGGTAGAATAAAAACTTGAAAAAAAATTTTTTTTAGCGTAGCTCCCATACAAGTAAAGCAGGGGAGTAATTTTTTTTTCTCTATTTACCCACCGTGTGGGGTATCGTTAAATAGGTCTTTCAAAAATATTGTGAGGTTGAGAACACCATTTTTCGATTTAGGGATCCGTTTCCGAAATATTTGGTTTTAAAGTGCGAATTTTTGTTAGAGGTAAGTGTCCCCCCTCTATCTGCTTAACGGTTATATATAGATACGTGAAAAAAATTACAGCAGTAGTATATATACTGAAATTTAAAGGAAAACTATCAGAGCTCAGTACTAAGTACAAACTAAAAAGTTATAGGCAACCAACTTATAAACTGTAAAATTTCATACTATTTTCATTGTTAGATGTTTTTGGTCGTTAAACTGTAAGGTGCGAGTGTGAATAGTGTGAACTCAATGTTGTCATTCGCAACTACGGAACCCTACACTGCGCGTGGCCCGACACGCACTTGGCCGGTTTTTTATTTTTTGTAGTAAATGTGTTTTCTACTAACTCAAACCTACCCAAAGAGTAACAATGGAATCATGCTATTAAGCCTCCGATGTCCGACTGTCTGTCACAGTGCTGTATTTGATGAATCGTTATACGTTGAGCTTGGAAATTTTCACAGAATCTGAATAACTCTTTGATTATCTATATTAACCTTATAACTATTGCGGTTATTATAACAAATAATGAAAGAATAAAATAATAGATGGGCCATAAGATCCACAGGCCACATTTTGCGTATTAAAGATACAAAATTGATCATAAACCGAATAAGCTAACTCGAAGATTGAAAGTATGTCTCAATTATTTTGTTGCTAACTTGGCAAACTTGGCAACAAACAGGTATATTATCCCAGCTACCTCCAACTAAGTTTCATCAACACTTGAATAATATTTGCTTAATCAATATTTATGCGTGGCCGTGGCCGCCGGGCGGGATAATCCATTTTACATAAATACCTGGAGATAACAGCTCACGGGCAGGTAAACGCTTTGTTTTGAGATTTGATAAAACTCACAAAGGTCGCGGGGAGGTCGAGCGGGTAATTTTGTAAGTTGTTTGCGACTTGTTTTAACGATCGCGTTTTTTTTCAGAGCTTAGGTTTTATGCTTTTGTTTTGACTTGTTTTACAAATTTTTCTTATGTAACAGTTTTGATGATCAAATGAATGTAGGCCAATAGACAGTCGTTCCAACGTAATTTTCTGATGTATATAAAAATATTAGTAAAGTCTATATTTGCACGCCTTAAATCGCTGAATGTTTAGGACTATAAATTAATGTAAACAATATTATAATTCACTCATTCAGTGCAAATAAATTTCATTTAATTTATAAGATGATGTTTGCAGACTATTACATGGATGTACTTATTTAGTGGACATACATATCCAATTTCTCATATACTACTAGGTAAGCTACATTTGCTGGCACATGGTCACCATTAGAGAAAGTTTCTGCCCCATTGACTATCAGTTCTTCCCGCTATGTACCCTACCTGAAGCCACTTCAAAGAGCCATCCGCTGGCTATTTCTTTTATACGACAGCTAATTTTTTTAAACTTAGTCTCTCTCTAACCTAGCGCATTTACATTCTTATTAACCTATTTTACTTAGTCGTAGTGTCCTCCAAGCACATCGAAACCTACAGTCCCGTATCTGGTCATTTATAATCGTTATCAATACACAGCTAATAGGACACGTATCAGTGCACCCAGCCTGTTAGTGATACCCCGCAGCACACTCATCCATCATAGCAACGTAACATGTGACACACTTTTAGTATAGACATGTCAAAGTTCTATAGTCCATTTGTTTAGGTATTAAAAAAATGTAAACAAGTTTTATAAGTCTTTTTATTTAAATATACAATTTTCATCAAAATCTTTACACTTTACCAATTTAATGTAAAATTAAATGTAATTTCATTAAATTCCAGTAAAATGTAAATATATTGATTTAAATTAAATTAAAAACTGTATTTATTAATAAAAAGAAGTATTAAGATTGTTTATTTTTTTAAGTAACTACCTAAATAAATGGTCTTAGTTATATTTAAGAATCAACATTTAACACTTGAAATTCTTTTAAGTAGTTGATTGAAACTTACCGTTGCGAATCTATCGTTCTTAGTCGCATTGTCGTACTTTAAAATCTACACTGTGTCTACAATAATCATCATCAAGTCTTTTTTAATCTCCACTGCAGGAGCATTAGCAGTGAGAGGATTTGGCCCACACTTTCCACGCTGGACAGACGGGTTGGAGAGGCGTCTACATTCCCCTGCCTAGAAATCTATTACCGTGATCACGACACAGATAATTGGAGAAGCAACAGTTTATTGACACCACTCAGCAATCATCCATCAACGTCGAAGAGTGACATATTTTTAGGACATGTTTTTCACTTCGGATTTTATTTGAGATTCATATTTTTTTCAGTATTCAGTTATAAATTGCAGATTGCAAGTAAATGATTAAGTTCATAAAATTCTGCATTTAGACAGTTTTGCTAAAGAAGTTAGCGCATTTTTTTAAAATCCTAAGCCTCTCTTTTCTTTTATCGAGTGCTTTCTCGGTTTTCATGCTGAACAACCTCGTAATTAGTCCTATACTCCTGCTGGGTAGCAGTCCCCTAAAAAAATATTTAAAATCGGTGCTGTAGTTCCTGAGATCATCGCCGTTAAGAGCATATACTAGCAGTATTTTTTCAATATGGTTTCCATACAAATGTATTTCTCTATTTTCTCGCTGAAAACTGATTCTAGAGGCACAATTCTTTTTTCATAAAATCTAGTACTAAAATAGGAATGCCCCTATTTTTAATTTTTTCCAAAAAAAACTGTTTTTGTACAATTTTTTTTCTTTTAAACAGATTTTTAGAAAAAAATAAAACATAGGGACATACCTATTTTAGTAATAGATTGTATGTAAAAAGAATTGTGCCTCTAGAAGCAGTTTTCAGCGAGAAAATAGAGAAATACGTTTGTATGGAAAACGCACTGCTAGTATACCCTCTTAAGCGAAAAAAACAAACTGTTCAGTTTTATAATATAAGTATATGTTACATGTTACATTAATGTACAATATGTTACATTAACATGAATCCTGTTCTTATTCTTTTATAAAAGTGTATTAATATGTAGATAATATTCCTGTTACTCAGGGCTGAGTTGTCGTTTTATTAAAATCAGGATTCAACCGTAGAAGTTTCGCGAACGGCGGTGGCGGAAACTTGCAGTTACTGTAACAACAAAGTTTTATTGTTTGCCTGCCTTCATTACTAGCCTTCGTTCTATATTTTTCATGCCTTAATGTCTTGTTGTTGTTATTTTCAACTGCCTGTCCGGTGGTTGCTGGTATGTCATTGGAAACATGCGTTCAGCCTTCCATCCATCCAACCGAGCAAGTAGCATCCCAAATACCTTTATACTATTCCCCCAGTCCAGCAATCTCTAACCCTTCCCTTGTTTTCGATGGGAAACGATACGATTTTCGATCGGAAGCGATATAAGCTAAACACTCTGAGCTTACCAACTCGTTAGCCAGGCGTGGTGAGTACGGCAAATACCCTCTATGATAGAAATCCTTAGGGGAGGCATGTTTTATGTTTGATGATGATGAATATCTATAGAGAAACTTACTCTGTTAAACAACGGTTAAAAGAGATTAAGCTGTATCTTACGGGGTATATGGAGCCACGAGTACTGAAGGTCACTTTTATTAATTTGAGGTTAGGAATGAAGTATAATATGATTATAATAGTCTTCTTCTTCCTCGCTTTTTCCCTATTTCTAATCTCTCCTAAGGTTTCTGTTCTCAACCATATCGGCAGTAGCTTCCCGTTCTTTAATATCATTCCTCACACATTCCCTCCACGACTTTCTCGGTCTTTCCTTTCCTCTATCTTCCGACACAGATAAGTGGAGCATCTTTCCTAGTCTGGTGACCGGCACATCCTCTCGATATGGCCGTACCAGGTCAAACGATGGTCTTTTATTCTAAAGTAAAGTAAAAAGTAAAAATTTGTTTATTTTCTCCAACACAAATACCAACATGACATACTATTGTATACTTAAAAGTAGAAAAGTACAATTATATAATTATGTTAGAGACTGGTGCCTGTTTGAAGCAGGGCCTGTATTACAGTGCACCAGCCCTCGTAGCATGGCACGTGCGACAACGTTTATCAACTATCGCCATCTTGTTTTTCGCAATACTGAAGAGCGAGAAGTAGATAGTTTAACGCGCGATATAAACGGCGTCGCGGAAGCCATGCTACGGGGGCAGGGCTCACTCCACTAGACGATTTTTTTTTTAAATTTGTCATGCAGTCCTAATTAATCATCGTCTAAACTTATCTAGATAAAGAAAAAAATATAATAATAAGTATTTATTTTGTCCACTATTAGTGTTACTTTCAAACTTCCTCCTATGTATTAATTCCGGATCTTGTTTAACTTTGTTACTCCACACGTCCACCTCAGCATTCTCATTTCAGCCACATACATATTATATTCTCCCTTGTTTTTGGTTGCCCAACAATATGATAATAATATTTTAAGGTGATTATATCATAAAGGACAATTTCTTTCAGAGCTATTCAGCTGAATAAGTAAAAGCACGCTACCTTAGGTATATCTCAAGTTTTGTTGAGCTTTGGAAGTTCCACGGACGGTGGAAACTTTCGCCGTAGTTAAAACAAAATGTTTTTCCAGTAGCCTAGATACGAATTTGTTTGGAAATGTTGATTACCCTAGATACTCATTACGGGTAAAAGTAGACTTTTGTCCAATTACCCGAGCACTGGCATGTTTTGCCTTGAAATATAATCTGTTCGTCTCGTTAACAAGATCTCATTCTCAAGTTTATCTACTTTGAATCAGTTTTAGGGTTCCGTATGACCGTTCCGTTTAAAACCCTTTAAGGCTAATGGACAATAACTTCGAAAATAAGTTTGTGTAACACATATAAAGGGAAAACAGCAAAAACCATAAATATGTAGTTTTGTATTTTTTTTTAAATTCAATTGGCGTTGTTAATTGTCTTCAAATAATTTACCCAGAAACATGACATGTCGCTAATTTAACCTCGTCTTCCCAAATATACGTTCATAAATATGCGGTTAATCACCAATAAATTCACATTTATTTAGTAGTGTAAGAGCAAGATACATTTATGTTGAAGATATTGCTTGAAATAATTAACGCTAAAGCGGATACAAAGCACGGCTTCGTTAACCAGCGTCTAGTAATCGGCGGGATGCGAGCATTCCCCAGGATCGTTACAATGAAGCGTGCGTTTCATTATTAGGTTAAGCCTCCCTTGCTACGTGTTTAGACACATCACAGAGCACGGAACGAATTCCGTATAGCTCCACTGATCCTCCACTGTGGAGACATCAATACCTGAAAGTCCTCGTAACCCCATTGGTGGAGATTAGCAGTGGGGCTAACAGTCCGTAGGGAACGTCGTTTGCGTTGTACTAGAGACTTTTTCTTCTTGTCATGTCGATTGGCTCAAATAATAGAAATCAAATATCCCTTCAGTATGTTGCGAGTCTTATTGCCACACTCCATCGCTGAGTATAAGTCACATTTTGTGCAGCTAGTTGGGCACATTGAGGGATGAAAGAAGACGTAGCCTGGTCCGATCGACTCGACAACACTTACCTCTAACTAAAATTTTTACTTTAAAACCAAATATTACAGAAACGGATCCCTAAATCGATCAATGGTGTTCTCAACCTCTCAATATTTTTTAAAGACCTTTTTAACGATACCCCACACCATGGGTAATAGAGAATAAAAATAAAAATACTTTACAAATATACATACCAAATTACAGCTTTCTAGTACTCATAGTCTCTGAGTAAAACCGCGGACGGACAGACAGACAGACAGACATGGCGAAACTATAAGGGTGCCTAGTTTACTACGGAACCCTAAAAATGGAATTATCTATCCTACTTACGTCCTTGAAAGTTAAGGTATCAGTTAAAAACATATGTTCCGAATTTCTCCAAAATGTGTAGGATTGAATTAATAATAACAATTTAAAAATTGATTTTATCAACCCCACGTTATCAACTCCCAGATTAGGAAGCGGATAGATAGCAGTAGGTAAAGAACTGTCAAAATTAGTTAATGGCTTTTTGAGTTTTATCTATCATTATCATCATCATCATCAGGTCCTTTTTAGACTCCATTGCAGGAGCTTGACCCTCCCTATACTACCAGAACCATATATTAGGCAGAGCAGTTAGAGGAATTGGCCTACACTCTCCACACTGGCCAGAGGTCTCTTTGATGCTTATAAGTTTTATTTAGCTTGTGTTTTCTAAGCCGCCTTCTACGACATCCCCGGGAAGACTTGGAGAAGTCCTATTCTACTCTGCCAGGAACTACACGGCCAATTTTATCTATAGGTACTTCTAAACTAATATTATAAATATTTGATTATTTTTAGGCTTTGAATAGTCTCCGAAACATTAGACTGATTTTCGAAATTCTTTCACCTATAGAAGGCTAATTTATCTGCGGGTGACATAGGCTATAATTTATACGGATGAAGTTGCAGGAAATTTGCTAATCTGTTAGAAACAAATAAACACACAAACTAGTATGGTCTAATAAATCGACTGGATCATTAAAATGAAGCTTGGGTTTCATTAGTTTAATCCTCGAGACCCTCGTCTGTGCTTAGACAAACATCGTGGGCTGAGCCGGGTATTGAGCCGTTTGGGACAAGATGGCGCCTGCGATCTCACCTCAGGGGCACGAAATATCTCTACCAAGGAGTGGGCAGAAGATGTCCTACAGATTTACTTTCTTTTTGTGAATATTTAAAAGGAAAAAGTTCTCAGCAAAGGAAAAAAATGTTATAATAATATTAAAACTTACGCGAGATAAATTAATTATGAAAACACGGCTTTACTCACGTTTTATTACGTCGGATCCGCCGAATGCGGTGCTTTGAGGGAAGCGTAACCGTCGCGTCGTATCGCCATCGCCAGCTCTTTCACTCGCCCCGATGATGGTCTTCGTAACAGACCGAAACTAGTCGGCGGATCCGACGTAATAAAACGTGAGTAAAGCCGTGTTTTCATGGAAAAAATTAAATCATTTTGATAGGTTGAGTCACCCCTTTGAGGATCAAGGATAAATTTAAACGATATACAACATGTAAATTGATCCTAGATATTCCCTTAAAAGGTTGACTTAGACCGTCCATATGAACAACTTTTCATTTGGAACCAAGGCGTGAAACTCGAAATTTTTTGCTTTTTCTATACTAATTGTTCAGGCGGCTGAACACTTTTGTATTAAATGTAATTTTTTTTTAGTTTCGAGCATTGAATCCATAGGAAAAGTTATTCATATTGACGGGCTGAGTGACCCATTTAAGGGTAAATTTACACGCTGTATAATTGCTATTTTCGTTCATCATCATCATTTCGTGTAGGTGACACGGTCAGTCGACCATGCACACCCTGGTGTCAGAGTTATTCGGAACCGCCTTTCAGCCTCTGACGTGGTTCCTTTAACGACTACCAGATGGCAGCCGGGACCAACGGCTCAACGTGCCTTCCGAAGCACGGAATCATTTTCCTTATCAGACAATCAGGTGATTCATGCCTGCAATGTCCTAACCAAACTTAACTCAACAAAGTATGCTTCCCGTGGGAATCGAACCACGACCCCCGGGTCAACGAAGCAAACTCCTTAACCACTGGACCACGGAGGCTGTTTTCGTTGTGATTGTGCTATATCAAATAAACAATTTCTTTCTTTTTTCATTTGAATACATAAATTTGCAAGAAGAAATATACATGTTTGAAGATAATGTTTGCTTGCTGAAAATAACTTGGTAATGTGTTCCAATTACCGATCGAGGCTTATTACGATCCTTTCATTTATTCAAAGGCGTCTTTGCCAATACTTGCTAGTCGTAATGAGAAAATACTGCTTATAAGTCTAAGTTAAATGAATATCTTTAAATTACGCAACGAATTGCAGAGCAATTACTTCGTTAGCGTAATTGAAAGAAACGTAATTGAATGTGTGTGGCGCTCGACTTTGTTTAATTAATATAGTATTAACTTATAATTTGTATTAACTTTAGTCCTAATTTTTTTTAAATCAGCGATAATCACTAATTGAGTTGCGTCAAAATTAAGTTAACCTACTTTCCTCTCTTCAATTTGAAAATTGTCGAAAGCCCTCTATGTAGGGCATGTGAGGAATCAGAGGAGATGATGAGACACATCTTGTGCTACTGTGACTCTTTAGCTGGTATGCGTTTGGACCTTTTCGGATCGGCGTATCCTGATCTAGAGGACTACAGGAACTACGCACCAGGTGATATCCTGAAGCTTATGCAGTCCTTCTTCGGGAATCACCGTGTGAGTGAGTAAGGCATGGGGTAAGTACAAAATAACCCAAAGGTTAGACGTGCTTCCGATTTATAATCGGCCCCAATAAAGATAAGATAAGATAAGTTACCTAACCTAACCTAACCTAACACAATTTGTTAATAAATATATCCAACTAGCTGTTACCCGCGGCTTCGCCCGCGTAATTTATAGCCTATGTCCTACTCGGTACCCTAACCTATGTGTATGCAAAATTTCATTATGATCGGTTCAGTAGATACAGCGTGAAAGCGTAAAAAACAAACGAATAAACAAACAAACTCACTTTCGCATTTATAATATTAGTTGGGATTTTTGAAGGTGACTTAGTCCGTCAACATAAACAACTTTCCCTTCGGGACTTATGCTGGAAATTTGAAAAATAATTCAATGTTTTTATACAAATTCTAAGGCCGGCTGAAAACTTTCGTATGATAAGTTATTTATAATCATCGCACAATCGTTTGTCGCACTACCGTAGTATCGAACTACTGTCGCAAAATGGTATATCGTGCGAGAGTGATGTCGCACTTAAGTGCTTCGCACAAGCATGATTTCGCTTAATAGTGAATCGGATAAAAGTTATGTCGCACAACCGTTAATCGCACATCAGTTGGTCGCACTCTGCTAGTGCATACATATTGTATACCTAATATAATCAAATAAAACTGACGAAGTAGTTTTGGCGACGTAGTCGGTTATGACACTCCACGTTGTTTAAGAAAGAGACATGCCCGGTTTTATTCCATTTGAGAAGCAAGTTTAAATACCAAAAGCATTCAATTGCTTCCTGCTCATTCAAATGCTTAAACAAAATATTAAAGTAAGGAACTTGGAAATTCAAATTTGAAATTCAAATGCCAGTAAAACGTACGTAGCTTATTAAAGTTGAACTTTCTGAATTATAATATTGCAGAAAAAGCTCGGGACTCTTAAGGCGGCATTAAGGGGAGAATTGCATATAAAAGTTAGAGATAAGTGAAAATTCACTGTAATAGAGCAATCTTGAAGAGCACTTACGTCAGAAGATGAGGTAGTTGTAGAGTCTCAGCTGTATAAATTGACAATGTATTTGTAATAATATTAAATTTTATTACTCTCATACAAATTATGAAAATACTATTGTTTAAGTGCAAGTAAGGAAGTTTTATAATGTTAAATCGTACCAGCCTTAAGTTATCAGTTGCACCTTATATGCTCGTATGTATATGCACAAATAACTGCTGTATAATATAATTTAGTATTCATCATTTAATTTAATTTAATTTAATTATATCATTATATATGATCAAAATCAAAACGTTTATTCAGAAAATAGGCCTTTGCAGGCACTTTTTCATGTTAATAAGCTTTATATATGCGTTATGTGAAACATGAAAGTGACCTTAAAGTGACTTTTTGTGTATTCATTAAAAATGATGTCTCATATTCTACAAAAATAATTTTATCTCGATATATATAAAACCATACCTAATATTTAGCTACTTGGTATTAGTGTTAACATAACCAACAATCACTCATTGCTAGTCTTTCTTACAAGAATGACTAATATTGACATCACATTTGTCAAGCTCCGTGGCGCAGCGGTAACGCCAGCCTGCGACACAGGGTCCCGAGTTTGATCCCCAACCAGGTCATGATGGAAAACTACTGTTTATCTATATAAGTATCTATTATAAAATATAGTATCGTAGAGTTAGTATCCCACAACACAAGTTCCCAACTTACTGTGGAGCCAGCTCAATTTGAGTGATATGTCCCTATATTTATTTATTTACTTTACGTAGCTTAGGCTCTGTAAGTATTTCCTCTGTGGTCGTATTTAGGGCCTTTAGTGCTGAATTAAGATTTCATGCAGAGATATACTGAGATATAGCCCGCAGTGATATCCTTGATATAAACGCTCATATTTCAACTGGACGTGGGTCCAAAGGGACGATTATTGTAATAGTAGGAACGCTAACGTAATTTTTTTTAACAGATTTCATTTATTTACATTACTATTCTGATATACAAAATTCGTATTTTTTTTGTTTGATATATGTGTCTTTTGTTGGCTTTGAAAAGCTGCTTCAACTACTCAACTGACTAAAATTAAAATAATATGACATTAAGTTACTTTAGCCATAATCGTCAGCTTATGACGTAAATTCCGAAAAACATAATCAGCATAATTTCCTGTAGGTGACACGGTCAGTCGACCTTCACCTCGTACGTTCCTGAGGAGCCCGATGGTCCAGTGGGTGTGAGCTCTGTGAGCGCTTAAATATGTTAAGCAACCCCTGGTGCAGTCCCTACTTGGATGGGTGACCGCAAGTGGCATAAAAATATCTCGAGCTCCTCCGTGCTTCGGAAGGCACGTTAAGCCGTTGGTCCCGGCTGTCGTCATTGATGGCAGTCGTTAAGCTATGTCAGATGCCTTAAGGCAGCTTGAAAAATCTGACACTAGTGTTGGCCACTTACACATACGAAAAACAAACACCTAGTACTAAGTAGTTAATGTCGACACCTTGATGTCAGAGTTCTAAAAACGTAATAACTAGTGAACTTGCCACTGCAATAACACCAGGAGGAGAAACCTAATGTAAGAAAAAATTAAAACGGAAGGTCTTTAAATTTTTTTCTTACTTTGGAATGTTCTTCCCATACAAATTACTTAAATTATAACATACATACATAATCATATCTTCATACCTTACGGGGTGTTCAGAGTTTAGAGTTATAAGACCCAATGGCGAAATGGTGAATGTATAGGTGGAACCAAACGTATTAAGTCAGTTTTATACCGACATGTTGGAAAATCTTTTCTATAAAATCCAAATTAAAATATAAATGTAATAAAAGTGCACTGACATTTTTTTTAAAGCGGATAAGCATGGTGTTTACGAGAAAATATCACTTTCTTGTTTGGCTGACAGCAAAGAATTTCCGTTAGAAAGATGAGATAGCTTCAAAGCGAGGCTCTCCGGTAGATTCTTGCAAAATAACTCGTCAAAATGCGAGCCTGTCTTGGCCACTCTGCGGCCATCAAATATTTGGACCTGGCGGCCCTTTGAAGCTGGAAAAACGTTTATAAAATAAAAAGTTATATTTTGACACATTCTATCAGTTACAATTTATTGCATTTTTTTAAGGCGCTGTAACACCTAATAATAATAGTACGTAATGGTAATCGCGCGATAATAGTACATACTGGTAATGAAATAAGGTTAAAAGTGGCGATGCCGGTAGGCGATCTCAGTTCGAACCCGTATCTGTCATTTCGGCCGCTTTTTGTCGGTTTTAATTTAATAATTCCTTAATTATAACCAAATACTGTAATATTTTTAGGTATCCATTTAGCTCAGTAAGTTTTACTTTTTATAGATGAAAAAAAAATGGTAGTTATCGCTGAAAATATCAAGTAATTCGCGACAAAACCTTTTCTGGATGTAGCTTTTTGCCATTTTATTTTCCTAGGATTTAAATATTTTTTTGAAAATATTTTTATGTAATCATTTATTATGTTATGATTTTTGAACTGTACTTCATATTTTTTTCATGCTAGTATTTCATGAAAAATAAGGCTAACTGCGCGACGAAAAAATAGACGTTTTACGGCAGTGCGTGAATTACAGCGCCTTAAGAGTCGCCTGGAAGCGCATGTCTCCATACAAACGGAAAAAGGGAATTGTGGCAATATTTGATAATTTTAGGGCAAAATTAAGCATCCAATCAATTAATCTCATTATAATCTACGTACGTTCCTATACAGTTTGGTTAAATTATCAAATGTTTGAGAATTATACGCCTTCCAAGATTTCCATACAAATTTGAAAAGGTTTGTAATTCTCAAACGATTGGTATTTTAACCAAGCTGTATAGGAACGGACGTAGATTATAATGAGACTAATTGATTTTATGCTTAATTTTACTCCAAAATCATCAAATATTACCACAATTCCCTTTTTCCGTTTGTATGGAGACATGCGTTTCCAGGCGACTCTTAAGATGTGACTGATTGATAATAATTTTATAGCTGCTGTTGTCTAAAATATTTTTTTCAAGTGTTTTCATGAAACATGTATTTACGTATACACTTACGTTTATCTACGGGTCATCTACGTTAAGAGGTAGGTACTATCAAAGGCCATGACATTTATATAAAAATAGTTCTTCCATTAGATATCTTGAAATTCAACATAGTTTTAATAAAAATGGTATATAATTAAATTAAAAATATTTGTCGTGCCTCTATTATAACCAAAAAATGGCCAAGTGCGAGTCCAACTCGCCCATGAGGGGGTCCTTAGTAGCAAGCTTAGATTAAACAAAATACCACTATCTTTTTTGTGTTGTTATATGATTTGGCGAAGTTTTTTACGTCCAGCCGCCTGCCTGCCGCTGGGCAACTCTAGAACAAGTTAAACCAGGCATCGAACCCGGTACTCCCCGTTTTGTTCACCACTGCGCCACGATGCCATCTTGTTTCCCAATATATTTATACTAAAGATTTTGAGATTTTGATTTAATGCTGAAATTTCCTCATATTAACTCACATTTCTCTCCAAGTGAACCAGTATGTCCCCTCTTCCTTTGTGTAAGAGTCGGTTCGGAATTTCAATATAGGTCGAAGAGCGTTCTGATAAATATTGTGCGAGATATTGCGAAACAAAAAGCTGGGATAAGTGGACAGATGTACTGGGAAAAACAAACAGACATTGGTTTCTTGTCCTTGAGTAGTTGACGAGTATATCGTCCGATCAACGGAATATATATTCGTGCTTCAAAAGGCACGTTAAGCCGTTGGTCCCGGCTGTCATCATTAATGGAAGTCGTTAAGCTAAGCTTTTAGGCAGCTTGAAAAATCTGACACCAGTGTTGGCCACTTACAAACACGAAAAACAAAAACAAACAACGGAATATGACATACCTCTTGTAAATTCATGTCCAAGACGGGTCGTTAGAACTTAACCAAATCATATAAGAGATATAGATTTTTTAACAAACAGAGTAATACGATGTGCTCATGACATTTAGGTAGTAGGTAAACGAAAGTCAAGAGTCGATGCTATGATAGGGTTCTGTTCCTTAATGATGTCAATAGGACCCTTTTTTGCATTCGCAGTCCGTTTGTCTGGCACGGACCCGTATCTTCTGAATCGTTTCGAAATTTGTAAGAAATGAGCATATCCATTGCCGCGATAACAACAAAATATTATAAAAACAAACGTGATTTTTGTCACAATTGTGTCAAAGGCGAACAAACCGCAAACATGAAGGAGATACTATCACTATGTATCAGACTTGAGTTATAGTTCTGTGTATCAGACGAATGAATGTCTTATAAGTACATATTTTTTCTAGACAATAGAGACCATAGACCAATATTGGCGTGTGAGTAAGGGGAGTAAATTTTTTTACTTTTTTTTTACTAATCCTGGACGGCTGAACACTTTTGTATGAAAGTCGAAATTTTTTTGAGTTTCCACGGAACCCTGATGGTGTGTCAATAGAACTCACACTTTGCCAGGTTTATTTTGTTTTTTGTCCAGTGTGGCCAATTGTATCCACTCGGACACATTCATCGCTTGAAACGAGACAACGATGGCAAATTCCAGACATTCCTACTAAATATTAAATCGCGTGTGAATTGCTATTTTCTCTGTAATGTTCACAGTGTTCTGAGCTATTGTTGTTTCAGTAAGCTACATTACAAATTACACTTTAGAACTATGGTAAATTAATATACATGGTGAAATTTTTATCGTTCTGGACCCTTAAAGGGGTGATTCAGCCCGTCGATATGAACCATTTTTCCTATGGGACCAATGCTGGAAACTCAAATTTTTTTTCGACATTTTCATACAAAAGTGTTCAGCCGCCCGGGCAATTTGTATAGGAATGTCGAAATTTTTTTCGAGTTTACAGCATTTGTCCCATAGGAAAAGTTGTTAATATTGACAAGCTGAATCACCCCTTTAAAGGTCCGGAACGATCAAAATTTCGCCATGCATAATACAAATTACACTTTAGAACTATGGTGAATTAATATATATGTGACTTTAAATAACGCGAGAACAGAACACCAGGTAATATTAAAGGCGTGATTGCTTAGATTTTTACCCAAATCCATTGACCGGTTTAAAGATCTGCCCGGGAAGGAAATCAGCTAGTATATTATTTTCTTCCAAATCAGCATTGAAGATTGCTACTAAAAATAAAGATTTATCATCAGGGGTATGTAACAAGTCTAACAGTAGGACAACGAGTAATAAGATACCCTCGTGGACCTACTGATAGGACATAAAAGCAATAATTTTGATAGGACATAGTCACAGAACAAGTGGACATAGTGGTTGAGTCGTGTGGTTCCCGGCAAAGTAGAATAGGACCACTCCAAGTCTTCCCATGGATGTCATAGAAGGCGACTTGCGGAATACAAGTTAAACAAAGGTTATAAACATCAAAGAGACCTCTCCAACCGGTCTGGTCAGCGTGGAGAGTGTAGGTCAAATCCTCTGACTGCTCTGGCTAATAGAATATGGCTCTGGTAGTACAGAGAGGGTCATGCTCCCGTGGGCAGACTAAAATAGACTGAAGATGAAGATAATAGAAGCAGTAAAGAGAAAAGACTCATATCTTACATATGATATTTCAAAATATAAATGAAGCGGCCTTACATTTTTGAGTAATAGCTCCGTGATTATAAATTTTGCGGGTCTAATTAGTGACGGAAACGAAGTTAATTAGCACCTGAATTTGTGGCGCGAAAATAAGATGTACACAAGTCGCGAGAAAAAGCAGTTTAATAAGGCAAATGTGGTTCAAGCTCCTTTCACGTAGAGTAGAAATTTGTATTAAATTATATCACAATTAATTTATATGAAAAGCCAAAACGACTTCATAGTAAGTCTCATAATTAAATAAGATTTTTAACTTCCTTATTCTCTTACTAGTTGATCGGGCGAACTTCGTACCGCCTAACAGTCAATGATTAAGTATTCATTACACATATCGAGTTTTCATTGTTTTTAAGATGTATTCTGCTATTCGGGGCGGAGACAAATCCAACGAATCAATAACCATGACAATTGGTTCAGCAGATCTCGAGTTATAAGTGTTGTAACAAACCCGTCTTTGTTTTATATATATAGAAGATATAGAACATAAAGATATAGTATAAAATGAAGTAGCTTCCGCTATCTGTTCATTTAGATCTTTTAATATTCAATGGATTTTAATGCAGTTTTCAGCAAAAGAAAGTCTGTTTTATGCCAGAGTCCGGTGGCAGGAAAACTAGAAAGTTCATTAGGCAAGTTGCCGGTTTTTAAAAGACGTATCTACCTGCCTCTCCCTATATAATGTGTCCCGACGACTCTGTCGGAACCTTCAAGGGGTGATTAAGCCCGTCAATATGAACAACTATTCCTATGGGACTAAATCTGGAAATCCTCTCTTATTATTCTTTTTTACCTTAAACACCTAACGTTTCAAACACTTTACAGTGTTCGTGGTCGCAGGTGGACTAAGTTGACATTTGTCTAGTATTTTATAAGAACTGCAAAATCTACCGCCTAAAATTTTATTTTATTTAAATGTGTAACAATCGCAAACATATTAGAAAATATTAAATAAAGAGCTATTCGTTTTTTTTCCAGACCCAAAATGTTAAATCAAAATAACAGTATCTGTTTAAAACTTTCACTGAAACACAGCTTTAAATCTACCCGACAATGTCCAAGCCATGTCATATAAAATGTAAAGGTATACTTATGTATGTGTATGCTCTGCAATAAATTTCTAGTAGCTCCGCGCTCTGGCGCCGCTCGCCGTGGCATCACAACTCTCCAATGAATAGTAAATGAGACATCATCATCAGGTCCTTCTAGTCTCCACTGCAGAAGCACGACCCTCTCTGTACTACCAGAGCCATATATTAGCTGGAGTAGTCAGAGGATTTTGCCTACACTCTCCACGCTGGCCAGAAGGGTTGGAGAGGACTCTTTGATGTTTAGAAGCTTTGTTTAGCTTGTTTTTCCTTAGTCGCTTTTTACGACATCCACGGGAAGACTTGGAGTGGTCCTATTCTTCTCTGCCGGGAACCACACGGCGCAAGTAAATGAGACAGCCAGGGTTTAATTAGCATATATTCCTTTTTACCTTAAACTTCAATAAACAAAGAGCTATTCGTTTTTTATTCCAGATAAAATACGTTTAATCCAAATAGCAAAAGCTAATTTAAACTTTCACTGAAGCTCTATTTTTAAATCTACCTGACATATAAAATGTAAAGGTATACTTTATGTACGTTCTGCAATAAACCAGTAGCTTCGCGCCCCGGCGTCGCTCGCTGTGGCATCACAGCGCTCCAATGAATAGTATATGAGTCAGCCAGGATTGATAAGCATATATTCCTTCTTACCGTAAACTTCATTAATCAATTTTATTTTATTATAAAGCTATTCGTTTTTTATTCCAGATAAAAACGTTTAAACCAAATAAAAACAATTTTAAAACTTTCACTGAAGCATTGTTTCAAAGTCCACCCAACAATGTCCAAGCCATGTCATATAAAATGTAAAGGTTTACTTTATGTACGCTCTGCAATAAACTAGTAGCCCGCGCCCGGCGCCGCTCGCCGTGGCATCACAACGCTCCAATGAATAGTATATGAGACAGGTAGGGTTGACAAACTTCACCAGTTTGCGAAATGGAATGGCTAGGACAGTCTCTAGGTGCACACATGTGTTATTATTTAAGGGCAATACAATTTTCAAGCTTATACAGGGGTGACAGGTTTCATGTACAGTCGGGGGTAGAAATTTGACCCCCTACGAAAAGATTTTAAATAGTACAGGGGTCAGGTTTAGGGGTAAGGTAATGTTGTTGTTTTTCGTATGTGTAAGTGGCCAACACTGGTGTCAGATTTTTCAAGCTGCCTTAAGGCATCTGACATAGCTTAACGACTGCCATCAACGATGACAGCCGGGACCAACGGCTTAACGTGCCTTCCGAAGCACGGAGGAGCTCGAGATATTTTTATACCACTTGCGGTCACCCATCCAAGTAGGGACTGCACCAGAGGTTGCTTAACATGCGTAAGCGCTCATAGAGCTCACACCCACTGCACCATCGGGCTCCTCAAGGTAGGGGTAAGGGTAAGGTAATCAAATCAACTCGTGTGTTGCAAAATCTCATGAAACTAGTTGACCGTTAAAAAGCTTCGGATTTTAAACGCCTCGTCACATATGACACATGAATAATAATATGCTAATTTTGTAATAATAATTATGTTTACGTGACGTTGTATGCCGTGTGGTTCCCGGCAGAGAAGAATAGGACCACTCCAAATCTTCCCGTGGATGTCGTAAAAGGCGACTTAGGAAACTAAAGCTAAACAAAGCTTATAAACATCAAAGAGACCTTTCCAACCCGTCTGGCCAGCGTGGAGAGTGTAGGCCAAATCCTCTGACTGTTCCGGCTTATATAGAGCTCTATAGTCAGAGAGGGTCGTGCTCCTGCAGTGGAGACTAATAAAGACCTGATGATGATGATGATGATATGTTGACAAACTTTACTAGTCTGATATTTATACTAATATTATATACTTAAAGGGGAAAGATATTGTTTGTTTTCATGGGATAGGCTCAGAAACTACAGGACCGATCTTCAAAATTCTTTCACCAATAGAAAGCTAATTTATCTGCGGGTGACATAGGCTATAATTTACGAGGATGAAGTTGTTTAAATAAATAAATCCAAAAATTGCTTATTATATTAATTATAACAAAATAACATGTTTGTTTGTTTAAATAGCTAGGATTCTTTTAAAATTAAGAACTAGGATATGCTTAAAAATTCCACACACGCAGGGTTGAGCCCTGCGTCTTGGTGTTTGTGCGACAAATGCTCTACCAAGTCGGCCACCACAGTTCGATCCTATACGTTGTATTTTTCCACCATATCCCAAAACATACTAGAGGGTAAGGTAAAAAGAAAGAAAGGTCCAGGAAGACCCAGAAAAAGTTTTGTTGACCAATAAAACAAGAAGGCTGGTGATGTAGTACCAAGAACTAAAATCTAAAGCAGAGGATAGAGAAGTTTGGCGCATACTCCATCGACAAGAGCTATAAAGCTCTTAAATAAAAAGAAGAATCCCATTATTTCATCATCATCATCATCATCAGGTCTTGTTTAGTCTCCACTACAGGAGCACGACCCTCTCTGACTATAGAGCCCTATATAAGCCGGAACAGTCAGAGGATTTGGCCTACACTCTCCACGCTGGCCAGACGGGTTGGAAAGGTCTCTTTGATGTTGAAAAGCTTTGTTTAAGTCGCCTTTTACGACATCCACGGGAAGACTTGGAGTGGTCCTATTCTACTCTGCCAGGAACCACACGGCTGTTATTTAGGCAGAGTATATTGAAAATGGCGAAATGAAATTATAACTTTGGTCAACCCTGCATTCATAGAGCATACGTAGCAGTATGTACGTGAGCCCCCAGGCGCGGCGGTGAAGACGAGTGGAAAATGCGCCGATAATTCCATCGCTTTCAATTCGATTCCGGCGACTTCCGCCGGCACATTATTTACTTACGCCTCTGAGATTCTGTAGGCAAATACGAATTTCCAGTTATTATGCGGGAATAATGACTTTGTTATACCTTTTACTTGACAAGATTTTATTTAAAAAAGTGGCAATATTAACTTATTGTTGAAGTTAAGCATTAAAGTACGTGCTATTAAATTCTTTGTATGCATACAATTAAATAGACTATCCTAAATTTATGCAAAAGTGAATTTTTTTGTTTGTTTGTTTGCCACGCTTTCACGCCCTAAGTATCTACGGAACCGATGACCAAGAAATTTTGCATACACATAGGTTAGGGTACTGAGAAGGACATAGGCTATATATCACGTGGGCGGAGCCGCGGGCAACAGCTAGTGCAAATATTAATACCTATCACAAAAGTTATTATATTAAAAACATGTCACTCAGCCTCGCAGCACAAAGATATAAATCATTTAATTTTAATACGCTTTATAATAATGAAAATAATTTGTGGAATGAGCCGAGGAGCCGACGGCCCAGTAGGCGTGAGCATTATTAGCGCTTAGGCACGTTAAGCAACCACAAGCGCAGTCCCTTCTTAGACAGGTGACCGCAAGTGGCATAAAAATATCTCAAGCTTTGTGCTTCCGAAAGCGGGCCACGGCTGTTATCATTGATAGCAGTCGTAAAGCTGTGTCAGATGCCTCTAGGCTGCTTGAAAAAACTGACACCAGTATTAGCCACTTACACACACGACAATTAAACAAATATTTTGTAAGAGACAGTGTCGCACAAAGTCTCATTTAGAAACAACCATGTGTGTCTATGAAAGAAATGAAAACAAAAATGTATGTGTGTTTGTGAAGCATTGTTCCTTTGCCCCAATAGCACGTATACGCGTGTGAGCCAACTGATTGTCGCGTCTGTCTAAAAACAAAAATAAAATGCAGCTCAAACCCGTAAAGCGACTTTGTTGCTGATTGTACCAGCAGAGCCGTAGTTGGAATGAATTCGACAACTTTACTACGATTACTTTTTAACTCAGAATACAATTTGCTGTATCAAAACTTTAATTTACACTATTATTATGAAGATTTGATTGTTCGTTTGTTTGCATTGAATAGGTTTTGAAACTACTGGACATATTTCCAAAATTATTTTACCTGTAGATAGATAGTTTATCTGCAGGTGACATAGGCTTTAATTTACGCGGAGGAAGCCGCGGAAAAATCACTAACGAACATGGCAATGTCACAGATTTAAATAGTGTATATAGAAGTAATTTTTTTGATATAGATCCATTCTTAACTATTCTGACTTACAAAACTCAAGTGCTGTACATTTTTTATTTATGCATCCGTCTATTAGATTACCATTTTATTAAGAATTTTATTTGCATGTCTGAAATGTCTAAAATGTTGTATCTAAAACATAATAATTGCGCTGTACTAATAACCAATACAACTATGAAAACAAAACAAGGAACATTACAGCGAAAATGACAACCCTCACGCGATTGAAAAATTAGGTACCTATTGTGAAGAGTAAATAAAGAATTTATTTATTTATTATTATTATTATTGAACATTTAGCACATTTACTTCGTTGGCGACACAATATCGTCTCCGAAATGTAGCCAATGTAGTGTAACAACACCCAGAATTTTATACAATTTAATGTAGAGTGACCCAGTTATTACTACTCTATTGTAGTCTAGGTGGCAGCGATTTTTCTACGAAGGTTGATTCTGTTTGTATCCGTGTTTTTTTTTTTGATTACTATCCGAATCTTACTTTATAGCGGCTCGGAAGATGGCGCGAGTTGATGCGCAGTACACAATATTAGGTTCAACGGGGCAAGCGCGGGGAGGTGGAGCGCGTACTGCACAGCTCGCAGCTAATATACAAACCCCCATAAAGATTGATTCGGATTGCACTTATTATATAAATTTATGACACAAAATGAGCAATTAAACATATTTTTTATATTATTCCCATCTTTTTTTTTATCTGAAATTCTATTTGGGAGGCACAACCCCCCGCTAAACAAAAAAAAACATGCAATATTCAATAAGATAGACTTAAAAGAATGTTACTTATTAATAAAAAGTAAAATGATACGGCGCATTTTAATAATCTCGACTCCAATGTCGATAACCAACACCGACTGATTTTGTTTAAAATTTTGTTTACTCTATGTCAATTCTTATAAACAAGACCCGTGTCCAAAATTGGATGAATAAACACTTTCTCAAAATTGAGAGTTACCGCACGTGTTAAAGAAGACTTACCGCGATGAATATATACAAACTTTTTACCTTCAAAGTTCGGAAGCGGCACGCCACAGCTTACGGCCCATAAATCGGCCACCGCAGCGAGTACCAAGATGTTTAGTGAGGTATAAACAGGGAAGCTGAAAGAAGCAAACCAAACATTAATTTACTTTTAAGTACCTGTGTAATTTCACTAAGCACGTGTTTGTGTTTGAACGGAATGGGAATAGCGAGGGATTTATTTATAAGAAATTAGTTTTTTTTATCACACCTTCTCGTAAACAGAATGATTACACATTAAGATGCATGATTTATTAAGATTATCTTGCGCTCTCGGGCTGTAAAGTTTTATTTTCGAGCGACGAGCTCCGTGGCGCAGCGGTCAACACGCCTGTGACACGGATGGTCCCGGGTTCGATCCCCGGTCATGTCAAGATGAAAAATGATCTTTTTCAGATTGACCTGGGTCTTGGATGTTTACCTATATATGTATATTTGTTATAAAATATAGTATCGTTGAGTTAGTATCCCATAACACAAGTCTTACTAAGAACTTACTTTGGGGCTAGTTCAATCTGTGTGATTTGTCCGTATATATTTATTTATTTATTTTTAAAATATATTTTATATTAGTTTATTCGAACAAAATATGGTTAGTGAAAAATCTCTAAAATAAGCGTAAGGTCATAATGACCTCGTTTAGTATATTGAGTACGCATTGCAAGTGGAATATGAAAAATCTTAATATTTTTATTTAACATGAAATTTACTAACATTAATTGATCTTATTTATCATAGTAAATATAGTTTTTCTAAATATAATAAAATGAAATGCGAAGCATATAAGTATAGCTGCATGGGTCGTATCAGACTAATTATATCATTCGACGGTCTTCGACAGTTTAAGGGCCACTAAACACTAGCAAAGCGTATTCGTTTAGTATTTAGTATAATTCTTGTGACTGTGACAACGCCAACTCTCTCGTTTAACTTTACGGTGCAGTTGTTACTACAAGATTATTCATTACGGAGTTAACCCATTCATCGTTTAAGATGGATCGTTTAAAAATAAGCAATGAAGTGTTTATGTTTGTAAAAAGAAAATGGGACATAACAGTATCTATCTCTTTTCCTTAGAAAGTAATATTTATTTTCTGAGAAAACCTCCACCCACTATGTAATAAGCCGTTTTGCTCTTGCGTTTACTGCACGTTGCCCTTGGGCAAAAATGCACAATTGTAATATCAGCATAGTCTGACTGAATATGCTGATATTATTAATTTTTTTTTACATTAAAATCGGATACTAATCAGGTAAAAAGAGGCTTTAATAAAAAATTTCAGAGATCTTTGTTTACGAAGCTTATTTTTTTGTAATTTATATATATATAAAGACCTTTAAAAATGTAAAACTTTACAATATCATTTTATTCTCTATGCAAAATATGAGTTAATGGGAAATGTAACAAATAATAAGTTTTTTCAAAACTCTCATTTTTGTGACAAGCTTCTTTTAGTATGGGCGAGGGAGATTATTGCTCTAAAGTGCTTACCAAGATTCATACCAAACACAGTGGATTTATATTCCTTAGTATAGAAGTGCCTATGGCACTTTCTGACTCCATCACCTGATCAGTCTACTGTACCGTATTGCATTGTCATCCAACTCACTTAGGTATACAAAATTTCAGCTCAATCGGTAAAGGATGCTTCAAAATTACCAAGACCCTCACAGACAAATAAACAGGACAATGTTTTATAGGTATTTTATTTGGATTCACAATGCCATTCTGAATATACATAAATTATTATGAAATTAAGAAATAAAATATTGGGATTTTTCAATTTTATAAGATTAAACAGGGCAAGTTAAAAAAAAAACATGTAAAAATGGCCTATTAACTTTCTCCACCTTGATTCCAAACTATTTACGAAAGTATCCCAAAAGGAACTGACATTCAATAAATAGATACAGTCCCAGCTACATGTTAATCACAGCCTGTGATGGAACGCGTACCGCGTATAATGAGCTGCATAAATCAAGTGACGTATACGCGTGACAGACGCCAGATTAATATAGACGAGCGAGGCGGGGCAGGAACAGGTATTTTTAACTAATGATCACTGCTTAGGCCGTACCTATTCTACGCGACCCACATTTTGTCCCATCACCCCCGTTTTTTTTTTGTCGTCGAAATGTGTCGAGCGCTTTTTAAAAAAATACACAATTTAAAAAAATATACACGAATGCCGTTCGGTTTAAATCCATTTTAATTCTATGTTTTTAAAACAAATTGATAGGTTTCAAGTCCCTTTTTTGTTCTTTCACCATAGATAATAAATCAACGTATTCGTTATATTAATTAATCTTTACAACTATACTTTTTCAAGTATTTGTATGCCCCTTTCTATTTTAAGAACCAGATGGCACATTGTTGGCACAGTATTAAAGTTATTAGGTAGGTGATTGACCTGCAATTCTGGCGCATGTCAGTGGTTACAACTGTTATAAAAACTGACGTTCGGTGACATATATCTCATTCATAATTTAAAATGGGTGGAACCGGTAGGTCTCGTGAAATTAATATTGTTCTTTCTCTATTTACTATAACTATAATAACTAGGTTACTGAGTACGAATTTCTTACGACGTTTTTTAACACTTTTTCGTGTCGTACAGCAATAATTATAGTGATGGGTGATAATCCCAGTCCGTTACATTATGATCTAAGTTTCGATGTCTATATATGATAAAGGACCATATTAATAGCAAATGTTATGATACTTATTTCAATTTGTCAAACAATGATTTTGTCAACGAATTTTGAAGTGTTATTTTACTCTTGCTAGCAATATAAACTAGGTTTGAACCTAACTTTATATACTAGTTCCAGCCGCGTGAGTACACTAATAACCGCGAACCATAACCACATGTCATTTTATCTTTATTACTGCCGTTTAAACTGTGCGAGCTACTGCTTAGAATATTCGAAGAGAGATAAAACTCGCGTGATATACGACGTACTTACCGCGTAGTGGGGTAATACCTCGATAAAGGCTTCAGTTTATGAAGAACTTGTAACTGATTATCAATAATAAAGAGCAGGAAGATGAGATCCAAGAAGGTTGGTTTCAAACAGAAGTAAATAGCACATAAACAGTATTAAAAGTATAGGCCCGCGTCAAGACTGCGCTGACTGCGTGACTGACGCGCGTGTTGCGACATCAGTTTACCCAAATATGTGAGTTTCGGCAAGGCTGTGAGTTTGGCAGATTTTATAAAACTTGCCGAAATTGAAACCAAACTTTCGGTCGGCCTCTATAAATTACTCATTGATTGATTCAGGCGTTACTTTGCAGAAGTCAACGTTACATGCATTGTGTTAACTTAATTTGTTTGCTTCCGTCACTAGTTCGTGCATGCACACTACAGCTGGCCAGCGTCCACCCACTACTGTTAGTCCCTTCATGCCAAAATGACGATAAAAAATTGTATTCGTTGCTTGTCATTCGAACGATCAACATCTAATAGGTTCCTTGCTTGAAGCTGCCTTACGATATGTCGCGAGCACGATGGCCGATGCTGATGCAGCCTCAACGGATGCAGCAACGTCAACAAGGGTTGCATGTAATTACTATTGGTGGCAGGCATGAAGAGAACTAACAGTAATGGGTGGGATCTGGTTAGCAATAGTTTGCATGAACTAACCGGTGGCGGAAGCACACAAATTAATTAAATTCAAAGTGCATGCTCTATAAATATCGCGAGCCAATTTGCCGTGGCGGCAAAAGACACGACTTGTTTTCTGAGATATTACATATATCTTCCCCATAAGGTTCATAGTTAATTAATTAAACAATAAGATTGTCTTCCGTATATGCGCACATATGTGGCCGTCGCAACACTCGCAGCGCATCACTAATTACTTTATAAATATCACAAGCTGTGTTGCGGTGGCGGCAATAAATCACTGTTAATGTACAGCTTTATTAATACAAGACTGGTTTACTGAGATTTTGCATGTCTTCGTATAAGTTTATTTGAAAGTTTGTAAACTAATTAAACCGTTTTATGTGTATCGTTCATATGTACGGTAGCAAGTACACATAGATCATCGTTCAATGTATTCGTCGCAACACTTGCAGTGCATCGCTAATTATATCACAAGCTGTGTTACATTGATGGCAATAAATCACTGTTAATGTACAGTTTTATTAATACACGACTGGTTTTCTGAGGTTTTGCATATGTCTTCACATAAGGTATATAGTAAATTTGTAAACCATTGGACTGTCTTCTGTATACCGCACACATGCAGAGCTGTACATACACTCAGATCAACATCAGATGTGTTCGTCGCAATACACGCAGCGTATCCTTAATTACTTTATAAATATCACAAGCTGTTGCGGTGGCGGTAATAAATCGCTCGTAATTTAAAGCTTTATTAATATACGACTCGTTTGGTGAGATTCTGCATATGTCTTCTTTACACCTTATATTTTTTACTTCATAAACTATTAAGCGTAAACGCAAGAATCCATCCACGGTAAATAACATGGTGTTTTTATTGGATATCTAATCTATATCAGATATTATGTTTTAATCTCTTCTACGCTGGTCTAGGAAAAAGAAAAACTTAGAATATACCAGCTGCTCATCTCCCCGCACTGATCGTTAAAGCCGATTGAGGAAATGGGCAAAATTATGAGGAATAATTTTAGTAGGTGATGCCGGCTAGCAACCCTTAACATTTTTGATTCTGTTTTCCACCTACATGGCCTATCAACATGCTAAACATGGCTTGTAGGTTTTATTTACCTAGTTTAAAAAAAAATTACCCCGCAAGGGAATAGACGTGTCTCTCTAGTGTTTTATTAATAACGGACAAACTAATACAATATAATTATTTTAAATCATCATTGTGACGTAGATATGCATAGGTAATGTACGCATAGTTTTAGTAGTTAATTTAGGCAATAGTTGTCAAATGTCAACTTCACAACACAATCACTAAATTGCTTTATAAATAACACAGAGCATGTTGCGGGCAATAATTCACAGGCGTTGTAGAGCTTTATTAATACGTCTGTCGGTGTAGTTGTGAAATGCATATGTCTTTCTTATGGGCTACAGAAAGATTAAACACATCGTTTAAAAGCTGAAAGTCTGCGTACAGTTTCAAATGTTTTCTATCAAATTCTTGTACTTGTTTTTTAGTTGTGAAACAGTGCATATGTTTTTCTTATGGGCTACAGAAAGATTAAACACATCGTTTACAGCTGAAGTCTCTAACCAGTTTTAAAAGTTTATTAACAGATTCCTGTGTTTGTTTTTATGTCATAAATGAGTTAAAATGTGGTGGAGAACTGTGAGCCCATCTTCCGTCCACTACTCAGCATAGAGCTCTCTTTGTTTCGGTATCCGTCTTGATCCTAAAACAAAGAAATAAATTATTGATTGATTGATTAATGATCCTGTGCTGATTTTATCCAGGTGCGACCCGCCAAGTTAATTTTATATGCATTAACAGTTTTCATGTATTTACATAAGTTCGTTTTTATATTAATACGCTGGAGTCATAAAGTCCACCCGAATGTAGCCGCAGCTATCAGCTAGTTTTAAATAGGTCACCGTATTCCAAATAAGTATCACTTAAAGTGGGGTGTCATTATTACTACCTGTTTTATTTTAATGACCAAAACTTTATTTGAACGATCCCCAAAACTTTGACAAAATCCACTAAAAACAACTGCAACCGAGCACTGCAGCCAACTGCAAACACGTCCAAACTTCTCATATGCGACGCGACCTGTGACGTCACGCTTTAATTTTAATACTCGCTTTTCTGTCATCCCATTCAAATTTGAACATTATCCAGATGAAATAAGGTTTATAATCCGTTGAGTTGGGGTGCAACTTTTGACAAATATGCACCTTTTAAGCGACGTTATCTAGTTGACAGTAAACGGTAGCGAACACATTTGTTTTATTGCCGCAGTACTTTTGTTTGTTCCACGCTGGTTTGGAAGAAAAGAAAACACATAGAATATACAACCTGCTTTTCTTCCCGCGCAGACCGTAAACGCTGGTCATGGGATTGAGCGAAAATCTACGGAACCACGTTATAGTCGATGCGGCTAGCAATCTATCACTATTTTGATACCGCTTTCCACGTTAACGCCCACAAACACGCTAAACGTGGCCTTTGGGTTTTACGACCTTGGGCGCTGTCTACCCCGCAAGGGATAAAGACGTAAGAATATGTATGTATATGTATGTACTTTTATTTTTTGTCAATGATTATGTTCTGAAATAAGTAGACGCAGCACTGAGGCAGCGCGGGCAGGTCCAGTAGGCTGTGATTGGGCCATAATGTGTCAATTATTGCTGTTTGTCAAATATTATCCAATGACAGCGCCTTATCGATATCCGACGCCAGTGCTGCCATCTGATAAAATTCTGGTCAAAAGATAATAATAACAAATAAATTTTTGACTCTTGAAGAAGAAGCAGCATATAAACTTTAAAGTAAAATCTATATAATAAAATTACCCTTTGATGCTTATGCCAAAGCCTCTACATTCCTCGCAAAGTGTTTCCGTAAATATCAATCAATTTCGGGTCTCGTTCAACATTCGGAATGTGGGGCGCGTCGAGAGGCAAAGGATCGGGGCAATATTTGTGGGACAGGGCGAAGCCTTTCAAACGACACTTTTGCCCTACATCCTACACGTGGCTTTGTAGATATGTGTTGATGTTAACATGCTGTGGATTAGATTACTTATAAAGGTGTTTTTGTGTGGTTCCCGGCAGAGTAGAATAGGACCACTCCAAGTCTTCCCGTGGATGTCGTAGAAGGCGACTTAGAAAACGCAAGCTAAACAAAGATTATAAACACTAAAAAAGACTCTTTAACCCGTCTGGCCAGCGTGGAGAGTGTAGGCCCAATCCTCTGACTGCTCTGGCTCATACATGGCTCTGGTAGTACAGAGAGGGACTTGCTCCTGCAGTGGAGACTAACAAAGCCCTGATGATGATGATGATGTGTTTTTGTGAATGCTGGTTTTTGAGGAGAGTAAGTGTTAAAATGCAAACTAAACAGTTCTTAAAATTTCATCACCCTTGTGCATTCAAGTCTGGCAGATAAAAAACTTAGAATGTATCTGCTGTCGTTTTTCCCGTTTAGATCGAAAAATCCGTTCAATAGATGGAAACCTGAGGAAAACGTTTTCCTTCTTCATGCTCAAACAAGCTAATTATAGTCTTTCCATCGTATATCCCTAAGAAATAAAAACATGATAGTGTGTATATGTGATTTTTGGAATATTTATATTTTATGGTTGGTCACAAATTAGAATTAAGGTTAAAACGTTTTAGTTAAATACACACATACATATATACTACCACTTTTTTTTCCTCAAGCTCAGGTCTTTAAAACCTAACGGCCACGTTTAGCATCTTGGTGGCCTTGTAAGTGGAGAATGGAATTAAAATAGTTTTTTTTTTAATTGATTTTGTTTAAGTATAATGTTTGCAAATAAATTTATAGGTTGTGGGGAGCTGGCGAATATTTTATATTTAAAATTTTACAGGAACCTCAGGGATAAAAAATTTAATTTAAATTACGAGAACTAATATAAGCCGAACAAGTATCATATAAACGATACTCCATAGAGCATTATGAAATACATAAATTGTAGCACTGCAACTTTTAATTGCGCTCATTTCGGCCACAGCTGCATACGGATGCCGTATCCGACTCCAGCGGAAGTTGCCGGAGTTCGCATTAATTTCAACAATGACTATATATTAAACGTTTTATGGTATTGTTTTAGGCTTAAAAGAGATGCCATATCTTAATCGATGATTTAATAAATAACGAAAGGTGACAGTTATGAGATTTTTACTAAGCTGACATGTCGTATGTCCATTCTAAAATCAGGTTTTGATATTTCACAGCCTTTTGATTTTATTTAAAAATATATTCCAGTGAAATTGAAACATCTGGTATGAAGACGACTCGAACAAAAAAAAAAACGCATTTCGAAAGTGTATTTACACAGTAGTAGTCTCTGTTTATGATCTTTACTAAATAAAAGCGAGTATATTAACACTTAAATACTTTAGATGCAACTCAACGCAACTGCATAAAAAGCAATACAATGTACATTACACGCTTGCACTGCAGACACACAGCGCAACTCTGATGCAACTTTTAATTGCGCTCATTTCGGCCACAGTTACATACGGATATGGATTTGTAATTTCAACAATGACTGTATATTTAATGTTTCATGGTATTATTTCAGGCTTTGAGATGCCATATTTCAATCAACGATTTGATAAATGACAAAAAGTAACATTTATAAGATTCTAACTGAGTTTGTGGTGGGAAGTTAAGGGGTGTAGTTGGGGTCTACCTTGGACGCTTTTGCAAATTGATTTTGGTGGACTTTATAATATGAATTTGGTGTAGTTTGGTGTTATAAATGCTCGTACTCATGGAACAATTTGTAAAATAGTTAAAGTGGACTGTTATATGGACTCGTATAGACTTGTCATCATAACCTCCCGACCACGAGGCATCAAAGGACATACGCCATCTTTGATGCTACTTGTTACAACTTTACCGTACAACACCGATACTTAGTATCTCAATTTACTGGACATTGGCAGAATCACTGAAATATCGGTGTAAGCCATTTTATAAAACAGAAGAAGAAGAAGATTCTAACTAAGCTATCGTATGTCCATTCAAAGATCAGCTTTTGATATTTTACATTTGTCACATAATCGCTTCTAAAAGTACTTGATCTTACATACAAACATATTCCAGCAAAATTCTTATTCGTAGTAATATCTCTGAAATGAAGAGGAATGGAACGAAAATATCGCATTTAGAAAGTGTAAAAGTCAAAGTCTGTTATTGACATCGTAACTAAATAAAGGCTAGTATTTACTCTCAAATACACTTGATGAAACTTCATCACCTACACGCGTGCACTACAATACTGCAACTCCGCTGCAAATTTTGATTGCGCCGATCACCGGTTCCGGACACAGTATCCGACTCCGGCGGAGGTATGCGGAGTGTTTATTAATTTAATAAAGCCTTTTTGGTATCAAATATGTAACGGTATTATTTTTTACGTAACGTTTATTTAGTATAGGTTTCTTTGAACATTTATTAATTGTAATATTTGTCTACAATTTTCTCGACACAAACTTTTTGCTGTCGTCCATAATTTACTTGATGATTTGATAAACGACAAAAAGCAATATTTGTAAATTTCTTACTAAACTGACACTGTTATATCGTATTTGATGTCCATTCAACCATCGAAATTTGATATTTCTCAGCCAATCAAAATTTCTCTTGTAAAATTATTTGTTTTTAATTACAAACATTTTCTGGCGAAATTTTTATTCGTGAAACGGCAAAAAATCGCTTTTTAAAGTTTTTATAATAAGTCGAAGTCACTATTTATGACCTAAACTTAAACAGGGCTTGTATTTGTATTTACACTTGAAACTTGATGCAACGCAATGCAACTGCATAAAAGCAATAAAAAGTGCATTACACGCGTACATTATAATACTGAAACTCCGCTGCAACTTTTGATTGCGCTCATGACGGCAGCCGGTGACCGGACCCGAATACTGCCTTCGACTCCGCTTTCTTAGTTTTGCGGAGTTTGTATAAATTTGACAAAACCTATTTGTTATTAAATGTTTTATAGTATTCATTCATGTTTTTATGTGTTAAATAATTTGAACATATTATGTCAATAAATAATTTGATTAGCGACAACGAGTAGTATTTATATGTTTCTTACTAAGCTAATATATCTTATTAGGTGTTTATTCAACCATCTGCTTTCAATATTTCACAGCGAGTTATGATTTCTCATGTAAAAGTAATTATTTTCGCGCACAAACATTTTTTGGCTATTATTTTATTCAGGAAATGGAATAAACTTATTTTACAAATGCGAATCGAACAAAAAAATCGCATTTGAAATTGTTTATAAAACACCTGAAACTTGATGCAACTCAACCCAACTGAATAAAAAAGCAATACAAAGAGCATTACACGCGTGCACTGCAACTACGCTGCAACTTTTGATTGCGCTCATTACGACTTCATCTAAATCCGGTTACTGTATCCGACTCCTCCCCGATCGCGACGGCGTTTTTCAAGCTCGTTAATTTCAACAATGCCTGTTTGTTAATTAATGTTTAACCATAGAAGTATGAATAGAGATTTTTTTTTAATCTATGGTGACAATTTTGTGGTAGCACATGCGCACATGCGAAACAAAATAATGGAGCTTAGTGGTGGGAAGTCAAGGGGTACAGTTGAAGTTTGCCGTAGACAATTTTGCAAATTGATTTTAGTGGATTTTATAATATGAAATTGGTGTAGTTTGGTGTTATAAATGCTAATGCTCATAAACAATTTGTGAAATAGTTAAAGTGGACTGATAAATGGACTCGTAAAGATTTGCCGCCAGTAACTCCCACGAGGCATCAAAGAACATACGCCATCTTTGATGCTACTTGGAAAAACTTTACCGTACAACACCGATACTTAGTATCTCATTATACTGGACATTGGCAGATTAACTGAAATTTCGGTGGAAGCCATAATATAAAACAGAAGAAGAAGAAGAAGTTTTGTTATCAAATCGGTAGTTTTTTGTGTTTGCATTATAGATTATGAGTAAGTCACACTTTTTTCTACGCTTTTAGGCTCATAGAGTCTAATTTAGATTTAATATAATCTAACCTCCGTGGCGCAGCGATCAACACGCCGGCCTGCGACACGGATGATCCTGGGTTCGATCCCCGATCAAGTCAAGATGGAAAATGATCTTTTTCAGAATGACCTGGGTCTTGGATGTTTATCTATACATGTATTTGTAATAAAATATAGTATTATTGAGTTAGTATTCCATAACACAAGTCTCCAACTTACTTTGGGGCTAGCTCAATCTGTGTGATTTGTCCGTATATATTTATTTATTTAATTAATTACGAGTACTATAACATTTGACGAAGTATGTTGCGGATAAATAGATACTGTATTGACAAAGCTTGGTGCTGATAATTTAATGTAGTTTCTTTATTTAATTGTAAGTAGAAGAAGTAGGAAAAAATCGGATACTATGAAAAAACCTTAACTGAAATATATATGATATTAAAAAAATCACGTATCTCAATAGACCATCAGAACGTAGAATGTCCGTTCAAAAGCTTTGCCCTTCTGTCCGCTATAATTTCTCAAATGTTTTTTCCATGTTCCATTCCACTCAAATCTTGTGTCTTACAATCGTACTTAAAAAAAAATATTGCGCTATGGAAGATCTTGTTGGATACAGTAATAGGATGATTTTGAACCCCTTACTAAATTCTTTGAATTAGAATAAATAACAGAATTGCAAAGAAAATGGTTGAAAACAAAAAAATAGGCCTCTCATTCTATAAAAGTCACCGCTCAGTTGGAAAGATTACTATGGGAAGTCTGCTGTTTTTCATTTGTTACCTTTTTTCTTACAATGGTAAGTCAAAGTATATATAGTGAAATGGTAAACAACTTTTGTGGCAGAGCACAATCCGAACATATCGCTTGAATAGTTTGTCCCAATTCCCAATAGAACTCGCTACACGCACATAAATCAGTTGAACTCATAAAAACTAAGTTGGTCGATTGCAGTTCTGCGAATAGCCGCGAAGAAAGTCGGGGGGCATCAGTTGTTGGTAGTTTTATTTTTGCCTGAGTTAATAAGAGTTTTGAGACTGTGGGCACACTTTTACTACTTATGAGATGTCGTCAAAATAAGTCAATTTTCTTTGAATCATTTTAGTTTTCTGCGACTTTCTGTTTGAAGACTTATTTGGAAAACTTTGACAATTTGTAAACTTTTTCGTGATACTCGCATGAATGTGTTGTGTTCTGCAGAGATTGAATTATGTTCCTGTAATTTGGCACGCAGAACAAGATTATTTTTAATAAAGTAACCTCTGCATGTGTCTATGTCTACAATTGCATTTTACAAAATTAATGATATTTACAATCTAGATTTTAATCGAAAAATCAAGCACTAAAACTTACAAAGCACATAAAAAGGTTCTTGTATTTTATTTTGATAATGTAGCACCATTGGTTAATATGTTAATAACTACTCCATTTTAATTGTAGAATTAGAAAAAAAAAATTGCATATAGTAAATCTTTGTATCTTCCCCAAACATTTTTTCGTTGGAGAATTAAACCTTCTCTCTAGTGTACATAAAAACAAGATAAACAAAAGCAGATGAAAATAAAAATACTAAAGCAGTTCGAGTAATTCAAAGAGGTTATCATAATATCACGACTATATTTCACCGCGGCGTGACAAGTAATCCAAATATTTCATTCGTATCATAAGTTTCATTAATAAAACACTTATTATACTTGAAAGCGAAATATTACGCAAGATTCTCAGTGAATATGAAATTAGAGTGGCTGAGCCGAGGTTCGCACCGCTAATAAAATTAAGCGGGCCAAGAAGCCGCCCTTGGGGAACCTACAGATATAATTGTCTATTGAGCAGCTGTGGAACATTTGACTAATACAATTTCTTTATATTTTTTTTAGTTAATACTTAGTAATTGTTTATACATATACTTATTATTTATTAGTCAATAAGAAATGAGTGTGGCTGAGCCGCGGTACGCGTCGCTAATAACATTAAGGGGGCCAAGAGACCGCCCTTGAGGAATCTTCAGGATAATTGTTTATTGATTAAATGTTTTTTACAATTAAAAAGATTACTAGTTTGAAGTTTAAAAACAAGAACAGGGCTAAAACGGCTAAAACTATATTTTATAAAAATAGTCTACTTAATAAAAGATTTTCATTTAGTATTTTCGTCGAGAAAATAAGATTTTGAAATAAAGTGTGTGTCTTTAGATCTAGACTAGATATTTCGCGATGGCCGCATTAAAATTTCATATAAAACTCGGGTCGAGGGCTCTCTTCGACAAATAACGAAATAGATTCAGGACAAATAGCCTGCCATTTTCTTTATAAAATCTAGAGTCGAAATGATACTGTAGACAAAATATGAAGCTGAAGAGATCGCAAGAGTGTTTGGATTAAAAATGGACTTTCATTTTCAGTTTAATCTGGATGATAACTTGAATAAAATCTACTCACAATATAATTTTATTAAATGAGAAATTCTTCTATATTTATTGTTTGTGGCATCGTAGCTGCTAGATGGACAAATTTTACTGTAGATTACGTCGTTTAAAATTTGAAATAATGGAATAGGTTCTTAGTTAATAGCTGATGTAGTTCGAAGTAGATAAATAGGTCTGAGAAGTCATGAATTAAGACAACTGAAATATTGAACAAACGATTGTTGAAACAAAGAAAAAGCAAGTTAATACAATAAGAAGTTAATATAATAAGTTAGCAAACAGCCGCACAGCTTACAATCGGAAAGTTTTTCCAGGGTCACTTTCCAGCTATTTAAAGAAATTTCATTAATGTCTTTTTTTGGAATGTTCTTGGGAATTTAAAGCTTACTTAAAAGCAAACTCAAAATATTACTAATATATTATTTTTATTAAAAGCGTTTGTTTCACTTGCTTTGTTTGTATGTTCGAGTGAATATTTTTTTTATATTTGGGTCAAATCTTGCAACTTAAACCATTATTCTAAACTGGCTGAGCTGAAATTCAGCAATAGTATTACTTTTATAATAGTTAATTAAATTTAACACTTTTCGGGACACTCCGGACTGTAGACATAAATCATTGTTATTTCTATTGTGTCTGGTTGAGTGTCCGTCAATAAGTTTAACAAATTTACAGTTATTACGGTCTCACCTTTTGATGATGTTAATATCACCAGCCCTGAGATAAATTTTACTGTGACTTTGCTGATGAACAAAAGCTTAAGAAACTTATTAACATAGCAAAATAAACATTTAATATGATCCCATTATGCGGGTTAATGAATTCTTAAGTTTTATAGCTTAAATGCTGGGCCTTTGTGTTGTCTCCGTTGTAATTAGCAACTTTTATTTGTTCTTGTTTGAATTACAGTAATTAAAACATAGTTATCACTTTGCATTACAACGAGGCTCTAATGAAAAGAATGCTTTCATATTTAGAGCTTTTTCAAAACTTGTTTTTGATGTTTGTAAGCTTTGTTTAGCTTGTATTTCCTAACTCGCCTTCTACGACATCCGCGTAGAGACTTGGAGTGGTCTTATTCTACTCTGCCGGGCACCACACGGCATACACACTACACACGACACGAGTCTAGTGTTGATCGAGAAAGTACAGTAAGACACAAATTAGCATGTGCGTGCTACGGCGCGTTTATTGCGGTTGATTATACCGCGGTATGCCCATAATTATTCGAGTGTTATGACAGGGTGCGCCGCAGACCACTGAATGTCGCTACACTAGAGTCGAAAGCTGTACTGAGTCGAAAGTCATTATCATTAAAAAAATATAATTAAAAAAATGCATTATTTTTCTCTTCAATTTATATCTATACCCACAAATACAAATTTTGATACAAATTGTATACTTATGATAAGATTGTGAGAGACTGGTGTCTGAACTAAGCAGAGCCTGTATCTCAGTACACCAGCCTCTCCCCTCACGAATAAGAAATCCGACTTTATTTAAAACAAAAGGTATGGTTACAATACACGGGGCATGTGCAGAAAAAAATAAGACAAAAATTAGTAACTCATCTAAGTGAGTTAGTACGTACAACCTATAAACTAGTTTTGTATTATTACAAAGTGTTGCTTGCTAAGTAGTAATAATACTGCGTGTCAGCCTGCACCTAGTTAACAGACGAGAGTCGCACACTCGGTCTGTCAGGGTGCTTTATCGTCACCACACAAATGACTTGTGAATATTTTTTTATGCAACAGAGTAGCAAATGGAAATAGGGCCCGTCTGATGGAAAGCGGTTACCATAGCATTGACGCTTGCAACACCAGGGGAGCCACTCGCACGTAGCCGACTCTACTATTTATTATATTTTATATAAAAAATAATATAAAAGTTCGAGTGGTTAGGAAACACGTAACGAATCGTAGTGCATACACTTCTTCATAAGAGATTTTTTCTCTAAGGTTTAAGGTATCTTAAAACAATAATATAAAAACAATATAATACTCTAAAACAGATCAGAGTAGAGATTCGCACGCGAAAGTTAATTCAATTGCATAATAAGCACCAACCTCTTCTTTATACCTACTTTTAAAATCGATATTTAGTTTTTGAGTTAGTCGTTAAGCTATGTATACGAAAAACAAACAAACAGTTACTCGTACTCGTCTAGAACATATTACGCTTTCAACAACACGATGTCTAGCCGTAGGGTGAATCCAGACCCTTGCTTACGAAGGTTAGGTAGGTACGATACAAAGTTACGGCTCACAACTAAAACTTAATTTAACTCGAAGATTTCGAAGCATAAAGTCTATTTGCTACAAAAACTTCAGAAGCTAAGAAGTCTCATTCCCAACTCCGCAGCACATGTACTAGATGCAACGTTTATGATATGACGCCATCTGCAATTTATAAATTTATCGCTCAAGTTTCTTATTGTTCTCACTTTTTGAGTTTATGGGCGCGGAAATTTCAATTTCGCGAGACGCATGAGTTTCGAAAGTAAATATGTTTTCGTATTGAACAAGAGCAACGTTTTGAAGCTTTTGTGTAAATTGGGGGTTTATACTCGGATTATATGATCCATCATGATCAAAATCAAGTAATAAAATTGAAAAATAAGTAATAATATTGTCCTAAATATCCCACCCCAATCCCAACTAATATTATAAATGCGAAAGTGAGTTTGGTTGTTTGTTTACTTGTTTGTTTGTTTGTTACGCTTTCCCGCCTCTAACTATCTACTAAACCGATCATCATGAAATTTTGCATACACATAGGTAAGGGTACCGAAAAGGACATAGGCTATATATTACGCGGGCGAAGCCGCGATTAGCAGCTAGTAATATTATAAATGCGAAAGTGAGTTTGTTTGTTTGTTACGCTTTCACGCCGTATCTACTGAACCGATCATCATGAAATTTTACATACACATAGGTTAGGGTACTGAAAAGGACATAGGCTATATATCACGTGAGTGAAGCCGCGGGTAACAGCTAGTATTCTCTAAATACACCATTATAATTTGGTTTGGAGCTGGTGTATTAATTTGTTGGTTTCGACTAGTATCATACGATGCATCGTATTTTATTGTTTTTTTATAATAATAAATAATATAAATAAATATATACGGACAAATCACACAGATTGAGCTAGCCCCAAAGTAAGTTCTTAAGTAAGACTTGTGTTATGGGATACTAACTCAACGATACTATACTTTATAACAAATACATATATAGATAAACATCCAAGACCCAGATCAATCTGAAAAAGATCATTTTCCATCTTGACCTGACCGGGGATCGAACCCGGGACCATCCGTGTCGCAGGCTGGCGTGTTGACCGCTGCGCCACGGCGCTCGTCAAAGTTATATTATTACTTTTTCCAAGCTGGACTGGGAGAAAAGAAAAAACGTAGAATGTACTAGCTGCTTCTCTTCCCTTGCAGATCGTAAATGCCGATCGAGGGAATGGGCGTCAGGAATCATGTCAATAGGTGATGCGGCTAGCAACCCATCTGATTCCGTTCTAACCTACAAGCCTACCAACATGCTAAACGTGGCCTTAATTTTTCATAGACCTAGGCTCTGTCTACCCCTCAAGGGAGTAGACGTGATAATATGTATGTATTATTTTTTAAATTTAGGTTTATGTTACGAAATTAAAAAGTTAAATATAAAACGATATACAAAATATAACAACCAAATTTGGATTGGAGTGGATGGGTCCGTAAATCATAAAAGCTTTATTAGCTTGAAGATACATTTATTTATCGCCATTGTGAAATCAAAACCAATTCCACGTAAATATTATTAACCAATGCCATTCATTGGTTGAATTTTCTCAGTTATGTAATTAGTATAATTATTGGAATAAATTAGTAATTTATCAGACATTTATTGGTTATGAGATAAATATGATTAAACCTAAAATAATTTGTGGTCATTTACTGGAATGAATATTCAATATTTTTGCTAAAAAATATATCTAGATATTTGATAGACGGATGACCAGACTAAGGTCGCAGGAAGAGACTGGATGCAAGCCGCTTCCAACCTGTCGTATTCGAAATCCTTAGGGGAGGCCTATGTCCAGCAGTGGACCTCTTGTGGCTGAGATGATGATAATGATTGGTGTACAAACTTTTTAAATTCTTTTGATGAAGATGGTTGTGGTGTGGCATCCCATCACCACGTCACCTTTTTTGAGGCGTTCGAACAGTGCATCGATTGGTGTTATGCAAATCATCAAAATTGCATCACTTTCATATCATTTAAATGTGTGTACTACCAAAAAACAAAGTAAAACATTTCGATTCGTACTTGTACTTTTACGGAGACTTAACAAATTTGCAACTATTTAATATTGTAAATAGAGAACTGTTTTATACCAGAATTGTTTTGCACAGCCTTGAATGAAGTATTCCAATGTTAAAAAGAATTATGTTATAGAATTATGATCATGTTTATTTTTTATTTATTATTTTTTATATTATTTATTTAAACACAGTACAAATAAAACATTACAGGGTTGTTTCTATTTACGATGCCATCATAATCTCTTTCGAGATTTACCGTGCATGGGAAATTGCCATCTTAATTTGTCATCATAAACTAAGTTGTTATTTTAAACAAAAACAAATATTATATGTGAAATCAAATTAATAATATAACATAAAAGAAGATAGGGATAGCGTATAGTAAGTGTGAATAGACCTTAAGGTTTAAATCACACCAACATGGCAGCGACGCGACGCGCCGATCACTTACAATGTGATAGCATTTTAAGCCTGATGTGAACCTTCAAAACTCGTCAAAAATTCGTTGACTCCTCCGGCCGCTCCATTGAAAACTCGTCAAAAATTAGTCGACTCCTACGGCCGCTCGAGACTACTCGTTGTGATCGCCGGCAATTAAGTTTTTTCTCGCGATGCTGGTCATTATAAGTAAGCAAATAAAGCTTAAAATCCTATAGCAGTGTAAGTGATCACCGTGACCTGGCATTACGGTGTGATTTGAGCCTAAATGCTGTTGAGCGTGTCCGAGCAAACGCTTCCTAAGCACTATTCACACCCCGCCATAACGAACAATTAATTATGAGTTACGTGGACGCATGCCGCGGTATAATCACCCACATTAAAAGGGCCGTAGCACGCACATGTAGTGCATAAATTAACCAGCAGCATTCCCTTGAACGGGTGACTATTCCTGTGAAAAAGAACAATATTTCCTATGTGTCTAATACTGTGAACAATATTTTTATTTTATTTTTTCATACTTATTGCAGGGTCGAGGGAACACTATGAAAAAGTAATTTTTTTTAAGTCTCCAACGTTACACTGATAAAAGAAGTTGTTCATATTCACGAGCTGAATCAGCCCGTCACCCTTTTCGCATTCTTATAGTTCAAGGGTATTAAAATAGTATTCTTTTTATTACACTTCTGTTTGAAATAAGGGTTTTCTGCCTATCTATAATGTCAATCTCTAGTAAATATTCTAATATCTATGGTCAGTCTACAATATGAGTATACTCTTATACAATACGTATTTTTTGGGAAAATCATCAAACATTGACATTATTATTTCAAACAGTTGCTTTTACTTGTTGAGTTAATTTTACAAAAACAAAGTGTTTGTGCAAATAAAGAATGAAATCGCACCAAAATTGACTTTTTCAAAGCATACAACATCACAACTGCACTCCGTCGTACGTAAACAAATTGTTGAGCAATTTAATTTTCACATGCAAATAGTCTCTGTACTTATCACTCGATTCTTGGAAACGCCATCACTTTTATTTAATAAAACATGTTTACAAATAAAAACTGAACAGAATTGTAAACTTTGACCTAGCGTTGACCATTAAAAATCTGTTCTTATCAAATGGGTTTGTCCTTCCATACAATAATGTTGCCAGCAAACATTGCTTTAAGGTTTCTCTCCATCTTATTTTACATTATTTCTATTTAAAAATTTCTAATTCAATAAGATTAAAGTAAATCTTCTTTTACTTACGTTCTTTTACTTAAACAGTAAACCTATATATGAAAACAAAAACGTGATAAATGAGTTAACGAATCTTTAAGAGATAATGATTTCACATCATCTTGTATAAGCTACGACGAACGCAATTGTCGCGAACACTTTATGATATGTGGAAATAGTAATGAATTAAATTAATTTCATTGCTATTCTATACTTCTTAGTCTGACGGAGGATTGTGACATGGTACATGTTAATTCTTCAGATATGAACTTGAATGCCTTCTTTAAAATAGATATTGTGGTGGGTGGACTATATATTAATGAAAATTAGTAAATGACGCGAAGATATAGTCAGAAAATTAATTTATAGCACTTTTTCTGAGTCTTTGCATATTTTCATACACACAACCGGAACTGGAAATAGTAGATAGATAGATAGATAGATAAAAGATTTATTGTACCATCAAAAACACACATACAATCAAATAAGCAAACAAAACATATTACAAAACAGAGACTTAACTATTAAACCAGTGGGTGCGTGATCGTTTGTGTGTCGCAGTGGTACAAAAGGCAGTATCTCAGTGCGTATATTACTCGGAGAGCAATGCACTGGTTTTCAGTTACTGCCTGGGGTAGTCACGAAGCGCGCAGCAAACCAGTCGAGTCATTTTTGTCGATGTGTTTATGCGTTGGAAGTATATAAATCGAGAACTAGAGCCTAAATTAAAATTAACATTCATGAACAATTTCAAAACATTCAAACACCATCCCAATTTCTATTCTATTTGGTCTTTATTCAAACACCCTATTGTAACTTATGAAAAAAAAGAGTTTATGTTTTAAGTTTAATTTAAGTTTTAAAGTGGTGGAGGGGTAAACTCCTAAGTAGGGAAAAGTCAAGAAAAATAGGTTTAAATGACAAGAGGTTTTATTTATTGTCGTACAATAACATCTTAGGTACTCTTAGTGAAGAGATATAACCGTAATCTTAAAGTTAAGATAACAACAATGAGAAAATAAAGAAATAAAGGGGAGGGTTGTTGGCTAGTTTGGCTGGTCCCTTGAGAACGCGTTTATATTAAGGTAAAGTAGCATACTATTTAAAGTAGAAGTTATAAGTAGTATACTAATTTATGTAGTACTTAAAGATAAGTAGAATAGTGGTATTGAAAGTAGTATTTATGTAAAGGTAAAACTTTCAACCAAGAAATTTATCCCCGTAATTAAAGAAAAGGAATCCTCAAGTCAACCGACGAAGGATTTGACTTGCCAGCCGATGAACCCACTCCTCGGACCGACACCAGCCAGACAGCACTTTAGCCAAACACTTCGGCCAAACACTCCAGCCGAACACCTCAGCCAAACACTCCAGACGAACACCTCAGCCAAACACCTCCAGAGGCATGATACCATTGATGGTGGACGCTTGTGGCGCCGGAGGCACCGAGCGTCTCCGTCGTAAAACAATCTCAGGCCATGCATCATGGTCCCTGTAACGGAGGCAGAAAAACGCTTCTGGACTACGGCAACCGTTGAAACCAACAACAGCAAGGCGATCACGCCGACACCGAAGAGTACCAGAAACGGTTTTATCTCAGAACAACTGGAACCACGAATAACGCTCGCAGCAACGCCGCCTTAGGATTCTTCCTCAAATCCCAGAATCAGCAGCTTACAGAACAGAACAACAGACAGCCCACAGCACAGAACTTCTCAGGGACCTGCACGCCAGCACGCGCAGCCCGAAAAAGACACTTCCTCCTACCACTGACTTCCGACGACGCGAAGCACGTTCGAATCATATGCTCAAAACTATGAACCACAACACAACCACTTAACACATTTTAAATAAATTAAGTAAGTTAGCGAACTTGACTTAAACAATTAATGGGTAGCCTATTAATTGCTATTTTATAGAAAGAAAGGCTAAATATAAAACAATTACTTAATTATAAGTAAAAATTCAATACGTCAAAACAATGTAACGCAACACTTCCGAACGCACCATTTCTGCGTTTCGTTATACACACAGCAGCAAACCGTTCACGACAAATCCGACGTAACATTTTTACTAATATCTAGAACGTATAGTCGTAGAATAAAAGAAAGTCCATTTACTATCTTCTATTATGATTTTAGAACTCAAAACACAAAACAGCTAAAATCCCAAATAATTACAAAGAAATATCGCCACAGACAACAAACCTACCAGAAACTAAACGTCAACCTGTCACTTCTGTCAGATGTCAAACACAGCAAAACAAGACTATGTTTACCTTTTCCTTACAGACCAAAACATTCAATATTTCTAGATTCAAAGTGAAACTATTAGAAAACCGGGAATAGAAGGATTCGTGAAAATACGAAAAGTGGAATGAGATATAGTTCAGTGAACGTATACGGTCAAGGCAGCTTGAAATAATGTATTTTATAGGCTATCTCATGGTAAGCAACACTTGCATAAAATTAGGTGTTACAGTACCCCTTACCCGCCAGAATTTTGCGAGGTAACGAGAAAAATTCACGCTGGCCCCCAGCATCACGATCCAACTAAAATTCAACCTAAACCTTTAATGTCTTTTACATGACACTCACTCCTCCTGCCATTCTCGTCTTCCACCAAATACACTAATTTAGATAGCTTCTTCACTACACGACATTTTTCAAAACGTGGAGCTAATTTATAAGAAAAATGTTTCGCAGCATCACTACGCACATGCGTCCGGCGCCAAATGATATCATCTTCTACAAACTCAACATCCCTTCTACGCCTATTGTAATACTTAGCGTTCCTCCAGTGCGACTTTTTCAGTTCTTTATCCACCTTCAGAAATATTTCCTTCAACACGCCTATCTTATCGAGGTAGTCAGCACGACAACTAACAAGAATATCATCTATATCCTCACTATCTCCGTAGATAGAACCATCAACAACAGCTTCACGTCCATGAACAAGCAGAAAAGGGGTAAAAGTAGTAGTGTCATTCACAGCAGTGTTAATAGCAAATTGAATTTCACAAAGATGTGAATCCCAACTTCGTTGATCAGTACCAACAAGTGCAGCTATTGCCGTGACAATAGTACGATTATACCGTTCTACAGTATTTACTTGAGGACAATAAGTAGGAGTGAAATGAATTTGTGGTATTCTATACTTTTCAAACAACGCTCTCACATCGCGTCCTATAAATTGCGGTCCATTATCGACGATAACGGTTTGTGGAACCCCATGAACTAAGAAAACATGGTCTTCCAAGCGTTGAGCCACTACTTTACCAGTCGCACGTCTAAGAGGAAACATTAACACATATTTTGAAAAACAACAAACCACTACAAGCAGATATTCATTCTGTTGCCGAGACCTGGGCAGTGGGCCAACTAAATCAACGCTGATACACTGGAATGGTCTACGACACACCTTAGGATTTCCAAACAAACCAGGAGTAGTTTGATTAGGATGTTTATATGCTTTACATGTCTGACATTTCGACACGTACTCTTCAACATCCTTATACATATCAGGCCAATAAAAGCGAAGACGCAAACGTTTATACGTCTTTTCAGTCCCTAAATGAGCACCTAAAGGAGAATCGTGATTCTCAGTAATGAGACGTAGTCTTTCATTCGAAGGTACGACTTCCTTCCAATCAAAATCTCCAGTTAGCGAAGACTTACTCTTAGTATAACGGTAAAGTATACCATCGATTATTTGGTAGTTAGGACAGGTTTGGGGCCTGTTCTGACAACGAGAATACAGATTATGAAACCAAGGATCGGTTCCAGCAGCATTTATAACAGAAACCGGTACAGAACGGGATAAAGAATCAGGAACAATGTGTTCTTTACCGCGCCGATGCTCAATAATAAAATTGTAGGGAGAAAGTCTGCAACCCCAGCGTTCCAAACGCCCGGTAGGATTACGAAGGTTAAGGAACCACTTTAAACTAGCGTGATCCGTAATAATCTTGAAAGCTTTAGGACCTTCAAGGTAGGGCCTAAAATGTTCTACCACTTGTACCACAGCCAACGCCTCTCTTTCAGTAGCAGAATAGTTACGCTCTGCACGATTCAACGAACGACTATAATAAGCAATTGGATGTTCTTCTCCGTCAAAAGACTGAGTCAGCATGCCTCCAATACCAACATCGGATGCATCAGCGTGCACAATAAAAGGAAGAGAAAAATCAGGACATGCCAAGACAGGAGCAGACGTCAAAGCACTTTTCAGCTGCAGAAACGCGTGTTCAGCTTCAGGAGACCAAACAAAAGGTGGCCGGTTTTTCCGAGTAGAAGTTAGAGTATTTAAAGGTGCAGCAATGGTACTAAACCCTCTAATAAATCTTCTATAGTATGAAGCTGTCCCTAAAAATCGTTTAACATCTTTGGGGCAAGTAGGTATGGGAAAATCCGTAATGGCTTTCACCTTCTCAGGGTCAGTTCTCAATCCTAAATCATCCACAACATACCCAAGGTATTTCAACTGCTTCCGAAACAGACAACACTTCGACAAACTAACAGTCAGATTAGCAGAACGCAAACGCTCCAGCACCCTCTTTAGGAGATCAATATGCTCCTCGAAAGTTTTAGTAGCCACGACAATGTCATCCAAATAAATAAATACACGCCCTCCAAATTCAGGTCCAAACAGTTTATCCATCAGTCGTTGCTGCGTAGCTGGCGCAGAGGTCAGACCATAACACATAACTTTAAATTGGAAAAGTCCCCGCGACGGAATAGTAAACGAGGTCTTTTCTTTAGAAGAAGGAGTAAGAGGGATCTGCCAAAACGCAGATTTTAAATCAATAGAAGAAAGGAAACATGAGTCTCGAAGTTGATCTAAGATGTTAGAGATATAGGGAAGAGGATAGGCATCGTGTTTCGAAACCTCATTAAGTTTCCTGCTATCTAAGCAAAAACGCATCTCACCATTAGCTTTAGGAACCATGGTAATAGGGTTGTTCCAGGGACTACAGCTCGGCTCAACTACATCCTGTTCAATCATTTCGTCTAGTTGACGATTTAACTCACGAAGTTTATCAGGGGACATCACATAATAACGCTGTTTGATAGGAGTCGCGTCTCCCGTATCAATGTGATGGGATATCAGATGAGTTCTACCTAAACCCTTCTTTTCAGCTGAGATATCTTCAAACATTTTACAAACATCACCCGCCAATTTCTTCTGCTCTTCCGTTAAAGCATCGAAAGGGTGTATACGATTAATTTGCGACACAGCCGCTTCAGCAGGTTCTTGAAAAACTATTAGATCTTTCCGATCCATCAGACTCAAGACATCAGGCGCAACCTGAAAAGCCTTCCAAAAGTTGATACCAAATAATAAAGACGAGGATACGCCTGGTATCACAAAAAACTTAATCACACGCAACACATCATTTACCACAACAGGCAAAAACATATATCCAGCGACTGGAGAGGTAGATCCATTCGCAGTCACAACAGAATCTATAGAATCATGCTGATGTAAGTCAGCCAGGTTAGTAAAATACTCCACAGCAGAACCACCAATAATAGAAATCTCAGATCCGGAATCTAACAACCCAGAAAAAGGAACACCACCAATTTCTACATTTAAATAAGGACGAGCGTCCCGACAAATATTTGAGCGGACCGTCGCTACGTTACGTTTATTATTTTGGAAAAACACACGCACATAATCACACCATTCACGCCACTCCGCAGGCGTAGTTAAACGACGGCCCTTCTTTATGCGTTTTTTGTATCCGGCGCAGATTTACTTTTAGGCGCACACTTCAGACAGTTAGCAGCAGTTACACCTTTCTCACCACAACGGAAACAAATAATAGTACGAGGCTCCGTACATTCGAGCAACGTATGATCACGAACACGACAGCGTACGCAAAACTTATCACTAGGTTTAGAAACAACATCACATCTGGAACGATTCGACTTCCACTTATACGCAAGGTCAGGAGCAACAGCATTCTGAATATTTTTTGGAGGCTCAGTGAACAATTCAGCCCTCTGTTTAGCTGCTTCCAGCTGCCTACAATATTTTTTAAGTTCAGCCCACGACTGAATATTAACGTTCGCTAACGGGATGGAATATGAAGGTCTTATATTAAACTTCACTATACTCAACTTCTCTTCATCTCCAACAGGCATCCGCAAACGAGAGAAATAATTAAACATAATATTCATATAACACGAAATAGACTCATCAGGACCCTGACTCCTAGATCTAATTTCTTGCAGCAGGCGATGATCGTAATCATAAGGCAGAAATTCTTCCAATAATAAGTTTTTTAAAGACTCCCAGTCCCTCACATCACTGCTTACACTACGATACCACGAAAGAGCCTCATCAGAAAACAATTCAGCTGCAGAATTAAACAACTTCTCTTTAGAAATATTCCTAGATAAACACAACTCCTCTATCCTTTGAAGAAAAGCTTGTACACTGTCCTTCCCATTAAATTTAAGATTAAGAGAGTGAACGAAAGAGTAACGATCACAAGTTACCACAGACTTCACAACTACAGATTCAGCTTCAGCCACACCAGACTCCCCAGGAACTACATCTACAGCCGGCTTAAAATCAAAATAACTACTAAAAGAATGATACAGCTGATCAATTCGTTTCAACAACAGGACGAGACGATCATCTAATTGCTCCTTCAACGTTACATGCACTTCCTCAACAGGCTCTACACGACTCAACCTATGAAAGATATGGTTACCCAAAGCCTGGATGCGATATAACCTTTTTAATAAAAGAGTTTTCTGATTTAGGATCGCCTCTAATTCAGAAATTTTAGAAGTAATAGTTTTTAATTCCGCTTCTACATCACCTTCAAACACACTCACCTCATCGCTAGGTATCTCTTTAGCCAAGCGTCTAATTTGAATACGTAATAAATCAACAGATTTCTCTGGTACAGCATCACGTATAGCCACTTCGTAAAGGAGCTCATCTTTATTCAAAACGTTAAAACGAATAGGGCGTTCTTCCGTCATGTTGAGATACAAACTTAAATTATAACAGATAAATTACGCAATTAATTTATAATTGTAAGATAAATTACAATATTCGTATAGAAACAGTGTACACAGTAACCTCACACAATATTACTAAACCGCAACAGAAGTACAATTCAATTATTCAGACTTATCAGCAAAATAAGTATAAAGGACCAGCCAATCCGTCATTGAGCGAAAGACCAGTGACAGAGAGAAAGCACACTAGACCAACAAGGTCCCTGTTCGGGCGCCATGTAACTTATGAAAAAAAAAGAGTTTATGTTTTAAGTTTAATTTAAGTTTTAAAGTGGTGGAGGGGTAAACTCCTAAGTAGGGAAAAGTCAAGAAAAATAGGTTTAAATGACAAGAGGTTTTATTTATTGTCGTACAATAACATCTTAGGTACTCTTAGTGAAGAGATATAACCGTAATCTTAAAGTTAAGATAACAACAATGAGAAAATAAAGAAATAAAGGGGAGGGTTGTTGGCTAGTTTGGCTGGTCCCTTGAGAACGCGTTTATATTAAGGTAAAGTAGCATACTATTTAAAGTAGAAGTTATAAGTAGTATACTAATTTATGTAGTACTTAAAGATAAGTAGAATAGTGGTATTGAAAGTAGTATTTATGTAAAGGTAAAACTTTCAACCAAGAAATTTATCCCCGTAATTAAAGAAAAGGAATCCTCAAGTCAACCGACGAAGGATTTGACTTGCCAGCCGATGAACCCACTCCTCGGACCGACACCAGCCAGACAGCACTTTAGCCAAACACTTCGGCCAAACACTCCAGCCGAACACCTCAGCCAAACACTCCAGACGAACACCTCAGCCAAACACCTCCAGAGGCATGATACCATTGATGGTGGACGCTTGTGGCGCCGGAGGCACCGAGCGTCTCCGTCGTAAAACAATCTCAGGCCATGCATCATGGTCCCTGTAACGGAGGCAGAAAAACGCTTCTGGACTACGGCAACCGTTGAAACCAACAACAGCAAGGCGATCACGCCGACACCGAAGAGTACCAGAAACGGTTTTATCTCAGAACAACTGGAACCACGAATAACGCTCGCAGCAACGCCGCCTTAGGATTCTTCCTCAAATCCCAGAATCAGCAGCTTACAGAACAGAACAACAGACAGCCCACAGCACAGAACTTCTCAGGGACCTGCACGCCAGCACGCGCAGCCCGAAAAAGACACTTCCTCCTACCACTGACTTCCGACGACGCGAAGCACGTTCGAATCATATGCTCAAAACTATGAACCACAACACAACCACTTAACACATTTTAAATAAATTAAGTAAGTTAGCGAACTTGACTTAAACAATTAATGGGTAGCCTATTAATTGCTATTTTATAGAAAGAAAGGCTAAATATAAAACAATTACTTAATTATAAGTAAAAATTCAATACGTCAAAACAATGTAACGCAACACTTCCGAACGCACCATTTCTGCGTTTCGTTATACACACAGCAGCAAACCGTTCACGACAAATCCGACGTAACATTTTTACTAATATCTAGAACGTATAGTCGTAGAATAAAAGAAAGTCCATTTACTATCTTCTATTATGATTTTAGAACTCAAAACACAAAACAGCTAAAATCCCAAATAATTACAAAGAAATATCGCCACAGACAACAAACCTACCAGAAACTAAACGTCAACCTGTCACTTCTGTCAGATGTCAAACACAGCAAAACAAGACTATGTTTACCTTTTCCTTACAGACCAAAACATTCAATATTTCTAGATTCAAAGTGAAACTATTAGAAAACCGGGAATAGAAGGATTCGTGAAAATACGAAAAGTGGAATGAGATATAGTTCAGTGAACGTATACGGTCAAGGCAGCTTGAAATAATGTATTTTATAGGCTATCTCATGGTAAGCAACACTTGCATAAAATTAGGTGTTACACTATGCGTGCACTTTCTTCCCTACCAGTCAACTAAATGATTTTTGATGTTCTAAAATATATACCTTAAAACGATTCTTGAAACAAGTTTTTGTAGTTAGATTTCTTATAGGTGGAGGAATGTCATTCCAGCATTTAGTTGCCTGGTAGCGAAAACTGCCAGTAAAAGCCACAGTGCGATGAAGATGGTTCATAAGCGGAACTCTTATCTGGCGCTTCCGGGGGTCGAGGAATTTTAATTTACTGTGTAGATACTCGGGAGTTTTAAATTTAACTACACCAAATATTAGTACCGCCAGATGAAGACGCCTGCGAGATTCCATGTTCAGCATCGAAGCATTATTTAAATAAGGTGTTATATGAGAACGTGGAGGAACTGTGAAACAAAAACGACAACAGGCGTTCTGTACTCGCTGAATCATCCGTTGCGTTTTCTTAATTAAACGTGGGCCGTACACCAGATCACCATAGTTGAGTCGTGAGAGTATAAGTGACTCACACAAGGTTATCCTCACCTTTTCAGAAAGGTATTTACGAATTTTATACAAAACTTTTAGTCGATAGAAACAATTTCTAGTTAAACTTAAGACATGGCTCTCGAAGCGTAATTGATCATCAAAAATTATACCTAGGTTTTTTGTCTCCTCCACTTGTTCGATACGTTTATCTGAAATTTTTATGACAGGACAACTATTTTTAATTTGTTCAATTTGCCTCCTAGACCCAAAGATCATAAATTTGGACTTAGACGGATTTACTACCAAAGCATTTTTTGTTCATCTGCACTCCGCTTTGGAAGCGGCCTAAACTTAGCCATAAGTAATTATTGACGTCAACAAAATTTTTTTGTTGTAAAAATTGTAAACACAAATATGACAATTAATAAGTGTTCAAAGAAACCTATATTAAATAAACGATTGAATTTGAATTTGAATTTGAATTTGAATTTGTAGACCAATCTGCGATGCTATCAAGGTCAGTGTTTAGATCTTGTATGAACATATTAATATTTTTAGGATTAACAGGTAAATATAGTTGAACATCATCTGCATAACAGTGATAATTACTATGTTTGATGACACTGGGCAAGTCTGCGCTATAAATAATAAACAAAAGGGGACCCAGAATGGAGTTGGAATAGTAAAACAAAAGCAAATAATATTTATAAAAAAGAATGAAATATGTACAAAACTAATGATTTCGTAGCACATATATATAGTTCTATATACTCTCTACTTTGAGACACGTAGTTAGAAACACGTGGTTCGTCTGTTTGTTGTTCAAACAAGTTCTTTCGAAGTCTAACTCACTTAACTCATTCATTACGTTCTACTTGGGGCTATTCTAAACATTGTGTTTTGTTTGCTTCGGAGGCAATGCACTGAATATTAACATTCAAATGTTTTCGTAATTAACACTTTAAAACTTTTGGAACATATGTTTAACTTGTCAGAGTTTTAGTTTAAAAACAAACCGCAGTAATTAAAATTTAATTAGGCATTTTAATTTTCAACATAAGGCTCTAGAGAGCACACAGTTTATTTAAAACCGAAATATAAATTTACTTCGAAAAATTGTTGTCAAAACTTGTGGATAAATTTTTAAAGTCGATTTCATTCGCGCGCTTATTTTTTTACATTAGCCCTAAGTAAAACGTCCAGATAAGGTCGAAACATTTCGCTCTAACTGAATTTGTACATGAGTAATACAAACTTCGCGTTACTTTTAAATAAGGAATATTTCACGAAAGTTCCAAATACATAAAATAAAAAATGCGTCTCTACAATACAGTAAAAAAATCTCATTACATTACTTAGAATATTGACCAAAATAAAAGCAAACTACGGTTGAATGCAGACCTTTTGAAATTGAAATAAATCAAAGCCCGAATAAAGATAACGTAAAGTCGTAATAACGAAATAGACGAAATACCCCAACCCACCTGGCGATAAGGCAAAATATATTGCACAACAAAATTCCCTCGCAAAACACAAAATTATTAAAAATGGCGATCAAATCCACAGGCTTGCGACTTAGAAGCCTAATTTAATATTCGGCCGAATAATTGTGGATTACTCGAGCAATAAATTTGCATTAGCTGGCTACAATCGGGGACAAAAATGAAAATTAGGTAATTAATAAAAATGGCGCGCTCAAATTGGTCCGGGACGATTCAGTTTGGTGTTCGAATCGATTCGTAAAATGACCTAGTGCTAAAAGTAGTTAGGTAAAAAATATACACATCGTGACTAATCTTTCAATTTTAACGTAGTAAGTCATCAGAATTTTTTTGAGAATTGAGATGGCGCGTGTTACCTAGGTGACAAACGTGACTCAATTTCATGTAAGAACTTTGCATTTAATCAAGCCCCTAAATTTATTTGCGGTCTGTAAGGACTGATTCTTTTATTGAACTTATCTCACAATGAACAAATCTCAAAATCACCTTTTTACAAAATGATGATGACTGCTGTTCTAAATGTCTTTGTTTTACAACGCCGGAAACTCTTCTTGTCTAATAAAAAGGTACATTTTACATAAAGTTTGAGGTTTATTTATTTCTTAAGTGAAATTGTTAAATGTGTCTACACATTTTGAGACACCATAATGTCAAATATTTTTTTTTCTGTTTTACAGATGAGAAGGCTTTTATATTTTAAAGAAATATGACGTGAAAAAAATTTATACATGGATTTCTTAGTGGATGTCATTTTGCGAAAAGATCGTTTTGCGAACAAGCCCAAGCCAGTGACCCGTTCACCGACGCCATTTGTAAAGCCTAACTTAGATTACGCTGGTCCATGTGATCCAGTTTCAATTACCGAATAGTGCCCCAACGAGAACTAAATACTTTAATTGGGGACTGGCTGCACTGAAATTAAGTTTAGACATTGAGCCGACCTGCTTTTGACATCTTTGTGGGTATAGTCTAGAACTGTGGGCGTTATATTTCAAAGTATCTCAATTAACGATTGAGCGATCTATCGATACTTATCATGACGCACTTTCATTAAAGTTTTCATTAAGGTTTACATTTTGTAAAGTTCTGTAGATTTATGAAATATAAGAAGGTTCATTATTTGGCTCCACGAGTTGGAATACTTTATACTAATAACAATTGATTGCCCTTCAGTAAGTGGAATAAAGCAAGGTATATTAACTTTACCTATATACAACTGCATTCACTATCAGTTATATACATATTTACTGCATATATTTGTATTCCCGACCGAAAAATAAAGCTCAAAAACCTGCTTAAAAAAAGACTTCCAATTTAGATCTACGGTGCCACAGACATATAGTGGTCAAGTGCAAACACCCATAAAGCGTCAGGGTGGCAAAATTAAAAAAAAAAAGAATGATAATTATATACGTGTTTGGTACTCCCTCAATCTTTAACTGGTTCTGCGGCGTCAAGTGCGAGTGTGGCTATCAAAACACTCTCTAAACAAATCTTTCAATTGGAATGGGAATAAAAACTTTCACTTCGTTTCATAAATATTTTTGCCGCGTCCACCCCATGACGTAACCACCTCACACTACAGTGAGTCCATACATCTGGCATCATTGAGTTTTCATGAAACTGTGTCCTCGTACGGGCTTACTGTACCCTCGTATCGGCCGCTTTCTATTTTATTTATGCCTCGGACTCTAGATTTTGTCAGAAACCGAGGGTATTTTATTAGTTTGGGTTAATATTGCATGTCTTACTTTACCTTTTCATTTCTGCATTATTTTAAGCTTTTGCCTTGTACCACGTGTAAAATAATTAAAATAGGCTGTTTATAGTAATAGTAGTACTGTTATTGTTATATAAAACTATTCCTTTCCTTATTTAAACTTAGTAGGTACTTTATAAAAGTAAAGGGATATTATAATATTATACTTAAATGTGAATTAAAGAAATGGCTGGATAAAACTGATAAGTTGTCAGTTTTCATTTCTTATCGTTTTCACTACGTACAGTATACTGAACAATGAAATATTCCATTTATGATACGGAATCACTTTCCCTTTGTATTATTTCTGTAGCGAAGTAGGAAATCAATATTTGGACATCTCATACTAAATTAAAATATTTTGAATTTCAAATTATTTTTTGACAACCTTCATCATCATCATCGTTTGGTCTTTTTAGTCGTAAATGCAGGTGCGACCCTCTCTGTACTACCAGAGCCATAATTTGCCAGGGCAGTCAGAGGATTTGGCCTACACTCACCACGCTGGCCAAATGGGTTGGAGAGGTCTCTTTGTTGTTTATGAGCTTTGTTTAGCTTGTGTTTTCTAGTCGCCTTCTACGACATCCACGGGAAGACTTAGAGTGGCTCTATTCTACTCTGTCGGTCCACACGTCACGGTGACAACCTTAACACTCTATAGTACTATATTTTGATACACCGGTACACTATAATGCAACAGTCTCTTCATAGTATAATAAAATATACAGAAGATGCAAACTAAGACACAAATATTGAAATCGGTTCGTATCGACAAATACATGTAACTACGTGAATACGAAACGCAATATTGCTAGCAAGATATGGGGTTAGTTTGCCATATGTCGCCTACTTTATTCCACCCACTAGCCAGCAATCAAGTAGTGTACAATATGGTGTCATGTTTTCCTGCACTCGTTGACTAACACTTCGAGGAAAATATCTGTTGCTTATTAAAATATTATATGTAACATGATTATATCATGTTTTGCATGTCATTAGCAAGTAGACGGACCGCCTCCGGTAATGGACAGATACTCAAAGAAGAAGAAGAAAGCATATACGCTTCGGTCGCGTTTTGCGATCTCTCGGTATTTTTTTTGTATGTTGCAAGAAAGCATCTGCCGTAAAACCTGACACGTCCCCCTGCAATATTGGGATTCTTCGCCCAATATAGTCCATATTGGGCGAAGAATCCCAATATTATCCCAATATTTCATAATTTTTCACTTGGTGATGTGTAGAGAGGAGTTCTGGAAGCTGACGGCTATCCTCCAGTAATGAAGAGGCACTTAACGAAGAAAGCTCCGTGGCACAGCGGTCAGCACGCCAGCCTATGACATGGATGGTCCCGGGTTCAATCCCCGGTCAGGTCAAGATGAAAAATAATCTTTTTCAGATTGATCTGGGTCTTGAATGTTTATCTATATATGTATTAATTATAAAAATATCTGTGATTGAAATAAAGGCATGATGGCGTCTAGAGAGTATTATAGTCACAGACGTTGACCTGGCACGTCCCACTGCAACGTGACTATGAGTGTAGGTTTGTTTGTTTTTCGTGTGTGTAAGTGGCCGACACTCGTGTCAGATTTAGGGTATTTATTTTGTAGTTTATGTAACATTAATATAAGTAAGTCACCATCTGCCATAAAATGATTCGTCGAATAACAAGTCTCACTGCCCTCGGTTGGGACAGTGCTGGTGAGGAATCCCAAACGAAGGCATTTAATGCACTGTGGCCCGTTGGCAATCAAAGGCGTCGTAAAGCCATATTTTTACGGAGTTTTCTTTTACGATGGTGTTTATACTGCGGCAGGATCAACAGGCGGGAAGGAACTCTCGTTTTTATTGCCACAGTAAACATCGGGGGAAATAAACATGACACAGATGGATAAGTCGTGTTAGCTGAAATACAAATCACTAATAGTAAATTAAAACTTAATAATGGACCTGGCCAAGATTGCAAGAAGACGCTGCGTGTAGGCCGCATTTGACCGATCGTATTGGAAATCCTGGGGGGAGGTCTGTCGGTCTGTCTATAGCAGTCGACTTCTTGCAGCTGAGATGATAATGATGTACCAATTTTCAATGAAAAATACCTCATTAAAAAGGTGTATTTGTTACTGCTACAGTTGTCAAGTGATGACTAAAATCTGAATTTGTGAAAAACAATGGATTTTATGTCTGATTAAAATCATCTAAGTTGTGTTGTTAAGGCATAAGAGAGCGTGGTGCAGTTTGCCATCATGGGATCCGCTAAAATGAGTACGCTATGAGTAATTTCATCAAAGTTATGTTTGACGAAATTACTCATATTCACGGTTATTCCCATAAATATATCTAGGGTAAACGCGCGGTACCTAGCGAGTCATTTGCTGAGTGTCGTCACTCACCGATGATCAGGCGCACCACAGCCCACGCCCACACGCCCCTCACCTCCTTCGACACTACTCTTGCTCGGCTCTTTCTTATTTCTTTACTTATCATATGCAATATGCGGTGATAGATCTGTAACCTCTTTAATCCGTACTATCGGATTGGTTTTATGATTGCTGCAGTACAACTGTTTATTAAAATATGAGGTGAATAGCTCTTTGCCAGTGCAGAGATTGACCACGAGGGTTGCGGCCTAGTTTCGCGATTTACGATAATATGGCCGTTTGCGTGTACAGGTTACAATTTTCTCGTTCAACAAGCTTAGACATTTTTAAAGATTTTGTGATACGATAAATATTTACAGCATAAATATCTTGACGGATTAATTAGAATAGAATAGCGTTTATTTGAAAAAGACACACAGTACACGCAGTTACATAAAGAAAAAAAAAAGAAACATTAAATAACCACGTTCCACTTGATTAATCTAGACGAATATTATGAAGAGCAATTATAACAAATATATATAGACAAATAACACAGATTGAGCTTGCCCCAAAGTAAGTTGAAAACTTATGTCGTAGGATACTAACTCAAAAAAACTATTTTATAATATATTTTATAAACTTACACATCTAAGACTCTGGAAAATCTGAAAAAAAAATCCTTTGTCATTGTTTGCCTGGCGTGGGATTGAACCCGGATCCACCCGTGTTGCAGACTGGCGTGTTAACCACTGCTCCACGGAAACCGTCAAAGTTGAGTAGAAGAAGGTTGTAAAATTACCAATATTAAACATACATATTATCACATGTCTATCCCTTGTGGGTTACGCTACACAGAGCAAGGTCATAAAATATAAAGGCCAAGTTTAGAGTGTTAGTGGGCGTAAAGGTGGAAAGTGGAATCAAAAAATAGGGAAAGGTAGCTACCTGGCATAGCCTATTGAGGATAGCTTAGATTTTCCCCTAATCGATCGGCTTTTACGATCTGACGAAAAAAAGCAATATTTATCATGATTTATAAACATACTAGTTTCCCGCGACTTCATCCGCGTTTTATGATACATACATGACAGGATTAGGCAAAGGAGCATGACAGGTGGAAGAAACTTGTGGAAGAGTCCAAGACCCATAAAGGGTTGTAGCGCCGTAGGAAGTAAGTAAGTACATACATGACAGTCGATGAACATATTAAATTTCTTCCATAGCATTTATTTAAAAATTAATCTTGTTCTCGTAAAACTCTTACTGTAATAGGATAGGACATTGATCTATAGTCTTTCCTGTTGCATGCATGTCTGGTCGCTTTAAAGCCCGGGGTTCTATATGATTTCATTTTCCAAACTCCGGTAAGTTACAAACTCCCATTGGTATTTTTAATATCGTCGTTTAAGCCCTTTCAAGTTAATCCAACAAGGAAACGATTGGCTTTTTCCCTAACAACCGCTCCATAAGACTTTGATCTCAAATTATAATTGAAGCCACTTACCCCACTTCAAACGTTAATTATTATACTAATTCTCTTTATAATTTGATTAAATATTCGATGGACTTTTGTACATTTCAGGAGCCCAAACGTAATCTTATAACGGAACACGACACTTATTCAAATGTGTGAAAATTGTTTGTTTTCTTGTGTTCAAGGTATATAGTCAAAGTATTCAAGCTATTTTTGTGCCACTTAGATTGATCTAAGGCCACTTGCGGTCACTCTGCTTGTAGTATATATATATATATATATTTTATTAGCCTGTAGGTGTACTGTTCCACTGCTGCGCACAGGCCTCCCCCCTATTTTTCCACTCGTCCCTGACTGCTGCGATATTTTGCCAGTCTATTGAAAATTTGTCCAGGTCGTCCCGCCATCTCCACCTTGGTCTGCCTCTACTGCGACGACCATCCGGCATCCAAAATATCAATAATGTTGTTGTATATACCTGAGCTAAAACTGAAAACGTTCCCGGGATTCTATTTTTATACTCAAACGTGTCAGATTTATCAAGCAGCCTAAAAGGCATCACTGACATTAATGACGACAACCGGGACCAACAGTTTAACGTGCACTCTGAAGCACGGAGGAGCTCAAAATATTTTTATGCCACTTGCCTTAGATTTATCTAAGGTCACTTGCGGCCACTCTGCTAGTAGGTATATTATACCTGAGCTGAAACTGAAAACGTTCCCGGAATTCTAGTTTTATTCTAACCCTTGCAGACACAAAACCAAACCTTCCATCGTTCTTGTACCATCGTTTCGCTTTGGAAGCGGTGTAAACTTAGCCTTATTGACATTAACATTGTAAACCAATTGTAAATGTAAATTGACGTTCACCAAATGATATTAAAATATCTTAAGATGAAAAAATTTTGACTATTGACTATCTCTACATTTCAGTAAAACACAATTTACTTGTATTAGAGAACTGCTTTTGATTATGGGCGTCGCTATACTTCATTGAGGGAGTCATCGAACCGTAATTATGTCTTCAAATATGATAATAAAAGATCGAGGACCTTTCTTTATCAATGGAAATTTACTAACGTAATTCGTTCGTTGCTATGACACATTATAACACAACATTATATAATATGTTGATTATGTTAGTTGTAATAGTCAAATTGAAGGTTTTACTATATCACAACTTTTCCTTTGGGACATAGCAATATTTGGAAACAATTTTTATTCAGTTATAATTATTAAACTATATATCTATTTACATAAAAACCGGCCAAGTGCGTGTCGGGCCACGCGCAGTGTAGGGTTCCGTAGTTGCGAATGACAACTTTGAGTTCACACTATTCACACTAGCACCTTACAGTTTAACTACCAAAAACATCTATCAATGAAAATAGTATGAAATTTTACAGTTTATAAGTTGGTTGCCTATAACTTTTTACTTTGTACTTAGTACTCAGCTCTGATAGTTTTCCTTTCAATTTCAGTATATATACTACTGCTGTAATTTTTTTCACGTATCTATATATAACCGTTTAGCAAATAGAGGGGGGGGGGGGGGGACACTTACCTCTAACAAAAATTCGCACTTTAAAACCAAATATTTCGGAAACGGATCCCTAAATCGAAAAATGGTGTTCTCAACCTCACAATATTTTTGAAAGACCTATTTAACGATTTAACGATACCCACACTATGGGTAAATAGAGAAAAAAAAATTACTCCCCCACTTTACTTGTATGGGAGCTACACTAAAAAAAATTTTTTTTTAAAGATTTTATTCTACCACTTTTTTGCCATAATTAATATACATACCCATACCTAATTACAGCTTTCTAGTACTTATAGTCTCTGCGTAAAACCGCGGACGGACAGACTGACAGACAGACAGACATGGCGAAACTATAAGGGTTCCTTGTTTACTACGGAACCCTAAAAAAGGGAAATCCATAAACACTACAAGTGTAGAATAATTTCTGTCCGTTAGGCAGGTAGTAAGAGCGCTGGCTGGTCTGTCTGTGGCTGTCCCTCGTTGAATAGCTCTACTAATCCGTTCAGTGAAAAGGCAGCCGGCCCTCTTATCAACGAAAGTTGATAGAAGGCGAGGGCAATCTCTTTAAAAAGTCTCCCACGGTAGGGCCCATGGTCCCAACGTTTCTACGCCAAACGGCACTAATTTTGTAATCCTGGTTGGATACTTGCTCCGTTTGGCAACCTCAGCGCTTTCGGCACTGACCCGGCTCTCATGGTTGATCCACTGAGGTGAAAGGGCGCTAGTGTGTCGACGCATGTGGCATCTTACATCAGAACCGTCTCACGTTCCTAAGGGATCAGCGACATACCATCAGGCCACTTGCCATCATCACGCGCTACACTTCGAGGTTCAAAGCCTCGCGCCTCGAGTATTTTTTTCCGCTCTAAATAATATTAGAGACACGACTGTAACTATACCTTCTTTACGCTTAAGCACTTACCAATTACACTTCGGAATCAGCCACAAACAACATCCAGTTCATATTCGTCTCATAAATTCAACATTTGCATACAAAACAGTGTGTTTGCAAAAGTGACACTCGATGACAAATAATTTAGTCCAGTGCTGCGCTTTTATTTTTTTATGCGGAAATATTGGCGCCACGCCGGTTGGGAAATAAAGAATTAAAGTACTATTTGCTAGTTGTAGCTGTAGCTGTAGATCTCGATTCTTATCACAGTAAACTCAAAATATTCCTTAGCTTCATAGATCTCAATAGATTTTCAATCTTTTGAAAAATTCCTAAAAACTGCATCGACAATTTTTTTATGTTATTAATTATATTGAAATTTCTAACACAATTTTACGGAGTATCAGTTTAGAAATGCGTCCTGTAAATAAAAACAGCCAGTCAGAACATACTATAGAATTTCTCCCAACAAAGCTGAAACGGTTGTGGTAGAGTCTCTTCACCGGCGCAATTCACTTGGTTGCGAGTAGCATGAATGGGCCGGCTCATCCGGGGAGGTACCACACTCTCACAGAAAATCAACGTTCGAGCAGTAGCTTTACCGTTGCGGTAGTTTCTTCGGTGAGTGAGAGAGCAGGAGACCAGGAAAAATAAAAGGCCGACAACGCTCTTGTTACATCCCTAGTACAAATGTCCATGGGCAGCGGTGATCACTTACCATCAGGCAATTCGTCGCTCCTATGACATAAGAATAATAAAGGCGATGCTTCGTTCTTGCTTTGCGCTCCACTTGGTCTGGTCACTTCTCACTTGGTGCCTGGTAGATCCTACTGCTCGGCAAGGCCCTCAGTTTTGCTTCTCTGTCTTTTGATTTTCGATCTGTCGTTAAGTCGACTTAGGACTGGTGTTGGAAGATGTTAAGATAATTATGTTAGGTGGGGTTTCTTGAGCAATAATCTGTGCAACTGTAACGCTGTTGAGACAATGATCCATCTGATAAATTGCCTCAACTGTCTTACTTCCTTCACTGCGAAAGACTTGCTGGAAATGATCATGCCATCGAGGTAGCAAAATTGTGGTTTAACTTAATATAAGATTCATTTGAAAAGTCATTTTGACGCGTAAAGAAGACTACGAATAAATATGTGATCTATGAAAACATTGCTCTCCTTTTTGGGCAGTAGTGTGAAAAAATGACACTCGATGACAAATAATTTAGGCAAGCGCCAGCGGGAGCTTTTATTTTTTTTGCCAAAATTTGGCGCCATGCCGAGTGCATTAATCGCTGTTCGAACGAGTACGCGGTCGTGCTTCCGCTGAACCCGCCAGTTGACTCCGGGTTGACAGGGAATAAATAAAGGAACAAAGTATAGGTGTTTAACAATTGTTTTTTTTTCAAGCAGATTTTTCTGCTGATACAATACTTGCTCTTCACGTATTATCAAAAATATAGAAAATTCTTTTTTGTACCAAATATTAAAAGAAATATTTGCATTAGAAAAGATAAAAAAAAAACAAAGTTGGTAAAGGTGGACTTATCGCTTCTCTTTCAGCGATCTCTTCAAGTCAACCTAAGAGTAGACGGACAGAGTTTTTTGTAGGACGCAACAGTTGTAGCTGGACAGCGACTAGAGTTAAAAAAGTTGTTTGTTGTGTCATGAAGTGGCCACAACATGTGTCAAATTATTAACCTGCTTATAGGATTGCTGTGTCGATCCCTGCATACTACAATAGGGCTCTCCAAGTCTTCCCGTGGACGTCGTAGAAGGCGACTTAGAGAGTACAAGCTAAAAACATCGAAGAGCATCTCCAACACATCTGGGCAGCGTGGATAATGTAGGCCAAATCCTTTGGGTGTTCTACCTAATATATGACGGTGGTAGTACAGAGAAGGTCATGCTTCTTCAGTGAACACTGAAAAGATGATGATGATCTGTTGATGATGATTATAAAGGCATGCGATATAGCTCGCAATCAACAACTCAACGTGCCTTTCGAAACCCAGAGACCTCATTTACTACCAGTTTATGCCATTTATCACAACTAATGCCACGGGTGGCAAAGAGTTTAAAGGGCCTGGGACTAAACAGGAGCACATCAACTTAAGTGCGTGTTAGGACAGCGCAACGCGCCCGAAATAAAATCGGAACAATAACACGCGCGAGTATTGTCCGATGAAACAAATGTAGTTGAAGTGACGGGGATTTTTAACAGAATCATCAACTTTTTTCCTATCAAATGTGTTACTAAAACAGCGCGCAGAAACTGTAGGATGTGGAGCAGAATGGTTCTCGAATGGCTACTGCGTACCAGCAAGCGCAACTTCGGACACCAACCAGGTCTATCTAAACCTATCCGTCAGACTTACACTTGAATATTCAAAATAATCTTATTAATAACAGTCTTTTAAATCTCAGACTGTATTTGTCTTGCTAGGTTATATAGGCAGTGACAGAACGCAGTGGTTCCCGGCAGAATAGGACCATTCCAAGTCTTCCCATGGATGTCGTAAAAGGCGACTTAGGAATCACATACTAAACAAAGCTTATAAACATCAAAGAGACCTCTCCAACCCGTCTGGCCAGCGTGTTGAGAGCAGGCCAAATCCTCTGACTGCTCTGCCTAATATATGGCTTTAGAGCGGGTCGTGCTCCTGCAAAGGAGACTAATAGAAACCTGATGATGATGACAGAACGAGACTTTTGATCGATTTCAGTTATGAGTTATGTTGCATCTTAGATGCCTTTGAGTATTCCGAGGTTGTCACCTACTTGCGACATTGGTCAAATCTATGGCGCAGAATGCAGGCCGCTTCCAATTGGTCGTAAAAACCTTGAAAGGGGCCTATGTTCAGAAATTGATACCTTGTAGCTGCGAAATTGTGTTAATAACTAGTACGGGTTTCAAAATTTACAACGTCTCTAAAGGTGTGACTGCCATTAAGTGACAACATTATGTGTGCCCACTGTTCACTAGAACATCTAGACATCTAACGTGTAGCTTTTCAAACGAACGAACGGAAGCAGGTAGTATTCAAAGAAAAAGACCGCACATAAGTTATATTGTACTTGAGGCAAAGTGGGTTCAGACGATACGACACACTAGCGCCACCCAGCAATTAATTCTATAAGTACTAAATCATATCAAACTTAAAAAATCTAATAGCTGAAAGCCCCAGTAAATTACTAAATAGTATTAATGGTACAAGTATTCAGTATTTTTAATTTGATGAATTAGGAGAACGAATTATTACCGCCAATAATGGTCACTTTTGGCGGTAATAATTCTTTCTCTTAAACTTAGATTATAATTAAATATAACATTCACCTACTAGATTTTTTAAATTTGATATGATTTAGGACTTATAGAATTAATTGCTGGGTGGCGCTAGTGTGTTGTATCGTCTGAACTCACAGCGCCTTAAAACTTAGAGCTACAAGTAAGGCTGGGTGGGACTTCAAGAATCCTACGGGTTATCGGGTCACTCTTCAAACAATTTCAAAATGCTAAAAATTCAGAAACGTTTGATTCGAATCACCAATAACGGTAATAATTCTTTCTCTTAAACTTAGATTATAATTAAATATAACATTCACCTACTAGATTTTTTAAATTTGATATGATTTAGGACTTATAGAATTAATTGCTGGGTGGCGCTAGTGTGTTGTATCGTCTGAACTCACAGCGCCTTAAAACTTAGAGCTACAAGTAAGGCTGGGTGGGACTTCAAGAATCCTACGGGTTATCGGTTCACTCCTCAAAAAATTTCAAAATGCAAAAAATTCTGAAATGTTTGATTCAAATCACCAATAAAGAACGCCTTTGTTAGAAATATTAATTGTGAACAGTGAATGACTATTCAAAGGACTAACTGGATCGGAATTTTAAATATTTGTTTATTGGAAATAATCCTGAATTTTCAAAATTCAGGCACTATGAAATTATATTTCTATGGTATTCATTGAAATATCAATTATGAACACTGAATGACGATTCAAAGGACAAAGTGGATCGGATTGTGAAATATTAATTAAGTGGAAAAAATACATATTTTTTTTATAGATAGGCTGTTGCTAAAGGGTACTGGCACCTACCAAAATCAAAGTCAGCATTATTTTTATTTTTTCATAACACTACTTATGCATTGAACCGTAATATCTCCCTATTACGCATCGCCTGTTCTCTTTCGGAAATATCTATGGATTCTTGATCAGATAGGCCTATTTCATCCATCATCGTCATCATCAGGTCTTTTTAGTTTCCACAACAGGAGTATGCACCTTTGTGTACTACCATGTGTACCATATAGCGAGATCGCATGTCTGGCAAACTTATGAGTAATGCAGATATTTATACTAGAACCATTTGATAGCCAGACCAGTCAGAGGCTTTGGCTTACATTTCGTTCGCTGGCCAGAAAAAAAATTTGTCAAATGTACGATCACAACGAAAGGTAAACAGTAAGTTATAACTACACGGCATCAGTAGCGGGGCAGAACCAGGTGAGCCAGCAGCGCCAGAACCAAACTAGGTCGAGCCTGTATTTTGGAGGGCTGCCGCCCGCCAGACCCGCTCCACTTCCTAGTCGTCACAAATTTATACCTTAAATCTGGTGTGTTCAAATAGGTGACGCTTAGTTCCCAAACTAGTAAAACTGTTTTTTGGGTCTAAGCCACATTTAGCATAATAATTTTAAGATGGTACACAAACATTGTTAACATTTTAGCTATACCTGAGTATTTATAATAAGACTATGGATTACAATCAGTGAAAGGAGTAATTTAATTTAAAGTGAAGTGAGTGAATAAATATGAGTAAATATATAAGGGGATATCGAGACAGCTTCTAAGTTCTAACGATGAGAATAAGAGCAAGATTATATGTGAAATGCGATAAGACTGTAATCATTAAAATCTACGAATATCGATTATAGAACTAGAAGAATAATGTTTGAGCAATGCTTAGGTGTATATCGGTCCATGTATCTAAAAATAAATAAATATATGGAGACGGGTTGGAGTGGTCCTATTCTACTCCGCCGGGAACCACACAGCTAAAAGGTCTACTTATTATGATCATATTCTACTATTGTTCCTTCGAAGTTGTGAAATCCACGGCTTCTACCAGCATCATGAAAAAACCTGCAGTGCAAACTGCGCAAATACAGAAATCCGAACGCTGCCCGCAGAGCCAATCACGGCTAGCGGCCAAACGAGCTGACGTCACGTCCGGCCACAGATTAAAAACTTTATTCCTGGCCTACGCCGACAAACTGTTAATCAAAACGTTCCCGAAACAAGGAACTTTGCACTGAATGGGGTTTATTTATCGATGATGCTGAGGATTGTCCGATGGAAGGACCATTTGATTTCAAATTTGTTATAGAAATAACATAATTATTCTAATTAATACAATGACGTTCCAAACCGTGGGAATTCAAATTCAAATTCAATCGTTTATTTAATATAGGTTTCTTTGAACACTTATTAATTGTCATATTTGTGTTTACAATTTTTACAACAAAATAATATCATTGAATAATATCAATGAGCCTGGAGTATGGATGTTTTTGACAAGTACTAGAGAACTTATTAAGGAAACTAAAAGAAAACAATATGTTAAACTGAATTAAATAAAAGAACTCTACGGCACAAATTCTAGTAAGTAAATCAAATTGAAGGTTTTAAATAATCTATGATAATTATATGTAAGTACTATACTTTTTAAGTTAATTCTTTGTACTATTTAGTTCCAAGCTTCTAGATACAAAAAATCCAAAACTTGGACGACACAGCCAGTACTTACAATGAAACGTTTGGCATCCACAATACACAACGAGCCTCCTCACGAAACTCAGAAGAAAAATATACTGACTACGTCTATCAAAGGAAACTACCAATCGTGAAAATAAAAGGGTCTTGAAGAAAATCTGGCGACCGCCTGAACTTTGAACTCCGGTGCGATACGGAACCCTAATCTAGCAGAGGCCATCTTAATTCTGAACTGGCTGAGATACGACTAAATCGATTATTGAAACGGTTATCCGATTGGGATGCCGTACAAAGGGCACTGACTTTAATTCTTTGAAGAATTAACTCTGAACTGAATGAACCTAGTTTTATAGCACACACATAAATGTGCACGTTTACCTCCATACTTGAACATATTTTTATCATTGCAATCCTTGCCTTATCCCGAGTAAAATTTGTACACATATTTTGGCTGATGATGATATATTTTGCAATCGGGTTCATCATTTCAGCTTCGTCTCCATTTCAGCTTGGACAAAACTTATGTATGTCCAGCTGGTCTCTTCTACAGGTGGCATTTCTCCATCGATTGTCGTGTTTTTTGTGGGCAGGTTTAACAAAAATATATATATTTTAATGTCTATTATGTTTCTTTATATAGGAGTATTGGCATAAAGGAAATTTATGATTTCACTATTATAAAACTCGCTTTTGGTCGCATGTCTAACTAAACAGGACTTACTTAGAACAAGCCTTTTATATCTTTACTAGCTGTTACCCGCGGCTTTGCCCGCGTAATATATAGCCTATGTCATTCTCGGTACCCTAACCTATGTCTATGCAAAGTTTCATGATAATCGGTTCAGTAGATTTGGCGTGAAAGCGTAACAAACAAACAAACTCACTTTCGCATTTATAATATTAGTTGGGATTGGGGTTTCCGCTAACGATTCGATTTGACGATTTAAGGGACATAATATTGCTGTACTGATTCACTTATTCAATATTTGTGACAACATATATTTAAGTGAAGATTCTAATAACAATTTAATCATTATCGCTTTGAAATTACTTTGCATTGACTGTAATTTCACATAATGAACCAACTCAACGCTCTAAAAATAGATCAAATCATCGACTGAGATAAACAAGAACTAGATATTACTTGAAAGATTGAAGAAAGACAATCAAAACAGTCGAAGAAGACATTAGTCTTTGTAATTCCAGAGCAATCAATGTAGAACGAAGAAATCTAGCAAAACTCCGTTATAAGGCTCGGATTTCATTGATGCTTAAAACAAAAATGATGCAGAATTGAAACTTTTTTGTAAGAGCTATGCTATGACACATAGGTCGTACAACAAGGACTTTAGAATAGCATAGTATGCATCGTTTAAACATTACTTTTTTCTCTTTGTTACATTTCTAATTATAAGAGTTATGATACTTTTATTACTTCGACAAACCTAAGTAATAGACATGGCTATATCTCCAGGCTGTCTTTATTTTCGGTCAAAGCTAATATATTATATATAATATATAACGAGTTGTGATCTATTGGAAACTTCACTTGTAATCTATTTCACAAAAATCCTCTTTTAAGGATTTTTCACACTACAATTCAGGAGGGCTACGACTACAATCACGTTACACAAGTGATATCTCTAGTCTGTCTTTCTTTTTAGTTAAAGCTAATGTTTGAGCAGCGTAATATCTTTGAAAAGTTGTGATTTATCGGAAACTTTGTTATTGGCTCTAAATTTAACAAATATATATTTTAAATGTTTTCACATTAGAATTATTATTATTCAGGAGTGCGATGTCACAAATACTATCAGTTGCTACTTAACATGTTCACAACTATCTATATACACAAGTTATACCTTTAGACTGTTTTTATTTTCGGTCAAAGCTAATGTTTGCGAGACGTAATATCTTCAACGAGTTGTGATCTATCGGAAACTTCGTTATTGGCTCTCATTTTCACAAAAATCATATTTTCAGGATTGTCCACACTACAATTCAGGAGGGCTATAATTTAAAGTCATGTTACACAAGTGATATCTCCAGGCTGTCTTTATTTTGGTCAAAGCTAATGTTTGAGCGGCGTAATATCTCTGACGAGCGTCGCGATCTGTCGAAACTTTGCTATTGCCTCCAAACTTCATAAGATTCGGCTTCGAAAGATTCGCCACGCTTCAGTCCGGGCCGGACTTAAGGAGTTACTTTTATTAAATGTGCCACATAACATATACCGACACTATAAGTGACAATTAAACACAAATATTTACTTAGAAGTTTAGTACTTAAATAACTCAAAGGTCGTCTTAGTTAGACCTTCTGCAATGGAGTTTCACAAATACGATTATGTTTTCGCAACAGGATTTGACACAATTGGTGGCAACATAATATAGACTTGTGTGTGTAATAGGTTTTATAACGTACTAGCAGTTCGCCTCTGTTTTGCCCGTTATATATACCCTATGGCACTCAGGAATCTATCAATAATTACGAATCTACCAACAACGGTGAAATTATTTTTTAAATCGGTCCATTAGCTCCTGAGATTAGCGATCAAACAAACATACACATCCGCTTTATAATATTATTAGTATTAGTATAGATTACTAATGTTATGTTAAATCAGATATTTCACCGATTCGTTTACAAAATTTAAATAAAAGTACTTATTCGTTTTGCTTTGCAGATAATATTACAATATTTTTTTCATCTATTTACTTTCAGCCCGGAAAACCCTGGCTTAACCCGGCCCGGCGCGGCCCGGCCGCCGTCCCGCATAAAATACCCCTTAAACGCTTCATGAGACATCGTCAATCTCTTTCAAAAAAGGGAACTTTTAAAAATTGTACCCGCGACGACAATATCGGTGCTCGTCAGCCGTAACAACGAAAGTCCCGATTGACTTCCCTTGTCCATTAGGAGCCGGAACAAACTTGCCAGTTCAAATATTTTCTCGGTGGCTACGTGGCTACTATTAAGGCTATAGCACATATGCGCCATCAAAGGGAACATGAATTTAAGGGTTTGAAAAAGTTATGTTTAAGTTTCTATTAGTTTAAGTTGTATATTGAGCTCTCAATATGAGAGCGTAAAGATGAAAGCACAAAGAGTGGAGTATCGAATTTTAATGTGTTAACTATATGATTTTTCTTTTTATAAGGCATAAAATATTTTTAGGGTCTAAAATTTACGTTTGTCAACTCTAGTTACTTTCTACCAGGAGCATAACATAGTAGACAGTAGGCGTAGATAGTTATATTCTGTCTGTAGTTGTAAAAATTTGTTAAATGTATGAACTGTTTCTCTTCCCACGAAGAGCGTAAATGCTGATAGGCGCATAAATCTGAAGAATTATGTCAATAAGTCATGCGGTATTTTCCACGCTAAACGTGGCCTTTAGGCCTTAAGAGCAGCTCTGTCTACTGCGATAAAGATTAAAGACGTAATTTGTATGTTTCTTTTAAATTTTGAAAAATAATATGCAAGCCTCTCTTGAATTGGAGTTAAAAGACGAATCTACCAAATCTCTAAGAGTGTGTAGTACTTTGAGAAAAGGTTTTAACAAGGATATATCGTAAGCAAAAACCTTAACGTCCTGGCTGTATGTTCAGCTTATCAAACCCACTTTTTTAGTTAGACGTATAAAATAGCCTTTTAAGGTTTGTCGTCTGTAAAGCCATTTTCACACGGCGCCGCAAGCAAAGCGGCACCGTCGGCACTGCGGATCTGCTGTGATCGTCTCTCTTGGATTTGTACGACTCCTTACATAAAATAAATAAATAAATAAAAATAAATAAAAAAAACGTTTATTTTCTCTTCACAATGTAGTTACACCATAGATTATATACAATACAAGTCATAGTAGGGTTTGAGCTGTTGCGTATAACTAGAAAGACTCGTGAAGAGACTAGTCCCTGAAAAGGTTCCCTGAGGAACCTGTACTACAGGTAACTAGGCCCCTCCCTTGGCATACTAGTTTTACAATTGCAGTAGGCAATACCTACTATTCTTAGCCAGATGTAAACAACATAACTAAATTATAAGAAAATTATAAGAAAGAGAGGCAATAGTTTTTAAGTTTATGACTATGGATTAACTGACTATAGATACTACTGCTATTTACTAATGGGCTGTGTGTAAGGTGATTTATATGTGTGTATGTGGTATGTGATGCGTGATATGAGCGTGTATGCGTGTGTAGTTTTAGGTTTTAGTGGATGGGTGAGTGGTTGGCTGAGGGGAATCAAGGTTCTTGGAAATTTGATTGAAAAGAAAGTGAGAAATTATGAGATTGTTAGAAGTAGGTTTTCGGTAGAAGTATAGTCTAAAGTTTTAAGGTAAGTTGTAATAGATTTTTTGCAGCTGTATTTGTGAAGGGGATATATATTCAGATGTTTATTTAATCTATTGTATAAGAGTGGTCCTAGGAAGGGAAAAAAGGAGGAGGCAGTCGCGGTTTTATGTGGGGGGATTGGACAAACTGTTCTGTTGGGTCGCTTATTTTTTTGTTTATCGGGGTTATACGGTAGCTTAGAGTGTTGTTTCAGTACTGTAGACAAGATGAAAGATTGCCTGACAGTGAGTACGTTCCAGACTTTGTATAACTCGACAGTAGGGTAGCGAAAGGGTAAGGTAACATACCATAGAGAGTGGACTAGTGCCCGCGCTCTACTAGAGATGAAAGTAATAATAGTACCGCGTGTCAACCCTCGCCCGGCCAGTAGGCGAAAGTCGCATACTCAACCTGTCAGTTTGTGCTCAATAAACGTGAAAATGACCTAATGTGCGCTGACATAGTCTCTGTATTACAGTAAAAAGGTTAATACACAAAATTCTGATGTCACTTATATCACAAGGTAGAAGAAAATAGCAGATGTTTGCATTTCTTCCTTGAAAAACAAATCTCAAAACGGTACCGCCCCCTGACATGCTTGTTTCGTATGAAAAGTGCTGAAAATGCGTCTCTAGTACCGTGCAAGTGACAGTCTTGCCTGCTCTGTGTTACACACGTCATTGCTTTACCGCGTTGGCTGCCGTGGCGTTGCCATATGTAATTGTCCGTATAGCTCCAGGAGTGGTATGTTTGAAATGGTGCGTGACCAAGACGCAAGTCGTACACGACTACAACTTACACTCATCTTCAAAGTCACGAAATGCTGTATATTTGGCAGTATTTTTGAAACCATCGCTTGAGCTGCAGTGCAGCCATCATTCAGCGAAAAATACAAATGCAGCGGTGGCGCAAGGCAGCGGTGCCGCCGCTCCCCTAGCGGTGTAATGTGTAACGATCCTTAGGCTGCGGTCGCCGTGAGCCTTGCCCTAATGGAGGATACGCCGTATACAGTAATACTCTGCAAAAGCCTTTAAAAGCCAACTTCTGGCTTTTTGTTTTTACTTTAGGTTTTTTATATGGTATTATGATGTTGAAAGGGTTGGGGCGTGTAAAGGATGGGTGAAAAGAGGCTAACAAAAAGTATTTTCAGTAAGCACTCTGAATAACATTCAACTACAGTTTAAAAATGCTTTACGTTTCCATCTGTAAGAGCTAGTTGGTGATTTTCATACAAAATTAGTTGTAAGTATATACTATTTGTCAAATATTGCTGATCCGAGCTGATCAGGAGCTTCTCAAGCATCTGATAATTAGTTATTGGCGCTGCCGAAAACTGGTTTTATGAATATAAGGGCATAGAACACACGTCGATTGAGTTTTGAATTTGTGGCTCTCAATAGAAATTCATACTTAATTTTAAGTATGAATAGAAATAGAAATTCATAATTAATTTTAAGTATGAATTTCTATTGAGAGCCACAAATTCAAAACTCAATCGACGTGTGTTCTATGCCCTTATATTCTACTTACTAATTCATACTTAAAATTAAGTATGAATTTCTATTGAGAGCCACAAATTCAAAACTCAATCGACGTGTGTTCTATGCCGTTAAATTATATTTATAATAACTAATTATCAGATGCTTGAGAATGTATTACATTTGATCATCTTTACCCTCACTTCAATATTTATCTATAGTCTCTATTGCCTTGAGAAAACGTAAAATAGTTAGTCATCTGAACAAATCTGAAGACATTTCTGCGATGTTTCTTGCATTGCGACACTATACTTAACAGAATTTTCCATTTTTCGAGTTCAATGACTTTACACCGGATCTTCAAACGTAGGTTGATGTAATGCCGGAATTACCTCAGCCTAGTATTAACGAGCTGTCAGCAATATTTATGAGCTGAGGAATTCAGAGCCACTGTCCGGATACAGTGATTTGTGCGCGACGACGGGCGGCCATCATGCGCTCATCACTTTAATGTGTGTTTTAAAGTGGCTAGTGGCGTAATGGCACTACGCACTTCACTGTCATGGTAAACAGAAAGCTTTGTTTATTACAGAGGCGATAAGTAGCTACGCCTAATATTAGTTTTTTCGTTTTTAATTTAAGCGCACTAAAGTACACATTTATGATGAGATGCAGAGACTGGCATGGTATGCGATGGGATAGACTTAGACCACCCTGACAAAAATACTTTAATTGTAAGGGAAAATGTATAAAGGGCAAGAAGTAGGCTAAAACACGTACAACCCGTACGAATCAACTGTGTACTCCACAGGAATGCGAAGTCACAGCGCGAGGTGCACAGTTAATTCGTACGGGTATTAGATGAATTGCATCCAAGAGGGATATAAAGCAGCCCAGATAGTGGCAAAAGGGAAAGGCTGGTGATGCAACACATTTGCTGTCTTATACCTCCATGCTTGTAGAAAAATATTTTATAAAATATCTTCAACTACGAATAAGTAAGCTTTAAAATATTTTTTTGTCATTTACGGGTTGGATAAGGGCGAGTTGTGTAAAATATTAGATGTGTTTATGGACACGCTTTTCAATCCATACGGATATGATCATACAGAAGAAGACTCGCGCTTCAAATATCGTTTCATACCTCTTTTTGAGATTGATGCTTTATTAATAAAAGACTTATGGTGATTTGCTGAAGAAAATCATTTGGTTCCAAATCGAAAGATGGAAGTGAAAATGAAAACAGGACATGACAGTTCCAAAGTCAAAGTCAAGTCAACGTCAAAGATTTTTATTCAAAATTAGATAATTGTATCTCTTTTTGAACGTCGTATTTTTTACTTTCTTATTATTTTTAATCTTTAATATGCAAATCGAAAAACTACTAGCGTTTCGTAATGAACCATTTCTCTTTTAGAAAAATAGTTTAGATTAACTGTCTGTAACTAAAAGTTAAAGGGCGCTAAAGGGAGTTTTGGGCAAAGTGAAACATATTTACGAGTTACCAAAATAAATAACATCGGCCGAAGCAGAACTAATTAGTGCCGGCTCACTTGAGAAGCGTTACTCTAATGAAATTCCTCGACGTGGACTCAAAATAATGGACTTTGGCGAAAGTCAAGACGAAACAAATCGTCTGTTCGACAAAAAATAAACAGACTTCAATGTTAAAGGCATATTTATGTTGCCTTTAACATTGAAGTATGTTTTTTGTATGGCAACAGTTGTCCTATTGTAATGAATGACAACTGTCATTGTTCTATCGCATTTTTTCCCGCCCGTGCTGTGCTCCTGTGCCTTGTCAATGCATAGGAGCATAGCACAGGCGAGGCTGTTTTTACAGGCACAACAAATGCCTTGTAAAAATAGTTTAAATTAAATCCCCAGCAGACTGTAACACTTCAATGCGCAGCGTGAATTCGGTAAATTAATATTTAATGATAGAAATTAGCAGAGGTGGTCTTCATAAAAAGTTCTCAAAATTCGTCCAGAGGTTTTTATGAAGGAACAATTAGTGCAAGAATGAGATTAATTGGTATACTCAAGGTAAAGTGAAGTCGTAGTACATGTACCACCATAAAGTTAGTTTGGATTTACTAGACACAATAGAGCTCACCAGAATAAAGACCACATTATTTCATTAATTAACGAAAAACATGATGATGATAATGATGACAACCAAAATATTTTGATGGTCAATTTTATTTATGGCCATACAACATTGAGGTATTTTTGTTACTTTTTTCGTCTTACAATCGACCAATACCATACAATAATATAGCATTATAAAACTAACAAAAAACTAATAATATAAACTGCTAGGTTAATATGACTTAAAATATATAAATTGGAAAAATAAATAACATTATGTGTCGAAAAAATTAACTACGAAATTGATAAACATTAACCAACAAAAGAAACAACAACAAATGAGTTCTTCCGTACCTCCTGTTCTGAACTCTTAGATTATTAGCATTTTTTGCACTAGATATGTAGATTAAAATTTAATCCAGTGTCTTTGAGCCCTAGTCTTCGGCTAATATTGCATACTTCATGTATGAAGTTTCATCATGTCTATCCTCCATAATTCTACGTTGTAGAGGCGGCACGCCCAATAAAACTGAAACTCTTCCCCCCGCAAATACCTCGTAAAATTCATACGGGAAGTTGCTGCAGGCCGATTGATCATAAAGTTGGTTATGCGAAACTATCTTACGAATTAAAAAGGGTTATAGAAGCGACAACTTAGCAGTTAAAATAGTCTCTGCTTGGGTTGCTGGCAGTAGCAAAAGCGATTTAACGCTTATTCACTATCACTACACTTTATAAAACAAAGTCCTCTGCCACGAAAATATGTCTGTTCGCGATAAACTCAAAAATGATTGCTTGGATTTTCATGAGGTTCTCACCAAAAGATAGATCATGGGTAGTGGTTGGGGAGAATAAGTATGATACATGCCCGGGCGCAACCGGAAAGAGCTGCTAGTTATTAATATGAACAGGATTTAGCCCAAATCTTTTATTGCACGCCTCACAACGCGGAGCGTTCGAGGTTGTGCATTACTCTAGACTTCTCAAGGTCAACCCATTTTCAGAACTTCAATTTATTTATTTCCGCCGACATTCTATGAAGTTACATCCATCGTGGTCACAGCGTTACTCGTAGGAAATGACTATTAAGGTCCGTGCTAAGTCTCGTTAGTATTAATAATGTTTTATTTAAGGAACGAAATTTCAAAACTTAACTAGCTCTATCTGAAGTTGGTTCTTAGACTTTGAAGAAAATCGTGGCTTTCGCGAGCTCCGTGGCGCAGCGTTCAACTCGCCTGCCTGTGACACGGATGGTCCCGGGTTCGATCCCCGGTCAGGTCAAGATGGAAAAATTATCTTTTTCAGATTGACCTGGGTCTTCGATATTTATCTATATAAGTATCTATCTATTAGTAAAAATGGTATCTTTGAGTTAATATCTCATAACACAAGTCTCGAACTTACTTTGGGGCTAGCTCAATCTGTGTAATTTGTCCGTATATATTTATTTATTTATTATTGATTTATAATCTAAAAGTAATTGGTGGATTCCCTAAATACTGGGCATAATTATCTGATTAGCATCATTACAAACAATATGGCAATATGCCACAGTTATTCAATCAAAATTTTCTTGACGGGAATTTTTTCTTCGATCGACAGTGCCGTGTCATGCTGAATGTTGATATTTTCCCTTGTGAATTAAAATGCGCGTTGTTGACGATTTTATTTCACAGTCTTAGTATTTCCCCGTCCCATTCTTTTGCTTTGTTCGTGGCGGTTCTAATTACACCTGAGTTGACATTCTATGAATAAAAGGAAGGTGCCATGAGAGTTACTTATTATATCATCATACATCTTTATGCTTAACTCTGCCTCAGTGAGTGGCGTCGCTGTCGCAACCTGAGGTACAACATCATTATCGTCATCAGTTTTTTTTTGTCTTCACTGCAGGAGCACAACCCTCTTTGTAGTACCAGAGCCATTTATTAGCAAGAGCAGTCATAGGATTTGGCAATTTGATTTGAAAGCTCTATTTGATGATTATAAGCTTTGTTTAGCTTGTGTTTCCTAAATCGCCTTCTAAGACATCCACGGAAAGACTTGAAGGGGTTTTATTCTACTCTGCCGGGAACCACACGGCTGAGTAGAATATAATTATTCTTCTACTCTAACGTTATTTAGTTGGTATTCTCATCGTGAAACTATCGGTGCGCCCGATTGGGCCCGAAATCGATAATTTGATTAGTTATTTCTGATTCCTGGCGGGCATGTCGCGGGCAGGACCAGATCAAATGCGCCTGTTTCCAAATTTTGGGTGCCGGCGAAACTTTCGCCTTTGATATTAAATTGATATTGCTTTACCGGTAAAGTTGATTTGCCGGTTGCCGTGTTAATTTTTGAGTTCAGTGTATTAGTTAAGGTTTACTGAATTGATTTATTGCGTAGTATTGAAATTATTGATTATTGAGTATTGATTAATTTTGTTAAAGTATAGACGACGTAGTACATACTCCATGATTGGGAACACGAAAGTATAAGTACATATATCTCTATGATTGGGAAGTAATTTACTATAAGGTATTTTTCTCAAACATGCTCGGAAATGTAGGCATTACTGTAGTAAAAAGAAGACCGGAAGTTTGTAATTCTTGGCTCATTCATCGCATTGCCGGCCTAGGCCAGGAAATAAGTATGAAAATTACTTCCCGGCCGCTGCTCAAAACTTTTTAATTAATCTATGTAACGTAAATTATGTCACTTGTCATACAGCCAGTTTACTACCACTGCATTTTTAAAAAATGCATATAATACGTGAATATAACTACAATTTCATTAAAATATCGATATGTGATCATACGAAAATATGCTTAATTTTCGTTGCGAGAGAAGAAAACAATAATCTATGATCTATTAAATTTTTTGTGAAAAATATGACTGGGCTCTATGGGCATTGTTTCCTTTGCTGGAATTGACAACTGAAAATAAAAAAATTAAAAACTCGGGAGATCTGTTATTTTCACTATACCCGTAGTGATTAACGCCACTGCCGAAAAACTGCCTTTACGGATTTTAGGGCATAGAACACACGTCAATTGACTTTGAATTTATGGCCCCCCATAGAAACTCAAAAGGAATTGTATGGCATTTTTTTCATTTTCACCCTCACTCCATTATTTGTCTATGATCCTTATTGCCTAGAGAAAACATATGGCAGTCGGTCGTCTGATACTAGTAATAGTATCTTCTTCGTAGTTTGTGATTAACGCTTTGCAGTAATTGATTGACATTGATTGTTTTCGGTAAATATGTGCAAAGTTGGTTATTTATTCGAAATGAAACGGTTCAAAATGAGTTTTAGTGATGAAAGCAACACTGCAATGGATTTTAAGTACCTACTTCGCCTAATTTGAAACTTGAAAGTGGAAAAATTACTACCGGCAAATACCTAGTAAGGGGAAATATTTAAGGCATGTAAGTTTATGTGTAACTTTAAGTTAAATTTCCTCACATTTATTGAGAAAATCTCTATACTTTCCTCGGCGGGAAAGGGATTGCCGGACTCGTAACTATTGTCAAGGCCTCGCTGACGCTCGGCCTTGAAAACTATACTCGTCCGGCAATCCCTTACTTCCCGGCCTCTGCAGTAATGTACTATTACTATAATAGCAAAAATCTGGAAAAAATAGATTAATAATTTTTCAGAACAAAAATACTTAATCCTAATATTTTTAACGTTTTTCCTATATATGTAAATTTCGTTATATTATTTTGTTTTATATATTAATTTTAAAAAAGACTTATGTGTGCTTCAAATACCAACGAATTATAATAAGAAAACGAATATAATAATAATTGTAGCGACTCGAAAGAATAAAATTTAACCACATTTTAAAACACAGTATAACTTTTAATGTCTCATTACCTCAATATCTCATTATCTCGATATTAATCACGTCTTTAGTCCTTACGGGGTAAACAGAGTGCAAGACCGTAAGATCCAAAACCCAAATCTATTTTGTCGCCTAGTACACCAGCGGTATACATTTTAACCTCATGGTTATTATATATTGAGGATTCCTTCAATTATTAAAACAAGTAAAAGAAAAATAATATCTATACTTGATGTTTCGTATCGAAACTTCAACTCGCTGTAATTTTGTATAGGTATTGTTTTTAAAATTGAAATCTAATTATAAACATCAATATGCCTTATCCGGTCGTATGTACGAAATTTGGTTAAGATTGGCTTAACTGTTGTAAAACTAAAACCAAACTACGTTTGTATGGGATTGCGGCTTTTCGTGGGACTCTTAAGTAAAAACAACTGAACTTTCAAGAGACAATACTATTAACCGAGCTAAAATGAATCAATCAAGTATTCCTAGCAAGCAATCAATTAAATAGGACACAAGCCATTAAAAGCTAGCAAAGAATGAAATCTAAAGATAGGACGAGTTTTACTACCACGTCAAAATATTAACGACGCGTCCAATATGACGTCAAATAAAGCCAAAGTTGTGTCATAATCAATAAAAGTTTAGTTTCGGCGAATTCGTAACTTGTGCCCGTTTTATCTTTTGTTTTGACAACGCGCTGCGGTGTGTCAAATTGGTTCAGATCAAAGAGAGAATTTCGTCTGAAATAAATTCATTTATTTTCTCGTGTGTGTTCGAATTTGTTCAGGTTGAACGTTTATAGTCGGGTTGCTATGTTTAGGCACTTATTTGTTTTAATTATATGTTTGATGTCCTTATTATACAATTTTTTGGTAACAACATTAAGTATTGAATCACTATTAACTATTTATATCTGACTTATGTCAAACAATACCTATCTTGTGATACCGTGATCTTTGATGTTAAGTAAGCTACCACTTGTGTTATTAAAATATTTAAAATATGGGTTAATCACGTATGAAGTCAGCTACAGGCCTAAATATTAATTATTTCAGTACCACTGGTATTCTAAGAACTATGATTTTTGATCGATAAACATTACGTAATGGCAGTATAATAAGTCTGACATATTCAGCTAAGAAAGATTTGTTAAATACACCCAAAACAAATACTATAAATATTCAGCTAAAAAAGATTTGTGAAATATACCCAAAACAATTACTATAACTTATTTTCTAAAGTTGTCTGATAGCGTTGAATTTTTGTCTCATAGGGTAGTATGTTTAAGTTGCAGTATAATCAACAGCCAACCAATAACAGGTGTCGTCATTTGACAACATTAATTAAGCGCTTCACTTCATATTCCACTGTCGCTCCGCTTCTGTCAAATATTCCGACTTGACAGCCGGGAGATGACGTGCATATTGTGAAACTTTAAATTAACTGTGCGTTTGTTGGTTGTGTAAAATTATATAAACGGATACATAAACATGCTGTACAGACCCCACATAATTGTGGGAAAAGGTGAACAAAAAGACATTTATAGGTGAATGCCATGTTCAGCAAAATGACTAAGCAGAAATAAAATATGTGTTAACTCGAAGGCATTTGATTCTCTTCTTCATCAGAAACTTTATTCGATTTTACTAAAACTCTGAAAATGTATTGATCTTTGAGTTTTAATATATATGAACCAATAAACGCTATCGTTAAGAATCAGTTGATTTAAAAACAAGGGTGAAAGTTAAATAAAAACCTCAATACCTAAAGTTGGTGTCCCCCAAGGGCCAATTTTAGGTCCTTCATTACTTGTGTTTAAATAATTCAATTTTTGAAAAAATAATACCTTATCTAATATTTGCGTTTTTGTTTCAGAATCCGCGCCCGCATCCGGACTGTAGCAAATGTGTCGCGAGTGCGTGTGTGTGTCTAAGTAGTGGTAGTGTGTCGCGCGGCGGGGCATGCAGAGGGGGGAGCGGGGCTAGCGCGATGAAGGCGCGCGCAGCCGCCCACCTCGCGCTGCTCGTGCTGGCCAACCTCACGCCGCCAGGTATGTCTTATTTCTAGATATTGCATGAAAATCAAAATCAAAACGTACATTCAGAAAATAGGCCTTTGCAGGCACTTTTTCACGTCAAATGACATATAAAATGATCTTACTATGTAATATGTATTTAATTAATTGTTGTTCAAAAGCTATAGACTACTAGCTACTTGTTTCGGCAAACCATCCCATAGGTTATGCTATTAGGTTTTTTTTAACAAAAAACTGAGCAAACGTTTGGGAAATCAACACCAGTTTATGGAAAACTGTCATTGACATACCGTAAATGTCTGTAAAGTAATCGATACTTGATACATTACAAAACTTCTTTATTTGAAGTCACAGTGTAGCCGGGTGAAATGTACAATCATTCTTGTAAGAATAAAAGATTCAATGAATGTTTAGAGAGGATTTCGATAAGGCTAGGACTTCATCCGATTTTATTTCACGCATTGATCTCTTTCTGAATTTATATAATGTTGAAACTGACTGTAAAATCCATAGATATCAGAGTAAAATCCCTTGGTTTATTCACCTTTCAGAAATCTTTGGAACCTAACTAGAGGAACCTGTCTAACCTAGAGGTTAGACAGGTTCCTCTAGTTAGGTTAGCCTGGCGTGCCAGGCAATCATTTTGTGATAGGCATTTAAGAATCTATTAGCACCATTACACACTTGCTACATATATTGTAAATATAAAGGAATAACGCACTAGAATTTCAATAAACATACGTATAATATTACGAGAGTGGAAAAGTTCATCGAAACCATTCAAAATAATAGCTGTAAAACCGATATCCCTACTACCACCAAACGGTTATCTACAAAATATGCGCGTTGTACGCACAACCTTATCTATGCAAAGCAGTCCAAAGTTGGACAATGGGGCAATTGGCTGGTGAATCCCTGTTCAAACGACCCAACTATTCAGCCCTTTATGTGTTAGCAAAATTTAAAAACTTTTTACCTTTACTCATAAACTTTATAAAATATGATGTAATCATAAAAAGTCGAAAATAGTGCAAAGTTGGCTAATGATTCTTTCATTAGCCAAATTTTTTCTTTTTTTAACATCCATTCTAAGCCCAGGTTAACATCAATTCACAGGTGACACTCTCTCAGTTTCGCTCGGAAGAGCCTGTTTTCTCAAGTATAAGGCCTAGTATAGTTTTTAATCCTATAATCCTTAGTGTACAGAATTTTATAAAAATCGTAAAACTACGCAGACGCCAACAGTGCACACTCTTACTGGGACATTAAGCTCCTTTAATTGTATCTTTGTTATTATAAAACGAGGACTAGTATAAGTACAAAAAAAAACCGACGTTTAAGTATTATTTGCAATTTGACAGTGATATCTTGGAAGTGTCAAAATTATTAAATGTCGTTTTTTTGGTCGCATCATAGTTATATATCTAACCCATGGAGATATATGTTTTATAATTTCGTGGTCTAACCAATAAGACAGAATTTATAAACTTTATTCATAGGAAAGCTCAAGCAAGCCTTTGATTTCAATAAGGGCCGAAAGTTCCCGAAACAATTGCGCGATAGTGTTGAGTTTTCCGGCCACTGGTTTTTTAGAGACGTAGGAAAGGATCCTTCCCTTTTCTATAATTTTATACACTGTTTTTGTTGTAAAAAAATGAGTTTGGTGGCACTAGAATGTTTTAACGCTTTGTATTACTTATTTTCAATATAGAAACAATTGAATACCAACGATTTTTATTAAATTAAATGAAATTCATGGAACATATTAATATCCCGTTTAAGAAGGTATGTAATTTTAAATTTTAGATATAATGTTCTTACAAACTGGGTAATTAAGAGATTTAAGAAAATTGCACAGGTACTGCCCAGAGACATTAATACAAAAAGTATTACTAACTTCATGCGTCAGGCACTAGCACCATTTATTTAACTCCAATAGTATAGAGCGGATTGCAAGAATGAATTATAATTTGACTCTTTCAGCAAAAAGAAACTACCGGATCAATTTTGATGAAACTTCACAAAAGTTTGCGGGGTAAATCTAGGTTTCATTGAAAACAAATATACCGCGAAAATAAAGCACATTAATTTATTTCATACGCTGGATCTCCGTCTAGTTCATGTAGCATAACAACCAATAAGAGATACCAAGTCAAAGATTACTTTTGGCAAAAGCCTTCAAAAATAAGAAATCCGACCATCGTTTCTTTTGTTTTAAAGTACTGGAGACACTTGGGTTATTGAGACAAATCTAACGATACCTTCAACATCGTCGTTATCATTATAAGGTTTTTTTAAAAGTCTCCACCTAGGAACACGAGCCTCAAAATCCATACAGCTGTTGGGAAGATACGATACGGTAATAAAGAAGTTTACTAACATACAAGACACACGCAAAGCACAACCCTTCTTGGTAGGTCGGATAAAAAACAATGTTATTCCAGCCAGCTCGCTTCTAGTTCCATACATAGACAATGCAATGAACGCTTTGGGCCGGTCCGTCGCCATTACGCGTGCATTTTTCACGAGGCTGCGTTATTGGATTACCATGGCAGAGGTAAGAACTAGGGCTCTAGGACAAAGCTTCCGGCCTGGTCTAAGTTTTTTTTTGTATGAATATTTAAGGGAAGAAAATATTTTTCCTATTGTATGGTGCCGGACTTCCACACCTTCACCATGCATGAAGAGATGTTGCTGCTTGCTGTGTTGAAGGTGGTGGTGTGGAAACACAAGATAACGTTGTGAGGATAGTAGTTTAATATTGCTAGTTGAAGTTACATGGTGATGACTGTGTGTGACGGATCTTTTCTCGATGGCGGTATCCAAGATTGCTGATCGATAGTATTACGACTGCCAGTCGATAGTATTTCAATTAGTTCTTAGTTAACAAAGATATCTATATTATAAAAAGAGCTGACACGCGACGTACATGATATGGGCCGCAGGACGATAAATGTGCGTAGTGAGCTCGTACACCTATGTTATCTTAACTTACTATTTTTTGGAAATAGTACTCGTAACGTTACTGGGAAAATACTCGACTGCAGGGAGTAGTAAATTACTGGTAATGGTACATCACTGATATAACTGTAAGTTAAGTAATCGGAAACTGAGTAAATTATACCAAACCCAATTATTTAGAAATCACTCTGTCATTTTATAAAGTAACGACAACAACACACGAAATAATATCATTAGTAATAACATTAATAAAATGACAGACATGAATTTAATAATTTGGCCCAAATCGTCCATTTTGTTTGGAATAACACGTCCCTGGGGGCATCGAGCGTTTATCATTTTGTTGTAGTTTGTGGCAATCTGAATTGACAACATGGCCGAGGGAAATGAACAACATACGATATTTTATGTAAGGCTGTTTACAATTTACGAAAATTTTGATATTTTATATTGTGAATATGAGTGAATCATATAGAATAAAGTCCCTCTCTAAATAGGTGACCAATTCTTTTCAACAGTGCTTCTTTTTATCTGCAGTAGTTTACTCTGTAAGAAAACTTCAATTTAAGTAAACTACTTATAATAAAATGACTATATTGTTTATAAATTTGAATGATTAATCATTGGCCCGTATGAAGAAAATACTTAATACTGTTTCAACAAATCATTGTCATAAAAATTAGAGCAGTGTCAAATTATTTGTCAGTCTATTTGGAAAGTTTGACACTGCTCTAATTTTCGTGACGATGACTTGTTAAAAGATTATTAAGTATTATTTTATCATACGGGCCAATGATTAATCATTTAAATTTATAAAAAAAAATACTGCGGTTTTCAGTACGTAATTGGGATGATGACTATATATTTTTTTTCGTTATTATATGTAAAGTCCTCCCAAAAATAGACACATCCGCGAAAAAAACGCCATGCTAAACCAAAAACTCTCTTAGATATTACAGTTTTAATAGCACATTTTTGGGCGATACCAATTGATACTTTTCTCAGTAAATGCTACTCCGTCGTGACGTCACGGTAGAGTAAAATGTATGGGACGTATGAGTAGTTTCTTCGACTTTTATAAAAGTTGCTTTATATTTAGAGGCATATATAATGGTAATATTTATTTTTACTTTTTAAATGGACTCGCCCAACCAACTTTAAAAGGTTATTTAGCATGTTAAACGAATCGTTATCAAATTGAATGTGTACTTTTATAGTCTTCTTAGACACATTTTTAATCACATGAAACATTTTTAAGAATCTGAAGACCCAGGCATCATGCCTATAGGATGGTATGATACTCAACGTACCTACGCTAAATAGTAAAAAGGTAACATTTCATTTCATGATTTTGATACTAATTTTTTTAATAAAAATAGTATATGACAATAGTTTTAAAAAACACCAAACTAGCTCTGAATGTTTAGACGTTTTCAAGTCATAAATACTTTAAAAACATTCTAATAACAAGTAGCAATAGTAACTACTATGGCAAGAATTTCAATATGGCCGATTTTTCCCGGCGATTGTTTACGCTCCGGACGGGGGAAGTTTTCCAATTTATTAGCGAAGAGTTGTTCGCCGCTGCTCAATATTCATCCGCTGGAAGTTCAGCTCATAACCAATTTGGCTGCTAACATTGTTTGCCGTTGACGAATTCCGCTTGCTAACTGGACGACTGTTCGGTTTGACTTTGACCTTTTTTGATTGAGTTTTGAATCGGAAATGGAATTGAATGTCGTTCTTTCCATATTTTATTTTTTTATTGTAAACCGGTGTGTCTGTAATCAAAGAAATGCTATAATTACTTGATACAGTAATTAAAAAACCGGCCAAGTGCGTGTCGAGCCACGCGCAGTGTAGGGTTCCGTAGTTGCGAATGACAACTTTGAGTTCACACTATTCACACTCGCACCTCACAGTTTAACGACCAAAAACATCTAACATTGAAAAATTGTATGAAATTTTACATTTTCGAGTACATTAAATTGGTTTTCTATAACTTTTTAGTTCGTACTAAATACTCAGCTCTGATAGTTTTCCTTTCAATTTCAGTATATATACTACTGCTGTAATTTTTTTCACGTATCCATATATAACCATTTAGCAAATAATACACTTACCTCTAACAAAATTTTGCACTTTAAAACCAAATTTTGCGGAAACGGATCCCTAAATTGAAAAATGGTGTTCTCAACCTCACTATATTTTTCAAAGACCTATTCAACGATACCCAACAAGACGGGTTAGGTTAGTTAGTTAAGATAGAAAAAATATTACTTCCTATTTACTTGTATGGGAGCTACAATAAAAAAAAATATTTTCAAGATTTATATACATACCCATACCAAATTACAGCTTTCTAGTACTGATAGGCTCTGAGTAAAACCGCGGACGGACAGACAGATAAGACAGACATGGCGAAACTATAAGGGTTCGTAGTTTACTACGGAACCGTAAAAAGGAGTAAAATAGTGAAGTTCCCAACATTATTTTATTTTAAACTAGCTGTTACCCGCGGTTTTACCCGTGTGATATAGCCTATGTCCTTTTTAGCACCCTAATCTATGTGTACGCAAAATTTCATGATGATCGGTTCTGAGGATAAGGCATTAAAGCGTAACAAACAAAGGCTTTCGCATTTATAATAATGGTTAGGATTTCAAAGATGTTTTTTAAACAATGTAAACAATTTTTTACATAAATAATAAATTTTTTTTTGGACTAGCTTACAAAAGAACTGTAAAATTCTGTATATTATACAATAATATATACATACGGGTTAAATTGATAACCACCTTTTTGAAGTTGACTCAAAAATAAATTTTGTGCCCTTGGAATATTATTCAAATGTTAGAAATATTAGATTACTTGACAAAATATCCAATTCGTTTTCCCTAAATTGTAACAGCCTTCAATAAAATATCTTCTGACGCCCGATTCCCCGGAAACGTCGTCAAAAGAAGATTATCCTACGACGAAAATATACATCAAACTGTTGTAACTTATCAGTAACCATTTTTTAAGCCAACTCATCGTAAATACAATAATTAAAGTTTCGCGTTTGATCATGTGATTGAACACGCACGGGATTGGCTGAAACAAAAGTGGCGTCAACTGACTGTAAACAGTAAATGGCAATCGAAGTTTGATTTGTCAGCTACAACAGGAGTTTGCGTGCAGGTGACGTTATGACAACACGAGCGGCGACTTTATTATAAATAACGCTGTTGGCAGCTGCTTTGCCGGAGTGATATAAAGCCTATGTCTTTCTCCGTAGCATTATAAGATGTATGCAAATTTTCAAGAAGATTGGTTTAGTAGATAAAGCGTGAAAAGGTATCAAACAAATAAACAAATTACCAAACTCTTTTTCACATTTATAATATTAGTTAGGATTTTATATTTATTTTAATTTTGATGCAGATTTGCAAGGAAAGGACACAAATTCTCAAAATAATGAACAGATTTCAAATTTTTTATGCTATTATGAACAATTTGACATATTTTTCAAAAACTAGTATAATATTTAAACTATAACAAAATGACAAACGCTCCCTCCGGGGACGTGTAGTTCCTAACAAAATGGACGATTTGGGCCAAATTAATAAATTCAGTGTAATCTACTGTCCGTTGTTTCATTAAATGTTATTACAAACGGTATTGTTTCGTGAGTAGTTCATTTCCATTATTTGAAGTAAGAGATTGATTTCTATGTAAAAGCTGTATATTAAATTGTTCGTTTTGTTGATAGTGTTTTGGTATATTTGGTATTTTAAACTATATACCAATTACTTAATAACAACTTTTATTATCTTGTTTCTTCGGTGTTAAACTAGATGAAGGAACTATGGATTCCACGCACTAATTTGTACATAGGAACTCAATGCACAAAGTAACCTGAAGCTACTACATACATATTCCAAAACAGATATTAATCAATCCTGTATAACGGCGACTAGCGATCCGCCATGATGAGTTCCCAGAATTACTGCTGGAAGCGTATTGTAATGGGATCGGTTTCGACGAGCTCCGTGGCGCAGCGGTCAACATGCCTGCCTGCGACACGAATGGTCCCGGGTTCGATCCTCGGTCAGGTCAAGATGGAAAACGATCTTTTTCAGATGTCTTGGATGTTTATCTATATAAGTATCTATCATAAAATATAGTATCGTTGAGTTGATCCTTAATACAACTCTCGAGCTTACTTTGGGGCTAGCTCAATCTGTGTGATTTGTCCGTATATATTTATTTACCCGTCTTTTTGTCAGGGATTTCGCAAAATTAATATTTGTTTCGCAGTTTAAATTAAACAAATTAAACATTACTTTTGAGTTTAATATTACTACTTTCTTTGAAAAATATAATAGAGAGTCAAGTTTATAATCGATTTTTAGTGTTATTTCAAAACACTTATAGCATTAAAATTTGCTATTTCCTATGAAAAAGAGTCAGTAAGTATATATCATTCCATTAAAAGTACATTCCTCTATTAAAAGTAAATTTGTCATTATTATTGGACAGACAAAGAAGGAAGTGTAATCCTTTTTCCATTGTACTTTTTGATGTACCAACCCTAAAAATATAAGGAAGCACGGTACTCTATTCATTACGCTACAGTAGATCGTTGTTTGCATATTCCAAAACAAATGAACAGATATGAATTAATCCCGTATAACGCCGACTAGCGATCCGCCATGACGAGTTCCCAGAATTCCTGATGGGACGTAAGCCCAACTATTTTAATGGCATTCTTTTGGAACTAGAATCCATTGAAAGACCTTTTGATAAACGATATCCTGAAAAAATAAAGAAGCATACTTTCATTACACTCATTTACTACATAAAATAAAGTTATACGTTTAAAATTATGATTATAATAAGGCTGCAAAATAAAAAAAATTAAAGGTCGTTGTTTGCTTAATCTAAACAAACAAACAGATGCAAAAAATTCTGTATGCTATAACGAGTTTGCAGAATTCCTGCTGGGGGCGTAAGCCCCAGTATTTGAATGAGATCTCTTTGGAACTATTAAGCTGCTGATCAATCCTAATGTCAAAGATTTCGCAGTATTAATATTTGTAGCGTAGTTCACTACACAAAATAAACACTGTTTTTGAGCATTATATTTAATTTTTTTGGAAATGTTTTATTAAATCAAGTTTACAATTTACTTTAAGTGCGTTTAAAATAAAATTAACATGAATAGTTGCTATTTTCTATATAAGAGTTCGTTAGTTATTTTTTCTACCAGGTCGGAGATTTCGTACTCAAGGATGTATGCTGTCAATCAATTTATTTTTTAAGTCATCAGACGGACGAACAAGGGAGTGAAACCCTATATGGCTTCTTTTAACTTTTGATGTACGATACGATAAATTTCAGGAGGCACTCACTTTAGTACGCTCATTCATTTCACCAAATGAAGTTATACCTTAAAGATTATGAATATAATAACGCTACAGTAGGTCGTTGTTTGCATATTCTAAACAAATAAACAGATACAAATGAATCCTGTATAACGCTGACTAGCCATCCGCCATGACGAGTTCCCGGAAATCCTGCTGGAGGCGTAAGCCCTAGTATTTTAATGGGATCCTTCTGGAACAATTAAGCAGCTGATCCAACCTTTTGTTGTGATTTAGCAAAATTAATATTCGTAGTTTAACTTTAACAAATTATACACTACTTTTGAGTTTAATATTAATACTGTTTTTTTGGAATAATATAATAGTGAGACAAGTTTGCAATCGATTATTAGTGTATTTTAAACATTAAACTATGAAAATGAGTCCGTAATAAAAGTAAACATCATTCTTTTAAAAGTACATTCTTTCACCAGGTTTCAAATGTCCTTCCCTGATGACGCTTTCAATCATTTATTTACAATATCTGAAAGTAAATTTGTCAGTTATATTAGACAGTCAACAAGTAAGTGAAATCCTTGCTGCTATTGTACCTTTTGATGCTTCGAGCAACACGGAAGGGAGTAGCCATACGCTGCATTCCCCTCTGTCAAGGTACAAGCCAAAATTAGGCATATGCATGTCTATGTGTTAGTTGTGTGTGACTCATCTGTACACAAATTATTTTTTCTTTTTTATGTCATTTTTTGTTACAATGTCATAATTACTATCAAGTGACAGTTTAAGTTTTGTATGTAGGTGTGCGGAACTAAACTTGTGTGCACATTTCCCTCCGCAAAAAACGCCAGAAAAATTTTCATAGTAAATTGTCGCTTTGCCAACTCCCTCCGTCCGGTACGGAGGCCGTGTTGCTCGAAGTTTTGATGTATGTACGAAACACTTAAAAAATATCAAGAAGTACTCTTTTTATTACGCTACCAAATATTTTTGTCTGCGTATTCTAAATCAAATAAACAAATATTAATTAATGCTGTATAACACCGACTAGCGATCCGCCATGACGAGTTCCCAGAATTCCTGCTGGGGGCGTAAGCCCCAGTATTTTAATGGTATCCCTTTCGAACAATTAAGCAGCCGATCCGACCTTTTGTCAGGGATTTCGCAAAATTAATATTTGTGTCGTAGTTCAACTTTAACAAATTATACACTAATTTGGAGCGCTTTTTGATCACTTTTAATATTCAACTTTGGCATTCCTAGAAGAAAGAGTCAGCAATGAAAGTAAACATTTTTCAACATACTGTAGATGTCTCTTTCAAAGTGGCATGAGTCTTACAATCATTTATTTTCTAAATCTTTAAAAGGAAATTTGTCTTTATTATCGAACTCTCGACCCAAAAATAACAGAAGGCACTCTATTCATTACGCTATATTAGTTCTTTGTTAATAAATTCTGTATAACGCTGACTAGCCATCCGCCATGACGAGTTCCCAGAATTCCTACTGGAGGCGTAAGCCCCAGTATTTTAATGGGATCCCTCTAGAATTATTACGCTGCCCATTCGTCCTTTTGTTGTGATTTAGGAAAATTAATATTTGTAGCGCAGTTTAACTTCAGCAAATTAAACACTGTTTTTGAGTTTATAATAAAATTGTTTAAAGAATATCTTTGTGAATAAAGAATCGGTTCAACGTGTGCTGTAACTTGAAAACCGCTGTACCAAATCCAACCCCGTAATCTTTTAAGTAGGTTAAATATTGTCATATTAGTTACACAACATCGGATAAGCTACGATAGACGTCTTCTTTTCGTGTGTTGATACGACATTAATAATCAATATTTTTTGGAGATTCGAGTACCTAATGATATTCAGAGGGTTGTATGTTTATTTCTACTAGCTGTTTATGTCTAGTTATATTAACTATTGTAAAATTTATTTTATAATTGAAGTTTACCCCTTGAGTTTCAGTAATAATAATAGAAATGTCATCTGCAAATAGATGACACTTGTGTTTTGTGATATTAGGCAGATCATTTATATAAATAATGAATAAGGGAGGCCCCAAAATTGTACCTTGAGGAACATCAGTCCTATTAATTAATGGTGTATTCTTCATTATTTTTATTGAGATTAGTTACTTCAACATATTGAGGTCTTTCTTTTAGATAACTCTTAAGCCAATTATGTGCAACTCCCCTTATGCCTTAATTTTCACTCTTTTTTTAAAGAATTTCATGTGAGACAAAGTTAAAAATCTTGCGCATGTCAAAAAACAACACAACAGTATCTTTATATTTATCAACGTTTTCGGTCACAGTATTGATTAAGTTAAAAGCCGCTAATGTTGTTGATTTCCCTTTACGAAAACAGATAGCTGGGGCAGCTATCATCGGGTGACGCTTGTTAGCCTACATAAATTAAATGCCTTTAGGAATACTGAAACATCTGATACCACAAAACCAAAGACGATTATTTAAAAATGATAACGGTCTAGTCTAGATTCTAAAGCTTTCCTTTTTGCATGAAAGAGAAATATGGAGGTTTCAGAAAGGGTTGTAGCAGACCTCGTAAATAACTTGAAGTTGACAAAGGTTTGCGATACGGCTCTTATTAAAACACCATTTTTCACGTCCGCGGAACAAAGGCTACAACTCGTTGAGGCCGCTTTGTGCTTACTATCGTCAATCTTGCCACACACGAATGAGTTATTCAAAAAAGGGTTATTGTTTCTGTTATTTGTTTAGTTTAAACAAATTATGTTTTTCATGTTGATATTGGAAATCTAAAAGCTGGATGGCTTTTTTCACTGTTATATATTAAACATTAGATAATGGGCAGGGCACAGTGATACATTGTGTCACTGTGCCCTGCAAATAGGACGTACAATAGTTGTTATTATTATACTTCATCATCATAACTTTTTCTAGTCTCCACTGCAGGAGCACGACCCTCTCTGTACTACCACATCCATATACTCGTATTAGCCAGAGCAGTCAGAAGTTTTAGCATACATTCTCCACGCTGGCCAGACGGGTTGGAGGGTCTCTTTGATGTTTATGAGCTTTGATTAGCTTTTGTTTTCAAGAAGCTTTCTACGACATCCACGGAAAGACTTGAAGTGGTTCTATTCTACCCTGCCGGGAACCAAACGGCGTATTAAAAATTAAACACTTTAAATTATTACGTTCATGCTTAATTAATAAATTATTTTTGAAAGTCATTGTGGTCTATTCAATTATCGTTTAAATGATCATTAATAGTATAATAACATTTGTAAGCCAATTATGATTTCAGGTCGTTCTTGATTGTCGGTAGTTTCAATTCTTTTATTCTATGTGGTTATTTTTGATTGAAAATAATTGGTACCATTTCTATCAAACTATCGGTCATTAGTGCCGTATAAAAAAGGCAATAGTTAGCCTCAGTTTATAATGAGATCTTATTATATCTACCCTCATGCTTGTATTAATTATTAAACATCTGATTCAGCTAGTCTATGTTTATTTCTAGGGCTGGAAGCTAATATAATAAGTTTTTGTGTTTGTTTTTCGTATGTGTAAGTGGCCAACACTATTGTCAGATTTTTCAAGCTGCCTTAAGGCATCTGACATAGCTTAACGACTGACATCAACGATGACAGCCGGGACCAACGGCTTAACGTGCCTTCCGAAGCACGGAGGAGCTCGAGATATTTTTATGCCACTTGCGGTCACCCATCCAAGTAGGGACTGCACCAGGGATTGCTTAACATACGTAAGCGCTCATAGAGCCTACACCCACTGGACCATCGGGCTAGTAGAAAGTAGAATTCAAAGCTTTTTGCTCTGCCATCAATCAACCACACAATAGTGGTTCATTTAAAAGCGCTTTTGTTAATATGAACAAAACTTCAGTCAAAATATGCTTTACGTTTCAGCAATACAAAAGAATAAAAAAGATTGAGCAAAATTTTGTTTACTTCAAAACTAAGAGGCGGTATACTTTTGTATTCTTATTCCGGGAGATTTTGTTTCTCCATTTTGCATTGAGTGAAATACGTTAGTAAGGCGTATGTACTGTACTGTACTGTACAAATTATGCTGTATATATAAACTTCAATTTCTTACTTTTTTTTCATGTGAAGTCTACGTAATTAAGTGATAATGGTTCCTTTGACAATCAATGGTAGGTACTAATAAAAAGTTATTAATACAAGTATTAATCGAAATATTCAATTAAACCGCAGGGATATTCCCTTTTTTGTAAGCTTTTGTCTCGTTCTGTAATTAACAAAAGTAATTGTGTACTCGTGAGCGAGGTCCGTTAAACAAAAACTACCATTAAACGGTCAACAACCAACAAAACCCGAAGGTAACTAACCGAAAATAAATGAATTAAACGAAACAGACAACTATTTCAACAGTCCAAACTAAACAATTAACTGAAACAACAGACGGTTACCGACAATTATCACATCCGACTAATTCCAACGTGGGCCCTAATAGCCCTTACACCAGCAAATAACAAAGGGAGGAATTGTACGGAACACCTAGAGGTAGATCGCTGACGAATAGATAAAAGTGTCGGAAAAATTTGAACTTTACGTCATTAGGAGTAAAGAGCAGAATTGTCTGGCGATTAGTGATGGATACGAGAGGACGTAATAAATAGGTCAGTAAACGAGCCCCGCTGCGGAAAATAAAGAGGATAGCATAAAATAGTTTAGGCTCGGGCTACATTCACGGGAGGTTGGGAAGTGTTACGCTTGGAGAGTTTCGTAGTTTTTCGTTATAATAATAATGTATGCGTGATAATTAAACTTTACTTAGAAATTCCTATAAATATGAGCGTGGCGTTTATGTAGCATTGAACCTTGAACGCTAACTATTCTTGTGACTTTTCAAAGGAAAAGGAATTGTTGTCGTAGACTAAACAGGCCTTGGGGCGCATGCAAGCACTAATGATGTTTAGACCTTTATCCCAGCGTGATGTTCTAATGCATAAGATAGTGTTGAACACAACAACACCACATACATAGATGCGCTCTTCTAAATGGGAAGGGAATAGAAGTCACGGCAAATTGAAACTTACAAAATTGGTTAACAACTTTTGGATTCATCGTCTTAAAATTTATTAGAATTATCGGCAATATTGTTTTGAGAAGTTCGACCAATTTTTGTCACGGTTTCACAAAAGAACTAAGTCATTTGGTTCCGGCTGCTTGCTTAGTATAAAAACTTCAACTCCTGATATGCCTAATATATTATACTAAATTCATCACTCTATCATATAGATATCTTTTGGACATACGGCGGTCGAGTGCCGTGTCTGTGCGGATGATTTTGGATAGTGGGAACAAAGAAGACGGAACCTTATTTGGCTTGAGAGGAATACTGTTTTTAGTCTTCAAGACTTCATCATTGTAATGCAGAATAATAAACTTTACTTTCAAAACTTGAAGCTACATTCGACTTCTGTCAGTGTAATTTGTCCCTTAGCTTGCGGGGCGGGTTGCTCGTGTGCCGTGTTCCGGTCTGTGTGAATGAGTCCGGACAGTGGGACAAAGGCGGCGGAACCTCATTTGGCTTGAGAGGGATACTGTTGTTAGTCTTCAAGAATTGTTCATTGTAATGTTGAATATTGAGGTCTTCTTTCTAAAATACTTGACTTTGTAAATAGTAAAAAAGGTTCGGATAACTAGATTTGACTATTTTTGTAGCAAACATTGGAATAAAATCCTATTATCCTACTACAAAAGAAAGAGGGACTTATTTATTACAAGCTTTTATTTAACTTGTCATATATTAAGCTTGTTCGGTTGATATTGTAATTGAATTTAGAATTACTTACTTATCTTTAACTGTTTTAACTGAAGCTTAGCATATTTACGAAAGAATGGTAATGCAATATTATGGGTTAAGCTGATCTGGTGATTGAGAACACTTCTACAGCGCAATGCAGTCACAAAACAGCGTAAATTAGCTCTGTTAGAAAAAGACTACCCGTTATTCATAAAAATAAACAATTGCTTATTAAACCTATTTTAGTTAAAATATGTTTTGTCTAGTAGGTATAGCTCTGGTACTACAGAGGGGGTCATGCTGCTGCAGTGGAGACTAACAAGACCTGATGATGATGTTTTGTCTCGTTCTTTCAATGTCAAACATTAGAGCTTGGGATAAAAAAACACATTTTAACTAAAATAGGTTTAATGATCGTTTGTTAATTTTTATGAATAAGGGAGTAGGTTTTCATACCTACATGCATTCATAGAAAATTCGTCTTTATTCCGCATTGGGAAGACAGAGCCTAAAGCCATAAGATCCAAAGGCTACGTTAGACATGTTGCTGACCGCTAACGTGGGTATAGGTGAAAAACGGTCTCAATTTAGTGATGTTTTTCTAGATGCATCACCTATTGTCCTGATTTTCCATATTTTTGCAAAGTCAAAGTCAATCATTTTATTCATCGTAAGATATTTCAATATCATTTAGTGAATGTTTTTGGCATACCTATTTAAAATCACTTAAGTGGACTAGAGCTTACATTGTCATTGTCAAATAACCTCGACCAACTTTTACGGTCTACGCAGGATAAAAAGGTGGTAAATTCTACGTTTTTCTTTTGAGTATAGAAGTAAATCAGATTTCTAAACAGTTCTGTTATATTAAAAAGACGTTGACCCACAAGTTAATTAACATTCCGAATGAAATAAAGGCTAAACATGAGAATCGCATGCGACCGGAGCGTGACTGGCCAAACTCACTGTCAAGGCCAATGACAGGGCTGTGACCTGTAGGGGCTGGAGTGGGTGAGATGAGGGAATGGAAAAAGGTAAGGTAAGGTTGTTTTTCTATCCAAAATAATTTCTAACACTAAGTTATTATAAAATCATGCATGATGTACAAAATCAAATATATTTAAATTTTCGTTAAAAAACTATTTTTTACATTCGGGGGCTTCTTGACCGTGACCTTCGCGGACCTTCGGCCGGGTGCTTCGCGGACTGTGGGCTTAACGGCTGGGCCCAGTGAGTAACAGTGTGTAATTACGAAGAGTTTATCTAGCATTCGCGATCACAGTGGGAACATGGGAGAGGTTGGAAAAGATGAGAAAATCTTTTTGATGCTAAAATAATTTTTATATGTAGTAGTAGCCCTACTAATGTAGGGCATACGATCGGAGCGTGACAGGCCAAACTCACTGTCAAGGCCAATGACAGGGCTGTGACCTGGAGGGCTGGAGGGGGTAAGATGGAAGATGGGGGAAAGAAAGTTTTTTATTTCTTCTTTCATATCGAGTGAGTAATATAATAAAGAGTGTGCGATAATAAAGAGTGTGTCTAGGATTCACGATCATAGTGTGAACATGGTAAAGGGAAAAAAATCTTTTTAATGCTAAACATTAGTAGCGCATACGACCAGCCCATTGTCCGCCCAGCAGTGACTGGCCAATCCCATTGTCAAGGCCAATGACGGGGCTGGGACCTGGAGGGGCTTGAGAGGGTGAGATGGGAGACGGGGAAAGATATTTTTTCGATTATCCCTTTGTATCGAGTGAATAGAACAGTGTGTAATAATGACAGGTGTGTTGAGCATTCACTATCTTAGTGGTATCATCGGATATGTCGAAAATATAGATAAATAATAAACATTTAATCACTCAGATTGAACTAGCCCCACAGTTAGTTGTAAACTTGTGTCTTAAGGGTGCGCTAGTCAGGTGTTTCGCCATACAAATTCTGTAGGGTGATGACTCCGTTGTTCGGTATCATCTGTTTAAAGTTTTTATTTCTATCGATTTGTTTTGTCGTTATCTATGCTTGTATGGAATCATAATTGTAAAATTATAAGTACTTTAAAAGTTATGAGTCTCAAAACATTCCGTTTTAACACGTAATTTTAACGCAACTTTGGGCACAATTAAATACCGGAAGGAGTATAAAATCTCTAAAACAAAATTCATACAAGCATAGTTTGGTTATCAAAAAATATAAATTATTTTACTTTTAATAAAAACATTCAGCTGTTTTATCACAAGAACACTTCTCCCAAACGCATACTCGCGAATTTTTAGACGACGAAGATTTAGATTTTCAACAGTATTTGTGTTTGCACACACTAGACTGTTGTTCCGATGTGCTTATACATCAGTGTAAATAGTTCCGCACTGTTCAAAACCGAGTCTATCCCTTTCTCAGCGAAATAACACGCATTTTAGCCACGTGCGCTGACGAGTTCGAGTTCCCGACTAGCGCATCCTTAAGAATACTAAGGCACAGAGGAGGAAACATTTGAGAAATTTATTACATTGTTCCTATGGGGTAAACGGTAGATACATAAAAACAAATGAGCGTAGCAGACACGTCCGCATTTATGCATGTATCAAAATACAACCATTTTTAACACATTTTTTGATTAAAACTGATGCGAGTAGACATTGTTAAAATACAAACAATGGGTCACTCACGTAAATAATCAGCAACTGGCCGACATATTTAGACCTCAGTGTGGATTGGAACGACATCGTGCGCGCGTCTCGATTCACATTCGCCCTGAGGAGTTACATTTTCACATGTATTGTCAGAAAAATCTTGTATTTATTAAATAAAGAAGAAAAATCATGATCATGTTTCGGAATATTTGTGAGGTAAGATTCATTTGCTGATGAAATATCCATGAACTGCTGATTAAACTTTAACTTCTTTTTACATTTAGCTCAATATGACAATTAAATCCTTTGAAAATAATTATGATAGAAATCATAAATATACAAAACTAACTGTTACCCGCGGCTTCACTCACGTTTATAGCCTATATCCTTCTCAGTACCCTAACCTATGTGTATGCAAAATTTCATGATGATCTGTTCAGTAGACACGGCGTGAAAGGGTAACAAACAAATAAACAAACAAACAAACTCACTTTCGCATTTATAATATTAGTTAGGATTAGTTGGGATTAGGAAATAAACTTTCACATTTTAAATGTCAGTAGGCCAAAGTTTTGTCCTTCCACTTTAGTTTAAGAAGATCAAAATAAGTTGTTTTAAACAATAATTACGGAATAACCGAGCGCTAATTACAAACAGTAATTGAAAAAAGTTTGTAAGGAAAGTGAGGAAAGTCGGAAAGTTGGGTAAGCTTCTTCTCCGTGCTTGTGAGCTTTCAAGGCGTTAATTAGGGAATTTTTCAAACCCTTGCTCAAAATATCGAGGATACAGAAAGATAAGCGAGACGTAATTGGAGAATATAATCATGTCAGTTTTCATCTTCTAGTCTTCGTAATCAGTCCCAGGAGTTCCTATCGAAACAATTTTTGGAATTAAATTTTTTATTTAAAACTAGATGTTTGACTATCCTGACCATTGGACCTGTTATCCAGTAGTTTGCTTTGGCCTAGAGACCGGAGGTCGTGGATTCAAATCCCACTAGAAAACAACTTAGTAACATTTCTTTCCAGTCTGATTAAAGTATCGCAAGCTTTCAATCGCTTGATTATCCAAAATGAAAGATGATACTTTTCTTCGGTTTAAATTCTGATAAAGACTCAACTGTGGGTCCCGTACGCCATCTAGCGTTTGTTTAAACTTTTCCGCGGTTTTCGTCTATTTGGGCCTACATTAGCACCCCCAAACCCCGGGTTACGGAACATCCCATGCAAAGATGGCCATAATCGGGAACACGCTTTCCTCTTTATAATATTAGTCTAGAAGACTAACCTACATTTCCTAGCCTAGATTTGATTATTAGATCAACTTTTTTGTTACACATAGGCACTACCAACAGCTCACGTCTGCTCTCTCGATATTTTATCGTTCTGCTTGTTTTGCGCATTCCACATTAGCTCTACCGCCCGCAAATGTCATTAAGGTGTCGTTAAAAAGGCCTCGTTTGCAGACTGAACCTTCATGAATCATAGCAATTGTAAATTATTGAAACAGCTTTTATGCTTTGTTCGGTGAGTGAGAGATCCCAAGGCCCATCTCCTCCTCCTCTCTGCTCGCTCGTCCTATATCATAGACAAAGAGCGTAAAGAATTAAACTGATTGTTGTAGCTCTTCACTTTTGCCCTTAAGACGAAGATTAGCATGCAATGTGGTTTTTACCAGGTGCAAGTCCCGCAGAACCATCCTGAACATAGAAGACGCTTTATGTTCCGCCCCATTGTTGAGCGGTATGACGCGTAACGAATTTTCCACATACAATATGATAACAAAACCCTTGTTTTGTTTTTCGTATGTGTAAGTGACCAACATTGGTGTCAGATTTTTCAAGCTGCCTTAAGGCATCTAAATGAAATATTATGAAATATTATTATTTAAATGAAATATTATTTATTGTAGAACACAAAAACTAAAAGAGAAAAACAAACAAAAAAACAGTACAAAATTAAGCATTGTGCACTACAAAAGGTGGCGGCTCAGTGTTACGCTGAACAAAAAGATGGCCAGCACTGATTTTCAGCCAGATTTCCAGCATCTGACATAGCTTAACGACTGCCATCAACGATGACAGCCGGGACCAACGGCTTAACGTGCCTTCCGAAGGACGGAGGAGCCCGAGATATTTTTATGCCACTTGCGGTCACCGATCCAAGTAGGGACTGCACCAGGGGTTGCTTAACATATGTAAGCGCTCATAGAGCTCACACCTACTGGACCATCGGGCTCCAACAAAACCCTGTCCAATCCTAACACGGTCGACTCAGACCTTCAATATGAACAACTTTTCATTTTAAGTTCTACAACGAAAGCTGAAAATTAAAAAAAATGCCTTAGACTTTTGTATGGGAATGTCAGTCCATAGATAAAGTTGTTCATATGGACGGGCTGAGTCATCTTTAAAGTCTGGACAGTATTTTACTTACCGACATATTGTTAGAAATAGCTAGTTAGTATAGTTAGTAACCGTGACAGTATACGGCATGACAGTCTCTTTATGCCGTCGATACTTTTGGAAATATTTCATTCAGTGTTTATTCAATATAATAGCTTTATCAAGAGTTATGTTTCTATAGAAACATAACTCTTGATAAAGCTATTATATTGCCAATATACCTTTCAAACCAAATTTTAGCTTCGAGATATATTTAAAGAGAATTCGATATCATGAAAAGTTTTTGAGATCATGATCATTATAACTTGATAGCCTATTAATAGGAGATACGAGTATGTCAAAGGTTATTGTGTACTTACCTCGGGAAAATAACAATATTAGATTCACATTTAATTTTCTAAAGATAAACTAAAAACAGTCTTATTATAAAACGTTGGTTTGTTTATTATTACAACAGCAACTACAACTAAAATTGTCCCAGCATAGGTTCCAATGGAAAAGTTGATCAAATTACCTGGCTGAATCACCCCGTAAATGGTCCAAAACGATATATATTTCACTGTGTGTCTGTGTTTCACTGTGTCTTTACTTTGATGATAATGGTGATGATATACATCATCATTATCATCAAAGTAAAGAGCTGGGCTCTTGTCCGCAAAGCTTCTTCTATTCTTCTTATTCTATTTCTACTGTGTATACGTGTGATGACTGGACTGGTTTCTCAAAAAGTATGTTTTGAACTGTTACTATTTTTATACAGTTTATTATTGTGAAATAATTTAAATATTGAAAATTGTTTTATACTATCTTCTACTATAATTCATTTTTATATAAAATTGCTATTATTCTTAATCATTGCTTCATTGTTTTAAAGATAATTTCGTGTAACATTTAGATGTGTAAGAATGTAACCTCTGTTGTGAACGGTGCTCCTGGTTCCCAAGACACAGGGCCACCCTAGTTTGGGAACCTTTGTAAATTCATGTACTACCTACCTCATTTATCTGGTTAATAAATGCATTTATTATTATTATTATTACATGGATGGGCACTTCATTAGCAAACACATATACGCAAATAACATCTAGATAGGAATCATATAGAAGTTGTATCATTTTGTAAACAATATTTTTCATTGATTTCGATCTTTTTTACACTTAGGTGCAAATGTCAGAGCCACAAACACACACGAAAAGAAGGTAAATAGCCCTTCTTTACTGAAGGATTTATCATTACGCATTCTCGAGGTGAAAAGCCACAACAATGGCAAAATAATGGAGTCAACATAATTTGGCCAGTTTAGGCAATCAGGTTACTCCGAAAGCGGATCTCGGCTTGTTTCCGTCTGGAGTCCAAACAGGGCAAAAAACTCGTTAATTAACGCCCACCCTCCAACCCTTAAAAAGTCCGTAAACACGAGAATTAAAATAAACAGTAATGTTAACGTCTGAAGGTGGGTTTATACCGTCGGACTTACGAGAAATATAAGGATAGTAAAGTTGGACGTGCTTTGACCTTTAGGCCCTGGTATATGAAAGATATAAGAGCATTCATAAGTGAGGGACTGCATGAATTATAAATAAAATACATCGATCGGTGCGCGTGAGTGCAGTTATATGCGACCATGGTGGTATGGTGGGTGTGAGGAATCATGTCAATAGGTGACGTGGCTAGCAACCCATTACTATTTGGATTCCGTTCTCCACAAGCCCACTAACATGCTAAACGTGGCCTTTATGCATTATAGGCCTGGGCTTTGTCTACCCCGCATGGGAAACAGACGTGATTGTTTGTATGTATTGTTGTATCATATTCGATTTTTCTACGAAATTTCTTACAAACTAAGATTACTCCCATACATGACCAAAAAACTTTTTTTACGAGTAGTCCTTGTAATTTTGACTGTGCGTTGCGATATCAATCACCAATCAATGTTTTCTTTTATATCAATATAGAAGATTGATAGTAACATAATACATACATATTATCACGTCTTTATCCCTTGCGGTGTAGACAGAGCTGGAGGTCATAAAATCCAAAGGCCACTTTTAGCGTGTCAGTAGGAAAACGGAATCAAAATAGTGATAGGTTGCTAGCTGCATCGCCTGTTGACGTGATACCTTATATTTTCGCCCTATCTCTTGACCTGCTTTTATAGTCTGCGCGGAAAGAAAAACAGCTGATATATTCTGTGTTTTACCTTTTCTCTCAAACCAGCATATATAAGCTTTATCAAGAATGCTTGTATCTTGAAAACTCAAATTTTCATAATATAATAAATATATAAACTTTTCCGCTATTTATTTAAATTAAAGATGAATTTCCAAAAATTCCTTCTTATTGCTCTTTTATATGCATAGATAGATGGATTAATCATTACAGTACGTACTTTAGAAAAAGTATAGATATAAAACCCTATTGAATTCACGCACGCCCCACACCTGCCAGTGCGGAATTGAAGTTGATAAATTTGGGCTCCACGGTCTGTGCTGTCATCTCAGCGCAGGCAGAATTTCACGCCATGGCTCTCTGAACGACATAATCAGAAGGACCCTTGCCACCATCAATGTACCTTGTACCCTTGAACCTCGAGGTGTGGCGCGCGATGATGGCAAGAGGCCTGATGGTATGACGCTGATCCCTTGGGAACGTGCGGTAGGGCTCTGGTGTGGGACGCTACATGCGTCGACACACTAGCGCCTTCTCATCTCAGGGGATCAGTCATGAGAGCCGGGTCAACTGCTGAAGGCGCTGAGATTGCCAAACGGCGCAAGTATGCAACCTTAGCTGAGGATTATATATTTGTGCCGTTTGGCGTAGAAACGTTGGGAACATGGGGCCCTAGCGCGAGGGGCTTTTTTAAAGAGATTACTCCACGGCTTATATCAGCTTCCGGTAATAAGAGGGCTGGCTGCTTTTTGGCCCAACGGATTAGCATAGATATCCAACGGGGGAACGCAGCCAGTGTTCTTGCCACCATGCCAAACGGGCAGGAATTATTCTAAATTTGTTGTGTTTTCGGTTTCTTTTTTTATGTAAATAGTTAAATAGTGTAATCATTTTAATTATCTGTATTAATACTTACTTAAAGATAGATGTTTGCTTACTACGAGTTGTACACATTGAACTCTCAGTATGTAGATCAGTGGATCCAGTTATTACTGGTGTTAGTACGCCTCACCTCTTCCGCTTATCCGGCGGTATCCGCTCAGCGTGTAAACAATCCTTTGCTCCCGAAATACCTCTCTCATGCATGTGTTATTGTATGCATGGGCGTATACATATCTTCGTATTAGGGCAGGGGTTCGGAGGTTAAAGTTGAGGTATCAAATATTGTTATTGACAACAGAATTTTTATGAATTGTAATATCTTACACAAAAAGTTTTTTTTTTTTATAAAATAAAAAATATAATCGAAAGTATAAGAAATCAGTAGGCGATGCGCAACAACAAGCTGGCAACCCGTCACTAATTTGATTTCCCTTTCCACTTTTACGCCCATTCTAATCTTAGCCTATGTAAAAAGATAGAATAGTTTTACCTATTCCAAAAACTAAGGTATTGAAATAAGTTTGAAATATCAACGTAGGCGCCAGCCTGCTGATACGGGGTACAGGGCTCTTTCCTGCGAAAGCGAACGCTTTTTCTTCATTTTTGCAGGTATTTTCTCACGGTTCTGAAGCTACACACAGACGGTTGGCGTCAGGCATGCAGCTGGCCGTAAAAAAAGATACTTTCTCCAAATCATATACCACCTAAATACCGGGCTCCAAAGCATTATCGCTGAGAACGCAGCCGGGAAAGACGCTCGGATGGTGGTGATGATGGACAAAAATTTACTAAGGAAAAGATTAGAATTCCTTTATTCAATAATACGAACGTACCCAAAGCATTATCCTTAGATACGCCAAAATTACGCTTAAAGGCAAATTTACACGCGGCGCGGAGAAGTAGATCGATCAGACGATCGGGGCTTAAAATTGCTCAATCAGTCCATTTTCTGGCTTAATGAACTGGACGGTCTTCGGTAGGAATTACGATAAAGCTTTACGCAATAATAAATCTCATTAGCGAACACCTAAACATAATTTCTTTAAATTTTTCCGGAATTGATGTTAAATTTTCGTTTTTTGTTCGGAACTTTTCAATTGTTTGCTTTGTTAATATTGAAGCTCTTTTTACTTCATTTTTTTGTATTATATTATAGACTTATTCAACTTGTATTTTTACCGACAGAGCCACCAAGAATTAAGTTAATGTTTGTCGTATGTATGTAAGTATGTCTGTTTCATTGTTGCCTCCTGAAGTCAGCAAAAGCCTTTTAGGTTTCACTGATTTTAAAGTGTGAGGTGTCAATAGATTCTTATACTTTTTCGGAGTGTAATAGGCTATGTAAGGTCACTAAAAAAATCAATATGGTGAATAATTCAACTGTCAAAAACGACGGACGGGATTAAGAATAATTGCCAAGAATCTGTATGTTTCATTTTTTCTATGTTATACTTAATATAGGTATATCGGTCTATGAACACGCCCTGCAAAGGAATAGCAAACTTGGGGGCAACTAAATACCAATAAAAATTTTATTCTACCTATACATATTTTATTATTTTCCTTATTTTCATGATTCCTGCGAGGTTGTCGCCAATTCCTTAAAATAATCCAATTACAACTAATAATATTTAAAATCCGTTAACGTCAATCACAAGTTGGAGCCTATAAAGTAAGCATTTGCAGTAGTCTGAATAGCTAGTTTTAATTATAGTTCTCTCTCTGCAGATGTGAACCGGCCTTGCTCCGGCGAAAGGGTGAAAATAGGTCAAAAAGCGGTCGGAACTCGAAACTTGAAGTTCCACGCATTTGCTTAGAAACCATTTATTACCAGAGCTAAATTATATGTTAGATGGGCAGCAATAAACGTAGCGTGAAATACTTAATTTTACTACGGAACTCAGCGAAACAACTTGTCATTTATTTTGTTAATAGCCGCGTTTAATGACGGCGTTAGCTGCTACAGGCTCGATAGATATCAGATGGTCTTATTGCCAGTCATTTTGAAGGCCTACGCCAAATCGAAATGTTTTGTTTAATTGTTGATGGGAATATTACATTTTATGACCACCCAGAACTGAGGAGTAGGTTTACTTTACTTTATACTACTTGTTCAATCTGGTACCTTGCCTTATTCCCGTACGTAGTATGCTGATTATACTGAACAACTTTCTGCAAGGAACATAGGTTGAATTATAAAAAAAGGGTCAACCAGCTAATTAATAGTTTTGTATGGGGAACCCATTGTTTTTTTTATCGATATCGACCTATGTCCCTTGGAGAAAGTTGTTCAGAGTAGATGTACTTATGAGAATATGGCAAGGTTAGAGATTTTAATTTGTATAGAACTATATGCGCTGTGTGCTTTTCGGGTACCGTGTGGTTTCGGGCAGCGTAGAATAGGACCACACCAAGTCACCCTGTGGCTGTCGTAAAAGGCAACTTAGGGAAGAATAACTAAGCAAAGCTTATTAACATCAAAGAGAACTCTCTAACCCGTCTGGCCAGGAGAGTGAAGGCCAAATCCTATGACTGCTCTGGCTCTGTCTTTTTTAGTCTCCACTTCAAGAACCATATAGGTTCCTGAAGTGGAGACTAAAAAAGACCTGATGATGATGATGATATGCAAAGTGACTGTTTGCGACAAGAGCAAATAAATCCACCGCGGCGCCGTGGTCGTTAGTCGAATATGTTAGCAATAAAATTCAATTTGGAATAGGATACCTATTCAGGTTTAGTTTTTATAAAAGTGTCAAAATCACACCTCTTAAAAACACCACACCTTGACCTAATCCAGACTTGGCGGCTCCTTTGTTATTCCCGCAAAGGTCAAGGGTCACAGCTCCACAAAGTCCAATTTGCGCGCATTGTTTGTGTCGAAGCTGCTTAATATTTCCGGCCAGCATTGATGATTCGAGGCCGCTCGTGTTCGGAATACATCCTGTGTTGTGATAGTACGAGTCCCCAGGGAACATGGTTTGGTATCAGTTAGATTATAGAAAAGAGGAGATAAGGTGGGCATGCCAAGAGTAGGGGTTTTATAACCCGATGTGCGTCTCATTTTGCAGAAAATTCTCGTAGCGACAATATTGTTTTAAAATCACCACACCTTGTCCAATTTGCGGCGATTGTTTGTGTCGAAGCTGTTTAATATTTCCGGCCAGCATTGATGATTCGAGGCCGCTCGTGGTCGGAATACATCTCGTGTTGTGATAGTCCGAGTCCCCAGGGAACATGGTTTAGTGTCGGATAAATTATAGAAAGAAGGAGATTTGTAAAAATGTTTGGAACACACGAGCCTTTTATTTATTTATTTTCCTTGATATTTCTATGGAGTTTCGTTAGACTGATAGTCCTGAAGACTAAATTTGGAAACACCTCTTCTTTTGATGTCCAGTGACAAAATCGATCTACAGTTATCAGAGTCTCCCAACGGCCTAGAGTGGTCATGCTGAGAGTAAGGGTCTTATAACCCGATGTGCACCTCATTTTGCAGAGAATTCTCGTAGCAACAAAATTGTTGAAAAACACCACACCTAGTCCAATTTGCGGCGCATTGTTTGTGTTGAAGCTGCTTGATATTTCCGGCCAGCATGATGATTCGAGGACGTTTCTATGGAGTTTCATCTATCGTGGTCGCGAGACTGATAGTCTAGAAGAAGAATCTGAAAAGCCTTCTCGCGCCCTTTTTCAAGTAATTGGAACCCCTAACGGTTCAAAAACAAAGGGTTAGTAACAACATAGGTTTAATCATACAAATATGGACAGTTTATCAAAGCATCTAGCTAGCTAGATCATTGCAAGGATACTGTAGGTGCTGTCCTGCACTCTGCGCACCAGAGTGCACCAGAACGCCGCGAGCTTTCACATCGTCGTGAAATCGTGTATCTCCTTTTTGCTGTAACCTTTGTTTTTGTTGTCTGTCGAAATAATTTATAAATTGCCACTTACCGTACTTTGAATTATGGAACAGGCCGCGATTTATTGGCGGCCTCTTTACGATGCTTGAATTATGCATTGTCTAGTGTCATTGATTTGGGCCGGCTTAAAAAGTGTTACTTTACTTTTTGTGGCGGCTAGTAAAACTAAATTCAATTTATTTTACTTGTAAAGACTGACATGGGTGCCAATTCAAAAGCTGTGATTGGGCGAATCGTCGAAAGTTATTTCGAACAATCGTTAATCGCACATGTGTTTGTCTAACTCAAGTACGACACTCCATCCATATAGACATAAGAATAGTTAATTAGACGTCTTCAACTTTGGAAATAACTCAAAGGTGTCTTCAACTTGTTGTTTATTAATTGAGTGGCTACAGAAACATTTTTAATTACAACCCAAAAATATGGATGGTTATTCATTTTTAATGATAAGGATGATTAATGGCTTATTTGTGTATGTTAGTTTATTTAACCACTACTTTCTGACTTACTGATTTGGACAGAATCGGACAGATACCTATTAATATTTGGTAGGTCAGACGTGTTTATTTTAAATAATTAAAATGATTGTTCTATTATACCGTAGTTGCCAATGATTATCGAGACAAATGGAGATCGCACAGTTTGAAGAGAAGATTGCTAGTATAGCGAAAATCTAACCTTGTATTGTGCTTTCCATTGTATTCATAAGTAAATTTTCTTGAATAACTAGTTTTTTTTTGTTAGTTTCTGCCACTTACAAAAATAGCAAAGGCCACATTTCGACGCCACTCTTTACAGCCACCATTCGCTTTTTATTACGAGCGGTATAAAACTCCGAAATAAACAAGACAGTATTACCGCGGGTGGAGTTAAATTTAAATTACTTATTTGCATAAACAATGTAGGGCCTCGGGTGACGCTCCATCACAGTTGCGGCTAGCTAAGCGACGAAAGAATGTGTAGCTTGCAGTCATGACATGAAATGGCATCACTTAACAGAAGATGTTGACATATATGTGGGACAGACTCCGTGGCACAGTGGTCGACATGCCACGTGTTTGTAAAACGTGTTTTTTTATCCGTTTTTGTTCGATAGTCTAATGCTGTAATAATGATACGGATAATGGAACGGAACCCTTTATGTCCAACTTGCACTTGCCCAATTTTTACCACCTTGACCACCTTGCAGGACTATCTACCTGTACTTCTATAGGTGTATGACGTGACTACGATTTACGACAGTAAATAAAATTATATATAGACATCATTCGTAGGACAAAACTCACAAATTGAGTTAGCCCCACAGTAAGTTGTGAACTTGTGTCGTACAATTAAGTCACGATACTATATTTTACTAATAGATATTCAAGACCCAAGCCAATCTGAAAAATATGGTTTTCCGTCGTGAACTGACCGGGGATCAAACCCGTGACCACTCTTGTCGTAATCGTGGTAACCATTGTGCCAAAGAGGACAGTGTGTAAAGCAACAGTATTTGACAATACGAAGCAGCAATAAATGCGAGCAGCCGAGGATAGATCTCGATAGCTTGCAATACGGTAGTTGCCTAATGTTAAAATTATATAAAATTTGTTTCTAATGAGACTAATTTCTATCTTAAAACACTATAAAGAACACTTTTAATTTGATATCGATTCGTTAAGTGATCTTAAAGCTTCTTTAAAGTTGGGTGAATAGAAACATTTTTTAAAGTATGAAAATCTTTAATTACAATAATACTGTATTTTAGTCTGTAAAATTTATAGCAACTTTTATTATGAAACCATTACCATAAACGAAATATTTCGTATAGCTACCAAACTAAGTTCTCACGCCACCCATACAAAATACAAGCTTGTGACGTCACAAATATGTAGGCATTTCAGCGGCGCGTTTTCACGTCTAAAAACATGAGTCTTTAAAACTTTTATAACTGAAAGAGTTTTTTGTTTAGAAATGTATTTCTGTTACTATTGTGTTTATTTTTGGCAGATCTTTACATAGCCACATGAAAAAAATTTTAGTCAACATGCCCATTCGGGAGGCTTATGTCCAGCCGTGGACAAGTATAGGCTGATGATGATGATGATTTTTCCGCATATAGCACACATAATATCAAAAGCGTTGATGGAAAACCACCCTCCAACTGACGGATCTGATGAGACTAGTACAAAAAACAAGCGATGTATTATTCTGCAGAGAATCGTTATAATAAAAAGACCGACAAAGCCATTTTATTCCCTTTGTGCCGCTTTGATTATTTTGTACAAAGTATTACAAAGAGATTGGGCGTGTGATTACGTGTAGCGGATTCGGAAAGTGTTTTGAATAGACTGACATGAGCTCGGTTCCGAGAATGAGAACTGTCTAAATATGGGAATACATTTCAAGTGGATTTACATACTGTGTTAGGAACAGGGAACGAAATAAACGGTGTTTTCTTGAGTCACTTTTGAATAACGATTTGAAAGCGTGAACAATTAGTAAATTTTAATTATTTTAAAACAAAATCATATCCCTCAGATCACAAAGTATTCAAGTTTGTGGGCAAAAGGCTGGTCGAAGTGTCGAATGACCAGAGGGCTGGTAACTCTTGCCTAAAAAAATCATTGTCATTCAACGTGGCAATGCTGCTAGACTTCTGTCCTATGGGACATTTCTTAATAATAATTGAAAGCGATCTTGATGAGATTGGCCAAAGTCTTGGATGATTAATTGTATAAGTTAATTAATATTAAAAATATAATATCTTTGAGTTAGTATCTTCCACACACACACAATTCACTGTCGATCTAAGTCAATCTTTGTGATTTTTCCATATGTATTTACTTAGACTATTTATATACAAAACACAGAGCATAAAATCACAACAAACAATATGGTGCAGAAGCTAATAATGATACCATTGTCATTTCCTCAGCGTACATTTTCCCATTCCTACTATTGTTTGAGAAGAGGACGAATATGAAAAGGCATCGCCATTAAAAATTCATAATTTCCCGGGACCATTGAGTCGCGATGCAGATAAGGTAATTGAATAAAAAACGTTAAAATGTCTATTACAATGGTACACAAAATTACGATTAGGCGTAATTTTCGCCATTTCACTTCCGATTGAACAAAAGAAGTGAATCGCGGCTTTATAATTTGTTCAGTACACAGACTTTTGAAGTAATAGAATGGACTCGGTATCCGGTAATGAATATGTTGAACGTTAGATTTTGCTAGTGACTTCGTTTTCGTAATTTATGATATAGGAAAGTGCTTCTTTGACATATCTTAAAAATATATATAGGGAAAAATCACACAGATTGAGCTAGCCCTACAATAAATTGTTAATTTGTGTCGTAGGATACTAAATAAACAATAATATAATAGACACTTTAATAGATAAACATCTTAAGAACCCAGGTCTAAAAAAAATCACTGATCTGTGTGGGGATCGAACCCGGGGACTCTCGTGTCACGGGTTGGCATGTTAGTTTATTTAAAGTCTATATAAAATACAGCAGATATCGGTTCTATCTCTTTTCAAAGTCTATGACCATCGATATTAAGCTATAAACGATTTTTACTCGGTAATACGGAATGGCGCGATGGCGCTTCGCAATTCTAATGAGATCGTAAGGGTGGTTAGGCGACTGCACACCATCACGATAATTATTTGTTGCATTAACGTTTACGTTCCCGATATTTATTAGAAAGTATATGGAAAAGATACAGCAATGATTAGCCCTACATTTTCTCGAAGTCTAATTCTTGAATAAGTATTAAATTGAAACCTTTTTTTCGGGTATGATCTGGTATAATAATAATATTCCGTTTACTAAATTCAGTTGAAACTTTTTCAAAGGCCAAACTACAATTACCGTTTAATAATTTAGAAGCTTTTAAGCAAAATTAACTCCATAGAGCTAATCCGCCTACCACTAAATGCTAGCCGCTTATCAAAAGCGGCGCGACTTACCATAATCCGTGGCCGACTGACTACTGATGTGTAGAGCATATTAGCATAGAGGCTAAGCAATATTGTTGTAATTTATAATTGTCCTACCACCAAAGGCTAGCCGCTTGTCAAAAGTGGCTCGTATTAACATAATCCGCGGTCGACTGCCGTTTGAAGGTGTGTAGAGTAGATTTGCATAGAGGTTAAGCCGTATTACTGTAATTTTGGCAGCAGTGATCACTTATCACCAGGTGATCCATTTGCTCCTTTGCCTTTCTAAGTCATAAGAAAAAAAAATCTATCAGTAAACGCTTGTCATAAAAAGTTACAATTGTATGAAGATTAGTAGCTGTGACTATACTATTGTTTTATATAATGATAATTAGGGAGCTCAAAAGTTAACGGAGAATCCGTTATTTCAAAAGAGAACAAAGCACATAGATGTGAGACACCATTTCGTCAGCTAACTGTTGAAAATAAATATGTCAAAATAATGTATTTATCCACATCAGAGATGCCTGCCGATATTTTAACGAAGGGTGTAAACTCGGTAAAGCATCATAGTTTTGTTTCTAAGCTGGGTGTTTACAATACTGTATTAAAGTAGTTTACTTTCTGATTTTTTATACAAAATTTGGATTATTTTAATAGGTAGGTGTGTTGAACTGTATTAAAATTAGAAGAAATAAATTTAGTCTATGTCAGCCAGGCATCGCATTTTTATTATATTTCTTACTATAAATTTTCTCAGACGTGATGTTTCTGCCTTTTAATGATTATAGAAATGAATTGTATGCCAAAAGGCCATTCTAACTTCCTGCGCTATAATTTTCTCCGTTTTATTATTATGGTGAACAATTTATGCCATAAGATGATTATGAATATAAAAATTATTCGTTTAAATTTATGGTAAATGAGTATATACTAATCGAAATTTTACCAAATGAGGTTTCTACCATTCGTTGTTATGCATAATAATAATAAATCCCCGCTTTTGATAAAGGACTAGCTCCTTTATCTGTGGGCGACTGCCATTTTACGAATGCACAGAAACTTCATGTAGAGTAAGTTTCATTATCCGGATTCTGATATACCGTAGCCGCAAACGCGATAGAACTAAGATAATGAGGAGGCGGAGACTACATAAAGTTTAATCAAATACTATGTATAGCACATAATATATGACACGCTTTTTAAGTAAACGCATAGGTTTTGTTGATCAATATCGCTAATCTCTTGGAGTGCGGTGTTTAGGTCTCCCATTTTCTGTAAGCCACATTTTAGAAATTACTTATTTCATTAGTAATATAATCAGTTTTTTCTTAAATACGGTATTAAAAAAAGGCACTTAATACTTCCTTAATTAGACACGAAGTATCGTAAAGCTCGTAATCCGGTTTTCTTTTTACGCAAAGGTGTGTCCACTGAGGCGATGTACGCGACTGCACGCGTTAAATCTGAATCACAACACTTATTCTCCGTTTTAATCTACTCCATACTCGACGTATGAATGCCAAAATGCAAATCATAGCGTGCCGTGTTCGCGTTTGGTTTTATTCAAAGCGGAAAATATCAATTGTAAGCCTCTTGGCAGAAATTAAAATAATCGGGTTTCGTTCTACTAAATTTGTTAAGTTATAATAAAGCAAAGCAAAATTAAATTGAGTTTAAAAATGCTATAGATTTACATTTTTCAGTCGGCAATGTAACGGTATGTTTTATGGAATTTCTTCGTATTCTTTTTAATAATATAATTTTTTTTTTGGAATTCAATTGTATCGTGACATTTCATTAAATTAAATTAAATAAGAGCAATGCATACTTATTCAGTACACATATCTAAGTTTCTTCTGAGGATAACTTAAACTGTGAGTTGACGTCGCTTGGAGAAAATGCGCTGAAAAGTTTCTTTACACTTATCCTGCAATGCACTTTAGAAGCGATCTAAACTTAGCTATGAGTAAATTACGGACGTCAAAATACTTTTTGTGTCGTAAAGATTATTAATCAAATATGACAATCAATAAGGTAAACTATAGGAAATATAAAAATGACGCTGTAGCAAAAGTTGTTCAGCGTGATTAGTATTTTTTGTTGAGTTAAAAAAATCGAAGATTTTGAACGTCTGATACACTACCATGTTACATTTTATATCGACAATTTTACAGTCTCACACTCTCCTCTGGAATAGAGTACGTAGAGTACGATTAGCTCATATTACTTGTGACCACGTAGCGGTTCCCCTTTTGGCAACGTAGTTTTCAGCCTATACGACAAAACATGAGAGTTTGCTGTCTCTCCAAGCCTTGAAAACACAGGCACAACCTACCTACACAACACCTAAAGCCGAGGTCCATCCCTTCCGAAGGCCCTTTGGAGATGTGCGATAGGTTGAAGGCGCACTGCCCATACCTAAGTTTGGTGAAGTAGCGCAGGCTTATTTGGAGCTAGCTATATAGTCGTCTTCTTATCGTGGCTCAAAAAGTCTAAAGGCTAGTCTATATTTTATCCCTCCAGTATTTAACAGCATCCAATGCAATGCCATACAATTTTATAACCCTGCTACAAGTATTTTCTTTTGTATATTTACTTCGTTTTAAGGTATATTAATACGCCGGAGTCATAAAGTCCACGCGAACGAAGTTGCGGGTATTAGCTAGTTTAAATTAATTATTTGAACCTAGTCAAAGTTCTAGACATAATATTTATACCTAATTAGCTGCCTTCAATACTGGCTGCTCAAGGTCGCCCTGATTTCTTTAATACATCATTAAGATCAAAATAAACATAAACCTAAATGAAAATGAAATATCGTTTCTGTTGAGCAGTCTGAATTTAAATAAATGAGATATAGGCTTTATCCAATGTTTATATCAGAGCCATCTTTTGTTGGGGTTAAAATATCTTTCACTGCTTGGGTCCTTCAAGGAAGTCCTCTTTTAAGCTAAAGCTTAGGCTGAGATTATATAAAAGACTATTAGCTTAAAAGTGTAGAAAAAAATTGTGTCCGAACTCCTTGATTAAGATGCAAACGCAAACACATCATCATCAACAGGTCTTTGTTAGTCTCCACTGCAGGAGCACGACCTTCTCTGTACTACCAGAGCCATATATTAGCCAGGGCAGTCAAAGAATTTGGCCTACACTCTCCACGCTGGCCAGATGGGTTGGAGAGGTCTCTTTGATGTTTATTTAGTTTTGTGTTTCCTTAGTCAACTTCTACGACATCCACGGGAAGACTTGGAGTGGTCCTATTCTACTCTGCCGGGAACCACACGCAAAGCATTGGAAAATTGGCCAATTTTATAATCATTGAAATAAAAGCATGACGGAGTGTAGAGAGTACCTATATGGTCAATGTTTATGTAACGTTAAGGCTGGCATGTTTTAAAATAAAAGTATTTAAAAAAGGAAATAATTAAAATATATAAACTTGAACCAATCTAAATTGCTACATCTTATACATAAAGAAAATGTTATTCAACACATACACCCGCTCGGTGGCCACACCACGGATATACTTAAACGGGAAACTTTTAACACCCTCTTTTTGGACAAGGGTAAAAAATCAAAGCGCTGAGATTGAACAAATGGAAACGATTGTGCACACACCGCACGCGGATTGATTCGCGATATTTAAAAGCTACGAGCACAAACTATTGAGAGCATAGAACGCTACTAAGTAATAACAAACTCTTTTTACAATAAAACTACATTGTATCCATCTCATTAAAAGTGTTTTTTATGAAGAGTTTTTATTCGACTGTTAAGATTATAGTGTGCGACATATAAGTCTGATATTTAAAATTGACATATCATTAACATATCACCACCTTGCAGTAATTATTAAGGAAACTTGTTAAGAATAATAAAAGCTGCAGACTAGTTTTTCACTAGTGTGAAGATACTTTGACACGTCAAACCAGTGACTACGATCTGGCAGCAGTTGCTTTCTAATGTTATATAGCGGTGGACAGACGAAGACAACAATTACTGATGCCCCTGTGCAACAGAGGTCATCAATGGATTTGATTGAGCTTGTTTAAAGTTTGCTATGTGTTCAAGGCAAATTGATTAAATTACTTATCATCATCAGGTTTTTTTAGTCTCAACTGCAGGAGTATGACCTTCTCTGTACTATAAGATCCATGTATAATATAATGAGCCAAAGTAGTCAGAGGATTTAGCCTATACTCTCCACGATGGCCATACGGGTTGGACAGGTCTCTTTGATGTTTATACTTAGGTGACTTGTGGCGAAGTGGCATTCTACGACTTCCGCGGAGAGTCTTGGAGTTGTCCTATACTACTCTGCCGATAACCACACAGCGTCCTATAATTATTAATAGAGCAAAATCTGTACTTTTATATTACTATACATGTAATTGTTAAAAAAATAAACAAGTTTTCTTGCTTATGATATGTCATTCTTGATAATTTCGAGAACACAGAGTAACGAGTAATTTTTTTTTTAAGTTTGCCTAACCATATTTTATCGGACGCCCTAATAAAGGGTATCGATAGGTCTGTACTTTCCATGTTTTTGACTTCAATTTATTGAACATTTTATTTGTGGAGGGCCACTCGTACCGAACGTTTTATATGCGATGCGGGGGACCGCGGACCAGCGGACCACTGCTGGCCAAATTTAATTGGACGTCGGTCGCGCGTTGATTGGAACAATGAAGGACAATGCAGTTGAAACTTTAGTTCGGTTTGGGTTTAGGAGTACGTGTAAAATACAGAGCCAGTTAAATTTCTGTGCCATATTTGGAATGGCTTTATTTTTAGTCCGAAATTTATATGAAAACCGAAGCGTCGGTTGTAATTCTGGCTTCGGCAGAAGGGACAAACGTAAGAAATGCTGCCTTGAAAAACAATTGAATGCTTGCCAATGATCTCGCAATGGTGGCACAAAAATGGCGGAGATCGATCGAAGTAAACAAGATACGACCTAAAGGGAGACCAAGAAGAACATATAGATAGATTTCTTTTTTTTATGTCATAGGACGGCAAACTAGCAAGCGGGTCACCTGATGGTAAGTGATCACCGCTGTCCATGGTTAACTGTAACACCAGGGGTGTGACAATAGCGTTGTCGGCCTTTTATTTTTCCCTGCCAGAGGGGAGAGGGGATGAGCCTCCGGCTCTCTCACTCACCGAACGAAGCATAGCAGCCATAGATATTAATAGCAGCGATATAGATACTACTCATACGTCGATTTTCTGTGAGAGTGTGGTACTTCTCCGGTCGAGCCGGCCCATTCATGCTACTAGCAAAAGTGAATTTCACCATTAGCGTGGCTCTACTACTTTGTGGAAGACCTAAAGAAGATGGGAAATATCAGTAAAAACTAGAGAAAGGAGGCAAAAGAACGTGACAGATGGAAGAAACTTGTGGAAGACGCCAAGACTCCTATGGATTAGGAGGAAGAAGGATTGTAATGCCGTAAGAAGTAAGTAAGTTAACAAAGTTCAAAGTCGGCTTTGATCAGGTCATACATTGACGAGGTACCATTAGTTTGATGACAGTATTTACTAAGGTCACGCATGATCAAACTTTAAACCTATATTTATTTAATATTAGAATAAACAAAAGTAAATATTGCATAAAGTAACTATAGCAAAGGTCACGCGGTCGTAAAGAATACGTGACCCAACGAGCGTGACCGTGACGAGAGTGCTTCAGTAGAAGAAGACATCGAATGTGCAGACTGTATTCCTTAATTGCAGAAATAAAGCAATGACAAGACAGACTACGCTTTGTCATTATGATTTGCATTGTGTACAAATATACTAGTATGACAATGCGGTCACGTCTAGTATAAAAAAACCGGCCAAGTGCGTGTCGGGCCACGCGCAGTGTAGGGTTCCGTAGTTGCGAATGACAACTTTGAGTTCACACTGTTTACACTCACACCTCACAGTCTAACGACCAAAAACATCTAACAATGAAGATTGTATGAAATTTTACATTTTCCAGTACATTTTATAAGTTGGTTGCCTATAACTTTTTAGTTTGCACTTAGTACCCAGCTCTGATAGTTTTCCTTTCAACTTCAGTATATATACTATTGCTGTAATTTTTTTCACGTATCCATATATAACCGTTTAGCAGATAGAGGGGGGGGACACGTACCTCTAACAAAATTTTGCACTTTAAAACCAAATATTTCGGAAACGGATCCCTAAATCGAAAAATGGTGTTCTCAACCTCACAATATTTTTGAAAGACCTTTTTAACGATACCCCACACGATGGGTAAATAGAGAAAAAAAAATTACTCCCCCACTGTACTTGTATGGGAGCTACCCAAAAAAAAAAAATTTTTTCAAGGTTTTTTCTACGACTTTTTTGCCATGATTAATATACACACTCATACCAAATTACAGCTTTCTAGTACTTATAGTCTCTGAGTAAAACCGCGGACGGACAGACAGACAGACAGACAGACAGACAGACAGACAGACAGACAGACAGACATGGCGAAACTATAAGGGTTCCTAGTTTACTACGGAACCCTAAAAAGTCACGACGTTGTGACATGAAATGAAATGAAATTTATATTTGCATTGAATGAGTGAAATATAGCTATAATATACATTAATTTATAGTCCTATACATTCAGCCGTGCAAATATAGTAATTAAGTATATTTAAAAAATAATTTATCAAAAAAGAACCGATGATGATGATGATGATTCTAAAATAAAAATACAATTTTTATTAAAGGACAAAATAACAATCTTGACGAATTTAGTTTACGTACTTATAGTCGATGACATCCTTAAACAAGCTTCGACTCACATCTAAGACAAACTGAAGCAAAAAGCCTAGAATAACAAAAACACAAGAACCAAGCTCTCCAAACAATGTTCCTCATATTTGTTCAAGAGGATTATTTGCTTAGGCCATCTCAGTGGCCTAGAACTACGCGTGATAGCTTAGATAAAAATACGAAAATATCGCCTCTTCTTGTTTCAATATTAGTTGGAGTAACACTTAGCCATAATAGGTAATATATGTCTTTTATATATCAAGGGTGATATTGATACTGTTATTTTGGAAAAACAATATGTTATGATTTTAAACCTTTTCTAATTTAAACTAAATTTAGCCTATATACAAAACCAAACCTGTGACAGCTTCCGTAGCGAGGTGGTTAACACGAGACACGAGTTACCCGGGTTCGATCCCAAGCTAGGTTGTTAAATATCTATTAAAAATATAGTATCGTTGAGTTAATATCCCACGACACAAGTTCACAGCATATTGTGGGGCTAGCCCAATTTGACCCTATGTATTTATTTATTTGAAGACTGTATATAAAATGCCCTGTGGTTCGCGGCAGCGTAGAATAGGACTACTCCAAGTCTTCTCGTGGATGTCGTAGAAGGTGACTTAGGAAATACCAGGTAAACAAAGCGTATACACAGCAAAGATACCTCTCCAACCCGTCTGGCCAGCGTGGAGAGTGTAGGCCAAATCCTCGGATTGCTCTGGCTTATATATGGCACTGGTAGTACAGAGAGGGTCATGCTCCTGCAGTGGAGACTAATAAAGACCTGATGAAGAAGAAGTAGATATTTTAACCTAAGCTTAGCCTAGGTTTGCACAAGACCAAACCTTTGACAGCATCTGTTGTGCAGTGATTAACACGTGATACGAGGGGCCCGGGTTCGATCCCCGGCCAGGTCCGTGGATTATTATCTATCTATTAAAAATTATAGTATTTTTGAGTAAGTGTCCTATGTGATTTGACCCTATGTATTTATTTATTTGAAGACTGTATTTAAAATTTCTCTGACTAATATGACTCTATAGATGAAATAACGCATGAGAGGTAAAACGGTATATTTCCTGAATCATCAAGTCAGCCAAAGTTTGCCAAGGATATGAATAATAATAATATAAATATGTGTTGACTAGGGATCGCGTGTGGATATTACTAGTTTATATATGTTTATAATTATTTCTCACGTATTATAATATCGTGTCTGGTTTATCACTGGGGCTGTGATGACACTACCAGCTATTAAGGTTTGGCCACACGCGACGTGTAATATGACATTAATAGTATGTCATAGCCCCGTTTACATGTCTATAACTTTGGTGAAACTGGTTTACTTATAAATCCGAACTAGTATTTCAAAAGAAGTTATGTTTATTTGTTACCTTTTTCATGTTTCGAATACTGAACTGATATATGTATTGTACGCCCACTTGCCAAGCCGTTACATTACTCAACGCCTTGACTGCTCATATGCCAATTGACATTTTCTGTGATAATTTAAAGATTTTTGTTAATATGTGTATTTCTTATTTGTGTAAGTAGTCAGTTGATACTAGTGTACCTGGCTCACGTTTGGGAAACTGTAAGTGCACTGAGTAACGTAAGAACGAAGAACGAAGAACGAAGAACGAAGAACGAAGAACGAAGAACGAAGAACGAAGAACGAAGGACGAAGGACGAAGGACGAAGGACGAAGGACGAAGGACGAAGGACGAAGGACGAAGGACGAAGGACGAAGGACGAAGGACGAAGGACGAAGGACGAAGGACGAAGGACGAAGGACGAAGGACGAAGGACGAAGGACGAAGGACGAAGGACGAAGGACGAAGGACGAAGGACGAAGGACGAAGGACGAAGGACGAAGGACGAAGGACGAAGGACGAAGGACGAAGGACGAAGGACGAAGGACGAAGGACGAAGGACGAAGGACGAAGGACGAAGGACGAAGGACGAAGGATAAAGGATAAAGAATAAAGAATGTAGAAAGCTTTGCCACTTGACATCCGAAAGGCCCCTAATCCGAAAGGCCATCAACAAGACTAAGTGACTGCACGCCTTGCACTTGCACGCCTCAAAACGCGGAGCGATTGAGGTTGTGCTTTACTCTTGACTTCTCAAGGTCAAACCGTTTGCAGAACTTAACTGCGCGGGAAGAGAAGCAGCTGGTACATCTTACGTTTTTTTCTTTTTCCCCAGACCAGCGTGGAAGATAAATTTACATAACCTAAATTTAGAAAACTTAAATTGTATCTATTTTTATTTGCTTTAGATTATGTCTATATTTTATAATCATCATTTCAAAGTAGTTTACACACGAAGTCAAATAACAACACGTTCGTTTTTTGCAAGTCGTGTAAAAATGCGTTTATTCCTGCGGCGACAGACATCCTTTCAAATCCAGTTATTCCAGGAACTCATCATTTGATTTCGTAAGTGCGAGCCGCGTGTGGAGTGTTTCGTGGATCTCATCTGACTACTTTGTGTGGCAGGTGTACGGAACCAAGTTAAATTAAGCGCATTAAGATATTTTTATCTAATACATATGTGAGGGGAAGGACCAAAGTGGCGCCTTTTACACAGAAGGAAATTAGTAAAAAACTGTCAGGTCATGTGATAGGGACGAAGAATACCTGACCAAAAAAGCTCTAACTATGAGGGTTGATGGGTATAGGGGAAGAGGTAGGCCAAAACATAGATAATAAATATAAATATATACGGACAAATCACACAGATTGAGCTAGCCCCAAAGTAAGTTCGAGACTTGTGTTATGGGATACTTACTCAACGATACTATATTTATTATAGATACTTATATAGATAAACATCCAAGACCCAGGTCAATTTGAAAAAGATCATTTTCCATCTTGACCTGACCGGGGATCGAACCCGGGACCATCCGTGTCGCAGGCAGGCGTGTTGACCGCTGCGCCACGGAGCTCGTCACTAATAGTATGGATGGTTTGCGTCAATAGAGATATAAAAGAGGTGGAAATGGATGCTTATATGGTGGGGAATAGAGAATTTTGGTGGAAAAGACATTATTGTTTATTAAAATTTATTGTTTATTGTTTATTAAAATTTAACACACAGACTAACAGTTTTACACCAAGGCATCTGCATGCTAGATGTCTCAAATACATTACTATGAATAAACACAAAATTCTAGTTACATTACATGCATAACTACGTCATACATTTAACAATATAAAGTATTATGAAATAAAAATACAGAATAGAATACAAATTTAAATGTCAAAGTCAAGATTAATAACAATACATTAAATTATATAATTAAGAGAATTCAAATACAATATTAAACTAGTTATAAATTTATTAATTGAGTCATTGAAAATGTCAACATCAATTTGGTGTATGAGCATGTCGCCGAGCAACTGCAGCGCTCTTATTGTAGGCGCGTTCTTTGTGTACTCCGAGCGAGTGACCGGAGGAGAGAACAACCGCGGAGGCCTGCGAGGCGCTACCGCCGCGTGCCAGCGCGCGGGAACGCAGAGACCCAATAGCGCGAGCGCAGACTCATTGTCAACCTTATTATTTAGTATCTGGTAATAGTGGATCAAGAGCAGCATTTTCCTACGAAAAACTAGCGTATTAAGCCCAACCATACCCAAAACAAACATAGATGGATAAAGGTATGGATAATACCCATACATCCTTTTGTACAGCCATCTAGAAAATCTCCTTTGTACTTTTTCAACTGTCAAGGCATAAGTACTTTCGTAAGGATCCCATATTATTGCACAATATTCTAACTTGCTGCGAACGTACGCATTATAAAGTGTAATTGCGACTTTAATATCATCAAAATCTGACGCTACCCTCATTATAAAGCCTAGAGCCTTGGATGCTTCTTTACACATTTTGATGATATGACTATGGAAGTCAAAGTTGCTGTTTAGTGTCACTCCCAAGTCACGAATCTCAGAAACACGTTCAATTGCCTTGTCGTCGAGGTAGTAGGTGGCGCGCACAGGTGAAGTGGAGCGGCTAAATGTAATTGTTTTACATTTATCTGCGTTAAAATTGTTGAATGGAGTAGAGATTATTAGCTCTACTCCATTCAACAACGGCGTTTATGTCATTCTGCAATAGCACCGTATCTTCCAAACTACTAACTCCACGAAATAGTTTGAGATCGTCTGCGAAAAGAAGGCACTTTGCAGAACTGACGCTTTTCGGGAGGTCGTTTATCATGATAACGAACAGAGTAGGTCCCAAGGTACTACCTTGACTCACGCCAGAACTTGTGTTGTAGCTTTTGGACATGTGCTTACCAAGTTTCACCCGTTGTGACCTATTAGCAAGATAACTCGAGAAAAATTTCAGAAGACCAGGAGCAAATCCAACTGCTGAACACTGCCGTAAAAGCACGTCATTGTCAACCAAGTCAAACGCCTTTTGGTAATCAAAATAAGTGCCATCAACTTGTTTTCCGTTGTTTATTTCGGCACTGACATAGTCCACCAAGTTGACAAGATTGGTTGTCGTGGATTTTCCGCTCCGGAAACCATGTTGTGAGTCGTCCATCCAAAGGCTTATTTGCTGCCGCAAATGTGCATCAATGATGCTTTCGAATATTCTGTCAAAAACAGACATCACAGCAATTGGCCTGAAATTAGAAATTTCACTGGCAGATCCAGCTTTATGCACAGGAGTTACATTACTTACCTTCCAGATGCTCGGAAATGTGAAAGTTTTGATGGAAAGATTGAAGATGTATAATAGAGGGGCCTCAGTCCAATCAGTACTTCCAAACAGTCCTTAACAATAAAAGCAGGAATTGAATCAGGACCAGGAGCTGAGTGGGGTTTTAACTTTTTTGCAGCAGTTACTAAGTCCCTACTGTTAATACTGGTGATATTCACCAGAGGAGAGCAGTTGGAGTCCGAGGCACATTTTTCGGCATCATCAACATCAAGCTTCGGACGGTCACTTCGGAAGATTGAACCAAAGTACTCTGCAAACTCGTCAGCAGCCGACTGACCCATAAAAGTACGACCATTATGAGTGTAGGTAGCACATGTATTTCTGTTCGCTCTCTTACTCTTTACGTATTGCCAGAACTGTGAAGGGCTTTCTATGAGTTTAAGTTCCGTATATTTTATATACTTGTGGTAAGCATCTTTAATAAGTAGTTTTACTAGATTTCTATAATATTTAAACATTTCCCTATTAAAATCTTTATTTTCAAGTTTATAGCGTTTTAAATGAAAGTATTTTATCTTTATATATTTAATAATTTCAGCTGTGAACCAAGTAGGATAAACATAACGTTTATGGGCAGACGTTTGCGATATGTTTTTGAAAGGCACATTAGTCTCAATACATTGGTTCAGTTTTTTGTAGAAGGCGTCAACTGCAGAGTCGACATTAGGATCATTTAATACTTCATCCCACTCAATGGTAGCTATGGACGAGTACAATAAATGAAGGTCAGCTCTATGATAGTTTGGCCTAGGCATACAAGTCGGAGAAGATTCAGTTGTTGAATGCTCAGTTTCATAATTCAAATGGAACTCTATCCTGACTTCAAAAGGTGGATGCAAGATATCCATGGGGACCAAATGATGATCCGATGCTAATACTTGGACTTGGTCGGTAGCATGCTCACTCAATACCAAATCTAACATAACACCAAATTGATTGTAAACTACATTATGCTGGTTTAAATTACAAAACTCATTGAACATATGAAATTGCTGTCTGACTCGCTGAGTGCGTGAATTAAGATTAAAATCACCTATAATAAATAGATCTAAGTTAGAATATTTACAAACGGTGTTTTCTAAGCAACTTAAGGCACCTAAATACCTTTCCTCTGGACAATTAGGAGGAAGATATACCACGCAACATATAAATTTCACCAATTTAGATGTGACATGTACCACTAATATTTCTTTATCATTTGTTAGACCATCAACATCTTCAATCATATGTAAATTGTAACAATCACGCGCGGCTAAGAGTACTCCGCCCCACCCCGCGTCATTATACCGGTCTTTACGTATTACAGTATAGCCAGGTGGAAACAGTTCTGCGTTGAATACTGAATCAGTCAAAAATGTCTCAGTTAAGATAATTATGTCACATCCACAAAGGTGCATGTTGTTGTAAAACATTGTTGTTTTAGTCCTTAACCCGCGTACATTTTGGTAATACATTGTGACGCACTTTTTACATTTTTGTGATTTTGGGACGAAAGTTCTGTCTCCACGGCTTGACGCAGATGTCAGTAGCCCAATTTCCTGCTGACATGATTTTATCGGCAAGCTTTGACGGAACACCAAGTTTGAACGAGGCATAGTTACCCCTAGCTTTGAGAGACTCAACCGTACACTCTTCACTTCCACTGATAGAGCTCAGATGCGCCTGCACCTCAGCTACAGTTGTTCCTTGTTTCACGTAGTAAAGGTGAAGATATCTCAACCTCTCTGAGGCACGCAGCGAAGTCGTTCCTGGAGCCACCGATCCACGCAGTACCTTGAGTTTAGAAGAGGAGAGACGTTTGTTACTAACAATCCAGCCGTCATCATGCGTCACATCGAGTGACACTGTGTCAACGTGAACTTCGTCCCCCTTCGGTGGCTTCGGTGGACTTAAAGCTGGTGTTTCAGTTAAAGCTGGTATGTTGATTTCGGCAGAACTTGCCATTGGAACGCTCTCTGTAACTTTGGTATACTTTGTCTTTGTTGGCTTATTTCCCTTTTGTGTGGCATTTTTCTTTTGTGTGACATATTGCGCTGACCCCAGATACTGGGATAAGGTAAGGCTGATGATGACAAAGATATTTCTATCTGATAAAGTTATCATACTAGAACGTGAATGATGTGACCCTCAGCTGAGGTCACGACCGGGAATACGCATAGAAGATGATAATCAACGGTAATCTCTTATTTTTGAGCTTCTATTCCTCATGTGTGCGATATGTTCTTTAATAGGTCGCGATGCTTCTCTTTGTTTGTTCAGTGTACGTTAAACTTATCAATGAGTTTAAAAAGCACAATATTTTTTAATAAAATGTTGTAATTTAAGGTAATATACTCAGGATGCGCTTATTTACAAGACAGACATCCTTTTAGAAATCCGAAATACCGGGAACTCATTACTTAATTTCGTAAATGTGAACCCCCATTTTAAGTGACTCGTGAATCTCATCTGACCACTGATTAGGGCAGGCATACGGAACCACGTTAAAATGAGCACATTATGGGGATATATGAAATTTTACTAAGTCCTTTGCTGCTTCCACTGGCAATGATAATAATTAAGGTTGGAGACCTACACTACATCAACTTCTCCAAAGAGCCTCTATGTGTTGGATCTGTATACCCACGCAAGCTTCTCAAAGGACCGGGGTAACATCCGTGACCCAAAAGGAGATACAAAATAAAAATTATTGCTATCACTTGCAAGAATAATAATTAAGGCTGGAGACCTACACTACTTCAATTTCTCCAAAGGGCCTCTACGTGTTGGATCTGTATACCCACGCAAGCCTCTCAAAGGACCGGGGAAACGTAACACCCGGGACCCAAAAGGAGATACAAAATAAAAATTATATTTTTTAAATATAAAACGGAGAAATTATTCATATAATTGCCTGCGAGGCCGTAGATAAACTAACTATTTTTTGGGCTACTGTTTATATTGTAACGTGTGTAAACGTGAAACTTAAATTAGCATTTTCACCAAAAGTGGCCGTTTATGACAAAAACGCTAAGAAAAGCTTCAAGTTTTTACTTTGAATTATAGATGAACAGTATATCTTAAAAAAATAGTTTCTAGGGTAATCTAGTTTCGCAGTACAACATTTTGAATTATATCTTCGTTTCGTTTGCAAAATTTCATGATTATCGGTTCAGCAGGTACATAGGTCGTGAAGCGTAACAAACAAACAAACTCACTTTTGTATTAATTATATTAGTTAGGATAGTAGTAGCACCGGACCCTCAAAAAAATCATGCTTCCCTACTCAATTCCTTCAAATAAACGAGCTCCGTGGCGCAGCGGTCAACACGCCTGCCTGCGACACGGATGGTCCCGGGTTCGATCCCCGGTCAGGTCAAGATGGAAAATGATCTTTTTCAGATTGACCTGGGTCTTGGATGTTTATCTATATATGTATTTGTTATAAAATATAGTATCGTTGAGTTAGTATCCCATAACACAAGTCTTGCTTAAGAACTTACTTTGGGGCTAGCACAATCTGTGTGATTAGTCCAAAAAAAAAAAATTGTGAGTCGTGAATTTCATCTGACCACTGATTAGGGGAGCAGGTGTACGACACCAAGTTAAAATAAGCACATTAAACCATTAAACGTTTCAGAAGATTTCCCTGTAGACCCAAATAACTTGGAGTTATTTCGGGTATATTTTGTTTAGAAGGTACACTTTAACTGCTTACAAATGAGAGATTGTTAAGAATATAAATGGAGCTTAGAAAATAAATTAATATAGACTATCTTAATGAAATGGTTGTGATAAAATTAGAAAGATAACAGCTCTTCACTTCAAAGTTGTCCAGAGATAAGAATATATGCGTTTTAAGGGTAAAGGTTTAAAAGCGTCCTTATAGATGTTTTCTTTATACGTATGAATTACCGAAAGACCCTTCTTAAGAACTTGGGGCATCAAGTTGAAATTAATATCATATTTATTCAAATCAGCGATCCCTTGAAACAAAAAAACTGTCCTAAGTTAATAAAATCAAAAGATTCGGCTATTTATCTTTACTCCTATATTCTTATATATATTATTTATCTATATCTATTCTTAGATTTGATTGTTTGAGTGTTAGTTTGTAATGGATAAATTAACAAACTACTGAACCAATAAAAAAACTTTTAACTAAGTATCGATAGCACTATTGTCAGCGGGAGACATAGGCAATCAATATCTATAGGTTACTTCCTGAATTAGAATAATCATTTTCTCAATAAGCAAGGTGGAGGAAAACATCAAATAACCGTACATTTTTAATTACTTATAACATCAAAATAAAGAGTTTTAAAGAACGAACTAACGTTAATGTAACTTTTTAAACTTTCACGGTTATCATCATATGAATTAAACATAGCGGGATATTTACCGTTATTATTCGGGTTTCTTTGAGTTTTCGATATTTCGATACAGTTACATGGACCATGATCGCAAAGGAACTGAAATATCGAAAACTCAAAGAAACCACAATAATCACGGTAAATATCCCGATATGTTTAATTTTAATCTACATACGTTAGTTCGAATCACGCTTTGCCAGTTTAGTAATACATGCAATGACTTAGCGAAGAAGTACTCGTTCGGAAACTTGCTCGTCCTCATAACTGACCAACTATTGAATGGGTGTTTACAAGCCGCCAACACTGGCAAACTTTGCCAATATACCTGCCAACTAATGGACACCACAAAATAAGGAAAGTGTGGAAGATTGTAGGATGACGCTTTCCTACTTGTGTCCAGAGTTGGTTAAGTAAGTATGTACTAATCGACAAATAATCTTTCTAGCATCTAGATTTATTGTCCAAACGGACAATATTATTAAAGTGTGTATATGCAAATGCATATACACACTTTAAGATCAATCTTTATCCATCAGAAGCGGAACAAAAAAGCGTGGTGTGACTAAGTAGTTTGGTAACATATATGACTTTGTTTTAGACGTGCATTTGTGCATGGTAGTGATCCTTACATTTTTGCCACAAGTTCACACTTATTATAAAATAATGACAGTGTTCTTAATATATAACGCTCACTATTCGTAGAGAAATGCATTTATCTGCCGCTTCGCATTTCTGGAAACAGAAAGTTATCGATTGATAATTTATAATTGAATTTAAATGAGAGCATTGAATCTAGAACATACATAGTTCGGAGGGTCACTTCTCTTTCTACTCTCTTTTATTCCATTGATAACTTAGCGCAGTAGACACAAGGTCAGACGTAAGAAGATTACGAGCACTTACCTGAAGTAACAGACGTTTACTCTAAGTTTTTCTTTGCCAACTTTTATGGACTGAGTTTACGATGCTATGTTGAAAAAATATGGATTGTTTTAGCTTAGGTCTCAAAAGTTTAATAACTGAAATATGTAATAGCGTTTATGTTTTCGTAACAAAGTACGCATAAAATAAAAGTGAGTTATTCTAAGAATATCTTAGCTAAGCACAAAGTTTTACGGCTAAATCATGTTGCAAAAATTTAAATTATTTTTCATCAGTTGTCATAGAGTAAATCAGTAGAATTATATATACTAGTAGTTAATAGTATAACAGATACTTGATGATTTGTGAATTATTCAGCCATTTTTTTGTTTTGTTAAAGAAATTTTCACTTATAGGTCTCGCTTTTCAAACACTGAACCACTATAAGTGAAAATTTCTGGGTTCAAACCCTGCCCGACCCTACCGGTATACCTAAGTCTGTATACCTAAATCAACGCCATCATTAGATATGGCGTTAATGTGTACTTCCGTTGACCTAGAATTATGAAATATGCGATGAAGCAAGGTCTTTTAGCACAAGTTAAAACCAACAACAGTAAATTTGAAAGTAAAACTAAAAAGAAAATACAATTCTGTAGAACCCTCGGTCAGCGCGAGTCAGACAGGTACTTGGCTGTATTTTGATTGATAAAATGAGTAATGATTTTTTTAAATTTAATTTCTATTCTCTAAGAAGTCTATGCCTGCCGGGTAGCAACGAGTTTGCACGTGGTAGTGAAGTCGAACAAACCGGAGTTTTTGATGTTCCTTTGATGTGAGAGCGGAGCTATGTAATATAAATTCCGCTGTTGTGGCCTAGCCGCTTTATTATAGAGTGAACTCGTAGGAGGCATTTTATTAGGCCCGCTTATCACACGCTTTACGGACGGGTAGACAGGCCCAGATATAAACATTTTTGGAGTTGGAACAAATGTCTTAAAATGGCGACTTGCCTGCGGTACGCGATGGTGGGAAAGGGATGTAAATTGAAGCTGCCTAAGCTTATCTTCAACAACGCCCCCTATGGTGTCTCAAGGTACTACAAACTGTCCCCTAAATCAGGGTCTGCGGTTTAGTCCGATTATGGATGGAGAAGGAAATCCATTCATAACTTACATACATATTATCACGCCCCTTTCCCATGGGCGTAGGCAGACTATGGATCTCCACTTGCTACGATCCTTATAAACCACTTTCGCTTCATCCACATTCATTAGTCTTTTCATGCATGCTTGCCGGTTGCTCATAAATGCTCATAAATTACGACATACAGTTTTCTTCATTTTGGTCTCTTAAATCTGTGAAAAATCAAACTTGTTCGTCAACTAATTCAAAAGATAAGGCCAAATTTGCTCAAAATTGCAAGGAAATAAAAACCTACATGGAAGTTCCTATTTGCCTAGAATCATGATGTTTGGCATAAAACAAGGTCTGAGAGGAGAAAAAGTGCGGAATCTGTAAATTTTTAGTTGGAACTAAAGAAACTGCTTTTATCTTGAGCCCTTGGTGCATGAATCCGACTCGAACTTGGCTGATTTTTTCCAAGGAAAAGAAACGTTTCCTACGTTCATAAAGCTCTTTGTAGGACTGTACAAGAACGTAATATTGCCGTCAATCAATACGGAGTTGTGAAAGGCTCTCAGAGGCCTATTAGCTAAGTGCGGCGGTAATTGCCAAGTTCTCGTTAAGGAACGCTTTACAAAGGTGGGCAGGTTTTCGCAAGAACTTATATAAATATTGAGTTTTTGAATGAACATTTACAGTATGCTTTACGTGTACAATTTAAACTTTCGTTGTCACATTATCACTACGGGACTACATTACAGCTACAAACTGCGCTCACCAACCCATCTGCCAAGCGTGGGGAGTATGGCAAACCCTCCCTTGATGGATATCCTTGGGAGAGGCCTATGTCCAGCAGTGGACTTCTTACGGCAGAGATGATGATGAGAAGACGAATATCGTAATAAAACATTTTTTATTTTGAAAAATATAAATGCTTAAACCAAATAGGTTATAACTAACAAATAAGAGTATGTTCGACTAACAAGCCATTTGCTTATTTCCAGAAAATAATCACGGTTATGATGAATGACTACAAGTCGTTACCTCATTTCTATAATAACCCGGCTCGCGTGTGTTCTAAATAATATTCCTGAAACGACAAGAAAAGGAAAGGACCTAAGGGGCCGGGCACACGCAAACGTTAGACCTTCTGGCACTGCCAATCGGTTTATGTCTCAGTTATTAATACATAAAAATTAGGTTTTATTAAAAGTTTTATTTTTTCGGATGTTTTATAATATAATTTTATAAGAACCATATTCTTAGACACCAAATAAATAAAGAGTATATTATAAATATTCTTGAAAAGGAGCAAGGATCTGAACACACGCAATTCTTTTAGACCTTTTGAACTCGCAATAGTGGCTAGATTACTAAAAATGTTCTTGAAACGTTAGAAATTAGAAGGGTCTTAGGACACGCAATACTTTTAAGACCTTACGCATTGCCAGTGGGCTTATGATTACAGCTAAAATTATAAACCCGAAAAAAAATTAAATCAGAAGAGTCTCAAACACGCAATACTTTTAATACCTGGAAAGTACATAATATGAAATACTTTTGAGCGCTGGAAATCGGTTTACAACTACAACGACAATACTTCTGAAATAGTTTGAAATTGAAAGATTCTAAGTGTATATCAATATTGCAAAGATACTTGGCGATACGAGAGTGAGCCACGCGGGACCAGCTCTGGTGTCAGATTTCAAAGCTTCCTAAAAGGCAAGTAATATACTTTGGCAGCTAAGGTCCACATTTTGTACGGCATTCTACGACGTTAGAAAATAAGATAAAAAGTACTGACGTTTTAAGAGTCTCACGTAAAGCCGAAATCCCATACAAACGTAGTTTGGTTTTAGTTTTACAACAGTTAAGCCAATCTCAACCAAATTTCGTACATACGACCGGATAAGGCATATTGATGTTTATAATCAGATTTCAATTTTAAAAACAATACCTATACAAAACACAGCGAGTAGAAGTTTCGTATCGAAAACTTCTACTTGCTGTAATTTTGTATTGGTTTATAGGATATGATAGGTTTGTTTAGGAAATTTGGTTGAGATTGGCTTAACTGTTGTAAAACTAAAACCAAACTACGTTTATATGGGATTTCGGCTTTTCGTGGGACTCCTTATTCATATCGACAGTGTTAGTCGGGTTTAGTGATAAAGCGTTTCTTACATTCCAACCTTTTCTCCTAACTATTATGACATTATTCGTGCTATTAGATCCTAAGGGCCTAATCCCTTTTTTCCGCAACAGAGATATTATTTCGTGCGTTTTTCTTTTGTTTTGTTTGATTATTCGATCGTATTTCGTTTATTTATTCTGGAATAAGGGTGTAATTTTTTTAAGATATAAATTGCGCTTGCACTACCCTAAATTATTTGCCCGTAGCACTTACACTAGTACAGTCAACAACATAAAGAATTATACAGGGCCAAAGACTCTTATTAATAATTTCAACTAACCAAAAACATTGATTCTAATAAAGATCTAGTACTTCAAATTAAATTGTTTTAAATAGCATGCACAATGCTCGCACATTATTTATTAAGACGTGATGAAGAAGAACTCGCCAAGGTGAGATGATTGAGCTAGCCCAACAGAACTGAATGTTGAACTTGTGTCGTAGGATACTAACTCAATGATACTATATTTATAACATACATACTGTCACGTCTTTTTCCCTTGCGGGGTAGACAGAACCCAGGTCTGTAAGACCTAAAGCCACGTTTAGCATGGTGGTGGGCGTGAAGATGGAAAACAGTGTCAAAATAGTGATGGGTTGCTAGCCGCATCTCCTATTACCACGAATCTCTTGATTTTTGCCAATTCCTTCAATCGGCTTTTACGATCTGCGCGGGAAAAGAAGCAGCTGGTATATTCTATGTTTTTTTCCTTCACTTTCAGATCAGCGTGGTAGCGCGTATATTTATAACAGATACTTATAGATAAACATCCGAGACCCAGGCCAATCTACAAAGGACGCAATCTATCATTACATTCTTCCCTTACGGAAATCGTAACTATGTGTTATTAATACATACCACATAGTTACGGAAATGACAAATTTTACTTTTCTTATCGGGAGTTAAGTAGCGTGTTTGCTCCGGGTCTAAGTAAGTCGGCAGAAAACACATTTTTCTTCATTACCCTCCGCATTACCCCACATGTGTAAACATTCCGTTACACACTCGTACCTTTTACCCTCAGCTTTCACCTCACTCCGTTCTCACGAATATTTTACGTAATAATTCTGTTTCATGTGCTATTTTAGTATTTTCGGCGTGAGAGTAAATTTTCTTTGAGCGAAAAAGTAAATGTAATACAACTGGCATTAGCGTACAACAATATTTGAAAGCAATCCTATTCTAACTAATATTATAAATGCGAAAGTGATATATTTCTTGCTTTACTTTTAAAACGAGTTTCTTTCAGCGTTTCTTCTCTGCAGTGGTCGGTTTCGAAACGCTAGTAGGTAGTCTGTAGCTTTTGAAAATTAATCAGTAAAATACACAATATCCAAAAAGATAATTTTAATGTGATTTGACGGGGAAAAGGCCTGCAAAGGCCTACTTGCAGGCCTAATGAAATTTTGCACAAAAGTTGTCTGGTGTCCGGAGAAATAGTACTGTTCTCATGAAAATTTGACTATTGACTAAGAAGGTGAAGATTGACGTGCAGCAACTGCACCGACATCAAAGAACAAATCAGAGAACGTTCTTCTCTGATTGAGGAAGTACTATATTGACGGACTACGTGACGCAGCGGTCAACTTGCGGCCAACAACGGCCTGCTTGCAACACGGATGGTCCCGGGTTCAATGTTAGTATTGAATAATATATTAGTGAAATTGCCACAGAAGGTGACGAGTGATTGGAGTCAGACACTGCTGTGACTTTAAAATTAAAAAAAAAAGGGAAGTGGTTTCGATTATTTTCTTAAAACAAAATAAACTTAAGGTATTGCCCCGACAGATGCGATGAAAATCATGTTTATTACACGCTCAATTTTAAATTCAATCAGAAAATAATAATTACTATTATATTATAGTGGTATGTCTCTAAATAAAATGATCATGCGAAACCACTGGTCACATCTGTTTGGAGGTCAAGGCCTATCTCCATAACAGATAAAAGACGTCAATTTGATGTCCCATTGAAATCAAAAAGGGGTCATTTAAACTTAATACTAAGATTGTGAAGAGAAAACATTTGATTATGTGTTTGTTTCAATTGAATTGGCTTCGAAACTACTGGACCGATTTTCACAACTCTTTCGCTTACAGAAAATTAATTTATTGGCGAGTGACATAGGCTATAATTGATGCGGACAAAGTCGTGGGTAGTGTCGAAATTGCTAGGTATATAAAATAAAATATCTATCGTAAAATCGATTACCACAGAAGGATTGACTGGAGACAAACACCGCACCGACATCAAAAGGATGTAATTTAAACTTTCAGGTGACTCGGATTATTGACGTACCGCAAACAGAATTAACATTGGGTGTTTTATTGACAGAAGCGGAGTAAACTGTGTCTTCATGCTCCACTTGCAACTCAGTAGTTGCTGTGTGAGCGTAGACCTCACGTGTTTTATCACACTGCCGACAAACTGCTTTTATGGATACTAGAGCATAGCACATGTATTTCATTTCATTCAATACATTGCATTACACTTGTTATGATAAATACATACAAGTGTACTTTGTCAGGCATTGCAATGGGCGAGATATGGAGGTGGTATGTGTCATTGGAGTTTGAATTGGTGGCCCCAATAGAAATTTAAACTTTATTGTATTACAGTCAGTCATCTTTAACCTCACTCTAATATTTGTCTATGGTCACTATTGCCTAGAGAAAACATAAATAGTCGGTTGTCTAATACTAGTAATAACTTCTTTGTAGTTTGTGTTTTGTCACAGCAAGAAATAACCTGGTAACACAGATTAAAAAAAAATTTCGTCTGCTGGTAAAAATGTTATTAAATCTTATAATATATATATATACGGACAAATCACACAGATTGAGCTAGCCCCAAAGTAAGTTCTAATGAAAGAATTGTGTTATGGGATACTAATTCAACGATACTATATTTTATAACAAATACATATATAGATAAACATCCAAGACCCAGGTCAATCTGAAAAAGATCGTTTTCCATCTTGACCTGACCGGGGATCGAACCCAGGACCATCCGTGTCGCAGGCAGGCGTGATGACCGCTGCGCCACGGAGCTTGTCAACTTATTCTTAAAATTAATTTAATACCGATTTTATCGCGTGTATTACATATTTATACACCTAACGTTTCGAGCACTTTACAGTGTTTGTGGTCGCAGGTAGATCCGTATTAAATTAATTTTATTTAAATGTGTAACAATCGTAAAAACATTATTCTTAAAACCTTAATGTATTTGATATGTATCCTTTGCTGAAATTCAGTATTCCTCGCATTATTCTCAGATCACTGATACATATCTCCTGACGGCAGCCCCTTCCGCGTAGTGGATTACAAGGGGCAAATATAACAATAAGATTAGCATCAGGAGGATGCGACTATAGCACATCATAGCCTCCGTAAACATTACTGTAAGATGACAATACTATTGGCAAACAACGTGATATGGCGACTGTTTTGCTCTCCCATTATATATATAGTATATATAGATATAATTATAAAATCTATTTGAATCAGTCTCTTAGTTAAGATAACGCTTAAATTTTAATAATATTATGCATACGCTCGTAATAGAGAATTTTTTTATACAAAACTATTTTTAATCTGTTTATTTTATAAAGGTTTTGTTAAAAAACATTCTAGTCTTATCGTTATCTTCACTATTCATTAAAAAAGCCCTCATATTAGTTACTGTTAACGTTAATTTACAATAACCTTTAAATTAAATAAACGGATAACTTAAAAGAATAAAAATCACATCTGCTGACTGCTTTGTTTGCTGACGTCACATAGCTTATGACATTTCGGGACAAATACAAATCTTATGCTACCTCACACTTCAAAATCTGTCAAACCGTTAAGGCTACAGGAGGAAACAATGGAACTGACATACGTACAAACATACATTTTTTATGTCATAGGACGGCAAACGAGCAAGCGGTTCACCTGATGGTAAGTGATCACCGCTACCTATAGACAACTGCAACTCCAGGGGTGTTACACGAGCGTTGCCGGCCTTTATTTTTCACTCTCCAGAGGGGGAGGGGCCGATGGGCCTCTGGCTCTCTCACTCACCGAGCGAAGCATAGAAGCGGTAAAGCTACTACTCGAACGTCGATTTTCTGTGAGAGTGTGGTACTTCCCCGGACGAGCCGGCTCATTCATGCTACTAGCAAAAGTGAATTTTGCCGGAAGCGTGGCTCTACCACAACATATTTACTATAATAAATACCCGCGAGAAAAATTACCCTCATTCTGGTTAGGTAAAAACCTTATTAGCGATAAGGTCGCCTTTGTATACTAAACTATTTTTGTTGTGTACTACTATTAATTATTCTTGGTGCAATAAACAGTTTTTACACAATTATGTATTACAGTTTCTTGATCACTGTTTATTCTTTGTTACAGGTACTAAGCACACACGAATATCGAGCTAAGCAAAGCTGATCTCGCTATTCAATCAGAAAGCGGTATAACTAGCGCTGAGCGATGGTAATTATCTCTAGACGGAGTAGAGATGAGCTGGCAACTCGCAGGACTCGCATTATATAGAATCGAAGCGTCTATTCTAACCATAGATTGAATGATTGAACTAAATTCTTTAGTGTTTCTGTCATAAACTTTAACATTTGTACAAATATGGACGCTTGAACTAGATGTGAGATATGGTAATTATCTCTACACTGAGCGGAGATGAGGTGGCAGATCACAGGATATTCAACATGACATAGAATCAAAGCGTTTATTCTAACCAAAGATTATCCAAATTTTTTTTCAACGAGAGTTTCCATCATAAACTTTAACATTTGTACAAATATGAACGCTTGAACAAGATGGTGGAAGATGAGCTGGCTGATCGCAGGTTATTCAACATTACATTGGATCGAAGCATTCATTACAATCATATATTGATAGATTGACTAAATTCATTCTCATCGAGTGTATTAGTTATTACCTTTGATAGATGAAGTGGACATGAGGTGGTAACTCACACAATATTCAATGTTTGCTCTAACCTTATATCGACTAAGTTATTCCTCAATGATTTTAGTGATGCACTATTTCTAAGAAAATGAACGCTTCAACTAGTGTCAATCTATGTGATAAATTCAATTCATCAATGCAGCGTTTTTAATATGTGTGCCTAACTATTCAACAAGTATATTCGCAAATACTCACCATTTTTTAGTTCAGAACTCTACTTCAAACGCTGTACAAATGTTCGCGGGTGATTTCCACAAATCCATACCAACTGCGGTATTTTTATTTCTGCAGTTATTGTCAATGGTTCTTTTATTCTTGTCTTTTCTTGTTGTTATACGTGTTGCTGTTATGAGACAAATTTTACTACGTAGCCTCACCCGCAAGAAAAAATTAAAGATAAAAAAAACACACACGCACACAATGTCTAAAAATCGGTCAGTGCGAGTTGGGCTACCGTATATAAGGTTCCGTATTATTTATTACACAACATTAGACTATTGAGACGGCAAAAAAAAATCACGTTTGTTGTTTGGCAGCCTTAAATATTTTAATTATTCTGTTTTTAGTATTTGTAGTTATAGCGGTAACAGAAAATACATCATCTGTGAAAATTTCAACTGTCTAGCTATCACGGTTTATGAGATACAGCCCGGTGCCAGACAGACAGTGAAGTCTCGAGAATTGGTTTCGTTTTTACCCTTTGGGTACGGAACCCCAAAAATTGTAAGGTGCACTTTTCAATAAGTATATTTGTAGATTCCGGCATTGTATTTCTCCGAACTGTGCTTCAAACTCCGTACAAAGGGGTGCGGGTGATTTCCACAAATCCATACCGGCGGTGTGATTGGATTTCCATTGAAACCTCACAGATTTCAACTACTAGTTTCGAACGTCTATTTTTCGTACATTTTGTTACTGGTTCTTCAAACTTTAACGTGAAACACTGAATATTACTTACCGTGTCGTTCCCCGCAGAGTAGAATAGGACCACTCCAAGTCTTCCCGTGGATGTCGTAGAAGGCGACTTAGGAAACACAAGCTAAACAAAGCTTTTAAACATCAAAGTAATCTCTCCAACTGGTTTGGCCAGCGTGGAGAGTGTAGGCCAAATCCTCTGACTCATGTATAGCTCTGATGATGACTGAATATTATTCACTTTATTCAGGTGATAGATGAAGATGGCTACTAGATAACTGTAGCTAGCAAATTTAAATTTTTATGTGAAGTCCTACTATTTTTAAAAACTAACAGCCTTCCTCGGCTATGTTCGGGTATGTATTATAATAAATACCCGGACGTAGCCGGGCATAACCTTCCTTTTTAATCACTCTATCTATTACAAAAACCAGAGAGGCAGACTCTGTCCCTATGTATTTAAAACTTCGCAACGGATTTTGATGCGGTTTTGACAGACACACAACGGGAAGCGACTTTGTTTTATTTTATGTAGTGATAGAATATGGATGTAAGGCATTCTGTTACTCAATGACGCAAAAACTACCTATTAACTGACTGTCAGTAAAGCATTAACAATAAAGCTGTGACACAAATGCAAGCAATATAATAGTTAAGTACCTATATATAACAAAATTACATGGTACGAAGATGGTACGCTGACCTTCATAAAGTAACAAAAGGCGACCACCGGATAGCTTACGGAGGGCGTGTACTGGACTGGATCTATATGGGTGCGTCGGAAATCACGTTAATCTTGAGCTTCACCCTGATATCATGTTACTGATAACCCGTTTAGCAGTCAAATGTGCTATGTAGGACGTCAAGTTGTAATATTCATTTCATTTAATTAGCTTTCTGCGCACCTAAAATCTTTTATATTTACAAGATTTTAGGTGCTCTTTTAAATTCTTACTAATCTTCATCATCATCATCAGGTCTTTTTAGTTTCCACTGCAGGAGCATGACCCTGTCTGTACTACCAGAGCAGACTGATTTTTTTTTGAGTAATACTGTTTACTACATATTGGTGAACATTACCTGAAATATCTTACGACGAATAATTTGACTCTGACTGACCCACTATACATTAGATGATTTAAAGCACTTTTCTTTCTTTTTTCTATCCCCATGTTTGTCTTTGATGACTTTGACAAAAAAAAGATAAAAAACTATATTAAAAAAAAAAAAACAAATAATGTTGAATGATAAGTACAACTTTTTACGCTCCTTACCTCCTCCCGCGTCTTCACCCAAACATCAATGTAGCAGATATAAAACGCCGCTATTTTCGTCACTAGCGGTAGAACAAGAAAGCCACATTAAAAACAAATAACACTGAATGAAAAGTTGAACTTTTTACACCCATTACCCTTTGCCCTCGTCTCCAGCCATACATCAATGTAGACGATATAAAACGCCGCTATTTCCGTCACTAGCGCTAGAATAAGAAAGCCAGATTAGAAACAATAACAATGAATGAAAAGTTAGACTTTCTACACCCCTTACCTCCTTCCCCGTTTCTAGTCATACATCAATGTAGCCGATATAAAACGCCGCTATTTTCGTCACTACCGCCAGAACAAGAAAGCCAGATTTACGAGTAGTAGTAAACACGTCGACGACGCGTCGCATCGTATAAATTTAAAGGGCGATCCGCCAGATAGTGTCGCGATGACTGACTCCAAGATGTGATTTAGCGTACGCATTAAAATGAAAAGTGTGGCACACTTTATCCAAAAAATAGAGGCGCCACCTTTATAAATTACCCTTTTCATGTTATCTTTATATGATACATTAGGCAAATAAAAAAACTTACACCAGTTTGACACTATACATGGTACAGCTTGGCGGAAATTTTAGCGGATTACATGGTGTTTGTTTGAGATCGTTTTGAAAATTGATTTTAGTGGACGTTATTACATGGAATCCGTGTATTTTGGTTTATAAATAATGGGTATTCATAACACCAATTTACAATCACTATTATGTTCACTACGGGACTTACTGCGATTCTTTTTGAGTTCTGTCTGATATTCATTCTGTGAAAATGGCAGCTGCAATGTTGTCGAAATATCAGACAGACAAAACAAAAATAATTGCGGTAAGTCCCGTAGTGAACATAATAGTGATTGTGACCGCGAAAGCTTAAAACCAATTTACAATTTTTACGTAAAATTTCTAAACCCATGATTATGAACAACATCTAAAATAATTAAAATAGGCTATCGTAACTGCCTGGTGTTTGCCCGACTTGCTCCGTCTTTTATGATAAAACCAGTAGATTCTTTAAGCGGCTTCGTCGCAGCAACTGAATTTCACCATCATTTCGTTGTTGAACCGGAATAACTCGCTTAATGGAGGAATGAATTAAGGAAGGCTCTATACGTCTCGTACGTATCCAAGGCTGTAAAACAAAAAAGAAAGAACTTATACAGTAGAGACACAATGCTTGTATACTTAGTTCCATTTCAAATGTTAGAATGTTCTCAGTTTCAATGTAGTATTGGGAAATTGTGTTGTAGGATACTAACTCAACGACAGCATATTTTACAATTGATACTTATATAGATAAACATCCAAGACGCAGGCAAAACTGAAAAAGATCGTCTTGCATCATGAGCTGGCCGAAGATTGAACCCGAAACCACTCGTGTCACAGGCTTGCGTGTTAACCACTGCGCTACGAAGGTGATCCTTATATAGTACTTATATTAATAAGTTGTAATAGTCATTATTATGGTCGAGCTCCGTGGCGCAGCGGTCAACACGCTAGCCTGCGACACGGGGGCCCGGGTTCGATCCCCGGTCAGGTCAAGATGGAAAAAGATCTTATTCATATTGACCTGGGTCTTGGATGTTTATCTATATAAGTATATATTATAAAATATAGTATCGCTGAGTTAGTATCCTGCGACACAAGTTCACAACTTACTGTGGGGCTAGCTCAATTTGTGTGATATGTCCCTATATATTTATTTATTTATTATTGCTGCCCGACGACGGCGGCCGGCGACAGTGCCGTCAGTGTCGATAGTGTATAGGAGCCCTTATATTCTTATGTATCCAAAATACTGCGCAACATAAGCGGCTGTGTGAGCGTAGGCCGCGTTTGATGTGGCCGCCCGCCGCAGACTTTGTCCTTTTTAATCCGCTGCACGGCTTCATACGAATAGTTGGCGAATACTCTGTGTTTGTACAAAACCTTTGGGTTTTCTTCAAAACCGTTCACTTTGAGTATTTGGAGATGAACATTTTGATGAGAATAGTTTTGTAACATTTATTGCGAAGATATGCAACGTTTTCAGTAACTGATTTCGACAATGTATTTCACACTGTTAAGCGATTATTGGATATTTTTCTAGTTAAACTTTTCTATAGTTGGACAAATTTTGAGCTCTTGGACATTTTTGTTTTTTGACATTAGTCGTGAAAATCGTATTATTCATGATCAATATGATCATCTTGTATGATTTACACAAAAATATGAGCAGTCTACGTTTTCTAAGGTCATACAAAATGACATGCATAATAATAACGACTTTATAACTTATTATTATGCAGATAGAGTCACAGGCAATAAGATTTTTTTGTAGTAGAGCCACGCTACCGGCGAAATTCACTTTTGCTAGTAGCATGAATGGGCTGGCTCGTCAGCGGAAGTACGAAAATCGACGTTTGAGTAGTAGCTATATCCCTGCTATGCTTCGTTCGGTGAGTGAGAGAGCCGGAGGCCCATCCCCTTTGGTGTTACAGTTGTCCATGGGCAGCGGTGATCACTTACCACCAGGTGATCCGCTTGCTCGTTTACCGTCCTATGACATAAAAAAAAGTTATTAATTCCACGATTACCATGTCGGTGGAGGTGTAGGTGGACAACAGAGAAAAAAACCGTGATACGGCTAGCCGCATTACACATTAAATTCACCCATTCTCTTGAAGGATTTGGCACTCTCCCGTTTCTCTCTTTTCATACCAAGTAGGTCCAGTGCCTTGCAAAAATTTGCAAAGAATACTCGTACATAGGAAAAATTGACAATTAACTGGCTATGCCGTCTCCGCTAGGTCCCAGCAGAAGCAGCCAAATAATTCGCTAGATGTTGTTAAGGATGATATTCTTGACAATAGTCAAAAATCAAAAAAGCTAAAGACCGTAAGAAGGGTAGAAATAAACGCCAGTAAGCGGACCCCAGGCTCAAAGCGCAGGGTCTCAGCTGAGGATGTGACTTATTCCATGATCAGATAATAGAGACTTGTTATAGACATAAACTGTTCCAGCATGGATGAAGGTACATCTTACGTACCAATGATTTCATCATTATCATCTACTCGCAATTTTTCCGCGACTTCGTCAGCGAAAAGCTTATGTCATCCGCAGATAAAGTGAAAAAAAATGAAAATCAGTCTAGTACCTTCGGGGCCTATTCAATGCAAACCGTCAAATCTTTCCACTTTATAATGTTAGTATAGATGAATATATACTCGCAGATAACGCTAAGGCGTCGCCCTTATAATCGACAAAATAATTAGATTAATTTCTCAAGTCTTCGGAACTTTCAGAACTTTGCTCACGCATACGACCTTCTCCAAACTTGTGTAGGCTCTTTCCTATTCATCTCGAAGCAACACAAACAGACCCGAACTTGTTGATATAATCGGAAAATTTGAAAGGAGGGGGAATTAAGGCCAGTCGGCTTGACTGCCAATGGCCTTTGAAAAACTTAAGGGACATTACCCACAGCGTGCGTTGTGGCAATCTCGGGGTATATTCGGGCTTCGACACCTTTTTAATGATAGCATGTTATTGTATTTACGCTATATTATATAGAGTAAATACAATCAACATGCTATCATTAAAAAGGTGTCGAAACCCGAATATAGGGTATAGAGTTATGAAACATTTTGATATCATAACTAATATTTAAAAATATATACGGACAAATCACACAGATCTAGTAAGTTCGAGACTTGTGTTATGGGACCCTAACTCAACAATACTATATTTTTATAATAGATACTTATATAGATAAACATCCAAATGTCAAATCCCGATTCAGTAAATATAAATTAATGAAAAGCATATTTTTTCGTACAACTCAAGGGTTTGAGACCATTAGTAGGTATTTTAAATACAAACCCATTATTATGTCAATTAACTTAATTAACACTATCAGATAAGTATTTATAAATACTTAGTCAGGTCATAAGTTCAGTCAAAAACTTTTTATAAAATTAATGATACACTTTTTGATAATTATAAAGAAATTATACATGAAATTAAAGGTAATTTAATTTAAAATACAATTTTATTTGCATTATTCAAAATGCCCTCCCCTATTTTGAATACATGCCCTTAATCGACGCGGCCAATCATCAATCGCAGCACGCACCACATTCATATCTACTCGTATTTCTGCCGTTGCTTTAGCTAAAGATGCTCGTAGAGATTCCAAATTCTGATGAGGTTCAGCGCAGACTTTCTCCTCCAAATGTTGCCATATCTTTTAATCCAGTGGGTTTAAATCTGGACTAGAAGAGGGCCAGTCTTCATGTCCGATAAAGTCAATTCCACGGGCGGTCAACCAGTTTTGCGTGCTTCGTGCTCTATGAGCTAGTGCAGAGTCCTGTTGGAATATCCAATGTCTGTTTTTGAACATTGTGTGAGAAAGAGGTTCCACTATGTTTGTTAGGACGGTATTTTGGTACACCTCGGCACTGGTTTTTACACCTTTTTTACAGAAAAACACCTCAGTTAAGTCTGAATATGAGACTCCAAGCCAAACCATGAGTGACGAAGGATAATGACCTCGTTGAACCATTGGAATACGCGTGCTGGCTTCTTCACTGCTGTGGGCATACACCTTATCATTTTGTTTATTATGACTTTCTTCGATATTAAAATTGTTTTCATCCGAAAACAAAATTTCGCGGTATTTTTTTCCCGCGTACCGCCGTAACAAAGCGCGGGATCTATCCAGCCTAATATTTCTCAAACGCTCGTTCAAAAAATGTCCCGTCTTCTTACGATAAGCTCGTAGTCTTCATTTATCTCTCTTTTGACCGTGGTTCTGCTTAGGCCCATCTGAAGAGCTAAGATTTTTTTGTTTACGAACAGTATTTCGTTGGATTCGCGGCTTCACTGCTTTGATGATCGCTGGTGTCCTAACTGTACAAGGTCGGCCGGTCTTCTTACGATCTTCGAAGCTTGAATCTTTAGTGAATCCTTTGATAGTGCGATAAACAAATCGTAGGGTTATTTTCAATTTTTCTAGAATATTGAAAATTTATTTTGGCGCGTAACCACAGCGGTGCAACGCGATAACCGCTACTCTATCTTTTCTCTTCGACCACTCCATATTTGAAAATGAATAAAAATTAATGTCTTTTCTATTTTCGACAAGCGCAAACTTCCTATTTTTAAATTGCTGAAGTTCATCTAAACAGTATTAAAAAAAATAATAGCTTTTGACAGAACTTATGACCCGACTAGGTAAATTATTTATAATTAAATACTTATCTGACAGTGTCATCATGATGATGATGACACTATCAGATAAGTATTTAATTTTATATAATTTATAATATTTTTAACAAAATCAATAACAGACTTCAACTCTATCCATTTATTTTAATAAGCACAAGAATAAAATGGAAATTAGTGTAAACCAAACGGCATAACTGTGTAATTATTTTTGGTTTTTGTGTATTTTTTCAAAAATAGGCTCGACACATTTCGATAAAAAAATTATGGAACCATCTGTTAAGTATTACCTATCGAAAAAAAAGAAATGCTTAAATCGGTCCAGGCATCTTCGAGAAATCGGGGAACACACATAAAAAAAAATAAAGAATATGACGAATTGAGAACCTCCCCCTCTTTTGAAGTCGGTTAAAAATGTGCATCGTTGCAAATTGAAATAATAATAAACAATGATATTTTCAATGTGACACAGTCTTTTTTCAGTTTCGATGAAAATAAATGTTTATGTCGAGTCTGTTTAAAGCATTTTTTCATGTCTTTGGTTATCAATTTGTGATCGAAGGTTTATCATATTAATTAAACGTCAGATGACTTTAGGCAGATTAAAAAATCGGAAACTAGTTTTAGCTTACACACACGAAAAACAAGCGATATATGACTGGTCCCTAAATGACCTTTAAAACTTAATATGGAAGTGGCGCCGAACTGCTAACAAATTCGGGATTACGGCCGAATTAATGGCCCACTAATGAATTGGAATCGAGTTTTAAAGCGACGGCGTAACGACCTTCTTTCGCTTTTAATTTGTTTAAAAACTCTTTTCGATTTGGCGCGAAAAAACTTAAATCACCTCTTTTGTTTTTTTTTTTTTTGAAGTTACATCTAAACTTTTTTTTTCGACAGTTCATTATTTATCAATGAAAAATACAACAATGATTCAACTTTTATTTTTAGGATTTCGCACGACTGAGTGACGAAAAGGAACACTTAACTTATAGGATCGCTAATATATTATTTTTTCCTTTCATAATTAATTTTCTCCAAATCCACTGAACTTATTATGAATTAAGTACATTCTTAGATTTAAGTGACCCTGACTTTCATATATCCAAATCTGTGCAGGTATTTGCAAGGTAGGATTAAGATTGCATAGATTTTAAATTTATGTAAGATTGAAATTGGTTTTGTTTGTGTAATTAGTACTTAAAGTTTTAAATAAAAATGGCACTTAATATGTTAAGAAAATCTATTAGACAATGTAGATTGCATCAGGTACTAAACAATAAGTAAAATCAATAACCCGACTTGCTAACCCCGTAGTTTTGCAGCCAACTTCCGTCAGTCAACAGAAATTCAATCCAAAACCTGGGAATAGATCCGTGAATTTCGTCCGTATTCGGACCAAAAACGATTCAGGCCAACGATACCTGCAAATATCGCCGTTAAATAAAAGCGTTTGCTCACTATTGATTTCATGGTCTGAAGTGGTCTAAACTTTGAGCCATTCGCAGTCGGGCGCGCTTAGAGGGCTTCAGTACACTGAGTTTTACGTCAATACGTTAGATCTCAATAAAATCTGGCACATATTTGACTTCATGGGCTGAAGTAGTCTAAACTTTGTGCCTCTGCAAACCCTTATTGGATCTTTTTAATAACTATTGTGGTAAATGTGGAGGTCACACTTCATCCCCAACTGCAACTGTATCCGCGTAAAATTTCGTTGAATTTTTAAAAATCCTTCTTTAGTTCTCACTTACATCATGGAAGGAACCAATGTACCAAATTTTAAGTTTTTAGGTACAGAAGTTTTGGCTATGAGTATATATTAAATCAGTCAGGTTTTCTTTTTATATGTATAACAGAAGATAGATGATTTTTTATTGTTGTTTAGTCCCATAAATCTAACTCACTGTTAATTAAATAGGCAGAAATTGTGAAAATCGCCAAATACTTAGTTTAAAAAAATCATATGTAAATTCGGTAATCACTAATTATTTTACTGTAAATTCGTCATCTAATATTTTATGGCTGTCGTTTCTTTTATCAAAACATGTCCTTGCTTATATGACTTCGCTTACTCTTATGAAAATATTCAAAAGTGTTCATAAATTAGGCATGGCGGCCAGGGAGGCCTTGGCCGCCATGCATAAACATGTGCACAATAAAGCCCGCGAGTCAGTGGGGCGCACTTTATGGCGCTCTATTCAGTAAGTGAAGTTGACAGTTTCTTTGGTGTAGTAGCTAATAGCCAGCCCAGCAGACGAGAGGTTCGATTCTCCGTCACAGTCAAATACTTATACCTGATTTTTGCAGCCATTAGCATGAGGAATTACCAAAGAAATAGTTTGTGTCTTGATCATATTTATTGTTTGTCTTGATACGCTTGATCTTCTTAAAATGAAGGTCTCACATGTGTTCGTGTTCTGTGCCCCAACATACATTAATAATATTTATACTTTATTTCCATAACTATTACAAAAGATTATGTTAAATACGAAAGTGATTTTGTATATTTGTTTACCTCTACACGCTTTATCTACTGAACTAATCTGCTTAAAATTTGGCATTAACATAGGTCAAGGTACTGAGAAGGACAAAGGGTACCATTCATCCCGGAAAAAAGTGTAAGTACCTAGTAATAGTAAAAGTACTGTTCCTGTGGGGTTTGCAATAAACGACTCGGTATATTTATGCGACAAAATTATACGCGTATATAATTATACATTTGATGACTCAAGATTATATATAACTCATTGAAGACTTCGTTTCAATCGCTATATGAAAGAGTGTTCGTGAATATTGTCAGGTCAATGTTTTCATACATAAATAGTCTATCTTCAAGGCAAATTACGCAATTTACGATTACTATTTCCAGCGCCAGACATACCTTTCAAGCTCTCCAAATTACATCGTAATTCATACAAGAACGACTACTTCATAATAGCCAATCAAGAAGGTATTAGCACAAAATCAGAATACAGATGTGGCGCCTCATCTTCACGGTATGAGCGCTGAGACGCTTAGGCACGGGATTAGCTCGTTGAGACGAGACTGAATTTTATATTATAAGAATGGAAGAGCTTGATGGATGGACGAACGACTTTTTCATGTCAAAGAACGGCAATCTAGCTAGCGGGTCGCATGGTGGTAAGTGATTACCACTGCCCATAGACGGACAACTGCAACACTAAGTGTGTGACAAGAGCGTTGCTGGCCTTTTATTTTTCCCTCCCCAGAAGGGAGTGATGAGCCTCCGGCTCTCTCACTCACAACACAGCATAGCAGTGGTAAAACTTCTACTCAAATGTCGATTTATTGTAAGATATGGTACTTCCCAGGACGAGCCAGTGGCCCATTCATGCTACTAGCAAAAGTGATTTTCTCTCTTTTACTACAACTTAACTAAACCATAAGCGCTTACGCATTAAAAGCAATCCCGGGCTCGGTCCCAATTTATTTCATTACTATAATTTTCCCATTTCAAAGGAGAAAACCAACCTTATAAAATAGTATGCCTAAAAAAGGGTAAAATTTACTTAGAATTGGAATCATGAAGTATCTTTCTTTCTATATTGTCGTTAGTTTGTGGTATTAATTTGGAAAAATATAAATTCCTGAAGACTTTTGTCACAAAATTGGGTCCTAATTGGGCGATTGTACAGTATTTCCTTCATCCCAGTAAAAATACCGTCTGCTTTGGTTAATGATCGAGACATTGACCGTGGTTATGACGATGTTATGTTAGAGATTGAATAATGTCTTCTGTATCCCATCGCTTTTTAACTTTTGCTGACTACAAGACAGAAGTTCGTTGTTACGCTGTTCATCGATTAACTTAATTTTTCTAAATCCTCTAACCGGTTGGTTGTTTGAGTCTTCTAATATTTTACAGACTTAAAAACAGGCAGAGGTCAAATTGGGTCTTAATTGGGTGATGGTTGGAGTAATAATTGAAAATATTTCACATTCACAACTTGTCGACGCCTTTTTTAAACCAATAACTTTACAATCGTCAATGTTTACGCATAATTAATTCTTCTGAAAAATTTCGCTATTATTTATTTATTTGCATGGTTTTTTAATTGATTGTACTTCATTTTACCCATTCAGTATGTAAAAATCTAGTGGTTTTTTCAATAAGCTTACTAATAATATTTTATTCAATTCAAATTCAATATCTTGTTTCCATAATTTTGTACCAGCTTTATACACAAATAAAATTTTGTCGTGATCCTCGGAAAGAGAGTGCGAGTTTTAATTGACCATTGATGTTTAGATGGAATGGCTGAGAAACATCATTAGGTAGTCTATGGCACAATTCAACACTACCAAATTACTATGAGAATGGGTGAGTGATATAATAGAAAATATAGTTGAGACGGAACTGTTGTGAAATACATACGTCACTACTAGTGGCGAAAATAAACTTGTCAAGCGTGTGACGTCTCATTTTTCAAAGTAACTGTCATGTGACTGACACACATACTAGCATCATTCACATTTGGAAGGAATATTTCGGAAATGTTCTATTTTCTCATATTTTACGCAATTTGTGCAAGATATTTTTTTCCTAGATATTTCTTAAACAATCTTAACTGGAAATAAAACTTTTGTATTGCTTGTTATGTTTAAATTGATTTCGATTCTTAAAGGCAGTTTTATCAACTACTATCAACAATTGATTCGGTAAGATAAAATATTTCGAAGTAACCTAAGTAATAACGTAACAATTTTTGACACGAGACTGTACATTGCGCGCCCTAGAACTTACAAAATTGCGATCTTTTGGCCCAGTCAAAAAGTATACTCTATATTATAGGTATAGAAAACACTTAAAAGCTATCAAGACGTCCCTGTATACTGTATAGGCACCCCTGGGAGGTTCTGGATGCGTGCCAGCTCAGAGTGCAGGTTTGAGAGCAGATCGCGATACCGTCACCTTGCCAGTTTGCACTGCTATTGAAGCTTATTGTTCTTGGCCTTCTTTTGCTATTAAGGCCAGAGTGCGCTAGACAATTTAGGGAAATAAATATTTCCAAAACTTTCTAATGAAAAATGAAAATAAAATTTGTATGCGTAAAGGTGCTTTTGCCAAAAAAGGAAAACTATTTTTAATGTTGATTGCTTGCGTATTGATAGTTAAAAATTGTATTAGTCATATAGAAGCCATTATAAAAGTCTATCAATTATTTTATTCAAGAATAATGTTATGTAATAAAGAACACTTGTTTGGACCATTTGATGTCTACACAACATGCCTATTAGTTGGTTGTGTGGGCAATCATCATTATTAGGATGCACCCGGGGTATGTCTATAGATAATGCCTCAAACTAGTTTCTTACTCTTTTGCTAAACCGACATTTGTGAAATAGACAAAAAATATACGTCATCAAACTCATCTTCATGTCTTTTAGTCTCCACTGCAGGAGCACGACCCTGTCTGTACTATTATAGCCATATATTAGACAGTGCAGTTAGAGGATTTAGCCTCTACGCGACCCAGACAGGTTGGACAGGTCTCTTTGATGTTTAAAAGCTTTGTTTACCTTGTGTTTCCTAAGTCGCCTTCTACGACATCCACGGGAAGACTTGGAGTGGTACTATTCTACTCTACCGGGAACTATACAGTGCATGGCATTTGTAAATAGGTGCTACAAAATTCGACAAGAAAATTAACTTTCCTTAGGTACTTATTAGGCCGAAATCTTATAACCAAGAACTTCAAGAACTCAATACAGTAATTCCCTAGAAGCCTGCGTTAACTTCTTATATTTTCCGCGAATTCGCAACGAATTTACGGAACTTACGGCTCATGAATTATGCACGAGATATTTATTGTGATCGCTTTGTGGCCATCAGACATGTTATTTAGCCCGGAGAGGCGGAATATGTGACGGAAATGCTTCGCAAATTGTCATTTCGGATCTAGTTCTGTTATGTCTTCGGTAACACGTTTGGTTTGATGTTTGATCGATTTTATAAGCAATTCAGTTCATTATATCATTGAAAGTAATGTAAGATATAGACATCACTACACATTATAAAACAAAGTCCTCCGCTGTGTCTGTCTGTTTGCGATAAACTCGAATACGACGGCGCTGATTATTATGTTGTTTTCACCAATAGATAGAGTGATGCTTGAGGAAGGTTTATAAGTATAATACATACATTGCTAACTCGGTGTACAATGATTTGATTGTCACTTTAGCATCCATTACGGATTTCATATCATAGATAAAAATAGTAATTCATACCGAAGCCGTAATGAATATTGAAGTTACCATGAAAATGATGTACACCGTAGCTGTCAAAAGTTAGCAAATAGGCCTGCAGGTCGTAACTTCTCCTGAAAATCATATAAGTATATCATTATATATTCTACTTTGTACTATATCTATATCTATCTAATGATTTATATTTATATACACTACATTGCGTTGTATAAATAAAAGGAAACGTTAAATTTATGGTCATATTGGTCCTTATTGTTCTTATCGTCCGGTGGAGTAACCTTTTTAACGGAAGACCAGCGGCGTGCTATCACTGCCAAATGCTGAGTGTTACTTTTTGATAGTTACGTGTTTTAAACTTAAATCACATTTCTTAACTTAAAAACCAAATACATTATTTTCTTTATTCATAATTTGTATCAAACAAAATGCTTTTAAAATAACGAACTCTGGCCTCCGAAGCATTGCCGCTAGTATGTACCCAGGAAGACACTAAGACGAGGAGTGTAGGTACTATATTGAAATGCAAGCGATGCATTAATAGTTGTGATTTATGTGATCTACTAACACAAGTCGTTACGTCACTTATTGAACCGTGACGCGACGCAGCGATATCTTGGCAGCTTACGTAATGTACGTTGCTATACGTAGCCTGTATGTAACGGGTATGAACTGTATGTATCTGGTGCAGTGATGGATCACTTCCGAGCTGAAATTGCCGTTACATTTTCTGGAAAATATTTTAAGATGACATTGGTGCATTTTATCTTCCATGTTGCGAATAAAACTTTGGACTTGGTTTTTGATTACGTGAAATATTTTCTCAGAAAATAATAGTTTGTGAAAATTAATTCTCAGAATAAGAGAGTAGGTCTAAGGAAAGATTTTACTTCTATCGGTATGTTCGAAGAATTATTTGAGATGATGCATACGGCCATTTTGCTATCATCGCACCTTACGCCATCGGCAGTGAGTTCATCCTCTTTTTTAGGGTTCCGTAGTAAACAAGGAACCCTTATAGTTTCGCCATGTCTATCTGTCGTTCTGTCTGTCTGTCTGTCTGTCTGTCCGTCCGCGGTTTTACGCAGAGACCATAAGTACTAGAAAGCTGTAATTTGGTATGGGTATGTATATTAATCATGGCAAAAAAGTGGTAGAATAAAATCTTGAAAAAAATTTTTTTTTAGAGCAGCTCCCATACAAGTAAAGTGGGGGAGTAATTTTTTTTCTCTATTTACCGATCGTGTGGGGTATCGTTAAATAGGTCTTTCAAAAATATTGTGAGGTTGAGAACACCATTTTTCGATTTAGGGATCCGTTTCCGAAATATTTGGTTTTAAAGTGCGAATTTTTGTTAGAGGTAAGTGTCCCCCCCCTCTATCTGCTAAACCGTTATATATAGATAAGTGAAAAAAATTACAGCAGTAGTATATATACTGAAGTTGAAAGGAAAACTATCAGAGCTGAGTACTAAGTACAAACTAAAAAGTTATAGGCAACCAACTTATAAACTGTAAAATTTCATACTATTTTCATTGTTAGATGTTTTTGGTAAGGTGCGAGTGTGAATAGTGTGAACTCAAAGTTGTCATTTGCAACTACGGAACCCTACACTGCGCGTGGCCCGACACGCACTTGGCCGGTTTTTATGACATAGGATGGCAAACGAGTAGGCGGGTCACCTGATGGTAAATGATCACCGCTACCCTTAGACTAATGCAACATCAGGGGTGTGACAAGAGGAGGTGTGACCGGCCTATTCATGCTACTATCAAAAGTGATTTTCGCCAGTAGTGTGGCTCTATATCTAACTACGACCTAACCTACCATCTAACTACCTCATTCCTTAAATGGTTGCGTACAGTCCGTTTTGAAAGGAGCTTTCTACCACGTATGCTAAGTTACATAAATAAAGTTGACTTCAACTTCGATGATGTAATGAACCCTCAAAGCTCGAATATTTTCATTATTAAATTTTAACCAACTATAAGTACAGCAAAACTTTTCGCGTTTAGACGAAACGGTTGAAAACTCAAAACCCGTATCACTAAATTAATACTCTGAATTAAGAGCGCTCGGAATTTCAAAGACTTATTAAGTTGAAAATGAGACTTAATAGCTCCCGTGGCTGGTGTGTATGTTACGAAACTAATGTGAGGATGAGAAGGACTTCATGAAGAATAACTGAAATGTCTCTCTCTCTCGTTCACAAAATCAAATAAAAAAAAGAATTTAGAAAATAGGCAAGCACTTCTTTCACGTCAAAGCACATTTAAAATTATCTTGTTAATTGCATATGTTGCATAGCAATTGAAACACACCACGGATTATAGGTATATTTTGCACGTACACAAAAAGTCTACCACAAAACATTGAGGTACGTAAATATCTTTTAAATAAAATGCGATGTATTCCAAATAAAATATCGTAAATCGTGAAAATAAAAGCGAAAACGAATAAAAATCGCCATCATTCCATTTCAGTAATAAAAAAGTGTAAATAACGTAGATTCAGAGTAATTACGACATTCGATTATTAAAAACGTTCGTGTTTACATTGGCGCGTGGACCGGGGGACGTTCAACGTTCAAAGAGAGTAGAGAGTATTATCTTATGGAAATAGCTCGTATTTAAGCGAAAAAGGCCCTTATCGCCCTTCACAGTCCGAGTTTAAGCGTAAAAAGGCCTATTGTTTACGGATAGACCTTTAGACCCATCTACGGAAAGATTTTTAGGGTTTCGTGGTAATCGATGAAAAGAAAAACGGTTCTGTGTCGAACTGTCTTAAATTTAACTTATAATAATGGGTATGTTGACTAAAATTGTTTTCGTGTTGCTATGTAAAGACCTGCCAAAAATAAACACAATAGTGACAGAAATACATTCTAAACAAAAAACAAGAGTTCTTGGCGGGAATTTTAGCGGACTACACGGTGTCTGTTTTGGATTGTTTCGCAAATTGATTCTAGTGGACTTTATGATGTAAAATTGATGTTATTTTGTGTTATAAATGCCCACATTTAAGAACAATGTGTAGAATAACTAAAATAGACTGTCATTGTGCGGCTGTAGTGAGATTTACATAGCGGGCTGGTGGTTGTCCGCCTTGCTGCGTCGTCAATGATGAAACCAGTGGATTCGCGAAGAGTTGTCGCCAGGGGCTCCGTGAAAACAACGAAATGAATTACACCATCATTTCGTTGACAACAATCAAGAATAACTCGCAAACTGGCGAAATAAATGAAGAAAGGCTCAAAAGGACTTGTATCCAGGGCCGTAAAACAATTAAATAAAAAAAAAACTCTTTCAGATATAAAAGTTTTGAAGACACATGTTTTTAGACGTTGATTTTGAGACGTGAAAACGCGCCTCTGAAATGCCTACATATTTGTGACGTCACAAGCTTGTATTTTGTATGGGTGGCGTGAGAACTTTGTTTGGTAGCTATCCGAAATATTTCGTTTGTGGTTATGGTTTCATAATAAAAGTTGCTATAAATTTAACGGACTACAATACAGTATAATTGTAATTAAACATTTTCATACTTTAGAAAATGGTCCTATTCACCGAACTTTAAAGAAGCTTTAAGATCACTTAACGAATCTATACCAAATTTAAAGTGTTCTTTATGGTGTTTTTAGATAGAAATTAGTATGATTGGAAACAAATTTTATATAAACTTAACATTAGGCAACTACCGTATTGCGATAGGTAGCGCAATTGGTCGCTTTGCATAGGTTATAGATCTTTCGGTAAAATGCTATATGATACAATACCATAGATATTCTTAGCAAAAAATCCAAAGTCTTTAAGCATTCACAATGCTATTTTGAATATACTCGTAATAAAGAAATAATTCTTTTTTATTACAATAATGGCAGGATTTGAACCGGCAGTCATATAAAATGTGGGATTTTATTCCTGTTAAATAGTTATATATGATAGTGAAACTATTATTTATTGGGGATTTAAAGTTAACAATAGAATATTACAACAAAAATATTAGCAACTAAATTGAAATTAAATATAATTGATTTAAACTAAATAAACCTTAAAAAAATAATTATTCCTATCAAAAACAAAACTTACCTACAAACAAAAACCTCACTATAAATAAAAAATGTCGCGTAGGTCATTGCCCTTTGCCTGCGGTAATGTGCCCAAAAGATGACAGTTGTGGGATTATATTAAAAATTGGATTTTGTTCCCGTATTTTATTCCTTTATTCTAATTGACACTTATGAAAGGAGAGACTGCTCTTGAATATAAGAGGTCAGAAGTTTTGTCAAATCTCATACGTAGTTTGAATTTCAGTATAATACTTCATTCACGTTTTAACAAAACAACCCTTGGTCCAACTCCATCATTAGTCGATTTGAGTAAGTACTTTCTGTTCGATGCCTTAATTATAGCGGTAACAAAACGAAGGTCCTCAACCCACATGCATTATTTAGTTTAAATCAGAGGTTCTCAAACACCGTGCCGGTAATCTATATTTTTAAACGCGTGTCTAAATAAGAAATGAGATATTCTTATGGGTCATTTACAAGTTCTTTATTTAATTCGCTATAATGTTTTTCGCCAGACTGTCGTTTTTATACTCTTATTAAAATAAAGAAAGAAGATATAGGAAAAATGTCTACTAGCCGTGTAGTTCCCGGCAGAGTAGAATAGGACCACTCCAAGTCATCCCGTGGACGTCGTAAAAGGCGACTTAGGAAACACAAGCTAAACAAAGCTTATTAACATCAAAGATACCTCTCCAACCCGTCTGACCAGCGTGGGGAGTGTAGGCCAAATCCTCTGACTACTCAGGCTAGTATATGGCTCTGGTAGTACAGAGAGGGTCGTGCTCCTGCAGTGGAGACTAGAAAGACCTGATGATGAAGTCTACACGGGCAAGATTTGAACCGACTTTTTACTTAATTTGTTTATTTGATAAATTATAATTAAAATAGCATTGTGAATTCAAAACAACACATATGAAAAAATTACGGGATTTTTAGGGTTCCGTAGTAAACTAGGAACCCCACAGAACACAGAAATTTCTGTGTTCTGTGAGGAACCCTTATAGTTTTGCCATGTCTGTCTGTCTGTCTGTCCGCGGTTTTACTCAGAGCCTATAAGTACTAGAAAGCTGTAATTTGGTATGGGTATGTATATTAATCAAGCCAAAAGGTGGTAGATTAAAAAACTTGAAAAAAAAAATTTATTAGTGTAGCCCCAAGTGAAGTGGAGGAGTAATTTTTTTCTCTACTTACCCATCGCGTGGGGTATCGTTAAAAAGGTCTTTGAAAAATATTGTGTGGTGGGGAACACCATTTTTTGATTTAGGGATCCGTTCCCGATATATTTGGTTTTAAAAGTGAACATTTTAGTAAGAGGTAAGTGTCCCCCCCTCTATCTGCTAAACAGTTATATATGGATACGTGAAAAAAATTACAGCAGTAGTATATATCCTGAAGTTGAAAGGAAAACTATCAAAGCTGAGTATTAAATGCAAACTAAAAAGTTATAGGCAACCAACTTATAAAATGTACTGAAAAATGTAAAATTTCATACAATTTTCATTGTTAGATGTTTTTGGTCGTTAAACTGTGAGGTGCAAGTGTAAACAGTGTGAACTCAAAGTTGTCATTCGCAACTACGGAATCCTACACTGTACGTGTTACGACACGCACTTGGCCGGTTTTTTAATTATTCATTACAAAGTTTGTTTCGTTATGTTGACCTTTTTCTTCAAGATAACAAATCTCATTCGCACTCTATTGCTGAAGATAATCTTTTTTAACCGTCATGTCTTATATCAACCAATTACAGTTTGGGAATCACTAGTTTAACCCATCCATCATATCCCATCATCATTTAATATTAATATGTGCCCACCAAATATGAGGTTTACCTCAACAGCTATTAACTAGTGTTCGCAAAATCAATTCTCGGGGCTGTTAATCACAGCTTTATAAAGCTTAAGAGGGTATACTAGCAGTGCGTTTTCCATACAAATGTATTTCTCTATTTTCTCGCTGAAAATTGCTTCTAGAGGCACAATTTTTTTTACATAAAATCTATTACTAAAATAGGTATGTCCCTATGTTTTACTTTTTTCTAATAACCTGTTTAAAAGAAAAAAAAAATTGTACAAAAACAGATGTTTTGGAAAAAAAAAATAAGGGCATTCCTATTTTAGTACTAGATTTTATGAAAAAAGAATTGTGGCTCTAGAGTCAGTTTTCAGGGAGAAAACAGAGAAATACATTTGTATGGAAACCATATTGAAAAATACTGCTAGTATACGCTCTTAAAGCCCGATCCGGTTATCTATTATTTTATCATCATCAGAATTTAAGATCGACGTTCTGGTCGGTGGTACTCCCTCTATACTTTGCTGTGCTCCCTCCATCAATTACTTAACGTTGGCTTAAGTAGCAGGGAATTTCTTTTCTGTTTTTTCGAGTATATGTATGTGTGGTTAAGACTAGGGTCGGATTTTTCAAACTGCTTAGACGCGTCTGATATATTAAGGACTTGCAGTCCTTAATTATGAGGGTTTTTAGAAATGCTTACCACCAAGCAGCACTTAACTAATCGTAGGATCCGAAAAGCCACTGTCATGGGACAATTTTTGACAAGTTGCAATAACAGTCATGATCGTTACCTAATAACAGCTTGCGGGACCCATAGATTAGAAAAAATCGTCTTTTAGGTGGGACCCAATGACTCAGTTTTGCTGCCAGTGATTACAAAAAATGGCAGCGTCATAATACATAGGATCGCATAGCATCAACCTCAAATACATAGGAACTGAATACGTTATTATGCCACGATTATGATGTCAAGCGGTTTGACATGTTCATATTAGAATTTCATCAGGTGGGCTGTATGCCAGTTAGTTGTATAAAAAAAGCGTTAGTGTAGCTTCTAAATATAACTCTACTGATTTAAGTTCAAAACCACGGATAAAGTTACAGAATCCGTAAATGCTCTAAGAAGAATAATACAAAGAGAAAATATGATAGTTATTTAGCGATAATAGATTTGATCCATGATGAATCTTTAAATGAAGTTTTACTCAAAGGCTTACCAGCAGATGACAGCACTCATACGTAGGGTTTGATAAGAATTGCATGCAATTTTTGAAAATAAGCATCTGCTTACATATTGTCGACCAATAACTTCGCTTATTAATAGAAAACCCTCATTGCCCCATGACATGACATAGTCAAAGTCAAAGTCAAAGATTTTTATTCAAAATTGGATAATTGTATCTCTTTTTGAACGTCATATTTTTTACTTTCTTATTATTTTTAATTTTTAATATGCAAAATCGAAAAACTACTAGCGTTTCGTAATGACCACTGGTGAGAAGAATACGCCGAAAGAAACTCAATCCAGACTTGGTCCCTACGTGCCTGAAGGGCTTCGATTACAATATTTTACAAGTATTTATTTATTACTAATGTTATTTATATTAATTACAATAAATTACAATCAATTAAATTACTGCCACGCATTTTTATCATTTAAATAATCATTAATACAATAATATGCCTTTTTTACTAACTGGTTTTTAACAGCAGTTTTAAACTTATGTAAAGGTAGACCCGAAATTTCTGCGGGAATTTTATTATAGAAGCGTGCTCCGAGACCCATAAATGAACGCTTAGTTTTCTGCAATCGCAAAGCTGGTGTAGCCAACTTATTTTTATTTCTTGTGTTTCGGTCATGAATGTCACTATTTTTCTCATATAAATGTAAATTATGGTGTACAAACATAATATTCGCAAATATGTACTGAGAATGTAAGGTTAAAATATTGAAATCTTTAAACAATTCTCTAAGAGATTCTCTAGCACCAAGTTTATATATAGATCTAATAGCTCGTTTCTGCAGGATAAATATTGTGTTTACTTCTGCAGCGTTACCCCATAGTAAAATTCCATAAGACATAACACTATGAAAGTAACTAAAATATACCAAACGCGCGGTTTCAACATCGGTCAGTTGATTAATTTTCCTGACAGCATAAGCCGCAGAGCTAAGTTTACCTGCCAAGTTTGTAATATGGGCACCCCATTGAAGCCCGGCATCAAGAGTTATTCCAAGAAAAGTTGTTTTATCTATCATATCTAGTGGTTCATTATCCATTACTATGCGAGTTGGTATTTTGGCAACATTTGGTAAGCAAAATTTAATACACTTAGTTTTCTTAGTATTCAACAAAAGATTGTTCGCTGTGAACCAATCTAACACTTGAGCTAATGTACTATTAACCTCGTCAAAAAATTCAGTTTGTCTATCTATTTTGAACACAAGAGAAGTATCATCGGCAAATAGTACAGCCTTACATGTAGTGACACAGTAAGGCAGATCATTGATGTAAATAAGGAACAACAAAGGCCCTAGGATAGATCCCTGGGGTACGCCCATTTTTACAGATGATCCGGAGGATTGAACCCTGTTTAAACTAACGGTTTGAGTTCGGCTACTTAAATATGATGCAACTAAATTAAGAGATTTACCTTTGATTCCATAGTGCTCCAGCTTGGATAGAAGGGTATTGTAGTCTACGCAATCAAAAGCTTTGGTAAGATCACAAAACACACCAATGGCATTTTGTTTTCCCTCCCAAGCATCATATATGTATTTTAACAGAGCTACACCCGCATCTGTAGTAGACCGATTCTTCGTGAATCCATACTGTTCACCATGGAAGAGACCATTACTTTTAAAAAAAGCTAATAACTGATTAAACATTATCTTTTCAAATATTTTACGGAGCGCTGGCAGAATAGAAATAGGACGGTAATTAGTGGGATCATTCTTATCGCCAGATTTGTATAACGGAATGACTTTGCTTAACTTCATCAAGTCAGGAAAAGTTCCTGTATCTACACACTTATTAAATATAGAAGCTAAATATGGCGCAATTACTTCAATAATACTACTAATGACAGGTACTGAGATATCCCACAAATCTCCAGTCTTCTTATTGTTTAAACTCTTAAATGTATCAATTACTATTTCAGGTGTTACATATTGAAATATTAAATGGTTATTACATTCTGGTATACAACTTGCTAAAAGTTTTTTAGATTCAGCGGGTGATGAACGTAAGGAGGCAGTAATGTTGACGGGAATATTTGTAAAGAAATCTTCAAAATATTGCGCGATATCTTCATTACTATTAAGGAGCTTGTTATTGACTTTTAATTCGATTTTGTTATTACGTTGTTTACTTTTACCGGTTTCCTTGTTAATAATTTTCCAAGTTGCTTTTATCCTATCATGAGAATCTTCAATAGTTTTTCTAGTGTGTAAAGATTTTGCACACAAACATACCTTTTTAAAAACTTTTGAATAATTTTTAACATATTTTATGAATTCAGTATTCCGATTATAAACTTTCATTGCTAATAATTCGTATAATCTGTTTCTACTAATGTAAATGCCAGTAGTTGCCCATTCACTAAATTTTTTACGGTTACGTCTAGTACATTTTTTAATTTTGAATGCACTATTGAATTCAGATTCAATAACACCAAACATTTTATTATATAGGGCATCCGGATCATCTCGCGTTTCTTCAATTAGTGGCATTTTTTCAGCTATTTTTTGCTTAAATACCTTTACTTTACCTTTAGTAATAGATCTAAAGGTAATTTCTGCTGAATCTGCTTCTGAATTATTTATAAGTTTTACAAATTGACCAAAGTGATCGGAGGTTAGATTTTTTGTTATATATTTGTCAACAGCAGTGCAATTGCAGAAAACATTATCTATACATGTGGCAGAATCTCCATCAATTCTAGTTGGTTCTAAGAAAAAATTGATTAAATCAAATGATTTAAACAAATTTAAAAATCTAACACTCTCGGTTGTAGTAACTAACAAATCAACATTAAAGTCGCCACACACTATAATACTTTTGCGGCTACCACATAATTTTCTCAACACATCTTCAATAACTAATTCTAAAGTATTAAAATCTGAATTCGGGGGTCTGTATACACACACTATAATATAATTCCCTAGTTCAATACATGACAGCTCAACATTACAATCTACCGAAAGACAAACAATATCCTTACGTTCTTTACATTTAACGTCACTTCGTGTTAGAATTAAGCTCCCGCCTTTCTCTTTAGTCTTTCTGGTATATGAGCTAGTCAATGAATAATTCTCTATATTGAATTGTTGCTGATGGGACTGCATAAAATGTTCAGTCAAGCAAACTACATGCAAATCTTTACTATTTATAAATAACTCTAATTCTAATAATTTGCTAGTCAGGCCTTGAATATTCTGATGTAAAATATTGAATTCATCGGCTTTGACTGTTGTCTTATTGCTTAGTTTAAATCAGTCAAAGTATTACTTATTACAGGTATATCACAATTTGATATACCTATGTCGGATTCATATTTATTTACAGTTGTACTACTTACAACAGGTGATTGTAAATTAAAAGCTACAACAGTAGCTATTTGTCTTTTATAATTAAAAGGTAGATACATTGTATCATGAGTCAACTTAAATCTACTAATAAACTTATTTATATCTAAATAAAAAATAAAATTGCCATGACTATATGTCATGTTGTACATATGTACATTCAAATGGTAAATTTGCTTGTTTGTACTATTGTCTAAAGATTCGGAGTATGGAAAGGCACCAATCATAAATTTGCATTGAGTTTTTTTGTTTAAATCTACTAATTTGTCCAGACTTTTTTTAATGTTCCTTTTTGATACAGAGGAACTGTCACCACATAAAATTAATATTGTACAGTTTTCATCTAGACTGTCATAATTAATATTGTTTACTAGATCTAAATACGTAGCGCCGGGTATACATGTGTTAAATACAGAACAATCTTTGTGGAGGTGATTAAAAATAATGCTACTAAAATCTTGACCTAACTTATCAGAGTAAATTAATAGTTTGTTACAGTTAATTTTTTTATTTGAACTGTTATCAACCGTACCTATCCTTGATTGAAAGTTACACTTCCTGGTATCATACTCTCTTGACTCAGGAACAAAGTTAGGTGACATAGTAACTGCAGTTTCAGGTGAACTATCGCACTGCTGCTTTTGTAGGAGAGCATCATACCGTTCTTTATTATAATTAGCTTCCTCCACTAATTTTTGAGCCTCTAAGATATTTTTACTTAAATCTTTGTATGTACATGTACAAAAACATCAAGATAGACAAAAATTAAGTATCACTTAATGGTTATGTTGCCACATAAAGCTCTCGATATTCGTATAACACCCAAAACCATAGCTTCCGAGGCCTGTCTCGGATTGTAGGCGTCCGGGCAAGTTTCGTCATCAATAACAAGTTAATAGACGATACTGCCCTGCCCACCCCGAGCCCAAAGACGAAATACTTAAATAGACAATGAAAAGAAGTTAGACATGAGTACGCGCTAAAGTGTAACCAGCTTTTCGCGTAAATATGCTTTGCCAACAGAGGTTGCGGCCAGCAACTCACTGTTTTAATGACCGAAGAAAATCTTGAGAAAAGAAAGCTGACGCATTATTTTCCTTATTTGCGCGATCTATTCCTTCCAACGTCTGTGTAAGACAGACTGTTTTGTGTATTATATATAACGTGTGAACGAGTGTACGAGTGTTTTGAGGTGATAGTGCCTAAATAAATCTGTTCCTTCTAGTATTTGTGTTAGACATATTGCTGTATTATGAGGGTTTTTAAGCATTTACAGTGCCACAATTTCTTTATACAGCATGAAAGATAACCTCAACACACCATTAAAGCGGTGACTCAGATCGTCAATATTAACTTTTGCTATAGAACCTGGAAAAATGGAAAATAAAAAAAAATTATATTTTTATTCAAAAATGTTCTTTCGTCCGAGCAATGAGTATGGGAAAATAAAAAAATAATTGACGGTCTGAGTCACCACTTCAAAGGAAATAGGAGGGTCAATTACACGCTGTATATTGCTGCAGCTGGTAGGTTCAAGGTTTGGGAGAACTTCAAAAAATGGCGTCTGAATAATAAATGGCGATTAATTTATACATTTTTAAATTGATCTTGTGTGGTCTATTTTTTTCAATATCAGTACACGATAGATTGTTTCATGTAACGCTGTAGCTGGTGAACTAGGTTCGCATGTACTGCACTTTAAGATAATGGCGTCTGCATTAATCTTTTATCGACTGTCTTGTTGGCTGTACCTTATTTGAAGACAACAGGAGGCGTGCACTCTTAAAAATAGACCACCATCCAAAATTTATTACATATGCATATGTACTGCTACGTCGGCGATTCATTGACATATTAAAACACGCCAACCCGGTTCCTGATTTTATATTTATTTTAAACTTCGTTAGTTACTGTAACCGAAATGCCCTGGCGATATATATAGTTGGCAGTGTAGTTTATTAAAACTGTTTTCATACAGATGCTTGCATTTCCTATTTTTTCTGTGTCTATGCACGATATATTGCTTCGTATATCGGCAAAGCTGCGAGAATGAGGTCCGCACCGCAAGTATCCGTTTTTGTACAAATGCTTGCATGACCCATATCTTCAAATATGTCTGTGCTGTAGTACAGACATATTTGAAGATATGGGTCATGGCGTGTGGTTCCCGGCAGAGTAGAATAGGACCAGTCCAGTTCATCCCGTGGATGTCGTAAAAGGCGACTAAGGAAACACAAGCTAAACAAAGTTTATAAACATCTAAGAGACCTCTCCAACCCGTCTGGCCAGCGTGGAGAGTGTAGGCCAAATCCTCTGACTGCTCTGGCAGTACAGAGAGGGTCGTGCTCCTACAGTGGAGACTAATAAAGACCTGATGATGATGATGGTGGTAATATGGTATCATTAAAGTCTCTGTAAAATAGTCTAATAAATAAAATTCTGATGTAACCTGTATCACGTAAGTAGAAAATAGCAGTTTTTGCATTTATACAATGAACTTGCAACCCATAACCTCAATAAACTACCGCCCCCTGACACGCTGGTTTCGGGTGAAATGTGTTGAACAGGCGTCTCTAGTAGCGCGGGGCGACAGTCACATGCTCCGTGGTTTGCACGATAGATTGTTAGGGTCAGCCGCCGGCCGCGAGGCGCCCGAAGGGTCTTCATCTATAGTGATAACTGATAAATATTGTCACGAGAGTTGGTTGGGGATAGAAAAAAAAGGCCGATCTTATGAAAATGCCTCTAAACAAGTATTAAGTGCCAAACGTGTACTCACAGCACTCACTTACACGCGGAACTGACACGGCACTGTACACTCGCGCGGATTTGTCACTTGCACGGAACTGTCACTCGCGCAGAACTGTCACTTGCGCAGAACTGTCACAGTACTGTCACTCGCGCAGAATTGTCACTTGCGCGGAACTGTCACTGCACTGTTCACTTCACTTTTTACTTCTTCCACTTTTCCTTCTCTCTCACACATCTTCTGTCCTGTATTTTCACTTCTATTTAATCTAGAATAGCCTAGAAAATTCTTTTAAACTTACAAAACAGAGTAACATTGGCTCTGATTCGAACCGGGGTCTTCCGATTCCTAGCCCAACGCCTAGACCATTAGGCCAGAGATGTTATGACGTCGATTTTGAAATTTCCCTTTAGATGAATTCTTTTTCATTCGAATTCATGACGTTGACATTGTCATTCAGCGTGCTACGCGACAATAATATCAGTTATCACTAAAGCTGGTGAACGAGTACCGCAAGTACTTTGAGATGATAAAATAAATCCTAAAAGATAATTCACAATTCACACCGCTTCAACCACGTCGGTGCGTATGGTTCTGCTTAGGAAAGTATTTGGGCGATTCGCAACGCAGTTAGAATCAAAACGAAGATCCAGAAATTCGCGCTTTACCAGAGGTAGTATCTTTACACTTGAAATAGTGTTACTATACCAAACATATCGTGTATACATTTCCCTATTCTATTTCTTAGAGTTGTTTGCCGACATAGGCTCGGTGCCGCTGTTTGCCGCGAATTACACAAATGGATTGCAAACAAGCTAGCTGAGTGTAAAATTAGTCCGACTTCGAGCGACCTCGGCTGTTCTTTAGACGAAGAGACAATGCAGATACAACAATAATCGGCCAAGTGCGAGTCGGACTCATGCATGAAGGGTTTCGAATAATTATCTATACAACTTTAGGCTATCAAGCAGAAAACGGTAAAAAATCACGACTATTGTATGGGAGCCCCCTTAAATATTTATATTATTCTGTTTTTAGTATTTGTTTTTTTTTGGCGGCAACGGAAATACATCATCTGTGGAAATTCCAGCTGTCTTGCTACCTTGGTTCATGAGATACAGCCATGTGGCAGACGGACAGACCAACAGACAGGCAGTGAACCCTCGTGAATAGAGTCCCGTTTTTACCCTATAGGTACGGAACCTTAAAAAAATAGAGTACGACCGTTTATGCGATACAGCCTGGTGACAGACAGAAGAACATCGAAGTCCTAGTAATAGGGTCCCGGTTTTACCGTTTGGGTACGAAATCCTCAAAACTATTTATATAGGTATAACGGTACCTACTTTCGTAACATATGGAAAATCACAAAATCACTATGCTAATCGTATCATAAGGGATAAAACAACGAAAGTTAATCACGCACCCTCCTCATCAATAGGGACCCCTTACCTATGAAGTTCCTTAAAAAGCGTTAAGTACAACTGAATACTCGTAATAATTCAGATTTTATTTTAAATTCAACTAAAACAGTGCACAACTTCTAGAACCTTCTAGAAAGTGGCCAGCGTCCGTTCCATAACTCGCAAAGTTGAAACGCTGAAGCTCAACATACGAATATCAACCAACAAAAAGTTGAACGTACTATTTGTAAAACAAGTTGCGCCATCATTCTGCAGACATCCATTAATCTCGGGAAATCCGCCGGCTCTTAGTCTAAGTTGGCACAAACAGGTAAATATTAGTTATGGGATAATAAATCTGTGAGAGCAGTTTCGGTTTAATATCCTGCCCCCCTCCCGCATCCCCCCACTTTGCAATCTCCGAATAGTTGTCTACACTAGCAAAAGGGTGTATTTAGCCAACGGCTAAGTGGACTGAAACCCGGAGCGGAAAGCTCACAAAAGTATATTTTGAGCTTATGCCGCCCCAGTCCTAAAAGGACTTTGATTAAAAGTCATCTTAGGCAAACATTCCGTACCTAAAGCAGTAAATATTATCTAAAATATAAGTTCAAGTTATTTTCTGCCTTTTTCATATTCTGCACTTATAAAAAATTTAAGCAAAACAGGCCTAATGTTAATCTAACACACTGCCTGGTTTTTTTTTTAAGAATTTTATTTCATCTTATTGACTACCTACAGAATAACAATTTCTTCCTTGACCTTGTCAATCAAAGGCTTGCTATGTCTTAATTTTTAAGCGAGTTTTACCAGATTTGCAAAATATTATTACAATAGTCGTATATGTTGCTTGACTTGACTTACAAGTTTGAATTTTCACAATTTCAAGGAAATTCAGATTTAAACACGTGATGGTAATTTCGATAGTTGTTATAAATAAAAATTGTTTTGTGAGCTAAACAAGGCAAGCACATAAAAAACGACTATAAATTTATGCTAAGTAAGTGTGTGCCTTTTTCTATTTTATATTATTTGATATTTGAGATGTTAAGCTCTTTTTCAACAACTCCATATTTTTTGTCAAAAATAGTCATAGCGTTCGATCCGACTGACCCACCGAAGAGAAGAAGGTTAATTTTATTCGCCGATTCGTTTAAATGTATGTAATGATGTCTTTTCTATCGTTGCATCTTGAAGCCTCAACCGCTTGACTGATTTCGAAGTATGAGTAGAGTATCTTTAGATTCGTACTTTTCCCATTTAGATTTTTTCTCTTCCCAGAAGTGTCATAGACTATGTGACATTAGGAAAAATCTCTATTACGGACGTAAACTACTTATTAGAAGAAAAGTTAGGCTTTAATTTTTTAAGTAATGCTAGTTGTTACCAACTTGTAGTAAATGGGGCAGTAAATTCAGCCCAGAGCGCCAAAGCTAAAAATACGCCACAGTACACTAAGACCTCACGAAATTCCAGAAATGTTGCTTAGTGCTCGCAACTTGCTGTATAATTCGCTTGAATTGAATCTCAGTTAGATCGAAATTTCAATTCCTGTGTTTGCTCAGAATCATCTTGCAATGTCGGTTTGATATTAAATGAAGCAAGCATTGCGGTTTTGTGGATTAATTTGTTTGTAAGGGTATTCAAGTACTGTTATTATTGTGACTAAAATTTAAACTGAATGTTTTGATTAAAAACGAAACTGATAATTTCTATTGCTTTTTTTTTTTTGTATTCTAAATGCTATTTTGATACATTCTAAATGAAGAAATAAGATATTAGAAAACATTCCACGCGAGCGATTGACGTCGTATAAAAACAAAAACGCAGTTCGAGTCCTGCCCGCGTGGAATTTTTCCCATAGGTATATTGTTTCTTTTTAATAAGAATGTACATAATAGTAACTTTTTATTTCTGTTGATGACTCTGTATTTTTTGTTTTTGACATAGAGGTATGGTAGATAATTGTAAATAGATATAGTTGTGACGAAAATAAAAATTAAGTGTTTACTATCTACTGCTGTGTATCAAGAGTCGTTACCACAGCTACATATATCTGTGTAGCAAAAAGCTTGAAACTTTATAGACTAAACTAATAACTACTCACATGCATTATTTATATATATGCATACTTAACTCCTTACATTCATATTCATAGTCTTGTTAAAAATTCAATCTTATGTTCTGACTTTCAACATTTTAAAACATGCTCAGATCACGTGTCTCGTTTCCGATTCACTTTTAAAATATTTTACGCTCAAATTTCAAACTCCATAAATTTCTTTTTAAAATATTCAGCGTTTGCAGTTGGCGACATGATTCCAGCCATTAAATTAGCATAGCGGGAAGGTCAGAATATTGCTGAAACGACGACTCGCCACGTGGACGCCATGCTCGTAAAATTTAAAGAATTTACACGACTTTTTAACAAAGTAGTAACGCTTGGGATAACACGTGCTTTTTGAAACATACATATTATCAGAGTTTTTATGAAAAATATGTTTATTTAGAAAATACATGTGATTTAGATGCACTTCAGTATGAGAGAATTCCTTGAATGAACTGTTTCTTCATGGTCATGGTCCATATAGAGACCGAAATATCGAAAAGTCACAAACCACAATACTCCGTACCAATATGTATCACACTAATATAAATAACCGTGAAAGTTCTCTAGCAAGAAGATAGTACACATTTAATAAAATTAATTTTAATAAGTTTTTTATCGGGTAACCTAACTTCAAATGCTTTAAAGTGTTCATGTTCGCAGGTAAACTAATATAAGTCTACCTGCGACCGAAAACAATGCTAAGTGTTCGAAACTTTAGATGTGTAAAAAACGTAATAAACGCTCTACAATCGCAATTATAATAATTTTATTTAAATAAAACAGAACAAGAAAACTTCTTTTTCAAAAATTTAAAGGGTTGATTTGAAACAGCCACCTATGGACAGCGATAAAAAGGACCATACCTTACGTGCCGCCAAAAATACATTAATATTATTAATATTTACCATATATCCTGCGTCGAGAATTGAGGCTCGATTATATCACTGACTTTACAAATGTGGCGCAATATTCATTTACATTTATTGCTGAATATTACAGAAATAACCCCTATAACGACTACTAATGTCTGTATCCGACTACACCGCTGCCCCTAAACGAGGGAGGCACGCGAGGCAATCCAAGAAAAAGAAGCACCACGCCCGATAAGAACTTTAAAGCTTATGGGAAAATAAGTAATTAATGTTACCACGTTATACATTAATTATTAGACAAATCTATAAAATAATCATGATAAGTATTGAAGTTAGAATAGTTAATACTTCAAATCATTATATAAGATTTGTGTTTTATAGAGCTGAGTAGTCCAAAAAGACTTAAAAAACCTTCTATATAGATAACATTGATATATCAGAACACGACCGATCCGTGGTCACACAAATCCTTTTACTATTGCTGTTGAAATTGAAATTATTTAATGCTAAACGTACTTTTGTGAAAGAATGGGTTGTTTCTATTCAGTACGAAATAAACTTGTGCCCAAATGTATAGGAAATTATTTTCGAGCAATTAATTTCATTTATATAACAAATTAAACAGTGACAGATAAGTCTACAACATTAAGCGGGAAGAAGTGGAACCGGTTTTATACCAGAATGTGAAAAAGCTGGAGCAAGATAGAAAAGTATTGAGAGGGGGCCGCAAGCAAGGAGCGAGTGGCTCTTAAGTTTGATAGTACGAGTAATTACATCATACACCTCTCTCTCCCAACCGAGCTCAGGATTTGCTATAGTAATATCCTTCACAATCTATATGATTTGGAAAAATTTTAATGCCCCAACAACCCTCCTTGAGTAGCTTCGTTCATCATCATCATCATCTAGTCTCCACTGCAGGAGCACGACCCTCTCTGTACTACCAGAGCCATTTACTAGCCTGAGTAGTCAGAGGATTTGGCCTACACTCTTCACGTCAGACGGGTTGGAGAGGTATCTTTGATGTTAATACGCTTTGTTTTGCTTGTGTTTCCTTAGTCGCCTTTTACGACATCCACGGGATGACTTGGAGTGGTCCTATTCTACTCTACCGGGAACTACACGGCTACAGCTTCGTTACTTGCACTATTATACATTCTGTGGCATCGTATCGGCAGACAAAAACCTGTGAAAATGGCGAATAAGTAGTTGTACGCGCAAGGAATCAAACCCGGTACAACGACGTAGTCTCAAATTTGCATCCTTGGAGCATCGCCGTAAAATAGCTTGCCTATCGGTTTTTATAGGATCCATTTTAGAGAGTGTCATAGGCGCTGTTTGAGCTAGTAGAACCCATTCCTTTATAGGACTACGAGATACAGACAGAAATTGCACCCTTTTGTCGTTGAAATATCAAAGAGTCGCACTAAACGCTTCGACAGTTCCTTTTTGGTTCGAGCAGCGAAGGTGTGGAATGAACTATCATATTTCCAGACAAGTATAGTGCTGGGACATTCAAAAGTATAATAAATGGGTATCTCTTGGATAAGAATGTAACATCCTTGCCTTTATTGCCTCTTACCATCTGGTGAGATGGCGGACAAATGCTTAATTCTATAATAAATATAAAAAAGGTACCAATTGTGTAGCAGGTTGACGTGTAACAGCAAGTAACCACTGCGCCCTGGAGGCCTTCGATACAACATCTATTCTGTTGCTTACCTTCTGTTATGTGCGAGACAGAGGGTTCAGATAAACAGATCTGCTCAGTGTCGCGGGAGACACCATCTATCATCGTCGCGTCGGGACTTCACTCGCACTGCCTCGCTCGCCTCGCTTGCGTTTCCGCTTACATCACCCCTTTCGCCATAGACTATTAAAAATTGAAAAGTCAAAATGAACGGCAAGAACAATGCTCTATAACCATAATAGTACATTGTGTAGCAAGGGCGGTATAGAAGACATTACGTCAAACGAGCGACTACTAACAAGCACGAGGCGAAGCCGAGTGCTTTTAGTAGTCCGAGTTTGTAATGTCTAATACCGGCCGTGATACACACAATGTTTTTCATCTCACCGAGTAAATAGTAGAGTACAAAAATAAATATTTTTTATATTATATTGGTTGAAATTGAATAGTATGAATATAGTTTACCTTGAAAATTAATATTTATGCGTCTGCAAGCTGGCTGATTATATTACATATATCAACATTATTGGCCATCAATCAATTTATCATAGGGAATGTATTTCATGCAAATTAATAAAGATTACGATTACTTATAAATATTTTGCCTAAAAATAAATAGCGGCAAACTAGAGTGAGCAGAAAATGTATCCGAGGATTCCACAGATAATGAAAATGTTTTATCCAAAAAGTGGAAGTCAAAGATCGATGAATACAAACAGCCAGCCACCACGGCTATTAACAATTCCAAATTTGAATTAAGGACAAAAATCTCTCAGTATAGTTCAATTTTTTTAGCGGGTTCACCACCAATTCCATATTTGAATATTCGACTAGAAAACTTTTTGGATGTAGAAGATTTGACACGTGTGCATGCTATAGTGCCCTATTAAATTTAAAAAAATACTTTACGCGCTCTCGGGCTTTATGGAATTTGTATGAAATCTTATAGCCCGCGGTCATAATAGCAACCATCCAGCCCACTTTGCTTGCATTTAATGACACTGTTTAAGGATAGGTGAGATGAAAAACATATATTATTGACTTTTGACGAGACCACTCAATTTTTCGCACTTTCCGAGCGGCTTTTGCAAACCAAAGTATCTTTATATGCTTATTTTTTTTTTGGGTCATTATATCTATGTTTTTATATTATTATTTTTCGAATTTAACAGCTTTCTACTATTATAATTGGCAAAGCCAACGTATAAAAACCGGCCAAGTGCGTGTCGGGCCACGCGCAGTATAGGGTTCCGTAGTTGCGAATGACAACTTTGATTACACACTGTTTACACTCGCACCTCACAGTTTAACGACCAAAAACATCTAACAATAAAGATTGTATGAAATTTTACATTTTCCAGTACATTTTATAAGTTGGTTGCCTATAACTTTTTAGTTTCTACTTAGTTCTTAGCTCTGATAGTTTTCCTTTCAACTTCAGTATATATAATACTGCTGTAATTTATTTCACGTATCTATATATAACCGTTTAGGAGATAGAGGGGGGGGGACACGTACCTCTAACAAAAATTTGCAACGGAAACGGATCCCTAAATCGAAAAATGGTGTTCTCAACCTTACAATATTTTTCAAAGACCTTTTTAACGATACCCCACATGATGGGTAAGTAGAGAAAAAAAATGACTCCCCCACTGTACTTGTATGGGAGCTACCCAAAAAAAAATTTTTTTTCAAGATTTTTTTCTACGACTTTTTTGCCATGATTAATATACATACTCATACCAAATTACAGCTTTCTAGTACTTATGGTCTCTGAGTAAAACCGCGGACGGACAGACAGACAGACAGACAGACATGGCGAAACTATAAGGGTTCCTAGTTTACTACGGAACCCTAAAAAGGGGATATAGCAGGATTCATATGATGAATTTATCTGTCGTAACTTATAATTTAATTTCCCCTTATTTGGTTAACAAGTCCAGTCTGATATAGTAGTCTATGGCGCACTCCGTCCATCATTACAGCGTTTAAGCCGCCTGAAATAATAACCGGTTATCAAGCGCGTGTCTGTGTGTGAGTTAATTAGATTGATGGACTGTACGCGGTGAGAGAATTTGTTTTCTACTTTTTGTTCGCATTTTTTTCGCATTATCATGTTTGCATTGGACGGTGTACACGCCTAAATAAATACGCAGTGAATTAAATTTTACAAGTACGGCCTCCAAAGTTAATATGTTTTTCTAGGCCAAACATTAAAGAATTCCAATTTAAAATTCTACACATTTTACTTATCGAATATATTTCATTAAAAAATGAGATTTCAAACTCTAATGATGATTTTATTTTTATTTTTTGCTTAGGTTTAATAAGAAAACCTAGGAAATGCTCGATATTATTACAAAAGTATGAACCTACGTTCACAATCAAGGGTGCTTAAAGGCCCACACTAGGCACACTAGCGACGCCAATAGGTTTATTCCTAATACTTTACAAATAGAACGAAGTTCAAGAATGTAAGTTATATAAGCATTAGTAAATAACCTGAAGTATTTTTGGAATCATGTTTTAATATTATGAGAATCAGTCATTTAGAGAACTACTGATTACCGCCAAAAACGGCCGTTTTTGGCGCCCTTAATGCCCTACGAATTGAAAAAAAAAGTGGGCGATGTAGTATTTTTTATTAAATAGGACGCCAACAAACAAGTGGGTAACCTGATGATAAGTTAGCACCGCTGCCAATGGAGCAAATCCGCATACCAGCTGATGATCTACCAGGATCACTCTTATATGAGGAGGGCACATGAAAAGCGAAAATATGCTGATAAAACCACGTAAATAAGCTTATATTATACGTAGACAAACACCTCGGGCTTGTGATAGCAACAGTTTACTAATAATATTGGTAGTTTCCTATCAAAACTGTTTTGAGAAAGTCTTTGGGAAGTTGGGCATGGTATACCTCTCCGAAATGGCGCCCTGGGCAGTTTATAAACTTAGTTGTTCAGTTTTATAGCAATATATTGTAACAAAATTAAACAAGTTAGCATTGTCTCGCTGCGACCACGATAGATGTAACTTTATAGAAACGTACAGCGGAAACAAATAAACAGAAGGTTCGTTCTAAGTCCTGTTTCTACTAGGTAATCTATACTCCGTCTCTATCTTTTGCTACTCAAAGCCTCGTAATGCGTAATCATACGTGTTTGTTTCACAACACGAAGTCTGATAAAAATAGATAAAGTACTTGTTTTTTCTCACGGCGTGCGTCCTCGCAGGGCCGTTACGTTTTTTCCTCGCATGTTTTTATAATACGCGACAGTAAAGCTGTCACTACCGCCCTCCGGGTGGGTGTAACAGATGTTGGTGCTTTTTAACTTATTTTGGGCGTCGCTGGTATAAACGTCTGGTTTACTAATAGGGCTTTGGGGAAGTTTGGTTAATTAGTTAAATGGGTCATCACTTTTTGGTTAGTATTTTTAAATAAACTTTTCTTGGTCGCAGGGCCACTCTAACATATTTTAAAGTATTTTTCGTTAAATTTATCTAGATATAGTAAGTGCATATAAGAAAATCATACGAAGCTTTTATGTAACTTGGATTGCAGTGTGTCTTGTTTGAATAATTGTCCGGCTTAAACACCATTTTAAACCAGTTATCTTCAGTCGACTTAGCTGAGATTTTGCTGTCTTGAGAAAATCGGAACGCAAACCACTAGTCAGTAAAGGAGTCAATGAGCTGTTTCAATGCCGAATGTAACACTAAGCCGAAGACTATGCAAAGTGGAGAAGAAAAAGGCAGACAGCGAATCCAGGGTCCGAGAAACTTCAACTGAGGATGCTACCGGGTATAGGTACGCTTAGATGAGAGACAAAGGAGAGAGACAAGGGTTAATGAGCTGTTCTGATAATGGTTCGGTAGTTGGCCAAAGAAACTGATGAAACAAATGAAATTCATTTTGTTAGGGCTAACTTAAGTTGTCAATGTAAGAACTTTACAATATGAATTAAGGTTATTTTTAAAAAAATGGACACAAAATAGAAATTTGATAAAAAAACTCATTTAATATGCTGTTTTACTACTTCAACCTTTGTTTTATAGAACTACAACGAAACCAATGAGCTTCAATTTTTGTTACAAGTTCTATTAACTACTTGGGCTTCATATCTGAGTACAGATGGGGGGGGCAAGTAAACCTGACCGCTTTAATTTAAATCTGTTCGTAGGGGTTCAGGTCTATTTGCCCCTGACTGTACATACCCTTTCCGATAAATATAAGTTGTACAGTCTAAACATTCAGTTTCTAAGTGAAGTACTGACCAGACAACCATAGCTTTCAAAACGTCAAGTTTCGCGAAACAGTTGTTTGGCCAGAGTTTGTTTGTTGTTTTAGGCAAGTTCGAGGGCGCTGCCGCTGGACGCCTTAGTAGGTTCTGTCTGTTTGAATGGCGTTGTTTCGACTATTGGTCAATTATGGAAATAGATTTCTTTTAACATAGTAATTTTTTAAGTATACAAAATGAAATAAACTGAATTATAGAGAAAACTGTACGGAATGGTATGGAACTTCAAAAGGTTCCATAAATTAAAACTTTCTGTTTCACTGCCTGTCCCAACCGAATAAATATTTTGATAGTGTTTTATTGAGATATTTGAAATGTTGACAGAAATACCACAAGCACTAATTTTAAGTTTAAAACAAGAAAATAAGTAATAATTTGTGTAACTAATACATTTTTAAACAGTAAAAATATTTTAGTCCTCAAATTTTAATCCCACAGGTTTTAACAATACTTTCTCCGTAAATTCCTTAGTTATGTTTCTTTCTATGGCCGTGTGGTTCCCGGCAGAGTAGAATAGGACCACTCCAAGTCATCCCGTGGATGTCGTAAAAGGCGACTAAGGAAACACAAGCTAAACAAAGCTTATTATAACATCAAAGAGACCTCTCCAACCCGTCTGGCCAGTGTGGAGAGTGTAGGCCAAATCCTCTGACTACTCAGTCTAGTATATGGCTCTAGTAGTACAGAGAGGGTCGTGCTCCTGCAGTGGAGACTAGAATGACCTGATGATGATGATGATGATGTTTCTTGAAGTTATACTAGGTGAGTTAATTTCATTTTAAAAGTAAGTTGTTGGTCTAAAAGTGGCCAGTCTTAGAAACGATAGCAATTGCTACTAAAACTATTCGTTCAGGGAAACTCCGAGCCTCTCAACTGCTCTCATTTCCCTTGCATTACTGCCTGCATTGTGTATATAGCTTATTAAAATTTTTTGCGCAGCGGAGGTCGATGTCAAATGTTAACTGCTGAACTGAAGGTTGAATATAGATTGATATGTATCAATTCTATTGATGATCCTCAACAATGTGGAATCGGAATCCCTGATCATGTGGTCTCAACGCCTTAATCGTACGATTTGTTCTCAGAGACATAGATGGCGCCACTCGAAACTACACAACATTGTATTTACTGTATTATGAGAATATAAAAACATGATTCACATAATATATGTTATTAAAAATCAAAACAATATTTTAGGCATAATATTTTAAAATGACACCCTATATTTAGTAAGTAAAGGGCTAACGCAGATTACCGCCATCTAGTATAGAGTAGCAAGCAACTCTCCTGCGCCATACATTCGCCTGCTTTTCGCAACCTTAATTTGGTCCAATATTTTTGTATGAGGTGGGCAGTCTATTACGTTAGTATTATATTGTCTTTGCCCTGATGAACTTACGCAAATATAGGCAAAAATGACTTTCCATAGAAATTTGACCAGCTGATCGGTGAATTTATATTTTTTTTGTTATCAGATAGGCTAGCAGGGCCATTTTAAACGTTGTCGCTATTGTCAATGTCAATACCGTCTAGCTAGGGCTAACTAACGTGTTCAAACACTGTTAATTCGACCCTCTTTCATACTCAACGGTTGTCATATTGGGATAACGAATTACGAAGTCACGTGTATTTAGTATCAACCTTAGGGCCTATTCCTAAGGGTAAATAATAGTACTTATACCGAGCATTATGATGCTTTAATTACCCAATTTAATAGAATTAACGAATGTTAAAATGAAACTCCAACATTACTAAAAATAATTCATGTTGCCATAAAAAGCAAGTTTTAGAAAACTGTAGTAAGACTAAAATACAGGGCTATTCAAAATGGCTGTAGCGGGAAATTCCCTACCTCCTGAATGCTCTTATTTTCTCTGTATTACTACTATGAATAACCTAGATAGTTCGTTAAAGTTCTCAAGATTAAAATAGAACAAAAATGTAGAGATGGTGGCGTCAGCTACAATATCGTTGACGTTGATCACATACATAGCTTTAAGAGTTATTATGACGCTAGCTTTTGGCCGCGGATCCGCTCGCTTTAGTGTCGATCGCTTGGGTGGGCAGTACTTTTCTCCGGGATAAAAGGTCCAGACATCATGTATGCAAAAATTAATAATGATCGGCTTAGTAGATTTGGCGTAAAAACTTACAAACAAACAAACAAATTAATTTTCACATTTATTATATTAGTTGGGATGATGAACCTTAACACGAAAGTCTATAATCCACATGTCTTACACTGGTAAGATCATCCCTGGATGATTTACGGATCCGAACCGTGGACCCTTACTTTGGGCCCATAAGAAACCTCAAGAACGCTCAATGAGCTATGAAGAGGGTTTCACTGCGAAATCGAATAAGAATTGAAGACATTCGTAGACGAACAAAGGACACCAACATAACTCAGCGGATAAGCTGATTGAAGTGGCAATGGGCTGGGCACATAGCGCGTAGAACCGATGACCAACGAGGCAGAAAGGTTTTAGAATGGTGGCTGCACACCCACCGACCTAGTGGTCGAGTGACCTGACCAAGGTTGCAAGGTTGCAACCGGTCGTATTGGAAATCCTTAGGGGACGCTTATATTAAGCTGTGGACTTCTTGTGGCTGTGATGAGGATGATGATGATTCTCTAGGCAACCCTGAGGAGGCAGGAATTTAAATATTATTCATTTTTAATACATATCGGCCTTTGGTTTTATAACATTAAAATAAGGTTTTATAAACCGATTTGGTAACTCAATTCTTTACTTTATAGAACGAGGAGCCCGATGGCCTAGTGGGCGTGAGCATTATTAGCCCTTTCGCATGTTAAGCAACCCTGGGAGCAGTCCCCACTTGGATGGTTGACCGCAAGTGGCATAAAAATATCTCAAGCTCCTCCGTGCTTCGGAAGGCACATTAAGCCGTTGGTCCCGGCTGTCATCATTGACGGCAGTCTTTAAGCTAAGTCAGATGCCTTAAGGCAGCTTGAAAATCAGACACCAGTGTTGGCCACTTACACACACGAAAAACAAACAACTTTATAGAATAATCAAAACATTAATCCTGAAAAAACAAGTTTTAGAAATTGTATTAAGCAAGACTGAAATACAGGGCTATTCAAAATGCTCGTAGAGGGAAATTCTCCGCCTCCCAACTGCTCCCATTTCCTTCACATTATTTCCCGCATTATGTAGATAGCTCATTAAAGTTCTCGAAGCAAATAAGAATGTAGCAACGGTGGCGCCGCGCTACCTGACAAAAACCCGCGTGCAATTATAGACTAACTAGCTGTTATCCGCGGCTTCGCCCGCTAAATATATATAACCTATGTCCTTCTCCGTACCCTAACCTATGTGTATGCCAAATTTCATGATGATCGGTTCAGTAGGTAGAACGTGAAAGCGTAACAAACAAACAAACAATCTCACTGTCGCATTTATAATATTAGTTAGGATACTAGCAATTTTCCCGCGACTTCATCCGCGTAAGTCCATGTCATCCGCAGGTAAAGAAGCTTTCTTTTGGTTAATGAATTTTGAAAATCGGTCGCGTAGTTTTGTAGTCAATGCAAGCAGACAATCAAATCTTTATAATATTAGTAAAAATAAATAAATACATACGGGCAAATAATAATAATAATATCTTTTCTTACGACTGGAGTCACCTTCCTGCTCTATAAATCTGGCAGTACCACGGATCCTAAGAACTTTAGACCAATTACGTGCTTGCCAACATTTTACAAGCTCCTTACATCCATTTTGAGAGCAAAAATTAACATGCACATAGTTGCAAACAAAATTATGGCTCCGTCTCAAAATGGGTGTAGGGTCGGGTCCCGTGGTACCAAAGAGCTCCTCCTCATGGACATGACCATTTGCAAGCAAGTCCAACGGAACAAGACAGCCCTCTCAACTGCTTGGATTGATTATAAGAAGGCCTATGATTCAGTGCCTCATTCATGGCTGGAAAGGATCTTAGAGTTGTATAAAGTTAATACAACTTTGAGATCCTTTCTTGGCACTTGTATGCGACAGTGGACCACAGTCCTTCGTCAGCCAGGTGGAGGGGATGGCTCCTCGGATCCGGTGGACTTGATAAGGATCGAGCGAGGCATTTTCCAAGGCGACAGTTTGAGTCCCTTGTGGTTTTGCCTAGCTCTGAATCCACTTAGTACCTTACTGAGGGATTCAGGGCTAGGTTACCGCCTCCGAAGTGATAGAGAGACTATATCTCACCTGTTGTACATGGATGATTTGAAATTATTTGCACCAAAACGTCCTGACCTGGTTGAACTACTGAAAATCACAGAAAATTTCAGTAGCGCTATCAGGATGGAGTTTGGTGTTGATAAATGTGCGGTCATGCATGTCTAATGGGGGAAAGTTGTAAATTCAACAAATTTACAACTTTCTGAGACAATGTCTCTTAGATCTCTCTCGGAGACAGAAACTTACAAATATCTTGGTATGTCACAGTCATTGAGTATTGCTGATGGGGACATAAAGCAGGCTGTGAAAGAGCGTTTCTTCTATCGTCTGACAAAGGTACTTAAGAGTCTTTTGTCAGGGGGTAATAAGGCGCGCGCTTTCAATGCTTGGGTAATGCCCCTACTCACATACTCCTTTGGCATACTAAGATGGACCCAAACTGAGTTAGAAGCCTTGGATAGAAGAGTCCGTCAACAACTTACAAAGCATCGCATGCTTCATCCACGGTCATCTGTTATGAGACTGTACATCCCACGTAAGTGTGGAGGTCGTGGTTTTTTAAACGCCAAAACTCTCCATAACCGCGAGGTGTGCAGTCTTAGGGATTACTTCCTAAACAATGATTGTGGGATGCATCGCGACGTTGTAGTAGTAGATAGGAGCTTCACGCCGCTCTCCTTGGCAAACGAGAATTGGCGCAGACCAACGGTGTTAAGCATCGAAGACCGCAGGAGCATATGGAAGAGCAAGGAGCTACATGGGCGGTTCTGCCGGGCGTTAACAGGGCCTGATGTAGATCTGCTCGCGTCGGTGAACTGGCTACGTTTTGGTGATCTTTTTGGAGAAACCGAGGGTTTTGTTTGTGCAATTGCAGACGAAGTCATGATGACGAACAACTATCGGAAATATATCCTGAGGGACGGTACGGTCGACATCTGTCGGGCATGCCGCCGTCCCGGTGAGTCACTCAGGCATATTATTTCCGGTTGTTCTCATCTGGCTAACGGAGAGTACTTGCACAGACATAACCTTGTAGCCAGGATCATCCACCAGCAACTTGCTCTTCGATATGGTCTTGTGGAATCTGAGGTGCCGTACTATAAGTACACACCAACGCCCGTTCTCGAAAATGGTCGTGCCACGCTGTATTGGGATCGATCTGTCATTACGGACAGAACTATTGTTGCCAATAAGCCTGACATCGTTCTGACAGATCGATCGACACGCCAGGCAGTGCTCATTGATATCACCATTCCGCATGACGAAAACCTCGTGAAGGCCGAGAAGGACAAGCTCAGCAAGTACCTTGACTTGGCCCACGAGGTAACCGCCATGTGGGATGTGGATTCAACGATCATTGTCCCGATAGTCGTATCTGCGAACGGTCTTATAGCGAAGAGTCTTGACCAACATCTAAAGAGGCTTTCGCTAGATGGCTGGATCAAGGGACAGATACAGAAGGCAGTACTCTTGGATACGGCACGTATTGTCAGAAGGTTTCTTTCTCTGGTGCCCTGACCGCTGGTAGCGTGAACCTTGCTCCGCTGCTGGTGGCACTCTAGGTTTAGGTTTTTATAAAGTTTTTATGTTTTGTATTATATTTTTATATTTTACTTTTTATGTCAATTTTATAAAAACCTAAATCTAAGATTAAAGATATAAATAAAGAGAATAATAATATATCTTTATTTTCAGATCACACAGATTGAGCTAGCCCCAAAGCAAAGACAATATAATACTAAAAGTAAGTTCGAGACTTGTGTTATGGGATACTAACTCAACGATACTATATTTTTATAATAAATACATACATAGATAAACATCCAAGACCCAGGAAAATCTAAAAAACATAATTTTTCATCTTGACCTAACCGGAGCATGCTAGATAAACAATAGTGTAACTAATGAATAACTTATCGAGTAACTCGATTCATAATGATGTGATTTAGAGAAACATAGTTTGTATTATTACAATTACCCGACTGCGTAGATTCAGGAAGTAGGTTTATAAGAATAATACATACCTGGGTACAGCGGGAGAGGTCTGCTAGTAAGGTATAAGTTTAGATATAATTTCTTTTTAAGCACATTTATTTATTAAAATACAATACAAGTTTATAAATTCGGTGATGGAGTGGATTGATTATTTTATTTGAAAGACAATAATATTCAGACTTTGATTGTCTCTAGGCATTCAAGAATGAAAATGTATTTCTGACTACAGAGAGCAGTTCAAGCGTTACAAGAATAGTCTATTCCACCTCGTTAAAACTCCGACAATGTCAGCCAATCGGTCACTTTATCATCCTTCTACACTATTAACTAACAAAGTAACCCCTCACCCTTACGACTTTAATAATAAAGTTCATTTACGCCTGATCAGAAACTAGTATACCAGCTATAAAAGCAAATACGAACCCTATTATTTAGGTCGTAAAATTTGTTTTGCCTCAACGAGCGTGTTGTCTGAAGGGCGAGGAAAGTGTTGTCTTACAGAATGCGATTAAATCTGTATGTTTTATTAATTCAGCTGTTATGTAAGGAATTCTAATAAATATCTTGTTGAACATTATTAAAAATTCTTTGTTTTTATTTTCGAAAAAAGGGTTATTGAACGTTGCCAGGTACTTATATATTTGTATTGGTCTTCTTTTGTTTTATAATATGGCTTCCACCGAAATTTCAGTGATTCTGCCAATGTCCAGTAAACTGAGATACTAAGGTCTTATATCTAGATATTGGTCAATCTGACTAACTTGAAACTTTCAATATGCCGTACGAGTATAATTAAATTATCATTGATCATGGTTTTTGAAAGAAAATAACAATAAATGCAACATTTTAATTCCTACCCATGCTTGTTACGCAAGTGAATTCTTTTCTCGTGACACAGTTAACATCTCCGTGGCACATTGGTTTACATGCCAGTTTGCGAAAGGGTTGACCTGGGTTCCCCAGCCAGCAGGCCGATTTGCTAACTCGGTGTACAACGATTTGATTGTCACTTTAGCATCCATTACGCTTTTCATATCTTAAATAAAAAAAGTCATTCATACCGAAGTCGTAATGAATATTGAAGTTACCATGAAAATGATGTACACCGCAGATGTCAAAAGTTAGCAAATAGGCCGGCAGGTCATAATGGAAAACTGTTTTTTTTTCGGATTGGCCTGGGTCTTGGATGTTTACCTATACATACATATCTATTCATAAATATAATATGTTAAGTTAGTATCCTACGTCACAAGTTCACAACTTACTGTGGGGAGCTCAATTTGAGTCATTTGTCCTATATATTATTATTTATTTTAAATAGAGAGTGGATTTTCTGATTAACTTAATTTTACCCTTATGCAGTATAATCTCAGAATGCTTCACTAGTTAATCAATAAGGCATTCACAGTTTTCTCGAAGCAGATTCACTATTGAGAAGTTCATCAAAACCGCATCCATCACCGCGGCCGAATCATTGGTTTTTGCCAGTTTTTCTGCCGCCCATAATTGAGGGCCATTGGATGAGATTGCGCTACGAGTTGGATCGGTGATTGGGTAATCAGTAGACCTTTAACTTTAGTTTTTGACAAATTGTCCGTCTTGTTAAATCCTATTCTATAAATGGAATATTTTGTGAGATTGATTGTTCCTCTGTTACAAAATTCAGCCTTTTCTTATGATCTTTGAAGTTCTTGTCGATGGAGTATTTGCCAAACTTCTCCTATCCTCTACTACTTTACTTTACATTACTTTAGACTTCAGTTTTTGATACGACATGACACCAGCCTTCTTCATTAGTTCATCAACAAAACTTTTCTTTGGTCTCCATGGGGCTAAAAATAGGGGGGTGAAGTTTTTTTTACTAGTATAGGTAAAATACAGCCCCTGGCCTTGCAAAGGTTTTGGAGAATTGCACTTGTTTCATGTGCTACATAAACTCCTAGTCGGAATTGTTATACGTGTACAAATTCTAACTTTGTTTAAGTCTGCTTGTCACATAAATATGTGCAAGACATTTAAGTATTGATCCACATATAGTCCCTGCAAACCCCGCGGCAACGTGCTCATTAGGCTGATAGCACTGCCATCTTAGATGACAATCATCATCATCATTTCAGCCGCAAGAAGTCCTGCTGAAGAAAGGCCTTTCCAAGGATTTACAATATGACCAGTTGAAAGCGGGCTGCATTCAGCAAGAGATGGCAATGCTTATCCTTTATTTAAGACAGGTAATTACCAGCCGTGGTTACGTGGGACCTAAATATCTCTGACAGAATATCAAAGACGGCTGATAGACCCCACGGACCCATAGTTTTTACCCCAATTGAGGCTTTCTGCCACCTTGCTTTCACGTTATTGAAAGGTGGTGGTAAATATTTTAAAGTAATCCTTGATAAAAACCATAATTCAACTTTGATAGACGAAATCAAAATTTTATACATTAAGAGTTATACGAATTGATAAGTACATTGACCCCGTTTCATCTTTAAACCCCTTTCCCAATAACGATGTAGATAACGAGAGTAATCCGGGGCCCGTTCTCATGGTGACAACGGATCGATACGAATTGCTGCTTTATGCCGTTTATGAGTAGGTTATGATTACCCACTCCCCTTTGCATTTCCTTGACTAATATCCGTAGTGAGTGATTCTTGTGATAATAAAATGAAATGAGATTTTATTAAAATTTGGATATCATGTACCCCTTCCTGAATGTCGGAAAGGTAATGTTTAGTTGCTCGCATATAAATTTCAAAAGAAATCTAACCCTAAACGTAGAAAAACAATGGATGATTGATATTTTGCTCGGTTTTTTTAGGTTAATATTCTGCGTCAAAAAGTTTAATTATAAAGGGGATTGCCCATTCCCGGGCTTCTCCTTATATTATCGCGTGTATGATTTAAAAGTTATGTTTAAATTCTTTATGGGGTTTCATTTTATTAGTATATATTTAATTGGTATTTTGATCAATTTATTCAGTACATTTGTGCGTACTAAGTTAATTTATTTATAAAAAAATAACCCTGCAATATTATAAACTTGCTTTTTGTTTTTATTGTATTGCAATTATATCGTAACGAGTGATTCTGTATTATAATAGTTTTGGTTATCATACAATTTTGTCATTTTTATAATGAATGACGGGACTTCATAGATCTGTGGGCATTCTCCTTTATTATTTTTCCCAGAAAACTAGCCTATTATAGGTTCCTATATTATAGGACATCTTAAACCATGACCAAAACTATGATAATCTATCTACCCAACCCGTTCTCAAGTGACGATGGATCGATACGGATTGCTGCATTACTAAGCCATTTGGCGCGTTATGGCTTGATTTTGGCGAATTTATCTTCAATTTCCGCTAATTTATGTACTCGGGTGGTTATACCCGAGCACGTACGAGCTTCGATGCGGCGAGAAAATCATGGAAATCATGGTAATATTCAGCATACCCATCACGTTTTCATCCTCTACGGGAAGATAAAGCCTTACGTAGGCCACAGCTTGCGGTCAAAGAAACAAAACGTTAATTTAGTATAGGTTTCTTTAAACACTTTTTAACTGTTAACATTTAATTTCACAACTGTAATAGTAGGCTTGTTTAATTTGTGACTTATTTATTGTACATAAAACAACATACACCTAGAACAAGACTTAAAAACTAAACAGAAAATGTGCACAATGGCGGCTTTATTTATCAAAAGTCAATCGCAATAGGCCAATTCATTTTATGGTATTCTCAAATGTTTTGAAAAATGGCGTATGATGCTCGTACTTAGTAATCAGGCTATTATAGTCACCATTATTCTATTTAAAAATACCTCGACTATAACATGCTGCCTATCTTACTTGCATCATAATGTAAAGATTACAGGTCCCTTTTAAAACATAATTTTTACAATGTGTTCTTGATTAAATTAAAGATCCCTGTCCAAGATACTAACACATAATTAATATCAACTATGCACATTACCCGGACAAGTGCACCCCGCTGGTTCGGATTAATTCCCGAATGATAAATAGAGGGTAGCTTTCGTATCGGGGCGTTGTCACCCCCGACAAACAAATGCTTATCGAGCCTGTGTTTTGTTGATTGTAGGGTTAATTCATTTGCAGGGAGTTACTAACATTTTACACTGTTTAATAATTAATAACGAATGTTAATAAATAAATATATACGGACAAATCACACTGATTGAGCTAGCCCCAAAGTAAGTTCGGCACTTGAGTTATGGGTTACTAACTTAATGATCATCATCATCAGGTCTTTGTAGTCTCCACTGCAGGAGCACGACCCTCTCTATACTACCAGAGCCATATACTAGCCTGAGTAGTCAGAGGATTTGGCCTACACTCTCCACGCTGGCCAGACAGGTTGGAGAGGTCTCTTTGATGTTAATAAGCTTTGGTTAGCTTGTGTTTCCTAAGTCGCCTTTTACGACATCTACGGGATGATTTGGACAACTCAATGATACTATATTTTATTACAAATACATATATATAAGTTGCAGGAGGGGAATTTTTGGTCCGTTGATTCCTCTTCCATGGCTTCGGCTTTGAAATAAAAGAAAACTTGAGAACACTTCTAGACTTTTGATTTACAATTTCCGATCACGAAATCCCGATAAACTTCGATGATCAGTTGGATTCCGATGGATATTGAATTGTGGTGGTCGCGATGTGCTCACGGCTCGGCCCTCAAATCAAAAGTGATGACTGTTACAACCACTGACATTTATTCGCAGTGTTGCCATTATTCAAAATCGATTCCACCCAAGTCGAAACTTGACATTTAAATATTTGACAATTTAATTTTAAGGTAGTAACACTAATTAGACGAGCTCCGTGGCGCAGCGGTCAACACGCCTGACTGCTAAACGGATGGTCCCGAGTTCGATCCCCGATAAGGTCAACATGGTAAATAATCTTTTCCAGATTGATCTAGGTCTTCAATGTTTATCTATATAAAGTATCTATTATAAAATATAGTATAGTTGAGACGATCGTATTTCATAACACGTGTCTCGAATTTACTTTGGGGCTAGCTCAATCTGTGTGATTGTTCAGTATATATTTTTTATTTATCAGTTTCCGGCGGTCGCCTACAGATGGCGTGGCTTGATATCTGACATATAAATAGACATCAAAGACCCAGGTCAATATGAAAAAATAATTTTTCATCTTGACCCAACCGAGGATAGACAAATAAATTGAATTGAATTGAGGATCAAACCTGGGGTAATCCATGTTGCAGGCGGTGTTGACCGCTGTACCACGGAGCTCGTTAAATGTTAAGCATGGATGAACTGGAGATCTATATAAATAAAAGGCAAACCTGACTGATTATCTTTTAAATCAACGCACAGCCGAAATTACTGTATCTAGAAACTTGAAATTTAGTACAGGGATTCCTTTTATGATGTCAGTGATCAATAAGAAAGGATTTTTAGAAATTCAACCCCTAAATGGGTGAAATATGGGGTGAAATTTTACTAGGGATAGTATTATGTATAATTTCAACCACCAATTACAGTAGTTATACGGTCTCACCTTAACATGCCTAAGCACTTTTAATGCCTCTTAATAAAAACAACAAAGTAAAGAAACAAAGAAACACTAAGACTCAAATAAAACAAATAGAAAGGCTAAAGATATTCATTGAAATACTGGCAGCGCCGTAAGTCGTGTTTAATTAACGGTTCGGGAAACAAAAGAGTAGGTGTGAATGCCAATTAAATTAGCTCGAAGCATTCCGCAAACTAACCGGAACGTTTCGAGTGCAGAAATAATTCTTTGTAGTTGCGATGTGTCAAATGCACAGTAGGTAGAAACAATGGAGCAGTGTATTCCACGAAACGACGGCAAACCTCGAAACAGTTTTAGTGTAGAGTTTGTTACTATGTAAGAATAGTAACAAATTCTGCGAACCTGTAGAAATCACGCAACAAGCGTAGCTAACGTAGTTTAGATCTGAGTTCTAGAAAGCGCGTTACACCGAAACATTATTAAATTATAAATATTGTAATACACAAGTATAAATAGCATAACCGCTGAACAATTATTACGCCTTGTAAACATGTATATTTGATACTATAGCAATTTTCCCGTAAGTTCTTCCACGTACATTATAGCCAATGTCATCCGCAGATAAATTAAAGTTTCAGTAACTGAAAGAATTTAGAAAATTGGTCCAGTAGTTTTGGAGCCTATTCAATGCAAACAAAAAAAACAATCAAATCTCTCTTAAAATATTATAAAGTTAAGAAGTAGATAAAGTCAGTAAATCTGTTACCCAGTGAATTACCTACTACTTAAGCTTTTCCTCCGTACGCTGTGTGTTTTTATTTCAGCGAACTGAGTACAAAAGAAGTAGATTCCTTCAGACTACAGAAACAATGACAATAAGCCCATTGTAGAGGTAGTTGTTACAGAAATAATTGCTGCTCAGGAAAGAGGGCGCGTTACCCACGTTGCAGCCTTTGAGAGGGAAAACTGCTTGTATTAAGTTAAAAAGTTTTTATGAAAAAATCGTTTATGTGACAAGTTTTTGTTATGAGCGCTTTGTAATGTAAAGTGCTTGCCAACACAAATCAAATGAGCACAAACATGATTTGTTTATCTTTCTTAATTTAGAAGGGCCTATGATCACCTACCGACTCCATCATCAGATTAGGCCTGTAATATAATAATATTGTAATGCTATACGAATGACGTACAAAATTATAACTACAAAATTTACATTCAATACGAGTATTGTAACTAATCAATCAAGGATAAGTTCTTCAAAATTGAGTTGCAAGATACTACCCAAACAAACATTTATACATTGCAAGATAAATAAAAGCTTGTAATAAAAAAAGCATTTTTCCTCCGTGCCATTACTGCCTTTTTATATCAACAAAAGCCCTTTAGTTTGTGATCAAAAAGATTAAAAATTTTAATCTAAGCTGTCGATAAGTTAACCCATCGTCTTTTATAGGTTAACCGAGGGTCAAACCTACTCAAAACTCGTAAATCCATTGTCTTGCTAACATCCATCGTAAACCCGACTTGACAGTATCGATAAAAAATGACTACCGGATAAAGTGTGGGGATAATATATGTTTAGTAAAAATTCGGCAAAGTGCAAGACAAAATCTTACTTAGGGTTCCGTACCACTATTCATGATACACTATTTAAACTTTTTTTAATAGGAGACTTCTTTGATTATTTATTTTATTTTTAAAATCAATTTTAAGTCTTTACCTATTATGTTTAAAAACGGGTTACTCACGTGCTTTTTATCGGAATTGCCGGATGTAGTTTCGGACTCATCAGGAGCCTATTTTCACTTCTCTGTCTATTTTTGTTGTACAGCCCTGTGACAGACGGGCGAACGGACAGCGAACCTTATTAATAAAATTCCGATTTTACCTTTTGAATACCGAGCTCTAAATAGTTATATTATATTATAAATAGGATCTCTGAAATCCTGTCTACCCGTATGACGGTAATAAAAATGTTAATGTAAAAATCTGCATCTCTAATTGAGCTTTTTGTTGAACTTAGTAAAGCAAAAAATCTGTTTAATACAATCACACAAATATATGCTTCTTATTTCAGTAAAAAAAAGTTAGTGAAACTTAAACGAGAAAAATAGAAGAAACTTTAATGAGAAAGTAGAAGAAACTTTTTCCAAGGAACTTGATACTACAAGTTTCCGATAGTAGAGTCTTTTATGTAGAGATAGAAACCTCACGTCGTCGTCGTGTTCAACGTGTAAGTTAAAGCCTGCGTTATCTTTTTCGTAGCAAGTCAATACCCAAATGAGCTGGAGTAAGTGCGGGATCACCATACTCATGTCACTGTAATACTATACAGAAAAGTTAAGGTTCTTTACGTTACAAAATATATTCAGTGCCATGGTATAAATCTATTGTTTTGGTTAACAGCCTGTCGTAAACCCAAATAAGGCTGGGATGGATAGAAAACGAGCTCGGAATATGGTGCGAGGGCACAATCGACCAGTTTAAAGGACAATGGGTAACACGGACATTTATTGCTAGGATGGGACATAAACATTTTCAATTTATAGCTAAATTTAGGATCAAACTTAGGCTGTATAAATTGTCGTAAAATCTAGTTGAATATCACGATTGAACTACACGGTGTTTTAGGATTAGCTTTGTAACAGTACTGTAACATACTAAACAAAACTGTTGTAACTCGTGTATTTTTAATCGGAAAATGTGGAAAGTTTCAGCCTAAACAGTAGGTCATCTTCGAGGCGAAGATCAAAGACGTCCTGCGCCGCCATCTGATGATCACCAGATGGAGACGGCGTGATCTGCAGACGTTCGACGAGCAGAGTTCCCAGTTACATTATTGCCAAAGATGCTTCGGCATCCTGTGCGCAGAGCCGAAGATCGACTGACCGACTAATTTCTAAATAGATGTCACTGTCATCTAAGAATGTACACGGTTACTTTGACACAAGCTTGAGATGCTAGAGCCTGGATTCAGAATCCGGTCGGGGGTTGGCTTAGGGGCCCGAGAAGACTGTGTAATTAAATAGCAAACCACGATGATGAAGTTGCGGGAAACAGCTACCATTATAGATTAACATCTAATAGCAAAAGTAAACCAACATTAACCCTGTAATTTTGTTCCAGGCGCGTGCGACGTCGCCGGTGGCGCGGGTTCCGTGAACGCCCTGCCAGCGGGGATCAGCGGGTCTCGGCTCGTGCCCTCGTTCGACCCTGCGACCCCTCGCAATGTCACTGCGCTGGTCGGCAAGTCTGCATACCTGAGCTGCAGGGTACGGAACCTTGGGAATAGAACGGTGAGTTTTTTAGTATATGTATCGACACACTTTGTTGTAAATATGATTAACGTCTTACCAGCCGAAATCAGCAGTCTTATTTTCGACACGACGATAATGTGACGTAACAAGTTGCAATATATAAAAAAATACACGTTAGTTTTAATAAAAAAAAATGTATAGATATAAAAAGATAACTGTCGATTTGCAAAAGAATTTAATTAAGCACTGAATTTGACTTCTTTAACAATTTGAGGTCTAATTTGTAGATAGTTACTCTAACTTGCATGGATTACCTATTGTTATGATGTAAAGAGAATATCAATAATAACAAAATTTAACTATCAAATAAACAAATAAAACTGTTTTATGGTCATCATCATCATCAGCCTATACTCGTCCACTGCTGGACATAGGCCTCCCCAATTGCATGCCATCGAATTCTATCTTCGGCTGCTCGCATCCAGCTTCTGCCAGCCATCTTGCGCAAATCATCACTCCACCGTGCCTGAGGACGTCCTATACTACGTTTGCCGAGACGTGGTCTCCACTCAAGAACTCGTTTACCCCAACGGTTATCGCTTCTGCGGCTAATATGGCCAGCCCACTGCCACTTCAGCTTGCTAATCCGGTGGGCTATGTTGATGATAATTTTATGGTCAATGTCAAGTTAAAATTCTTTAATTTGTAAGTGAGTGTTACGCATTACATCCGAGTTTGGTCTACGGCGTGGTGCTACGTCGTAGTTTCGTAGCTTCTCGTAGCAATACCAGCGTAACACATTGTAGAACCTATGATCAAGACGTAGGTGCTACAACATTGCGCTGGTCTTGTTTGGTGTATGTAATACTGGTACATACATATATATTACATACTATAACTTTTTTATGTAGTAGCGGGGTAGATAGAGCCCAGTTCTAAAAATACAAAAATAAATAATACTCGTACTATCTCTATGTTCCTCTTTTGCGCCTCTAAAAAGTAATTTTGAATTCCATTGATGAAATTCTATTGAGGAATTTTATTTGCTTTTAAAGCTTCATACATAATTGTTAAGATCATTAGTCAGAATGGGAACATACAGCAAGATGTGACAAAAAAATATAAAAAAGGTCCATATCTCGACCGGACGGCATAGCGGAAGGCGGCGTAGCGCGGCGGAAGGCGGCGGAAGTCAGCGTAGCGCGGCGGAAGGCAGCGTAGCGGGGAGCAATTACCACGAGCAATTAGACCGAGACTGATGACTCCTGTGCATGCAGATAGAAATGCTTCAAATGAGGAGATGTTATTGACAAATAAAATATTAAAGACACCACCACACTAGTGCCTCCTTCTTATTAAGATTAAGCTCTTGTTACTAATAAGAGATTTAGCTATTTGGATTTCGTTTTCCAACTATATGCCCAATCAACACCCTAAATGTGGCCTTTAGGGAGAAAGACGAAATAAAATGTATGAATTTATGATAAGAAAAAAATATTTTTAACAAAGAAACAAACACCGACTTCAACCCTATACGTAAGTGTATACAAACTGGAATTTACAACAAAGTCATCTAAGTATATTAAAAACATTATTTCTCACAATTTTTCAAGAACCTTACTTGGTGGCCATAAGACCACATAGGAGAACAACCTTACAGACAAGAAAAGAATTTCTTAAATCAGTCCAAGCGTCTTCGAGAAATAGGGGAACATATATGAAAAAAGGTTCCGACGACTTGACAATCACCTCCTTTTTGTAAAGTCGTTAAAAATAAGGTTTAATTACAGGAATTGATTTGAAACCTTTCGATCATAAGTCAAGTTATCACGACTTCAGCACCATTGCAATTTTTTAATTAATTAAAGCTTCGCATACCCTCGGCTGCTTTAAATAATTCTTACAATTTGGATAGCGTTGTGTTCTTGCTATCTCCCGCCGGCACCCTTTAATAAATCCATTCTGCTAATTAGATCCACCATGATTAAATTATATAAATTAACGCGCCGACCCTTCGTGTCACTTAATATCATCTCTCCCCAGTCTGTATTTATTAAAATTGATGGTGGACTATGACTCTTAGAATAATTTTATCCGCCTTTCTCAAACATTTTCCATGGTCCTTCGTTGGGCTGCGAGCAAATAAAGAGATGTGGGATGTGTCGGCTACCTACTCCTTCCAACTTAGTTGAGTCGATCAAGGGAATGGGTGTATACTTGGGTCATCTTTATCTTATGACGTAAACGATCTTAAGAAACAAGATAGAACGCTATGTTCTATCTTGTTTCTTAAAAAATGCAGTTAATTGACTTTAAGGATGCGCTAGTCCGGAACTCGAACTCGTCGGCGCACGTGGCTAATTTGCATGCTATTTCGCTGAGAAAGGGATAGACTCGGTTTTAAACAGTGTGGAACTATTTACACTGATGTACAAGCACATCGGAACTACAGTCTAGTGTGTTCAAACACAAATATTGTTGAAAATCTAAATTCTCGTCGTCTAAAAATTCGCGAGTGTGCGTTTGGGAGAAGTGTTCTTGTGATAAAAAAGCTGAATGTTTTGATTAAAAGTAAAGTTACTTATTTTTTTAATAACCAAGCTATGCTTGTATGAATTTTGTTTTAGAGATTTTATACTCCTTCCGGTATTTAATTGTGCCCAAATTTGCGTTAAAATTACGTGTTGAAATGGAATGTTCTGAGACTCATAACTTTTAAAGTACTTTTAATTTTACAATTATGATTCCATACAAGCATAGACAACGACAATACAAATTGATATAATTAAAAACTTTAAACAGACGATACCGAACAACGGAGTCATCACCCTACAGAATTTGTATGGCGAAACACCTGACTAGCGTACCCCTAAGAGGGTATACTAGCAGTGCGTTTTCCATACCAATGTATTGCTCTATTTTCTCGCTGAAAACTACTTCTAGAGGCACAATTCTTTTTACCTAGAATCTATTCCTAAAATAGGTATGTCCCTATGTTTAATTTTTTTCTAAAAACCTGTTTAAAAGAATAAAAATTGTACAAAAACAGTTTTGTTGGAAAAAATAATAAATAGGGGCATTCCTATTTTAGTACTAGATTTTATGAAAAAAGAATTGTGGCTCTAGAATCAGTTTTCAGCGGGAAAATAAAGAAATACATTTGTTTGGAAACCATATTTAAAAAATACTGCTAGTATACGCTCTTAAACCGACTTCAAAAGAAGACGAAGTTTCTCAATTTTTGTGTATTTGTGTGATTACTAAGTCAGTGACATGATTGGGGCTAAAAATCAGCGAACAGTATGATTGACAGTTCTAAGTTTAAAGCATATTTAGAAAAAAGATTAGCAAACCAGAAGTGGAGGTATTATTGAGGAACTAAAATTCAATACTATTTGCAATCTGTTATTTCACGAAAAATAAACCATGTCATTGGACCATCACTGCTTAAAATAAACATTTATATTGACCGTGCCTAGATCCTAACATTGAATTATTTTCTCTGGACTAAATTGAATGGACCACTCCAAACAACAATCAATTACATCTTATGTGCATCTACACGTAAATAATATTGCACTGGAAAAAGGTTTTACTCGTACTTCTTTTTGTGCGTGACTTGAAAAGACTGATTACGAGAAAGCAATCTATTATTCATTCAATTTCTCGATTACTCTGTAATAATATATTAGAATAAAGGCTTAATTCTTCGTGCTACGGCTCTTGAGATGAACTGTATATCATAATAAATATAATATATATCATAATAAATATTATATATATCATAATTAAGAATATTTATTTTATCTAGTGAATTTCAGTTGTATTGACTAGTACTGCGAGCTAAAACCACCTTGAATTTACCGGCAAGCACAGCGTCGAACACCCACGTACCAGGTGGCCCGACGACCTAACCAAGGCTGTTGGGAAATGCTGGATGCAGGCCGCTTCCAACCAGACATTTTAGAAATCCTTGGGAAAGGCCTATGTCTAGCAGTGGACTTCTTGCGGCTGAAATGATGATGATGACTAGCTGAAAGATCTAAAGAAAAAACGTTATGTTCGTGTTAATTCCTGACATTGAATTTGAGTTTGCTCAAGTTATTTTTGTTTTAACATTTTAAATTGTAAAATCACAATTTGTGAGAGACTTTGAAAGGACTTATTACGAGAAAGCAAACTATTAATTCAATTTCTCGGTTACACTGTAATTTTAAAATTGCTGAGCTCGGCTTTCGTCTGATATTGGTATTAGACAGATTCTAGAAAGAAAAAATGAAAATGCTTCACTCGAGTGCTAAGGTCGTGGAGATGAATTCAATATGGATCTCGAGAATTTTAAATTCGACGAAATATGAATTTAAAGGGATTTAAAGTCCAATGGCATTAGCTTTCAGACAAATATGATATTATTAGACAGACAGAAGATAAAAATATCACATAGCGTCACCGTTTGTATTTCATGTGTGTAAGTGGTGTCAGCACCCACCAACACTGGTGTCAGATTTTTCAAGTTGCTTAAAGGCATCTGAATAGCTTAACTAATGCCATTGAAAGCCGCGACCAACGGCTTCACGTGCCTTCCGAAGCACGGAGGAGCTCGAGATATTATTTTTTATGCCACTTGCAGTCACCCATCCAAGTGGAGACTGATTGAAGTTTCGTATCGAAAACTTGTACTCGCTGTAATTTTGTATAGGTATTGTTTTTAAAATTGAAATCTGATTATAAATATCAATATGCCTTATCCGGTCGTATTTACGAAATTTGGTTGAGATTGGCTTAACTGTTGTAAAACTAAAACGAAACTACGTTTGTATGAGATGGCGGCTTTACGTGGGACTCTTAAGAGAAAACGTGAACGGTAATCTGATTCTCATAATTCTTACTGATTCTGATAATATTAAACATGATTCCAAAAATACTTCAGGTTTTTTAATAGTGCTTATATGATTTACATTCTTGAATTTCTTTCTATTTGTAAAGTATTAGGAATAAAATGATTGGCGTCGCTACTGTGCCTAGTGTGCGACCTTAAGCAAATAAATAAATAAATAAATAAATATATAGGGACATACCACACAAATTGAGCTAGCCCCACAGTAAGTTGTGAACTTGTGTCGCAGGATACTAACTCAACGATACTATATTTTATAATATATACTTATATAGATAAACATCCAAGACCCAGGTCAATATGAAAAAGATCTTTTTCCATCTTGACCTGACCGGGGATCGAACCCGGGACCCCCGTGTCGCAGGCTAGCGTGTTGACCGCTGCGCCACGGAGCTCGACATTTTGATTCAAAAATCCTCTTTCAGGCGATGGCAAAATGAGGTGGGAAATTTTCGGGGGAGAAATCTAGTAGGCTCAGCAGATTTTTACCTTATCTTCAACATCTGCATAAGAAGAGGAGCAACTGTTCCTTTTTATGTTCTTTAATTTCTTGCATTTTTAATAAGTTGGCGTATCATTGATTCTTGATAAATTTAAATTGAGATATTCGGAAGATATCTCTTTCTCAGCTGAGCATGTTCCGGGTTGCATCTTTAGCTTGTTTCTAAGCCCAAGGTCCGCTTTTCGGAATTCGTAAAATATGTACAGTTTAAATACCTAAATGTGTCTGAATTGCTTTCATTGAAATGAGTAATCAGTGACTAAGTCTCGCACCAGCCCGGCCGACACAGTGCACATGTACGTTCCGGATTATTCCAGATTATTCAAGTTTGACGCCGATCCGCCGTCCGCCCGACAGCAGACATGCGGACAAGCGGACGGTCCGTCCGTCCGCAGCGGATTACGCCCGCACCCGACAAACAGGAACAAAAGCCAAAGGCAAATAATGCGGATTTGTCGATTGACGCTTATCGCATTGATGAAATTCATTCGAGTTGGGATCGTAAATAATTGTTTAGCTGTGTGCGATGCTTCGGAGGCTTGAAATGAGCGAAATGTTTGGGAATTTGGAGAGTATTGTACCAACCTACTATACGTAAAGCCAAATTAAATGAAATACATACCATTATATATTAAGTATATCTACTACGAGATAGATATCAGCTATAGATATCAGATAGATAGATATATCTATATCAGCAGAAGATAGATCTCGATGGCGTGCGATTGGGGAGGCCTATGTCCAGCAGTGGACGAGTATAGGCTGATGATGATGATGATGATGATATCTACTACTAAAGCTTGCAACAATTCATTTTAGATAGGTTGCTGTAAATACCAGAGTAGGTACTAAGAAGGGCATTAAGTACCCAAAAATGGTACTTTTTCGGGATGACTGGTACTTAATGACCTCCATGGTACTTACTCTAACGCACACATATGCAATATTTCGTGATTATTATTTGAGTTGGTAGTTAAAATCGTGAAAGAGTAAACACTCTTACTAATAAATTTACGCATTTTTAATTCATAATATGAGTAATATTAGAATAGTTACGATTATTGTTGTACTAGCAGCTTAGCTTACCAACTCTTATTAACACTAATTTAGTATGTCATACGGCTAGCCATGCCAGCCAACATGCCCAGCACCATGTTAAACGTAGCCATAGTTCTTAAAGACCTAGGTTCTGTCTACCCTGCAAAGGAAAAAGACGAGAAAGTATGTAAAACAAAAAAGGTACACACCTCCAATTCTGTTGTCATTATTTTATTTTGCTGTAAGCTGCCAACAGTTACGTCAAAAGAAAAAAAGAAAATTTTAGAATATTAAAAACCAGAAGCCGCACGTTTGAATATTTATCTTACCATTTTACAAGAACCTTTACAACAAAACCTCTCCTTAATTTGAAAAAGCGAAAGAATCCAGCTTATCTCAAAGGGGACCTCGGGGAAGTCACAATTACTGCGACCCTGGAATATGCAAACGGAACCTCTATGAATATTCAGAGGCCATTAATTTTCATAAACAAGCAAATACAAACGAGAAGTTTTTGAAATCGCGACCGAACCGTTTCTCTGTTTATTTTTTCCTCCGATCGTCATAACAAAACGCAAATTATTTCTCGTTCTGCTTTAGTTTAATATTCATGAAAAATGCTACCAATTATAATGGTTGAATAATGAGTCAAATCAAAGATTAATTCCGAGAAAAGTTTGCGATTGAAATAAATCTCTTTAAAATAAAATTACAGGAAAACGATTAACCTCGTTAAAACGTCTTTCGAGTCCAGCGGTTTGTATAAAAATTTTTTCTTCATTAGTTATTCAGATTCATATAAATGTAACCAAGTTATAAAAATTAAAAACTTAAAGTACCCTGACACGAATACGCCTCCATCTTGTTAGCGGCTTTACCGCTTTTGATAAAACATATCTAAGAGACATCGCTGGAAAATCTGCATACCCATCTTTGAGTATTAAAATATTTTTAAAAATATGATAAAAAAATATTTATAAAAATCTTATACCGTAGACTATACTTAATCTGTGAATACATTTATTTGTGTCATTTTATAGCTAAAGTTAAATAAAGTCAAAACTTATAGATAGAATTAGGTAGGTGTGGTTTGTATATTTTTATTAATTTACTTTCTAATTTCATAAAAGTAAGCCACGAACAATAGAAACTAAAAGTTTTCTTGAAGTTGTCAGCTTTTTTATATTAAGCTAGATCTGTCAATGCACAAAGTAGTAAAAAACAACGTTCTTCAAAGTTTTGAAGGTGGTTGCTCTAATTTGAATTCAGTTTTCTGTAAACAAGTCTACGAGGAGTTGTTTTAGTTCGGTTTGAATTTATTACGTCTTGCTGTCATAGACTGATAGATTACCGAATGATCAACACATTTTCTTTTAAACTTCAGATTTTTGGCATATTTGTAGAGTTACATTATTTAAAATAGTTTTTCTTGAATACCTTTCGACTCGATTGACCTCTAAATTTCTTGTGACCACATTCTGGATGAAACCATTTTTATAGTTCAATATTAGGTGAATTTAATAAATTATTGTTTTTCAGTCGTAAAAACTCTTATTTACTTTACTAGCAGATGTTTTTAAATTTATATGAAAACCTGTTGAACTTATTCACCGAATAACTGAAAGGTTTTTTAAAAAATTAATTTCAAAAATTCGGTATCCTTGTCTCTTACTTTGTTCACAGAACTCATGGATTAATTAATTAATTTGGTTTTTAGAAGTCGGTTAATAATACAGATAATTAAAATTATTACACTATTTAACTATTTACATATTTACATAAGAAAAAAAGAAACCGAAAACACAATAAATTTAGAATAATTCCTGCCCGTTTGGCATGGTGGCAAGAACACTGGCTGCGTTCCCCCGTTGGATAGCTATGCTAATCCGTTGGGCGAAAAAGCAGCCAGCCCTCTTATCACCGGAAGCTGATATAAGCCGTGGAGTAATCTCTTTAAAAAAGCCCCTTGCGCTAGGGCCCCATGGTCTCAACGTTTCTACGCCAAACGGCACAAATATATAATCCTCAGCTAAGGTTGCATACTTGCGCCGTTTGGCAATCTCAGCGCCTTCAGCAGCTGACAGGTTAATAAACAATTAAGCACTAAGTAGTTAATCAGTCTATTAATAATTTATTCTCTGAATGTGATTCTTTAAAATCGCAATAATATCTATCTAGCTCAATTCCAAAAACATTCCCAGCGTTGTGAAAAAACGTAAAAAGGAAAGTTACTCCTGCGGGCGACTAGTGCCGACATTGTTTTGACACTTTAACAGTCAGCGGAGAACTCGCTGAACTCGCGATGAAAACATCGGTAGTTTCCCGGGAAATGAATTATAGCGAACTTTAGTGATTGCGTGGTTACTTCCTTTTACATTTGCATGGCAACAACGCAGTATTTTTCAAGCTAGTATTTCATTCAACGTATAGTAATAGAAATGATGTCTTTATTCCTAAAGAGCAGAAGAAGCCTTTAGCTATTAGAAAAAGGGTTATACCTATGTGAATCTGATGGATGAAACGGAATCTAATATTTTTCCTACTTGCTTAACTGGATTTTACGATGAGCGCAAGAAGAATGTGCCTAGGATATTCTATGTTAATTTATTTCCGAGATCAGCATGGACTAACAAACAAAAAAATATACTAGGTCGAAACCTAGTTAACTCTCATATGAGCGTGTCCCAATTGCAATATCAGCTGAGATGTTTTGGAGTTTGGAGTCCTTTAAACACATAAAATCTATGGGTTTTAATTGCATAGACACATTCTTAGTGCAGAAAATAACAAATAAGAAAACTAAATAATTTTATAGGAATAAGAGAAACAACAATGTTACTCTTGCATGTGACTATTGTTTTGGCACTTTATCGTTCACAAAGAATTCACTGATCTCGCGATGAAAACATCAGTAGTTTCCTGGGTTGTAAATTATACGACTTCTGCAATTACATAGAAACCGGTTTGTTTTCATTTAAAGTTTTGGATATTACATTATTTTACCCTAGAGCTTTAGCTTCTACCAGCGATATTGTCCACATAATATCCAAATATAAGCGCACAAGCTTTTCTTAGTAAGTGCGATCATATTTAAGCATAACAAACAAAACATACAAACAAAATGCATATTACTACGGAATAAAATTTTTTGAGCCATATTACTTAAAGGACGCGTTAGGTTAGGCGAAATGATGGGTGCTTGTATGATGATTTGCTACAACGACTATGGACGTGATTCCATTCCCTTGATCCATTTTAACGATTTGTACGGGTAAAAAAGTAAGAGTTAAACCAAAATGTTATTGTTTCATTATGAATAGCATGAAAGAAAAAAATATAAAAAATCTATTAAACTAAATTTTATGAACAGAATCCCAGCGATGTCAATATAAAAAAAAAAAAAAGATGCGACAAAGTTTCTCCCGCCGGCGACTACAGCCGACATTGTTTTGACACTTTAACAGTCAACCGAACTCGCAATGAAAAACATCGATAGTTTCCCGGGAAATTAATTGCGAACTTCTGCGACTGCGTAGTAACTTGCAGTTTATTTTCATTTGCATTTGCTTGTGTTTTTGAACCTCGAAACGATACTTGCTTTGTGACTTAGAATGCGTATATTATATTTTGATGTATGTACGAGTATAATCAAAGTACCATAGAGCTAAATAATAAATAAATAAATTTCATTACCAGGAAAAAGACCTTCTTTTTACTACCAGAGCCATTATATTAACAAGAGCAGTCAGAAGATTTGGCCTACACTCTCTACGCTGGCCAGACGGGTTGGAGAGGTCCCTTTGATGTTTATAAGCTTTGTTTAGCTGGTTTTTCTAAGTCACCTTCTACGACATCCATGAACAGACTTGGAGTGGAACTATTCTTTTATATTATATTATTTTTATATTCTACTTTGCCGTGAACCACTTGGCTAAAATACCTAATAGTTTAAAAATTATAATTGTTAAAATAATTCCTGAAATTTATCTCAATTGAACTAAATAGGTAACTATATATTCTTAAAATATCTGAAGTTCCCATACCTTCTAAGAGTGGTTGTTACTCTTATTGCGTAAAGATTACTTTTGTTTCACGTGGCATATTTATTCAAAACATGACTGTAATAACCTTCTTTTCGCTTCAGTATATCAATTGACCCTACCCAGCTTTGTTTATGACCCTCCACCGACGCCGTCGAATTTCAATTATTATGGTTTGTTTTACGACCGCCATCTTGGGAGTCGTTAGTTTGAACGAATTTTGTTGACGCATACTTTTAACGTCGTCTGTAAAGTATTTTCGGAATCTATTAACTTTAAGTTGTTAATGGCTGACATTGACTTTGAAATTATTATTCTGATATATCACCTGATGTAACAATTTGTATTTAAGGTATAAAAACTACTTGAATGAATGAATGAATAAATGATTTATTTGAAAACACACAGCACAGGACATAAGACATTATTTAATGAGCACAATTGTTTGACACTGTGTACGTCTTAAAATAGGTCCCAACTCAGCATATGTTCGTTATAAAGCCAACGCTGGTCTTCCGCTGGGATCTATGTTGAAATTCTTCCTATAGAATATGTTTCCACCGATGATGTTGTAGAAGAAAATTAATGACGTCTTATGAATAACTTGTAATCAATAATATGTTATGGCAGTAAACGTTCACCAAATAACATCTAACAATAAATAAAATAGGACTGTTGTCCATTTGATTTCACTATTGATTATAGCTACGCATACTCGCGAATTTTTAGACGACGAAGATTTATATTTTCAACAATATTTGTGTTTGCACACACTAGACTGTAGTTCCGATGTGCTTATACATCGGTGTAAATAGTTCCACACTGTTCATAACCGAGTCTATCCCTTTCTCAGCGAAAAAGCACGCAAATTAGCGCCTACGAGTTCGAGTTCCGGACTAGCGCATCCTTAACACACTGAACGCGATAAATAAATAAAAAAAAAAACTACTTAATGTGTATTTATTTTCTCTAAAAACATTCAAGTGGATATAAATGCAATGTAAAGTATACGATTAAAATAAGAAACTATACCGTGCGGTCGGTCTGTTTCCTTTTCATTGCTGCAACAAACGCACCACGAACCATCAGACTGCTTTAATGCTTCAAATTACACACTTAAGCGCTGTACATGCATATGCAGTAAAGTGACATCGAGCGAAATTTTGCATAAGGCGACACGACTGCTAAAAGGGAGTATATTGTTCTTCGAGCTCATGTACGTGTGAGTTTATTAATTTAAGCATTAAAATAAATATAGGTACCTAACGGATATAGACATAAGGTGTAGGTATATGTAGGTATTCAAACAATTTTGATCATCGTCATAAAAATTTAACCAGTTTATCATGACTATGTATGAGAGTTCAATATTTTTGTTTATTGTCATAAGAATTTCTCTTGTCACGCACACAAGCAAGCATTGAAAAATTGGTCAGTTTTCTAATCTCTGAAACAAAGACATGACGAAGTTTAGAGAGTATAAAGTCAAAGCTTAAAACTTGCGGCCAGTCTGCCCGTTGCCCCGCGGTTTCATTACCAGCTCGGAAGCTCAAACAAACATCACAACGAGTCGGAAGCGCCTTAATGCTCAAAATTAAGCACCATGCAGTAGTGTTGTATTCATACGAGTCCACACGTCTACATTTTGTAATTCGATTTTAAACGAAATAATGACTCTAAACTGCTAGAGTTTTGGAGTAGACAAGAGTTTCTTATTATATCTGACTATGGCAAAGCCTGGGTTTTGATATTGGTCGCTATGTTTTTTTTTATGAAATAGGACGCGAGTTAAACGAACAAGCGGGCCAAATGATGGTTTGGACCATTGCAACACCAGGAGTGACAAGAGTGTTGCTCGAGCTTTTAAGAAGACAAAGGGAGTTTGTGGTGGGAAGTCAAGGGGTGCAGCTGGGGTCTGCCTTGGACGATTTTGCAAATTGATTTTGGTGGACTTTATAATGTGAAATTGGTGTAGTTTGGTGTTATAAATGCTCGTACTCATGAAACAATTTGTAAAATAGTTAAAGTGGACTGTTATATGGACTCGTATAGACTTGTCATCATAACCTCCTGACCACGAGGCATCAAAGAACATACGCCATCTTTGATGCTAATTGTTACAACTTTACCGTACAACACCGATACTTAGTATCTCAATTTACTGGACATTGGCAGAATCACTGAAATATCGGTGGAAGCCATTTTATAAAACAGAAGAAGAAGAAGACAAAGACTCGTCTTTAAAGGTTCCAATGTCGCATCGATTCGGGCATTCGGCATGAAGTTCATTCCATATAGTATTATTGTACGTGGCAGGATTTTTTTAAATGTACGGTGGTAAAGAACTTTATATGAATATGCGATACAAGTCGTGTAGTCGAGTCGGGTAATGTATCGCGATGAGTCTGGTTTTAAAGGATAGTGTGAGTGAAATGAATTGATTCCTTGCATAAAACCGTCATGAATGAAACAAATAATGTGAGTTGATAAAAGTGACTATGCGACTCAAGTTCTGATGATTACTACTTGAGTTATTTTTACATTAGTCTCTGCTCTTAGCAGTCGACGCGAGACTCGTGAGTCTTTTAGTTCACAGTATTTACAAAATTAGACTCTCGGGCTCATTCCTACACTACTCAGCTCTTCGCATGCAAATTCAGCGCTTTGCGTAGAGTTACAAATATTTCACTTGGTTGAATCTGAACTTAGATTTCGTGGGAATTATTTAAAATGGTGGGAAAATGTGGTGACACATTATGATTCATGTTTTAAGCTGGAAATAGATGTAATATTCCGTTCCGTTATAGAATATAGAGTTTAAGTATTTATATTTGATTTGATTGACATAGTTAGGTAAGTATAGTTTGAATGATGCTTTTATTTTTTATCTGAAATGAGAAAAAAGTGTCGTTCAAATCAAAATATAAGGCTTGATGCCAATATATTATTTTGTCTTCGTATTCATGACTAATCATTAAATTTATTCTTTGATATTTGCGAGTAATTAGAAAATAACATTGAAAAATTTGTATGATCTTGTACCGTAGTTTTAATAAAGTCGTGTTCAATAAAAAAATATATTCTAAAAGACCGTAACAAAATAATTTCAACTAAAATATAAAACATTAAATATATCATTATTTTCAGTAAAAATGACTACTCATTCATTTTTTGACATTTGCAAGTGATAAGAAAATTACATTAAAGGATCCGTTACATACTTGTACCGTATTTTAAAAATAAATTAAAATGTATATATTTTAAAAAGTAGCTATAAATAAAAACATGTATTCTAAAAGACCGCCACTATTTATGTATTTTAAACCTACAAAGGTAAAACTCGGTCCGGGATAATAGGCCAATAGTTTACCTCGGCTTCTAAGCTCCAAAATGAACGAACAAAATATGGTATTAGAGGAAAATACGCTCCTATGCGGCGCACGTATGCTCCCGGACATAAGGGCGATTTCCCCTTGTTATCCCTTATATAAACCCTGTCTTTAATGAGCGGAGATCAAAGGCACGAACCGCCGGGATGCCCTTTGTTTTGGGAACGTGAACGCGCGCGTTTGAGTTGCGGGCGGTAACCGCGAACGTGGCGGTTTACGGTCGGGAGCACGCGTACTAACACTTTTAGATATGTTTTCCTTGTATTTTTACTACCTCCAAGACAATATGAAATGACGAAACGTTGACTCATTCATTGACACCTAACCAGACAGTAGAAGCTACGTCCACCGGCGGAAGTGTCAGTTTAAGTGTTAAGATGTTGTTGGTACGCTATCACTACATATTATAAAACAAAGTCCTCCGCCGCGTCTGTCTGTCTGTCTGTATGTCTGTTCGCGATAAACTCAAAAACTACTCCACTGATATTCATACGGTTTTCATCAATATATAGAGTGATTCACGAGAAAGGTTTTAAGGTATAAAACATGCCCGGGCGCAGCCGGTAGGGCTGCTAGTGTCTTATAACTTATGATCCTAATCCTAACAAACATCCTGTTTAACCAATATTTTAAAAGTGAAAGCAAGTCTGTGTGTCGTATTGACGTAATTCATCATGAAATTGTGTTCTTCTTTTTCACTCCATTTGTTTTCTTCTGCACTTGTGGAACCATTAGTATGCATATCACATCTTATCAGCACTTCTGGAGGTTTCCCCTTATGCCCGGGCTCGGTGGAGTGCCTTAGCCAGACATTCGTTACCTATGGAATTTTACGATTTGTCCTAGATGATAATGTATCACTGTATCACCATATGATTCTGTTAGAGTACCATGCTCAATAAACTCAATGAAGTTACTCGTCACCTATGAAATCCTTGGGAGAGAGAGCTATGTTTAGCCATGGAATTTTTATGATTTTCCTTGCCTAAATTAAGCACGGTGGATACGTCTTATCGACAAATGTGTTTGTGACATAGGCAGCCAAACAATGTCTCCCAGAAAAGTGCTCGATTACATGCTAGCTTCATCATCATCATCATCATTTCAGCCGCAAGAAGTCCACTGCTGGACATAGGCCTCCCCCAAGGATTTCCAATATGACCGGTTGGAAGCGGCCTGCATCCAGCGTCTTCCTGCGACCTTTATTAGGTCGTCCGACCACCTGGTCGGTGGGTGTCCAACGCTGCGCTTGCCGGTACGTGGTCGCCATTCAAGAACCTTTCTGCCCCATCGGCCATCGGTTCTTCGCGCTATGTGCCCCGCCCACTGCCACTTCAAAGAGCTAATCCGCTGGGCTATGTCGGTGACCTTGGTTCTTCTACGGATCTCCTCGTTTCTGATTCGATCTCGCAGAGAAACACCGAGCATAGCCCTCTCCATAGCTCTTTGAGCGACCTTGAGCTTTCTTATGAGGCCCATAGTAAGGGACCACGTTTCGGACCCGTAAGTCATCACTGGTAACACACATTGGTCGAAGGCTTTCGACTTTAGGCACTGAGGTATTTTGGACGAGAAGACGTTGCGGAACTTCCCGAACGCTGCCCAGCCGAGTCGGATTCGACGAAAGACCTCGTCCTTGAAACTGGAGCTGCCGACCTGGATCAATTGACCCAAGTAAATGTACTGCTCTACAGGTTCAAGACGCGCAAACTTCTTTAAAGCGCCGAAGGCATTCATGCACACTTTTGACTGTACATTTTTAGAAGTGGAAAATGCATTATACATACCGATGGATACGTAACAGTAATGCTGAACCAACTGAAAACCTCAAGCCTGCTTCTCCACACCATTACCAGGGAGGTGGACACGGCGTAGCTACCACTATTTATCCACAATATAAAAATTCTTTATTCCAAGCTCAAACTCTCGACTTGTTTTGGAGGAAGCCTCGTAAGTTTACTGAGTTAATCTTTTGGTGGAAATGCAGCCTTAGGCAATAAAAGTAAAAAACGGCGGGAGGTCGGCCGTTCACCCCCGCCGGCTATCGGGTAGCAGACCCTCTCAAAATGTTTGCGCGCACTAAATATGGTCTTTGCTTTACTTACTTCCTACTTCAAGAAAGGATAATATAACTTAATGATTTGGGAAAAATCACACAGTTGAGCTAGTCATCTTTGTTTTTGCGTATCCGCCCACTTTGAGCTGTCAGTTATTTTGGTCTGTAGTAACCTCCTCATCATCATCAGATCTTTTTTAGTCTCCACTTCAGGAGCACGACCCGCTCTGTACTACCAAAAGTAAGGCCTGTAAGGCCAAAAGAATTTGACCTACACTCATCACGCTGGCCAGTGACCTTCTATATTAGTTTTTAGCTTCAGCCCGAATTAGTATTTATTTTTTGTTAATAAAAGAAATGAAGCCCATTATCTACTTACTTCTTTACTACATCAACGTACAGTCAACCCAAGATCTGGAATCAATCCGTAAATGATAGAGACGTGATTTGTATGTAACACAGAGGCCACAAACATTCCTCATTTCAAGTCAATAAAAAGAATTTTATGAAAGTGATACAACCCATTATCCACTTCCCAATGTAAAGTGGACACCGCCCGAATAAAGGCCCATTACAGGGTCTGTGAAAAGGATACGTACACTGGAAAGGAACTAATGGCCTAAGAAATAGACCAAGGCCCTAAGTCTATTATGTCTAAAACAGGCAGTCTACATTTATTTAGGCAAGGAGATTTTTATCGAAATCGAATTTGTTTGTTGTTTTTCGTATGTGTAAGTGGCTAACACTGGTGTCAGATTTTTCAAGCTGCCTTAAGGCATCTGACATAGCTTAACGACTGCCATCAACGATGACAGGCGGGACCAACGGCTTAACGTGCCTTCCGAAGCACGGAGGAGCTCGAGATATTTTTATGCCACTTGCGGTCACCCATCCAAGTGGGGACTGCACCAGGGTTTGCTTAACATACGTAAACGCTCATAGAGCTTACACCCACTGGACCATCAGGCTCCTCCTCCTCCGAAATCGTACTAAGGAATGGAGACACTTGTTGACTAAGTATTATTAGCGGTGACAGGGTCATGAAGCTTTGTTTTCTTTGTAAACCATCATGTCTTTTTTGTTTTGGTGTCCCCTACAAGAGCAGGACCCTCTGTATAACCAGAGCCTTCTACTAGTCAGAGCAGTTAGAAGATTTGGCCTACACTGTTCACGTGACGGTGTCGTCACTAGACTGGTTGGAGAGGTCTCTTTGATATTTAAAAGCTTTGTATAGCTTGTAATAATAATAAATAATAAATATATACGGACAAATCACACAAATTGAGCTAGCCCCAAAGTAAGTTCTTAAGCAAGACTTGTGTTATGGGATACTAACTCAACGATACTATATTTTATAACAAATACATATATAGATAAACATCCAAGACCCAGGTCAATCTGAAAAAGATCATTTTTCATCTTGACCTGACCGGGGATCGAACCCGGGACCATCCGTGTCGCAGGCAGGCGTGTTGACCGCTGCGCCACGGAGCTCGTGTTTCTTAAGTCGCCTTCTACGACTTCCATGGGAAGATTTGGAATGGTCGCATTTATTAAAAAGATAGAAAATAAAATCTAAATTCATTTCATATTAGAAAATGCTTTTATTTATAGTTTTTTTTTATTCATATCTGTTCAATGCACATAGCGACCTCTGTGTATAGTTGCATTGCAACTCTGATTTGTATAGATCGTCGTGGAAACATCAAAGCTGATACCACCATGGTTTTAGTCAAATTATCTGAGATGCCTTCCCTCGTAATACCCTGGATGAGTAATCCTTTTATACAGCCTGTGTTTATTGTAATAAATGATTGATAAGGGAGGCAATCCGGGGGCGCAAACTATGTGCATAATAAAGAGGGCTGAAGCGGTAGCTTATCCGTAATGACTAAGATGTACGAGCTAGAAAATTATCGGATATAGTTTGTAGTTGTTTTCTTTTATGGTCCATCCATCCATCCATCAGGTCCTTTTTAGTCTTCACTGCAGGAGCACGACCCTCTCTGTACTACCTCAGCAATATATTAGCCAGAGTAGTCAGAGGATTTGGCCTACACTCTTCACGCTGGCCAGACGGGTTGGAGAGGTATTTTTGATGTTTGTAAGCTTTGTTTAGCTTGAGTTTCCTAAGTCGCCTTTTACGACATCCACGGGAAGACTTGGAGCGGATTCTACTCTGCCGGGAACCACACGGCTTCTATGGCTTTGGTCAGTATTATTTATTTTAGAAAAGCTTTTATTACGGTTTTTCAATTTAAAATGACAGAAACATATTATTTATTACGAAAAACAAAATTGTTATCGAAATTATTTTGGCTACTTTGGTTTTGTTTTGCCGTGTTTGCTCGATAGTCTAATGTTGTATAGATAATGGTACGGAACCATTTGTGCGCGAGTCCGACTCGCACTGGGCCGATTTTTTTTACAAATAAAAACTGATCTCGGGCTCTGTCTATCCAAACATCCCTGATAATCCAACCGATAACAGAGAGAAAAATGCGTGAGTCACAGAACTCCACATTGAAGAAATTACATCTTTATATGTGCGCAACGAAATTGGTTCATCTACATTTCACGCAAATTGTTCCTAGGTACTATCAACCGACGGAGCCCAGTTTTTACTGAATGATTTCTAAACAGACCTCTGAATACTATAGTACCTACAGTACTAAGTTGCGGTAGTTTGGCCGCCAGCCAGCTCCCCCGATACGGCACTACCGGTCCTTTGTGAAATTCAGGGATGTTTGTTTTGATTGTCAAGTCAAATCAGAGAAAATTGGAGTTCAAGTTGACGAGCTTCACATTGAGCTAGTAGGGGGTTACTAACAAGATTTCGTAGTTGAGTAGCATAACTGGGTGAGGCTACAGCTCGGAATCTCTTGTTCCTCTGGTGCCATCCCTCAGACCATGGCACACTTATTATCTTGCCCTGCGTGACCTACCACCTGTACAAGCGAGGCCCTTAACAATAAATAAATAAATATATACGGACAAATCACACAGATTGAGCTAGCCCCAAAGTAAGTTCGAGACTTGTGTTATGGGATACTAGCTCAACGATACTATATTTTATAATAAATACTTATATATATAAACATCCAAGACCCAGGTCAATCTAAAAAAGAATGCTTCTGATAACGCTACGAGTATATAGTCGATACGCTAAGAAGAAGAAGTATAATTTTAGTTACACAATTTTATTTTTGTAAAATATAACAATACCACTCGGTTTATTAAATTTAAAATTTATAGATACTAATACATGGTATACATTTAAGTTCGTTTGATGTATGGATTTTTAACTACTAATTTTTGAAGCAAAGCATCTCGTAAGAGAAAGGTGGCCCGCTAGATTATTTCAAATTATATAAGATGTTTTTGTTTTTATTGTTTTGTTAACTCATCAAATGTGAGCTAAAACTAAGAGCGGAGAAATTGTAATAGGTGACGTAGAAAGGTGATTGATGTTAATTGTACGTACTTACTGGATGAGGGCAGTAAATTTTTGTTAGAGGTACCCCCCCCCCCCTCTATTTGCTAAATGGTTATTTATGGATACGTGGAAAAAAATACAGCAGTAGTATATATACTGAAGTTGAAAGGAAAACGATAGTTTTCCTTTCAACTTCAGTATATATACTAAGTTATAAGCGAAAAAAAAGTTATCTATAACTTTTTATTTCGTACTAAATACTCAGCTCTGTACATTACATTTTACATGCTTTATAAGTTGGGTCTATAGACCCAACTTATAAAATGTAATGTATGTGAACTCAAAGTTGTCATTCGCAACTACGGAACCCTACACTGCGCGTGGCCCGACACGCACTTGGCCGGTTTTTTAATGTAGGTTCTGGTCAGGAAATTAATTTGGTTTCGTCACTCGCCTTTTTACTCATCTTTCAACTCGTCAAATGTGAGCTAAAACTGAGAGGGGAGGAATTGTAATAGTTGCGTAGAACGGATGATTGCTGTTTGCGACTAGTTTGTAATTGCACGTAAGTCCGGGCGATGGGAGTAGTTTGTTACTACCAAACAATGGAGAGTTTTCAGTAGACTTTTGTTACATTGTTCACAAATAAACACTCCCTCCCTAGTGAATAACAGATTTTAGTTTTCTGGAATTGGCAAAGGTGAATTTACATACAGTTATTCGTTTTATTGTTTAAATTTCTATATAAATTGACCGGTTGACTGAATATTTTTGTTTGACAACAAACAAATATTTGCATGCTATTTACTTTTATAAAAACATGTCTGTTTTTGTTATATGTTGACATCTTGTATAATACCATGTTTTTGAGTAAATAAATGTATGTCTATGATTTGGTAACGTCTAAAAGAAATTGTTGCACCCAGCATTGGTCCCATAGGAAAAAAATATCAAATTGACAGGCTTGATCACTGTTAAAATGGTCCAACGCAATCAATATTTCACTGGCTATATGCCGAAATTATAATCAATTAATGAAACAAGCAAAAAAACTATGATAAACTCCGGCGGATAATACATAAATTAATCATAATTCATAATAAACGAACACACTACACCCTTTCCCAGATTAAAGAGGGTTATTCGAAAGATTACACAAAAGCTGAGGGGAAAAGTCCTCTCACCTTTTGCTAAAGAGGTCAGCTATTATTATTTCTATGTGTAACTAGTCGGCGATTCAGATATTTTCTATGTTATTACCGAAAGGATCTAGTGGTAAGCAGTATGGGTAGGAATCAATCCTAAGTAAACGTTATCAAAATCAAAACGTTTATTCAGAAAATAGGCCTTTGCAGGCATTTGGCATTGTCTTATTAGATAATATGTATTTACCTATTAATTGTTCAAAAGCTACAGACTACTAGCGTTTCGGAACCGACCACTGCAGAGAAAAAAACCGGCCAAGTGCGTGTCGGGCCACGCGCAGTGTAGGGTTCCGTAGTTGCGAATGACAACTTTGAGTTCACACTATTCACACTCGCACCTTACAGTTTAACGACCAAAAACATCTAACAATGAAAATAGTATGAAATTTTACAGTTTATAAGTTGGTTGCCTATAACTTTTTAGTTTGTACTTACTACTCAGCTCTGATAGTTTTCCTTTCAACTTCAGTATATATACTACTGCTGTAATTTTTTTCACGTATCTTTATATAACCGTTTAGCAGATAGAGGGGGGGGACACTTACCTCTAACAAAAATTCGCACTTTAAAACCAAATATTTCGAAAACGGATCCCTAAATCGAAAAATGGTATTCTCAACCTCACAATATTTTTGAAAGACCTATTTAACGATACCCCACACGATGGGTAAATAGAGAAAAAAAAATTACTCCCCCACTTTACTTGTATGGGAGCTACCCTAAAAAAAATTTTTTTTCAAGATTTTATTCTACCACTTTTTTGCCATGATTAATATACATACCCATACCAAATTACAGCTTTCTAGTACTTATAGTTTCTGCGTAAAACCGCGGACGGACAGACAGACAGACAGACAGACAGACAGACAGACAGACAGACAGACAGACAGACAGACATGGCGAAACTATAAGGGTTCCTTGTTTACTACGGAACCCTAAAAACGCCGAAAGAAACTCTTATCAACAGTTTTGGTCGCCTACTCGCCTGAAGGGCTTTATATGATTACGAATATTTATTCCTTATTGTCTTTCTCTTTCTTTTCTTTTTTCTCTCTTTTTTTCTGTTTTCATGTTACAATTTCAATATTCATAGATTTATTATTTTTGGAACATGTTTCTGTTAACGATCGAGTTTGCAAAGATAATAAACAACATATGATACTTAAAGTAGTCTCAAAGAGGCCGAGCAGACCAGTCCCCCCTGACAGCACCCGTTCACGAGTTGACGTATGGATCAGCCATCGCTGAGCTCAACCATAGTAAGGTTCTTGACCTTACCGACCGTTTACTTCATAGTGTCACATATTTGTATATGGAACTCCAGGTGTTATGAGTTGTCACCCCCTATCCGTTTAAAGATAATTATTATTTAACAAATTTGTCTTATTCATAACTTGGATATCTAAATAAATGTATAATTATTTGTTACGCATATTCATGTATTAATTACGTCAAAAGAATGTTGAATGTTGAAACAATAACTGCGGCTAAATTCATAATTCTCTTTTACCTACACTGTAGTCGGGTAATACCGTTGATTTTGACCACCGAGGCAATATTTTAGTGATGGAATAAGAATTTATACTATGATGTAGACCAACAAAAATCATGTAATTTTTAGTTTTATTACCATTTTGCTGGCGGATGCATATAATTATTACGAGTATCAGGAATTCTGATGTCGCTATGAAAATATTGCAACAGAGTTCAGAATCAATGTAAAACTAAAACTTCGAACTAAACTTACCAACCGTTAGAATATATGAACATATTTATTTTCCATATCCATTTGAATTCTGTAAAATAAACAAAACAATGTTTACGCCGAAAACATTCCAGTTAATTAAATTTGTACGGATGTCTAAACATCAAATACAAAAATTAAAGTAAATAAAGGATTTTTACCCTCTGCTCAAATAAAACAAAGTAAGCAAACAGGCATACGGCCCACCTCATAGAAAACGGTTACCGTAGCCTATGGACACGCCTACAACATCAGGGATGCCCCTCGCACGTTTCCGTTGAAGAAGTCCTTTTATTTTGTTCACATCCTTTGTTATAGAGTCTCTTGAAGGCCTATTTTTGGAATTAATTTCTGCATCTTGAAAATAAAAAAAACTGTGATCCCGTTGTAGGTAAAGGCATGACCGGAAGCTTAACTTTTTACTTTAAGATCAGTAGTATTAGAACATGCTCCTCTGCGTTAGGGTCCTTCCCTAGGGAACAGTTTTTTTTCCTGTGTAAAAAAATTTGTATCATAGGTAGTAGGCGTCACCGACAAGAGCCTTTTAAATTTGATGATGATGAGGTAATGCGTATGCTAATTTTTATGATAATCGTTTCAAAAGTTAAGGCATGAAAGCGTAAGAAACTAATGAGCAAACAAAGAAATAACCAAACTCCCTTCACATTTATAATTCTTTCAGCAATTCTACATGAAAATAGAATCCTAACTAATATTATAAATGCGAAAGTGAGTTTGTTTGTTTGTTTGTTACGCTTTCACGCCGTATCTACTGAACCGATCATCATGAAATTTTGCATACACATAGGTTAGGGTACCGAAAAGGACATATGCTCTAAATTACGCGGGCGAAGCGGCGGGTAACAGCTAGTACCTTATAATTTAGTATTGATTTTTCTATTTACTCATCTTACCAGTGAGTACAAGTGTACTCGCTGGCCTAGCAACGTCTTAATCCAGCTAAAACGCCTTATTTTCGCACCCAATTTGGCAGAATCTATACTGACTACGCGCCTATGATTTACGAACGAAACTTCGGCTGGAGATTGTGAAAATACGCGTGCTTTTATCTATATACATTATCCTATTATTTTTCTCGCCTTGGTAATAATTCAATTTGTGAAGTTCCCGGCGCCGCCCGAGCCGGACTTTGTTTATGAGCGAGGAAGCTTAGGGCAGCTTTCCATCGAAGCTTTCTGTCAACTAGAAGATGTATTATTGTGATTCAATATTGTTATTAATCAATTTAACTATGCGAGGTAGAAGAAGAGGCTACTGGGCGGTTGATATATTTTTTGCGATTTTGACGTCATTGTGGTTTGGTGGTATCCGTATTCGTTCCCCGGTCAGGTCACGATGGAAAATGATCTGGTGATTGGCCTAGTTCTTGGATACTTATCTATATAATAACTTTTATAAAATACTAGCTGTTCCCCGCGGCTTTGCCCGCGTGATATATACGCCTATGTCTTTCTCAGTACCCTAATCTAAGTGCATGCAAAATTTCATGATAATCGGTTTAGTATTATGAAAATAGTGAAGGAAACTGTTTTTTTAAGTGTAACTTATATAATACCTAGTAGTTGTCTGACAGCCATTATCCATTAATAAGATACAATTCACAATACCGTGTCAGAAGTAGCTTCGTTTAAGAGAAAATAGTTGTCTGCCATCTAGTGTCAAGCTTAGTGTATGGTGCCGGACTTGGTGTTAGGCCCAACACCATACATGAAGAGATGTTGCTGCTTGCTGGGTTGAAGGTGGTGGTGTGGAAATACAAGATCACGTCACGAAGATAGTAGTTTATTGTTCTTGCTGGTTACATGGTGATGGCTGGGTGTGACGGATCCTTTCTCGATGGCAGTATCCAGGCTCGCCGATGGATAGTATCACGGAGAGCCATCGATATTATCTCAGAGAGCCATCGATAGTATCTCGGAGAACCATCAATAGTATCTCAATTAGTTCTTAGTTATTGAAATTATTTATATTATAAAAAGAGCTGACACGCGCCCTACATGATGAAGGCCGCGGGTCGCTAAATTTGCGAGGTAAGCTCGTACACTTAGAATATCCTAGGAATACCTGCAAGAGAAAGTCCTCTAGCGGTGTCTCTGGAAAGAATAGGTTACGGCTGAAGTCATTTAATAGAGAATTGTTGCTTGCCGACTAGTATCAAGCTTAACATTAGACACTCCAGGGATACCTGCAAGAGAAAGTTTTAGAGCGGTGATTCTGCAAAGAATAGGTTAGGACCGAAGTTCTCAGTAGTAAAGTTCAATTCATATACATTAACTTCTAACTTTGTTCAAAAGAATTTATTTAAATAAAAATGTGCAACAAAGTTTGAGAAAAGCTACCTTTTACTAACTGAGCTATATTTATACAAACGTTGTTTTTGACCCATTGGAAAAAAAATTAAGAGTCTGCATCAGAATCACCTAAGACAGAAAAAATAATTTCGTAAGAACAAGGTAAACAACATGTCTAGGGAAAATATTATATTTAAATTCGCTGGGCATCAGTGACGGGATCGAGATATGCCAAACAAATGGCACTCACCAACATCTCTGCCAAGGTTGGTGAGTATGGCAAACCCCCCCGATAAAAAAATCTTAGGGGAGGCTTGTGTCCAGCAGAGATCTTCCTACAGTTGTTAAGAATTATTGAACGAAAAAGTAATAAGCCATGACTAATACTATCAATTTAAATGTTATTCGATCTAAACGTATATACATCCAACATTTAAATAGATCACTGACCTCAATGCTCTGTCTCCATCGTTTCATTCTTTAATACTACTAAAATATAAAAAATATATACAGACAAATCACACAGATTGAGCTAGCCCCACGGTAAGTTCGAGACTTGTGTTATGGAATACTAACTTAACGATGCTGTATTTTATAATAGATACATATATAGATAAACATCCAAGACCCAGGTCAATTTGAAAAAGATCATTTTCCATCTTGACCTGACCGGAAATCGAACCCGGGACCTTCCGTGTCGTAGGCAGGCGTGTTGACCGCTGCGCTACGGAGCTCGTCGTACCACTGTATCTACAAAAGACACCTCTAAAAAAAATTGATAAGACATGTTGCGTCATAAATCACATTCAGTTGGCAGCGTGCCATTGTCCACGAAGACGATACAATTCACAATACAGTTCAGAACGGTGCCGTTTATAGACAACTGTCAGTTGGCGACTGTAGCACTCAAATGGATACGCCAGGGTACCTACTTTTGGAAAGTTTTCGAGCAATGTCTCTGTGGAAAAGAATAGTTTAAGACGATCTTCTCCTGAAATTCGTTTGGGAATGATTTATAATCGATACTATCAAGTAAATTGTTATTCGATCTCAACGTACACACATCCATGATAGAACTGTGACATTAACCCCTGAAGCCCCCGCCAGCTACAATTATCTTCATCGTTCTATTGTTTAATTTATACTGTATTGGCAGCGTGCCATTGTCTATGGAGACGATACAATTCACAGTACAGTTCAGAACGGTGTCATTTATAGACAACTGTCAGTTGGCACTGTAGCAGTCGAATGGATACGCCAGGGTACCTGCTTTAAGAAAGTTTTCAAGCAATGTCTCTGTGGAAAAGGATAGTTTAAGACGATCTTCTCCTGAAATTCGTTTGGGAATTATTTATAATCGATACTATCAAGTAAAATGTTATTCGATCTCAACGTACACACATCCATGATAGAACTTTGACATAAATGCATTTATCTCCATTTTCCATTGTGTAATTTATACTGCATACAAATAATAAATCGATAAAAAGTGATAAGACATGTTGCGTTATAAATCACATTCAGTTAGCAGCGTGCCATTGCCCACGTAGACGATACAATGCACAATACAGTTTAGAACGGTGTCGTTTATAGGCAACTGTCAGTTGGCACTGTAGCACTCGAATGGATATGCCATACCTGCGGGAGAAAGTTTTCAAGCTATGTCTCTGTGGATAAGAAAAGGTTAAGACCAGTTTATCACTTAACACCTAGTTACTTTTAAAGAATGAAGACAATCAAAATGAAACAATAAAAGTGATAAGACATGTTGCGTTATAAATCACATTCAGTTGGCATTGTGCCATTGCCCACGTAGACGATACAATTCACAATACAGTTCAGAACGGCGTCGTTTATAGACAACTGTCAGTTGGCACTGTAGCACTCAAATGGATACGGGTACCTGCGAAAGTTTACGAGCAATGTCTTTATGGAAAGGGATAGGTTATCACTTTACAACTAGTTACTTAACAGAGAATAAACACATTAAATCTTTATTTGACATTGTAAAGGGGTGATTCAACCCGTCATTATGAACAATTTTTCCTATGGAACCAATGCAAGAAAGTAAAAAAAAAAATACGTGTGGCACTCGGGGACTGCCGCGGTAAAGCTATTGCATAGCATTTTTTTAACAATATACATACACGCTAAGGTTCAACTAGTGCGCAACAACGCGGGCGCGAACTCACTCGTGGTCGTAGCCAAAAAGTACGCAGTCTCACCTAGCATCGTGTCTAAAAGAGGTAGAATCAGTTATGAGCAGTTAGCAGCTAGTCTACTCGCATACGTTTAGTCGCACGCACACAAACACCGTGCCGAAGTCTGCCGAACTGAAACGACGTTAGACGATTCACGGTAGGTGGAGTGGGTGTTTGTTAGGTTATTTTCGTTACGGAATTTCTCGATTCGGACGCCGCGCTCAAGGCCCGCGATAGAAGCTATGCAATAGCTAAAAATATTTACTTTTCCATACAAAAATATTCAGCTGATCAATTTGTTTTAAGTAATGCGAAAAGTTGTTCACATCGACGGGCTGAATCACCCCTTTAAGGGTCCAAAGTGATCAAAATTTCGTGATTTATAAACCCGATATTACTAAAGTTTTATATCGTCGGATTCGCCGACTAATTTTGATCTGACCCATCGTGTTGCCATCCCTTACACTCGCCCCGATGATGGTCCTTATAGCAGACTAAAACTAGTCGGTGAATCCGATGAAATAAAACGTGATTAAATCCGTATTTATATAATTATAAAACATTCTAATTTTAATAGAGATGATAGTTGGCAGTTACCACTAGCTTAGAATCTAGTCATCAATTTAATTAAAACCTTAAGCTAAACAGCAGAATGTATGACGTTTGTACTAGTTTCAAACACCGTGAGTCAATACTGCGTACATCTAGTACAAATTGTTTGAAAATAAATCTTTATTTACCATATGCCTTACATAATAGCATTTGTTTTTTTAATAAATTTTATGTGGAATGCCTAGAACTAAAGGGCTGTTGAATATTGCCTCAAAGTTTTGTCATCTTGTATTTTTAAAAACTACGTAGATTAAAAAAAATACTAGGTGACAAAATAAAAGATCATATTTTGTATTTGGCTGGGAGCCAATGTCCATTGAGTCGATACAATTCACAATACAGTATTCAGAAGTTGCGTCGTTTATGCGAACTGTCAGTCGCCAACTCTAACACTCGAGTGGATGCTTCAGGAATACCTGCGAGACAAAGTTTAGAGCTGTGTATCTCCGGAAAAGAATAGGTTACGATCACTTTGCTAAGCTGTCACAGGTATTCCTAGTACAGACGCCAGTCCCCAAATAGATACTAAAGTATTAGTAAGTAGTACACCATTGTATATAAATCACTATAGTGTTTACTTTCATCATCATCATAATTAGGTCTTTTTTAATCTCCACTGCAGGAGCACGACCCTCTCTGTAGGTACTACCAGAGCCATATAATAGTCAGGGCAATCAGAGGATTTGGCCTAGACTCTTCACGCTGGTCAGAAAACTAAATAAAAAAACTAAAAAAATAAGTTCTGAAAATAGGTTGACATTAAGAAGTCGAGAGTATTGCACAAGCTCAAAGGCTCAGCGTTATTGTTAATGTAGAAATTTTTAGAGCGTAGTTTCCCAGAAAAAAGTATGAAAAATAATAACGTATCCTGAAAATATGATTTTTTGCATTTATACACAGATGTCAGCTTAATAATCTCTTACCTTTAGCGGGTTTAATCATCGAAATAGAAGATTAAATTGTGGGCAGTGTGCCATCATTCATCGAGTCGATACAGTTTTCAAAGCAGTTCAGAAGTGGTGTTGTTTGTTTCCCTCTCATCCTCCAGAGACCTGGACGAGAAAGTTTTAGAGCTTAGTCTCTGTGGAAAATAATAGGTTATGATCACTCTCAACTTTAAAGATCGCAAGTAAAAATAGAGGTAATTCATGAATATATGCAGTGTTTTATGCAAAGTTTTTTGCTATAAAATATAGAAGCTAATTTAATTCAGTAAAACGTTTGCGTTCTTAGTTCATATGATGTATATCATCATCATCAGGTTTTTTTAGTCTCCACTGCAGATAAACAATCCTCTCTGTACTACCAGAATTACAGGATTACAAAGTCAATATGTTCCTTTGTACAATATGTTAATAAATCTAAATGATTATGCCAAACCTTTTGCATTATTTTCTGTACAAACACGTGGTATTACATATTTATTCACGTCTAAAACTTTTAAAATAATATCATTATTGGGGCTTAGCAAGAAATTCGTAACTTACGAATAAGTGAAAGCACACAACTTTCTTATCCCAAACTGTAACTGTTTACGCTGCAACTTATCGAGAACCCGTAACTTTCCTAAGTTATTCACAGATTATCATTAGTAAAGAGTGATGATGGGGTGGATACAAATCCCGAGTCACGGTGAAGTCTGACAACTCTTAGAAGCAGCGTACAACCCCTTCAGTGCACCCTAATCGTTCGGAAAGGGATCATATTTTTCTGCTAACCGAAATGTTATTCTTGACAAAGTGTTTGCGCGTGTGGCGTCAACAACGTTTTATATCTTGTTGCTTTACTCATTTGTATGTACCTTATTCTATGGTATGTGGAATACTATACGTGTTTACATGCAAAACCAGCGATGTCGCAAACGATTTGTTTGAATCACAAATTATAATTCTTAAAAATAAAATTATATTTCTTGTGATCTTTAACTTATTTTTCTTTGTGTTATACCTACAATATGCAACGTGTAAATCACAGATCTGTATATTTTTTCGTGTTCATTGATCCTCGACATATCCTTAGAGGGGCGACTCAGCCCGTCAAAATGAACAACTGAATAATTGGAACTAAAAAAATCGACATTTTCACACAAGTGTTCAGCCTCCCGGGCAAATTCAATGGAAAATCTCAGCATTAATCATATAGAAAAAGTTGTTCGTAGTGATGGTCTTGGTAACCCCTTTAAGGGGTTACTCAGAGGGTTGAGGGTCAACTTACAAGCTTTAGGTATATGGGTGTTTTATCTGACTGACAATCGTTCATCGTTATATTGACTTCCCAACTACGGAAGACAAAGTGGCTTTACAAAGTGAATCGTTATTGGCTTCTTTCTAGTTTGAATAGAATCGAAGAAAGCAATTTCCTTATCAATCCGATGCAAGTCTTCAAAGTTCCGACAAAGACGTGTCCCGTCCAATTTGTTTGAATTGACGTTACCGGTTGAGAGGGAAAACGAAAAACTATCAGCGAACATCAAATCTAAGAGCAGGTTAGTGGCTCAATGGGAATTTTTAGCATATAGTTACAAATGTTAAGCAAACCTCGGGCATAGTCCTAGTACGTCTGAAATTACGTTTACTAATATTGGTCCCGGCTAAAATCTGATATAATCTAATATATTTATATTTTAGCCATTATTTCCTAGACACTAGTACTAGGGGTAAATTTTATTTTTTTTTGGCTCCTGTTTAAACATTCATTTTGATTAAAAGCTTTGAATTTTATAATCAAGGGGTAACCCTTAGGTTGCTTGAAAAATTTGACACCAGTGTTGGCCACTTGCACACACGAAAAACAAACAAACAAATCCAGGAGATAAATCAACCGGGTTTAGGCACAAGTGAACAATTATGTTAATAAAACCCTGTCCGGTCCTTAAAGGGGTGACTCAGCCCGTCACTATAAACATTTCTATGGGACACATGCTAGAAATCCGAAAAATAATTGACATTCCTTCCATGCAAAAGTATTTAGCCGGCCAGGCCAGTTGTATGAAAATAAGGTTTCTTTTCCGAATTTTCAGCATAAGTCCCATAGTAAAAGTTAATAATACGGGCTGAGTCGCCCTCTAAGGATCGGACAAGGTTCAACATATTGTATAAGTAAGAAGCAAAGTGACGAGACAGTTTGCGGCGCACAAACACGCGAAGTTAGTTGGGGACAGGACCCGCGTCACGATCATTTGAGATTTATGTGGATGTCCTGCCAACCTGACGATGCCAGCTGTCTGCATGTCGCTGAGTTGGCACAACTGCTGTGCCTTTCTCAGAACACTTCATGCGCGAGTCCGACTCGCACTTGGCCAATTATATCGTAAGAACGTGTGGACGTATTCTGTTGAAGTTATATCACATATGAAAATGTACTGTCCCTTGACTGACATTCATACAGATACATAGTAGCACGTCTTTTACTCTGACAGATCCTAATAGCATAAGACCAAAGACCACATTCAGCGTTTTGGTTGGGCAGACAGTAGGAAAACGGAATTCAAATAGTATTGGGTTACTAACTGCATCACCTATTGTCACGATTGTTTGTATCTTCGCCCATTCCTTCGACCGGCTTTTACAGTCGGCGCGGGAAGAGAAGCAGCTGGAACATTTATCTTCTTTTTTCTCTTAGACCAGCGTGGATGAGAAAACTGTCCCTTGAAGCTCAGGTTAACGAGAGCATAAAAGGGGCTGATTATGTTGTACATTTTGCCAATTTACTCAAACTCGCTTGCGTGTTTGATATAACGGCAGGTTACATCTATCGTAGACCTAAAATCTTAAAATTAGTCAAGAAGTAAAACCAATCCGAAAACCAAAAATTTACATTTACACCAAAACGTTCTTTGATGAAACCTTGTTGCGCGAGTCTTACTCGCACAGGCTGTTTTTTTTTCATAAACATATTTCTCACTAAATAGTTCCTTTTTATCTTTTGAACTGTAAGTTTTAAGACGATTTATTACAATTCTTAAGGTACCGCGATCCAGGTACGTCCTTCAAAACTCAAGTGGACGCGAGCCGTCAATAAGTTCTCCATTAGTTTCCGCGTGACGCGGGTGCTGACCGACAGACAAACGACGAGCGTTTTATACGTAGTATTGATGATATTGGAGAAACTCGCGCAATTTATCACCCTCAAACAATGTAACAAGTTTCCAGCGACGGGTGACCAGTGTAAAACAAAGTAAGGCTTAGTTCATATTGTTCACGTTTGAATAAAATTAATTTTAATACGGTTTTATGGCGTTTATTACATTACTAGCTTTTGCCCGCGGCTTCGCTCGTGTTAAGAAGTAGAATTTTTCAAAATCCTTTCTTAGCGGATGCCTGCATCATAAGATCTACCTGCATGCCAAATTTCAGCCCCATCCGTCTAGTGGTTTGGGCTGTGCGTTGATAGATCACTATGTCAGTCAGTCAGTCACCTTTGAGTTATATATATTTAGATTTATACACTTTACGTTTCAAACACAGTAATAATGTAATAAAGGCTATAAAATCGTATTAAAATTAATTTCATGTAAATCTGTAACAATTGTAATGAAATAAAGAAATATTTAGGTATATTATACAGGGAAAAATCACTCAGAATGAGCTAGCCCTACAGTAAGTTGTGAACTTCTGTAGTAAGATACTAACTCGACAAGACTACGAGTATATAACTTAATAAATTCAATCATGGAAGCTGTCGAAAGGAAATCACACATTTAAAATGAGCAAAATTTATCGCTGTCGCCAAACTCCATAGTCAACTTTTACACGTAAGTGTCATACATCTTTATCCCTTACGAAGTAATCAGAGCCTTGAGTTTTAAGACCTTCAAACCACGTTTAGCGTATTACTGGATATCAAGGTGGTAGACGGAATGAAATTAGTGCAAGTTGCTAGCTGCATCACCTAATTGGTATGATTGCTTAGATATTTCACCCATTCCTCGGCCAGCTTCCACGGTCTGCGCGGGAGCTGAAGTAACTGGTACATTGTACGTTATTTGTTTTCTTCAAGACTAGCGAAAAGGAAATGATTTTAAAAACTTGAATACTTTCATAAATTATATAATAAAATACTTCTTTCTTCTTTCTCAGCTTGTGTTCACCCGTTGTTGGATACAGGCATCTTCATGGTTTTTCCATTTGACCCGGTCTTGCGCTGTGCGCATCTTGCTCAATATTTTTGAGAAATCGTCGGCTCAGCGCATTGGTGGTTTCCCGACTTTTCTCCATCCAGGGTTGGGCCTCCATTCCGCAATCTTACGCGCCCAGCGGCCATCTTCTCCTGCTCATGTGCCCAGCCCAACTCCACTTGAGCCTGGTCACTACTAGTGCGATGTCTGTTACTCCAAAAGCCTCCAAAAATAAAATACATTTCATGATAAATAAAATACTTAAAAACCCATATAAATGCAATCCAGTCCAAACACGTCCTTACAATGCTCATCCAAGTAATGGTGATTCGGGAGCGTTCGGGCTCACTCGCCCTTCCGGCCCGAGATTTGGGTGGACAGTTTTTCTTCTCTAGTGCCTGACTCCACGTAACGGACACTTTTATTGTTCTTTCAGCCCTCAGAGGCCTAAAGTTGAGCTAAGCCTTATTTTATTTTCGCGACTGAAACACAGCTTTCATTTTATTCTGAGAAACAGTCCAACAAAAACTTTGTTAACGTGGGTGTGTTTCTTTGCCATGTAAAAATCCTTTGACGGCACTAAATTCTTACTTCTTACAACATATGACGTTTCTTTTAATTTATTTATTAAAAATTATTATGTAAAAAAACGGACAGAAAACCATTTCTTTTTTCCAATAAAGCCATAATATTATTAATTTATTGATTTATTATTTTATTTATTTATTATGTATTTTTATATTGTCTCATCATTCAAATATATTTTATTGGCGTTTTCCAGAGAACTCACGTTACGTTTTTGATTCTGCCTACATTTAATGGATTTTATCAAATAAACCTGTTGCCGAAACTATTTTTTTCTCAAATAATAATAATCTCGTTCAATGTGCCTCGAGAGTTCCAGATAATTCTCCACCAGACCCTTTGTCAGGCCATCGCCGTAAATCTGTCAGCGGAGAAAATCTACCGCACGCCACAGCCTATACACTATAAAAAGTAAAATTGAGTCTGTAGGGAGTATTTTTAATATAATTTTTCTTTAAAAACATTGACTAAAACCATGACAATTTTTTTTTAAATCTATGACTAAAACCGAACAATTTTCATTTGAATCAAATGTCTTCAACCAATTTATTATTGAACAAATTCCGATGAAATTTAAATAGGTCCAATATGAAAGAAGACTTTCAAATTGTTTTATAAATGACGGAGATTTGTGGTAACAAAAGAATTGAGACACTTCTCCTATATTAAATCGACTAAAAATAATACGATTTATGGTAAGACAGATCAAGGATTCATAAAGGTTTCTGTAGCCAAATTGAAGATTCTCACTCCTTTTCATTTCCATGTAAAACAAGAAAATAAGATAACTTCAGTACATAAAGTTTTGATATCGTGCAATGAACATTTTTGTCTTATAATGCTTTATGATTAAAATGTACATTTGTTTGGTTTCAGGTATGTTCGAAAGAGTTTATAAACAATTCAACGAGTGGGGAGAGGTATTTTTAATTTTATATCTATTTATTCATAATATTAATAATGAAACCATAAGACCAACTTCGCATTTATATTTAAAAGTTTGCATGCAGGAATCCATGCAGTTTAAAAAATAAACGTAGAAACAGTAATTATTAAAAATTGGCTAACAAAGTACGGCTTAATTTATATTTACCTGTTCCGCAGTCGTCTTCCATTAGAAGTGTTGAAATAAGTGTAGCGGTTGTATAATTTGTGCAGAGGTACAGAATAGTGAGGACGTAAAAGGATATCCGACAGAATTTTGACTTTATGCAGGCCCATCTGGTTAGAGAATGTCCGAAGCCGCGCTTGCCCGAACATGGCTGCCATTCAAAAATTTATTTCACTTACTGGGCGCGTTCTGCATTCATTAACGCAAGTAAAGCTACAGTGAAATAATTCATAATTCCTCCTCTCAGTACTGACAGAGCGACCGTTCCTTAAGGTTACAGTTCTGTAGTGTTAGTATTTGGGGCTGTAAGTGCATAGTCGGGGTGGTTCTTATCATTAACGCAAGTAAAGCTACAATGAAATTATTCACAATCCCTCCTCTCAGTACTGACAGAGCGTCTGTTCCTTTAGGTTACAGTTCTATAGTGTTAGTATTTGGTGCTGTAAGTACAGAGTTGGGGCGGTCTGCATTCATTAACGCAAGTAAAGCTACAATGAAATAATTCACAATCCCTCCTCTCCGTACTGACAGAGCGTCCGTTCCTTAAGGTTACAGTTCTGTAGTGTTAGTATTTGGTGCTGTAAGTGCAAAGTGGGGGCGGTTCGCATTCATTAAGGCAAGTAAAACTACAATGAAATAATTCACAATCCCTCCACACAGCACTGAAAGAGCGACCGTTCCTTAAGGTTACAATTCTGTAGTGTTAGTATTTGGTGCTGTAAGTTCAAAGTGAGGGTGTTTCGCATTCATTAACGCAAGTAAAGTTACAATAAAATAATTCACGATCCCTCCTCTCAGCACTGACAGAGCGACCGTTTCTTGAGGTTACAATTCTATACTGTGAGTATTTGGTGCTGTAAGTGCAAAGTGAGGGTGTTTCGCATTCATTAAGGCAAGTAAAGCTACAATGAAATAATTCACAATCCCTCCTCTCAGCACTGACAGAGCGACCGTTTCTTGAGGTTACCATTCTATACTGTGAGTATTTGGTGCTGTAAGTGGAAAGTGAGGGTGTTTCGCATTCATTAAGGCAAGTAAAGCTACAATGAAATAATTCACAATCCCTCCTCTCAGCACTGACAGAGCAACCGTTCCTTAAGGTTACAGTTCTGTGGTATTAGTATTTGGCACTGTAAGTGCAGAGTGGGGGCGGTTCGCATTCATTAAGGCAAGTAAAGCTACAATGAAATAATTCACAATTCGCAATTACCACCGAGCACGACAGGAAGCGGCACTTCAGAATATTTTCAAGTTGCTTTCTAACACATTGTAAGTGTACTTAATAATACGTCTATTGAATTAGTAGCTATAACTTCTATAGGTGTATTTTTGCACAAAGCTATCCCAACTAATATTATAAAGGCGAAAGTGAGTTTTGTTGTTACGCTTTCACGTCCTATCTACGGAACCGATCACCATGAAATTTTGCATACACGTAGGTTAGGATATTTTAGAAGGACATAGGCTATGTATCACGTGGGAAAAGCCGCGGGTAACAACTAGTTCTAAACCTATCCTTATTAAATCGTTGTCGGTTGTCATCGTTGATGGCAGTTGTTAAGCTATGTCAGATGCATTAAGGCAGCTTAAAAAATCTGACGACAGTGTTAGCCACTTACACATACGAAAAACAAACAATTAAATTTAAAATAAGATATGAGAAAAAATTCAATTCCACGCTTGAAATAATTTTCGACCTCTACCTTGCATGATGGGAAGCAACGAACTTGGGTGGTACACGAACTTTTATAGTGACTTAATAAGTAAAATAATGTAAGGTTGTACAGATCGACTTGGATTTGGCCAATCTTATTCATTAATGTTGTTTTATTCCAATAAAAAACAATATTATTCCTACGTTTTCATCAAGTCAACGGGGATCGCTGGAATCGATTTCATGGAACCACGATATGAATCTCCAGTTTCTGACCAAGTTTCAGAGTAATTGGGTTTCATTTAACGAAGAGCTGTGCTTATAACTTAACAGCAAATTCAGGTAATTTATTACAAAATACTGTGGTTTTAGATTCAACGTTCAAAAAATATCGTCTTATCTTAAACTGAACACCGGTACCCGAAAACCATTGCCATTTCCGCCAACATACTAAAAGATTGGTATAAGTAACACACATAAAATTAGTCTTCTATTATTTCTGCCTAGGTAAAGCAGTGGACGTCCCTGGCTGATAGATAGATAGATATTTATTTTATTTCATTTCATAAGGGGGCATACATATATGGAACAACAGAGCAATACGGATCATCCGGGTATGTTGATTAAATTACGCATAAATGAAATAATAGTGCTGTGTCGCTTACAATCTGTACAAGAAAATAAATGCCTCATTGTGTGCATTGCGTTTCTTATGACCAAAATGATGCTAAAATTATATTCATCTACACATATCTTAAAATGACTATAATGCTTCAGATAATAAAATTGTCGTAAGTAATATTGTGCGTATTTCATTAACTTGCTCTTAAAATATTGGCGCTGAATTCAAAATGACTTTAAAGTATAATATTTTTGAAAACAAGGTCAAGTCAAACAAATTTAATATTGTGAAATACACGCGAGAGTTTATGATATATGTGAAGAGGATAAGTTGTAAATAAGCACGACCATTTCCAGCGAGACCATTAGAAAATACAAGAACAATTGGCAAAAAAGCCTTATTTCGAGCGCCTCATAAATCTTATTCTCAAACCAAGGAGAGCGCAGAAGGACATGACATGTGTGGTGAACATTTTATCTACCTGCCCACGTACCCGACATGCTAAATGTCTTTACTGAAGCTTTTACTGCAGTTTACTCCGCAAAGGAAAAAGACGTAATTTTTATGGTATGAATTTTACTAATTTAATAAAGACAAAAAATTTTATTGCTCAAGGTTTGGTTTGTAATGGATAAACTAAAAACTTGCAATATTTAAAATCAATAAAACCCGACTGCCGTTTTTTACAGGCAGCAGTTTACAACCTGTGTTTGTGTTTTTTCCTGATGTCAGCTTATGACACTCCGAGGACGAAATCAAATCTAATGACACCTCACACTTCGAAATCCGTTGAGCCGTTTACATACATATTTACATAAATCCGCGTGAAAAACATTATCTCCCTCCTGGGTGGAGAAGTCGACAAAAAACTTACTGAAACAATTTTAAAATATGACGAACAATCAACATAGACAATAATTCTCGCGGATGAAGTCGTGGGAAATTTGGTATGATATTTTGGCTAAATAAATTAAACTTTACCTCTCATTTCTTTAGCGATTAACACGTGGTGATAATCGTGTGTTACACTCCCCTATAAGTAAGAATTATATAAGGCACCAGCAGTCCACCTCGGCTTTGTCCATGGCACCTAGCTAACCTATGGCCATGTGGCCTCAACGCCTTAATCGTACGATTTGTTCTCAGTGACTCACATAGATGGCGCCACTCGAAACTACAAAACATTGTATCTACCGTATTATGAGAATATAAAAACATGATTCACAAAATATATCTTATTAAAAATAAATACAATATTTTACGCATTATATTTAAAAATAACACCGTATATTTAGTCAGCTAAAGGCTAACGCAGATTACCGTCATCTAGCATCGAGTAGCAAGCAACTTTCCTGCGCCATACATTCGCCTGCTTTTCGCAACCTTAATTTGGTCCAATATTTTTGTATGAGTCTATTACGTTAGTATTATATTGTTTTTGCTATGTCACTCACGGATAACGTACCTATCCAACGGTAAAATAATTTTTAAAATCGATCCAATACTTCCTGAGATTAGCGCGTTCAAACCAATAAACAAACTCTTCAGCTTTATAATATTAGTATAATATAAATTACGTTTTGTATTGCATCTTGTTCAAGTGTCCGTTCTGTCATCTCTATATTCCGCGTCTTGTGTGAAGTAATTTATTTTTGGCTGAAGTTGCGAGAAGGCGGATTTTAGTAATGTGTTTGTTCATTGCTTTGGACTAGGACAAACTGGCGAGGTACGGGAGCAGACACTTCTTGGCGCGACTTGAAGTGCTCCGAAGGTATGACGCTGAAAGTTCAAAGATAAATGATGTAGTATCTCCTATGCTAGTCTGGGGTAAGAGAAAAAACGGGCAAGTGCAAAGCGAACTTGTTCACCAAGGATTTCATACAAAAAACATTTTATATACTAGAAGTATACATTACAGATTTATAGATCTTGGTTTACTATAAGTCCATGCTTCATGCCAAATTTCATGATTCATGTCAACGGAAAGTACCTTTTGATTATGAGTTAATCCGCAAAATTTATTGTTTTGCTTTTTCACAGATTTAGAAGATTCCTACTAAAATATGTCACTTATTACGTCCACGAGTCCCTAAAAAAATGATTTGATAGACAGACGGACAAACGAGTAATCCATTAAGGTTTCCTTTTTACCTATTGAGACACGGACGGAACCCTATAATCGTAGTAGTACAAACTGTCAGTCTTTCCGCTCTGACTGCAGAAGCCAAACAAGGGAATGGGTGGGAATCCATTCTAATTTAAGGACAATAGGCTAATGCGGCTAGCAACCCATCACCATTTTGATTCCGTTTTTAGGGTTCCGTACAAAAGTTGAAAAACGGAACCCTTATAGGATCACTCGAGCGTCTGTCTGTCCGTCCGTCCGTCTGTCACAGCCGATTTTCTCCGAATCTACTGAACCAAATTAGATGAAATTTGGTAAGATAGTGTAATCCTATGACCCAAACACGGATGTGCAAAGTAAATAAAGATTTTTTTGAAATAAGGGACATTTTGAGGGGCCCAATTACAAAATAAAAAAAAAATGTTTTGCAAACCTTACTGTGTCATATATCAAATGAAAGGGCTCATTATGAGGATCTCAAAAATATTTTTTTTTGTTCGGGTAAAATCAATACTTATTATTTTATTCACGAAAGAAGGCAAAAATTGACCATTCCCCCCCCCTGATCTCCGAAACTACTGGGCCGAAAATTTTTAAAAAATTACAAAATATAGTTCATTCCTTGAAGATTACAGGAAAAATAATAAGAATTCTATCACTTGAAAATTAAGTGGTAAACTCACAATAATAAGTTCATCTAGGGAAATAGTTCACTAAAACACCACTAGATGGCGCTAGTCAATTGAATAAAACATTTTTTGCACATTGTGTGTGTGTTCACGAAGCATATTGTACGGAACCCTCATTGCGCGAGTTTGACTCACACTTGGCCGGTTTTTTTTCACCTATACGGTCTAGACTTTACACTGTAAAAGATAAAGACGTGATAATATGTGTGTACAAATAAATTACTTTTTTACATAAATAAATGAAATAAATATATAGTGACGGTCAAATTACACAATAGTGCAATGTACATAGGGAGGTCCATGCACTATACTATGGGTCGTATAAGAAAAATACAAACAAAGAAACATAGAACTTCCTTTGAAGTCGGTTAAAAAGGTTCAAAGTAAAACATAACCATTATGATTCCAAAACTTTGGCACTAACTTATCTGACCACACAAAGCGGTTACGAAGTTTCTGAATAGCAACCAAACTAGCCAATCAGCGGAGTTTCTTAAAATAGCGTGTGTGCTTAGGACCAATGGGCGCGCAAACTTTGGCGACCCAAATTGTTCTCGTTATATCTTGGACGAATAAAATTGTCACGATTTTAAAAAAACGACGACGTTCTTTACGATTTAATGATTTAATATAACCTCTCATTCATTGTGAACTGATTGGATTTTTCGTAAGAACATACATGTACATTTTTCTCAAATTTTATTTTAACTAAAACTTGCATGAATAAGATATATATTTTTGAAAAAAAATAATATGATTATGCATCTTGCTTAATATGACTGCTTAAGTTATTCTTAATCTGAAATCAATGCATTAACTTTCGTTTAAATTGTTAAAAAGTCTTTAAATTAATAAAATCTAATAATACCATATGACAATGTTTAAAATTTATAGCAACCGTCGCAGTATAGAAATAACTATGAAAGTTTTTTGAAGAAACAAAATTCGATATATTGGCTTTTTGCATTCACGTAGGTATACTACTTTTGTTATGAAGCAATTTCCATAAATGCAATATTTAACATAGCTGCCGAACAAAGTTATTTTATCGACCATACAAAATGATGTCACTTGTCAGCTTGTCCGTTGTTATGTATAACGTATGATTACGCTGAGAAGAAAAATTGAGACTTTATAACCTATATATTTGTAAGAGATTTTGGGTCACAAAGCTAATTTTTACACTGATATTCCTGTTTTTGAGCTCTATTCACAGCAAAACGAAAAATGTGTGCATCCCGAAGTTATTTCGTAGCTGACTCAAATAAACCCAAATATCCGCTTTTGTACCATTACTAGTGTCTTTATAAAGTGCTAATGATCATGGGATGAGTGTTTGGCCAAAAATTTCGCAGTAGCCACTCGTGATGCCGGCCACGTCGCCTATAATGAGGGTCGGGAACCTGAGTGCTCCAACTATTGTACATTCAATCTCGTCCAATTTGCCCGTCGATACGCATTTGTACGTATAGACGCGAAACGTGGATGTTTTTCTTTTAACCCTTAACCACCTACCATACGTCTCACAGATCCAGTGACATATAAAATCGCGAATAATTTTGCTACCGAGCCACGCACAAACTAGTGCTTTCCTGTACTTTTTCTCTGCATCCCTTACTCGTACTACTCTCTTCGTTTCTACTTACTCTAATCGTTTGTCAACGCCGAACGTGCGCGCGTTTGTCTTTGATCAACCAAAAACTGCTATTCTGGGTCTGACAGACCTATGTTAGGTGGTAACGTAACTTTTCGTGATTAGTTTTTTTTTTATTTTGTTTAATAATAGCGGTAAGTAACAATGATAGTAATGGGGTGGTTGTTTAAAAATCTGTCAGATGACGAAAATATACGAGTACCAAACGATGGGTGTAGGAAAATTAAATTAGGGTCTGATGTAGACCTGGACATATTTGTAAGGGTCTAGAACCTGTATGCATCTGTTGTAAAGTGAGCCACATAATCTCGTCGCCCGCTGATACGCATTTGTACGTATAGACTTGAATGTTTTACTTTTAATCTGAAGCGTCATCAATAATGCTGTTGTGGGTTCGGAGGGGTTGGTTTTGTCTGTAATCAAGTTTGTGAAGTTTACGAGTAAGTCCGCCTGCGATGACTTGTATTTTTGTTGTCCATTTTTAAATTTTCCTTGTTATTGAATTATTGTGTCTAAACGTATGCTTGTTGCACTATTTTTATAGTAGGTACTAAGTATATTTGATGACGACCTCTGTGGCTAAGCGATACCGCAAGTGCCTATGAAGCGCAGTGTCCTGGGTTCGATCTGGGTCTTGGATCTTTACCCTAATAATGTATCCATTATAAAATATAGTATTTTGTTGACAACTTACTTATATTATACTTAAACTTTTTTCTTATCTTTTGTTTTAGAGGTTTATAATTAGTATTATATCTTTCATGATAAACCGATAGGCATTTAATTTTTATTAATATATTTTTTAAGTAAACACATTTGACAAAGGCATTTGCTTCAAAAGAAGTATTTTTTTCGATTCTTTAATTCGCTGCTGATTCACGTGGAGTTATCTCCCTCTGATTGCTTTAAAAACTTTGCAAGTCACAACGACCTTAAAACTTTTTAGAATTGACGATATCGATGATAAATTAGTTTGGTTTTCCTTAACCTCAGATTACAATTTCCGTCTTTCAAAAACTTTGACAGAAAATATTTTACAGATAAGTGTTGGGACTCTTTTAAGAAAGCGATAGCACTTTTTGGAAATTCACCAGGCCGGATTAGTACCTGAGGTTGTAGCCAATCTGGCTTCTTATCGACAACTAACTGTTCCTTTAGGACAACATTACGAGACAAGGTGCTGAATAATTTTTCTGTAATAAAAAAATGAAAAGGCACTATTCTCGTTCGGAACAATGTGTAACGTCAAATAATAGTCATTGTGTGTTTCATCAACATCATTATTTCAGCAGCAATTAGTCCACAGCTGGAAATAGGCCTCTCCTATCTCTCTGACCACCTGGTTAATGGATGTCCAACCGTCTGGTTAGTGGGTCCCGAAGCTACACTTGCCGCTACGCGGCCACCATTCAAGAACCTATCAAAGGGTATTGTTTACACCTCTTTTGTGTTGTATTCCGAAATCAAATATCAAATTATTTATGTGTTTTACATCAATCATTGATAGATGGCTCTAGTAGTAAGTTAAAACGCGCTATGAAGATTTTTGTAAAAACAATGAGGTCATCCAATGAAGCCCTATGTAGGCAATCCAAAAGTATCCAAAAGTAAGAAATATAACATTCGCCTTGGAAGATTTATTCAAGTACATCTTTAGGACCTGTCCAGGTATATAGCACGCAAAAGCGTGGTATATACCCTTTGATATCCTTAGTTATACTGGCGACGGCTCTCCTCATTTCTAATTCTGTCTGGCAGAGAAGCATTAAAATTTTGAAAGGATGTAAAAAAGGAATTATATATGCCTACAACATTTCAGTTTTAGTATCTTATAATTGCTTTTTTATTTTATCTTTTATACGTATCGACCTAAATGTTTTATTTTAATCTGAATTGTCATCAATAACGCGCTCAGTCACGGGGTTATCTCCCGCCGATCGCTTCCAAAAGTTCGCAAGTCACAAAGACTTTGGACATGATGGGAGCTTTTAAACTTTTTTGGATTGACGACGTCGATGATAAATACGTATTTCCCCAACCTAAGCAGAATTACAATTTATTTCCAAATTTTAAGTGCTTTTTGTGCACCAGGAACTTTTTTGTACTTTGCAGATATCAGAACAATTTTCTCGCTATTGTGATTATTAATGATTTTTTTTCATATTTTATGTATTTACTATATTATGTATTTTTATTGTGGCTTTTAGAGCATTCGGCTCTCACCGCAGAGGTCGCGGGTTCAAATACAGACGGGAATAATAACTTTGTGTTGTGTTGACGATCGGTAAATTTGTAGCGCTTTAATCATAATCATTATTGTTTAATTGACAAAAGAAAGAAATACTAGTCCAATATTTTTTTTTGATTACATAACTAACCGAATATTTTGACGCAAGAGACTAGCGTATTGAAAATACGGCAAGATTTTTTAAATTTTATCACTACATATTATAAAACAAAGTCCTCCGCCGCGTCTGTCTGTCTGTCTGTTCGCGATAAACTCAAAAACTACTCCATGGATTTTCATACGGTTTTCACCAATAGATAGAGTGATTCACGAGCAAGGTTTTAAGGAATAAAACATGCCCGGGCGCAGCCGGGTAGGGCTGCTAGTAACATATATATCTATCACATATCTATATATAATATATCTATAACAGTCTGTAGAGTCTGTATTTAATTAAATTATTGAATTATAGGCTTAATTCATAATCATTGTGCATAAGGTTTAATCGAGCTACGAAAAATACAAAAAGTGAAGCTCAGAAAAGCGAATCAGCCTTATCTGCGTCCGACGGAGATCCGGTAGAGGTCCGGCGAGCACAATGAAACAAAAAGTGAGATACGTTTGACGTCGCATCCCTCACATCGCGGCCTTTTTTAATTGAGCACGCAAATCTGGGTACGGATTTTTGCACCGTTCGAACGACACCGATTGTGTCATCAACATACTGCCAACCCGCGTATAGTCAAGTGCGTTCTGAAAAATAGAATCAAACCAATTACGCAATGAATACGACTATAATTGCCGACCCAATCCCTCATCCAGCAGACCCCGAGCTCCAAAGTACTCCAGCTGGGATGCAGCTGGAAACTGGCGCAGATGATAGAGAAAGGTTGCCGACACAATTATTCTGTCATACACTACGACTTGTCTCCGATTTAGAGCACATGAATTTGTTCTGCGTAATTGAATATGCTTTATTAAAAATATTTGGAAGATCACTCAGCATTCGAAAAAATCCCTTCAATGTCAAAAATACAAAAACTAAGAGCTCGTTTTCTATTTTCATCGATTCGAAAATGAGATGCCAGAACCGCGCGACCGCGGTAATAAATACGCAATGTAATGATGTCGCTGTGTTTCATCCGCGCGTTTCGGGTAATGGGCTATTGTAGACGAGGCAATAAAATATTTTGCACAATTTGTGAGGGTCATAAAAGATGCTTTTGTTTTTGCTGGTTATTAATTTACAGCACTTGCGTACCCATGCGTTATGCGACCAAACAAAATTACAGTTCTAGTAACTTTAGTATTACTTTCTTATGAGAATCTATTTAACATCGTCACTATCATCATTTCAGCCCATTTTCTGCTCATTGCTGAGCATAGGCCTCTCTTCGTTTTTAACATCCGACTCGACCCAGTGCTGATCGTATCCAGAAGCGACCTGCGACTTCGAATATATCGTCAACCGATGAGTGGAGTTAGTATTAGTGCCATCCGTATTACCTTATATTTCAACGGCAAACGTTGACTTAATTATTATTTTATTAAGTTGACTTTACTTCTAAACTGTTTTTAAAGAGGCAAAGGTTTTATCATCTTAATCATTAAACAAACATCGGATGGTTGCCAAAAAAGGTAAGTATTATTTCCAAAATGTCATCATTATTAGATCTTTGTTAGTCTTCACTGCAAGAGCACTACCCTCTCTGTACAAGAGCCAGATATTAGCCAGAGTAGTCAGAGAATTTGACATTTTGGGATCTCACCAGGTTCCAAAATGTCCTAGCTGTAAAATATGGCTAAGTTAACCTACTCAGCTACACATTTACATGTTTACATCTTTCTGTTCCCTATTTAATGCAAATAAATCTTACCTTACCTTAAAATTATTATCACAAACTACGAAGAAGGTAATACCTATCAGTAGTACCAGACGACCAACCGTCTTATGTTTTCTCTAGGCAATAGACACCATTTGATTGACGCGTGTTCTATGCCATAAAATCCATAAAGGCAGAATACATACATACTATCACGTCTTTTTCCCTTGCGGGGTAGACAGAGCCCAGGTCTGTAAAAACTTGAGACCACTTTTAGCATGTTGGTGGGCTTGTAGGTGAGAACGGAATCAAAATAGTAATGGGTTGGTGGCTACCAACCCATTACTGCATACATGCATCGCCTATAAACATGATTCCTGATGCCCTTCCCTTGATCGGCTTTTACGATCTGCGCGGGAAGAGAAGCAGCTGGTACGTTCTACGTTTTTTCTTTTCTCCCAGACCAGCATGGAAGCTCAATTCCTCAGTGATTATAATATAACTCCAAGATTAGTCCCTTGCGATACAATCAGACCTGTAGACACAATGTTCTAATGCGTCAGGTTTGCATAAAAAAGGGAACGGTTTTCAGCAGATAAACAGCGAGCTTTGGCGACGCGCGAGCTTTTAAAAGTTTGCGTCCGAGACGTCGTAACGCCTCGCAACTTTTAACAGTGCTTCGTCGTTAGCGAGATGGAGCTTTTGTTTTCTGCCTTTCGGTTATCTCAGATAGGATTTTAGTGCAAATAGAGCGAAGAAAACTTACTGTTGGACAGTGTGACAGTTTTGTTGAAATAACGTTCTTTGTTAAATATTTACTATTTCTACAGAGGTATATTTCAATCTCCTTAGTACGTATTTTTTTTTAAATAACCGACAATAGGTTTCTTTTCTTTATGTTTGCCTAAAGTTAAGGTTTTAACCTTACCTTGAGGCGCTGTTCCTAATCTGAGTTAAAAATAATGCATATTTTTACATTTGTGTTGCAAAATTAATCTGAATAATTCTGAACAATCTGGTAATATTTTAATGTCAGAATCAGAATCCATAAAAATTCACCAATCGGCTCTGCTGGTCAAAGTCTTATGGGAAGTCCAAATATTTTTTTTTTTTACTTTTTCTCTTGCATATGTATAAATATATATTCTACTAGGGAATGTGATCCCATTATTGACTTTATAAAACCCACGATAAATAACTAGTGCATAGAAAAACTTAAGTTTGTTTTACTATTGTTTGTAAAATAGCATTTTTATTAAAAAATATGTAAAACTAGCTGTTTTCTGCGGCTCCGCCCGTGTGATTTATAGCCTATTTACTTTTCAGTACCCTAAACTACGTGTTTGCAAAATTTCACGATGATTGGTTCAGTAGGTACGGCGTGAAAGCGTAAGAAACAAACACACACACACTCACTTTCGCATTTATAATATTAGTTAGGATGTTTGTTTTTCGTATGTGTAAGTGGCCAACACGGGTGTCAGATTTTTCAAGCTGCCTCAAGGCATCTGACATAGCTTAACGACTGCCATTAACGATGACAGCCGGGACCAACGGCTTAACGTGCTTTCCGAAGCACGGAGGAGCTCGAGATATTTTTATGCCACTTGCGGTCACCCATCCAAGTAGGGACTGCACCAGGGGTTGCTTAACATATGTAAGCGCTCTTAGAGCTCACACCCACTGGACCATCGGGCTCCTCATTAGTTAGGATGAAGAAACAACACTTCCTACCTAAATTTAACTATATCTCTTAAAATTATTAAGTTAGAGTTGTTGTTTGTGTGTGAGTGACCAACACTTGTTTAGATTATTAGACTGATTTAGATTGTTAGAGTGGATGACCGTATTCAAATAAATATGTTTGTATTAATTATCTATATATTATCAGCCAAGTCTTGGTTAATTGAAATTCTAGAATAAGATAATTTTCTAAGTGGCCTCACAAAGTTCTTAACTGTTTTAGATATTTAATTATTTTTACCTCAGGCTTATTATAATTCTACTCTGTATGAGATAAAGGCATGATCAACAGGTATATAACAATATAAAATTTGATAACTAAAACCTGACTACTAATATTTATAGGCATATTTTAAAGTTTCAAGGGGAATCATAGTATATTTAAGATATTGGTGATGCGGGAAGATGAATTTTGATCAAAATGTTAGCGAATCCAAAATGGCTGGGGGTAGATATGTGACGCGGCGCCTTCGCTACACTGAACGATCAAAAATAGCAATGACCTTTTTCGTTATCCCTGAAGAATTCCAATAGATGCGAGCGAAGACAGAAACGCCGTATATGATGCGGGCCGATTGTAATTCGTAGTAATCACGTAAACTCAGTTATTTTAGCGAGTAAGATAGCGTGTGCGCGCGCGAGTGAGATCCCAGCGAATTTAGGGCGTGTGTGTTTTCTAGAGCGAGCAGCGTGCACGCTCGAGCAAGCGGAAAGCCAGATTGACGCGCACTATCAAATACCGACAGCACAAACAAAGGCGCGCGCGTCCAGATATAAATCATAAATTTTTGCAATCTTCATCTAATCTAAACACTATATATTCAAAAATAAATTATTAAGTTCGCGACTTTTATTATTCTAAGGGCAACATTTGGAATTCGGTGTAATGCCACGTGGCCTATAACGAGCTGACGGTCAAGACGCATCTAACGATGTATCTTACCTCACGTTACATTAGGAGATATTAGGCAACAAACGGACATACATATATATCATAGCGGCCAATATCAAAACCCTACTTTTGGTGTTGCCGTAGTCGGATAAAAAACTGGTAAATATGAAACAAGTGTGTTTTGGCGGGATGTTTTCAGGGAGAGTAACTCGAGTACTCCCAGGCTATGTTTATTATAGTATTCATTTCGCGAAGCCTTGTGTATGCATGTGAATTACCTACCTTTTCTGTATGAAAAGGTTCATTTAAAGTGAAATTTATTTTTGATTACGAAATGTTCTGTAATTACGTTGAAGCATTAAATAATTATTGTATACCCAATTGATGTTGATGATATTAATGTTTTGATGGATGAAATAATTATTATTATAAATATAAGCTAATAAAGAAATATATGATCCAAAAGAAGAAATAATATTTCACGAGATATAAACATCAAGATAATCAGAATATCTTCGAGGAAATTTACAAACAGCCATTAACGAGTTAATAACGATTAGAATAAGTTTAAAACAGAAAAAATGCGACTGGTAGTGTTATGTTTTCGGCCGTATTGATTGCTGGGGAATAAAACAAATCTAATGAGACCATACAAACTTCAAAATCGGTCAAGCCCATAGATTAAAAAAATATCGTCTTTGGTCAAGCCATAAAAGCGACAGGAGGCGTCAATAAAGGAAACAAACAATGTCAGATAAAAGAAAGGTTAAGCCCATGTTTAACCGAACTAATGAGGATTAATACGCTTTGTAGCATACTTACTTATTTGACTAATAGTCTAAGAATGAGCATAAGTTTATAACCACAAAAAGACTAATCACATTATCAATTCCAACTCCGATTAAGATTCCCCCACACCGCCGCGTGATCACCGCCTCATTTGCATAAAGCGCGCCGCAGACTGCCGCGCACGTCCGCCGCCAAATCTGATAATCCGCGAACAAACTCCGCCTGTACCCGGAATATTCATAAGATGTCGCACGCATACATGTTTGAGAGTCTGATGTTATATTCCAAGAATTTTGGATTATTAGAGTTATGATATAATGAATTTATTAAGCAGTTATCATTTATATTTATACACAACATGTACAATCTCTTAGTCCTCATACCTATACTCCCTCCGTGGTCCAATGGGTAAGGCGTTCGCCTCGTTGACCCGGGGGTCGTGGTTCGATTCCCACGGGAAGCAGTTGTTTCCAGTTTGGTTAGGACATTGCAGGTATGAATCACCTGATTGTCTGATAAGATGATTCCGTGCTTCGGAAGGCACGCTAAGCTGGTGGTCCCGGCTGCCATCTGGTAGTCGTTATAGGAACCACGTCAGAGGCCGAGAGGCGGTTCCGCAGAACTCTGACACCAGGGTGTGCATGGTCGACTGACCGTGCCACCTACACGAAATGATGATGATGATGATACCTATACTAGCTTTTAACGAGACCCAAAATTTTACTTTGAATTGTTGCTTGAATAAAATGCGCTTATCAGTTTGTAGCCGCACTGTTTCTGCACACAGCAGCTATTTGGAAGTGGTTTGTAAATGTTGTGAAATCAAATTTTACAGCTAATTATTTGTAACAGGAACAGACATGCGAATTATCGGTATCCTTAACGTATGGAACCCAAAATCAGGTGCTTCCTTCAAAAGTTAACAAAAAATTGTCTTATATGAACAACAAAAGAATAAGCAATTAAAGATTACATATCAATTTGACAAATACATTTTAATCTAATATAAATCGTCCAACTAAACTAATAATTACTCAAATAAAATTAAACTTTAAACTTTTCTATTAAAATTATAACTCGTATTAAGGCTTGTACATGCGCTAATGACCTTCAGGCCATATGGCCGAGTTTTGAACCTTAGTTCCCTGTCAGAAAGTCAGCGGTCGACTGCCACCCGACGCCCGCGTGCATTCAAAATATTAAATAACATAAATTTAATATTAAAAAGAACAATAAACTGTAAAATAAAAATTCCTAGGGAGCGTTTGTAGGTTGATTGGTATGAATTATTATTGAACATAAAAATTAAGTGACTCTAAGACAAAGAGTTACGTAGTTTATTACGGTACTATTTTTTTCCAAAAAACTATGAACTTTAAAAAAAAAGTCCTCCTCAGCAAGAAAAGATTAAAAACCATTCTACAATATATGTTTTTTTTTGGGTATTGTACTTTATGTTTGACCATTTTCATAGAGGTTAAAGAGTCGAAATGCCAAGGAGCACCCTTAAACCATAACCTCCTAATTTTAATATAATTCCAGCTAAAATTATAGAACCTGATATTGTCACCGTTTTTATATTTCATTTATTCAATAGATTGAAAATTGCGTTCTCATCTGAAATTGCTTGCATATTTTTCCTATTGACAGTCAGCTATTGAAAGCTACCGGGAAGCCGTCGGAAAATCAATGCACTCGTGTACAGCTAAAGAAATTCTCGCTCAGTGTGAAAGGTTTGGCCTTAATAAATCTCTTTAATCCCATAAACTGGAGTGGAATAAATCTTTTATGCCTACATAAAGTCGGGATACAAGCAAAGTTACTTAAAGTACGGAATTAAACAAATCCAAAGATGTGACTCCTACAGAAGTTGCAAATTAATGTTCTAATTATGCGCACGTCCATTTTGCCTTGTTTTTTCGGATTTCCAGGTGCCTTCCCCCTCTCCGTCGCCTTCACCTCCCCGCTTTGCTGAGATAATGTATTTTCTTTGTCCGTGCCATGATTCATCTAAATCACTTCGTTTTTCATGGATCGAGAGCAAAATATCGGAACCTTTTAACTATTTGAAAAGCGCGTGTTGAAATCAAAAGTTCCGTACAAACAATATATTTTTAGACCTAATTAAAAATGTATTGCTTGCCCAATTTTATGATTTTAAGTCAACAGGAAGTATTTTGATCCCATTGCTAATGAGCGCAAATTTAAAAAAATATTTTGCACACACGTCCTAATTGTTAATCACATTAACATATTATGAATAATTGATTTTTTTTTGCAAATTGCAGATAGTCAGTTATTATCATAAATTCGAATCTTACTCTGTCTGTCTGTTACTTTTTCAAGCTTGAACCATTGAACCGATATGGATGAAATTGGTACGGTGATTGAGAACCGGGGTAGGACATACATTCACGCTAGTGGATCAGGCCAAACGCTATATGATCTATGAAGAGGTACGGAACTCAAAAAATTGATTCTCTCTTTCGGATACGGAACATCGCGGATGGTCACACCTGATTTTAATCTTGAAATGTATCGACAAGTATTTCACTCAAAATTTTAATATTCATAAAAGGTTTTTTGTTCCCCGGGGAGTCGATGACCGGATTTGTTCATTCCCTAAACTGAGATTTTCCTTGTTTTGGTGTCCATTTGTCAAGGGAAATTCTTAATGAATTTGTATTCCGTACCCCTGAGGAACGCAATCTATATCAAAAATTGTTTTCGTGATAACGTAAAATTAATTTGCGTAATTCGTCTTCATTCATCTGGGAAGTATTTTAGATTATTATTACGTCAAAAAGAGAGACAATGTCATTCTTGTTTGTTTGTGTTTGTTCATCGAAGTACTGAAACGTCCTAACCTAAGTTACCTCAATATTTTAATATTTGAAGAAACATCGACATCGGTTGTCTCTTTATCCTGCATTGTCAGGCCACAATGTACATAGTAAAATTAAACCTTCCTACCAGCACGGTTTTTTGATTTCAATGGCAGTATTGAGATAATGATATATGAGCACTTTATAAGTAAACATTATATTCAATTGGGTATTAAATACAAAATTGAAATCAAAATTACGTCACGCCCGAGTTATGAAAACGATTCTTACTATCATTTATTAAATAATATTAAGTAATTTATGGTTTTCCTGACACCTACATTATTAAACTGTAAACATTGCACGTTAATAATTTTAGTAATAACAATGCTGTGCGTATAAAAGCGTGCGCTAAGGTTGCCTGTAAGAAATTGCATAGCAATAAGGCCGCCTTTTGCGCATTCTCTAGTAATTTTGTTGTATTATTTCTGTATTGTATTTTTCCTTTGATGTGCAATAAAATAGAATAGATATATAATAATGTTTCTATTCTATTCTATTCGACAGAGCGAGAGCAAAGCGCAAGCGACGCGTCCGTCCATGTTATGGCTATGTCAAAAATTATTTTATATGTCCCACTGTCCAGCTGTTTAAGTAAGGTCAAAAATTATGTTCTATATCCCAATGTCTAGTTGTAGTCTTTTTTCAACCAATTGCCGTGAAATTCTGTGCACAGGTTCAATAATTACAAAAAATTTCAATGCTTCTCTTTTTGAGTGTTTCAAAGTCGTCCCATCACTTTGTTTAGAGAATGATTATTTAAAAAAAATTAACACAAAGCAGCATTATGACCCTTAGCACCATTAAGAGTTCACTGCGATAAGACTTCTTAGGTCTAAGATAAGTTTATTTCTGAAAGAGCAAAAGGCTTCGTTCCTCCAGTTCCAGGTAATCGCTCAACTGCGCACAAACAGACGCCAGCGTAAACACATTTATTATTCACGGAAAATTTGTGGGAGTTTGCAGAAAAAACACGCAGACTTCATCATTTACTAATTAATTCTTGAACTGTAGGTGATAGGGAGGAAATAGGGATGAATCTTGAGTTTACGTTCCTTAATGATACACAACCCAACCGGATTACGTCATTTAATTATTCAATCCTGTAAGTAAAGAGATACTTTTTTAACAAGTATGTTTTCGCAACAAACTCTGTTACTACTCGTAATATAGCGTTGAAGGTGTCATTGTATAGGTCCTTGCTTAGCTGTGTGGTTCCCGGCAGAGTAGAATAGGACCACTCCAAGTCTTCCCTTGGATGTCGAGAAGGCGACTTAGGGAGCACAAGCTAAACAAATCTAATAAACATTAAAGAGACCTCTCCAACCCGTCTGGTCAGCGTGGAGAATGTTGGCCAAAACCTATGATGACTGTTCTGTCTGATATTGGCTCTGGTAGTGATCCTACAATGGAGACTAAAATAAAGGACCTGATGATGATGATAGGTCCTCGCACACGCAGGTGGTAGGACACGCAGGGTAAGATAATATCTGAGGATAATATGTGTACTATATAAAAATGGATGGGCCTTGGTATTAAGTTATGATGGCTTTATTTAACCTGTCAGTCGGTTAAAATAGCGTAAAGTAATAAATAGGCATGTTGTTCTTCACGCCGATGTTCCGTCATCGATTGCCAATTTTTGTGGTGCATATCTGTTTTTTTTTCTGTTAATTTTATTTTAAAATATAGCTTATTCTTTTCATGAGATATATATCATCCTATGAGTTTATCACGATCCGACGCGTCCAATTTCTTCACCATATCGCATTCCTTTTATACGCATTATTGCTAGCGTCACCTAACATTACTATAACAAGTGTGATATTTGAATAAACTCATTTGACTATGAATTGAAAATAAATAAACTATTATTATCCCGTCACAACAGAAGGCGAACAAATCAGATCATTTATCTACATACCATATGAAGTACATCTTGCATATAACTAGCATATTGCTTATAGTAACTAGTTAGTATATATAAGTTGACGACGATTTGGCTTATTAATGACTCAACCGTATTTAAGCTGGCCTCACTCTTTCTCACTAATCTCGTTTCCGTATAATATATTACTGAGTTGAACTAACCCTTATTAGATGACGTTAGTAGGGAAAACGTTGGCTTAAAATAAGGTAGTGATAGATGTGACACTCAATGCTAGCTTTGCTGCAGAAACACTATATATAGGTACTATATGTATATACACCCTTATTTTGAAATCAGTACAAAAACTTAAAGGGGTGACTCAGCCCATCAACATGAACAACTTTTGATATGGGACCAATGCAGGGAACTGAAAAAAAAATCTTTACATACCCATATAAAAGTGTCGAGCTGATCAGACCAAATGTATGGAAAAGGTAAAAATATTATTGAATTTTCAGCATTTTGCTCATTAGCCCACATTTAGACTAATAACTTTTAGCGCACTTATTTCATAAGCTGCGATGTAGTCTAAATTATAAAGAGCCGTTGCAGTTTGTCCAAACAAAAAGTGGCCAGGTGCGAGTTGGACTCGCCCATGTAGGATTCCGTACTAGCAAGCATAGGGTATCCACTAGACGTACCGATTTAATTTTTCTTTAGTTTCAGTTTCATGTATAGAGAACACCATTATTTTTTTTTATTTTTGTATAAAAAGGGCAGTTCACAGTATATGTCTGACTACCGAGTTTAAGTGTATTCCTAATAGTTTCAGAATAAAGTAGCTGTGACATTGGGCAGTCTGCTACCGTTCCCTTTTTAGCCATTCGGCTACGGAACCCTAAGACAAGGGATTGCCTATGCACAACTGTCACTTACACATAGTTGTTATTCTGTTCATGTTTTTAGTTTGTGCCGTTGGGCCTCAGCCACAGGCCGTATTTCTCGCCAGCACTCATCAGTCCAATTAATGACCTACGAGTTTGTTTAGGGCGCACTCGGTCAAATTGCGAGCGCTTGCAACTTCACACCACGCAGGCTTGGGTTTACGCCTTGCTGATGGCTGCTAGCGTCGCTTTAATACGCGTTATTCAATTTTATTCATTTTTTTTATATCAGTGCAATAAATGGCCTGCCAGTTTGTTTAGGGCGCACTGGGTAAAATTTCGAGAGCTTGCAACATCACACAACACGATCTTAAGCTGACGCCTTGTTCATAGCCTATCAGATTTTTGAGTATCACACGACGTTGTCAGATGAAACTACTTCGACACACTTACACTCTGTAGAGTAAGGCACCAAAAAGGGGCCACTCAGTATTTACTGCCATATTGAGTTGATTGAGTTAAAATAATTTGATGGTTTTCTTTTGTTAGACGCTATATAAAATTCAGTACAATACTAGTTACTACTTTTTAAGTAAAACATTAGGATCAGTCATAGGTTGGGAAAACCGAAAATACTCAAAACGCTCCTCTTTGGAGCTGGCTGTAGCTTATCATCCTGGCGTTGTTTGCCGCGCCTAAATATCAAGTCACAATATTTGGTCTGTCTAGACTGTGGCGACTCGGCGATAACGTGCCCCGCGGCTCGGGTCAGGTGGACCTTCGCGTTGCTGCGTCAGGCGAAATCAGCGTAATTTGTAAATTTGAAGTGGTTTTTTTTATATAATTGTTTTACGGCCCTGGATACGACTACTTTAGAGCTTTTCTTCATTTATTTTTCCAACGAAATGATGGTGTAATTCTTTTCGTTGCTTTCACTGAGCCCCTGGCGACAACTCTTCGCGAATCCACTGGTATAATCATTGACGACGCAGCAAGGCGGACAACCACTAGCCCGCTAAGTAAATCTCACTACAGCTGTACCACGACAGTCTATTTTAGTTATTCCACACATTGTTCTTAAATATGGGCATTAATAACACCAAATAACACCAATGTCACATTATAAAGTCCACTAGAATCAATTTGCAAAACAACCTAAAACAAACGCTGTGTAGTCCGCTAAAATTCCCGCTAAGAAGCACCTTGGAGCGGGTTTTGAAGGATGATTTTTAAATTTCTTCCCAAAAAGGGAAACCTACGTATACATCCTGTAAAAATTCGGTGCTGTATAACAACAAATAATAAAAATAAATTTAAAGTTAAAGTGCATACTATTTTTTTTTTTGTAGTTAAATAATGTATGGCGGTACAAAATTCTTCTATGCGATTTTGCCTTGCACTTTGCCGGTTTTATAAATCCTTCTGATATTAAAGGTAAAGTAAATGAGCTTATACTGTACGGTTATATAGTTAGGATGTTTATTATTCTATCACGCAAATGCTACTGGATGCCTATCATGAAACTTTTCAACGTGTACATAAATTCATAAGTGTCACAAAGGCTGTAAATGAATAAATAAATATATTGTGACAAAAATTATGCTAGCCCCACAGTACTTTGTGATATTTTGTAATATAAAATTTATGTAGAAAAACATTCAAGGCCAATCAGAAAAAGAAATCGAAACTCTGGACCAGTCGTGTTGCAGGCTGGCGTGTTAACCGCTGCCCCACGGAGGTCGTCGAAATGACGTAGATAATGACGCGGGAAAAATGATAGTCTGTAAGTAATTAAAAAGTTAAAAGTGTATAATACCCAGCTAAAAATAAATAGTGCCTGAAAATAGAGCAAAGCATAATACTCCACAGAATTAATATTTCGCCGCAAACACGAGTTTTATGTCGAGATAAAACTAATTACTGTGGTTGGAGTTAATTTCACCTAGTTTTATATTTTATTAGCCCGTTTGCGCCCGAGTACACTCGCCTTTAATTTTTATAAAAATGCTCCTTAATTAATCTAACTTCAAATTAAATGCATGGGTTTATTATACAAATAAGTACACAATTTTAATTAAAATGCGGTTGAAGAGTATTAACCTGGTGAGTCGCGCATTAAATTATTTTCTTTGTACTGCTATTTACTTTTTCATTTAAATTTAAATTAATGAACCTTTACATTGTTAAGGTATGACATTCTTTTTAGGTTTAGAAAGTTCAACCCCCTCCAGAAAAGTTAGAAGATATACATTAATAGGAATGAAATAGGAAGAGGTGAGCGTTATATATTTTATCCCATAACGCAAGTCTCGAACTTACTTTGAGGCTAGCTCAATCTGTGTGATTTGTCCCTATATATTTATAAAAAAAAATATATAACTTATTATGAATATTACAGTTATTTTATGCACTATTAGTCGTTTTATTTTCCCTCCTCCGATACTAAAACCTGGCTACGCGCGAGAAATCAGTTCTTTGAAACGATGTCAATGTCAATGGCGACCTGAAAAAGGTCGCAGGAAGGCGCTGGATGCAGGCCGCTTCCAACCGGTCATTTTGGAAATCATTGGGAGAGGCCTATGTCCAGCAGTGGACTTCTTGCGGCTGAAATGATGAATGATGATGAATGATGATGTCAATGGCGTATCAACAACCTCTTATCTACATCTTATTAAATCCACACGAGCACTTCGCAAACTAAGCTGAATGCGTCTCAATGTGTCGATCACATTTGCACTGGATTGGTTCTAACGGGTTTTGCGGTGCGACACAATTTATATGCGAATTTAAGTTGAAATTAAACGCTTTGTTAATGAGGGCTTAAAACACTTGACTACGAAAACTAATATAATGGATTTGCACTGCGGTTAGTGGTATTTGATAAGAACGAAGTTTTAGGCAACTTTAATGTAGGAGTTATTTCATACTGCATTAGGTCTCAGTCTCATATTTGTGCATGTCACTACTACTATTTATTTATTTTTCATTCCATGTTGATATGCTAGTTCATCCCAGGCAAACCGTAAAAGCCAGCCGAGGGAATGCGCGAAAATAACCCACCTATGCCAGCACTCTAAGCGTGGCCTTCGGGTCTCAAGGTCTTTTACTTAGGTGTTTATTTCCGCTGACGTTTCTATGGAGTTATATCAATCGTGGTCGCAGTGAGTCTCGCTGCAGGTTCGTGCTAAGTCCTGTTAATAATGATAATTAACAAAGTGCGAAAGTTTTAATAAGAATCCTAACTTCCTTACTAATATTATAAATGCGAAAGTGAGTTTGTTTGTTTCTTTGTTATGCTTTCACGCCCTATCTACTGAACCGATCATTATTAAATTTTTCGTACACATAAGTAAGGGCCGTAAGTGAAGGCCGGCAGAGAAGAATAGGACCACTCCAAATCTTCCCGTGGATGTCGTGAAAGGCGACTTAGGAAACTAAAGCTAAACAAAGCTTATAAATATCAAAGAGACCTCTCCAACCCGTCTGGCCAGCGTGGAGAGTGCAGCACAGAGCAGTACAGAGACGGTCGTGCTCCTTCAGTGGAGACTAATAAAGACCTGATGATGATGATGATGAAGTAAGGGTAGTGAGAAGGACATAGGCTATATATCACGCGGATGAAGCTGCGGGTAACAGCTAGTAAAGTTATAAAGGTGATAAAACTCTACCGAAGTAATTTTATTAAAACGTGTATGGCCTTTTATTAGATTAGTAAATAAAATGGTCTTACTTTGCCCAGATGAAAGCGGTTCTAAGAATACGTTCTTACTAATCTATCGGCCTTTTTCCGAGGCTTCTTTGAAGGCTAATAAACGTTTAAAACTCCCTCTGTGCTTAATATTACAATGAGGGCTTTTACCTCCGACGTAAGGGCTCCAGTGGGCCCTTTTACAGCAATAGACTTCTATGGATTGAGCATAATTGTATTTGTTTGAATTTATATTGCGTGAATGCTGGTGAATGGTTGAACGTACAATACAATACATAATAATAACTTTTAAACAACTAAGTAGGAAATTAGGCACAAGGCCCACCATTACCGTAAAGTTATAAAAATGTCAGATACCACAAAAAAGTATAATTTGAAGCAATTTCTTCCCTTCAGTGTGGGACAAAAAAATGGTGTACCTACATTTTGTTACCCTAAAGTTTTGAAACATTCAATATTACTGGTAAATTAGAAAATAAATTGATTAAATGTATGGAAAATCTATGTTTTACGCGGGCATAGAGGCACATTCTAAGCGTTTTCTATTCTCTCAGACCAGCATATATCTCCATATAGTGCATGATAAATAAATATGTACGGAAAAATCACACATTTGAGCTAGCCTCAAAGTAAGAGACTTGTGTTATGGGATACTAACTCAACGATACTTTATTTTAATACAAATACTTATATAGATAAACATCCAAGACCCAGGTCAATCTGTAAAATATCATTTTTCATCTTGACCTAACCGGGGATCGAACCCGGGACCATCCATGTCGCAGGCCGGCAAGTTGACCGCTGCGCCACGGTGCTCGTCAATGATGAAGAAATTCAAAAGAACCGTGGTAGGCACCTTTCACGTATAAAAGTCGATGGTGTTAAAGGAAATTTAAAAATAATTTGACAGAATTGAACTCTTGTGCAGCAGAAAAGCTGAAACTGCTGATATCAGCAATATTGAGCTTTGCAGACTAAGTACCGTTTAGAACCTGACGTAAAATGAAATTGAACAATTTGTTCTGGTTCCCAAAATACAGGGCCACTTACTTTTGGAACTGCTGTAAAATTTTGCACCCCGTAATTATAAATAAAAAAATAATAAATAAATATATACGGACAAATCACACAGATTGAGCTAGCCCCAAAGTAAGTTCGAGACTTGTGTTATGGGATACTAACTCAACGATACTATATTTTATAATAGATTACTTATATAGATAAACATCCAAGTCTGAAAAAGATCGTTTTCCATCTTGACCTGTCCGGGGATCGAACCCGGGAGAGGTCAGGAACGTGTCGCAGGCAGGCGTGTTGACCGCTGGGCCACGGAGCTCGACAAAATTTTATTATGATTAATGTATTTTAATATTATTTACTAGTTATTTTCTGGCGACTCCCGCGTAATTTGTGTCATTATATGATTTTTTTTTTTAAATCGGTCCATTAGTTTCGGAGCTTATTTATGCAAACAAACATAGTAGAGCCACACTACCGGCGAAATACACCTTTACTAGTAACATGAATGGGCCGGCTCATCCGGGGAAGTACCACACTCTCACAGAAAATCGACGTATGGGTAGTAGCTATATCGCTGCTATGCTTCGTTCGGTGGGTGAGAGAGCCGGAGGCCCATCCCCTCTTCCCTGTGGGAGGGAAAAATAAAAGGCCGGCAACGCTATTGTCGCAACCCTGGTGTTAGAGTTGTCCACGGGCAGCGGTGATCACTTACCATCAGGTAACCCACTTGCTTGTTAGATGACATAAAAATATATTTTTTTTAAATAATAGTATAGATTATCTCCCTACGGCTCACGGGTGTTACCTCGGTTCGCTAGAGAGCCTTGCGTGGAGGCATAAATTCAAAACTTGGAGGCCCTTTAGAAAAGTTGTTGTTATGTTGTATGTCACCAGGCAATCCAGTTTCTGGAACTACCAATGTATGATATTATGCTCTTGAACAGGTCTTGGTCGGAAGAGGAACTTTTGCACTTTAAAAGAAAAATAAGTGCGTTACACAATTGGTATGAATATGATATGGATATAGCCTTGGGGTATAGATTATGAAAAAAAAAATTAAAGATAAAAAAATGAAGAAATCACATCAAAATATTCACCACAAAAGAAAACCCCAATTTTATTAATTCTGTCACCTTTTGAAGCGCTCCCCTCCATCATTGTAACGAGAGCCGCGGGCCGCATTTGATCTCACCTGGAGAGTTGTTTGTATCAGCGAGGGTCAAGTGGCCAGTAATTAGGGCCGCAACGGGCCAGGCGTCAATCGGGCTTCGCGAACAACGCGTGGCATCGTTATTGTATCAGTTATTAAATGAAGGGTTTTTCATGAGATGCAACTTCCATGCTATTGGAGTAAAAATAACAGAAACGTAGATTGTACCAGCTCCTCTCTTCCCACGCAGACCGAAACATCCAGCCGAGGGAATGGGTGAAAATCTAAGAAACATGTCAATAGCCGATACTTTGATTACATTCTCCACATTTGTAATACGCCCTCCAGCACGTTAATATTGTCATTTGAAACTTATTATCTTAGTTTATTTTAACGTAACTCAGATAAAATATTCATTTAAATATCTTCATATCCTCACATAAAATATTCATTTAAATATCTTCATAACCTCACAAATTATTATGCCCATCAAAACCATTTTTAAGCGTGGGAAGAGTAAGTATTTGGGACGCTACTTGCTCAGAAGGATTTATGATCAAAAAGTAGCAACTCGGGGAGGTCAGGCACGCGGACTCGATGCCATATGTGTAACCACTTGACAGGCAGTTGAGTATGACACCTCTGCTACTATTATATTTATTTTCTTAATTTAAAGTTTTAAAACAGAACTACTTTGTAATATAGATTTTTTCCAAAGAGTCAAAATATAAAGTAAATTATCATCTTCCTTCAGTAAACAAAGCTTTTATTCCATCCAGTTTTGCACCTTTAAAAGCGCCCCTCTCATCATTGTAACCACAGCCGCGGGCCGCATTTGATCTCACCTGGAGAGTTTTGTTTGTACCAGCAAGGGTCAAGTGCCTAATAATTAGGGCTGCAACGGGTCAGGCATCAATAGGACTTTGTGGAAAAAGTTTGCTTCCTTATGCTGACCTAAATCAAAAAATACAATGACTGATATAATTTATTGTATTTTTTTTTGGTTTAGCAGAAATAATCAATTATACTGACATTTTATCTATTGTTCCGAAGGATATTATATCAAAACATAAATGCTAATGTCTATACGTAAATCCTCACAAACTTCCACTTTTGCAATATCAGTTAGACAAAATATATCTAACGACAAAAAAAATATTAAAACTTTGTGAAATAGATTAATTTATTATTGGAGAATCGGAAAATAATTTTGTAACAAGAGCCACAGGCTGAATTTGATCTTAGCCGAAGAGTTTTGTTTATACCAGCGAGAGTCAAGTGCCTAGTAATTAGGGCCGCAACGGGTGAGGCGTTGGATCAAAATAATCATATTTGATCTGTACTTTCGAAACAAAGACTAAAACATTAATTAAAATATCTAAACTTCCACACAAACTTTCTCATTTATTATATTAGTAAAATAAAATACATCTAAAGATAAAAAGCAGAAATTGATACTTCGTAAAATAGATTTTTCACTGAAGAGACAAAGTACAGAAAAACAAATACACGAAGCGTTTATGCCATCCAATGTTCCATCTTTTGAAGCGCGCCCTTTCCTTTATTGTAACAAGTGCCGCGGGCCGCATTTTATCTCACCTGGAGAGTTGTTTGTATCAGCGAGGGTCAAGTGCCCAGTAATTAGGGCCGCAACGGGTGAGGCGTCAATCGGGCTTCGGGCAAAATTTGCCTTCGTTATTTTTTCGGCTATTCATACAATCGGACTTTGTTGGAGCTTTTTCCGTACTATACATAATCCTACGTATTATGAAATTCAAAACAAAATCGTAAATTAATAATCATAGCTGAGAAAATATTTTTTTTTTAGTAATGGTTTGAATCATATATACTCCTCTGCCGTTTCAGCTTCACTAATAATGAAACCCTCTTCATCAACTGCTCTCTTGTTAGTATTCGTAGGAACTGCCTAGCGAACCTAATGTCATAAGTAACATTAAACATTTATTTAATTTATTTTATTACGTGTGTCAATTGATGCACTATCAAAATGTTTAAATATTGTTAGTGTGTACGTTGTAAAAGTATAGTGTGACTGCCATCAATAATGACATGCTTAAGTAACTTCCAAAGCCTTGTGGAGCTTTAGATATTTTAATATTACTAGTTTCACCCATCTTAGTGAAAACAACGCCCAAAGTTGCTTAACATACGTCGCTTATAATATTTATTGTCAACGGGCTAAAGCGCTCCTCACCGAGATGTTAATGATAATATCAACATTAATTTATATAAGGATTTACGCGATATCAAGTATTAGCTAGCGAACGTTTAGCGTCTATTAATTACGAGTTAGGGCTTCGAGGGATTGAGCAGCAATTGCGTGATCAAGGGTTAATTAAACTATCGGTTAGCTCACTGCTCGATTATTGTTACTGGAAGTCATATAATACAAACGCTGATCAATTGCTTTTACCTAAAATACGGTACTATAGGAATTGTTGTATAAGCACCACCTAATATTTACTTAATATTTAGATATTAGATATATTTAATATTGAGACGATAAATGTTGGAAAATGCTCAGATAAGAAGAAGGAAATTCTGTTGACAGTGAACATATAAGCTAGTTTTATTAATATTATGATTATGGAAGTTTGTAACAATTTATAGGTATTTGTTACTCCCTCATACAAAAACTACTGGGATAAGTGGTGAAACTTTAAAGTATTCACAGTGTTATTTAATAACATAATAGTATAATAGGTTATTATGTTATATGCCGTGTGGTTTCCAGCAGAGTAGAATAGGGCCACTCCGAGTCTTCCCTTGGATGTCGAGAAGGCGACTTAGGGAGCACAAGCTAAACAAAGCTTATAAACATCAAAGAAACCTCTCCAACCCGTCTGGCCAGCGTGGAGAGTGTAGGCCAAATCCTTTGATTGCTCTGGCTAATATATGGCTCTAGTAGTACAGAGAGGGTCGTGCTCCTGCAGTGGAGACTTAAAAAGACCTGATGATGATAATATGTTATGTAGCAAAGCTTGAGGGAGAGGCTTATTGGAATGCATATAAATAAGTTGATGAAGATTAACAGTTTTCAATACATTGAGTTATAATATGCCCAAAGCTCAGGCCTAAAGCATCAATAATCTCTTTGACAACTTGACTTATTGACCAATTTTAGAGATATTACGTATTTAAATGCATGAATAAAATTCGAAAATTGGTATTTGTACACTTTAATTGAAAATAACTTAGGACTACAACTTTAAACAGTTTTTTAAGAGCCGCAGCTCTTACAATGTTGGCTTCACTGTCATAGTCTGAATAAATAACCATATTTGATGCTTTAGAATAACATATACCTATTTATGCGATCTGTAAGGAGGGCAAGGAATTTAATTTGATTGTTTATTTTAATTATTGTCAGGTAAAATGGGCTTTGAATGCTTTAATTTACGCCGTCGAAATGGAGGGTAAAAAGTTAGGGTTCAATAAATAAAAAATGATTGATGTTTTTAAAAACATAATTAATAAATTTGAGTGTATGTGAGTCACACACGCGTAGTTAATTAAATTTATCATCTGGATTTTACTTCAAGTTAAACTAAATAATTAATCAATTTTCGTTGTCAGTATGTACCTCAATATAACAGGGTGTACGCAGAAACCTATTATATCTGACGGGAGATATTTAGAGGGAGTTCATGAATTGAGCAGTGTTCATTCAATACTTTTAAGTTAACTGCTCGATAACTATTCCTAGAAGTTCTTCATCTAGCGTAACTCTTAGATATTATACCTCATTGGATAAATTGAGCGCCATGTTATTCTACACAGTGTCGCTCGCCATATATACACAAATTTATAAGAAGGCTACTTTATCTGCGGGTGACATAGGCTATAATTCATGCCGTCGTGGGTAAATTTCTAGTCATAAATAAAACAAGATTTTTATTCTGCTGTACATGTATAAACGTTTATTGGACCCAATTAGTAATCAATCCACGAGAAACCCAACAAGATTGGACGAAGATGATAACACGTCCGCCAATTACCGGCAGATAATAACTGCCTCCGTGGTCCAGTGGTTAAGGCGTTTGCTCTATTGACCCGGAGGTCGTGGGTTCGATTCCCAAAAGCATACTTTGTTAGGTTGTTTCCAGATTGGTGAGGGCATTGCAGGCATGAATCACCTGTCTGAAACGAAAGATGATTCAGTGCTTCGGAAGGCACGTTAAGCCGTTGGTCCCGGCTGTTATCTGGTTAAAGATCTGTCGTTAAAGGAACCACGTCAGAGGCCGAGAGGCGGTTCCGAAGAACTCTGACACCAGGGTGTGCATGGTCGACTGACCGTGTCACCTACACAAAATGATGACACAGGGACTAAGTCAGCGGTCGCTGGTTAGCAGCCAATCCGACTAGATTGATACCTGCCCCAATTTAGACTTAATTTCTGATCGAGGTGAGATAGAATAATATGTGGAAAACAAAGAAATTCAATGTGCATAAACTACTCCAAAACTCCTGCACCGATTTTTAGATTTTTTCACCTTAAGAAAGGTTTTAATGTATGCCGTCGAAGTCGCGGGGAAAATTGCTCGTCAATAACATAAAAATGAATCGCTGAATGTGTTGCTAAGCACAACCGATTTCGCTAATTCTTTTTTAGAATATAGCTAGAAGGACGAGGATGGTTATTACGGAGAGAAAAAATTATATGTACCACGGGCAAAGCCGTGGCAAACTGCTAGTGATAAATAAAATAAGATATTTATTCTGCTGTACGAGTATTATCGTTTCTTCGACCCAATTAGTAATCAATCCACGAGAAACCCTACTAGATAGGACGATGATAACACGTCGTCCGCCAATTACCGGCAGATGAGGCCAATTTGAGCAGATTGATACCTCGGCCAATTTGCTCTTAATTTCAGATCAAGGTGAGATAATGTAGAATGTGGAAACTAAAGAAATTCAATGTTAATAAGGAGCCATCCATAAATAATATCACACTAACTTCATGATTTTCAGACATCCTTGTCACATTACTGTGAGTCCCTCCTCCCTATTGTGTTTCCTATAATTAAATTATGTGGCGTATATTTTAATTTAAGGAAATATCAAATACGATATAAACAATAATATATTTACGAAATCAATTTAATAAAGCCAAACAAGACAGTGAAAACACAATCTATTTTTCAGCTTTTCGAGTAAGATAAATCACGAGTTAGTAGTTGTTTTCGAATGGACATTGATTTTTCGCTAGGCACCGGCGACCGGATGTTGTTACAATCTGTCTCACTTCATTGAGAAAAGGCAAATGAGCAGGTGGGTCACCTGATGGTAAGTGATCACCGCTTCCCGTGTCATCATCATCATCAGGTCTGTTTTCGTCTTTGCTGCAGGAGCATGACCCTTTTTGTACTACCAAAGCCAAATATTACCCAAAGCAGTCAGAAGATTCAGCCTACACTCTCCACGCTGGCTGTCTGACCAGCATGGAGAGGTCTTTTTGATGTCCATAAGCTTTGTTTAGCTTGTGACTACTAAGTCACCTTGTACGACATCTACGGGAAGACTTGGAGTGGTTTAATTCTACTCTGCCAGGAACCACACGGCCATATTCTACTCTGCCGGGAACCACACGGCCAAGAGTGTGACACGATTTTATTCAATAAAGATACAGCTAAAGGTTTTTCTAATTTCAGTATATCTTAGTATTGTAAGTAATAGAAATAATCAGAACATTTGTCGCTATCGTTACGATTGTCAATCTCCTAACTCGAGTGGGGTCGGGTGACCATTCATCAACGTAAATTAGGGTTCGGACACAGCGGCCAACGTTGATTGGAAAGCTATAAACACAAATGCGGAAACTGTCAAGACAAACATAGTTACAAATATACGTGCAGAAAAACTGACTAATATCTTCACCCTTATGGGGTTGATAAAGCCTATGCTATAAGACGTAAATGTCATGTTTTAGCGGGGTATTGGGCACGAGGCGTCGAAACAAATTTAAATAATAATGAGTTGCTAGAGCCGTTTGCGTATTCACTTGAATCATTAGATTTCCCTCTGCGCTGGAACAGTTTTTGTTCCATGCTGGTCTGGTAAAAAATAAATAAATAAATATATAGGACCAATTACACAAATTGAGCCCCCACAATAAGTTGGGAACTTGTGTCGTAGGATACTAACTCAACGATATATTTCATAAAAGATACTTATATATGTGTACATGAACATCCAAAAAATAAATAAGTAATTTAATTTCAAGATCCATGCAGTCTGAAAAAGATCGTTTTCTACCATAACCTGGCAAAAATGTGTCACGCTCTCTGTGCTTCGGAAGACTCGTTTAGCCGTTGGTCCTAGCTGTCATCATACTCATCATTGATGGCAGTCGTTGAATTATGTCAGCTGCATTAAATCTGATTACACAGCCGAAAAACAAAAAAACATGCTGGAAGTAATAAGGACATTTGTAACTATCGTTTACGATTGTCAATCTCTGAATAAGAGCGGCTCGGGTGACCATCAATCAACATGAATTAGGGTTACGTAGGCCAGACAGCCGGCCCAATGGTAATTGGAAAACTGTAAACGTGGATAAGAAAATCAGAGACATATTATCACGTCTTTACCCCTTGCGGAGTATACAGAGTTAAAATTCATAAAACGCAAAGGCCACGCCAAGGTAAAGGTGGAAAGCAGAAGGAAAATAGTGATGTGTTGTTAGCTGCATCGCCTATTGGCAAGAGTTAATAAAAACAATGACAAGGTATTAATAGTGTAGGCTTATGGTAGAGTTATATACTGGGTAATTTTGAACAACCTGGCAATATTTTAATGATGGAATTAAAATCCCTCATAGACTCTACACGCAATAAAATAATATTAATGACTTCCGTGGCGTAGTGGTTAATATGCCAGCTTGCGAAACGAGGGGCCCGGGTTCGATCCCCGAACAGGAGATAATGGAAAACGATTATTTCAGATAGTCTCTGCCTACCCCTATGGGAAAAAGGCGTGATAATATGTATGTATGTATGTATTATTTCAGATTGGCCTGGGTCTTGAAGGTACAATTTCCTCGAGGCACAATTTCCTGTAAGGCTTGCTCAATCTGTGTGATTGTCCCTATATTTAATTAAAAATGAAAAATTTGAGCTATGATTAAGTGAGAGAGTAACAATATTCCAAAACTTCAACTAATATAAATTAGTATTTAATTTCTGAAAGGACTAGAAAAATGGACCTTCCTCCTTCACTGCCTTAAATAATTACTAAGCAATTAAAAGTGAGTGCGGATTTAAATTTATGCAGATTGGGGCGACTCTCATCTGGAGCTTCGGAAGCTTAAGACGTTGGCTGTCAAGAGCTTTCTGTTTTATTTACTAAGTTTAATATTAATATCTCGTTTAATATAAGTGTAACGTACAGCACAGACTATGATAAAGTGCTATACATATATTACTAGTATAAGATGACCGACTGCCTTATGTTTTCTCTAAGCAGTAGAGATAATAGACAGATATTCGAGTGAGACTAAAGATGATCAAATGTAATACAATAAAGATTGAGTTTCTATTGGGGTCACGAAACTCATTGACGCGTTTTCCATGTGTATAATAAATATAATACTAATATCCGTAAAGGCAGTTTTTTGGCAGTGCTGTACATTAAGCGCCCAATAAACATTATTAATTTTGCTGAACGCTTTAATCGCTCTCTCACCTGATGTCGATATTTTACACAATACTCGGGATTTGAATGTTTATTAATTTCTATGATAACTCAAATACTTTTGGACCAATATGACTACAAATGGACATTTTGGCACTCCGGAAATTTTGTATAACTGGACATTTTGACACTCCGGACATTTTGTACAACTGGGCTTTTTTGACACTCCGGACATTTTGTACAACTGAACATTTTGACACTCTGAACATTTTGATACATCGGACCTAATGGACCGAAAGGATATTTTTGACTGACCAGTCTGCGTCATTTGCTCTCGCTCACATGCGCTTGTTGGATCACTGTGTGTCCTGTAGCAGGGAGGTTTCATTAGGATATTTGAAACGTTTTTGATGTGTTCCAAAAGAAACTATTGTGTGTGCTTCTTTATGAAGAAATGGTTGTTTAGATGTAAACAATAAGTTAATTGAAAAGTAAATAAAAATAGATTCAGTGTTAGTCTTTTTAGCACGAAGCCCTACTCACCCGTTACATTCCGTTCATTACAGTACTGTAATGAACGTCAAAATTAAATAAATTATTGCGAACTGTTGTATATGGATGCACAGTATACAGCACAAAATGGGTGTAAATATACTCGGGGGTGACTCAGCTCAATACAGACAAATTTTCCTTTGTGACCAATTCTAGCAACACGAAATAATTTTTGACAGCACACACTAAAGCGTTCAGACGGCTGGGCAATTTGTTTGAAAATGCCGAAATGTATAGTACTCGGGTGTTGGAGTATATCCAGTGAATAAATAAAATATAGAAGTTTCGTCTCGTTTCTATACAGAATATGGAATATCTGCCACCGGAGCGCAACCCATGGCCCCCATAAGTCACACTATCTCCACAGTTCCGGACGCAGTGCGCTCCATAAATGTAGATGCACGCAGTTTACTGCACCATTACATAGATGATGGACTAGTGGCTCCGATTTCGTGGATGTACTGGCTTTTGCAACTTCCAATAAATCTTAATAACGTCAATACAAATGATTATGTCATCAGTACAAAGTATGAATTACAGTCCGTTTGACTGTATAGGCTAATCTTGGAAGCTGCTGGGGCTCTTTAATGAAGTTTACATTACCGTATCGAGAATTTTCAGGGAATAAATAAATATGGACAAATCACACAGATTGAGCTAGACACAAAGTAAGTGCGAGACTAAACTTGTGTTATAGGATACTAACTCAACGATACTACCTATATTTTATAATAGATACTTATATAGATAAACATCAAAGACTCAGGTCAATCTGAAAAATATCATTTTCCATCTTGACCTGACCGGGAATCGAACCTGGGGCCTTCCATATCGTGTTTGCCGCTGCGCCACGGAGCTCGTTCCTAGTATATTGTTTCTTAGTATCATATATATGTCTAGATGCAGCCGGGAGTATCACTAGTTAATATTACAAACGTGAAAGTTTATGGATGTCAAGATTTTATTACTATTTCACGCACAATCTACAGGGAAAATAGTCTAAGGCTAGAAACTAAGCGACTAATTAGAGACATCTAAGGGGATTTGACGCCGAGCAAGCGGCTTAATGAAAAAACTTTAAAATATTGTCAGAAATAGTACTTAATAACCTGGGATTATGTCATAATGGGGAATGAGATGGTGAAATCTAGGCCGTAAAGCATTGCACGAAGGATGCAACAGATTCATATTAGCCTTAGTCACTACTTTAATGTCGTAATTTTTAAAAGTCTGCTCAAAGTTCCACCCCAATAAATTCAAACACACCCGAACGGTGTTCCAGCAGTTAATAAAAGCCACGGATAAAGCCAGCCATGCATCAGTCCGACTCGTTTAGATCAGGTAAACTTTCCACCTGAATCGAGAACAAAACTGCAGTGGAACTGTTTACTTCTGGTCCCAATTGGACACTACATCTCAATTTACATCTTGTCCTGAATTAAAAATCTTGGGTCAATGTTAAAAATTAACAATAATGGGCCAAACATAAGTGAGTCTTGTATGCTCCTAAATCAGGGAAACTAAACTTTCCACCTGAATCAAGAACAAATCTTATTTACATTTGTTCGTAGTTAGCAATTAATAATGATCAGCCATGTGTACCAATGCAATTCTTTCAGACCAGGCAAACTTCCTTCCTGTATCGTGAATAAAGCTGAAGTTAGAATGTTCATTACTTGTCCCAAAAATCAACCCTATATCTCAGTCAGTATACATCTCATCCTGAATTATTAAAAGTCTTAGGTCCGGCCGATGTCCGATATTATTAATTGCTAACAGCAACTATTAATAATGAGTCATCTTTAAGTCCGAATCGTTTAGATGAGTTTTTTTTTAATCGAGAACAAATTTGCAGCGGAATTCTTTACTATTTGTCCTAAAAATTGACCCTATACCATGGTAAAACTTGTCCAGCATTAAATATCTTGAGTCCTTTCTCTTCTTCTAATTAAAGAGCTCATAAGTGAGGGTTAACAAATGACCTCAATTTTCTCATATTCAAGGCCACTTTTTTAATTCTTGGTTAGTTCCAACGTTTATTTGTTTCTTTATTTCAGCCATAGCACTATATTTAGGTCGTGTTTCACTCTAATAAGTACCCGGTTTCTAGTAAGCCATTAATAATAATCAGCCATGTCTCAGTCTGACTATATAGATAACAATAGTCAAACTTTCCACCTGAATTGGGAACAAAACACAAGATTTAAAAGTATTCAGTACATAATTCGGGACTTGATGCAACTGCAACAAATTTTTTGAGCCACAATGTGAACACACCGAATTGTACTGAGCAAGTTTTCCAATAAATAACGCCAAAGAAACTAGACACACGAACAAATGTACATTCCGCATCCCAAAACTAAAATTCTACCGTATTTGCATTCCTTTAGAATTGAATTTGCTTTGAAAAATTTGTAACAATATGTGCACGTATTGAAATGTATCTAGGTTTTATTAGGTAGCACAATAGTCTATTTTATGAGAGCGCTGTAAATATACAAAGAAACAACGTGGCACTTTAGAGCATTTTATGATGGATTGTAAGATATTCAGACGACGTTATTTAAATGTAAATCTGTTATGAATAATGTACTTGGCATAAGAGTTTTTTTTACAGAGTGTAAAATAAGCTCTTAAATTAAGAGAAAATGTGAATATACGGCTATACTTTTGGTCGCGACTTCTTATCTAAACTCATTTTATTATTTCTTTTTGACCCTATAATCAACATAAGGCGCTGTGGTATCAGACATTAGCGCCACACAGCAATTGATTCTTTTAATCCTTAATCATAACAACTTTGAAAAATCTAATAGCTGAATGCTCTAGTAAATGACTTGTAGTATTCTTGATATTAGCTTTCATAGATATTATAATTTAAGTACCTACACCCATAATTTAGCTGACGCCAAAAGTGCCCACTTTTGGCGGTGTGAGTTTTTTTTAATATTATTTGTCACATAATTTGTTATTTATGTTAATTTTTGCCATGCCAATCCGGTTATTTTGTATTGGAGTAAGACAATTAGGGAGAAAGAAAGTTTCATCACGACGGTTATTTTTTATTTATTTTTTTTCATATTGACGTGGCAGTGACGTAGCCGTTTGTTTTATTTAGTTTATCCGACAACGGCGGTGTCAAGTAGGTCGGGATTGTTATTATTTGTGGGGTTAATTTCATGTTTGTTTTTGTAATCAGTATTGTTTTTAATTGTTTATTTTATTGTCTGTGCGTGTCGTGGGATGGCTCGTGATGCCTCGTAAGGTTGACGGCTGAAAATCAGTGCTGCACTAGGGTCCCCTAGTCCAGCGTAACACTGAGCCGTCACCTTTTGTGACACAGCGGGCACATGTTTTAGCTGTATTTTCTTGTGTTGTTGTTGTGTCACAATAAATATTTTTCATTTCATTTCTCTTAATTCATCAATTTAAAAATAGTGAAAATTTGTGCCAAGAATACAACAAGTAATTTACTAGGGCATTCAGCTATAAGATTTTAAATTTGATGTGATTTAGGATTAAAATAGTTAATTGCTGTGTGGCTAAAAGTGAAGTGTCTGATGCCACCGCCTTAAATAGATTTACCGCAGTTTTACCGGTATCGTTTCTATCTGCATTTGCTTTTTTTTTTCAACCGTACAAATTCTATACAAAATATTTTGTAACAAGCTATCTATTTATTTTATGTAACATCAATGAACTCACCACAGTTACAGTTCCTTATACCTTTAATAAAGGTTTGACTCGTTGGATCGTGGTCTAACAAGCATATCATGGAGTAGCCCACCGCAAAGGGTCAAAGGGCGACATCAGTCATATTAATTAGCCTTTATTGCCCATGGATTGTCAGGGTTGGGTGGGTAAAGCAACGTATTTAGTTAGCAAAGTAATTCGATACAGTTATGTTCTGATGGATGTGAATGAAGTTTGATTATTTCAATTATTAATATTGTTAATTAACAAACACATACTGATACAACAATAACTTTGTTACTTTTTACTAAATATAATTCAATAAAAAGTATCTAATGTGTGTGTAAGTAATGCATGAAAATAATTAGGTATAGAAATACGATGTATGATTTATAATTGTTTATGAAATAGATGAATCTGAATATAAATAGGTATATTATAGAAACGTTCTTTATGCGAAAACAAATTAATAATCTCGATCTTTTTATTTTTGTCTGAAACCAAAGAGTTATATTTCTTAGAAGGCTTTTGTAATATTTATTATTCCTGGTAACGTATGGCAAAAGAACGAGTAAAGATATTTTGATCTAACGTCGTTTCCCTTTGCAAGGTCTCAATATTTGATATCCGAAATAGAAATAACTCTATATTGTGCTCGACGGGTAAATTGGCTCGAAGTAAAAACACACAGACTTCCCTGTGATTGTTATATATATATATATATATATATATATATATGAGAATAATGTTTTTATGATTTGTTTTTCTACGCAGGTTAATTATCGAGGAAGTTTGGAAAAATATTAGTATTCTTCGGTGGCTACAATTTTATGACGAACAACCTGCGCTCTCTGAGCAACAGTGGCAAATATGTCGCCATTAGAAGTTCCTGTATAAATCAAAGAAAATTAATGCAATAATAAATATATTTTTTTGTTTATTACGTTATTTTTACTAGATTTAGCTGTTACTATCATGCCACTAATAATAATAATAGTATCTGCATTATTGTATGATTGTATTTCAGAACGAGACCAGTATGTTATAATATGTGACAAATCTCATCTAAGCTGTGCTCCTCTTATACGTATTTTGTTGCGAATGTGTAAACTATATTAAGATAAAGACGTTATAGTATGTATGTAAGAATAGTCTGAAAAAGTGAAACATCAAATTACTTTTTCATACATACATACTATCACGTCTTTATCCCTTGCGGGGTAGACAGAGCCCGAGGTCATAAAACCTAAAAGCCACGTTTAGCGTGTTGGAGGGCGTTATAATGGAAAGCGGAATCAAAATAGTGACGGGATGCTAGCCGCATCCACCTATTAACGTGATTCCTTAGCCCAATCCCTTGACCGGCTTTTACTGCCTGCGTGGAAAGAAAAGCAGTTGGTATGTTCTATGTTTTCCATTTCTCCCAAAGCATGGATTAGACTTTACGTTCATTTATTTCAGCTATCCCATTTTGCGATTATAGTACACTAGCAGCCCTACCCGGCTGCGCCCGGGCATGTATTATACCTTAAAACCTTCCTCGTAAATCACTCTATCTATTGGTGAAAACCGTATGAAAATCCGTGGAGTAGTTTTTGAGTTTATCGCGAACAGACAGACAGACAGACAGACGCGGCGGAGGACTTTGTTTTATAATATGTAGTGATGATTATGATACAAGTACCGTAAGCTGGATGTTATAGTCGAGGTGTTTTTTATAGGCACGAGGTGAAGCCGAGTGCGTATAATCAACCGACGACTATAATAGACAGCTTATCGTACGAGTATCATACAACGTTTTTCAATACATTTGCGATTACCATGAACTAAAACAAGATTGCAGTTCATCAAATAAGGAATTTATAAAAGTAAGGAGCTAAACAGTTTGTAAAAATACATTTATAAGAATCAGGTACATTTACTCAGGTTTATTTACTCCAAAAAGCACATTGATAATAGCTTTCTCCTTCTCGAATTCGGTTAAAAAATCACATCACACGAATCAGAACAAAGTTTTCATGCTGAAGTTGAAACTCTTTGCTCGGATTCTATGAAAATGTTTAAATTTTGCATCTGTGGCATTGTGCTTATGAGCGGTTGTGATTGGTGTAAAGTAAAAAGCACTAGTGCCGTAAAATACATCATTACGATACAGATTTCAATGTCATAAGAACCGTATTATTAGCAAATGTATTGAAAAATTCCTTAACTAACCTTTTTCAACTAAGCGCGATCTTCAGATCTTATTTCGGTAATTTTGTAAACGCTGGCAGGGAAAGCACTCAGCTAAATTCTGCACTCATCTCTAAATAAAGCCAATCGGTTGAGCTCGATTCCCGCTGGTGCAGCACAACTCAAGCTGCAGTGTAGACGAGAATCGAGCTGAGTGGTATCGATTGTTAAGTGTGATGACGTACTAAACGCTTTAGTAATTTACGTTGACTTTACAAAAGATTTTCCTTAAGTAAAAATGATATGTTAGTGAAAAGTAAATCTTAGTTTAGGTATTTTCGTGTTGGTTCTTATTTATATGGACAAAATAACTACCTTAGAACAAAAGTATGCAATATTTACCGTTAACGTTAACGATAACGATAACGATCTAACGCTATAGATTTTTTGCGACAATATTTTAAGAGATTTACTATTTGTTAATAATATGAGCAGTGTAGTATCGTGTATGGTAGAGTAGAATAGGACCACTATAAGTCTTTCTGTGGATGTCGTAGAGCACGAGTTAGGAAACACAAGCTAAACAAACCTTATGAACATCAAAGAGATCTCTAATATATATGATATAAGTTAATATTGAACTATGACCTATTTTATCTAACTTCATAATTTTACTTAATAAATAAGCTGAAAATTCATTAGGTTATTTTAATAGCAAACACATATTTTAATAGTTTCTGAGAAACGCAATAACTCTGATGTCAGTCTAGTTTACGAAAGATAAATTTAAGTGAATTAGTAATTAGAATTATATCTAGTGCTTTAACCTGGTTTTTATCGGAATTCCAAAGTCAAATAAATTTCATAGGAATAATGTCTACTATTTTCTATTTCTACCATATTACGCTTTTACAGCTCTTCCATACAAGTCTGAGGGAAAAAAAAACGTAGAATGTACCGTCTGCTGCTTCTCTCCCCGCGCAAACCGTAGAAACTGGCCGAGGGAATGGGAGCAAATCTAAGGAATCATGTAAATAGGCGGTGCGGCTAGCAAACCCATTACTATTTTGATTCCGTATTCCATCTTTAAGCCCATCAACATGCTTAATGTGGCTATAAGGCCTTAGGCTCTGTCTCCCCCGTAAGGGTCGAAGACGTCTTACTATGTATGAATGTATTACGCTTTTGATGTTTACGTGTATAATTTTAACTCCCACCCCACTGTGTCTCATCTGATAGTGTTTCTATTGATTCTCACTGATAATGCTCCAAAGACTTTCAAAATTCTTTTGGAAGTTCTCTATATGTGCCGGATTCGAAGAAACTCTGCTTGCGTGTTGCAGAATCGTGCAGCGCCATCTTGTGAGAAGTCTTGTAGTTATTTCTTATGTTGCCATTTTGACCGTTAAATTTTCGTATCAATTCTTGTGGCAAAGGTAGAGGTTACCACACTTTTCTTAAGTGTGGCAATCTCTACCTATATTTTATGGTCATACCCTTACCAGCCATACCCCGATAGCCACAAAACGTGAAGTGTTAAATTCAATTTTAGATTTTCCATGTGAGGCTTTAATTGCTAAACCTAAAATTTAATTTAACTCATCACATTTCATGACTATCGTGGTATCGCCTATCATATTTTATCATTTTCTGGACAAGTTAAATGAATATTTCTCTTCTGTGTTCTTTGTGCAAGAAAGGGCGTAAAATGATTTTGATTCGAATGTGGGCTGTTGATCCGCTGGTCCTAAGTTAATATTTGTTTAATTAAAGTTCCGTGGCGCGTAAGTTTATTTGGGTTTTGTTTATTTTTAGTTAACTTTGTGATGTTAGGAGAGAACCCTGACTCTAATTATGTACTCTAAAATGCTTTTCTTACCTTTAGATCTTCAATTTTATTAATTAATCTTTACAAGTATTTTATTTTAATTCCACAAACTTCAACATTTTTTAAAATGATTTCTCTTACTCAATGACTCATGACCAATTGCAAGCGGTTTGCATACAGCGTTTCCCTGCGACATTGGTAATGTCATCAGACCACCTGAGTTGGGTGTCCAACGCTGCGCTTGCCCATATGTGGTCGTCATTCGAATACATTCTGCCCCATCGGCTATCGGCTCTGCGCGATATGTGCCTGTGTCATCCACTGCCATTTAAAGAAGCTATTCCTCTCAGATATATCAATAATTTTTGTTGACCTGCTAGAAAAGAGATCATTTCTGTTTTGGTCTTGTAGAGAAATACCTAGTATTGCCCTTTTTATATGAGGCACAATTTTTCTTTAATAATACATACGTTTTGCCGAGTTTCAAAATATTTCACATAAAATAATCCCCTATGAAACCTTTATTAAAATTCATACCAAAATTCGCCCCGTACAGAATATCCGTCATTTATGGCGGCCATAAACCACGTTTACACCGCGTTCATGCGTCACACGCATGTGCGTGTGGAAGCACCTTTATAAGTCGTTTGTCCAGGGTTGGAAGCTTAATGAAAACAAAAACTAATTTTTTTCGGATATCTTGTCCTTTTTTTATTAAGTTTTAAATTAATGAATAACCCTTAAATTGTATAGTTCTTGGTAGTTGGGTGAAAACAATATTTTTTATGAAATTTATAATTGTTGGTGATGTTGATTTTTATTAATATTGAGTACATTAAAATAACAAAATCATGGCAACCCCGTTTAAATTTGACTACCTTCATTACCCCAATCGGGTTCCTTTGTCAGCCCTTTTCTTTTAAGAGTTGTATAATTAATACTGACTCATCATAGATTGTAAAATCCAAGCGCCCTAGAAAAAGGGCCATATTTATGTACATAAATGGTATTGCCAGTACAGAAATTGAACAACCCTTACTTTGATAAATTATATGTAATGATTGATGTTTATTTTTTCTTTCAGGTAAGTGCGCCTCATACTCGTTACACCCCATTGCAGACCGGTAAGTACTTCTAATGAAAACATTTTTAATACAAATGTATACTTACTTGATATTGACAATCGAGGAATCATATAATCCGTTATCTTTTCTGAAAGAACTTAACTTCTATTTTTTATAGCCCAATAGATACCGCGACTATTATTTGGATGTGTGACTTTACTTTAATTAAATATATACCGACAAATCACACAGATTTATCTAGCCCCAAATTAAGTTCGAGACTTGTGTTATGTCTTATGTGATATTAACTCTATAATATTATCATCATCATCAGGTCTTTCTAGTCTCCACTGCAGGAGCACGACCCTCTCTGTACTACCAGAGCCATATACTAGCCTGAGTAGTCAGAGGATTTGGCCTACGCTCTCCACGCTGGCCAGACGGGTTGGAGAGGTCTCTTTGATGTTAATAGGCTTTGTTTAGCTTGTGTTTCCTTAGTCGCCTTTTACGACATCCACGAGATGACTTGGAGTGGTCCTATTCTACTCTGCCGGGAACAACACATATTTTACAGTAATACAAAAATAGATAAACAAACATACAAGACCCAGATCAATCAGAAAATAGATCATTTTCTATCTTGATTTGACCGGGGATCAAACCCGGGACTTCAAGTGTGTGGCTTCAGAGGTCTAGAAATTCACAAAATATTGCCAAAAACGACTGCTTATTACTAGGTTGTTATTCTTTGACAGCATGATCAGAGTTTTAAAATCTAAAGTTAAAGTGACAACTAAAGGTAAATGAGTATTCACATTGATGTAAATGTGGGGTCAAAAGCGACTCAGCACAAACAAAGCTATTTACATGTCGCGTCTGTGTAAAAATGTCTCGAAAGTCATTAATTCGGCTTTTTGCGGGCTGAATGATGCGCTCGTTAGTTATCAGGGGGTTGGCACGGTGGTGTGTGCCCAGGGATGTGTCGCTGGCCGGGGTAAAGGGTCCAGTTTTAAAAGGATCAAGTTGACACCACGTTGAATTTTCTTTTTCGAACTTTTGAAGGACGTTATTATAAAAATAAGATAGCTCGGTAACGGTAAAAATGTCTCAAAAGACGGCTTTTTTGAGGGATGAATAATGCGCTCGTTAGTTGTCAGGGGGCTGGCAAGGTGGTGTGTGCTCGGGGGTGGCTCGCTGACCGGGGTAAAGGGTCCAGTTTTAGAAGGATCAAGTTGAGGTCTTTTTTAGTCTTCACTGTAGAAATTTGACCCTTTTTGTACTACTAGAGCCATATAGGTATGTATTAGCCAGAGCAGTCTATACATTGTCGAGCTCCGTGGCGCAGTGGTCAACACGCCAGCCTGCGACACGAAGGTCCCGGGTTCGATCCCCGGCCAGGTCAAGATGGAAAACGATCTTTTTCAAATTGGCCTGGGTCTTGGATGTTTATCTATATAAGTATATGTTATAAAATATAGTATCGTTGAGTTAGTATCCCACAACACAAGTTCACAACTTACTGTGGGGCTAGCTCAATTTGTGTGATATGTCCCTATATATTTATTTATTTATTTATTTACCCTCCACGCTGGCCGGACGGGTTGGAGAGATCTCTTTGATGTTTATAAACTTTGTTCACCTTGTGTTTCCTAAGTCACCTTCTACGACATCCACCAAAAGACTTGGAGTCCACACGTGAAGCACACATATCCCATAAAATACTTATTATTCAATCGTAGTGTATTCTAAATATGTGTCAGCAATGTTGCTAAAACCAATTCAATGTAGTTTCAGTATAATTGCAGGTGTAATTAACCAACATAGCTGTCTGTTAGCACATTATGTCGGCACTAAGTGGCCTTTCGCCCGGATGCATTATGAATTGGATCTGTGTTTGCTAAGTAGGTATTTGGTAAGAGAATTCAATTAATATTTAAATGCTTGGCTAAATTTATGTACCAAGTGTTCATGTAGAGTCAACTCGTAGTTAAAGGGGAACTATAACATACATAACTTTTCTAATAAGCCCACAGCTGGATTAAAAAAAATTGCTTTTGTCATTCTTAACTGATCAGTCGGCCCTCTTCAAGCCTTGCCAATACAAGCAACGCCCAAAGCCGAGGTGCATCCTATTGCGACCTTAGGAATACGAACGTGATGTACCGGCAGGAAGTGTTTAAATATTGTTAACTTAGCAAGACACGTACATCACAGTGGTATTCGATACACAGTGGCTTAATTTACGCACACGCCATACATCCCTCTTGGGGGCCCTTTGGTGATGTTCGCTTTACTAGTTGAGGGCATTCTGCCCTAGCCCAAAAGCTCACTTAGAGCTTGCTGTACAATATCAGAATTGCAGAATCCACTAAAAAGAGCGTAGTTCTTTAATTAGGAGAAAAAAAGGGTGGGGGATGCTTTTGTTTTTGAGATTTTACTACACTGGATCTATAGGAAAATTGATGGCCTCAGTGAGAAAAATCCCTAATTATTTTCTAGTATAATATAATTGGTGCTGTTCTGGTAGTAATAACCTTGAAACAAATGACCTTTTACCGAACTGAACCACTCAAAAGGAGGGTTATACATATTCGCATCGCTTTCTTGTGTTAGTATCGGATGGTAGCAAATGCATGTAGTCAACGGCAGGAACTCGTCTAACCTAAAACACAACTGGAAACTCGTGTACGAAGCAACTCGTCTATATTGCAAATAGTCAGAAATGTTATTTTGTCTTTGGTGCAGGTAATCCAATGTGATATTTAGTCTATAGATGCAGTTAGTCTAATAATGTAATTAGTCCACTAACATGATTTGGTGCACAACCAAGAGCATGCGATACGCATAGAATTGAGTTACAAACGAGCAAATTCGCAACGCACCACGCACCGCTCCTTAACTAAATTAAATAGGTATGTATATTTAATACATTCATAACGTTATTTTAACAAAACAAACGTTAATTCCGATTATTATCTAGATAACATTCATAATTTACATTTGATAATCGGGCCACATCACGGACACGTAAATTACGAAACAATAAATACAGTGATACCGCCCGCAGTGATTAAAACATTGGATTACGATTTTAAATTCGCTTCATTAAACTGAAACAAGCGCGCTTAATGGCGGCTTACATGACACGCATACGGTTAGTTGAGTATTATGCTACTGTTTTTAACGCAAAAATAAGAGTACTATAAGTTGAACCGCTCTGTGTTTCTGTCTATCTTTGGCTCTAAAACGGGTGAACCGATTTGGTTGCAGTACTTTTTCATCATCATCAAGTCTTTTTAGGGTTCCGTAGTAAACAAGGAACCCTTATAGTTTCGCCATGTCTGTCTGTCTGTCCGTCCGCGGTTTTACGCAGAGACTATAAGTACTAGAAAGCTGTAATTTGGTATGAGTATGTATATTAATCATGGCAAAAAAGTGTTGGATAAAAACTTGAAAAAAAAAATTTTTTTTTAGGGTAGCTCCCATACAAGTAAAGTGGGGGAGTAATTTTTATTCTCTATTTACCCATCGTGTGGGGTATCGTTAAATAGGTCTTTCAAAAATATTGTGAGGTTGAGAACACTATTTTTCGATTTAGGGATCCGTTTCCGAAATATTTGGTTTTAAAGTGCGAATTTTTGTTAGAGGTAAGTGTCTCCCCCCTCTATCTGCTAAACGGTTATATATAGATACGTGAAAAAATTACAGCAGTAGTATATATACTGAAGTTTAAAGGAAAACTATCAAAGCTGAGTACTAAGTACAAACTAAAAAGTTATAGGCAACCAACTTATAAACTGTAAAATTTCATACTATTTTCATTGTTAGATGTTTTTGGTCGTTAAACTGTAAGGTGCGAGTGTGAATAGTGTGAACTCAAAGTTGTCATTCGCAACTACGGAACCCTACACTGCGCGTGGTCCGACACGCACTTGGCCGGTTTTTTTAATGTTTACTGCAGAAGCATGATCTTCTTAGTTCTACGAGAGATGACTCTGGTAGAACAAAGGCAATATTAGGCAAAGCAGTCAGAGGATTTGGTCTATACTCTCCACGCTGGCCAGACGGCTTGGAGAATTCTCTTTGATGCTTTAGTTTAGTTAGACTAGCTTACACGTATAAAACACATGTTTAGCTTGTGTAGTTTTGGTTTAACTTGTGTTTCCTAAGCCGCTTCTACGACATCCACGAGAAGACTTGAAGTTTGCCCGGAACCACACGGCAGTTCTTTTTAATATGAAAGCGAGTTACTTGGCGTTAGTTCTTAAAAATGTTTTATCAAAATTAGTTTAGCCGTTCACCTTTTTAACCAAATAAATATTGTGTTGAAATTACAAATAAACATTAAGGTTATGTACATGTATACAGGGAGTTTTTGAATTCATTGGCATCTTTCGTAATATAAGTAGACTACACTTTTGATTCAAAGTAATTTAAGACTACTAGAAAATCTCAAAAAATACCTGCCAACACTGTAGAAGAAAAAATAAATTGTTCTTATTATATATCATGCATGATCAAAACTGAATTCATCAATGTTTTCTAATGTTTTCGCGATTGTTACAAATTAAAATAAAATTAATTTAATAAGGTTTTTATCGCGTTTATTACAGTATTTATACACCTAACGTTTCGAACACTTTTCAGTGTTAGTCTACCTGCGACCACGAACACTGAAAAGTATTCGAAACATTAGGTGTATAAATAATAATAAATAACGCTATAAAAACCGTATTAAATTAATTTTGTTTAAATCTTTTATTTATGAACATAAGGAACTAAACTAACATAATATTAACGATAACTAAGATAAAAACAAAAACTAATCCTTAAATTAATCAATCCTTAATTTAATTAATTAATCCTTTTATTTAAATGAATTCATCAAAATGATTTATTGTTGGTAAAATTGAAATAGTAAAATGTCATATTATTCATACTTATATCAACGTAATATTTTCGTTTGCTGAATTTTGTAATAAATAGCGCACTCGGGCGGCAACTACGTGATTACTGAAATTTATGTAGAAATTCCATGTGAACTCAGCCTCGGGGTCACTGACCTGCTGTCGGCCACTATATTTATGACAATAATTGTTCGTTCCGCGAATGTTTCTACTAATGGCTCTTTCCACGCCTGTGGTGAGGTTGTTTCAATTTCGGCCCATTTATTTTAAATATTCTAGTATTTATATTTATTATTGTAATTATGTTGGATTTATGTTTGCTCGATGAGGAAGAAAACTTAAAGGTAGTGCTAGGGTTGGCGGTAAAATAATTTGTGACAACTTATCACGTTGTATTGTAAGGAAAATAATAGGGGAATGATTAACCTATGAAATTGGGCAATTCTCTCCAGGGCCTGGAACTACATTGAAATACGATTATGTCTCTTAGAGGTACAGTTGTTGTTTTTTAATCTTTGGCATACTTTTAAATAGATTTATTAATTATGCAAAGCAATTTAATACGTCTTTTTGTAAATTAAAACAAAAAAGCTCCGAAATACCTCAATTACTTTGATAGAGACTAATAATTGAAATAAAAACGAAGATCTGAAATGACTGAAATACGAAAAATAATGCAAATACGTGGTTTTTTAGGCCGGTACAGCATAAAGTGTTGTCGCAAGAAATGTTTTAACATATAGACATTTCTTGCAGGAAGCCAATGAATTGAAATTTATCCTGTGTATTTATCAGAGATTTTACGTAAATATTACGTGAAGTTTGAAAACATTACGCATCGTTTTTTTGCAATCGCGTAAACCTTTGCTATCCTATAAAGAATAAATTATCAGTCCTCTACTTGTTCATCAGGTGACAGGTGTTCAAATGTTCAACTACACACAAAACCGATTGAAATCTAACTGATGAATACTAAAATTCAATCGCTCCTGTCAATATATCCAGTTACCGCTCCTAAAGCGCTGTTAAAAGCTAAAATACTGCCAATTTGCGCACAGCAGTGTCCATTACAATGCTATGGGTGTGAGATATACAACATATAGAACAGTATGTTTTTATGATAACAATGCGTTGTGTTCCGGTATCATTGTAGCCCAATAATGACGTAACGGCCCGCGCAGAATGAGTGTTATTGGCAGGAGTCCGTAACGAATCAGGCAAATCCTCGTATATATTTTTCTCCTATTCATAAAATGTAGAGTTAGCTTTTTGTTCCCAATTAAACCTCGCTTAAAGGGAGGGGTTTTTAAAATCAATATTCAGAATTATAAAATTTTGAACATAATTACATAATAATTTAAATATAAATTTATTTAACATATGAATTGACGTGAAAAAGGCAATCATATTTATAAGCGAATACACGAGTGCTCATAGATTTGACATACCAGTACTTTTAGTAGTAAGTATGATGTTTGTTATTTGATATAGTATCACCAAATTATGTCTACACCTTTTACTAACATGTCGCAAGACAAATCTTTGTGGAAAACTCTTTTCTATTTTCCGCGATTTCAGATTACACTTGTTTCTTTAAATAGCATTATAGTCGTTAAATGAACCACGTCAGAGGCCGAGAAGCGGTTCCGAAGAACTCTGACACCAGGGTGTGCATGGTCGACTGACTGTGTCACCTACACGAAATGATGATGATTATTTATTTTATTTTATTTATTTAACTTTATTACACAATAGTAAAAGGCGGACTTAAAGCCAGAGGCTTTATCTACCAGTCAACCTACAGGTGGTGCAGAGAAAAGAATATTTTGGAAGTCGGTGCAAAAAAAAAGAAGCATGAAATATACTATATTAAAAATATTATTCATAATATAAACATAATTTAAGAATACACAAATATCCATATATATATAAATATATATATACACATATACAATACATATACTACATACATATAAATTTATATTCTATTTGATAGTTCGCGGAGAAAATGAGCGCGTAATGCACACTTAAAGGCTAGACGAGTTCGAGCCTTTTATTAACTGACGAATAAAAAAGGAGGAATCTCTCAATTTAACAGTATGCTTGTTCGTAACTTTGTTTCCTTATAATTCTGTAAATTATCAAATAATTAGACTTTTTTAAAAAGAGTAGGTATTACTTCTGATTAAACTCAATTTTTTTTACAATATCAGTTTGGTCGAAGTCTTTATAAAAAAAATAATCAATTTTTTTATACGGAACCTCAAATAGCTACATTTTTAGTGGAAGGCAGGCACATTACGTTGATAAACGAGCCGATACGCGCTGCCGTTGTTATGGCGTGGCGTCGACATGGAATCGACATCACGAGCCGACACAAATATGTTGTGTATATAGGAAGGAATATACAGCTACACACTTACACGTATACGTAACTAGCTGTTACCCGCGGCTCCGCTCGCGTGATATATATATATATAATATATTCTATGTCCTTTTCAATACCCTAACCTATGTGTATGCAAAATTTCATGGCGATCGGTTCAGTAGATACGGCGTGAAAGCGTAACTAACAAACAGATAAACTCACTTTTGCATTTATTTATTTTTTTATTTAGTTTAGTATTAATTTTAATATTACAAGGCATCATAATTTTCGAAATTTTTGTCCGTATTTTCTTTACATAAAATAAACATGCTATTTACATGAGTATTGTAATATATAATAAATTACCTGACGACATTAAGGAATTAGAAGGTTCTTCATTTAAAAATAAATTGACGAAATGGCTATTAGATAAATCTTTTTATAGTATTAAGGAATATTTATGTGACAAATGATATATAGGTATATAATTTTTTGAGTTTTAGTGCACGGTAAAATAGGACTTGTGTAATAAATATGTACTTACATTAATATTTTGCACGTCTGCTTGCAGACTGAATACAGAAGCGTATGCGATGATTAACACCTTATTGTACATGTATTCTGGCAAATAAATGTTTCTGATTTCTGATTTCTGATAAAAACCTGTAGTCAATCTTTTAAAAAGGAAACTTCAGTGTTAAAATTAAGATTTTATCGAGCATTAAGCTTATTTTTATGACTCTGTCCCACTATTCCCATTGACCTAGTTACATAATGGGTGAAGTGGTGATTTTGTCCCACTAGTTCTCTTGGATAACTGATAAACATATTTTAATATTATCAACAATCAGAAATGCTTTTTCCGTCTTTTAGCCATTGTAATGGAGATAAGGCCCCCTTTTCTGTATTTGTGGCCAACACTGGCGTTTGATTCTTCAAGTTTCTGAAAGGCATCTGACGTACCCAAACCGGGGCCCTAAATTTTATTATGCCACTTGTGCCCACTCATCCTAATGAGAACCTCAGCCGGGTTGCTTAACATGCATAAGCACATTTATTTTATTATTTATTTGCTAGCCTGTTAAATCCTAGTGCTGGGCAAACGATAAGCACATAATGATACTTAAATGTTTACGCCCACTGGAATATCAAACTCTTTAGAGAGAGGCTCTCTTTGACAGTGTCTCTATAATCTTTCCTATATACAAATATTTTACAGCTGAAAAGTTTGTTTGTTTGGTTGAACGCGCTAATCTCAAGACCTATTAGACCGATTTCAAAATTCTTTCACTGTTGGATAAGTTCGTTATTCTTGAGTGCCATAGGCTAGGTATGTACCACAGGTGAAGCTGAGGCTGACTGCTAGTTTTAAGATAAAGAGTCATCAATTTGATAACTTTCTACCTAGTGAGTGCATGATGTACCTAACCTTACCAAGCGACACATTACGAATCTAATAACTCAAACTCAAATTATTCATCGTGATATTTTAAATATCATTTGGTGAATTTCATTTTTCATTACAATTTGTTCATGTTACATTATTGTTGACTTCAACAATTTACTTATAGCTAAGTTTAGGGCCGCTTCCTAAGCGGACAGGAAGTTCGTATAGGTGGCTCGAGGTAGATACTGCAAGGACATTGTTAGCCCGTCGCACGCCTCATTAACCTGTCGTTCCACGATCGTAGTCAAGCGAGACAAGCACACTCTATGTAGTTATATACAATGTGTTCAGAATAGCTAAACATCTACATTGTCTTAACCTGCAAGAACACTCAATTTGATTGAATGATTTATGATAGCTTTAAACAGATTTTACTCAAATCATACAGCTGCGAAAATAAAGGAATGTAATATTTGAAAGCCTCCGTGGCCCGGTGATTAACACGCCAGCCGGTGACACTAGGGGTCTCGAATTCGATCCACGGCCAGGTCATGATAAAAAACCATTGACCTGGGTCTTGGATGTTTATATATAAGTATCTATGATAAAATATAGTATTGGTGAGTTATTATCCTACGACATAAATTTCACATCTTACAGTGAGGTTGGCTCAATTTGTGTGATTTGTCTCTACATATTTATAATTTCAAAAATGTTATAATGGATATTTTTATGCTGGGAAGATCTTGTTTGGTTATTATTATTATTCAAAGTTTTTGTGCCAAGAGAACAGGTAAATATGAACTTAACTCACCAAACCATGTGCCAAGCTATGTGAGTATTGTAAAACCCCTAATTCCAGAGGCGAGGCCTATGACCAGCAGTTCTTTCGACTGAAATGATGATGTACAAATTTTTACAAGATAATTATTACATTGTCAATGAAAAAATATTGTTATCAAAATTATGTCTTAATCGGTACAATATATAATTCTGTTGATTTGCGTCATACCTATTCACATTGAAATAATTAACAGTAACATACCGCCCACGGAAACGCTAAGCTAGCGTAAATTGATTCCTTAAATCAAAGGTTAAGCTATGCAAAGCACTCGTAATAAACTAAAATTAACTTAAAATGCATTAACGACAATCTTAATAACATGCTCGTGGGCAAGCGGTTTATTTATGAAGCCGCATAAGGCTAACTTTCCACCAAAGCAAAACAATATGATATTATTATAAATATTAAATAAAAATATAAATTTAGACTCCGCATTTCATACCATAATTTTGTACAGGTAACGAAATTTTGTGCGAGTAACAAGTTTCCAGCCTTACATAAGTGGACATATCTGCCGCATGCATAGGATCTGTCAACCAAGCTTGTACATCTGGACTCATCAACTGCGTAACGGTAAAAGAAGGCCTGGCAAGCCCAAAAAGAGAAAGCGTTATGATTTTGATTCCTTCTGTAAAGATTGAGCTTCAAAAGCTTTCGATTAAGAGAGTTGGAAGGAAATAGGGAGGCACTTGCTCTGCAGTAGGACATTTTAGGCTGAAAATAGAAATAGAACAAGATAAAACAAAACTATTGCTTTACGGACACCATCCATCAGACGTTGGCTTCCTGAAAGACCAGGACGTAGTGGCGAGACGATTTAGACGCATTCTCAAACAATTGCCCCATAAAAGCACAACAATAAAGGGAAGCATGGAAATCTTAGAGGGATCTACCAGGCTGTTAATAATTATAATTGGATAAACTAAAGACTGTGATCCAGAAAAATGCTCCAGGATGTACTTACTCCTAATACAAATGGTTTAATATAATTTATATCGTACTTTAGGTAACGTATGTAGTAGTAATGTTCCAATTAATTTTTGAAAAAAACATTTACTAAGGTAAACTCAGGCGAAAATCTATGCATGGTATTGAATCCCTTGATGAATTTGCTGTGTGGCAATTGGAACAAATTTGAGTTGCTAGTGTCCACCGGAATAAAGTGGGGTAAAAATGTAGAAAACATGTGTAGCGATGATGCGTAACGAAGTATTTTTGGAGTTAAATTTTTGACCGTTTTGACTCATATAACTACACCTATCCTAAAACGTCTACTTCCCAAAAGGACAATTTTCTAAAAGAAGATTTCCAACAGGAAAACTCTTCAATATCGCAAATCACTTTTATCGATAGACTATTCATACCACACCTATGCTTAACGACGCTAAGAAAATGAAGCAACGTGATTGGTGTATTTTTTCGTCACACACCACCTTTTTTCCTCGCACTGGGGTGGAAATGCAGCTTTAAGTCAGCTTTATCTTAATGTCAGCAAGCCAGGTCAGAAATAACCCCTTAGTTTATAAATAGAGGAAATTAATCGCCTGCATATGCGGGTAATTGCGGCCACGGAAATAGTGTCGCACGAAGCCTGAGCTTTAAGCTTGCAACGTGTAAAGACTTTTAAACTATTACAAATTATTACACGGTCGACCTTAAGCAACTTTCCTTCCTTTTCAACTGGCTTTAAAGATCCTAGATAAACTAGGTTTGATTGGGAGCTATCCAATTAGGTGCCTGTTGCAAAATTACATACATTTAGAAAAGTTATTTAATTGTAGACTCTATAAAAAGTAAATAAGTGTAACAAACTAGTATAAAATATAGTAAACAGTTTCATGAAATGTAATGAAAATACCTCTACAACCCTGGCCAATGTGGAGAGTGTGGGCCAATCCTCTGACTTCTCTGGCTAATACATGGCTGTGGTAGTATAGAGAGGGTTATGCTCCTGCAGTGGAGACTAAAAAGGACCTAATGATAATGATGTAAAAAATAATAAATTGACGCTCTTGTACACAACTCAGTCTAGATTTAGAGATCCAAGATAGAACTAAAAGAGCTACATCCATGAACCAGGAAGTCAGATGAACTGACTAGGGTAACAAGCTTAGGTAACAAGAAAGCGCTGGATACTGGTCAGATTTAAAACGTTATACAAATTCTTTATACCTAAGTAGGCTTATATCCAGAAGTGTATTTTCGAGGCTAAAGTGATAAAAAAAAGCAATTCAAATTCGACATACCCGTGCGTGTTTTACCCACAACATATATGAAGTATAAAAAAAGTTCAGTTTAAATTCCATTTATTGTGGTGTACAATAATTATGCACATCATTTACAGCATTCAAATTAATATCAATTAAATGCATAACGCAAAGACGCATACCGCAAAGACTGGACAGCCTCCACGTAAACCATTGCTGTGCCATAGCCGGGGGTTGGTGCAGGAATGGCCTTTATGAATATTTTTGTATTAATGATTTTTATAATTTTTAATTTAATTTATAACTAACCTAGTAATAAGTTTTTCTAACATATTGTATGAGTCATTGTTACTTGAAATAAATAATTCATGCATTCATTCATAACTCTCAAGTAATTTGGCATTTATTTTACATTAACTTTAATTGGAGGCAGGTTTGACCTACGGAATAAATACAATCAAGCGCACACGGATTGCACAAAGGCTAGATAAAGTTTTGGAGATCTTTTTCTCACTTCAGTTGCTTCTTTTTTAGTCCGTGTTTGACATCTCATTTTCCTAACAATTTTATTGCGTCAATCTTGTGCGTGTGTAGCGTGGGCAGCAATTATACTATTATAAATTTTCAATTCAGAAATATAAAATTTACATTCAGTTAAATAACAAAAGAAAAATATCTTTAATTGTAAATTATTTCTTGCAAGGAAAATGTGACAAGTCAAATTTCACGATTGTTTTAAAAATCTAAGTTTAGACGGCATCTAGCCCAATTTTCTGACCCGTGTATGCGCCACGCCGCTTTGCCGAAATCATTAAGGTCGCTTTTTGCTTGTAATTACTGTTATAAATTGCGGCTTAGCTCAGACGAGGCTATTAAGCAAAGCATATTCGCACATTTTCAACTTTTTAAGCACAAAAAGTGTGACTTTCATTACACTTTCTTATAAAGCTTCGTCTATTAATATTTTATTTGTTGGCAAGAGAATAAAAGATAAACTTTCGTTTCAATTCGTTTTGATAAAATGTTAATTGTCTAAATTTATTTTCGCCAATTATTAAATTGTGACTGCTTTGGAGTTTTGTCTGTACTTAGTTAATTTGATATTTCAAGTTACAGTTTTGTATAAGTAAGAGAAAAAAAAGTCTAATCTATGGTTAAGGCTCTAGATTCGAGGCGCAACAAAATACTTGTACCTTATTTTAAACAGACTACCAAAAGCGAGGAGGTTCTTAATGCGGTTGTTTTTTTTTTATTCAACCTTCTTACCTCTTAAGAATGTATGTGTATAAACTGATTATTTTAAGAAACAAGATATGAAAAAAAAACCACGTGGGCAGTTTCCGAACTTGCGTCTTAGTCTCAGTTCAACTAATGAGTCACGAATTAGGCCACCGTGATTCGATCCTACACGTATAATTTCTCTGCCATATCCCATTACTTTTATACGCTATTACGTAGGGCTCGCGTCACATAAAATAACTACCCAACCATATCAAAATGTCGATTTTTTCCTGCACTAATCTCAAAGCAAAAGTTGTTCAAATTGACGAGCTAAATCATCCCTTTAGTAAGTCTGTGTGTAATAGTAATAAGCATTCTATGTGTAAATTGATGCTGTAGCTCTTTGCCGAACTAAAAATGAATTGAAAATGGCTGCAATATGAACCTTTAATTTGAACAATGCAGTACTTCGAGCAACTGGAGCGACAAAATAAAATATAAGAAGTAAGGAAAACGACGAGTGGAGCTGATGGCGCGATTAATATAACGATCGGACTATTAATCTGCGGGGTTTGCCGCTTTTTCTCCTTTGACCTGCTTTTTATGTGACCTTGCTACTAATTAAATGCCTTTGTCGGCTAACAAGTGACGTTTTTCTGTCATTTACGTTTGATTAATTGTTGAAACTCGCTTTCAGTGTAAGAGAACATCGTTAGGAGTTATAATACTTCCGTGTTTTAATGTTTGAAATGCGCTATTTAACCCGTTGCTATTCTTTGATTCGCATCAATGTTTTCTTAGAAAGAAAATTAATTTATTTTATACTTCAAGTATTGTCAACCACAAAATTAAAAATTACGTTATTAGCGTACCAAAAGGTATCCACTCAGCATATGGCAGTGTTAACACGCCGCTGCTCGCCCGTAGATATTTAATATATCCTTTTTTAAACACAATTTTTACAAAAACGAAATATACTGACGTCAGTAATTTACTTATGGCTAAATTTGGCCGCTTCCAAAGCGGAGGGAGTTAACGCGTATTTTTAGATCTGTTCCGTTAAACACTCTTAATACCAACCTTCTATCATTGCGCAATCACTGAAAGTAGTTGAGTCTTTTTAATACTCTATTCCTTTTTTAGGATTCCGTAGTAAACAAGGAACCCTTATAGTTTCGCCATGTCTGTCTGTCTGTCCGTCCGCGGTTTTACGCAGAGACTATAAGTACTAGAAAGCTGAAATTTAGTATGGGTATGTATATTAATCATGGCAAGAAAGTGGTAGAAAAAAATCTAGAAAAAAAGGGAGTAATTTTTTTTTCTCTATTTACCCATCGTGTGGGGTATCGTTAAATAGTTTTTAAAAAATATTGTGAGGTTGAGAACACTACTTTTCGATTTAGGGATCCGTTTCCGAAATAATTGGTTTTAAAGTGGAAATTTTTGTTAGACGTACGTGTCTCCCCCCTCTATCTGCTAAACGGTAATATATGGATACGTGAAAAAAATTACAGCAGTAGTTTAAATACTGAAGTTGAAAGGAAAACTATCAGAGCTGAGTACTAAGTACAAACTCAAAAGTTATAGGCAACCAACTTATAAAATGTACTCGAAAATGTAAAATTTCATACAATTTTGATTGTTTGATGTTTTTGGTCGGTAAACTGTGAGGTGTGAGTGTGAACCGTGTGAACTCAAAGTTGTCATTTGCAACTACGGAACCCTACACTGCGCGTGGCCCGTCACGCACTTGGCCGGTGTTTTACAGTCTGACATGCATACATATTATTACTTCTTTATCCCCTGCGATGTAGGCAGAACCTAAGGTCATAAAACCCAAAGACCACTTTAGCGTGTAAGCGTTAAGGTGGAAAGTGGAATGAAAAATAATGAAAATAGTGGTGGGTTGCTAGCCGCATCACCTATAGACGTGATTCCATAGACTTTCGCCCAATCCCTTGACCGGCTTTTATGGTCTGCGTGGGTCGAAAAGCAGCTGGTATATTACATGTTTTTCCTTTTTTCCCAAACCAGCAGAGAGAGTTGCAGTCTAATATGGTAAATAAATAACCTTAGTTTAAATCATAGGCATTTACTTATAATATCAGTAAGTATAGTAATGTGTTTACCTTAATACCTAGGCTTCGTGTTCTCCGGCGCTATTTGCAACCCCGTAATCATTATTATGCCTTGACGATCAATTTTCTCTATATTTACCCTCGACGGTTGTTTCTGCCCTGAGCTGCTGACATTAAGATAAGTCCACTGCTATAAAGAATTCTTTAAATAAATTGCATGGCCTTAGCATGTTATAAGGGGTATAAAGCAGCTTATACTGTTATTTTAAGTATGTTAGATTTAGAGTTGCCATTTATATGCTCGGTTGTTCTTTTGCGGTAAATTTATATTTAATTTATACAAGACCGCTTAAAATTACTACCACCATGGTCTACCGAGTTCCTTTTTGTCTTAGATATGAATATGTAGTCTTTGATTTTTGTCTATTACCTGTGCACATATTTAATTTACCTGTTTGCTATGGATTTGGATTATTGTATAGAATCGAAAAGAAATGGCTTGCCTTGCTTGTAGTTATTGAAGTTTTTACATTAAAAAGTTACTTGTATCGTTGTTACAATCAACTTTACAATTAAGGTTTTTGAATACAGCTACTCATTTCGAGTAGGTGACATGGTCAGTCGACCATGCACACCCTGGTGTCAGAGTTCTTCGGAACCGCCTCTCGGCCTCTGACGTGGATCCTTTAACGACTACCAGATGGCAGCTACTTACATATATTTTTTATAGAAAGCAAATTTTGATGGTATTTTAAAAGTAAACACGTTAGATTACAAAGTAACAGTGAGGTTAGAAGTTCTAAATCTATAATCATCATCAAATTTAAGAGCTGAGCTCTTGTCGGTGGAGCTTCTTCCATTCTTCTAAATCTATCAATTACTGTCAAATTGGAGCTAACGTTTGTTCTTTGTAAACTCGATTTTTGAAAAAATAAGACATATCATGTTAGCCAAATCTTTTTGTTTGCTTTTTTTTTATAAACTATGATAGCAAAGGTAGTTCTCCAATGTGAAATCGATAATATTAAGTGCATCTCTATATACTGTTTTAGTTCAGAAGTTCACAGTCTCATTAAATTACTTGAGTTGTAAACTCGGACTGCACTTGATTCCAGCAATCACGGAGTACGGCCAACCAAACGAGGTATTTGGTTCTGCCAGCGCTAACTTAATATAACAACTACTTGTGTAATTGTTTGAAGTTTGTTTGTATTAGTGCGGACAAACCTTAGGGTTTATTTATCCAGTAATTAGTGAATTTAATAAGTGACTTTTTGTTAATAGATCAATATGAATATAAAACAGCTGAATAGAAACATCTTTGATTACACCACTACGCTATGCTTTCGCCGCTTTAGTAGAATAGGACCACTATAAGTCATCCCGTGGATGTCGTTAAAGGCGACTAAGGAAAAACAAGCTAAACAAAGCTTATTAACATCAAAAAGACCTCTCCAACCCGTCTGGCCAGCGTGGAGAGTGTATGCCAAATCCTCTGAATACTCAGGCTAGTATATGACTCTGGCAATATAGAGAGGGTCGTGCTCCTGTAGTGGAGACTAGAAAGACCTGATCATTATCATTTCGTGTAGGTGACACGATCAGTCGACTATGCAAAGAAAGACCTGATGATGATGATGCTATGCTTTAAAATATTAAAGTAAGTTACGCTGCGTTTTGATATAACAACTAACATAATATCATCATCAGTTCTTTTAGTCTCTGCTGTAGGAGAATGACCCCCTCTATACTGCCAGAGCCGTATATCTAAGCCAGAGCAATCAGAGGATTTCACCTACACTCTCCACGTTGGCCGGTCGGGTTGGAGAGCTTTACGTCTTATAAGCTTTGTTTAGCTTGTGTTTCCTAAGTTTCTACGACATCCACAGGAAGACTTGGAGTGATCCTATTCTACTCTGCCGGGATCCACACAGCTAACGTGATATATAAAAAATATAAAATATGTAACAACGGGTTACTCACGTAAATAGTAGCTCCTGGCCAACATGATCTTTAGTAAACAATACCTATATAAAAATACAAAATTGTTATTTGTCTGAATCCTCGAATGCGAACGTGGTTCAATTTTTTCCAGTCAGCAGCAGTTCAGTCGTCAGAAAGGTTTCGTGCGCTGCTACGTAGTCTTGGGCTGGCTAAAATTATACTTCTTTGCTTAATAAATAATTATGTATACGAGAAGGGACATATGACACAGATTGAGTTGGCCCCATAGTAAGTCGTGAAATTGTATCATGAATTACGAACTCAACGATACTACATTTTACAAACAAGACCCAGATCAATCTAAAAAAATATCGTCTCCTAACTTGACCTGTCATCGAACCCAGGACCTTCGATTCGAAGTTAATTGCGGTGCCACTTTACCAAAGAAATCATCATTACTATTATTACTATTCATGTAGAAAAATAGTTTTTACGGTCAGCTTCATCAATGAAATCGAATCAAAAGTATACCCAAAACTTTTGGTTCGAAGTCTATGGCTTCGGTCTTTTAGTCACCTCGTACCACTTCCATAGGATGAGACGTTGTGGATCTATCCTATGTCGTACCGCACGGCTCAGTTGTTTGCAAACTGTACTGAGCTAACGTAGGCCAGACAAACAGACAGCTGCTTAGACTTGCATGAGCTGCAGGTCGCTGATTGCACCAACAAGATTATGCAGCTGAGTACACAACTGCTTCTTGAAATTGGCATAATATGTTAATATCAAATCATCAATTACGGATGGTATTGAAATATTTATAAAAATTATCATCATCATCATCATCAGGTCTTTATTAGTCTCCACTGCAGGAGCACGAGCCTCTCTATACTGCCACAGCAGTCAGAGGATTTGGCCTACACTCTCCACGCTGGCCAGATGGGTTGGAGAGGTCTTTTTGATGTTTATAAGCTTTGTTTAGCTTGAGTTTCCTAAGTCGCCTTTTACGACATCCACGGGAAGATTTGGAGTGGTCCTATTCTTCTCTGCCGGCAACCACACCAGATAAAAATCATACAATGTATAAAACATACAGAGTTCTTTTCTTACGAATATCGTAAAAATCAGTCAAGGGAATGAGGGGCAATATTAGGGATCATACAATAGGCGATGCGTATATCTGAAATGTTGGAAAACTATTCAGGATGTTATAATGTAGCCATTATTACTAGACAAAATGGAGAACAGAAGCTTTTGATACAAACATACATACATATATGAATTCAAAAACAATTCACTCCACTTTAGGTAGAAGATGGTAAGCATTTCTTTAAAAAAATTAAAGTTACTGTATAGATTAAAAATATTATAGCCAGTGTTACTTCACGTGCTGTAAAAAATTAAATATCTCATACATCCAAATCTGGTCTTGCATTTAGGAGTTACAGTAACGTAAAGAAACTCACAAACTTACTTGTACATAAACATTTACATTCATGCAGGAACTCTTAAACTTAATATTAGACTACTAAAAAGCAGATAATAATAAAGTGACCTATCTTGGTATTTGTATTAATTTGGGGATTATTACAAATAATAACCTATCCCTCAAAGCAAAGGGTAACATTTCTTTGGAGGGATACTACTGAATACTGTAGTTTAGATTTCTATCAGATGCAATCTAAGTTCTGGAAACACCTTTTATGTGCTGAAGTTGGATCCCACTGTACTCGCAGTGGCCGGCTAGTATTGTTTGGGTGCTTTGGTGTTCGAATACGGGATTACTGGGAACGGAGTAGGGTTACTACAAAAATGCTTGACAAAAAATTAACCTTTTAAGACTCGAATCAAAAAATAAAAATATATCCTACTGACCCATATGAGATTTTGGAATACTATGTGGATCTTGAGAGGTAAAAAAATAACAACAGATGCTGAAAAAAGCGTAGGTTTTGCATTTCAATTATATACAAAATGCGCCGTGCGCCGCGCCAAAATGGTTACAGTTATGAGATATGAACTTTTTGACATACTTTATTAATCCATTTAATTCGTTCTCAGAAATGACTGTGACAAATTTATTTCGATTGTTGTGGTATTTTTTTCCAATAAAGTATTTGTTAATTTGGAACCTCTTGAAAACAAACAAATATTTGTACATTATTTTTAGAATAAATGAAATATTTGCGAATTCTTATATTTCTCAGCCAAAAGGGAAAAATATACGTTGTCATATTTTTCCCATCAATTAGGGAACTCTAATAATCTTTGTAAAATCAGTATTTGTGCATATATTGATATCTCACAAATAAGTACATAATTTCTGAGGAAACTGAGAAAACTGCGAGTGTATATCGTAGAGAGTCACAGCATTTTGCACACAGCGTTTGTTTTATAATTTTCCATTTCCGTTAAGAAACTAACACTTTTGGCAACCCTAACCCCAAGGGGGCGAAGAGGGGGTGTTGTGGGACAAAAGGGATGACTGTGCATCCGTCGCTAAGAAAACTTGTGTACTTATTGTTTTAAACTGGGACGGTTGTTTTGGCAGCTCGAATTTCGTCGCTGCGCGGTTTTTTGCGACTTTGCCGCTCTTTGTTTTTGTTAAGTGTTTGTATACTTTGCGGTTTTATTTACTTCGCTTAATGCGGGACTATGGCTGCTTACCTACTTCTAAAGCTTTTCTGTCTAAATAATAGTTATCCAAGTAAAAGTAAATGCTTACAACAATGTTGAAAGGTGTAAATATTTGTTTTGGCTTACTATAAGATTACTAATAATTATAAATACTCCAAATTTCAAAAGCATTTGACAACACGCCAGGAACACAAGTGGCCCCACGTTTGATCCCCTGTCAAAAATATTGTTTTTTTACTATTTCCCGCATTAATCCTATAAGAATAGTTGTACATATTGGCTGAGTGCCCCTTTCAAGATCGAACAGGATTTAATTTACATATTGTATAACATGTTAAAGTGTCTTTCCTCCGCGTCAAACCACACTGCACATTACATATAATTTCTTAAATTTATCCATCATTATAGCTATATTATGTGGAAGCATTTTCCATAACTGCTCAAACGTGGCACAGGCTATGCTTGTTCTCCACTCGTGTTTATGGCCGCCTATAAATCGCGCGAATGGCCTCTATCTGCGCGTTCTGCGTCAGTGTACATAACTCAAACGCAACTGCTCTCGAACGCGTTTCGCTTATTGATAGGAATTGTATGGCTTCCCAAAGCACCTCTCTGACTGCCTGTCTGTCTGTCTTTCTCGTCCGCAAGATGTCTACTGCTGATCATGGCCTTCCCCCAAGGATTTCCAATATAGGTTTTGTCATTGGCTTTCCAAAGCACCTCTCTGACTGCCTGTCTGTCTGTCTTTCTCGTCGCAAGATGTCCACTGCTAACCATGGGCCTCCCCTAAGGATTTCCAACATAGGTTTTGTCATTGGCTTCCCAAAGCACCTGACTGTCTGCCGGTCTTTCTTGACCGTAAGGAGTCCACTGCTGATCATGGCCCTCCCCCAAGGATTTCCAACATAGGTTTGGAATTGGCTTCCCAAAGCACCTCACTGTCTGTCTGTCTATCTCAGCCGCTAGAAGTCTACTGCTGATCATGGCCCTCCCCCAAGAATTTCCAACATAGGTTTTGTCATTAGTTTCACCACAAGAAGTCTATTGATCATGGCCTCCCCCAAGGATTTCCATCATAAGTTTTGCTATACTCACTACGCTTGGCACATGGGTTAGTAAACACAGTTTGCTTAGCTTTACTGGGTTCCGACACTGCTGCCCATCAAAACTGTTTTTAAGCGAGGGGAGGGTAGGAATTTATTGGTCTAGGAAAAAGTATAAAGGTACTTGGGATGCTACTTGATTGGATGGATTGGGGATGACAAAGTAGAGCTACTATTTTGTCATTGCAACCACTGGACAGGCAGTTGAGGATGTCAGCCCTGACTATATCTAATCTTAAAGCAGTAAAGTATCGATGAAGAAAATCATCTTACTACTTATTTAGCAATACATCTCTTTACATAATACACGTCACAGTGATAATAACATTTGAACACAGGCCTCCTCTAAGAATTTCCACTATGACCGGTAGCCAGCAGCCTGCATCCAGCGCCGTCCTGCGACCCTTATCAGCAGGCCGATTTGATAACTCGGTGTACAAAGATTTGATTATCACTTTAGCATCCATTACGGTTTTCATACGAGTATCTTAAATAAAAATAGTCATTCATACCGAATACATGACGAATATTGAAGTTACCATGAAAATGATGTACACCGTAGTTGTCAAAAGTTATCAAATAGGCCTGCAGGTTTCCAACGCTGCGCTTGCCGGTACGTGGTCGGCATTAAAGAACCCATCTGCCCCATCGGCCATCGGTTCTTCGTGCTATGTGCCCCGCCCTAAAAGTTTTTGTTATTTGTAAAGTATTCTTAATATGCCTCTTTCCTTTCATCAAAGGAACGTTTCCTCATTTCTCGTAAATATTATAGAATATAGTTAATAACTCTCTTAAAATTAATTTCTAAATGACTACGTATAAGATTTAGATCTGACCAAAGATGTTGTCATCAAACATACAAAGTCATAATTACAACCTCCCTGTCCTAACTTTACAACAAAGATAGTGGGCGGTCCCGGTCATCTTTCACGGAGACGACCGCAAAAATTACAAGGCTACGACTTTTTGCCGCTTGGAATGGTATGGACGGGAAGAAATGGATGACATAATGTAACTGAAATGAGTTAAATCTGACTTTCCACCAAATAAAAACTTGATAAGGCATTGTTTGCGTACTAATATAAATTTTCACTGCATTTAAGGCTGTACAAGTACAAGGGAAAATATCCAGACTACGCAGTAAAAAAAAAATGCCAGTGCACTTGATATGATGTTAGGATTCTAATGCTATTACATCTATATTTAGTCAGGTATTTAGAAGTAATTGTGGTACGACATACATTTTATACATATCATAGTACAAATATACTTATCTTCAAGTTAGTATCCTACGACACAAGTTCACATCCTTAGATTATATAAAAAATAGATAGACTCTTTTAACTTAAAAGCGTTGAAAAAACGAATGGCCGACTCTTAGTCGGTCGCGCACACACACAGCTCTAGCAATTTGACGGATTTTCAGGGGATAAATTGAGAGGACGCGTGTGATTACACAAAGCTCACTAGCATTAAAAAATTGGCCTGTTTTTAATCATTGAAATAAAGGCATGACGGTGTCAAAGATTCAAAAGATTCAAAACGTTTATTCAGAAAATAGGCCCTTGCAGGCACTTTTTCACGTCAAAGAAGGTAGTCTGTAGTAGGTGTCTAGAAGGTATATAGTCAAAGTTCACATCTTAATATGGCGCTAGCTCAATCTGTGTGATTTTTCTCTATACAGCGTATAAATTGAACCTTGACATTCCCTTAGTGGTGAATCAGACCGTCAATATGATAAAATTTTCCGATGGAACCAATGCTGGGAACTTGATTTTTGTTTACTTTCCCTTACGAATTGCCCGGGTGGCTGAACACTTTTGTATGAAAATATTGTTGATTCTTTTATGTTTTTACATGGGGCTTATAGGAAAGTTGTTCATATTGACGCGTTGAGTCACCCCGTTTGAGAATGGTCAATTTACATGCTGTATATTTATTTATTTTCTTAAAGTTTTATTAAATGTATATACAAAAGAAAAAGGAGTGAAATGTTTTAGAGTTCATGTATGTACATACATGAAGTCTATAACATTACACTCCTTTTCTGAGCAGTTGTGTAAAAATATTATATACGTCACTCATACACGAGTATGCAAACAAGACATTTCAATTCTCTTTATGACATCATTGTAAGACGTGACAAAACGGGACATTTGTTACGCCGCGTTAAGCTTGCTACGCCGTAGCCGCCATCACAAGTGTCTACGAAGCGTTATACGCCTACGAAGTGCTACGAAATACTACAAAGCGGTTGCGTCTTCATAGTAAGCATGTGTGTGTTGCATGTTTGACTTATAACAATTTCGGCCACCATATTTTATTTGCTACATACATCTTTATCCCTTACGGGGTAGACAGAGCCCAAAGTCATAAAACTCAAAGGCCACGTTTAGCGTGTTAGTGGGCATTAAGGTGGAAAGCGGAATCAAAATAGTGATGGGTTGCTAGCCGTATCGCCTATAACGTGATTCCTTAGATGTTCGCCCTATCCTTTGACCGGCTTTTACGGTCTGCGCGGGAAGAGAAGCAGCTGGTATATTCTATGTTTTTCCTTTTCATGGAAACTTTTATAAAAAAATATCAATAACATAGTGAATGCAAAAACAAATTATCGCATGGCTTCATCATCATCATCATTTCAGCCGCAAGAAGTCCACTGCTGGACATAGGCCTGACCCAAGGATTTCCAATATGACCGGTTGGAAGCGGCTTGCATCCTATTATCTATCATATGGCTTCCTTCATATTAATTGATTTTCGTATGTGTAAGTGGCCAAATCCTCTGACTGCTCTGGCAGTACAGAGAGGTTCGTGCTCCTGCAGTGGAGACTAATAAAGACCTGATGATGATGATGATGACGAAGTGGCCAACACTGGTGTCAGATGTTCCAAGCTGCCTAAAGGTATCTGACATAGCTTAATAACTGCCATCAATGACAGCCGAGACCAACGGCTTAACGTGCCTTCCGAAGCATGGCGAGTTATTCAAAAAAGGACCTATTGAAATTAGTCTGTTTTTTTTTTCTTAGTAGACACGTAACCTGCAATGCTTAATTAGGCGCAATCCTCCCTAAAGCTAGTAATGATATTTATTACGTATGGAAAATAATATTGTCTTTGGTATGGCCACACATAACCGATAGAAGAGAGTCGTTAGTGATCGACAAATTGAACATGGATGGCATCGTTTAGGAGAATTGCTCAATCGGCTACAATATACCAGAAAGTAGTATCAATAAAGTGTAACTAGGTAAAATTTTATTTACCGATTTCTTATCCTATAATAATATTAAATCATTATTCACTAAGGCTACAATATTTGTACTGTGACTTTAAGAATACTTTAAGTAAAGACATTCTAAAGTTACGAGGCTTGTGCAGAATTATTGATATCGTTTTTTTCTTAGTCTGTTGAAAATAGCCTTTGACTTCATTATGAAAACCGTCCAGGGGGACACATAACCTACAATGCCTCATTAGGCGCAATCTTCCCTGGGGTTAGTAACGATATTTATTACGTATGGCCATAACCGATAGAAGAGAGTCGTTAGTGATCGACAAATTGAACATGGATGGTATCGTTTAGGAGAATTGCTCGGGTATAATATACAACAAATATTGTATCAATAAACTGTAACTAGGTAAAATTTTATGAACCGATTTCTTATATTATCATAATATTAAATCATAATTCATAATATGTATTGTAAGGATACAACACGCCTGCCTGCGACACGGATGGTCCCGGGACCATCGATCCCCGGTCAGGTCAAGATGGAAAATGATTTTTTTCAGATCGATCTGGGTCTTGGATGTTTATCTATATAAGTATCTATTATAAACTATAGTATCGTTTAGTTAGTATCCCATAACACAAGTCTCGAGCTTATTTTGGGGCTAGACACATCACACAGATTGGCTTTGTGATGTGTCAAAAAAAATCAGAATATACTGTAGCTTTACGAATACTCAAAAAAAGGGCATTCTAAAGTTCCAATCAAATTGTATCAATTTAAAAAGATGACTTTTCAAACTATTTTCGTATATTTTATACATCTGTTTCTTATTTTGACCAAACTGATATTATAGGCAAATTGATTTCGACTTATTTATACTTATTTTCATCGTTTGTCTTTTCCAGGTTACTCCTACCAATAAGCGTAATAATTGCGTCTTATTCAATGTCTGTAAATGAATTTAGTACTTCTAGAGTTGTTTATCTAAGATAGTGAGTTTCTTAATTATATAATATTATATAATTATGTAAAATTTGTTAAATTAATGTTTGTAGCTTTCATCAATTGCTCTTGAATTTTGATAGGTACCACTCGAATGATATAAACAGGAAATGTTAAAATGTAATAATTTTCAGCGAATGTTTAATCATAATGAATAAACAAAAAATCAAATATTTAATTACCATGATATAAAATGAACGTACTTTTGCAAATTTTATATTCGATAATTATTAATTTAGCGGAGTTTTCGCTCTAATAGGTGTAATAACAAAATACTGCTCATAATCAAACAGTTCCTAGAATTTTCCGATGCTATCGCCGGCTTTATGGCCCGAATTAAAATTAAAACAATAATGGCTGGTGCGTTAACCTAACATCAAAGTTAAGTTAGCCCTTACAAATAACTTGAGCATAATTTTAGTATTCTTTATATGCCTGCAGCATTATAAGAATAACTGACAAGCAAAAATGGTAAGATTCAAGTGAAAAATAAAAAAGTTATAGACAGTGAGAGAGAGGGGTAGAGAATCAAATATTTAGAGATATTCTTGAAGTCTAAAACAATACACCCCACCCATTGCTTTTTTAGTAGTCACATAAGTGTTAATCATGTGCACATTTCAGAGTATACTTTAAAGGCACTATCCAGAGCAATATTAAATAAAAACTTTTTGATAAACAGCCACAGAAGTATTTATCACTAGAATTAATATTTATGCTCGATAGTCAAACATAAATTTTTAATTATTCGAGCTTGATATTCAAACAGTCTGAACTATTGTATAAATAATTGCTTTTAAATTTTAGATAAGCGGTATTTAATTTATTTGATGTAATTTGTAGAACTATATTTATATCATAGGTTTATTTTTCACTAGCAGGTCAATCAGTATTATTTGTATTGCGGACAACAAACGTCTAAGAATAATATTTTAAAGCAGCGGCCGGTTGAAAAGGCATTGATAGACAAATGGGAGATTGTAGGGCGAGGCAAAGCCGAGGCACACATATGTAAGTCATCAATGAGTAATTGCGAACGTGACTTGTATAAACATGATTTAATAAACAAATAACAAAAATATTTCTATATAACTAAAACATTAAACCTATACTTAACTAAAAGGTAAGAAAATTCAGAACTAAATAATGAAGAAAAAAACCTAAAACTAACAAAATAATTAATCAAATATGCCACCCCGGATGGTGCCCGGCTCAAAGGTACCCATCACGCTAGCAGCGTTGCCTCTTTGAATGGCAATGGATATCCTTTGGATCAGATACCATCCGGAGCGGTGGTCGCAACCTTTGTCCCTCAAACGGCGCCCTATCTCTCGAATGAATGATTTGGCTTCGGCGCACCACGGGCCAGCTGTTTCAACAGCGACTGGGACAAATTCGTAGTTGGTACTAAGTACCGAATACTTTGTACATTTTTGTCCAGCCGCTGCCCGCACAGCTGCCCCGGGCACGCTTATGCAGTTGTCGAGATAAGACGCTGCGTAGGTACTGACACAGGTTGCGTCCCAAAGCAGGCTGCGTCCTCTTTGCCAAGGTACTAAAGTAAGCCCATCGGGTCGTTTTCCATCAGTCCTAGAAAGCCCTGGTGGTTCCAGCTGACAAGGGATATTTGCCGTTATAAGTGCTCTGCGAATTAGATCATTGATTGCATTGTGTCTTGATAATGTTTTCTTACATAATGCGCGGAAATTCAAACACAGTAGTATTAATTGAAATCATAAAAGGAAGAAGACTACGAATTTCTTAACTGATTTAAAGCATATTTGTAAGCCAATGTTTTGGTTCCATCGTAGCAAACAGTACGTATCATTTTTAAATTACCATATATGGCCCTTTATATTAATAAATTTGGGTTTAAAAATACGACAGATACGAATTTCCATACATACTTTGCTACTACTAGCAATTTAAAAAAAAAATCCTCGAAATTCCTAGCACTTTAACCTTTCCTAATAATGCATTTTCATTGACGCTTTCAAAATACGGTCACCCTCCGACATTAACAGCGTTATTATTTGTTTCCGCGTTAATAAAAGTGGCGTGTACTAGCTAATGTGGCGTTATTTGTTTTTATTTCCCGCCAACAATTGGGCACGCTTTGTTTATAAATTCCTTACATTCACGCAATAACCGACCTTATTTTTATAACAATAAGAGCTCTATTGAATGTTTGCTGTAGTTCTCCGTTCACCACACATATAGGGAGGCTTACTTCTGAAATACGGTGTCGCACAAATGCTTTTTTATTACGTACTCTGTATGAAATTATTTTTATTGTTTCTTGTGTTTGCAAATGTGCCGCTCTAGGAGATTTCTATCTTAATTACTTGCTAAGGTCTTTGTTCTTTTATTTTCGTGAAGAAAGCTATGAAATTCATTTGTGTTAATGAAAAGACTTTGGATTGTTAATACAATACAAAGTTGTTTACAGACAACTAATAACTATAGGTCTATAAGACATAAATACATATAACCATGTCCTTATTCCTACGCAGTAGACAAAGCCTAAGTTCCTAAGACCTAGAGTTTACGCTTAGCGCGTTGGTGGTCACATACAAAAAATCTGATTAAAAATAGTGATAGGTTGCTGGCCACATCGCCTATTATCATGATTTTCAGAATTTCGCCTAGTCTCTTGGCCGGCTTTTTTTTCTCACCCTTTCCTTGTAATTCTGTATTCAAATGATCATGATTCCGAAAACTAAATATTGCCAGATGGCTCATAACCAACCAATAGGCATGTAGGAATGATTTTGTGTCGCCATTTCAAAGGTGATCACTGTAAAACTCATTTTTCATCTTTTACCACCAAGGTGAATGTCTTACCACTGGTAATTTCATTGATAAAAATTCACGCCTTACGGAAACCAGCTAATTATATGTTATATACTTTTACGTACAGGGCCTACAAAGTTGAATTTGTAGTATTTCTTACCCAAAATATATAACTTATCTGTTTTTCATCTGACTTTAAAATAAAATAGAAATATGTAAAAAATTGCAAGGTATCAAAAATTTGCCTATGACGTGACGTCATCATTATTGTACGAACCCTATGAAAACTATAGATGTTTCTTAGCCTGTTTCCGGTAACATCCTTTACTGAGAGTAAGACTGTGAGATAAAACCAAAACCGACACGAACGAAGGCGCGGGAAACAACTACTTACTAAATATACCAGCTATTGGTCTGTATCAACATTTTAATCAAAACATTCAATATCTAGGTCGCCGATGTTCCTAATCCCGACTTTGGGCGCTGCTTCCAGGCGGTAATATCTTCTCTATAAATATTCATATCCGACTCCTTTGCGTTGGTCAGTTAATTAAAACTCCGAGGAACTAAATATTGAAGCCCCGATATTATGAGAAACTTCGAGTAATTAAAGTCAGAAGATTTTTCAGTAGAAAATACAGTTTTAAGTTTCCAAGAAACGCTGTCTGTGGGTTAGCAGGTAATATTTGTGCTATTTTAAAGTTTAAATCAAAGTAAAAAAGTGGTAAGTGTTTTATTCAATTATGTTAAATAATAATAAAGTCAAATAAACTAAAAATATATAAGCATTAAACATGCATCGTACGTTCGATTGACAAAAACGCAGGTTAATGCACGATAAGTGGGACAATCTGAAAAAGTCGTTTTTCCTCCCGACATGACTAGGAATCCAACCCAAGTTGAGATTCAAAGGCTTATTTGAAGTGCCAAGGTAGCGCTTTATGTCGTTTACTCGAAATTATTGAAGAAACTATAAAAATGCTATTACAATGGAAACAAACGTACTTGTCTTAAGGGTCCCACGTAAAGTACGTATCACGTAGTTGAAGTTTCGTATCGAAAACTTGTACTCGCTGTAATTTTGTATAGGTATTGTTTTTAAAATTGAAATCTGATTATAAACATCAATATGCCTTATCCGGTCGTATGTACGGAATTTGGTTGAGATTGGCTTAACTGTTGTAAAACTAAAACGAAACTACGTTTGTATGGGATTGCGGCTTTACGTGGGACTCTTAACTTAACTTCTTGTTGGAAGGCCTCAGGCAAATTGTGAAATAAGTCGAAACACGTGTAACGAAATCTCTCTCTTATATTTAGGAGCCACGTTTTTGTCGGTGTCATTGTCTGTAAAGACACAAGTAATAATTATTTTATCAGTAAATACTGAAGTGTTTTGTAATTGAATTTTCCATTTCTCACATAAGTGAACTATTTTTTAGTGTGTGAGTTGCTTAATGTTATTTTTATTCATAAGAAGCAGGCAATGGTAGATGAAAATAACCGTACTTGAGTCAAACTGGTCTATAAGGTCAGAGGTTAAATTAAAATAAGTTATCTACAAATGCAACCTATAAGCGAAGGGACTTTTGCTTAAAGAATGTTGATCTTAGAATACTACAAGTAAGTATGTTTCTTTATTCCGCCATAATTTCTAATTTAACACAATTTGATATACATTTAATTCATTAAGTGGGACTGTCGCTTCTCAAAATCTTTCATTCTTATAATGAATTAATTTTTGTTCAAATAGGTTATGTTGTGAACAAATTTATATTCTACCTGTTGATGTAGGAAAGCTAGCCTTTTTTGCCGGCTTATTATTAATCAGTCGATTAAAGTGGCATATTGACTAAAACCAATCGTAAACCGTATCAATCCGTATAACGCAATCAGTTACTCATTATCTTAGTATTGTAGGGACTATAAATATGTATTTCTTACTATGCAGTTCTACCTTGAAATCCCAATAAAGTTACAGCAATAAAGCTAAATAATTTGGTACTGCACACTACCGAGATAATTAGAGTAGGTAATCATTATTAATTCCCATAACAGCGGTTGTTAACTATACGTTAATATTTCAACTTAATCGTAAAAGGAGCTCGCTATTTAAAATTAATAACGCATTAAGGTTGCGTTTACACAAACGGTGTGTTGTGTGATGTGTGGCTCTCTCTCTCTTTCATTCACCCTAGCTTGTTCTGAGGTGCATCCTTGGCTTGAATACTTTGCAACTTTGGGTTCGCTATGCAAATATGTGATAGATTTATAGAATACCAGGAAAAATCAATGTGGATGTTTGATGTTTTTGGTCGGTAAACTGTGAGGTGTGAGTGTGAACAGTGTGAACTCAAAGTTGTTCTCACAGAAAATCGACGTTTGAGTAGTAGTTTTACAGCTTCTATGCTTCGTTCGGTGAGTGAGAGAGCCGGAGGCCCATCCCCCCTCCCCTCTGGGGAGGGAAAACAAAAGGCCGGCAACGCTCTTGTCATACCCCTGGTGTTACATTAGTCCATGGGCAGCGGTGATCACTTACCATCAGGTGACCCGCTTGCTCGTTTGCCGTCCTCTGACATAAAAAAAAAAAAAGTTGTCATTCGTAACTACGGAACCCTACATTGCGCGTGGCCCGACACGCACTTGGCCGGTTTTTCTTGCCTTGCCTAGCACAGCTCTAGTGGATACTGTCTAGTATTAAAATTACTGCTTATATACTCTGCTTATCCCCCAATAAGCTACCTGTGACCTTTGTGTCTTGTATATGACTTCATAATAGGTATGTATGTTATTTTTGTTGTAAGGTGTAGTAGTAGAGTTGAGTAGAAGTTATGTGCGGTTGGCGATGGACTTAAGTTGAAGTTGAAGCGGTGATGAGAAAAATAAAATAAAAATCAATCTCACAGTAATATAATTAATTCAGTTATATAAAGGTTTGGTATGTCCGTTCGCTATGACTTTCACGTAGTAGTTGCGATAGCACTCTGCCTCAAAAACAATAGTTTATAAGTAAAAATTTGGCGCGTCTAATCAATGTCGTAGTATTAGCAAATTTATACACAGTGCTGAGACTGTATATTTGCTAGACACATTTTCATAGCCTCGCATCGCACATCGCACATTGGTGGGAACATAGCCTAAGTTACACGCGCAGGGACGCAGATATATTTAATAAATAAAGGATAACTGTGGAGTTGACTTTGAGCATTTCATCAAAACTTGTGCCGACAAGGGCCGTGTCCCTGGCCGGCCATTACGGAACTCTATTTTAATTATTACTGTTTTGCTTTATTCACTAGTCAATTTAGCATTTTCCGTAGTTTACGAGGTAGTATTTTTGGGTTAAGTCAGTTAAGTGTTGTATACATACTCAATATTTTCAAGCTTAATGCACGACACCTACAAGACTCCAGCTTATCAATATTACAACAGATTACATGAGAATCAATATCTCTGTGAATAACTACCTACCAAATATTTAAAGCCTTATTTGTTTAAGAAACTGCTTCTCGTATTTTAATATTATACAAAAAGTTTTCTCACTCAGACACCTGAAGATGATCTATTGAAAAGACAAGAACTGTTGGCATTTTTCGACTGAAAATAAGTCACTGAACCGTTTTATGCAGATGACCTGGCCGGGGATCGAACCCGGGCCCCTCGTGCCACAGGCTGGCGTGTTAACCACTGCGCCACGGAATCTGTCAAGATTACTAAAGAGGCTAAAGATATTGAAGACAGTATAATTTTGTCCCTTTTATTTTGTTCTCCAAGTAAATCTATTTTCCTCTTAACTGTTTCGTTCAATCAAGGAGCCGATTCGGCTGCTCCCGACGAGTTGGACAGAAATATTAATTTTGTTATCTGGTGACTACTTCATTCGCTAACTCGGCTAATTCATTTCTGAAGTTGTTTAAATGTTTGATTGAGGTTAGTGAGCTTTCCAAGGGGTCTGGGAATTCGTTAATGGAAAGACAGCTTTCGAATTCAAATGATTGTTAGAAAAACACAGCCATTGTAGTATCTTTTATATACAATTTGCACAAAATATAACAGAAATCATTATGGAATTACGGTTTTACCTTTTTATTGGTCGGATTCGCCGACTAGTTTCAATCCGTAAGGTGCATGTTTTCACTTTTCCCATTTATTAAACTGTGATCTTTTTGCATAGGTTATACAACAAAAATAACTTAATTTAGTACCTAGTTCAATACAGTCAAAGTGTTTTTTGATGACATTTTTATTCAGAAACACTTACTTAAGAATATGTCAATGAATACTTATTAATAAATTTATCTTAATTATGACTGTCACCCACCGACCCGGTGACGACCTGTTAAGGGTCGCAGTAAGGTCATATTGGAAATCCTCTGTCCAGCAAAGGACTTCTTGCGGCTAAAATGATGATGATGATGATGATATGAATGTAAGGCACATTCTAAATATGTCTCTAATAAATAACTTTGCAGTTATAGAGTTCATTTCTAAGAGCAATCACTCACAATTTGCACGACATACTTCGAGTCCTCAACGCGACAAAGACTTTTGTCTAGATTCTAGTCTTAAACTAGGTTCCGAAGATCTTAAACTCCGAATTACCTGTACCTCTAGTGCTGAAGTTCAGTCGTCTATTAGTTAGCGAGACTAAGTCGGAGTATCACGGCTCGTCTGCGGCCCGGCAGTTCGGACAGTTTTAATGCATTATACGAGGAAACTTGAACCTGAGCTCAGTATGATTTGTATTATTTTCGTATCCGCAACTTAAATAGGGATATCGAATATTGCAACACTTGTCTCGACACTTCGCTTAGAACTTTTCTAGTAATGTTAGATGGGCTTCGGATTTGGAGATATATCAGAATTTCATTATTCGTTTTTTAATATAGTAAGTAGCTCCCGGCAGAGTAGAATAGGACCACTCCAAGTCATCCCGTGGATGTCGTAAAAGGCGACTAAGGAAACACAAGCTAAACAAAGCTTATTAACATCAAAGATACCTCTCCAACCCGTCTGGCCAGACTGGAGAGTGTAGGCCAAATCCTCTACTACTCAGGTTAGTATATGGCTCTGGTAGTACAGAGAGGGTCGTGCTCCTGCAGTGGAGACTAGAAAGACCTGATGATGATGATGATATTATATAAAATATATGTTGTGGATGTGTTTGTTCATTTTGAAAGTATTTGTTTTTCTTTATCTGTTTCTTAGTCCTATTTTTCTTTATCTGCCTCTAGGTTCTAAATATGCTGGCTTGCAAAGCAATGTAAATTCCTACATGAAGTTGAAAAAGTACTTGTTCGTATCGCCATTGACCCGGATATCGAGTCTACGAGTATGTAAATGTGATCTGGACAGAGTCGACAAATATCTACTGTTTGCAGATCCAGATCCCAGATCTCTGTAATGGCGGTCATTTGACAACGCAGGTATTAGTTATAAGGCTTACAGATTTGTCTTAACATTACAGGCTTTATAAATATATTTTATAATAACGGCTGGACTTTTAACAAGTAAAGATTCTTTCGGACCAATTCGCGCACACCCGTGACGTCAACATAGGTCCCAACGGAAGACCAACGCTGGCCTTAAAGCCAACACATGCTGAGTTGGGACCTATTTGAAAACGGACACAGTGCTGCGGTGGGGTGCCATTTTTGGCGAGTGGAACCCTATATTCACTTTTATTTAATGTTTTTTTTTATATGTAACTGTGTGTTCTGTGTGTCCTTTTCAAATAAACATTATTCTATTCTATTCTACTTAGCTAGATTTTGTAGCTAGCTTCGATATTCGTTTTATAAAAGTGTTTTTGTTTATCCTCAATTTCTAACTGTCAATAGACTGGACTTATATAGACACAACAATGCAGTGTAGATACAACATGAAGTTGAAAAATGACTTGTTTGATTCGCCAGTGACCCGGATATCGCTCCGATATGTAAATGCGATCTGGCCAGCATTACAGCGTTCGGAAACTTCGACAAATGTTTTCTGTTTGCAAATAAAATCCAAGATCTCTGTGATAGTGGTCATTTGACAATACGCGTGTTGAGTTTAGGCTAGCAAAGGGATTTTTAGGATTTCTATGATTGGACTTTTTTGGCAACTTCGACATTTCAGTAACTTTATTTTTTATTATCTATGTTTTATATATAGTCTGTGGACATTGTAATTTTATTTCCGTCTTTGCTCCTAGTGGTTAATAAAAAAGTTCGGAAGTGTTTGAATTGCGTGTTTTCTACGCAATTTAAACACTTCAGAACTTTTTTAGTCACTAGTACTATAATATACAGTTTTTCCACTATAATTTACAAAATTTTTGTACTTTTGACATGGCAAAATTTCTTAGTTATAATACAGAAAAAAAAGACTACGTATTATAAGTATTTTACAAGCTAGGGTTTTTTGTATTCTACCCCTATTTTAACGGTAAATTCTAACCTTTACACACAATGTACATTCCTACGTTAAGTTGAAAAAGTAGTAGTTCGAATCACTATTGACCTGGATATCGAGACGATATGTAAATGTGATCTGGACAGCGTTAGAGTTTGAAGATGAAATTCTAGATAAAATTCCTGGATCACCATGATGGCGGTCAATTTACAGCGCGCGTGGGTTTAAGCTGATTTATCTAGACAAACCACAGAGGTTGAACTTGGCCCACGATAAGTTATTTACTCGTGTCTTGGTCGTGAAAGACGTAGGATGAAAGGAAGAAGTAAGATTTACATAATATTAAATTCTTGATTTTATACTGTGATACTTTTATTTTGATTGACTTTATTTTATGTTTTTACCATTTTATTTATTTTTATTTTACGAATACCAAAAGTGTAATTAATAAATCGCCACACCCAAACTGGGTACATGTCAATCTGCAAATTATATTTACTATCTTTATGCTGTACATGTAAGCGAACAAATGAATGTGAATAATATGGATTTAAAAATCATGATAGATACATTATACAATGTATTTGGTACATAGTGAGATAGTGGTATATTAAATTCACGTTTTCAACATGAAAACGAAAGATAATGTTCTGTAAAGAAGCCTGAAATCGAGAAAAATAAAATCAATTGCTCCATACATTTTGAATCAGAAGTATTTAAATATTTTAAATATATACGGACAAATCACACAGATTGAGCTAGCCCCAAAGTAAGTTCTTAAGTAAGACTTGTGTTATGGGATACTAACTCAACGACTTGCGGACTAGGTCACTGTACAAAAGTAGTAATTATTTATTAATCTGTGGCGATAGTTACCCTGTATGTTAACTCACACATTGACGTGTGCACTGCTGTCAACATTAAGTTTCGTTTGCAGTATTAGGCATAAAAATTACCCCGATTGTAGAAAACGAACTGTTATACGGGAATAAGTCCGCGAGTTTTTAAAAAAAAGATTTTGAGTACACCTAACCTTTTATTTAAATGTCACAATTTATTATTTGGGCACTGTCAATTAGAATATATGGATGCAGAGAACAAGTGCCTTGGAAGAAGGTTGGCGGTGAACTGACTGTCACTGCTCCTCCTTAGCTGAGGGGAATCAGAAGTGCTGACTTGGATCTGGATGTCTGCACTTTAATAGGGTTGCCATACATAGTACACTATGTAACAACCCCCCCGTTAAGAGGAAACTTAGGGTTAATTTAATAAGTTTCCGTTTTATTCTACACGCAATCGAGGCGCTACTGTCTTTAGTTCTATTTCTGAATTATTTTCTTCTAAGGTAACGGAATTACTTGTTTTTGGTTTTAGGCTTCCAAAGAACTTGTTCTTTTTACAAATAAGAAAAACAATTAATATTATTAGTGTTATTACAGAGATTATAGTTAAAATCGGGAAACTTATATGGTTTTCAAATTTAGGTGACTTTACATTATTTAAATCATTTACAATTTGATCAGTTACAGTTTTGAAAGATTTCAAGTCATATAGATTTAGAGTCTTAATTTTAGGTACAGTTGTATTAAAATTAAAGGAGTTGAACATATTTAAATTACAGCAACTATCATTAATAATATTAAAATCAGAGTATACATATGGTATATATATTTTAGGACATAATTTTGAAACCAATTTTAAATTATTATGAAAAGCAACACAATCAATTGGAATATTCAGTATACCTGTACCGGATATACTCATCTCTGAAACTTGGTTTTCACACTCAATGGACAGTTTTGAGGTACTTGACTGTACAAATATCCATTTATTATTATTTAATCTATGCCATATATCCACATCACCGGAAATAAACTTAGTATGACATATTCCCGGAAGAGAAGGTAAGGTTTTGATTATAATTTCAATTTCACAGGAAGGACTATTTAAAACCGCATATACATCAGGAATTTCACAGAGGTAAGTCTCGGTAAGTATCTTTTTACAATTAGTTAAGGTTTTCAAATAGGTATAAGAAGATTTGTCCTTGCTAATAGCTAGGTATTCTTCAGAAGGAAGAATCATAGCAAAAGAATATTGTTTATGTTCAGCGGTGTGGGGCATTGGCAATGGTATATTCCTATAAATATTATATTCTAATAAATTTACTAAAGGTAATTTTACGATAAACATTAACTTATTGTCTAAATAATAACACGTTAAGTCTGCTATATTGATTAACGTGTGGATGTTACTTAAATCTAAACTTACAGGAAAATCTCTATACTTAGGGATTATCTTAAGGTTACTTAGGATGTCACTATACATTTGTTTTGGCGTAAGTATAGATGGATGCAGAGTATTACTTTTTACAAACAAAATTGAATTCAATAAGTCTTCGACCTTGAAAGATAACGTAAGTAGGTTCGATTGCAAAACATGAAGAGTATTACTAAGCCTAACCTTAAAATTAACAATTTTTATGACACCTGTAATATTAAGAGATAACTGCTCAATGACGTCACTTAACTTAGCTTCATTCATATTTATTTCATTTAAAGAGTCGTTTATATTAGATATGGTAGATTGAGATATCATTATGCTCTTAGAAAGAGAACTAGCAAGAATCTTATCATTATTATAAAGGTCTTGGACTGCTTTATTATAGGCTTTAGCGTCATCTTCGTCTAATGTACCGAATATATGTTTAAATATAACGCCCACGCCAGAGAACCAGGCTGACCTTTTAGTAATGCTATTCGAAATAATATGAGATACTGATTTAAAATCACGTAAAATATCATTATATAAGGATTCTAATGGTTGCAACATGTTTTTACATTCGTTATATTCAATTTCATCAGTTTCACGGCATTGAAATCGGATATTGTTAAACACATTATGAATGTTCTCAAGGTGATGTTGAAACGGGAGAACTTCTATTGGGACTACTATATGAAGCTGATCATTTATAATCCTTAGTGTACCGGTAGGGTCGAAGAATATGCCAGGGCTTTTGTCAATATATTCGATATATTTATAATTTTGTTCCGTTGTCGAGGCTGCATTGCAAAATACTGCAGCAACAGCAATTCTGTAAATAAACCGTTAGTAGTTAAGGTATGGTAATATAAAACCTGTAAATAGAGCTTAAATATTTATTAGAGTACTTAGGTAGTGTACTAATAATAATGTCATTAATTTTAATCTATTCCATGAGCTGGTTTTATTTCATCGTAATGATGTTTAATATGACGTCGATTGATTAGAAGAGAAAGATTATTATTGCCATGTATTTTGACAACTTTGTACGGGCCCTTCCATACAGGGGAAAGAGACTTGCCAAGCCTTACATGATTTTTTAAATAAACGTAGTCACCTACTTTATATTGTACAGTACGTGAATGCCTGTCATAATACGATTTTGATCTTTCTTTTGATGCATTAATATTTTGTAAGGCCTTTTCGCGGGATACCTTTAAGCGATGTTGGAGCATCTTAGTGTATTCGGGATAAGTAATATCCGTTCTAGAGTCGAAAACCGAGTCTGGAAGATAGGGTTTATGGCCGAAAAGAAGTTCATATGGAGTGAATTGAGTAGTAGTGTGGACACTACTATTGTATGTTAACATGGCTGTGTATACAAATTTGTGCCAATCCGTCCTATTCTCGTTTACATACGATTTGAGATACTCTTTCAGAGTTGAATGGCTCCTCTCAAGAGCTCCTTGCGTTTGAGGATGATAGGGAGAACTCCAGATCTGCTTTATCTTTAGGAATTCGCATGTGCGTTTGAATAAATCAGCAGTGAAATTTGGCCCTTGGTCAGTTAATATAGATTTGGGAATTCCGAACACAGATATAAAATGGACCAAACATTCACATGTTTCTTCTGCAGTACAATTGGAAATAGGATATGCTATTGAAAATTTAGTAAGATCATCTTGCAGTGTGAGGATGAACCTAAGATTTTGAAGACCGGCTTCGGGAAGAGGACCTACAATATCGAGGCCAATTCTTTCAAATGGTCTCGTAGATGAAGTAGTAATTTGCATAGGAGACCTATTTATTTTCCTAAGGGCTTTATTAGACTGGCATAGTTTACAATTTTTTACATAATTCTCTATGTCTGTGCGCATATTCTTCCAGTAATAGCGTTCTTTTATCCTATTAAACATTCTGTTGGAACCTACATGCCCTGCTATAGGGATGTCATGATTTTCTTTGAGTATCTTTGCAATTTCTGTTGGGACTGGGTATATAATTGTATTATGATGAATATTGACAGTAATATTAGTGTTATTAAAGAGGTACATAAACATACCGTAGATTTTAACAAAAGATCGTTGCTCGAATAGATTTTTGAAGTCTGATACTGCTATTTCGCTAATGTCTCCAGCTAATAAGATGTCATCACGAGCGGATTTAAGAGTTTTAAATATTTCAGGATATGTGCTATTATCAAAATAGTATAGTTTAGTTAACAAGAGGTAGTAAGTCTTTCCTTTCACAACAAGTTTTTTAAATGAATGTAGTTCGCGCTCCTCATCAAGAAAAGTAGAAGAATTATCAAGCTCAGCAAGGATATCTGGGAGATAAGGATTTGAATCATCAAAATCTATTGAAACAGGGAGAAGAATAGTTTTAAGGTTGCTTTTTAGAAGACTTTCATTATGTTCCTTAATATAAGTACTAAAAGTTTCATCCTTATTAGAAAACGATTTTAAGAAATTATTATAGTCTTCATTAGAATTTGCGCATGATATAGGATCGGGACTAGCGGTAGGTGTTCCTAGTAAAGAAGGGAGATTTGGAGGGCTTATATTGTTGTCACGATCTTCTGTAGAGCTTAGATCAAATGCACCTAATTCTTCTAGATCTTTTAAGACCTCTTGGGGAATATCAGAGCTTTCTGAAGCATTGGAGTTTTGAGTAGAGACAGGATCAACAGGGTCTTTGGATGTGGAAGGTTGAGGATTATCATCAGTTTGGACTACAGGATTAACAGGATAGCGGGATAAAGCATCCGCATTGCTGTTTATTTTACCCTTTTTATACTCAACTTCGTAGTCAAATTCCTCGAGTTTGAGCCTCCATCTCACGAGCTTTGAACCTGGATCTTTACATTTGAATAGCCATTTAAGTGGCTGATGATCCGTGACAATTTTGAAGCGACGGCCATAGAGGTACGGCCTAAATGCTTGAGTGCCATGAAGGATTGCAAGACATTCCTTTTCTGTTACGCTGTAATTAGTTTCGGCCTTGTTAAGGGTTCTTGAACTGTACGCGATTGGCCTGTCTTTTCCTATTGGACCTTGTGACAAGATGGCTGAGACAGCGAAGTTGGATGCATCGCAAGTAAGAACAAAGGGTTGTGAGAAGTCAGGGTAGGCTAATACTGGAGCAGAAGTAAGACATGTTTTTAATGTTTCGAAGGCGAGCTGTTGCTCGTTTTGCCAGGAAAATGTAACATCCTTTTTAAGGAGATTTGTGAGGGGTTTAGCAATTTTGGATAAGTTGGGTATGAATCGGCGGTAATAAGAAACTAATCCTAGGAAGGATTTTATGTCTTTTGGGCATTTTGGCTGTGGGAAGCGTTGGACGGCTTTGACCTTTTCTGGGTTTGGTTTGACACCCTGATCAGTAATTATATGGCCAAGATAGGATACTTCCTTACGGAGAAACTCGCATTTATCTGGCTGGAGCTTAAGATTGGCATGCCTGAGTCTGTCAAAGATATTGGATAGGTTTTTCATATGGGTACAGAGGTCATAAGAGTATATCACGATATCATCAAGGTACACAAAGCACTGAACGCCTTGCAGGCCTGACAGCATCGTATTCATCACTCTTTGAAAGGTTGATGGGGCGTTCTTTAGCCCGAACGGCATACGGGTAAATTCAAAGTGACCATGAGGCACTGAAAAGGCGGTCTTAGGAGAGTCTTGTTCTGACATATTTATTTGGTGGAACCCGGATGCAAGATCGAGTGTGCTGAAATACTTGCATTTTCCTAATTGATCCAATATCTCTGTGATGTTTGGGATAGGATAGGAGTCTCCTATGGTGATATCATTGAGCCGGCGGTAGTCTATAACTACACGCCACTTGCGCAAGCCGGATGCATCTGCCTTTTTTGGGACAACCCAAATTGGGGAAGACCACGGGGAAGTAGAAGGTTTTATGATCCCATCATCGAGCATCTTGTCTATTTGAGATTGAACTTCCTGTTTGTGCACCTCGGGGAATCGATAGGATTTTGTATTAATGGGTATAGAAGACGATGTAGGTATATCATGTTGTGAAACATCGGTACTTGTGAGTTTATCATGAGGGAGATGAAATATGTCAGAGTAAGTGGCACATAGCTCAAATAGGGCATTTTTCTCTTCAGTGTTTAAGTGAGTTGCTCTTAAAAGATGTAGTACTTCATCAGTTCGATTTACTGTGTTAACTGAAGAGTTATGAGATTGAGAAGTATAAAGAATATGATGACTATGTTCTTTTTCTAAAGGTGCAATCCTTAATTTCATATCAGATTTAATAGATATCGGGGATTCAGAAATATTAACTACTGTTATATTGACCCTTGAGTTTGGTTTTACTGTGACTATGCAGTTTGCCACAAGAAGGGAGTCCATTGGATTTTGATCTAGGATAAGGCCTTCTTTTATTTCAGGGTTTAGCACAGAGCATTCTATAACAGTTTCAGTTCGAGGTCCAATAGTATAAACGGGTTCATTAAATTTTAATGTGAGTTGTATTTTATCAACTGTAAGAGTATCTTTATTGTAATCAATATTGGACTGGGATTCTGACAGGAAGTCATTTCCTATGATTCCATCATACGGGAAATCTAGTTCACCAATCACATGAAATTTGTGTTTTAAAGAGTTGAATTCGAAAGAAATGTGACCTAACGATTTTATGGGGTTATCTGTTGTGCCTATTCCAGTGAATGTTATAATTTCTTTATTTAATTTAGGTATTTTTTCAATAGAAGTTAATTTAATTAAGCTAACCGAAGCACCACTGTCTACGAGCAATTTTAATGGTTTAGCTGACACAGAGGTTTGGACTTCAACGAAAGGTAGGTATTTTCTTGACGGATTTGATGTAATGTTATGTATTTTAATATGTTGTTTTTCTTTTTCAGGTGAGGGTTTAAGAGCAAGAGTAAGAATATCGGACTTCGAAGACACAATATTTTTTAATTTAGGTTGAGTGTATGTAGTTGTTGCTATTGTAGTGGATGCAGTGGGCATAGTGAGTGCACAAGACCTAAAAGGTGCAGGGGGCGTAGAAGACAATGAGGATACAGCGGATGTGGAAACAGTGGATACAGCGGATGTGGAAACAGTGGATACAGCGGATGTGGAAACAGTGGATACAGCGGATGTGGAAACAGTGGATACAGCGGATGTGGAAACAGTGGATACAGCGGATGTGGAAACAGTGGATACAGCGGATGTGGTATCGATTTTGATATTTAATTTTCCCGCACGACACCCGCCGGGAAAGCCTCCTCGTTTAAATGATCTATTTCGTCGGTACCACTTCGGCTGTCATCGGGTGATGATATAGTATGTATAGGTTGATTGCGATTTTGGAAGGCCGGGTTATGTACCGGGCGAGAATTGTTTTGATTTTGTGAGTTACCAAACCGTCTATTATTATATTCCCTTTTACGGCATTCTTCGATAGTATGACCCAGAGCCTTGCAATACCGGCACACTACGGGATTTGACCTTTGCGAGGTTGACGGCATATTATTATTGAAGTATGGCTTATTGTTGTTATTCTGTGCCGAAAATTGACGGTATTTAACAGCATTTTGAGGATTAAAAGTCTGCGGCGTAGCATTGCGCTTTGTGGAAGCTAGACAAATTTTCTCTTCAGATACGGCGAAGTTAATTGCGTCATTAAGTGTTTCAGGGTCACGGCACCGTACAAGGGTTGAAAGTCCGGGTTTTAACCCGATTACAAATGTGTGCAAAGCTAGGTCTTGCATTGCGGCGACACGGCCTGCCAGTTCACCCTTTTTCTTTGTAGGAATGGAAATATTAATTTCCGTTAGTAATTTCGACAGACAGGACTCTATCTTTAGGGCGAATTGGTTGACCGTCTCAGTATGAGACTGTTTGCAATCTTGCAGGTCGGAAAGTAGAGCGGCATAGTGCTTTTTCTCGCCAAACTGTGATTTAAGAAATTCCTCTAATTGTTGCCAGTTTTCAAATTCTTTAATAGAGCACGCGCTTTCGGCACGTCCCTCAAGCTGACTCAATATAAATTTTAATAAAACATCTTCTTGTGAAGAAGAGGCAAGCTTAATAGCATTTCTACATTTATTTAAAAAAGCATTTAATTTCTCTCTGTCTCCATCGTATTTATTAATAAACTTAATAAGAATATTTAAATTAATTTCAGACATGGTTGGTGTGCCCTCTTCCTTAGGCATTACTGAGAATAGTTCTGATAACAACGCTGAGAACGCTATGGCTAGAACGACCCACGCAAAAAGATAGGCACACCTGCGTTACGCTCTCCGATTACTGTTCTGAGAATTAAGTTGATTGATCAAAAGTTATTAATTTAGACTCACAGAAATAGCTGCATTTGGATACCGAAGTCCTGGGAATACTGGAAACACTCCACTATACTGGATACACTAGGAAACTTGAAGGAAAATTGTAAACACTGGGAAAATATATATTTTCTTTCTTTATCACTTTATGCACTGGGACTAGTATGCAAACACTGGTTGTATGAGCTCTGGATACGGGATACTAGACCCGGGAACCGGATACAAGCCTCTGGATAACTGGATACTAGATACTGGAACTGGATACTAGACTCGGCGTAAGTTAACCGGGGATCTGATGTCCGCGTCGGGTTTTTACAAAAGGGTATGGTATAGAAGTAGACACTCGCGTAAAGTATTTATGTAGTAAAACACACTTTTGCACTTCACTATTCACAACTGAGATGTCCCGGATTCCTTTTCGTGGAATCCCTTTACGCTGCCACCAATGTTATACGGGAATAAGTCCGCGAGTTTTTAAAAAAAAGATTTTGAGTACACCTAACCTTTTATTTAAATGTCACAATTTATTATTTGGGCACTGTCAATTAGAATATATGGATGCAGAGAACAAGTGCCTTGGAAGAAGGTTGGCGGTGAACTGACTGTCACTGCTCCTCCTTAGCTGAGGGGAATCAGAAGTGCTGACTTGGATCTGGATGTCTGCACTTTAATAGGGTTGCCATACATAGTACACTATGTAACAGAACGATGCCTTTGGCAAGGGCTTAAACAAGTCTAGCATTTGTATTATATTTCGTTATAGTTCTATTACACCACTTAACATCTAACTAGCAATTCAAAGTTATAATCCCTTTACATAATAATTTAAAGTAGTTTGTTTAAATAGTTCTCACAATAAAGTTGCCAACAATTTATTTGAATGCTGTTGAACTTTTGGCAACTGTTTGACGAGACTTTGAACAATTTTACTTTAAAGCTGCTATTAAGTTCACACACGTTCCAAAGGTTACGTCTGCCAGACAACATAATATTAATTTACATACTTGGTTTAAAAATTTTTTCCTTAGAACAATGATATTCATTAAAAAAAACTTACATCTACCAAAATATTGAATCGATTTTCAAGAAATATCTATGGGTATCTAAAATTATCTACTTTCAAAAAACAATTAACAGAAATTTCAAATTCAAAAAGTTTATTATAAGGTAAAGTTTTATACGCAGTTATAGAATACATCCAATAACAAATTAATTAATCAAATTTGAAGCTGGTACTAAAGGTTTAATGTACTTTATGAAGCTCAGACGGGCTTGATATATTTCTTGTCTCTTATTGTAGCCCAGCGGTACATACGAGTACACCCAGAGTTGCTTGTTCGGCCTCTATCCATCAAGTTCCTTAGTCACCAATTTAATCCAATGTCAGTATCAGATATTTTATTACATAAGCCTTGACAAATTCAGCTTTGCTAAGACTGATCCCTAAATACTATATACCAAAGAGCAGGTATCGCTCGTATCGATATCGTATGGGATATACTATATCCCAAAGAGCAGGTATCGCTCGTATCGATATCGTATGGGATATACTATATCCCAAAGAGCAGGTATCGCTCGTATCGATATCGTATGGGATATACTATATCCCAAAGAGCAGGTATCGCTCGTATCGATATCGTATGGGATATACTATATCCCAAAGAGCAGGTATCGCTCGTGCGCTACTAGAGACGCTTTTTCAACACATTTCATAAGAAACAAGTGTGTCAGGGGGCAGAACCGTGTATTGAAGTGTAGGATTTCAAGGTAATTGTAGAAATGCAATTTTTTTTTATAACCTATGTCACTACAAAAAATCAGATTTTTTGTAGTGACATAGGTTAAATCGGAAATTTGTTAATTAATCTTTTAACTGTAATTATGATACCATATCACAGCACTTTGGAGCATTTTCACGTGTTCAGCACAAACTGACTGGCCGAGTATGCGACTCTGGCCTACTAACCAAGATTGAGCTAGCCCCAAAGTAAGTTCTTAATTAAAGACTTGTGTTATGGGATATTAACTCAACGATACTATATTTTATAACAAATACATATATAGATAAACATCTAAGACCCAGGACAATCTGAAAAAGATCATTTTTCATCTTGACCTGACCGGGGATCGAACCCGGGAGCATCCGTGTCACAGGCCGGCGTGTTGACCGCTGCGCCACGGACCTCGTATTATTTTAGTCTCGCGATCGACATTCCGTGCTCTGTCCTATATCCCAAGAGTTTCCTCGTACTTCATAAAATATACATTCCAGTACAGATCCATGTAGTCCTGGACCTGTTTAAACAAGAAGCTGACTGCCGGCCGTCCAATGTTATTACTGCGTCTATTTTTCGCATGAATAAGAAAACGCTTCGGCTTGTGGTAGATTTCTCCCGGGAACACATCTCCAGGTTAGCAACTTGACGTGTCTTACATTTTTTAAAACTCATAGAATTGTTAGGTTTTTTGCAAGTGTACCGAGTTTTTTTTGTGTCTATTTAATTACTTAATAGTTAAATGTTGTGCGTTTTTTCTGTGCTTGATAATCAATTCATTAATTAATCCATTAGACTGTAACGTAAATATTGTTAAATTTTGGTATTTGGACGGATTTGCTTTGATTTTGTTATATTATAAGGATAGATAAAATAGTTATAATGAAGAGTAGATAAATAAGTATTAAGTCAGAAATTACCATGTCAAACGTCATCGTCATCATCAAGTGTTTTTTAGTCTCCACTGCAGGAACACGACCCTCTCTGTACTACCAGAGCCATATACTCGTATTAGCCGTAGCAGTCAGAGGATTTGGCCTACACTCTCCACGATGCTTTACGCACGTAAACTTTGTTTAACTTGCGTTTCCTAAGTCGCCCTCTACGACATCCATGGGAAGAATTAGAGTGGTCCAATTCTACTCTGCCGGTAACCACACGTCAAGCGTACTACGATCAAATTGAGCGTCGATGAGAAGAGTGATGAGTATAGATGAAGCGATAGAGATTTTTCAAGACTGTAGCAAGTGGAGATCGTTTGTCCCTGCCTATAATAGGTGTAAAAATTATGTATGTATATATTTTAAAAATAAATCCATCTTTTAAACATTGTTTCCAAAAAGCTTTTTGTTAAAATTAAACGAAACTTTAATAAAGCTCCGATTAAATGTAAAAACTATTTTAAGTTATCATTGTGCAAAATATTACAAATATATTCAGTGGTATGTGTAAAATTAGCAGCAAGTTGGTTCGTTAGTGTCGCTGTTTGTACAGCGTATGTAAAACTTTGCATAGCATCATATTAAAGTGAATAACGCTGTTCACACCAAATGAGCGGCCATTTAACGATGTTTCTACAACGTTTTCTCTTTTTTAAACTTTCGCGCCTTAAACACATAATTATTTATATGAATGGGACTGAGCACAAACTCTGTGCTCAGACAATTCAATAATCGTATTAATACAAGATCACATCATACTCAGTCTTTTTTAGACTTCACTGTAGGAGCATGAGTGCCTTTGTACTAATAGAGCCATATACAAGTATATTAGCCGGAGCACTCAGAGGATTTGGCCTACACTCTCCACGTTGGCCAAACGGGTTGCAGAGGTCTCTTTGATGTTTATAAGCTTTGTTTAGCTTGTGTTGCCTAAGTCACCTTCTATAAAATCCACGGGGATACTTTTTTCTATCTACGGGAACACTTGGAGTCCTATTCTGCTCTGCCGGGAACCACACGGCATTTAAATACACAATTATTAATAATACCAAGACTTAGCAAGAACTCTTGTTATTATGCCTCGATGCAACCACGATGGTTGTAACTCCATAGAAATGTCAGTGGAAATAAATGAATAAAAAGTCCGTGCTAACAAATACATACATAGTATCATATCTTTATGCCTTACGTGGTAGACAGAGCCTAAGGATATAAGACCGAAAGACCACGTTTTGCATGTTGATGAGCTTAAATATGGAATACGAAAGATGGAATCAAAATAGTGATTGCTAGCCGCACCGCCTATTTACATGATTCCTCAGATTTGCGCCCATTCCCTTAGCCGGTTTCTACGGCCTGAGCGGGAAGAGAAGCAGCAGGTACGTTCTACGACTTTTTTTTCTCCCAGACCAGCATGGAAGAGCTAATAAAACGTAGGTTATGTAAATAAGAAGTCCACGTTATTAATTACCTTACTTTATTTCAAGATTTTTTATTTTACCACGTACCACGCAAGAAGGTGGTATTTTAACGGCAGTATATAGGGCGCTATAGAATTTAGGGTTTGGTAGATTTTTCCTCAACCGCGGCGGGTTGATAAGGGCTCACGCGACCCTAGCCTTTGTGCTTTGTTTGTTTTTATCCGCGCCTGATCCGGCGGGAATGAACTCGGGACCGCCATAATGCATTTCTGTGGAAGGTACTATAGACTATTGTTTGTAAGCGTGACGCGGGGAGAATGTAATGGGGGAATGCTTTATTACGTTATTTTCCAGCGAGTTCGATCACGGTAATGAGTAACAAAAAGAAAGTCTCGGAATAATATTAATCAATGATATTTTTTTATGATAAAGGACGGTAAACAAGCCAGTACTTATAAGATCAGACTTGTTATGGGATGTAGGATACTATATTTTATAACAAGTCTGAAAAAATAAATTTTTCATCTTAAGTTGACCGGGGATCGAATCTGGGACCTTCGGTATTCCAGCCTAGCATTATACTAGGCTACAGAGATTGACATAGATGCTCTACTGTTTGTCTCTGTCGATTATAGCAGATTGTTATATAACGGTTGTAAGTTATCAATTACACTGTGTTATGAGTTAAACACTCTACATCATGAATGTGAAATATATGAAATTAGCAACAAAGAATAAAACAACAAAATGCGCGACAAAACGTTTTTTTATATGGTATTGCGCTCTTGATGCATAGCCATTTGTGGTGGCCAGTGCGCTTGTTTTAAAAATAAAAATAAATTGATGAGTATTATAGGAACCTACAGAAAATAACTTAAGTGGACTCGAGCTTACATTGTCATGTTAGAATTAAAATTAAATCACTACATATTATAAAACAAAGTCCAGCAGCGCATCTGTCTGTATGTCTGTTCGTGATAAACTCAAAAACAACTGCACACATTTTCGTGTGGTTTTCACCAATAGATAGATTGATTGATGAGTAAGGTTTACAGGTATAATACATGCCCAGGCGCAGCCGGGGAGGGCAGCTAGTTAGTAATAAATGTCATATCCTAAGTATAGTATAGTAAAATTAAGACTCTAAGCTTCTAATTCTTTTCTCTCGGTATTTTTTCCACGTTGAGATATAGTGTGGGCGGGTGTCCAGGGCTATTAGGGCCGCTATCTTTCTTTCTTACCGGCCAGCGCTGGGGTCTCCCGCGGGACCTGAGCCAGCTACTCGGCGGTGGATCTCCCTGTACTTTAATATATGTGGGCTTACATTATTCATTATTAAAACAGGTGAGTGTACCTCATTTACTTTGTGCAAGAGTGAATTAAATATTATATTTTAATAAAATAAAGTAATTTTAAAACAATATATTAAATTGTAATACACATTTCAATTTGACAACTTATCTGCGTAATAAGTTTCGTTTAAATTACATTTTATTTAGTAGTCAAATATTTAAGTGAGTATAGATTTCTGATTAATTTCATACTGGTCTGGAAGATAAGAAAAACTTAGAACGTACCCATTGAGATATAACTACTAGAGAAGACACTGCAAACCCTTACTTTGTCCCGTTCAACTGCGGCCATCGCGCCACAACTCACTCAGTCGGTTGTTAGCTTTTTCGCTTATAGTACTTCCCACGATTCATAAACAAAAACTTGCTTAATATCATAAAAAATGCCTTGATGAAATTGAGTTATTGCAGTTATAACTTATCGAACACTGCACAGTGCTAAGGAACAAATACCTCCCGCCATTTTGCATTATGTTGACATGTTGCTATGGAAACGCGTGAGAGTAGCAAATATAGCGCTGAGGTATTGAGTTTTGTATGATTGGACGCTTCGTTATTGTTTTAGCGCTGCAGCGCTTAAATTTTAAATTTCAAGGAATGGAACAATGCCAATATATAACGTCGCTCCTCTAGTATTATATCTCAATGAACGTACCAGCTTCTACCTCCGATTCCGGAGAAGCCGGCCAAATGAATAGATGAAAATCTTAGGAATCATATCAATAGGTATTGCGGCTAGTAAACCATTACAATGTAGATTTAGATTTCTAGCTTCAACAATCATCATTATCAGCACGCTCAATGATATATTTTTCGATTATAAATATAAATATATAGGGACAAATCACACAGATTGAGCCAGCCCGACATTTAGTTGTGAACTAGCTTAACGATATTATTAAATTTTTAAAAGATACTTATACAGATACACATCCAAGACCCAGGCTAATCTGAATTTTTTTTTCATCATGACGTGGCCGGGTATCGAATTTTCTCTCGTTTCGCAGTCTGGCGTGTAAACCACTGCACCTCGGAGGCTGCCATGCCTCAGTCTCGGCCTACCCCGTAAGGGAAATAGACATGATAAATATATCTTTAAGTATTATACATTGTAGTATGTGCTGTGTTTGACTAGCGACCATGGCGTCAAACATCCTCTTATCAGACCCCGCACTTTCACTCAGCGATTACTTTGTGGCTGGCCACGTGATAACTTTCACAACAATTAAAATTTTGTTAAATTAATTCAAACCCGCGTCAAAGCCAATTATTCTCATGCCTTTGAAAGTTTTCTGGAATGAAATCATCATCAACATCATCATCATCAGGTCTTTTTTAGTCTCCACTCAGTCTCCACTAGCCAGAGCAGTCAGAGGATTTGGCCTACACTCCCCACGCTGGCCAGACTGGCTGGAGAGGTCTCTTTGATGTTTATAAGCTTTGTTTAGCATGTGTTTCCTAACAAACCTTCTACGACATCCACAAGAATACTTGGAGAAGTCCTATTCTACTCTGCCGGGAACCACACGGCGATACGACACTTCGAAATACCTGACTACTTGAACTTAAATTTTAAGTTTCCTATTTTTACAGCAAAAACTTAACTTTTTCTATTTCGTGTCCTTATATAAATACATAGCTAAAATACCGACTTCCATGAAAGCGGTAAAGCAACTACTCAAACGTCGATATTCTGTGAGAGTGTGGTACTTCCCCGGACGAGCCGGCCCATTCATGCTACTAGCAAAAGTGAATTTTGCCGGTAGCGTGGCTCTACCACAGCTAAAACTAGAGCTAGCAAAGAAAATAAGTTCTTACTTAAGTATATTTCAAGATTTCATACAGCAAAGAAAAAAGCTGACAGATTTCTACCAGTACCTATGAATAATAATGTCTTGAGATTTTAAAACCCGGCCGGTAAATGTCGTGTGAAGACAAACTGTAAGTCTACGACCTGTAAAATGACCGCCATTACATCTGCGTGTGCTGGGATTTTATCAATAGTGGACATTTGTCGACCCTCCGAGCGCTGTAATGTCCTCCAGATCACATTTACATATCGTTTTACGAATATCCGGGTCACTGGTGACGCGAAAACACTATTTTTCACCTTGATTTTATTCATAGGATGTTTAACTTGTATAACCTTTAATAGTTACGTATCCGTTTTTAAATGGATTCGAATAATTTTGACTTTGTTAATACTTTTTTTACAAAAAGTAAACTGTGACAAGTTTACAATAGCCAATCAAAGAGCGCATCTGTATGTGAGGTTTCATAACATCAAATATTTTCAAAAGAACCAAGAGTCGTTATGAAAACAAAACGATTATACGATTTAGATAAAATAGAAATAGTAATACCACCGACCAGGTGGTGTGACGACCTGATAAGGATCGCAGGAAGGCGCTGGATGCAGGCCGCTTCCAACCTATCCAACAGTGGACTTCTTGCGGCTAAAATGATGATAAATAGTAAAAAAATATTTAAAAATAAGGTTATTTTAAATGCTCTAAAAGGAGAAAAAATATTGTATTTAATAAAACTTTTCAAAGCAAAAAATATATCATACTCTGTAATTTTTTGGTGTTCTATTTTTTTCATATTTATATGTGACCAACTTCGAGGAATACCGTTTCCACTAAAAGAAGAATAAGAAAATTGGCCTACTCTGTCAAAAATATTGCATAGTGTGTGGTCATAAATAAAAATAAATACATGTCGATTTGATAACCTCCTTTGTTTTCGTCGGTTGAAAAGAAGTTTTTTTCATTCACTTACTTTTTAATTTAAAACCTGCCTTTCGTCGACATAGTTAGACCCTTGACATGCTCGACGCTGAAGTGCAAGAAACATCGGATGAGACAAACAAATGCAATTCTGACGTAAAGATAAAAACCGTGAAATGAATTCATGGTCCTACATTTAGAATTGAGCTGTCGCATTATGTTCTGGTATGATTTTATCTGTATAAAAAATAAAAAAAGCAAGGGGTGCTCTAAAAATATATTGAAATTGTCTGAATTCCAATAATTGTTAATCGTGTGTTTAGAATCCTCGTTGCCGGCCGGCTGGTTAATTTTGACTGGCCTTCATAATCCGGCCCGTTGGATTTGTTTATAATTGGAAATACTAATCTTTATTACTCTAAAAATACACTTTTTTTTAAATATTTTCGCTCGTTGATACAATAGTACATTACTGCAGAGGCCGGGAAGTAAGGGATTGCCGGACGAGTATAGTTTTCAAGGCCGAGCGTCAGCGAGGCCTTGACAATAGTTACGAGTCCGGCAATCCCTTTCCCGCCGAGGAAAGTATAGAGATTTTCTCAATAAATGTGAGGAAATTTAACTTAAAGTTACACATAAACTTACATGCCTTAAATATTTCCCCTTACTAGGTATTTGCCGGTAGTAATTTTTCCACTTTCAAGTTTCAAATTAGGCGAAGTAGGTACTTAAAATCCATTGCAGTGTTGCTTTCATCACTAAAACTCATTTTGAACCGTTTCATTTCGAATAAATAACCAACTTTGCACATATTTACCGAAAACAATCAATGTCAATCAATTACTGCAAAGCGTTAATCACAAACTACGAAGAAGATACTATTACTAGTATCAGACGACCGACTGCCATATGTTTTCTCTAGGCAATAAGGATCATAGACAAATAATGGAGTGAGGGTGAAAATGAAAAAAATGCCATACAATTCCTTTTGAGTTTCTATGGGGGGCCATAAATTCAAAGTCAATTGACGTGTGTTCTATGCCCTAAAATCCGTAAAGGCAGTTTTTCGGCAGTGGCGTTAATCACTACGGGTATAGTGAAAATAACAGATCTCCCGAGTTTTTAATTTTTTTATTTTCAGTTGTCAATTCCAGCAAAGGAAACAATGCCCATAGAGCCCAGTCATATTTTTCACAAAAAATTTAATAGATCATAGATTATTGTTTTCTTCTCTCGCAACGAAAATTAAGCATATTTTCGTATGATCACATATCGATATTTTAATGAAATTGTAGTTATATTCACGTATTATATGCATTTTTTAAAAATGCAGTGGTAGTAAACTGGCTGTATGACAAGTGACATAATTTACGTTACATAGATTAATTAAAAAGTTTTGAGCAGCGGCCGGGAAGTAATTTTCATACTTATTTCCTGGCCTAGGCCGGCAATGCGATGAATGAGCCAAGAATTACGAACTTCCGGTCTTCTTTTTACTACAGTAATGCCTACATTTCCGAGCATGTTTGAGAAAATATAAATACATAACTTCCGGCTCCGCACTATCCCAGCTGAGGATGCAACCCGAGAAAACTCAAACGAGAGAATAAGAACGTGCTTGGAAATGGAATTTCAAGAACTGAAATTGTGTGAGGCTTCGAGCAACACGGCCTCCGTACCGGGTGTGAGGTGACCCTTTTATTGCTGACTTACTAGTGGATAAGTCTACTCTTTTGAACCACTTTGCTATGCAAGGAAAAGAAACGATATGTTCCTTTTGTACTCACAGACGTGAAATCAAACGATGTTAATGCGGCAAACACATTGCGCACAGTTTTGCGTATTCACGTGTCATTTATTTCGATCTCGAAAGCAATGAGTACGACGCTGTTAAGTTATGGGCGAATTTGCCATATTAACATCGTTTCTCTTCGCTTAGAGTCTGCGCTAGTATGATTTGATCCTAATTATAGTACGTTCAAGATATATTTTGATACGTATATAAATATTATTAATATGTAAAATACGGGTCACTCACGTATGAAGTCAGCTGCAGGCCGACATGTTTCAACCTGTGAACCGAGACGCGCGCACTAAGTCATCCCAGTCCGCACTGACGTTAGCGCGCGTATATAAATACTTACGGTTATTGGGGTATTCTATAAAAAAACCTACTGCAAACATGAGTAACGGTAGAATAGCTTACATAAACTTGTCAAACGACAGGTCTCTGGTTACAAATAAGTCAACTCGATAAAAATAATAAAAGTTGACAAAATAAAATATTGACTGCTAAGTTCGCGGTCTGGTTGGCAGAAGTTACGTCGCAAAACTCGATATTCCGCTACCAGAGGGCGCAACTTTTTGTTACGCTCAAAGTTTACAATTACTACAATTTGTTCGGAATTTGTTTCACTGAAAATAAGTTTGTGCGTATGTCTGTCTGTCTGTTGTCGCATTTGTTGTAAGGTTGGACGCATAAATTTTTCTATTACAAGCTTTTATTTCACTTGAACTGTTATTTCGTTTGTTTCTCTGTGAGATTAAAATCTTCTTACTACACAATTTTGAAGCATTTTTCTTTAACTGATAAATTTGTAAATTTATATAAAGTCAGATAACAATGCAATATTATATGGCACCAAAAACCTCATCTAATGGTAGAGTGGAAAGGTGCACTTATATGACTGCACTCCTAATAAGCACTTCTAAATTAAGATGATTAATCCATCGTGTTTGGGCTCATTTAATTTGTCTTTCTTTGCAAGTACTTTACAGTATGAATTGCTCAATTAAATGCTTATAACAAAAAAATATTTTTCATATTTTTTTTTTAGATCCAGATTGAGCGAGCTCGTTTCTGATCAAGAAGGCTAGGTTACATTGGGCGTGTTTTTTTTTCTTCATGCCACTATGTAAGTTACCACCATATACTTGGACATTTAATGCCAATCATGAGACACGGCTAAAGCTAGAATTTATGTCCTTGTCAAAATAGGTCTCCAGTTACAAACAAGTTGACCCGATAAAAGTTGACAAAACGGCAAAATAAAATATTGACTGGAAAGTTCAGCGGTTCGGTCGGCGGAAGTTACGTCGAAACTCGATATTCCGCCGCCAGAGGGCGCAACTTTTTACTACATTCCCAAGTTTGTAATTACTGGAAACCGACGGCGAATGACATTTGTTAAATGCTATTATTTATAGAAAAGTTTATTTTGTTGTTCAATCTTAGTGGATATAATAGATATTTTAGTCACTTTAATCAAATAATCAATGGCAATCTTATGAAGAAAACATTTATTCATGTCTGTTACTCCGGCAAAAACACTAAGACTGTCACTAACTTTAAACATCTTGTTAAGTCCTACTATCTCTCTACCCTTCCTTAAATTTCCTTGCTGTTAAAATATGTATATATATGTATGTATATTTTATTGTATTTATTTTGTTTTTATTATTATATTACGTCCTCTTGTTTTCACATTTATCTGTTCTGCGCCAACGCCAACTACCTGTACTCTGTCCATCCACCCTAAGGTTGACTGGAAGAGATCGCTTAAGCGATAAGTCCGCCTTTGTACCAAAATTGTTATTTTTTTCGGTTTTTTAATGTATTATTTTGTTTTGGTGCAATAAAGAATATTCTATTCTATTCTAAGTGCATATTGATGTTTAACATCAGTTTTATTAATAGGCGTGTAAATACATTTCTGTGTAAATTAAGGTCATTTCTAGATTAAAAGTCTTGTTAATCTAAATCACATTTTTACTTGTTGCATAGCAAAGCAGTGCTATTATAGTTATTAGAAACATTAATACTACTACAGGAGCATTGAATTAAAGTTTAGATAGAACCGCAAAGGAATATAATTCCGTCCTAATGTCACAATCTCATACAATTTAAGGATTTTAAAGGCAAGAGTGAAAAGGCATTCAACCCCTAAAAGGTGAAAAAGGGGTGACGAAATAACCGAACTCCACGTGGACGAAGTCGCAGGCAAAAGCTAGTGCTATTGCAATGAATTTGCAATAACTGAGTAGTAATTATAATTACTACTCAGTTATTGCAAATTCAGTGGAACTGAACGGGCTATGTGTTGGAATAGTTAAAGTTTAGCCATTCTAATAACATAACAATGCCGGCTAATATCAACCGACATCCGAAGCGGTCGCATTCCTGGCGGTCGCACGCCCACCACGGCCTAAATGACGGGCCACGAAACCGACCGAAGCTTACGCTGACTCTGATCAGGTAGCAGTGGTCTAATCTACAAATCCCTTTGAAGTTGCCGCAATTGTTTTTAAATCCATGATCAAGACCTAATACAAGAAATAATACGGATACAACGTTGTTGTTATCAACGTTATTAATTTTCGAAGAAAAAACTTTCCCACACAAGTCATAAAACCTTTTTTAATAATTTATTTAAAAAATCTGTTTTTCCATAATTGTTTTTTATATTGACGCTGGAAAAACTCAATCTTCAGGCATCTACATATGGACGCGCGTCTTTGTGTTGCTTTGCGATATTCGATAAGTCCTCTTCGCGATAAAACGCGCCCGCGCCGGCAGTCTTGCTCGCGGCTCCCTAGAGCGTGCACGCTGCCGCTCGAGGAAAAAATACTCGCCCAAAATTCGCTGGGACCGCGCTGGGACCACGCTCGCGCGTGCACAAGCTATCTTACTCGCGAAGTCAACTGAGATTACGTGATTACTACTAATCTACGAATATACAATCAGCTCGCATCAAATATGGCGTGCCTGCATTCGCAAGGAAACAAAAGGTTAGTGCTTTTTAGGGTTCCGTAGTAAACTAGGAACCCTTATAGTTTCGCCATGTCTGTCTGTCTGTCTGTCCGTCCGCGGTTTTACTCAGAGACTAAAAGTACTAGAAAGCCGAAATTTGGTATGGGTATGTATATTAATCATTTTAAAAAAAGTGGTAGAATAAAATCTTAAAAAAAAAAATTTTAGGGTACCATACATGTAGAGAGGGAGTAATATTTTTTTTCTAAACAAACCCATCGTGTTGGGTACTGTTAGATAGGTCTTCAAAAAATATTGTGAGGTCGACACCACCATTTTTCGATTTAGGCATCCGTTTCCGAAATATTTGGTTATAAAGTGCAAGTTTTTGTTAGAGGTAAGTGTCCCCCCCCCCCTCTATCTACTAAACGGTTATATACGGATATGTAAAAAAAAATTACAGCAGTAGTATATATACTGAAGTTGAAAGGGAAACTATCAGAGTTGAATACTAAGTACAAACTAAAAAATTATAGGCAACCAACTTATAAAATGTTATTAAAAAATGTAAAATTTCATACATTTTCATTGTTACATGTTTTTGGTCGTCAATCTGTGATGTGCGAGTGTAAACGGAACGGAACTCTACGGAACCCTACACTGCGCGGGGCCCGACACGCACTTGGCCGGTTTTTCGTGTATCGGTATCACCCCCGCCAATTTTGGATACGCAACATTTTGTTCAAAATTCATCTACCCACACCACCAACATATTTAAAGTTTTAGAATAGATTTTTTAGATTTAACCAAAAGGATTCTTCTTAAAAAGTGGGGCAATCTAATTAACAACTTGGTGAAAATCGCTCAGCTAATCGCTCAAACCATTTTCGTAGCCTCACGGTAGCTGAGAAGATATGCATTCATTGAAATTACTGTGATTGCGTGTTTGCCGTTCCGAGGAAATCCGAAGTTTGGCAAACTACCCGCACTTGCGATGTAGGGCCGTGAGCTAGGAATGGGATTGGAAACTATTTGTTTCAACAAGGTACATACAATACAAGTAAAATACAACACTTTATTCCGCATTTATAATTCTAATATTATAAATGCGGAATTATTCTATATAGTTCTTATAGATGTTTTAGGCATTCAGTGTCCTGCCTGCCTGCGTGGAATTTTTTTCCCATACCTTATTCCTTAATTTAATAAAAATAGATACCTACTCATTCTGTTTATCTGTTTATGAACTTAGATTGGAAATATAATATAATAGAAAGAAAATAGGATAGTTATTGTCACGGTAATCTGACTCAAAATTCATGAAAATGCAATTGAAATTTGTATTAGGAAGCAATAATACCTCAATTAAACTTAAAAAAGAGTCTGTCTTCTTCAAAGGCCGGCAACGCTCTTGTCACACTCCTGGTGATGCAGTTGTCCATGGGCAGCGGTGGTCACTTACCATCAGGTGACCCGCATGCTTGCGTGCCATCCTATTTCATTAAAAATATGACACTTTTAAATGTATTTTCATATTAAACTTTAGTGTAATAACAATAATATTTTTATAACAAAGACTAGTTTAACCCTTCAAGAGATATTACTCACACATCAATAGCTCAACAGACCAAACCACACATTTTGCACTAGAAACAAGAAAAATGCGTCGATTTCGAAATATCCTTTCATAAAAAAATATTTTTGTTTTCCTGTCAGAGACTCACGGTCAAAGAGGCGTTTAAAAAAAACATTCACCAATCCGGATCTCGTGAACTACAAAACCTGCCCTAAAATCTGCAGGCTTTGGGTTTTTTTACAAAGGCATTGATGTTTTGATTTTATTCTGCCCTCTCGTCGGTATCATTTTGTGGAAAGAAACGCATTCAAAGGCTAATTTAGGTAGGAAATAATAAAAGTGTTCGATCTCGCAGAGAAACAACGAGGGTAACCCTTCTCATTGCTCTTTGAGCGACCTTAAGCTTTCTTAATAGGCTCATAGTAAGGGACGTTTTGGACCTGCGTAACTGAATCAGAAACGAGGAGTTTCGTAGACGAAAAAAGTTACTAGATATAGCTCAGTAAATTAGCTCTGAAGTGGGATGGGCGGGACACATGGCGCGGAGAACCGATGGAGCAGAAGGGTTCTTAAATGGTGATCTCATACCGGTAAGCGCAACGTCGGACACCCACCAACCAGGTGGAAGGACCTGACCAAAGTCGCAGGAAAACGCTGGATGCAGTCCGCATTCAACAAGTCGTATTTTAAATCCTTAGGAGAGGCCTATTCCAAAGCCTTACTACCATTTATAAAAGATAATAAAATAGGTTGGCACATTGTAACATTAATTTACAAAATGGTAATCAGACCTTGCATGTTATATGGAATAAACGTGACGGGTTTAACAAAAGCTAACCGATCGAGACTTAGGAAATATGAGCGACAAATTCTGCGAGGAATGCTAGACGTGGGAAAACAGGCACCAAAACGAAAAATTAAAGATATCCTAAGGGGAAAATCCATCACAAAAATAATAAAAGTTCGAAGAATTTCTTATTATGGTCACATACTACGTCGTCCTACCCCTCACTTACTTAAAGCAGCCTATCAACACCAAGAGAACAAGCGCAAAATAGGGCGTCCCATTTACACTTGGGAAGACTCCTTAGATTATGATATTAGGTACACGAGGAAAACCAAGGAAGAATGGGAAAACTTAGCAGAAAATAGAGCCCTCATCAAAAAAGAAGCAGAAAAGATATTTGAAGTGGAAGAAACTGACTCCGAAACCGATTTGGAATCAGACGATTCAACGCAAACCCGGTCTTCAGTAGTCATTCGCAGAAGTAGCGGGCGCAAAAGGACCAGATCAGCGACTCCAACATCACATCGTTTGCTCAGACGAAGAGCCTCCATGACAACAACGCAGTAACAATGACTCACCGAGAGAAGAAATACCCTTCCCACTTAAGAGACATTAACAGCTAACGAAGAGTAATACTGCAAAGCAAAGAGTCTACAGGCGGCGAATCGAAGCCAACCCAACAACAAAGCTGTCTATTTTCCCTTCGTTTATGTATCACACACCAAGTATAGTATCTATCTTCCCCATACTGATTTGATGCAAGTATTCGGTTGGTTCTAACTTCCTTTCTCTCCTCATCCTGACTGCACCGCCCTACACACCCAATCCTATCTACGTGTCCAACTGGTTTCTCGAGCCGGGATCAGTGATCCAACGGGGAGGGTGGTAGCTGTGCAAGGAGGAACCGCATCTGCTTACGTCCACAAGCGCAGTTACGAACTCTCCCTGGTGGACGCCTATCCTACGCTCTTGCAGCTTAAACACTGGCTGGGCGGACACAGAACAGAACAGAACAGAGGAGAGGCCTATGTCCAGCAAAGGACTTCTTGCGGCTCAGATGATGAGTATAATGGTTTGTCATTGTCTTCTTTATTTCACATGCTTGCGTATAATAATAATATTCAACAGTGTGCGATTGCCTCAACATATTTATGACCGTGCCTGAGATTGCCCTACAAACTAAGAGATACAAGTTAGGCTTGGCGGGGTTTTGACCTGCACTGAACACACACAAAATTATGTTGTATGTTGCCTTTGCCTTCAATTAATTAAATTATCTTTTCCTCTTTTTAGTTTCAGTCATGCATTTTGTAAGGGCTGTATCGGTTTTTCTTTTCGTTTATAATAAGCTTTATGCTAAATATTTGTTTTAAATTAAAAGCATGGCATTCATATAATGTTTTTTATTCTCCAATTCTGAAAAAAAATTTCAGATTTAATAAAAATATTCGAAAAACGCAACTTTATTCCATAAAATATTCGTTTATTTTCGTGAAACGGAACGGTACACAATTCATTTAGACTGAGCTGCAATTAGTAGGTACCATATTATTGATGTAGTAATTAAAACTATGAAGGTACTATTGCTCATTACAAAGGAAATATTTTTCACAAAGGCATTGTAACCAACTTTTGCAAAATCTAAACCTTACCTTTATTAACTAAATATACAACGTAAAAATTGACCCTCGACAATCCCTTAAAATGTCGACTCAGACCGTCAAAATGAACAACTTTTCCTAACTATGAGACAAAATGCTGGAAACTCGAAAAATTTCATTCCCAGATAAATAGCCCGAGTTAATCTCTTGAATGAAAATGTATTTTTTTTAAATAACCTCAACATTGGTCTCATTGGAAAAGTTTCCATATTCACAGGCAGGTCATTCCTTTAAGGGAATTTAGACGGTCAGTTTACAGACTGTATAATAGTATGATCCTACAACAAGGATACCGACGACAAAGAACTGCCGGCAGGCTATAGCTGAACACGTCGGGCAGCTTGGAAACCTAACGCCATTTTTGACCAAGAAAGTTTTAATGCTTTCTGGAGGAAACCAAAACTTTGCACACATGAAAAAAGAAGGAAAGAATACGAGTATGGACCTAATGCTTTGAAAACACTGAAGTGAAGTTTAGAACAACTCGAGAATTTTCCTCGAGAGTCGTTCAGGACTTGCAATACAATACTCTTAGTTTTTGACTTCATCAAACTTTCCAGTTAAAGTTTAGTTTGTTCTAGAAAGGGAGTTCATTTCCGAATCGCTCGAACGGCTGTATGTGCACATTAAACTCTACAGATGCTATTTTTTTAAATATATACATCATAAATATGTTTTAAATAATAAAATCAAACGTGAGAATAACAAGCCTAATCAACTGCTGAAAACAACTGTTTTCAGCAGTTGATTAGGCTATAATTTTCTAATTGTCACTATTTGTGCAGCATAGCACAAATTATGTGAATATTCTTTTGTATATCCATTTGCGCGTCTTTCCCACAATCCAACTGTTCTCCTCTACAGATTACATTTTTATAAGATTTTTCTGAAATTTTGTGAGCAAGTTCGATTATTAATTTTGCCGAATCAGTTTTAGATATTTTTTATCATTTAATAGGCTACTAATTTTGAGTTTACTGTCTTTCAATTTGCGAAATCTACCTCTCACTACGTATGTACTACTAGTTTTAAATCATTCGTATATTGCAAATGAATGTAATTTAAGTGCTGACGACATTCGAGCGCTGGAAGACATACGAATGGTCCGAGAATTGGCCTTCAGCTCGTTTCCTGATTGCCAACTCCAGCCGCGAGCCTGACCGCAGTAACAAGGCATTTTATTCGGCATGTGTTTTGCAGTAATTCGTTTAGCGGAGTTTACGAGGCGCGTTTAATCATAGTTTTAACAGAGAGCTTTAAAAGTTCGAATTTGCCGCATACCGCAGCGGTCCACGCGTTTGTTTTAATAAAACTCTGTTATATCGTAGTAACTTATCGTCGGTGAAATACATGTGATAAAAGATAATTTCGTTTTGTTCATAAAGTAAAAATGTTAATAATAAATGATGAAAAAGGTTGACCTTCACATGAGGAGAGATAGTGTTTATGTTTTTGTAATAGTGATCAAAAACTTTGATTCTCAAAATTAGAAAAAACTGACGTTGAGTTGCTACATTAATAGCGGGCTACTAATTGTATATAATTGATTGAATGTTATACTTGCTGAATAAAGTTGTGGGAAAATAGCTAGTATTTGATAATCAGCGTATCAATCTACGCTGAAATTGATGCTGAAATGCTGAAAAATACTGGGAGGGAAATATTAGTCTGCAAATGCTCCTTGTTTGCGGTTGTATCCTCAGCTGTGTGCGTTGGAGCCCATCAGGGTATTGGATTTATCGGACACGCGAACTGTTCAGCAGACCAGATTATTCGAAAAAATATAGATTTTTCAAGAGATTCTGTTGTCTCCGTAAGAAAAGTCGTACATGTTTTTTATGATACACTGTATAAAGTATAGGCCGAATAAAAATACTGTAGCTTGATGTCTCACTGCCACAGAATCACAGTGAATTGTGTGGTGACACAATTAACGTTGTCCAATTTTTGTTTCAGGTATGTTGCACCTTCCACATTGTTTACTCTGCCAAAGCATCGGGTTTGTATGTATGCAATTTTTTTTATTGCACAATATATTCTTAAAAAAATAGTTTTTCGAACTAAAATAACATTTTACAACGGCTTATCTCTTGAAGGGATCTCTTACAGTCAACCAAGCGTTTGAAAGGAAATAAGAAATTCTTGACGTTTTGTTTCTAAATTGGGTAAAACAAATGGTTAACTGGTACGAATACACGAAGCAAATGGCAGTCGCCGATCGGCTGGTAGATGTTAACGGACTCATTAACATCTTAAGAAACCGTCAAAGATGATTATCAGTGAACAGCTATTTAATATATAACGATAAATAAATATAACTTTTATGTACAAAAATCAAGTTTGTCATAAATTTATTGATGTTTCAAACCAACTTAAATGCGTTGCCTCAACAAAGTGAAAAAATCAAGCACAGTTTTGATTTGATAGCGATCACTTTGGTTAAAGTACATTTTAAAAGAAAGAAAATAATGCATTCATATTTATAGCAATTTTTGTTAGTTAGCTCCAAACTAACTGGCAACAGACGACAAAATTTTTCCATAAATACCTTTTTGGAATCGCCTAACAAGTGTGGCATTATAATTTTCATGTAAAATTACTTATAATATTTTGAGTACTTAAAAGTTTTTGAATTTACATTTTATTTAGTCAGGTCACTTTAGGTATATGATCGTACCTAAATGTGCCGAAGTGAACCAAAATATTTTCATAAAAATGTTGTATTTGCGACGTTACACACACAAACTGACACGCTCGGTAGTCTACTCATGCAGGAAGCGAATTCAATTTGGTTTGTTTGGAAAAATATAGTCACTATTTTGGACATAAATTTTTCTTTGATGGAACGATTTCCTATATTTTTTGAAAGCTATGAACTTTTATTTTAAATAATAAAATAGAAAACCGAAACCAAATATTTCTTTTATTTTTTGATGTAAAAAATGTAATGATATAGTTGTAGAGTATCTTATCTATGAGCAAATAATGAAATCTTTATATAAATTAATAAAATCATAAATTATTATTATTAAACACCTGGAATAATTAATAAACTGAAGAACTGAACTAATGAATAAACTTGAGAGAAAAAAACACCATTTAATACAGTACAAATTATTTTTAATAATTATTGATAAAATGATGATTATTTGTAAATTTTAATTTCATCATCATCATCAGGTCTTTTTAATCTCCACTGCAGGAGCACGACCCTCTCTGTACTACCAGAGCCATATACTAGCCTGAATAGTCAGAGGATTTGGCCTACACTCTCCACGCAGGCCAGACGGGTTGGAGAGGTCTCTTTGATGTTAATAAGCTTTGTTTAGCTTGTTTCCTTAGTCGCCTTTTACGACATCCACGGGATGACTTGGAGTGGTCCTATTCTACTCTGCCGGGAACCACACGAAAGGCCCTCATAATAATAATTTATTTGTTCATAATTAATATTGAAAATTACAATTACTTTTATCAATCAATTAATCATATTTTCATATAATTAATTTATGGTTAAATCTGTTCAAGCATTCAGAAGTTATAATAATAATTCTACGTACATACCAAACAAAATTACTAAAAACTATGGGTATATATACCCATACCATATTATAGATTTAGTAATTTAGTTGGGTAGAGGGACAATATTCGACACAAATCTATCGACTCGGTAGTCCGATAATTATGCGAGACTCAGCCGACGCGTGACAAACTGAATTTTGCAGGCGAACGCGTGGGAGCAGGCTATTGCGTATTTGATTAGTTGAGGGCCTTTCTGCCAAAAAATGCTTGGTCCTGACTTTGCTCGCTAGTTTTATCTCCGCCGCAGGAGTGGTATTGATTTAAGAGCGCAATTGACGACTGGGAGGTCCGTGGTTCGATCTCACCGTGGCCAGTTTATACCTATGAGTTTGTATAAGAATCTAACTCATCTACAGTCATGTTTATCAACAGCTAATTGATTCTATGAAAAATATAGTGAAAAAACTAACACAAGATTTCTAGTGTTCACTAGTGAGTAAAATTACTACTTAATTTTAAAAAATGCGATATTTGAGCTTTTGAAAGACATCACAAGAACCGAGAAAAATGGAGTGAAGAGCTTTATATGCTGCAATGATGACAAAGCAGCAATGAAACAAAGAAAGCTAGTAAAAAAAACTGAAACACTAAAAAAAAATGGGCATTTGGAAGTTTTTAAAGTATTTTTCTTTTTGAATTCTTTTTGAACATGATTAATAATATGATTCACTAGAAATAGCAAACACCACTTCAAGAAATTAATTACTACTAAAATCCATCATTTTGGTTAGTATTTTTGTTAGTTTTTCTATACGCGTAAACATATTTGACTGCAGTTAAAAAAGTAAAGCCGCTTGAATGAAGTTACTAATACATATTTTTTATTCAGTAACAGCGGAACGAACTGTAAAAAATTCGACCTGAAATATCGCATAGTTAAATTAATTTCCTCTCCAGGATTTTCGTAACAGCTTTAATAAATTTCACTCAAAAATAGTTAAGTATAAAATTGATCGGTGAACTTTGCAACTATTCCAATTAATTTTGCTTGGATTAACTCTTCTCGACTATTGAACGTTAAAAGTGGTTTTTATCTGACTTCAAAAAAGAGGTTCTGTATTCATCCTATCCTCCTCCTTAGCGATTGCTTGCTTGCATCATCAGACTCAGCTGTGGTATTTCATACCCTATTTTTTTTCCTTTTCTGTAGCTAGTTAGTCCTCACTGCTGGGCAAAAACTTTCATTGTCCACCTAGTCTTATCTAGTGCCATGTCTTGCCATTCATCATTCCATGCACAATTCGGCTTTCCATCTCTTTTTTGGCTTCCCTCTTGAACGCTTTTCATCAGTAGGAACCCATTTGGTTATTAAACGTGCCCATCTTTCAGGCTTCATACGGCATCCGTGACCCGCCCAGTCCCATTTTAGCCTAGAAGATTTCCTACCCACGTCAACCACTTTGATGATGGAGCGCAGCATATTATTACTGACACGGTTCGTTTTTTTGTGTACTCAGCATATTGTGCTCCATCGTTCTTTTGCAAACTTGGGGTATAAACAGTATTTTTTCCCTCGTGTGGCAGGCTGGTGTATTAACCACTGCGCTAAGGAGATCATCAATCACAGAGCAAAGAACGTGGCACGAGTTATCACTCGTGCCCTAGTGAGCTACATTGGTATTCCTTACTCTGTGTCGTCAATAATATTATCGTAAAATATGTTTGAGCTATTTAACTTTTTTCTTCTATGGCTACAACCAAAGATGGCGTCGTGTGGTGATATTCACATGCACGGCTATAACGGCAGGCCATCACGAAGCTCGTGCCTCGCGGCCGTTATATCGATTCCTGCAAAACGAGGAATTCCACGTTTGTAGGGAAATGTGGATTCTTACTTTGTTGCAATTTACTTTTTCGCCCGTGATAAATGTTCACCGTCTACGGGATTTATTGCAAAGGACTTTTGTAACTGTACATTGAAATATTTTTACCATTACTTAAATCGATCAAAAGAAGTCAACATTGTTTTGAATTTTCAGATTTTAAATATTGAAAAAATATGGGTAATATTAAACTGAGTTCCTCAAAATACATTACAGTTTTTACCATTTTAGAAAAGTTAAAATTTATCTTTCTACCTAGGTATTTTACTTTAATAATTTAATCAGGTCAGTCATACGCCGGCTCTCGTGGTGTAGAAATGAAACGCACGATGCGTCCACTGAGGTTTTTCATAAATCGTAGATAATGTAGTCATTAGCCGATGTGTACATATTTTGATGGTGTTCATGTGAACCGTATTTTCTCTAGCGTGGCCGTAAATATGTGTGTCAAAGGCAATTCTAAGGAAAATTCTAAGTTTATACATACACTAACAGTCTGCCCCAGCTTTGCCCGTGGTACATACATAGCCTATGGCACTTAAAGATAACGTACGTTACCAACGGTGAAAGAATTTTTGAAATCGGTCCAGTAGTTTCTGAGGTAATCGCATTCAACCAAAAAAACAAACATACACACTCTTCAGCTTCATAATTCCGACGCCCCGTGGCGCAGTGGTCAACACGCCGGCCTGTGACACGGATGGTCCCGGGTTCGATCCCCGGTCAGGTCAAGATGAAAAATGATCTTTTTCAGATTGACCTGGGTCTTGGATGTTTATCTATATATGTATTTATTATAAAATATAGTATCGTTAAGTTAGTATCCCATAACACATACACAAGTCTTACATAAGAACTTACTTTGGGGCTAGCTTAATCTGTGTGATTAGTCCGTATATATTTATTTATTTATTATAATTCAGAATAGGTATGGACAAATCACAAATTATGCTAGCTCTACAGTAAGTTGTGAACTTGTGATACTAACTCAACGATACTATATTTTTATAATACATACTCAGGTATATCTATAGATAAACATCCATGATCCATGCCAATCTTAAAAATATCGTTTTTCATCATAAACTAGCCAGGTATTGAATCCGGGACCGCACGTGTCGGGGACTGTAACCACTACGCTATGGAGACTGTTTAAACTCAGTATAAATTAGTATCTTGATAGAACAACGCAAATGTTTTAGTATATCAAAGGACAAAATTAACGCCGCATTTAATAAAAACACGTCTCAAAATATACCTCAAACCAAACCTATTGCTATTGAGATAAGACGTCATAACCTCCCTCACGTTTAGACGTCCCGAAATATTCAAAATTATATTCTAGACTAGAACTAGAACTATTAGCAATTAGACTTGTGTAATTGCTAGCTATAAATTCTAGATAACAGTCAGCAATTAACGGACGATGCTTAATAATAAACGTAACAATAAAAACTAGTAACAGTTATAAAAAAACATAATAACGTAAAAATTGAACGTTTAACCAAACTATTTTTAGAATGTCTGTTCATAACAGCTGGATAAAATTAAGGAGAAATAGTTTGCTAACATTTATTTTTATCTTTAACGCTGAGCTCTGAGAAATACGTTTTATTTTTGTATTTTAATAACAGTTTTATTCGACCTTAATTAGAACCGTATAATTTCCTTTTTCAGTGTTTCAAAGCTTTTCGTCACCAGATGAAATCTTATTAGATTTCATCATCATACACTATAATGAGACATTATCCTCACCGACTAAGTTAAAAATATATTATTGACCGCTACGTCATTATATACTTTAGTAGTAAATGACTTGTAGTGTTTTGGTATTTCTTTTCTTTTAAATAGTTAAATTAAAATAAGTATTCGAGGGTATATGAATTTTTAGGCGGTTTTACTCGATAGTGTAAAGTTGTATACGGTCAAATGAAGAGTCGCAAGGAGTTATGCTTTTTCATCATCATCACCAGTCTATACTCGCCCACTGCTGGACCTATGCCTCCCCAATTGCACGCTATTGAGAATATTTTCGGCTGCTCGCATCCAGCTCCTGCCATCCATTTTGCGCAAATCATCACCGTGCCTGAGGATGTCCTACACTACGTTTGCCGAAATGCGGTCTCCACTCAAGAATTCATTTGCCTCAACGGTTATCGATCGATTCTGCGGCTAATATGGCCAGCCCACTGCCACTTAAGCTTGCTAATACGGTAGTTGCCTCATGTTAAGATTATATTAAATTTGTTTCTAATGAGACTAATTTCTATCTAAAAACAGTATAAAGAACACTTTTAATTTGATATCGATTCGTTAAGTGATCTTAAATATTCTTTAAAGTTGGGTGAATAGGACCATTTTTTAAAGTATGAAAATCTATAATTACAATTATACTGTATTTTAGTCTGCAAAATTTGTAGCAACTTTTATTATGAAACCATTACTATAAACGAAATATTTCGTATAGCTACCAAACAAAGTTCTCACGCCACCCATACAAAATACAAGCTTGTGACGTCACAAATATGTAGGCATTTCAGCAGCGCGTTTTCACGTCTAAAAATTTACGTCTAAAAACATGTGTCTTTAAAACTTTTATAACTGAAAGAGTTTTTTGTTTAGAAATGTATTTCTGTCACTATTGTGTTTATTTTTGGCAGGTCTTTACATAACAACATGAAAAAAATTTTTGTCAACATGCCCATTATGCTATTTTTCACTTAGTCAAAACCATAAAAATACTAAGATGCAGAATTTTCTTTATAAATAGAAAAAGACTGCAAAAAGATATTATTTTTTTATTAGACTGCTTTATATCATCTTTAAAGCTAAGCTAAAATTCTAGGAAATGTCGTTCGTCATATTGTCCCGCAGTAAAAAAGCTACTTAAATATTTTAAGAGTCCGCCATTAGGTATTTATTTTGCTGCAGTCTCCCTCGTAAATAATTTATTGTGTCTGGCGAGACATAAAATAGGAAATAGAGAACGGTCACCTAATTCTGAGTTACTGTGTTCTTAGTGCAAGGCTATAAGAAATGTTATTTGCAGAAATTGCTTGTTTTCTATTTAATATACTACGGTGGTAACATCTTTGACGTTTCCATGGCATGTCATAGGTTAGATTTCGAATAGGGGAAGCGTAAAACTAGAATTGCGGTGCAACTTTACTCAGCGGGCGTTTCGAGCTACATTTAACAGATGATGATGATGATTATTCATACTCACAGATTTGTATATTTTCTAAAAGCTGTGTTCATACTGTAATCTATATACTTATATATTAAAGGCAAACTCGACTCACTGTCTTTTATTATACAAAGTGGAAGGGACATACCCGTAATAAATCGAACCACGGGCTATACTAGATTAGCTTAGTATAATGAAATTAAAACAAGTGCAGAAAACAAAAATCTACATATGGAAATGGCGATATTTAGATTTTCGTTTTTTGGCTCTTATGTTAATTTCATTACACTATAATGATCTAGGTATAGAGCGTGGTTCGACTTATTACGGGCAGTCCTTTTCCACGTTGTATATCAATGCACAGCCGAAACTACTACTACTACTGTTTCTTGTAACTTGAAATTTGGACAGCGGTTTCAAGAAAGGAATTTTAGAAATTCAACACTTAAGGGGGTGAAATGTGTGGAAGTGATTTAGGCAAACAAAGTCGTGAGAAAATTTCTAATGCAATGTTTCTATGTAGGAACTGGCCTAGTAACACAGAATACAGGAGGACTTTCACAAAATTGGAAACCAAAATTCAAATACGCATTTCCGTCCAACTAACGTTAACTTGTCATTCGGTAAGTCACCGCTCGTCGCTGTCAAAGCGTCTGTGGCCGACAACTTTGCAGCACGGGATTTCCTACTTTATTACCCATGGCATAAGGATTGTTCTGCCTGACAGGGTCGTGTAAATTATTTGAGCCCGGATTACGGAGTAGCAGTCTCTGACTGTCACCAAGTTTGACCAGCCCGGCGTCCATCTTGTTTCTGACACGTTGTTTTCTTTTTGTTTTGTGAATAGAAGTTTTAAGCGAGTTCCCAAAATAGCTTTAACTTTTTGTGAGTTTTATTGTGATCAACTGTTTGGTTTTCTCAAAAAGAAAAAACAATTTCAAACCAAGAAGAATTTTCTTCTCATTTTACGGTTTTCAGTTAAAATTTAATTTAAATTTGGTTGACAAATATCATCTCTTTTTCGAACGTTTTATTAGGTATTATTTTTTTAATATTTGCACAATTAACATATTACAAGCGTTTCAGAACAACCCCTGCTCAGACGAAGACACCCAAAGACACTTAGTCTAGGATACTTATAAGATACATACATCTTTTTAGCCCCGTTATGCCAAACCACATTATAACTAAAAAGTTAATGGGATCGAAGGGTTACCCATATTATCACGCCTCTTGCCCATAGCTGTAGGCAGAGACCAGGGACCTCCACTTGCTACGATCCTTACAAACCTCTTTCACTTCATCTTTATCCATTAGCCTTTTCACGCATTTTCATTTTCTTCTCAAGGTTTCGTGCAAAAGTTTTTTCAAAGAAAAAATATTTAACCTGCAAAAAAATATTGGTCTTTGTGACTAGGGATGCCAAAATAATTTATACAGTTAAATCTGTTTTAAACATTACGTTTCATATTCACACACATGTACACACCTTAACCATTTTTTGTTCGGTCGTAAAAAACTTAAACTTTTTGCCTTCACACACTCATTTAGCGACACAGACGACTCGGCCCAATCGCCTCTTGTCGTGATTTAGCCTTTTGAACCAGCCTTTGTGCTCGTCCCTGTCCTTCCTGCCTCCGCTTTGTCTCCAGGTAATGACACAGGAGTGGACAAAAAGAAACTGCGAACAAAATGCAGGCTCATCGCGTTCTGAACTCTAGATTTTTTTATACAAAAATAGTAAAGTTCTGGATGGTTGCATGATCTTTTTTTAAACGTTTGCGCTTTAAGACAATACATAAACTAAACGAGGTGCAGCGCCTCAAGATAAAATAATCCATTGCAAGACAACGTAGATATAATTTAAATTTTGTTTTACAAATTCCTATTTCTTTTTTTTCTTAAATGACAAATCATGTCAATAGTCAATGCGGCTAGCTACCCATCACTATTTTTAATTTCGTTCTCACCTACAAGCCCACCAATATGCAAAACGATAGACTTGGGTTCTGCCTACCGTTGCAGGGTAGACAGAACCCAGGGAAATAGCCGTGATAGTATGTATGTATGTATAAATGACAAAACCTTTTTCTTTTGTACATATGTTTCTGAGACAGAGTGTTGATATTCATTCATTGGAAACCTATACAACAGTAAATTTAATGCAATGTTCGGTAGATTAATCACTTGTAAATAATTGTGAAACTGGTTTAAAGCGGCTTGAACCAGTAACAATGCCACAGTCTGCTTTGAAAACAATACATTGCAGCCCGTAAATTAATTAAGGCGATTACACTGAAACAACTAGGTATTAAAATTATCGGCTTTCATAATAAATTGATGCTAATAATTTCTAGGGTTTGAATGAAATTGAAGTTTGCGACCTTTCTAGAGCCTAGAAAGGTTTTATGTATCGGAGTCATGATTTAACTAGAATAATGGTAAAATGGCAGCTGTGGCTCAGCAGTTAAAAGCCAGACGCTAGTCTACTCAACAAGGAGCTCAGGGTTCGATAGCGTGTGCGGGCAAATATTATACTCTATTTTCAGAAATAGTTCTTGGTTCTGAAACTACCCAAGGCGAGTAGCAATTGCAATTAGCTCATCATCATCATTTCGTGTAGGTGACATGGTCAGTTGACCGTACACACCCTAGTGTCAGAGTTCTTCGGAACCGCCTCTCGGCCTCTGACGTGGTTCCTTTAACGACTACCAGATGGCAGCCGGGACCACCGGCTTGACGTGCCTTCCGAAGCACGGAATCATCTTTCTTATCAGACAATCAGGTGATTCATGCCTGCAATGTCCTAACCAAACTGGAAACAACTTAACAAAGTATGCATCCCGTGGGAATCGAACCCACGACCCCCGGGTCAACAAGGCAAACGCCTTAATCACTGGACCTCTGCTCCGGCCATGCAAACTAACTTTGTAAAAAGTCAAATTGTTATGGAAACCGGGGTAGACAAAGTGGACACCGCGGCCGGGTCCCATACGGGTACGACTAGAGTAAGTAGTAACTACCTTCTTAGGGATCACAATCGACTCTAAACTACAATGGGGTGCCCATATTTCTAAACTTTCCAATAGGCTTAGTTCTGCAGCATATGCTGTGAGGAGGATAAGACAATTGATAGATGAGGCAACTGCTAGGCTCGTATACTTTAGTTATTTTCATAGCTTAATGTCATATGGATTACTTCTGTGGGGAAAGGCAGCCGACATTAAAACTATTTTTATTTTACAAAAAAGGGCAATTCGTGCCATTTACGGCTTAGGCTCGAGGGACTCACTCAGAGAGTTGTTTAAGGACATAAATATTTTAACTGTAGCCTCACGGTATATATTTGACAATATAATGTACGCAAGAAAAAATATATATCCGCGGTTTCGGCTAAGCAGAGTTAGTGATTCGTTCATGGGGAACTGTATACGCTACTATAACAAATTGCCAAAGTCAGTCCTTGATATGCCTGATAGTAAATTCAAAAGTTATGTGAAACGATTATTATGTAAAAAGGCATATTACAGGACTGAAGATTACCTTACTGATAGCAATATTTGGCTTGAGCTTGGCGCAGACGCCTCGTAATTCTGTATGCACAGAAATATTACGTTTGGTACGTTCGGTACATAATATTTTATAATATGACATTTTTATTTAATTTTCAATAATTTGACATTTTGCTATTTAAATTTTACCTATTTAACATTTCAATGATGACATAATTTTTTTCCAATTCAATTTTTATCAAGACATTTAATTAAAACAATGCACACTCAGTCCACATATATATAAGTAGTTTATAAGGTCTAACTAGAATTGTGAGTTGACGTTGCTTGGAGAAAATGCGCTGTGCAGTTTGTTGCCGCTTCTTCTGCACTCCGCTTTGGAAGCGGCCTAAACTTAGCCATAAGTAATTATTGACGTCAACAAAATTTTTTTGTTGTAAAAATTGTAAACACCCATATGACAATTAATAAGTGTTCAAAGAAACCTATATTAAATAAACGATTGAATCTTGAATCTTGAATCTAAGCGGTGAGGCTGAGAACGGGGATTCCCTTTACTGCTATACCCTGCCATTGTATTGTATATTGTAAGACATTATTTGATAATGTACTTCAAGTTAAAGAGTAAAAAAGTAGAGAAGTATGTGCAGTGGAGGGACATGGACCTAATAGAAAGGATATAAACATGTATATGGAATAATAAATAAAAATGTAATAGAAATAAATATATAATAGTAGAAGTTATAATATTGTAGTAGCATTAGATAGTAAGTAATAAATAAATATTAATACGAAATGTAACGAAACACATAAAAAGTAAAATATATAAACTTGTGTAATAAATTCCCCCTTCCTGCTATCCTTATAAAAGAAAAATAAAGAGAGATGTAGAGAGAGAAAAATTTTATAGCTAGAAACAGTATTAAAAAACCGGCCAAGTGCGTGTCGGGCCACGCGCAGTATAGGGTTCCGTAGTTGCGAATGACAACCAAAAACATCTAACAATAAAGATAGTATGAAATTTTACATTTTCCAGTACATTTTATAAGTTGGTTGCCTATAACTTTTTAGTTTGCACTTAATACCCATCTCTGATAGTTTTCCTTTCAACTTCAGTATATATTCTACTGCTGTAATTTTTTTCACGTGTCCATATATAACCGTTTAGCAGATAGAGGGGGGGGGACACGTACCTCTAACAAAAATTTGCACTTTAAAACCAAATATTTCGGAAACGGATCAGTAAATCGAAAAATGGTGGTATTAACCTCACAATATTTTTCAAAGACCTTTTTAACGATACCCCACTCGATGGGTAAATAGAGAAAAAAAAATACTCCCCCACTTTACTTGTATGGGAGCTACCCAAAATAAAAAAAATTTTCAAGATTTTTTTCTACGACTTTTTTGCCATGATTAATATACATACTCATACCAAATTACAGCTTTCTAGTACTTATAGTCTCTGAGAAAAACCGCGGACGGACAGACAGACAGACAGACAGACAGACAGACAGACATGGCGAAACTATAAGGGTTCCTAGTTTACTACGGAACCCTAAAAACGGGAACCCCACCCGTACAGAGCAAAAGGCGATGAATGCACTTGGCTAGTATGATGAATGAAAGTACGAGAGGCATGCAAGCGAGAACTGGTATGAAAGCATATAGAAAACATAGGCTCTGATTAAGTCAGAGGGTGAAGTAAAAAAAAAAAAAAAATCACTGGACCACGGAGGCAGTTAACAATGCTTTACATAATTCATATGTATAAACCATAGTGTCATAAATCATAATATTATATCAGAGTTATAATAGTCACCAAAACACCGATCTATCTACGGAATTCAGGCCTCCCACATGATAAGGTAAATCATAGTCAATGTCCCACAAACAACAGTAGGCAGTTGCGTCACAGCCGTCCTTCCGAGACAATATTGGTTCCGGGAACGTTCCGAGGCATTCTTGATGCATTCCGTTGTGACTACAATTTCATGGCGTCGTCGCCTATCAACTACAGCTATAAAATTGTTAGACTTTAATCCAACTTTGGCACAGCAAACGAAGGCTTTTCACACGCAGTATTAATGATATATTATGTTGACAAGACAATATAATTAAAGTAATTGTTCCTGTGTAGGCCAAATCCTCTGACTGCTCTTGCTTGAATATAAGGCTCTGGTAGTACAGAAAGGGTCGTGCTCCTGCAGAGGAGATAACAAAGACCTGATAATGACGATGATGATAAACTATTCCTTAAACAATAGTAGGCAGTAGCATCACAGCCGTCCTTCCAAAACAAGCCGAGGCAACATTGGTTTCCGGGAACGTTCAGAGGCATTCTTGATGCATTCCAATCTGACTTTGATTTCACGGCTTTTGTCGGCTATCAACTACGATTCGTAGCTTGTAGGCTTCTAGACCCGACTACTAGATAGTATACATGATGAGAAGTTAATATAATTTATAGTAACTATGTCCCTCAAACAAAAGTAGGCAGTTGCGTCACTGCCGTTCTTCCGAAACAAACTGAGACAATACTGAACGGGAACGTTGGGCATTCTTGATGCATTCCTTTGTGACTGCTCTCGAAATTTTAAACATATTTCTTTTTTTATTTTTGAAGTGCGGATTACGCCCGGGGTTGCTTAACATGCGGAAGCGCTCATATTGCTCACGCCCACTAGACCATCGGGCTCAACTTTGATTAAGAGCATTTAACTATTTTTGATGAGGTTTAAGTCCAGATTTTTTTGTATGTAAAGAATAAACGCCGCCGTTGTAACTTGTGCTTGCTTACATAAATATTTCCAATGAGTAATATGTTGAGCTATATATTAGTACAGTGCATAATATAGTATAGTGAGCTCAGTCATGTGGTGAAGCAAGTGGTAGAGCAACTTGCCTTCGTTGATAGTCAGTCTAATAATGCTGTACTCGATTTGAAGTCTGATTGCATTAATTAAGATTGAATCCAATGTTTCTTTGGCATAAATTCGCTTACAATATTTTAATAGTTGTTTTTCATGTCTTTAAAATGCTATTCTCATCACATATTTATATTAATCCTGCCACTATTTTTATTATTTGTAGTATTTGTGAGCACTATTAGCGTTTACGCATGTAAAGCAACACCGGGCGCAGAGTCCCTACTTGGATGGGTGACCGCAAGTGGCATAATAAAATATCTCGAGCTCTTCCATGCTTTGGAAGACACGTTAAGCCGTTGGTCCCGGCTGTAATCATTGATGGCAGTCGTTAAGCTAAGTCAGATGCCTTTAGACAGCTTGAAAAATCTGACAATAGTGTTGGCCACTTACATACACGAAATACAAAACAACTTGTAGTAATTCCGTCAGATGGTCAACCACGATTTTTTAAAAGCGTTATAAAATTTAACATCGCACATCTAAAATGAAAACTGTTCTCAATAGAATATGCTTACTATATAATTATATGCGTTGCACTCTACCGTTTACTCTATCTGGGATAGGTATAGTAAATGGTAGAGTGGAGAAACGGAGTCATAGTCAAAATCAAAAATTTTATTCATCTTAAAATATTTTGGTGAACGTTAATTTACATTTACAATTGGTGTACAATGTTGACGTCAATAATTTATTTAAAGCTAAGTTTACACTGCTTTCAAAGTGGAGTGTAGAAGAAGAGGCAAGAAACTGCACAACTCCTTTTCTCCAAATGACGTAAACTTACAATCTACGAGGAGGAGGCTTGATACACCATCGAGGTGTGTCGGTAGAGGGCGCGGTGTTTGTCTATGGTCGGCTAATCTCTTCAAGGCACGCGATGTGGATTGATACGTTTGCAAACGAGCTGCGTGATTCGGAACTTTTACACTTATTCGATGGCAAACTACTCCATTATCGAACTCAATTTTGACGTATTTTTACTCAATTGACCCACACAGAAGGAGGGCAATGTATTGTTAAAGAAATAAAATATTTTGTTTTTAGGGTTCCGTACAAAAGTTGAAAAACGGAACCCTTATAGGATCACTCGAGCGTCGGTCTGTCCGTCCGTCCGTCTGTCACAGCCGCTTTTCCCCGAATCTACTGAACCAAATTAGATGAAATTTGGTAAGATAGTGTAATCCTATGACCCAAACACGGATGTGCAAAGTAAATAAAGATTTTTTTGAAATAAGGGTCATTTTGAGGGACCCAATTACAAAATTAAAAAAAAAAGTGTTGCAAACCTTACTGTGTCATATATCAAATGAAAGGGCTCATTATGAGGATCTCAAAAATATTTTTTTTGTTCGGGTAAAATCAATACTTTTGAATTTATTCACGAAAGAAGGCAAAAATTGACCATTCCCCCCCCCCTGATCTCCGAAACTACTGGGCCGAAAATTTTGAAAAAATTACAAAATATAGTTCATTCTTTGAAGATTACAGGAAAAATAATAAGAATTCTATCACTTGAAAATTAAGTGGTAAACTCACAATAATAAGTTAATCTAGAGAAATAGTTCACTAAAACACCACTAGATGGCGCTAGTCAATTGAATAAAACATTTTTTGCACATTGTGTGTTTGTTCACGAAGCATATTGTACGGAACCCTCATTGCGCGAGTTTGACTCACACTTGACCGGTTTTTTTATTTTTTATTTTCATTTATGTAAGTATTTCTGTTTCATTGTTGCCACTTGTAGCTTAAATAACTTGACTGACCTTAGAGTGTGAGGGGTCATTAGATTTGTATTCTCCTCCGGAGTGTCATAGACTTTGTAACGTCAGCAAAAACCATAAATCGGACGTAGAATGTCCATGACAGTAGTCAAATCTTTTTAAATATTATTATTTAAAACATAAAAGTAAAACCTACTTCAACTCGATACATAAAATTAAACCAAACGGCATACTTGTACAAGTTTTTTTTAATTTGTAGTTTTTTTTTTCAAAAAGCACTGGATTCATTTCGATGAAAAAATTATAGGACCACCTTTGAAGTTCAGTCAAAACAGAGAAGTAACGTTCTCATCAATTTGTCTTGATTCGCATAAGAATAAAATACAAATAAGTTTAAACCGAACCGCTTCCTTTTACAATTTTTTTGGGTATTTGTTTATTTTTAAAAAAGTGCTTAATACATTGCGACAAAAGTTTTATGGGACTACCTCTGGAGCATTACCTATCGAACAAAAAAAAAACACAGATGAATTGAGAAACTCCTCCTATTATTTAAAGTCGGTTAAAAAATACTGCAACTTCTTAAACTATTTAATGACTTGTTTGGTCTAAAACATGAAATTCAAAGTGTCGTCATTCTTGCTTTATTACTCGGCACTGCCATTATACTGCGGCTGTGTTTGCATGCAAACGATGTCTCAGAGTTTAGGGGCGCCGGCGCCCAGACGAACGAATTACGGGTAACTGCTGTAAACAGCCCATTTGGTTTTGATTCGCAAACAAACGCACAGGGTCAGTTGGAGAGACAAATTTAATCAAAGGGCGTCACGATTCTTTTAAGTGTAAACAACTTCATAAAAGTAGCATCTCTCTGTGATTTTTGAACGACTTTTAAAGAGGAGGTGGGCCTCAATTCAGCGGGAACATTTAGAATTCTTATTCTTATTTAGAGATATTCTTTTTAATTTCAAAAGGTACACTTTTCAATTGTTAATTTCATCAAAATCTGTTTAGTAGATTGACTTCTGTTCTTAAAAATATCGAATATAAGAGCGAAGATTTTGTCTCGTTTTCATTTTGTTGAAATGAATTCTTACATAATGACTTTCTTAGGCAGGAATATGAAGTGATCTTTGACTATATACTCTCCAGACTTTGTCATGTCTTTATTTGAATGATTCTTTCTTTCTTTTTTTAATTATGGCTTCCACCGAGATTCCAGTGATTCTGCCAATGTCCAGTATAATGAGATACTAAGTATCGGTGTTGCACGGTATGTGGCATCAAAGATGGCGTATGTTCCTTCGCAGCCTCGTGGGAGATTTTGGCGACAAATCTATACGAGTCCATTTAACAGTCTACTTTAACTATTTCACAAATTGTTCTCGAGCACGAGCATTTATAACACCAAACTACACCAATTTCATATTATAAAGTCCGTTTAAATCAATTTGCAAAATTGTATAAGGATAACTGAACCCCTTGACTTCCCACCAAAAACTCTTGAATGATTAAAATACTGGCCAATATTTCAATGCTTGTGTCCGATTATGTTTTTAAAGATAGAAAACCACTGCCAAAGAAAATCATAGATATACCTATACGGAATATTGTTTATGGAACAAACTATCCATGTGTCTTGCAAGCTCCGTGGGCGGAACGACTGCTTTGAAATCGCCTCAGAAGCCATCTTTCATGAGAACGGCCAGAATCCAGTTTCGGTAAATTATTTACGTCCATGTGTCTGTATCTAGGGTTGCCAGATACCGGTATGATTTAGGAGATGGCAGAGTCTTCAATAAGAACATTCCGCAATTGGTCTACATACACGTAATAACATTGATATTACCTAAAGTTCACACCCTGGTAAAGCCCTTCCTATTTTCCTAAGAGTAAGGGTAAAATATGGAATCTAATAACTTTCTTTACTTATATATCTTTGCTATTATTTCTTTACTTTTATATATTTGACAAGTTCCGTGGCGCAGCGGTCAACACGCCGGCCTGTGGCATGGATGGTCTCGGGTTCAATCCCGGTCAGGTCAAGATGAAAAATGATCTTTTCCAGATTGACCTGGGTCTTGGATGTTTATCTATATATGTATTTGTTATAAAATATAGTAACGTTGAGTTAGGATCCCATAACAAAAATCTTACTTAAGAACTTACTTTGGGGCTAGCTCAATCTGTGTGATTGGACCGTATATATTTATTATTATTTATTTAATTTCTTGCTCTGAATTTATTTGGTATCTTTTAATGAGTATTTTTTTTTTTACATCTTTGTGTTGTTATGTTTGACCTAAGTGCCATAGACTCAACAGCGCTTAGGGAATTTGTGCCAATTTGAAAATTATTGAAAAATATCCGACGAAAAGTCTATATTACTATTAAACCTTTTCACAAAAATTTACAAGGATCGGTTGATAATTTCAACAGACGAACACACAATTTTTTTTTGTCTATAAGACGCACTTTACCCATGGTGATATTTCGTTTTCGCTTGGTCAATAATAATGCTTATTACTATGTGAAAGATATTTAAAGGCTGGCAACCCTACGCCTGCTGACAACATGTCGCCGGTCTCGCCGGGTTTGAACAGGACGGTTACAGGCACACAAGCAGTCTATAAGACATTCGGTTGCTGTGAAATAGCCGTTTCTGGTACAAAATACAGGTCCTATCAAGAGCTTTATGAGTTGCCAGGGAGGGAGTAGGTTTTATTTGTATTAAAAAATGTGCTAACATATAGGTCTCACACATAACGCTGGTGGACTCCGCTGGCTCTTAAGCAATACAGCTTAGGAGAAATCCAGTTTTTTAAATTACTTTTCTTACGTGTGTAATAAAAATTTATACTAAACAAGTTGCTACTTTTTTCATAGAAATCAGGTTCAAAGTAGTTATAATAAGTAATATTAAAATCATGAATTTTTAGTAAGTCTCGACACAAAAATCCCTCTATCTAATAAACGGCTGTTGTTGAAGATGTTTTAGAACAATTGCAAAGAAACCTGCTTCTAAATAAAGAAAACTGCATCCGAATCGGTTAACCTGTTTCGGAGCTACGATAGGCACACACAGGCACACATACACAGAGCAGTCAAACTTATAACACCTAACTTTTTGCGTCAGGGGTTAAAATTTGAACTGTACGGTTTGTAAGGTACGTGATACAAAGATGCTGATTAAGTATGATTGGCAAAATAAAAATAACAAATAAGATAATTGTGGAGTACAAAGAGCTACCGACTGAATTATTTGCCATTCAACGTCTGAGGAATACTCAGGCACATGCTAAGTGGGCTCGTGATTTATGGCATGACTCATCAAAGAAAGGTTGACTAATTGAAATTAAGGCTAATTATTTTGCTACAAATGTGGTTAATGAACTTTTATTGAAAACCAGTAACGAAGTTTCACCTGTAACAAATTTGTTCTTCTTCTTTCTTTAGGCTTACGGCTCCATCGTTTTCGATGATAACGAATTTGTAAAAAAAATAAATTTTATTTCACTTTTGACATTTAGCTTGACTTTAGACTCATGGTCTCAATCTTTTATTTTGAATAAAAATGTTGTTATTAGTACATATATTATGACTACCTAGTTTTACTATTAAAAATCAATGAATAATGAAAATTAGATCATACGACGAATTGGTAAACAAGTCTTGTGACTTTTGTGTCCCAAGAAAAAAAACCTTTGTAAATACTCGGCAAAACAGCTACAATCTCTAAAATGCTTTTCTGACTTCCGTAGTAAGTTTTTTGAGAATAAAATGCATGAAGCAGCAAGCTAAATCAAGTGACAAATGATAATAATTTTTTCGTGATTTTTCTGCCTTAAGCCTCGTCCACACCGGCGCGACGTCAGCGACAGACAACGCGCTCGTTAGCGCGCGCCGAGGAAACTCACTTATCACGGCGCGACGCAAAAATTGTATTTATTCGCTCATTCCGGACGCTTGTTAGAGCAACTTCTTTAACGTCCCCAAATTCACTTTGCCCGATCTAACGAAGCTTACCTTGTACACATTTAAGTGCCACAATTCTCCGAAAAGCCATCAAATTAACTTGAACTTTGTGGAGTTTTCTTAATTATGCAAATTTACTATTGTAATCTGTTTACAACTGTAAGAGATGGAGATTGAAAAAGCAAAAAATATGAGGCACAGTAATAACACGATATGATAAAGAAAAGTAATCGATGTAAAGCTGGGGTAATTTGGCTATAAAGTCTAATTACCGTTGATTGCATTACGGCTGGTACGTGTGCGCTCGGCCTAAAATACCTGCATACGTCGGTATTAGAATTTGGTAATAGTTTGAAAGCCTTTGTGGCTATAACAGGAGAAACTTCACCTTGCTCTGTTTAAATCGGTTATCGAGGAAAATGGCTGATTAATTTATAAAAGCTTCAAGGTGCGATAATAAATTAGTTACACACATTTTGGACATAACAAAATACCTAGTTTGTTTTTTTACCTAATTAGATAGCTCTAGTGATCACCTCATTGGTTTTCTCATTGCACCCTCATATTATAGTGCGTGGGGAGCCCGGAATGATCTGTGACGAAATACTTACATCATGGTCAAAGTAAACTGATCTTCCACGAACGGTATCTATCAGTCTTAGCAAAATTTTGCACATTTTTTTTTACATAATCTGAAAATCAAAAAAGTAGCGATTAAAAGGAATAGATTATGGTCACTAGACAGTTTTTGATGTTTTTAGTACACAGCTTAGTGTTATGCTGATTCCTAAGTATAATTGAAAGAGAGACATCAATAAACTGATTTGCAGCATTTTATAAATATTTCAACAGACGAAATTGAACTTAGCTATTAGTAAATAGCTTACGTTTACAACTTTCAGTTGTAAAATGAAATATTTGTGACAATTAATAATGGTTTCAAGAATCTTATATCAAATAAAGATTTTGAATTTGCCGCAGTTGTCTTTTTTTTGTTATATATTTTACAGTTAGAGTTCGGAAGATATAATGTGGCAATATCAAATATTTTCTCGAAAAACTGTATCACGAGAAACGTAAAACTATTACGTTATATTAGAGTCTTCATAATTTTCATGGTTTTAAAATTAACAAATTGAACCGCTTGAAATAAATATATTGGTACAAATCACACAGATTGAGCTAGCCCCACAGTAAGTTGTGAACTTGTGCCGTAGAATACTTACTCTACAAATGCTATATTTTAAAATAGATACTTATCTAAATAATCATCTCGAACCCAGGCCAACCTGAAAAATATCGTTTTCTATCATAATCTGGCCGGGGACCGAACCCGGGACTCCTCGTGTCGTAGGCTGGGATGTTTACAACTGAACCGGAGGTTGTAAAAAAATTATTGAAACGTAAATACATTTTCCAATTTTTTTTGTTTTCAATTTAAGAGAAAAAAAAATAACAAGACACGTTAACAAACAAAATTATTACAAAAGACTTGGTACCACTTTCAATTCAATTAAATTTTGTGGTCGGCGAAAAATATTCTTGAAACAATTTCTAAACTTTTCAACTCGACATTACCATGATAAATTACTATTAAAATATAACCTCAAACGTTCATTAATAGTAAAATAAAGCGGCACTAAAACTTATGAGCAGCGCGAACACCCGGAATTCGAGCCCATTAAACAATTAACGAATTTAAATGTTTATGCAACAAATTATAAACTCAATTTGAGAGTTGTCCCGGGTAACAAAATGGCTGCAGTCGGGATATGGCTTACGTTTCGCAAATTGGATCAATTGTAACTTTGTAAATGTAGTCAAAAGTAACGTAGGTAGAAGGTAATGTTTTAATATTTAAGATTGAGTAGGCAACTGGCTACTGAAAATATTACTGAGGTATTTGAGATAAGTGTTGGCGTGGAATGGAAAAGAAATTAATGATAGTAACGCGGAAAGATACATTTTAAAGGTAATCATCACAAGATTTATTATTTTATGATTCGACTAGCTGTTACCCGCAACTTCACCTGCGTGATATATGTATGTCCTTCTCAAGTCAGTACACTAACCCACGTTTTAGCAAAATTTCATGATGATCGGTTTGGTAGATAGGGTGTGAAAATGTACGAACTAACATATAAACGCTTTTTTTGCATTTATAATATTAGTTGGGATTGGGATGGTATGGGATATGAGTAAAATTGAACATATACTAGATAAATAATAAGATTTTTAAATAAAGATCTCGTATTTACTACAAAATAAAAATCCAATGGACTAAGTCATACCTCAGACCATATTTTCTTTGTAAAGAATAAGGAGTTGATATATATATGTAGGTATCATAAAATTGTAGTTGTTTTCCTATTTTGCAAACATGCTTGATTTATGAAGTTTCAACTCGTTTTCTTTTTTATCAACCTATAAAATATTTAACGTAAAGGTTTTATGTAAAAAATATAGTTGTGTAGTGTCTCTCATTGCAAGTTGATGTCTACGTGCACCCTGTACAAACAATTTTTCATGAAATCTACCATCACTATTAATATGGTAACGCTACTTCGTTAGGAACTACTTATTTCTGGTTTCAGTTTTCTATTTAATCAACAAGCGGTAACATAATATTTAATGCACAATTTTCCTCAACAAACAATCTAAACATAGCAAGCCAAAGTTTCTCCTGTTATAGCCACAAAGGCTTTCAAACTATTACCAAATCCTAATACGAGTACCGACGTGAACGGGTAATTAAGTCCAAGCACACAAGTGCCAACCATGACGCAATCGCAAGTATTAGACTTTGTTGTCAGATTATCTGGTCTTAAAACCGACCATTGCTTCTTTATCATATCGCCTTAATACTACCCCTTATAACCTTTGCTTTGTGTTATCTCCGCCTCTATCCCTAACAATTTTATACGGATTATAATAGAGAGTTTGCATAATTGTGTAAACTCCACAAGTCCAAGTTAATTTGGGGCCTTTCTGCGAATTGTGGCACTTAAATGTGTACAAGGTAAGCTTCGTTAGATCGGGCAAAGTGAATTTGGGGACGTTAAAGAAGTTGCTCTAACAAGCGTCCGGAATGAGCGAATAAATACAATTTTTGCGTCGCGCCGTGATAAGTGAGTTTCCTCGGCGCGCGCTAACGAGCGCGTTGTCTGTCGCTGACGTCGCGCCGGTGTGGACGAGGCTTAAGGCGGAAAAATCACGAGAATTTTTTTATCATTTGTCACTTTATTTAGCTTATTGCTGTTTAGCGCATTTCGTTTCAGAAAAATATTTTTTAAGTCGAAGCACGTTTCAAAATCACAATAAGAAGTCAGTTTTGTCATCAATTAGTTACAGATAAGTTGAAAAACTCAAACTCGATAACTATTATTTTTGAAGATACTACGGAAAAAATAAAGAGCCATCGTTTAATCTGGTACGGCCATATCGAGAGAAGGGATGCCGATCACCTGGCTAAAAGGATGCTGCACTTAAATGTGTCAGGAAATGAAGGAAAGAGAAGGCCGAGAAAGTCGTGGAGGGAATGTGTGAGTAATGATATGAAGGAACGGGGAGCTAGTGCCGATATGGTTGGTGACAGGAAACTTTGGAGAGAGTTGACATACAGAGCCGACCCCAAATAGGGAAAAGGCAAAGAAGAAGAAGAAGACTAGGGAATAAAAACATACATACATATATACGTACTTAACGGCCAAAAATCACAGCCCTCCTTTTGGCTTCACCGTAGTCAGGTAAAAAGATGGCTGGGTTTTGTGCGTGGGATATTCCTTGCAGAACTTTGTTAGTTATATTTAATGCGTGGGCGTCACTTAATTATAACTCAGTTTTAATAAGAGAACAATACGCTCGGAAATCTAAATCTATCGAGGCATTTTTGTTTAACGGGTTTACTTACTTTTACTCGGTAAAAGACGTGATAATATGTATGTATGAAGCAAAAACATATTTGCTATACAAAGGAACGTGATGAGATGAGGTACCTAGTAAGGTAATCTCATAGACCGTTATGCAGCGTTCCCAGGCAAATTAACCAGAGAGTGCAGTATTTTAAACTTCGCAGAGCACGTTCTACCTGCAGGCTGCCGCGGCGACGCGAGACGTGCTGTAGGCTGCGGTTTTATATAAGCGGATCAGCACGAGAGGTCACTTTTTGCAAACTGAATCTTGACATTGGGTGTTGTTTGTGTGTGAGTTGGATTCCAATACTAATGAGATAAAGATAAATGACCCTAAGATGCAAATAATAAAAATATTTAAGATTATAACTGAACTAAGCAAAAACCAAGACGTGCTAGTCTAGACTGACACTCATTGATGACCATAATAATAGTATTAATTTCACATATTAATCCAGTTATTTTCTATTTTGTATACTTTTATTATATTTTTTGTATACTGAATCCTACTTAAAAGTAGATTTTAGAGAAATAAATATTTTTTTGTTCTCAGTTACAAAAAAATTACCTGCAAAATACTTAAAAGATTTTAAAGTAATACAATAAAATATGGCTATACGTATAAATGTGTCCCTTTAGATTGGTATACCTGATTAACTATATCTGTGGTAAAGTCATTTAGCTATATTTAAATTATTAAGCTAATGAGTGATCGTAGCTCGTCATAGCTTAACTGCAAAACAAATCTGTAAATTCCGCTTTCTAGCTCGTATTCAAATTTACACTAAGAACGCAACCTTATCTTCGAAGAATTTTCTCAGCTGCTTTAAATTGCTTATGACCACAAAAACGAAAGAAAGTTCGCCTTTGCTCTTGCCTCCACTTTGTTAAAGAGCCTTTTCTCTCTAGTGATTTTGATTAATTTGGAGTCACCGTTCGCCCTCGAAGGCCGATAAACGCGTGTACCCATATAAATAAACTAGTCGTTCCGCTCAAGCCTCCGCTACGATACAACCGCGGCCTTGTTATTCTAAGTTACCTTTATAAATTTTAAGCCGCGTGTTCGCTACCAATAAACGTGTGTATGCAGAAAATGCAAACTTCAGGCGAGCTTTTGCTTCACTAAGGATCTTGCGTGGATGAAAATATTTTTCTTCATATACCCATAAAAGTATATATTGTTTGTTTTTCGTATGTGTAAGTGGCCAACACTGTCAGATTTTTCAAGCGGCCTTGAGGCATCTGACATAGTTTTACGACTGCCATCAATTATAACAACCGGGACCAACGGCTTAATATGGTTTCCGAAGCACGGAGGAGCTTGAGATATTTCAATGCCACTTGCGGTCACCCATCCAAGTGGGGACTACGCCCGGGTTGCTTAACATGCGTAAGCGCTTTTAATGCTCACGCTCACTGGGCCATCGAGCTTCTCAAACTATAACTGTCTGCCAAATCGTTAACAGACTATGTTGACAGAAAGTTCATCCTCATTTTATAAGTCTTATAAACAGGTTCAAATCAGCCTATAATTCCTCCCAAAATTTCTCATATACAATATCAGCTTGATAATATCTGCAATAAACATTCGGTACTGTAGCTAGCAATGCAGATGATCTATTTGTCGTTCGGCGTGAACAGTAACAAAGAACAAACAGCCAGCGACAGAGACATAATGAATTAAAAACAACAGCTATTGACAAAGACTGTCTCTGCGGGCAAAAAATATAGAGTTACAGAAGGATAGTTTCAATTCTCTCAGCTATACAATTAATTTCCTTGTCACTACCAAAAAACGAAGTACTCATGTGCTAATTTTTCGGGATTGCCGATTACAGTTTGAGATTTGTCAGAAACCAATTTTCAAGGCGAGTGTGATACGTAAGGTGAAAGAGTCCAAAACAATTGCAAGCAATCCTGATAAAACAGCACTTTAGTAACTTGTTTTATAAAATTCACAATCTTCTTTTGTTTGCGTGTGTTTAACTACATATATAGACGTAAAACAAACTTACCTGTACTGTAATTGATGTTTGACCGTAATAATATGAGATGTTACATCCGAAGTATTTTTCAGATATTACATATTTTGTGAACATTCTTTGTTACACGTAACAAACAATTTACTTAGATTTGACTAGTTTTGGCTCACATTATTTGAATGAAGAGTAACAAAATACCGAACCTATACAATATACGATGTGAAATATAATTTGTCGATTTTTTTGGCGTGAGGCAGGTAGTCGGTAAATACAGAGGGCTAATTATACAGACTAGGGATTAGTATGCATGTGAAACCTGCGTTTTTAATAAAAAAACCGGCCAAGTGTGAGTCAAACTCGCGCAATGAGGGTTCCGTACAATATGCTTCGTGAACACACACACAATGTGCAAAAAATGTTTGATTCAATTGACTAGCGCCATCTGGTGGTGTTTTAGTGAACTATTTCCCTAGATGAACTTATTATTGTGAGTTTACCTCTTAATTTTCAAGTGATAGAATTCTTATTATTTTTCCTGTAATCTTCAAGGAATGAAATTCATTTTGTAATTTTTTCAAAATTTTCGGCCCAGTAGTTTCGGAGATCAGGGAATGGTCAATTTTTGCCTTCTTTCGTGAATAAAATCAAAAGTATTGATTTTACCCGAACAAAAAAAATATTTTTGAGATCCTCATAATGAGCCCTTTCATTTGATATATGACACAGTAAGGTTTGCAAAACTTTTTTTTTTTAATTTTGTAATTGGGCCCCTCAAGATGACGCTTATTTCAAAAAAATCTTTATTTACTTTGCACATCTGTGTTTGGGTCATAGGATTACACTATCTTACCAAATTTCATCTAATTTGGTTCAGTAGATACGGAGAAAATCGGCTGTGACAGACGGACGGACGGACAGACAGACGCTCGAGTGATCCTATAAGGGTTCCGTTTTTCAACTTTTGTACGGAACCCTAAAAAAATGATTTTAGTTACTTTTATCCATTTCAGTATTCTAAATGGTCGCATCTATCTCTTCTTTAACATCTGCCGTGGATATCAAAAGCTCTATTTGACGCTTTCTGGATTGGCTTTCGTTTGTATTGCATCGCTTATCTCTTCATGTTTATTCAGAACGGTTTGCAAGTTATAAGCTTTTATTGGTTTTTCAGGTTGGTTTGGTTGTTGTTGTTACATTAAATTTAATTATAACCGCTGACTCCCAAATGCAATAATATTTAAGTACCATGCCTTTCAATTCAATCTTTAAAAAATACTTAGAACCCATTTTTTTTCGACGATTTCCCTGGCGCATCGGTCAATACGTCAGCCTGCGACTCGAGTGTTTCCGGGTTCGATCCTGTGTCGGGTCAAGATCGAAAACGATATTTTCCTGATTGGCCTATTTTAAATATAGTATCGTTGAGTGAGTATTCTACGACACAAGTTCACTACTTACAATGGGGTTAGCTTTATTTGTGTAATTTGTTCCTTCATTTATTTATTTAATATCCGACTCAAAAGAGGAACTTTTACGCATTGTTAGCTGCATCAACTAAAAGCATGTAAAACCTGACTGCCGTTTTTGAGAGTTTACGTCAGCCATATTGATATTTTGGTTACGTACCACTTATTATACTTCGGGGAAAAAACTCCCCAGCTGTTTAGGCTACAGGAAACAACAATGGTGCAGACATACTTTCATAGGTGTAGATATACATCATCATCATCATCAGGTCTTTATTAGTCTCCACTGCAGGAGCACGACCCTCTCTGTACTGCCAGAGCAGTCAGAGGATTTGGCCTACACTCTTCACGCTGGCCAGACGGGTTGGAGAGGTCTCTTAGATAGATATACATACATACAAAAAATTATCCTCTTACTTACAGTACTTACAAACCAGTAGGTACGTACAGTTACTCTGTTAAAAGTACGTTGTAGATGTGAATAGTAAGTACATAGAGTAGGCAATATGGTGTACAAAGGAATTGCAATACCTAATACGTGCTTCTGATCGCATATGGCAGAGGTTATAAGATCGTAATATTGAGAACCTATTTTTATTTTACAATTGCAATAAAAGATATTGCATATCGGCTGCATAGGTATTTCCAGATATTATTGTAAGCTTATTTTATATCGAAGCTACCTATTCGTAATCTGCCTACGAATAAGTAGACTTATTACTTATTCGTAGTAATCTATTTAAGTATTAGATAAGTAGGACTTTTTAATTTCCTCTTTTTCATGCTGGAGAAAAAAAATATGCAGGTAACAGTTAGTTTTCTTCCCACGCAGATCGTAAATCTAGTCTAGGGAATGGGCGAATATCTTGGAAATCATACCGGGATGAGTTCCCAAAATTCTTTTTGCCTCGTCGGTCTTCGTTTTAGGTTTAATGTGCCCCGCTCATGTTAACGTATACGTTACTACTATTTGAAGCCCACTTTAAGGAAATATAATTAACTAAGCAGAAGTAGAGATCCTCCTAGAGGCCCTTTGGTAATGTAGCTTTACAGATTGAGCACTTTGCCCTCACCTCCCACCCGGCGAAGTAGCGGAGGCTCACAAGCAACATAGTATTAAAAAAAAATGTTTAATATCATCACCAAGTCTTTTTTCAATCTCCACTGTAAGAGCAAGACTCTCTCTATACTACAAAAGCCATATACTGGTCAGAGCAATCGGAGGATTTAGCTTTCACTCTCCACGCTGGCCAGATAGATTGGTGAGGCCTCTTTGATGTTTAAAAGCTTTGCTTAGCTTGTATTCCAAGTCCCCATCTCGACATCCACGGGAAGACTTGAAGTGTTTCTATTCTACTCTGCCGAGAACCACACAGTGGTAAAAAGATTAAAATCAAAAACTGTGAGAAAAATAAAATAAATAAATAAAATAAATAAATAGCCTTCTAACTAAAGTCCAACTGCGAACTCATCTCTGATGACGGCAAAAAGTGTCTGTTTATTTGTCAAGTATTTGTAAACCGGAGTGGCGACCTGGGTCAGCTGTAATCCGCTTTTACGAGCTCTGAACGTGAGCTGCCGGGTCAAGGACTAATTCAGTACGTATGCTCTGGCCAGCTGACGTGACGGCTTGCTTACACATTATTAAGCAGTCTGTGCTTACACATTAATATCCTATTCTGTATCCCAAACTACCGAGCAAGGTGACGGTCGCCCGCGATATTTCTGTCTCTATGTCCTGGAAATTAAAAGACGTGCGTGCCAAGCGTTGTTATTGTAAGAGTGACAATCGTTGAGTTAGTATCCTGCGACAAAAGTTCACAACTTACTGTGGGGCTGGCTCAATTTGTGTGACATGTCCCTATATATTTATATATATTAATTTATTAACCCCGACAAATCATGCTTCCTTTTAAGCCTAAATGTCTTACGGGTGATTAGCCCCTAACCTTTGTGTTTAGCGCACATTATCCGGTCACAGTTAGTTAGCTTCACTAACTAGAAATCGATTGTTGCCGACCTCAAACCGCGGTTCATTGACCCTCCCTTACATAACTAGGGGTTTAAAGGTATTTTCACTAATTGTACGTTAAAGTAAACCGCAGGTCATGTTGTGTAATTAATGGCTAAGTATTGAAGTCTCGTCATCATCATCATCTCATCGTCAAGAAGTCATAACATTGATCTCCCTTAAGGATTAGAAGACAACGCCTTCCTGCGACCTAGGTCAGACCACCTGGTCATAGTAATTACTGGTACGTGGTCGCCATTCAAAAACCTTTATATTCACACGAAGGGGTAATCTATCAAATTAAAATGAATAACAACTTAAACTTTAAAAAGTAATTAGGTCATTTTATTTCTACCGATATTACAAAAATTAATATCACATTGATTATAATTTTATACTTTCAAATATATGTTGTTGTTCTATTGCACAATTGATACTAAGATTTTTTTAAATTTAAGAACTACGCCTTGGACATTGCCAAGTTTATCATTTTGGAAATTAAATATATATATAAACTAAGTGAAAAAAGAAAAATTTTCAAAACTTCTTTCCCTTGAATAAGTTTCCTACAGAATACAAACCGATTTTAAGCGTTTGACTACCCATAAGTAGCCTATAATAATATAATAACGAAAGTTATGAAAATGAAAATTGCAAAAAAACGTACGTTTATAAGGAGGAAAACATAACTTCTTTTTATTAAGGGGTGGAAGTTTCCACGCACGGGCTGTAAACTAAAACCAGGTTAATAATTCGTCACAACAGCCTGTAATAAAAGCTTACAAGAGCTTTGCACAAAGCAGCCGTAACGCAGCGTTTCATCAAAATTCGCAAATGTATAATTGGGGGCGTATTTCATAACTTTCATGAGTTGTATAAAAATATGGCGGCTGTTACGCAACCACAAAGGATACGGAGAGAGCGGATACTGAGTTCTACAAATATAGTGACTTTTAATAAAGGTGTACATTTACCTAGCTCAGGCACTACTTTTCTCCTCTATTAAAGTGATAAATAATATTGTTTCTGCTACATAAATAAAAAATACTTTATAATGTAATATGCACCTGTACCGAAGAGAAAAATAAACTATTTATTTATTTATAGATAAAAACACACATATTCGCTGGCAAAGAGCTCAATAACCCACAGGCCCTACTAATTTTGAAGTGCTTACTCAAGTTAAGTAACTATGGTGGTGGTTATCAGTTTTATTAATCATCGAAAATGGCGTAACAGATCTCAAGATCCATCACACTTCGAAAAGCACGTATATCATTGATCACAGCTTACAAGCATTAACTAGATGTTTCTATAGAAATAAGAATATCAATTAATAAAATTATCCTAAATTTATATCAGAATGATCAGAATATTCGAAAATGCCACCGAATTTTACGACTCCATTGGCTTTAATATTAAAAGATAAAGAAAACCTGGAAGCCTGAACGGTTTACACCATAAGATATAGTAATATTTTTTCTAGTGCATAAAGATTAATTTAAAATTAAGTTCAGGATATCTGCCATAACAGCTCTTTAATTATAACACCAACATCGATTTTAAAATAATTCTTATTTACAGTGCCGTACCGTTTTTAGGATTCCGTAGTAAACTAGGAACCCTTATAGTTTCGCCATGTCTGTCTGTCTGTCTGTCTGTCTGTCCGTCCGCGGTTTTACTCAGAGACTATTAGTACTAGAGAGCTGTTTGATATGGGTATGCTGAAATTTGATATGGGTATGTATATTAATCATGTCAAAAAAGTGGTAGAAGAAAATCTTGAAAAAAAAAAATTTTTTAGATTAGCTCCCATACAAGTAAAGAGGAAGTAATATTTTTTTTCTATACAAACCCTTCGTGTTAGGTATCGTTAGATAGGTCTTTAAAAAATATTGTGAGGTTGCGAGCCCCATTTTTCGATTTAGGGATCCGTTTCCGAAATATTTGGTTTTAAAGTGCAAAATTTTGTTAGAGGTAAGTGTCCTCCCCCCTCTATCTACTAAACGGTTATATATGGATACGTGAAAAAAATTACAGCAGTAGTATATATACTGAAGTTGGAAGGAAAACTATCAGAGCTGAGTTCCAAGTACAAACTAAAAAGTTATAGGCAACCAACTTATAAAATGTACTCAAAAATGTTAAAATTCATACATTTTCATTGTTACATTTTTTTGGTCGTGAAACTGTGAGGTGCGAGTGTAAACAGTGTGAACTCAAAGTTGTCATTCGCAACTACGGAACCCTACACTGCGCGTGGCCTGACACGCACTTGGCCGGTTTTTATTCAATGTCATTGTCGCTGTTGATAAGCTCCTCCGTTTATGTCTCGTTCCAGTGTAATTTGTTGCGGCCGTTCCACGTGAGCCGCGGCCATTATTTTGCGTCATAACTGACGAGTTATAGGCCTGATGCAGAGTCGATCAATGTAGAGACCAAGCAATCAAAAAAATAAAACTGCTCATTTCAAAACGCACAATATAGCTTCAGAAGTATGGATTATATCGATACTTCAACACGTTTAAATCGGTTCAGGCATTATTGTGGAATATAGAAACTGGCACTTACCTAAACATGCATGTTTGCATGTGTGCATTGCATGTACTACTTTTTGGGCATTTGTAAAATCTCAATCAAAGTCAATGAAAATAAATAGAGATTTTACAAATGCCCAAAAAGTAGTGCATTATTTGCATATTTCATACATGCACTGCACACATGCAAACATGCATGTTTGGGTTAGTATGTGTGTATGTGTGTCAACTAGTGTCAGATTTTTTAAGATACTTGAAAGGCATCTGACATGGTAAACGACTACCACCAATGATGCAAGTAGGGACCAATGGTTTAACGCACTGAATCATGCAGGAGCTTGAGATATTTCTACGCTGCTTGTGGTAAACCATTCCCGCGGGGACTAAGCTCAGGATTTCTTAACATGCGCAAGCGTTAATAATTGTAAACAATCAATGATACTTGGATGAAAGAGAATAATCCTAATCCTATCCTAACTTCCTAACTAATATTATAAATGCGAAAGTGAGTTTGTTTGTTTGTTTGTTTGTTACGCTTTCACGCCGAATCTACTGAACCGATCATCATGAAATTTTGCATACACATAGGTTAGGGTACCGAGAAGGACATAGGCATACCACGCGGGTGAAGCCGCGGGTAACAGCTAGTAATATAATAATAATAAGGAAATTCCTCCAAATTGATGGAAACGGACAGACAGACTCAGGACTTTGATATGCATACCATTTACTTGGCTTACGCCCGTAATTGGTAGAATGATACCAGCTTACGCTGAGCATAAAAAACACTAGAAAAATTTTTTTTTTGTTTCCTAGCCTGTTTGTGTGTCCCACTGCTGGGCAAAGGCCTCCCCTTTCTGCTTCCATAGGCTCCTGTCAAGGGCTACAGTCCGCCAATCTTTATCATGTGCGTCCAAATCATCACGCCACCTCCTCCTTGGTCTGCCTCGTCCCCTGCGGCCATCCGGTATCCACATAGTAGCCGTTCTAGCCCACCTGTCTTGTGGCATGCGGCAGACGTGTCCCGCCCAGTCCCATTTTAACTGCACTGACTTCACACCGACATCCTTGACCTGAGTTTTGGAGCGCAGTGTGGCGTTCCGAACGCGATCCACGCGACGTACGCCGAGAATACTACTAAAAAAATAAATAATATAATTAGTTTATTTATTTTCTCATCACAAAAGCATTACAAAGAATGACAAGATCGCGATGCGAGTGTCGGTTATTAGATGCTTAGTATTTACAACAATCTACTTTATACCCCCAAATAGAAATGCCGGTATTATTGATAGGTCCGTAAAGTCCTTATTTCGGGCAATTCCGCCAATTACCCCCGGTTCGTTTGTAACGTTTAATGCCGACGTTATGTGCTCGACTTTTTATTCCCCTGTTACATTGTTGATGAGCACATCTGCTAGATAATGAAACTAGGAAAGATCTTTATTAGTGCCCGGACTTTTGCCAGAAAGTAACGCTATACTTTATAGAGCTAATAAATACTATGGCGTTGAATGAGTCTTACTTTCTTTCACAAAGTTCAGGATGGAGTTTTTAGCAACTGTGTAAACAAATATGTCAATTAATGAGAGTTCTAAGAAACTTACGTATAAATTATATTAACTTTTTGTTTAAGCTTAAGCTTGTTTCCTTTAATTATTAGGATAAAAAATTAACTGTGGTCCACGTATATATTAGGTCCCACTAAACTCTACTTCTAAAAACAAAGATCTAGATTTACAATCAACTATTCTGACAATTGCAAATCCTAACTAGTTAATTAATAGTAAGGAAATACTATACGAAGGCACAAAAATCTTCTTTCGACGTCTAAAAAACCCTCGAAGGATGATCGCTTATGGAAGTATAAATTAATGCCTTGTCATAAAGCCAGTAAAAACGGAACTAAAAAATAATAACAACAGTACAATAAAAGGTATGTACTAATTTAATACAGGCTGCGTTAATTGAATACAACGCTTCACTGGTTATACCGTAATCACTGCATTAACTATTTTAATTCCATAATGGAATTCGTCGATCATGACCGTTGAGGTAAGTTCACACTCCGGCAGTAACTTTTATATTGACAGTCTGTTAATATTTGAAATTGAACTCAGGTTCGTCGTAGTAAGAACCAGTATTTAAAGCAAGCTTCTTCCTACCACCTGGATAACTGAGAGTCAACGACCGTACGTTTTAAATGAAACTTCCCGCCATGTACGACCAATTTGAGGAATAAACTTCCTGCTGCAGTATCCTGAATCGAGACGATATTGGAACCATCAAAAAACAAGTCGATATTTGTAGATGATGATTTAGGCCGGCAACGCTCTTGTCATACTCCTGGTGTCTCTGTGAACGTCCGTAGGAGTAACACAAGCTGGCGTGAGTCATTAAGAGCTGTCGCCAAGAAGGAAAGAAAATGAAAGAGTTAATCCGGTCTTTCGCAAAGTTTGCGTGGACGTGGTGGACCCTACGTGACTCGGCGTAGATTGTTCTGTCTAAGATCAAGACACCTTGACATAAAACAGTGGGTAATAATAACACCTCCCCCTTTTGGTGTAAAGTTTCCGCTAGGCTTCTTAATTGCATTCCACTGCCAAGTTATGTGGTGGAGCCCAAAGTGGCGTACGTAAGTAAAAACTTCAATAGCATTGACATAGGTACTATGTTGATAGCTAGCTATAGCGTCGTTTCTTTTTCCAAGCCTCGATTCTGTCTAGCGATGTCTAGCAGCAATAAAGTTGAAATAGTCTCAGTGAAATAATGTCAGTCTGAAAAGAGACTAGGTTGCGGTTTTTATTTTATTTAGTCACTTGTTTTGTCTCTTCAATATTTCGACGTTTTACTGGACTTTTCACTCACCAATTAACTCGCTCCATTAAACTCGACAAATGTGACAGTCCCGTAACGTCAATTCGTCGGTAATGTCGCGCGACATGCGACCTTATCACTAGATCTTTGTTTGGCGCTTTAAATTACCTAATTGTGCACGATTAACGGGAATCATTTCAATAATGAGTTCCTGGCAGGAACTTCCTGGTAGCTGGGTCACGACTATTGGGACAGGAGTCACTAACAGTGGTTATAAAATATTAATAGTTTGAGCTACAAAATATTTATCAACTGATATGATTAGGTGTAAATCTACTGAGTTCGAATTAACTTCAAACAAAGATTTGTAAAAACTAAAGGCTATCCGGCAACCCCATTGAAATCAGCAAAACTGCAATTTAGTGATCAAAACTGCTTAAAAAATATATGATCAAAATAACCACCTCAAAATACGTCATACTATTATTTTACCTTTCTTTATAGCATTTTTATATCTTGAAAACTGAAGCTTAAAAGTCCAGACTCAAGGTCTCCCAAAGAGCAATAAAACGAAGAATTTGGGGGTTTTGCCTCATAGATATTGTGCGTAACACTGAACTGCGTTCTTAGACACAAATATCATTTCTGTGGGCTGAAACTGTCAATCTTAAGTGGAACTGGGACATCAGAAGTCTGTTGAATGCCACATTGATGGGTAAACTTGGCTATATTGTAGAAGACGGATAGGCGTCGCTGTAGACTAGTCGAGATGGCGAGACGACATGGACAAATTTTCAATACACAAGCCAAAAATTGCAGCAGACATGGACGAGTGGAAAAATAAGGGTGAGGCCATTACCCAGCTGTGAGTTAGTACAACTATAGAGGCTATTAAAAAGTATGGAATGTCATAACTTTAGTATCAGAAACGGATATAATGCTGTTTTGATGAAAAAATACAGATATTATATAATCAAAGTTCCTTTAAGAGAGATTATGAACTTTTTATATTATGTTCGTATCCTATCCAAGCAAAACTAGTCTGATTGGCTAGAAGTAATATGTACTAATCAAAAACATGCCTTGAACTCTATAACACAAACAAAGAAACGTGAACATGTCAAAGAGATTATCAACAAAATTCCCGATTCTGGAATAAGTTTATGAACCTTGGAAGGAAAATGTTCACATCGCATTATAACCACAAAGTCACAAGGATCCTAAGCAAGGAGCGTAATAAACGTACAAATAAAGTCCTCAAACAAGTTCTGCGAATATGAGAAGTCTCGGATAAAACGGAGCTTTGAGTTTAACTGCGGGGAGGGGGAGCGGAGGCTCAAAGAAGAAGTTATGAGCAAACCATCTCGCCGAGTTGAAAACGGACGGACAGGCATACGGGTGTACGATACAGCCTTCATATATGCATAGTTATAAATTAAATATATCAAAGCATTTTGTTTATAAAGTGCGCTAGAATCCCAACTACAATATTTATTTGTTTGTTGCTTTGTTTGTTACCTCTTCACGCTTTATCTACTGAACTAATCCTCTTGAAATTTGGCATACACCTAAATTAGGATACTAAAAAGGGAATAAGGTACCTTTCAGCTCGGAAAAAAGTTAATTTGGTACCCGCCCGTGGGATTTGCGACAAACGACTCAGTAAATTTATACGGCAAAATCATTGGCGGGCAAAGCTGTAGGTAAAAGCTTGTCATTTATAAAAATATAAGGACAGGCGGGTAGCTTACTCACCCTGTGACTATTACCGTTTTCCAACTATTAGTCCGCCATCTTGTTGCTTTGGCTGGATACGTAATCAAAGTTTCGTAATAGGCCGCCTTTATTTCAATTTTATTTTATTCTATACTTATAGGTATCTTAGAATACTTATTCATAGGGTAAGGTCATACGTATTTCGCCCTCGCGCTGTCGCCGTTCATAACACTGAACACAGAACAAGAACACAGCTAACTTCTCGCTAGTCACTTATCAACAATTCAAAAAAAATTACTAAAATCCATAGACTCAAGGTTTAAGAATCAAACATAACAACAACCTGGCGTATTAACTGAGCCACGGTGGTTGTCAAATAAATTATATTGAATATTTTTTTTACTTATTACTAGACTAAAGCTAGAGCTACATTGAAAAAACATAGTATTAATGGTATGTGTTCGTGATGCATTAATTAATGAAATAAATATTTAGGAGCATAAACTATCATGTGGCGAATCTCAGATGGAAGGAACACGCTTAAATGAATTATTCAAAGAAACCTACTTGCAATAAAAATCTTTTCATTATTATGTGCTCGAGCTTATTCAAGTTATTTATTACTATAGATTCACCCCGAACTCAAGGGCAGCCCTTTCAAATCCGAGCATTATCCCTTGCCCTCGCTAGTTGGAGCCCTCTACACACTAAGCTGGGTGCTTTACTTATGTATAATCAGGTTGGAGAATTTAAATGAAAAGTTTTGGAGATATAGAGGAAATAAAGGCTACTGCCACTTTCTTCTTTTACATAACTTTTTTTGATAAACTTTCGAAATAATGCTACTACAGCAAATATGTTTGATTGTAATCCTCATTTCCGATCACAGGCGATAACGATCGTCATATTTGGTGATCATCAGCGATTTAATTTTAGATTTTAGAAACGATTTTAATTCGGAATCAGTTCAAGCAGCCACGCTTATCGATTCTTAATAAAATGATTCACTTTGCAGTGTCTCAGTCAAAAACACACCCCGACTGGCAGTTAGGACGACATCACAGAGATAAACATACTTTTAAGGGGTAGGTGACACTGATAACTCCCGAGCTGATGCGCACAGGCTAGATCATAGATCTAATAATAATACTATTTAGTCTGTCGGTTAGATATTCAAAAGATACTGGATATGCAGTCGCGACATCATTGTTCGCTAAAAAAGTACCGGACAGTGACGTCACACGGAAAGTTAACGGGATTATCTTTGTCATTTATTGTCTGATTGACAAAAGAAAAAATATGTGTCCAATGTTTTTAGATAATCTTACTAATGGAAGAATACTAGCCTTCCCACAATTTAACCTTCTTCCTCGCCTTTTCCCTATTTGGGGTCGGATCTGTATGTCAACTCTCTCCAAAGCTTTCTGTTCCCAACCATATCGGCACTAGCTCCCCGTTCCATCATATCATTCCTCACACATTCCCTCCACGACGTTCTCGGCCTTCTCTTTCCTATATGTCACACAATCATACCTCTTAGGATAAAAATATCATAGAAATCGTCAAGTTCGAAGAACTAGTATACCATCATTTGTTTCTCGAACTAATCTAACAGACAGATTAGCGTTATTGCACCTGCATGCAGTTTTGCCGCGCCGTATCGGTAAATCTAACCAAATTGTTCCGGAGATTTATGTCGGTGCTCCGGAAATGTATATTGGACATTATCTGCTTCGTTTTATCGTATTTCTAACTTAGGATCGGACTGCAGCTTAGACCATTTTTCCAAAAAAGATACCCTACATTTTGACGCCATTCTCGTCTTTATCCCTTGGGGAGTAATCATAAAACTCAAAGGCCACGATTAACAAGTTTTAAAGGTGTAAATTCGTAATTTCCATAAGTTGCTAGCCGCATTACCTATTATAACGTGATTCCGTATTTTTATGCCCAATCCTAGCCTTTACGCTCTGCGCGGGAAGAAAAGCAGGGTATATTCAACGTTTTTTCTCTTCTCCCAAAGATATCCATATATAATTTTTGGATCTATAAACGGCGTATAAATTAACCAACGTTAGTCACAAGAGATGACTTAGCCTATCATAGAATAAAAAATTACATTTTCATACAAAAATGTTTGGCCGGCCCAGCAATTTGATATTGTCGATGTTTTTAAGTCCCTAGTATAATTTCCATAGGAAAATTTATTCAGTTTAGCGGGTTGAGCCACCCCTTCATGGGAATGCCGGTGGTAAATAAACACGGTGTGTACCTACACCAGTTCGATTCGCAAAGGTTTTTATAGCCAAGCCGTTACTGCCAAGTTCAGCGTGTTTAATTAAAGAAAGCTCATAAACCAGCGGCACATTAATGCCAGCTTTACGGCCTGTGTGCAGTAAATGTGAGAAATACCTGCCTGGATTGATCCCAAGCTCAAATTATTTCTACAATTATTGTAGACGAAATGGTTTTCCTTCTTTAAAAAGTGCGGGCGGTAATTGAGATTTCCCTGCGTTCCCTGGGTTATTATTATATCGGATAGACAGGCTACATTACAAACTATAACTATGTACATTTTCATACTATCAGCCAAAATACTACAAGCTAGTTATTTACCTTTCTGGTCATTTTTCATCTAAATGTGTAACAAAAATTTATTGAACTGTGTTCAGTTCTTCACCCGAAATATTTATTGTTCGTATATATTTATTTCCCTGGATACCCGGTTACTTTTAGATCAGATTGACCGGGCTACGTTACAAACTTGTGTTACGATGTATACCTAAATTGAGTTGGATTTTTATGCCATAAACCTAACATCTAGATTCTTTTCTGGTGACTTTTCGTCTAAATCTATAACAACAACCTTACTTGCATTTATTCAGCAGGTGAAATGTGGTGGTTTTCCACTTTTCACCCGCAATATTTATGTGCGGGCGGTAATTGGCGCCTGATTTCCCTGGGTGCCGAGATCCTGGTTATTATTGTATCGGACCGCGTTACACAGGCAAACGTGCTACACGTCACATACCTGTATATATTCATCCTTATTTTTTAATCAGTACACTATCTTTAACTGGTGACTCAGCCCATCAACATCAACAACTTTTGATATGTTTATTAATATTTAATACATATATTTTTTTTACAGGTAAGTCTACGAATAATATTCAGTGCGATCAATTGGATACAAATGTAAGTTTTGGAATTGAACTACACTATTTAATTTAATGACTTGACAGCTGAGATTATGTAAAATTTAGATAGAGCTTTTAGCCTAAAAATGTAAAAAAAATTGTGCCCAATTCATAGACTATGTTGTAAATACATCTCGGGTTCGACAACATAAACTGACATGACGCATGTGCTAGAGTTGTCACACAAGCTTAACACAATTGAAAGATTTGCCAGTTTTTTAATCATTGAAATAGAGGCATGAAGGAGTCTAGAGAGTTTATAGTCAAAGCTTGACAGCCATAAAGGATGTATATCTTAAGTATAATAGACACTCACGCCACGAAACGTTGTGACGAATAGTCAATTAAGAGTTATTTCTAATTTTGCAAAATTTGTACAGTATCTACCATTCATTCATTCACAACCCAAAATTTAAGCCGACCAATGTCTTTTCAGCAGTTTTATTTAGCTAATTCTGATACCTTCTAAAAATAAAATTATGATAAAAACTAAAGCTTAGCTTGACCATTATAACGGCAAAGTGTTTCTTTCCGTGGCTAAACACGGCGGCAATATATTAAAGAGCGCGTCACTGGTAATCACGCGTCACGCTCGCACGCTAGCACCGAATTCTTTTATACTCCACGACCTGTGACTACGAACTTATAAGGAAATGAAGATTTTTAAGTGAATTTAAAAGCTATCAACACGGAAATAGTGTAAAAAGAGGTATTATGTACTCAATCACTTGTTGATTACGCTCGCACGCTATCACCGAATTTTTTTATACTCCACGACCTGTGACTAGGACCTTATAAGGAAATGAAGACTTTTCTGTAAATTTAAAGCCAATGACACGGCATTGAGAAAAGAAGAACATTAAATTACTGATTCCATCGTTAATGATACGTGACGCTGATGAATTTGGTGCTAGCGAGCGACGCTAGCAATAAATACTTTAAACTCCACGACCTATGACTACGACCTTATAAGGAAATGAAGACTTGTCAGTGAATTTAACCTATCAACATTGAAAAAAAGTAAAGAAATGTATTATTTACAGTTTTAGTCGTTAATTACGCATCACGCTCGCACGCTAGCACCATTTTTTTATACTCCACGACCTGTGACTACGACCGTATAAGGAAATTAATATTGTTTGATGTAATGCAATAAATACTTTTTCTATTTCGATCAGAATATTTCCCTTAACATCAAAAATATGATAACAGAATGTTTTTATCTCATAATGCAAGTTCTTTTAAAATATTAGCTCCTTGTGTAGCTACTAACACGCTACCCTCGTCACGCCGCCGTCACGCGCCGAGGCGGGCTGGCAAAAAATTAAAAGTCTTGAGGAATTGGGTCGCCAACGCGATGCAAAGCATTAAAGAAATATGCCTTGAAATTTCTGACTGACGATATTCTTTCTGCTTATTTTTTATTGATAAACACAGCATTCTTCCGAACTCATAGCTAAATAAGTTCCAAACGTACGAGGCAAAAAATTCAAGATGTTTTTGAGGGATACCTGAATTTTTCAAAGTCTTAATAATTTTTGTATTGCGAAGGACTGGACTTCAGATACTTTTATAAATTTAGAACAAATATTAAATAAGTTTTTTTTACGTTCAGATTAGAAAATTTAATAAGTTACGGTAGACTGTTAGACTGACTAGACATGGGTGAATAAAAAGTAATATTGTTACACTTTTTGTAGGCCTAATAACTTATTGACTTTGGCTTACTCTTTCTATTATACTACTATTTACTATAATAAAAATCCAATCGAATAGAATAGAACAAATGAGATTAAAGTAATGAAAAAGGTAATATTTATTTATTTAAAAGGATACAATTTAGCTCTAAACACGATTCATACAAAATTAAAGTTCAAAAGGCATCAGAAAATATACGCTCACATTAGTGCCTTCTGGGAATCGCTTAGAAATAGGGTTTGGGATGTTCGTTGTGGCCTCGCTAATGCCTGGCTTTTTGTCTGTACAAATTCGAATCGAATAGCTTTGTAGGCCTTTGGGCGGTGGAATTAAATAGTTTCCGCCGATGGAATTTAAAGGTAGAAATATTTTTAGATCAAAAAGGATCTCTTGTCTGACTTTTTTTTTTTTTTTTTTTTTTTTTTTTTGTCATAGGACGGCAAACGAGCAAGCGGGTCACCTGATGGTAAGTGATCACCGCTGCCCATGGACTAATGTAACACCAGGGGTATGACAAAAGCGTTGCCGGCCTTTTATTTTTCCCTCCCCAGAGGGGAGGGGGGGGATAGGCCTCCGGCGCTCTCACTCACCGAACGAAGCATAGAAGCTGTAAAACTACTACTCAAACGTCGATTTTCTGTGGGAGTGTGGTACTTCCCCGGACGAGCCGGCCCATTCATGCTACCAGCAAAAGTGATTTTCGCCGTTAGCGTGGCTCTACCACAACTAAAACTGATAATATACCTACATACCATCACTTTAGGCAGTAATAAATAAAATAAATAATTCTATTCTAAAGGGACATTTTGAGGTTTTAATTATTTTTAATCCTAATTCAAAGACTCTGTTGGTATCTCAAGAAAATATTACACATAATGTATTCTGAAAATTGACTAAATAAGGTTGACAGCTTTCAACATTCGTCGTAGAAATTAAAGTACCTATCTACAAAATTCTTTACAAAATTTACGTTCACATTTGGTCAAAGAATAGTGTTTTTGAATTGCTGATTTGATAAATCAAATTGAATTTGCTGATCTAAGCCTCTTAACAAACAGATTCAAATCCAAATTTAAAATTCACAATTCACAAATTTTGAATAAATGCAGCAAGAATGTAAAGTATTCATATAGTTTATAAAAAAAATATACTGTTGTTTCCTCCGTTTACTTTCAAACAAAGAACAGGACGTGGCACAGACGTTTATTTTAAAATTAAACGATATTCTTGCCGCCAGTGAACCAGAGACACTGTAATAGCACAAAGCGTTAAAATAAAAAAATAAAAATCTGTGTAGCGTGCGCTGCGCTGCTCGTATTTACAATTTAAATATTCTTGACAGCTTTTATTCTGATAATTTTACTGTTACATGATAAAAAGAAGTCGTGCTTAGCTGAAAGATTGATGCCGGTTTGTTTAGTTGCATGTTTGCTGCCTTTTCGAGGAATAAACAATTCGAGAATAGGTTAAGTAATTCAAGTTTTCAACGCTTTGCTATTTTGTGGAAAAGGAAAATTGAGCACTTGCACCGAAAATCTGCTTTGCTACATTTTACCTTTGAAAGTGGGCTTAACTATTTCCTTTAAATTATTAACAGTATAGTAGTAAAGTAGGTGAAGTATTTTCTAGGAATTGCTTTTATTTATATTTATCTTTTTAATTTCTATAATACAAAGAACATACGCTCTGTACTATTTCTCTCTTAGCACTATCAAAGCAGAAATATAATATTTATGACATGTATGACACATTCCTTGGAGATACGGGCGGTCACTGGTAAGGGTTGCCACGTGCGAGCTACCGACCCTTAAGTGGGCGCTGCTGCAGCGACGGTGGAAGCCGTTAAGAAACACAAATATGCAACCCTAAGCGAGCCTTACATATTTGTGCTCTACACAGGGAAGAATAAGAGCCTTGAGGTACTCGACAGATTTTCAAAGAGATCTACGCATGTTTATCAAGATTTCCGATGACTAAAGGGCTGGTGCCTATTTTTGTCTAAGATTCAGTCTATTCAGCGTAGAAATGCCGCCAGCCTTCTGGGCACCTTTGCCGCTGACCAAAGTGATTTGGGTTATTTTTTTATATAGTTTCTTTTTACAAAATTTTAAAGTTTTTTTTTTTAATTTTACTTTTACTTTATATTCTAAGTTTATACCTAGTTGTAAAATTCACAGAGATCCCTAATTTAAGCTTTCGCAAAATGGTAATTCAGGGAGTTTTATTCTTTTACAAAAAAGGATAATCTATCTCATTCGTCTTTTGTTTTTTTAGGTGTAGTGACACTGTTTCGAAAGAATAATCAATCAATAATAATCCTAATTGTTGATTAACGTATGTTAAGGAACTGAACAGTTTTTCAGAAAACACAGAAGACTCAGACAGAAGACACAGAAGCAGTATGTTTAAGTCAGAAATTGTTCAAAACAAGTATAAAAAATGTAATTTAAAACCAACGTCATTAAAATATTTCATTTTGGGTTAAAATAATACCAGTCGCAATATTTACAAAAGCAGTCATTTTATAAAATGTCCGCGCTGTGTCTCGGTGCTAACCGCATTCCAAGAAGTTTATGAGACAAAAGTATACAGCGCTTACTATAAGGTTGCTGCAGTTTAAAAGAAACTGCAGTGTTTTTCAGATTTTCACTTTTATTTTCGAGCCCACGATCTCCGTCAACGTCAACACGCCAGTCTGTGGCGCGGATGGTCCCGGGTTCGATCCCCGGTCAGGTCAAGATGAAAAATGATCTTTTTCAGATTGACCTGAGTCTTCGATGTTTATCTATATATGTATTTGTTATAAAATATAGTATCGTTGAGTTAGTATCCCTTAACACAAGTCTTACTTAAGAACTTACTTTGGGGCTAGCTCAATCTGTGTGATTTGTCCGTATATATTTATTTGTTTTTTTATATTTTTTATATTTTATATTTTTCGTTAATTTTAATTTTTAGGTTACGGGGGAAACAGGATAAAAGTATTTGAGATGCTTCTTGCTTGGATGGATTGGGGATAAGTAGTAGTAACTCCGATGACATGTGCAACCACCGGACAAGCAGTTGAGAATGACACCCCTGACCGACTAACACTCAGCACGTTTCTCTTAGAGCTGCAGCATTTTGAAATAAACTGTGTGCATTTCGTTTATCGTTCCGGAAAAGGTGTAATTTTTCATTTACTTTACTTGTAGTTTATGATTGCTTCGAGAATGAACATGCTTAGAATGATAACTCCAATTATTAATTACAGAAGTTAGGTAATGTTTTCTTGTGTTTTCGCGATTGTTACACATTTAAAGTACAGTTTACTGTAAATTGCTCGAAACGTTAGGTGTATAAATAATGTAATAAATATTTTAGGCGGTAGATTTTGCAGTTCTTATAAAATACTAGACAAATGTCAACTTAGTCTACCTGCGACCACGAACACTGTAAAGTGCTCGAAACGTTAGGTATATAAATAATGTAATAAACGCGATAAAAACCGTATTAAAATAATTTTATTAAAATGTATAGAAGTTAGGCTTAATTACTAATTTGTCCATAATCTAACTAGAAACTACTTCTTTACATACTTATCTGCACTTCAGGTAAAATCCAAAGTAGTAGCAATATTTATAATATTTGATATTTCATGGAATAACATTGCAGCGTCTCAGCGCTAACCACATTCTGCAACGTTTATGAGACAAACAGTGCTTCTTTGTGCATATTAAATTCCCGAGAAAGTAAACATTTTTATGTTGACTCTAAATTCCGCATTCCCAGTAGATTGAATAGTAGGTTTTATGAATCACTCACTTGAAATTTTACTTGTTTTAAAACGGTAATGGTAGTGGCACAATCATTTAAGAGCAACCGAAAACCAAAAAGATGAGATCTTTCGGTTATAGGTTAGATAAACGTAGAATGTACCTGCTGCTTCTCTTCCTGAGCAGATTGTAAATAGCTACCAACCCATCACTATTTTGATTCCGTTCTCACCTACAAGCCCACCAACATGCTAAACGTGGCCTTAAAGTTTTACAGACCTGGGTTTTGTCTGCCCCGCAAGAGAGAAAGACGTGATAGTATGTATGTATTTCACTTATTAGCTCGAGACGTGACTGTTATTTTACTAAACCACCGTCTGCTTTGGGTGAAGGAAAATATCATGAGAAACTACTTACAAGATGGCACTGATTTAGCACGTTATGCAGAAGACTAATAGCTTAAGCTAGCTTAAAAAAAATGTAATTTCATAAAAAACAAACCCGCAGCGTCTCAGTCTATTGCATTATATGACGTTTATGACACAGATAATGATGTTAGCAGAACTGCTACATTGTTAAACTAACAGATTATATCCGTACCCTGTACATCCACTTTGACAAAGCCATAGAAAAAAGCTTCATCCCTTGTATAATACGAGAAACAATAGACATTAGCTGACTTTTTAAGCGAGTAACACGTTTATGACATATTAATAAACCAAATATTCTGATATATATGTAATAAACTAACTAAGATTATCTTCAAACCACCTTAAAACACACCTTACTTCCTCTTCTTCTGTGAAAATGTACCTAAAAGTTTTTCCACCACAGGGGAATTTTTTTGACTCACATCAAAAAACTCATTTCCCGCAAGATGTTATCCACCATTGCACCAATATATTTTCATAAATCTGTTGATAGATTTTTTGTACGAGCTTCTTAAATCCTCTTTTAAAGGACATAATCCTATGTTTTCCCCTCGAGGCCGCTACCCCAACCCCCGGTGGCCGCAATCTGCCCCTATTAGATTTGCTTATAATAAGTTTCGGGCTTTTTAACGCTAAATAGAATTTCGCGGAGGAGCTTTTTATCAAGAGGATTATGGCGGCCTCGCAAAATTTAATAATGGCGGCATTCGGAAGGCGACACCATCGCGTGATGATAGAAGGATTTGCTCGTCACACAACATGTGCTGTGTTTATGTTGACTTAGTGCTTAGTAGCGTAAGAAACAATCGTGTTTGTGGTAGTTATTAAAGTCTTTTAAGTAAATTTGGCTCATGTGATCTTAGCTTATTTAATCAATTGGGAGATTTTTCATATGTCCATTATTTTCACTTATTCGTCTAACACGGTAGTTGAAGTGCGCAAGCCAAAAAAAATTCGTTTAATAGTGGAATCAAAATCCCTAATAGATATTTAAAAATTGTCAGGTTAATCAAAATTACTCTGCAAGTTTTATGTTTTTTTAACGTATTGCTAACTTAATTCTGACTTAACGTAAATACAGTTCTGATGAAATCGTGTTTATGATGTATGTGAAACCAAATAAACTTTAGTACCTATCTATTATTTGTGAAACTTGAATAGGGAATGGTGAGTGAACACGTAGAAAATTGTACAAGAATTGACCGTCGTAGATTAGGGCTCCTTGACGATCACCACCTCTGAATGTCTTCCATCTCTTGTAAACGCAGCACGAATAAAGTCATGTTTCAATATCTTGGCGTGGATAACGAGGAAGGCAAACAAAGATGTGGATATGAAGAGATGTGAGCACACACATTACACGTTACAAGTTGATTGTGGTTTAGGAGATAAAACAATGGATAACATACACGATTGTAGATGACAAGCTTTTAAGCTGGAATGTATCTGTAGATCATGGAGATTTAGTACAATTTTTACCTTTACATAACGACGATACCAATTTTGGCAATAAATGATTTTCATTTATTTCCAAAATTGGAAAGGTAAAAATCTTAACACACCTTCCATGTTGGTCTGGAATTAAATAATAAATTGCGTCAAATCATCACACCGTTTTCCGTGTCGGTCTATTTTACTGCAAAGGAACTCTAACAGATGTTGGCTGGCTGCCATCTAGTATTCGTTAAAGGAACTACGCCAGAGGCCGAGAGGCGGTTCCGAAGAACTGACACCAGGGTGTCGACTGACCGTGTCACCTACACGAAATTATGATGATGATGTTTCGACCGTATCACCCACCATATCAGTCAACGTGACCTTTAGCACTATTAGATCTGAGATCTGCCTACCCAATAAGATATAATTAGCATATGCATAGTTATGTGTTGATCTTGAGTATGTGCTTTAGAAGAAACCACATTTTTTAGTAGACAAGGATATAATAATTAAATAATTGTGTTACCTCCTTCAACGTTATTAAATAAGGATTAAAAACTGCTCCAGGGTATGTGCCAGGCTGTCGAGAGGCTCCCACGGGACTCCGCAAAAAGGTTTATTCAGGAAACATGGAGAGCCCACGCCGCGATTTTTAATGAAATTAATTAAGACTAATTGAATACCTGCCGCGCGGGTTTTTTAAAAAGCTTGGACTACATACAGATCAGATGTGAGTTTTACCACAGAATTAATAAAAGTACTTACATATCTTTACTTAAAATCATAAACGCGGTGGACTCGATTAGTTTATGTCGACTAATCGTGCAATCAATTATGATAATATCACTGACGACCATTGTATGGAGTGACACATCCGCTGTGTGGTGCTTTTATGTCATTGATCGTTCGACTTGTTCGATTCGACGACCTCCGTGGCGCAGCGGTCAACACGCCTGCCTGCGACACGGATGGTCCCGGGTTCGATCCCCGGTCAGGTCAAGATGGAAAATGATCTTTTTCAGATTGACCCAGGTCTTGGATGTTTATCTATATAAGTATCTATAATAAAATATAGTATCGTTGAGTTAGTATCCCATAACACAAGTCTCGAACTTACTTTGGGGCTAGCTCAATCTTTGTGATTTGTGCGTATATATTTTTATTTATTGATGCACTAGTTGGTCAACAAATCTAGCTATTAGAGTATTTGACTGCCGCGTCTCATACTACTATTATCATCAGTGATGATGTACTTGCATATATTACTGCTATATTGTTTTTCATGTGTCCATGCTGAAGGAATTTTTTTTTCAAGCTGATTTTGACTACTGATTACTGACAAGAACAGTAAAACAATAATGGCGAATACCAAATTTTACGTGTTTTACAAATATTTAAGTATGTGAACGTAAATGTAATTTTACCCATTTTACTCTTTTTCCAATGTTTAGTTCTAAAGAAAGACTATTTATTTTCCCAATATTCCATGTCGAATTGATTTTTACTTAAATTTTCAATTCACGTTTTTCCAACCCGTTTATATTTTATTTTACAAGAGGTGCAGCGTTGGGTGTTAAGATTTACTCAAACACTGGATTAATTTCGATCGCCCTGGGCTTGTCTGTCAGACAAAAGGTAATTGATACTTAATTGAAGAATATTAATGAATAAAGTTGTCGATGTTACAAAGAAATCTTAAATTTTCGCTCGACACTTTGTTATCGCGTGATTAATTTTTGCCGATGTAAATAATACTATTCACTAAGTATTTTTAGTTAAAAGATTATAGACAGCGCAATGTCTAAGTTTTAAAACTATTTTATATGAAATCTTGAAGCATTCTAAGTTTCTTAAAGTATCCTTTTGTGTTTTCATCGTTTTACTGATGATTGATGTTTGATTCTTAGTTTAAATAAAATAAAAAACGGCCAAGTGCGTGTTGGGCCACGTGCAGTGTAGGGTTCCGTAGTTGCGAATGACAACTTTGAGTTCACACTGTTCACACTCGCACCTCCCAGTTTAACGACCAAAAACATCTAACAATGAAAATGGTATGAGATTTTACATTTTCGAGTACATTTAATAAGTTGGTTGCCTATAACTTTTTAGTTTGTACTTAGTACTCAGCTCTGATAGTTTTCCTTTTAACTTCAGTATATATAGTACTTTTGTAATTTTTTTCACGTATCTATATATAACTCAAGTAGTACGAGTGTAGGCCAAGTTCTCTGACTGCACTGGCTAATATAAAGCGATGGTAGAACAGAGAGGGACATGCTCCTGCAGTGGAAACTAAAAAAGAGATGAAGATATATAACTGTTTAGCAGATAGAGGGGCACCTACCTCTAACAAAAATTCGCACTTTAAAACCAAATATTTTGGAAACGGATCGCTACATCAAAAAGTAGTGCTCTCAACCTCACAATATTTTTTAAAGACCTATTTAACGATACCCCACAAAATGGGTAAATAGAGAAAAAAAATAGTCTCCCACTTTACTTGTATGGGAGCTACCCTAAAAAATAATTTTTCTCAAAAAATTTTTCTCCCACATTTTTGGCATGATTAATATAAATATCCATACCAAATTCCAGCTTTCTAGTACTTATAGTTTCTGCGTAAAACCGCTGACGGACAGACAGACAGACATGGCGAAACTATAAGAACTAAAAAACCGGCCAAGTGCGTGTCGGGCCACGCGCAGTGTAGGGTTCCGTAGTTGCGAATGACAACTTTGAGTTCACACTGTTTACACTCACACCTCACAGTCTAACGACCAAAAAACATCTAACAATGAAGATTGTATGAAATTTTACATTTTCCAGTACATTTTATAAGTTGGTTGCCTATAACTTTTTAGTTTGCACTTAGTACCCAGCTCTGATAGTTTTCCTTTCAACTTCAGTATATATACTATTGCTGTAATTTTTTTCACGTATCGATATATAACCGTTTAGCAGATAGAGGGGGGGGGACACGTACCTCTAACAAAATTTTGCACTTTAAAACCAAATATTTCGGAAACGGATCCCTAAATCGAAAAATGGTGTTCTTAACCTCACAATATTTTTAAAAGACCTTTTTAACGATACCCCACACGATGGGTAAATAGAGAAAAAAAAATTACTCCCCCACTTTACTTGTATGGGAGCTACCCAAAAAAATATATTTTTTCAGAGTTTTTTTCTATGACTTTTTTGCCATGATTAATATACACACTCATACCAAATTACAGCTTTCTAGTACTTATAGTCTCTGAGTAAAACCGCGGACGGACAGACAGACAGACATGGCGAAACTATAATAAGGGTTCCTAGTTTACTACGGAACCCTTAAAAGTAGTAAGATGGAGATATAAGTGTAGCTATTGTTACCTACTTAGTTTAATAAAATACGAGCACTAAGAAGGATTTATTCATTATGTGCAAGATGGCGTAATTACCCGATAGATTTGTGGATATTGAACAGACCCCAATTGTTTGTTTGATACGCTTTCACGTACTATCTAGTGAACAGATCATCATGAAATTTGGCATACACATAGGTAAGGGTACTGAGGACATATAACAACCGGGCGAAGCCGCGGGTAACAGCTACTAAAGTTATATAATTCATCTATTGACTATAAGCATATAAAATATACGCTGTGCCTATACTTAAAAAAAGCGAAAAATGTAAGGAAGAAGAAGGAGTTCTAAAGTACATCTCAAACCACAATATCCTGTAAGCAAACTAAAAAATAGCAGTTTGCCAAATGAGTAAGTATTAATGGCGGTCTAACACTACGGACTCTTCCAAACTTGAGAACTCCGAGCCTGAATACACACTATTGACAAGATGGCGCTCGTCGTCGGTGGATTTGAGAAGATTTTAGACAAATCTCAGTTTTCATGTTATATTTATATACCTCCTGATATGTCTCACTAACAACACATCATCACCTTCAGGTCTTTTTAGTCTCCACTGCAGGAGTATAACCCTCTGTACTACGAGAGCCGTATATTAGCCAGAGCAGTCAGAGAATTTGGCCAACACTCTCTAAGCTGGCCAGACGGGTTGGAGAGGTCTCTTTTGATATTTGTAAGCTTTATTTTGCTTGTGTTTCCTTAGTCGCCTTGAACGACATCCACGGGAAGACTTGAAGTGGTCCTATTCTACTCTGCCGGAAAACACACGCGGCAAATTTACTAATACACAAAACAGCAAAAAATTTTTATTTAAAATCCCAATGATTTTGGTTCTGAAATTCAGAGCTTGGAGGGCTGAATACCTACGTTCTATTTACATGATGGCGGCACGCCGGTGAATATCAGATGCTTTGTCCCGGTTTCCACCACAGATGTGAAGCTGTGTAGCGGAGCGGCACAAGGAATTTCAGGTTGTAAAACCGTGCGAGTTTTACTAGAGCGAAAGGTGTGAAAATGCATGGTAAGTTTTAAAATGTATAAGGAAGCAGCAGGCTCTTTTAAAGTTACATTGTTCGACTGACAAGAGTACAAAATACATTTCACGGTGAACTTTCCACCAGAGCAATGCTAAACGGGTGCAGGAAAATGAAGTGTTACCATGTGTTTGTAGATGTTTTTTGATCGCACGCCACCTCACTCCCTCTTGGTAATACAACTTAGCCTAAGACAATTTCTGTGTATGCATTCCTCAGAGCCTTGTTTGTGGAAATGTAAATAACAGATGACAGAATGTTTCCGCGATTGTTACACATTTCAATTTATTATGACCATTACCTATTTAAAAGATTATGTTAGAGTCTACTTGCGAACATGAATACTGTGTTGAAAACGTTGAGTGTAAAAATAAAGTACTAAATGCAATAAAACTGTTTTAAAATATTATTCAAATATGTAACACCGGGTTATAAACGTAAATAGTCAGCTTCTGGCCGACGTGTTTTGACTTCATATGGAGGTAATCCTCAGGGCAAATGTAAATCGAGACGCACACACGATGTCGTCCTAATCAATATAAAATAATTTCCTTTAAACAGGAGACTCGAAAGTTTGCTAATTTCCAAAACCTAACGTCTTAGAACCATAAAGGTCAATCTCTTGACTTAATTAATCTAATAGTTAAGCCAACGTTTGAGATCTTTACCTATCTAACAAGGTTATACATAGACTACGTATTCAACCAACATACAGTACATATGTTACAGAACTAAGTAAAATTTTGACCTTTAGTACTTTAAACCCTAGAGCAATATCTTATTACATCTTACCGCTCACGTTTCAACATCAAAGGTTTCAACATATATAAATACCTATTAGTTCTAAATTTAAATCTAATGTTATAGAGTTAAAAAAATGAGCTCGTGTGGTGATGATTAACGCACTTATTTTAGTACTATAACTATTGTTGCCCACCTGATGTTAACAAAGGTTGAAAATTTTCCCCCACTATTTACAAAACATAACTTTAATATATAGTGTTTGTCAACTTTACTCGAATTAAACTTCTAAAAAAAGACTAAATCACGCAAACTGAGGCTCAAAGTGCCTCCACATATTTTGCGAGGATTTGGCAACCTCCATGTATCAGGATATCGGGTCTCGAGCGCCCACTCACACTTTAAGACCACGTCATGCGGCCCAAGTCATAGGAGACAGCGATAAAATAATTTGTTTGTTTGTTATGGTAGCATGGCAGATGGTAGCATAAAGGTCTTTCGCTTCATACGAGCGAGCTACTGATTATTATTACAAACGGGTGAAATGCATACACACGTCAATATATGAGTAAAGCATATTATGTAGCCAAAAAGTGCCCAATGACTGAGGTTGGGGTGCAGCAGACAGCGTGCGATTATAAAGCTTTCAATATAGAGAATTTTTTTTTTACTTTATTGCTCTAATCTTTGTTGCATTCAATAAATATAATATAACTTGCTTTTGAAAAAAAATCATAAGAGTCAACCAATGATATTGTCATGGTTTTAAATATTATCGCAATTATCGCTCGTATTATGGACCCACAGCGCTAGAACCCGCATAAGCATAAAGGCTGTCGATAGCGCATTGTGTGCGGATCGTTACACGACGTCACCTCAACTATGGAACATTTATTTGCCATCTTCGAGCAAATCTATCATGTCTGTACGTATACTACTGCTTGTATGAGTATCTTAGACCACAGCGCTAGAACCGGCATTGGCATATAGCTTCTTCTTCTTCTTATCGATTTGATGGTTAAATTCCTTTTTTCGCCCAGTACTGAGCAACTTGTATGCCGCTCTCTATGGCCATGTACAGGTCTTCCAGTGTACAGGTCTCTGGGCACGCTGGGCACGACAATAGGTGCTACATAGTCTGGGGAGATGCACCACAGTCGCAGATATTGCAGCTGGGTTCAATATAGCCACACCCAACCAGGTTGTCTTTGCTGCGGCTGACTTGGGTTCTGAGACGATTTAAGCACTTCCATTCTGGCCAAGGCAGGCTATGACCAGGTGGTAGCTTTTCCGCTGGCTCAAAAGGAGTTGAAGTGGTGCATCTCGCCAGCCAAAATTGTAGCCTTTCTAGGCATATAGCTGTCGAGCCATAAACTGGTAGGCCTATTTGGCGCATTGTGATAGCAAATCTATCATGTGTGTTCGTCTTCTACTGCTTGTATCTTAGACCACAAAGCTAAAACCCACATTAGCATGAAGGCTGTCAATAGCGCATTGTGTCCGGACGCTTACACGACGTCGCCTTAACTATGGGCCATATACTGGCCACCATCGAGCAAATCCATCATGTCTGTACGTTTGCTGTCATTTGTATCATAGACCACAGCGCTATAGAACCCACATTACCATAAAGATTGTCGATAGCGCATTGTGTGTGGAACCTTACACGACGTCGCCTTAGCTATCAACCATTTATTGGCCACCATCGAGTAAATCCATCATGTCTATACGTTTCCTGCCGCTTGTATCTTAGACCACAGCGCTAGAACCCGCATTAGCATAAAGGCTGTCAATAGCGCATTGTGTACGAACCCTTACACCACGTCCCCTCAGCTATGGGCCATTTATTGGCCATCAGCGAGCAAATCTATCATGTCTGTACGTTTGCTGCCGCTTGTATCTTAGACCACGCCGCTAGAACCCGCATTAGCATAAAGGCTGTCGATAGCGCATTGTGTGCGGACCCTTACACGACGTCACCTCAAGTATGACCACATATTGGGCACTATCGAGCAAATCTTGCAGTGATAATGCTTGGTCATTTGCAACGATCTTTTAACGTATATACAATGTAATGCACATAATGCAAGTTTTTTTAATTAACGGGTTTTCGCCGGAACAACACGACCATTTGGAATAGTAATAAGATTCTAATGACCTCATACATTCGAATATGGTAAGGCATTTAAAAGTTATACATATATACATTATAACATCTTTATTCCTTACAGGATAGAGATAGCCTAAGTTCATAATAGCCAAAGGACACATTTAGTGTGATAGTCGACGTTAAAGTGGTAAGCGGACTAAAAATAGTGATAGGTTGCTATCCACTTCGATTGTTGACTTGATTACTTAGATTTTCGACCAATCTCTTGACCAGCTTTAACAGCATACGCGGGAAGAAAAGCAGCTGGCATATTCTATGTTTATATGTTTTTCGTCCCAAACCACTTTGGAATATATTAAAGAAGTCATGCTGTAGTAAAGAAACTTTCAGTCATTCATTTAGGTAAGTAGGTATCCTTTTAGATGGAATTAAAAGGCTATAACAGCTTGTTATCTAAAATCTTATTAAGTACCTTTTAAAAACCATCTTGAGATAAATTACTTTAAATGATATGTCAGCCTCGGAGACATTCTGAGTTTTCGTTTCCCCCTGAGAGGAAAAGATGATTTTCATATAATGACAAGCGATGAAGTAACAAAACTTCCATCCACCCACACATACATCGTAGGTGCGAATCGCTAGTGAGTCGTGTCGCAGAATCGCCCAACTTTATAATGGCGCAACTTTGACAAATGCGCTGATCGCTGTTCCAAGTCCGATTACCACACTATCAAGCTAATTTCACCCCTATACGGGCGCAATGGGAGCCAAAATTGCGTGTAATATATTATCAAGATGGTAGGTCGTTCACCGTAAAGTTGGTTATTCGAGAAGTTTAATTTTAATAAGAGTAGTTACGCCTGAACTTCTACATCTATAATAACAGATATTTCATGGCTTATTAAATTTATCATTACATCATCTGAAATGTTCACTTGAATTATTAATCGCACATATTTGGAAAATTCTTTCTTGCCCGACAGACCCACCCAGAAAGAAGGTACAGATTTTTTCGCGTATATATGTATATACAGCGTGTAAATCCCTCGACATTCCTTTAAAAGGGCGACTCATCCGTCAATATGAACAAGTTTTCTCATTGCTATTTGCTAGTAACTCGAAATTTATTCGCCATTTTCTTACAAAAGTATTCAGCCGCCCGGTCAAATTTCACGTTGTGAGAAATGAAAGTATGTCTGCACTATTGTTACTTACTATTGTCTGAACGGCTGCACCGATTTTGAAGTATAAGGTTTCATTAAATTTCTATTTTTCCCCGGAGAGTCTTAAGCTATGTAACGTCAGTAAAGAAACAATATGGCGGACGTTAACTGTCAAAAAAAGCAGTTGGGTTTTAGAAATAATGCTACTTGTTTATTTCAAAGGTTTTGATAAACAGTGGGTCAAGTTAGGTTGTAATCTAAATACGTTATAATATGATTAAAGTGAAATAAACTGACATGCTGTGCCGACAATAGTGGGAAAAGGTAAAAAAGAATATAATGATGGGAAAAGGTAAGAAAAACGTAGAAAAAAAAGTTAGATGATAAAATAAGGAGAGTTCATAATTTTACGTTGATATATATTTACATGAAACCTACAAACATCGTTATCCTTTTTTGTCGGTCGCAAAAAAAATAACATGAAATGGCAAAGCGTTATATTTGAGCAAAGTTACCCTGTGTGCCGGCAGTGCAAGGGACAAGTTCGGCAAATTAGCTTTGTGCTCAAAGCTACTAAATAGCAGACGAGTGCAACTTTTATTGCTAGCCTTACCCTGTTTATCTTTCAGGGACAATCTGTGAAATATTTACCTAAATTACATTAAAAGGCCAAACATCACATTTTAATAACGTCAAACCGTGTAACAAGCAACGAATGAACACAAATTCCATTTGACATTAGAACGATCAACATCTACTAGGTTCATTGCCTGAAGATGCCTCGTATAGAGGCGAAACACATGTCACAAGCACGACAGCTAATGCTGCTGCAGCCTCAATAGATGCAGCAACATCGGCAAGAGTCACATGCATTAACTAATGGTGGCGGGCATGAAGGGACTAACAGTAGTGGGTGGGAGCCGGCCAACAATAGTTTGCATGAACTAACTGGTGACAGAAGCACACAAATTAATTTGACTCACAATGCATGTAACTTTGACTTCTGCAAAGTAACGCCTGAATCAATTCAACATCTTCCTTAAACCAGATGAAATGGCAAATGCAGGCAAACCCGACAAAGCCTGCAAATATAAGTTTGATTTTCGTGTGTGTAAGCCTGCAAATACGAGTAGCACGATGTGTGCAAGTATGAATGCCTAAACTATTAATTACTAGTATTTATCCCCGATGGGAAATAAACCAGCCCAGGTAGCAGGCTAATGTATTAACCACTGTGCCATGGAGGCCATCATAATCCATACATATACGAGTACATACATTTTATCGCGTCTCTTTCCTATGGGAATAGGAAGAATATACATGTTTACTTGCTACGATCCCTTTTACTTTCGCTTGATCGTCATATTCATTAATATTATATGATTAGTTAAACTCCATTTTCCTCTAATATTAATACCGGAGGCGCAAATCCCGAATCCCGCGACACCCACTATCTGTTCGCAAATTAATTTGTACGATACTTGGACAAAATGAGCCTTTAGCAATTTGGCGTAATAGCCAATTAGCATTAGGGTAATGTAGTCAAAACGAGCCGGAACAACGGAACCGTGTGGCCGGACGATGCTGCTGACAGAAGTGCAGATAAATCTATTGTAAATACGATCTACTTATTAAGTGGTTTCGTTGCCTATATTGATAGCGCGTAAATATTTACCTATACCACTGAATTAATAATAGTACTAACGCCTATACGTAGATCACACTTTAAATTGCATCTCAGCATCAGGTTAATGTAGTCTCGGTAAAAACAAGTGAGCCATGTGGCTGAACCGTATTGCTGACAGAAGTGCAAATAAATTCATTATAGAAATCCGGCTTTCCCACTTTTTATATTCGCCAACTGGTTTCAGTTTGTAACCAAGACCATCATCGGGTCGAGTGTTCGGGTTGGCGACACGACGGTTTCGCTTCCCTCAAAGTACTGAATAAATTGTAAAATGCGATTTACTTACTTTTTACTGAAACGTGTGGCCCGTGACAAGTGTGCGTGTAAAATGTGGATAAATCCAATTTACTTACTTTAAACTGAATAGCATGGCGGTTTTATCGCATATATTATTAGCAAATATTTACCTCAAGAAGGGCAACATAAACAAACTACAACTTAAGATGTAGTGCAAAACAATGCAACCGACCTGGCTAGACCGTGATGCTGAAAAAGTGCGGATAATTCTATTGTAAATATGGTCTGGTTAGTTTTAACTTTGGTTATGTAGGTATGTACGTAATGTTTTATCAATGTCATATATGTCAGTGCGCGTAGGCAACATAAGCGCTTAGACTTATTAAGCAACCGTGGGCATGGTAACCACCAGAATTGGAGACGCAAGGGGCCACAAAAAATCTAAAAATCTTCGAGAAGATTTTAATGCAGGACTGAATGACTATTCATCTTATTAACGATGATTTGTTAATTAGATATATAATTATTCAGTAATGCCAGATATTAAGGCTACTTATAACTCAGCATTGTTGGCTAATGCACGAAAACAAGTTCGTATTCAGATATAGTTAAATTAATTAATTTAATGTTTGTGCCCGACCGTCCCCTCGCTAAAACTAAATCATCACTGTAACTTCCGAATTTCGTTTACGCTGCACCCTGCAGCTGCAACTTTGTCCAAATATCAGATAGTTAATGTTTATTGCCTCGGACGTTCAGGGATGCGGGTCTCGACAAACAGAAGGTAGTTATTTTTGATATTGTGTTATGTTGTTTCAAACGAGGCTAGGGAAAGAAGTGATACTATTGATAGGTTTTTTCTCGCATACTATAGTAGAACACAGTGCGGAAGTGTAAAACCACCATCTTGATGCTTACGTATTTCTCCATCTCTTTTATTTAAGTGTGTTCCAATCGTGTGTTGTGTTGTGTGCCCTAACCAAGAAATCTGCCATAATGCTAAGAGTCCCTAGAGCACTGTAGAGTGCAATAAAAGAAATAACATCGCTCAATCGTGTACGGAACGAGGTGATTCAAAGGAGGAACAAAGTCAGGGATGTTGTAGACACTATCATCATCATCAGATCTTTTTTGGTCACTACTGCAAGAGCATGTTCCTTTCTGTACTACCAGATCCATACATAAGCCGGGGCATTCGTAGTATTTGGCATCACTCTCCACGCTAGACTGGATGCAGGTAGCACGGGAGAGACGGAAATGGAAGGATATGGAGGAGGCCTATCTCCTGAATAGGATAACATAAAGGCTGCTATGGATGGATAGATGGTTGAGTTGTGTGAAATATTTTTCAAACTCAGCTGTCATTTTCCCCTGTTTCAATTATTCAGAGTTTTAAGCTACGCGTATGATTTTTTTGCTACACATATTAACATAGCTTCATATATTGCTTTGTTTTAGTTTATAAGAACAGATATATTCAAATACAATGTAAATATTGTTTACTGAATAAATGAAATGAAATGAAATAGAAAACGTTATACCAGAACCGTGAATGTGTCCATTTACGAATCGACGAAATGGGGGTACGCCCCCACGTTTGAATTACTTACTTATGAGCTCCGTGGTGCAGTGGTTAACACGCCAGCCTGCGACACGGGGGTCCCGGGTTATATCTCCGTCAGGTCATGATGGAAAACGATCTTTTTCACTTTATGTTATAAAATATAGTATCATTCAGTTAGTATCCTGCGTAGCGTTGAAAATTCCGAAAGAAACAAATTGTTTTTTTTTTAGGGAAAGAAACCATATTTGGTTTTTTACAGTTTTATTCCTTTGTTGCATTGAAATATTCCGGGAAAATACCATCGGAATTTTTCATGCTTTATACCTTTCCGTTTCTTCCAAAGTTTCCCGTTTTGTTCCGTTTTATTGATAAAAAACATAAAAAATTCCATATATATTTTTCTTGAAACTTTCGTATGTAACTTAGAAAAAAACGAATGACTTTTCCCGCATTTTATATAAATATATATATAAACCTGACCCCCCCAGGTTCAGGTTCATCTGCTGACTGAACTGTTGTGTTATCGTTAAATAACTGTAATTAAGCTACGATTGATGCCTCTAGATAATTTGGCAATAAGATACTCAGTAAGAAGATCCCCACAATATGAAATCGCTTCAGAAATATAAACCGAACCTTGAAGCGATCCCTGGAACTGTTCATAACAATATTGCCTAAACGAGATCCAAACGCCCGCCTCTCTCTACAGTTGGTTCGTGGAAATCAGTTGTTGCGAAATCAACTTGCACATTAATCTGATGGAAATCATATTTTTCTGATGATTGGCGGAAACACCAGTCATGTTCACTAACTAATTGAGCTTAGGCTGTACTTCCATTAATGCTATGCAAGGGAACGAAGCTGTGTGTGGAAAAAACACTAATAGTGAAATTATCCTCACCTCGTTTAGCTCTGATGTATTATGTGATATTGCAAGTCAAAAGACATCTCTCCGAAAAGAGCTTGCAACACATTTTTGCTAAAAACTCAGGTTCTGAATACTCAGTTTTAGCCGCGTGTGAGAAGAGAACATAAAATTGTCGTGAAATATCATGTAATAGATCTATTTTGTTGAAAACAATTGTAGATAGATATTGAGTTCAGCGTGTATACTCGTAACTTCTCCATACTTGCTCAAAGAATGGCTCAGGGCGGTAAGAAAGTCGTGAAGAATTTTGTTTGAAAATAATGCGAAGCGTGTAGAAGAAATATTACATTGTTTCTTTTCTTCACATCAAACCCATCAACTGATTAAGAGGGAATTCGGTATGGCGATAAGTGTAAAATAAAATGAGTAGTGATAATTTTTATCCAAAAAAAAAAATATATTTAGCCGGGAAAAATGGGGGATTACAGTTTGTATGATGAATAGGCGGAACGTACATACTTGAAGTTAAGTTAAAGTCGTACTAATAATTATACGCAGACAGTTGCGTAAACGCTAGTTGCAAATGTAGTTGATTGATTTTGCGGTCGTCGATGGCCATTGATGGCGTCGATCAAATCCACGTCTGTTTTAATGGATTGCTAATTCTGTCATTAGCTAAATGACATCTTGTCAAGGCACTAAAGATGGTTTACCACTAGTGAGACGAAGCTAGGTTCGTCTTCCTTCAAGCATCCGTGTAGATCTGGGGGAAAAAGAAAAACATGTTTTGTTCTTCTTCTTCTGCTTTATATTATGGCTCCCATCGAGGTTTTGATGATTCAAAAAAAAATAGGCCTTTGCAGGCACTTTTTCACGTCATATCATATTTAAAATTATCTTATTAGATAATATGTATTTATTAATTGTTCAAAAGCTACAGACTACTAGCGTTTCGGAATCAACCACTGCAGAGAATCTGCCAATGTTCAGTTTAAAGAGATACAAAGTATGTCTTACGGTACACAGTTTTAACAAGTAACAATCAAGGATGGCGTAGGGCCTATGATTGCCTGAAGGGAGTTTCTGGTGACAAATCAATCTATACGAGTCCATATAACAGCCTGCTTCAACTATTATACAAATTGTTCATGAGTACGAGCATTTCTAACACCAAATTGCAACAATTCGTATTAAAAAGTCCACCAAAATCAATTCGCAAATCATCTAAGTCAAATCCAATTAAGCGTAGATGGAACTAATTTCTGCTGTATCTATGAGGGTGGCATAGTCTATGTAGACAAAACCCTCTTAAAATATAAATAAAGAAAAAAAAAAAAAAACTGCACTTCTTGACTCCGCACCAAATACTCCAACATAATTTGTGGTTCTAAGTTATGTTAGTTGCCTATAGTTTAAATTTTTGTTAAAAATTTAAGATTCAGAATTTAAACATTAATTTATTAGGTTTCATATTATTAGATATGATCAGATACAGTTACAACCGATTACTCATAAATACAGTCGGAACTTATGGATTATCATGCCTTTCAATCATAGCACGGAGTAATTTATGTAAACTTCCTACCCCTATCTTAATTTTCCTACCACCCTATACCCCACTAAACCTCATGGAAAACTAAGTTTCAAAACATAATCGTCCGCATGGCCAGAAATGTGATCGTCTATTTATCTAAAAGGACCCGTACGTTGTGATACGTATATGAAAGTTACAGAAGAGTTAATTGATAGTTTAATACAATAAATTGAGCATAAAATATAAGGCTTGATTAAAACTATCACTTAGCTTAGAACTGCTGTTGATGTCGTCGCTCCACGATGCTAATTCGCGTTTCTCAGAATATTCGCCCGATGATTTGACGCCGCGTTTATTGTCGCCTCGCCTACGCCGCCGTCGTCACGGGGACGTCCCGATTCACGTTCACGCATGAAACAGGTTTATACCGCAAGTTTATATTCATATAATAGTAGTATTTTAGCAGGTCATAGAAAAAGAAAGTGAAAGTAAAGAAAATAAAATATATAATATCTTAACTTAAAGTTAGACATAACGACCAATCGAGCTGCTGGACTCCGCCTTAGAGAATTTATTGAGGGCAGGCCATAAGACCTGTAGAATTCCTATAAAAAATGGATATATCCGGGTCTCCCATCCAACCTAGCAACCCGTCCTCACTATAGTCAGTTCCAAGGCAGAATTGGAGGGTGCAGATGTTCCACGCGCACCTGACTATCAGTGCCTGCAACCTTTTAGAGCCGACCGTATAACCTAAGCCCTAGACCCTATAACCTATCCTACTTCGTCTGCTGACCTCTTTGTCCTACTGTTTTTCTATATTTAACGTCAGTGACTCTTCCAGACCACCAGGCTATATTTACAGCTATCAATTCCGAGCACAATACCACATTCCTTCGACAAAATGTCCCTAGGGCCGCGGCTGTCTACGGCCAGCTTCCCACGCTGCGGCTACTGCCGTACTAGACGAAGGCTGATGAAGCATTGAGTGAAATATGGTAGCATCTATGTCTTATGACTGCAAGATGATTATGATTTAGTTGGTTTTAGAACCCGTAATATGGTAAGGCCTACAAAAGTCACCAGACGTTCTAACTAGTAATGGGGAAACAATAGTTAGATTGTAAATATGCAGGTTCTGTACTAGATAATAAGTTTAGAGAATCTAAGAAATGTTAAACGATACAAGTATCGTTGTAATATTTACGTCCCTATCAAACCCCTAGCAAATCCTAATACAATATCAATAGTTGTTGGTGCTCACAGGAAATCAATCACCTGAACGAAAATAACATTCAGCGACTCATAAGCTCACTTAACAACGTCGACTGGACTCACGACCTCGGCATTAAATGCGTCCTGTATAGAATATATATATATAAGAAATAATAAAAAAAAAGTTTATACGACCTTTGTATGTAGTTGTTATAGTTATGGTTTACCAAAATCTTCACAGCGCTGTGATGACGTCGCCCCTGTCTCACGGGACACTTTATTTATTGTGAATTTTACGCGAGGATTTAATTTAATACCGAATATAGTACGTTATGACACTCGCGAGTGGTCTAATTCATTATTTTACTAAAATAATTTGTAAACGCCTACGACCGTGCGCGCGCGCTGCCTAATCCCGTCTCCCGAGCCTCCTTTTACCCTTGTAATTGCTGATTTTCAAACCACACCCCTAATACTTGACTTTACTAAAAGAAACGACTCCGATTGGTTATCATCTCTTATGCGTAGTCGCAAATATAACGGTTCTTTATTTTTACTTGTAAACGCCCCTTCCTAGAAAAGGAGTTTAATGTTTTTAATCATGGTATTTAATAAAATATTTAAAAAAAAATTCTGTACAAGACAGCGTCTGTTACAGAGCGCCCCTTGATGAATGATAAATTTTATGTTCAAGGAAATTTTGAATGAATCACATTAGGATATCATAAGAATCTTATAAGACTCGATCATTTAACAATCAAATACAAATTTATTTTTTATTTATAGTTGATGAAGCATATCGCATATCAAAGTAATGTATTCATTAAAGATATAATTTTTTTTTAAGTCCTTGTTCCATTGTTCCCTTTTTACTGTCGGATTACATAATCTGTACCATACAGACGATCATGCTATTTTATCTAAACCTCATTTGTTAAATGAAAGCAGATTACTAAGTGGAAACTAAACTATTACTTAACTGAATTCGTTTTTCTGAGATATTCCAATTCCGGTCGTTAGCAGCAATGTTTTATTTTATGTTGCCCTCTGGCTACTGCAACCTGAAATTGTTTTACATAAACAAATATTACTAATGAATAATATTATATAATATTCTTTCTAAACTAGTTTAACAATTGAAGTAGGTACTTTATGTTTCACCAAATCTTAGAATTTTAACTGAATAACAAAAAAAATAAAGAGGTCCCCTTTTTAAAGGGTCTTGCCACATGTGCATGCAGTACTTTGAGGAAGTGTTTATCTTTACTGCCGTGGCTATAAATCAATACGCTTTTGTTCCATGGTAAAACCCAGATTGCACATTTGACTATTTATGAAGATATTTTTGTTTTAAGTTTTAACTGCAATTATGGTTCTCGGATTTTTTTTTTGTGTAACAAAATTCAGTACAATGGAATATTTTTATATTGAGCCATTAATAAAACAAACGAGGTAGACTAAAGATAAAAACTAAAGTAACAAAAATAACAAGCGCTAAAGCGAGGAATATCAAAGATTGGTATTTAAGTGACACCATTAATAAAATGTTAACATTCCGACTTTAACAAATTTATATATAAAAATCATGAAGAAATATGCACTCGATTGCAGTCGATACTGATCTTTTGTGTCGCATAATGACAAAGGATGCACCAGAATATTATTAGCCCTCCAATGTTTAATTATATGTAATATATTTTTGTTTATTATAATGACTTCATATCAAACTTATATTATTTTCCCAAAATACTAGAAATGTACCTGTATGTAGCCCTAATGTGTGTATTTCGAAGGTAATATGTGTTTAAACCAAGAGAGTATTTTGTTATTGCTCAAACTCAAGCTCTAAGCTCAATACTCCAGTTTATTAATGACAATAGCTTTCACAGGGTCAGTTCAAACTTTCGGACGATAAGAGGTTGTGAGGCTCTCAGATCCTATTAATCCTATATAACATATACGAACGGAAACGGATTGACTCACCATACGTATTTTTCTACGCACAGAGTAGACATTCCAATCAGAAACGTATCTATTATGATATCCATCCATAAACTTGAACCGCCTTTATAGCAAAAACAATTATAATGCATATCCAGAAGTCACACCCAAAACTTTTATTTAAACAATCCCACAATGCTGCCTTGGAGAGTGTGTAGTGTAGTCTCGTCATATGGTTGTAGAGTCTGGAGTTTTGTACAGGTGTTGTAACACTTGGGATTATTTCCAAAGGAAAAATAATAATCCATGGAAAATAAGATTAACCTAACACCAATATCCCCCAGTACAAAACTCGTGTTTGTTATGTGTACTTTCTAATATTTGGGTAAATAATATTGTGATTCCGATTTAGTATAAGGTATTAATTTGAATCCTTGGTTTATAAGCGTTCGAATATGTTATTTTTACCCAGTTGAATTCTTAAAATAGTCCCCAAGTGCCGTCTAAATACCTTTTTGACGTCTTATATGTATTATGACACCGTCAAGTATCCACTTGTGCGGTGTGACTTATTTTAAATATCCAAATCCGATATTTGAGTTACCACTTATCTAAACGTCTCATTTTAGTTTTCTGTGAAGTGTTAAACGAGACCTTTTCAAAGTGGGTATGGGTATGAGAAACGACGCTGAGTCCTCTTACAATGTTTTTTTTTGTAGTGGCTTTTTATTTATTACCGTCAATAACTTGGAGAATTCTCAGGAAACGGCATAATTGTTTACAGCATTTTGAGTCATTAACTCTAGCAACATGTGCAGATAACTTATCGTTCCCACAGCCCTGTCCATTTTAAAACTGTTAACTGTTAACAAAGTATTTTTTTTTTCTTGGTTCAACAGAAATGCCTTTGTTCTAATCATCACCTCGTGCACATTTTATGCGTTTTACTGAACTCTTCTATAATAATCTAAATCTATGATATTATAATTCGCTTCTGAATTACTACAGAATTAATTAAGACAGAATTGTCTTAATTAAGAAAAATAGGCATCTATTTGTATTATAACGTATTGTACCACATTATTTTAATCAGGGATCGAACCTGACTATATTCTAATCAACCTCCATCACAAATTACATATAATGAGTTATGAAGTACCACAGTATTTAGTACAGGGATCGAACCTGACTATATAGTATATCCGTTTAATAAATACCATCTTTATGAAGTAACTACGTCCACATAATTTCGTTCAGGGATCGAACCTGAATATAACAAACAATTTCCATAATAAAATACCACATCTCTTGAGAAGGGATCGAACCTCTCTAAACACTATCTATGCTAGATTAAAATTATGAAAAGTGATGATATTACTAATATTATTATTTTGCAGAAATTTTAAATTAAAACATATATTTTACTATGTTATATTTATAAATTAGGTGATTCAACCACATATTCTTCTGCAGGGAATGAACCTGACAGTATATTATTTTTGAAACATCAGACATTTGTCTAGGAATCGAACCTGACAAGATCTACTGAATAACATCACATTATTCTGAGTAGGAATCGAACCTACTATTTAACTACACATAATAACTATGTCTTATAAAGGAAATAATAATATATTATTATTGTTTAGGAGTCGAACCTAAACTTGAATTCACAAACAGAGAATTAGGTACCTAAAATAATTCCTAATATATAGACACAGAAAATGACAACAGCGTGTTCCAGACCACATAGTAAACACTGTAGGAAAATCAACTATCACCTATTTACAATACTAATAAATAATCAACACAACATCTAACTCTCTCTCTCTGAATGTTTCTACCTTTTATATTCTACGATCGTAGTCCTAATCCTAACAAATATTATAAATGCGTAAGTGACTATATTTGTTTGTTACGCATTCACGACGCATCTACTGAACCTATCATCTTAAAATCTTGCAAACACACCGGGCAGGGCACCGAAAAGGACATAGGCCATATAACTATCACGCAGGCGGAGCCGCGGGAAACAGCTAATATTTTTCATAAACGGCCTTAACTGTTTCGCCCCTAGCTCTTAAAATTTAAGTCAGGAATCAAACCTAACTAAAAGTCTTTAACTCACTCTCTCGCGCTCTGAACCTCTGAATGTTTGTATTGTATTTTCCAATCCTAACATTACTCTTACATGTTGTCAACTATATCGCCCCTAGCTTTTATATTGTCTTACCCTACAATGTTTTTTAAAATAGCCTAGGTTCTTTTATATGCGTTCTTGAATAAAAAAAATTCAAGATTGTATGACGCATATCCTGGTATTCACGGCACCACTCTGTAAACTTCCTACCCCTATCTTAATTTCCCTACCACCCTATACCCCACTAAACCTCATGGAAAACTAAGTTTCAAAACATAATCGTCCGCATGGCCAGAAATGTGATCGTCTATTTATCTAAAAGGACCCGTACGTTGTGATACGTATATGAAAGTTACAGAAGAGTTAATTGATAGTTTAATACAATAAATTGAGCATAAAATATAAGGCTTGATTAAAACTATCACTTAGCTTAGAACTGCTGTTGATGTCGTCGCTCCACGATGCTAATTCGCGTTTCTCAGAATATTCGCCCGATGATTTGACGCCGCGTTTATTGTCGCCTCGCCTACGCCGCCGTCGTCACGGGGACGTCCCGATTCACGTTCACGCATGAAACAGGTTTATACCGCAAGTTTATATTCATATAATAGTAGTATTTTAGCAGGTCATAGAAAAAGAAAGTGAAAGTAAAGAAAATAAAATATATAATATCTTAACTTAAAGTTAGACATAACGACCAATCGAGCTGCTGGACTCCGCCTTAGAGAATTTATTGAGGGCAGGCCATAAGACCTGTAGAATTCCTATAAAAAATGGATATATCCGGGTCTCCCATCCAACCTAGCAACCCGTCCTCACTATAGTCAGTTCCAAGGCAGAATTGGAGGGTGCAGATGTTCCACGCGCACCTGACTATCAGTGCCTGCAACCTTTTAGAGCCGACCGTATAACCTAAGCCCTAGACCCTATAACCTATCCTACTTCGTCTGCTGACCTCTTTGTCCTACTGTTTTTCTATATTTAACGTCAGTGACTCTTCCAGACCACCAGGCTATATTTACAGCTATCAATTCCGAGCACAATACCACATTCCTTCGACAAAATGTCCCTAGGGCCGCGGCTGTCTACGGCCAGCTTCCCACGCTGCGGCTACTGCCGTACTAGACGAAGGCTGATGAAGCATTGAGTGAAATATGGTAGCATCTATGTCTTATGACTGCAAGATGATTATGATTTAGTTGGTTTTAGAACCCGTAATATGGTAAGGCCTACAAAAGTCACCAGACGTTCTAACTAGTAATGGGGAAACAATAGTTAGATTGTAAATATGCAGGTTCTGTACTAGATAATAAGTTTAGAGAATCTAAGAAATGTTAAACGATACAAGTATCGTTGTAATATTTACGTCCCTATCAAACCCCTAGCAAATCCTAATACAATATCAATAGTTGTTGGTGCTCACAGGAAATCAATCACCTGAACGAAAATAACATTCAGCGACTCATAAGCTCACTTAACAACGTCGACTGGACTCACGACCTCGGCATTAAATGCGTCCTGTATAGAATATATATATATAAGAAATAATAAAAAAAAAGTTTATACGACCTTTGTATGTAGTTGTTATAGTTATGGTTTACCAAAATCTTCACAGCGCTGTGATGACGTCGCCCCTGTCTCACGGGACACTTTATTTATTGTGAATTTTACGCGAGGATTTAATTTAATACCGAATATAGTACGTTATGACACTCGCGAGTGGTCTAATTCATTATTTTACTAAAATAATTTGTAAACGCCTACGACCGTGCGCGCGCGCTGCCTAATCCCGTCTCCCGAGCCTCCTTTTACCCTTGTAATTGCTGATTTTCAAACCACACCCCTAATACTTGACTTTACTAAAAGAAACGACTCCGATTGGTTATCATCTCTTATGCGTAGTCGCAAATATAACGGTTCTTTATTTTTACTTGTAAACGCCCCTTCCTAGAAAAGGAGTTTAATGTTTTTAATCATGGTATTTAATAAAATATTTAAAAAAAAATTCTGTACAAGACAGCGTCTGTTACATTTAGTATAAAATTATTTAAATGAAAACGCAGAAACCACCCTCTTATCACTCTGCGCAGATCTTGAAAGCTAGTCGAAAAATTATTTTATATTCCACCTAACTCTTGTTCGCCATCATGTGTAACTACATCTATTATATTTTTAATATTATTTTTACATCTATTATATCTTTGCTTTTAGTGGCAAAGCACCTCAATAACTGACTGATCACCAATCCATGATAAAGTTACGCGATTATGATCAGCTAATTAGACTGATCGGATTACCACTATTATTACCCTCGTAACGAAATGGAAATATTACATAATCTCCTCATCTTTGCGTAGGCGTTATTGGACGATATTGGGGTAAAATGTTTTGATGAGAAAGTTCTATTGGCTGAATTTTAAGTAACTAGTATTAAAAGTCATGGACACTTGGTATGGACAAAGCTAGGTGGTATAAAAGGATCTGCAAATATAGCAGAAAACAGTCAAGGATTCTAATAGGAGCCCTGACCGGTCATTTTGAGAAGGACAGTCATCTATTCAAAATGAAAATTGTCGAAAGCCCACTATGTAGGGTATGTGAGGAATCGGAGGAAACAATGGGACACATTTTGTGTCGCTGTGACTCGTTGGCTGCTTAACGGTTGGACCTCTTTGGATCTTAAGACAACAGGCACTACGCACCAGGTGATATTCTGAAGCTCATGCAGTCCTTCATCAGAAATCACCGTATGGGTGAGTAAGGCAAGGGGTAAGTACAAAATAACCCAAAGGTTAGACGTGCTTCCGATTTATAATCGGCCCCAATTAAGATAAGGATCATGTCATGCACTTATGTCCATGACATGATCCTTATCTTAATCTTAATAACAGATTTATAAAAAATAAATTTTTTATAAATCTGTTATCAGTGAACAGTATGTTGTTCTTTTCCTTTTTCGACTCGAGTTCTTTATTTTGACGCCCTTGACGGTTTATTTTCAGTTCAAGTCTGTAAATATAATAAATATAAAGGTATATCTTTTCAATCGCAAAACAACTGAATGTTGGGTAATAATGATTGTGGGATTGGCGATGCGGCTATTTTCTACTATCTATACGTCTAATGTGTCCTTTATTTTTGATGACATCTCCTCTGCTCCATAAGGGAAAAATACGTAATAAGACAATTATAAATCAAACACCAGTCGTTCAATATTGTGAGTAGCTATTCTAACAGGCCAATAATGATGAGGTCTGCGGTTGACAAGCGCCATTTTTGTGACGAGGATCGGTAAAAAGCACTTATTTAGACTCTGACAGACGGCGGCCACTCGGCCGTGCATTTATTTGACTGATGGATAAAATAAATAAATGAAAACACTCAATCACAATCCTCCGATGAACTCAAATACAAAAACATATAGCTCAACACACTAAGAGCCGCAAAAATATACCTGTAAAAATAATGTATTTGTATTTAGCATACGCCCACGCAGTATGTAGCCCACGCTGGAAATCACACAATCCTCTTGGCAGACAATGCGTAGCTGCGTTTAAGCCATATGGCTACTTCAACTGACGGTAATACTAGTCTCGATAAGAGCAAGGCTCCTATCGAGACTAGTATTACCGTCAGTTATATAAACTAGCCAATATTGATGAGGTTTGCGGCTGAAACGCTTAAAATATTTTTGACAAGGATTGGTGAATGGTGCGCTGAAGGATTGGTGAAAGACGCTGACAGATGGCGACATTTTAAGCAAACATTGTTTCGGCCCATAGATGAAATAAATAATTAAAAATACAATTATCCGGTGAATTCGAAAACAAAAACATGCACAACACAATAAAAATCGTAGAAAAATACATATAAACAACGCGCAACAGCGTTAAAGCCATATGGCTAAAACATAGTCAAAATTACATTTTAGAATACTTGAGACATAGATGAGTTGCTTGTTACACGCTTGCGTTTGCGACCATCCAATTTTAACCCCTTCAACTCGATAAATAGCTAAAAACAGGCCAATGCTCTGGCTGATACGTGCCATTTTTGTTACCAGGATTCATGAATGGAAAATTATTTGAACGCTGGCAGACCGCGACCATTCAGCGGGACATTTTGTTTGACTAATAGATTTTATAACGGCAGTCCAAAAAAGGACTGGAACGTGTAAATAAAGATATTGATATAAATAAAGCTAATTTAACCAGTTAACTCTTTCTTTTCTACGCCTATTTCCAGTTTGGAATAAAATCGAAAGTAGCTGTTTGTTTGTGGTTATACTGCTTTGTCTTACCACAAGGAAGTTTAAATTGTAATGTTTCCACTAGATATGAATTGTATCCTTAATCAAAAAATTAAACAAAAATTGTAGTTTTTACAATACTCCTAAAAAAGATATTGATAAATATGCGTAATTAAAAACAAACCAACCTTCTTGATCTATCGCTGGAAACAATTACACCCGAAAATGAAACACAAAAGAAGCAACAACCCGTATTTTACCCGTTACAAATAGTTGCCGGCAAACTCGCGCAATTTAACTCCAAATAAAAGCCGAGCCCTGTTAATAACTGGCAACAATATACTTTTTGACAATTTAAACTTTAAATCTGCGCAATGTAATAAACGGGTGAAGTTTGTTTGCCCTCCGAGGCCCACCCCCTGCTTCCTAACACCCAAGCCAAAGAGCACAAACAATACAGAGTTAAAGCTTGAAATGAGTGTCTTATGACAAGATAAATTACAAACCATATTGCTTATTTTTTTGTGTATGTGAAGTTTTTAATTTATTAATCGATAATTAAATACGGTTTTATGTTTTTTTAAAGGCCGACAACGCTCTTGCCCACCCTTTGTGTTGCAGTTGACCATGGGCAGCGGTTATCATATTTTACCATCTGATATCACAATATTTATTTGTTTTAATTTCTAGTCTGAGGCTATGATACAACTTTAAAATTGTTTTCTTTGGGTGGGTTCATTACACCATCAACATTATCTGGGCGTTTTTCCTGTTGCCTTCTTAGTTACGCTACATCAGAGCCCGAGGTCCACTGTAATGATATCATCCGTGATTAGGGAATAATTCTTTAAGCCAACTCATCATCTACATCATAATCTCCAAAATGAATACCTGTCAGTATCACAATAAAGTACGTACAAATATGAGCTAGCACCACGTGTTACCCGCTGTGCCAAGGAGCCCTTCAATCTTTGAAGATTTCCTCTTAGTATTTCAAAAAGTTTGTCCTTTACATTTTGTTACTCTGTGCCTCAACTCCCGAGCTTGGCCTTGTTATTGTGCTCGGTATTTAAAGAAAGCTTTTATTTTAAAATATCGCCTCCGCAAATACATTCTCGCTAAATCTACTAAAAGTATTTACAAAAATAACACCAGATTTCATCTACTTTTATACTGTTTAAAGCATCCAGTTTGCGGGTTAAGCACTGTAGCTACAGTTTTATTTGTTATTTCGGGGCGGAGCTTTGTTCAATATATCGTCATAAGTATGTATATAAACTGGACTCAGCACGAACCTTATATTTGTTTCCGCTGACGTTCAGACGCTGAAGAACAACATATCGTCGTTATGAATAGTATGAGTACTACTTGTATCGCTACCGATGCCAGACTAGTCTGGTATATTGACTGGTTGATTAAGTTGTCAACTTCACGTAAACAGCTTTTTCTTTACTCTTTTTCTTCTTCGCCTTTTCCCTAATTGGGGTCGGCTCTGTATGTCTACTCTCTCCAAAGTTTTCTATTCCCAACCATATTGGCACTAGCTTCCCGTTCCAATCTTTACTATGTACCAATTACATTTTTAGTTTACAGCTATAAATAAATATTAATATTAATCGTGTCTTTTTACCTTGCGGGGTACACAGAGCCTATGGTTATGAGACACGTTGATAAAGTGGAAACCAAATTGAAAGCGTATGATTGCTAGCCGCATATGACATGAGTTCTTAGATTTTTGCCCATTACCTAGCAAATAAATATAATCCATATGACTTATATAAGAAGATAGAATCCATTACTAAATCCTACTGTCCTCAAGGATAGGCCAGATTTTTAACTTTATAATTTATATACTTACTGATAATGATGAATGAAATGAATTGCGTTGAATGTGTAAATTTACATATTCTGAAAAACCGACTTTTTCATGTAAATTATGTTAATTATGTTCCGGGTGATGGATTTATCGTAGTTGTTCATTGCGGCGTAAAATTTAATGAACCCATCATTTCGGTATTGGATTTATGAAACTCAACTCGTTTGTGCTTTGTCATTAAAATTTATATTATTTATTTTATCAATGGCCCTTTGTCGCGCATTTACTGTAAATCCATATTAACATTGCAATATGTGTTTGCACTGCACAGTTCCTTGTTTTAACAACCTATTTTAATACTTATATTTTACATTTTTAACCGCTTCGGAGCCGATATAAGTGAAACAAACTGAGCTCACCAACCCGTTTGCCAACCGTGGTGAGTATGGTAAACGCCCAATGATGGAAATCCTTGGGGCATTTGTCCACGGGCATTAGGCGACCCTAAAAAAAAGCAACTCGATCACAAAAGCAGTCAAAACATCATTTGACGAGCTCCGTGGCGCAGCGGTCAACACGCCTGCCTGCGACACGGATGGTCCCGGGTTCGAACCCCGGTCAGGTCAAGATGGAAAATGATCTTTTTCAGATCGACCTGGGTCTTGGATGTTTATCTACATATGCATCTATTATAAAATGTAGTATCGTTGAGTTAGTATCCCATAACACAAGTCTCGAACTTACTTTGGGGCTAACTCAATATGTGTGATATGTCCGTATATATTTATCAACAAAATATAGCATTACTTCAGACCTATAACGATCATGAACACCGTCAGCGACAAAGTAAAACAACAAAGGAAATATAAACATGATGAATAGACAAACAAGACGGATGGATGGCTGACGATCTCGCGGCAAATAGTCAAACACGGGCAAGTGTCGCGCGACACCGCTCGCGAGATCGCGACTCCGCGCGACAAAGATTGATAGTGATAGCATACACATGTTATGAATTTCATTTTTAGGAGGAAAGTTTATGTGAGACGTATGAATTCTGGAGATTCATTCGAAGGCGAGAGTACTTCTTTCCATGCAGGTGACGAAAACAACTTTCACAAAGAATGTTTCACAAGGGTTTGAACCCACAACCTCCGGGTTATTAGACGAACGCCTTGACTGAACTGGACCACAAAAGCAGTCAATATATCAACGTAATATAATACTTCAGAACCATAGCGATCATGAAACGCATCAGCGACAAAGTAAAACAACAAAGGAAATATAAACATGGTTCCGTGATAAATAGACAAACAAGACGGATGGATGGCTGACGATCTCGAGGCAAATAGTTAAACACGGGGAAGTGTCACGACACCGCGCGCGACACTGCGACGCCGTGCGACGAGGATTGATAGCGATAGCATACACATGTTATAAATTTTCTTCTTGAGAAGAAAGTTTTTGTAAGACAAGTAATAAGTATGTATTCTGGAAATTCATTCGAGAGCAAGAAAACTTATAGGCAGTGAGTAAATTCTGGGTATCCGGTGATTTGAATTAATTTCGTAATCACAAAAGAATGTACAAATAAAGTGTTTTCTTCTTATAAATCATTGACATAGTCTCTTATGGCCTGGTCTTAGCAATACTCATGCATTTGATATTTATTGATATGCATGGTAACATACAAAAATTCTGTCAAATTTACCTTTGGAGATAATTTGTTTCATATTTTAACGGTTACAACACCATACAAAAACTATTTTTTACCTGGATTACTATATACAAAGAAAATAGCTCTCAGCTTTGCCGCTTATAAAGTTATATGTTTTCCCAACATAGGAGTATACCTACGTCGGTATTCGCAGCTAATTGAATATGTTATATGTTTGCTCCCCGGAGGAGTTACGAGGTATCGCTCCACAAATAAACATACGATGTTTTAGTATCACTTACATTATTGCGTAATACTGTATTGCTATTTTGTAGGGGAGTAAATGTAACGATTTCATTTTGTTTTTGATAAATAAAGGGGAAATCAGGCTGTTAAATATTGGGCACGATGAGAATGGAATCCGGGACTACTCGTGTCACAGGCTGGCTTGTTAACTACTATGGCACAGAAATTGTCAAACGATTTAGTGTAAAAAAAAAAAGTGTAATAAAATCATTCTGCCTATTATAATATTATATTAATCATTCTTCCTGTTATTATATTATATCACTCACGCAGCATTGCAGCACTTCTGCCGCGACCCCATTCCAGCCTAATGTCCACTAAGTACCCTGTACCATTACACCGACTTTTCCTCATTGGCCAAATCGTCAGAATATAGTGGACAGTAGGAAGATCGAAATTAAACGATCCGATGGCCATGAGGACCCCGATGGCCTAGAAGGCGTGAGCATTATTAGCGCTTACACATGTTAAGCAACTCCTGGCGCAGTCCCCACTGGGATGGTGGAGCGCAAGTGGGATAAAAATATTTCGAGCTCCTTTCTTCAAAAGGCACATTTAGCTGTTGGTTATCAATAATGATAAGTATAACGACTGGCCAGCTACACGCACGAAAAACAGACAAATTATTATATGAGAAAAACACAAGGGTTTATTTACGAGTAAGTGATGAGCAAGATATTTAACTATTGGTTTTATAGTAAAAACCAATTAGTAGAGGTACGTGCGAGAGTATAGCATTTACAAATTAAAGCAATATCTATATATAATAGCCAATAATAACAATAGAAAAAAATAAAGGAACACAAGAGAACGAATACCTACCTATTAACCCTTTGAGCGTAATTCCAACGAATCGCTCATGACTGGTTTTTCAATTATATAAGAGAGCATATAATTACCTCCGTGGTCCAGTGGTTATAGCGTTTGCTTTGTTGACCCGGGGGTCGTGGGTTCGATTCCCCAGAGAAGTATACTTTGTTAAGTTGTTTCCAGTTTGGTTGCATACATTGCAGGTATGAATCACCTGATTGTCTGATAAGAAAGATGATTTCGTGCTTCGGAAGGCACGTCAAGCCGTTGGTCTTAGCTGCCATCTGGTAGTCGTTAAAGGAACCACGGAGGCCGAGAGGCGGTTCCGAAGAACTCTGATACCAGGGTGTGCATGGTTAACTGACCGTGTCACCTACACGAAATGATGATGATGAAGAAAGCATATTACATTCTGCTGTGATCGGGCTCCCGTTTCTTTCTCTAGCGGCGTGGTGATATTACATACATACATAAATATTGTTCCGCCTTTCTCCCTTGCGGGGTAGACAGACCCTAGATATAGAAGACTAAAAGGCCACGTTTAGCTTGTTGATGGATATTGTATGTTGTCTTTAAGATTCCCACAGTAAACAAAGGCCTCCATTATCCCACACTTGCACATACCCCCTCCATTCATCTCTACGTGAATTTATTCGACCTATTTCTTCCGGAGAAATAAAAAGGGGTCGATAGTAATCGGCACTTCGGCACACGAACACCATTCCTCAAACAGCCATATCTTTTTGCATGGCTCGTGTGGGATATGGGCACAGGAGAAACTTAACCACAGAGTCCAAGCTTTGAAAACCTATCTGTAAAAAAATGCAGTATAAGTGAAAAGCGCTGACAATTTCCAAAGGCAGACTGCCAATTTAGATCCATACACAAAAACAGTGTTGAGACTGAGATTAGTACATACTATTTATTTGAAATTTTACCGATTTTTTTTTTCATTAATAAAGCGTTTCCACAAATCAAGGCCAACAGAGTAGGATGGTAGGTGGATAGTAGGTAAGATTTTAATCGACATATTTGTTGACTAAGTTGCACTTTCAAATTTTTGTTTTGATTCCTGTTGAATGTAAATTGTATTTAAGAGATGAGAATGTTCCTTCAGCCATAGAAAAAAATACCAACGTTTGCTAACGAGGAGCATTATCCATACAAGTAGTCTTTGCTCTACAAATATGCAAGATAGTCCGCATCACATATTATCAAATAAATATAAAAGCCATTTATACTTGAGGTACACTTCGATTAAGTATATTTAGCGAAAGAATGCCTCAGCTTGTGCTGATGGAGAAGCCGTCTTAGGCAGCGTTGATTTTCAGACCCCCATTCTCCCTGAGATGTTATGCGGAAGACATTGATATGAGGGCTGAGACTCTACAGTAAGTCAGACTAAACATTTTTAAGTCAAGTAAAGTAAATAGGTATCAGCAATATGCAGCAAAATACAAAATGAACCGAACAAGCAAACGTATAAAACTCAGCAGAATTTTGCACTCTCTATAGCGTGGTATAATAATGCTAGGACTCTATCCTGTATCTTCTGTGGGATATGCTTGACTAACGACTCGATTTCTGGGGTCCTTCAAACTGAGACCACGTGATTACGCATCGCTGACACTGCTACGGTTGGCGCTATTACATTCCAAACTGAGGCTGAGTTTCCACCAAATATGTGATATAATATAAGCAGCTCGACGATTTCGAAGTGGTGTTAAAAGTTTTAGTTGTCGAACTCCGTGGCGCAATGGTCAACACGCCAGCCTGCGACACGGAGGTCCCGGGTTCGATCCCCGGTCAGGTCAAGATGAAAAATGATCTTTTTCAGATTGACCTGGGTCTTGGATGTTTATCTATATATGTCTCTATTATAAAATGTAGTATCGTTGAGTTAGTATCGCATAACACAAGGTCTCGAACTTACTTAGGGGCTAACTCAATTTGTGTGATATGTCCGTATATATTTATCAACGAAATATAGCATTACTTCAGACCTATAGCGATCATGAACACCGTCTGCGACAAAGTAAAACAACAAAGGAAATATAAACATGATAAATAGACAAACAAGACGGATGGATGGCTGACGATCTCGCGGCAAATAGTCAAACACGGGCAAGTGTCGCGCGACACCGCTCGCGACATCGCGACGCCGCGCGAGAAAGATTGATAGCGATAGCATACACATATTATGAATTTCATTCTTAGGAGGAAAGTTTCTGTGAGACATGTATGTATTCTGGAGATTCATTCGAAGGCGAGAGTACTTCTTCCCATGTAGGTGACGAAAACAATTTTCACAAAGAATGTTTCACTAGGGTTTGAGCCCACGACCTCCGGGTATTTAGGTAAACGCCTTGACTGAACTGGACCACAAAAACAGACAAAATATTGCATTACTTCAGAACCATAGCGATCATGAAACCCCGTCAGCAACAAAGTTAAACAACAAAGGCTGACGATCTCGCGGCAAATAGTAAACACGGGGAAGTGTCGCGCGACACTGCGACGCCGCGCGACGAGTATTGATAGCGATAGCACACACATGTTATAAATTTACTTCTTGGGACGTTTCTGTGACACAGGTATGTATGTATTCTAAACATTTATTCGACCAATTTGACGAGCTCCGTCTGTGGCGCAGCGGTCAACACGCTGGCCTGCGACATGGATGGTCCCGAGCTTGATCCCCGTCAGGTCAAGGTGTAAAATGATCTTTTTCAGATTGACTTGGGTCTTGAATGTTTATGTGTATATATTTGTAATAAAATATAGTATCGTTGAGTAAGTGTCCAATAAAATAAGTCTCGAACTTACTTTGGGACTAGCTCAATCTGTGTGGTTTGTCCGTATATATTTATTTATTTAATTTGAGGGTGAGAAAAATTTACAGGAAACGATTAAATCCTGTATATCTTGTAATTATTACTTATTTTGTAATACTTTTTAAACGTAAAAATAACGATATTTTTTTCATCAATCATTGACATGGTCTCATAAGGTCTATTAAATCTCCTAATTTTGGCAAAGCTCATTCAATGATATTCATGGTAAGAAACAGAAATTCGAAAAAAAAAACTTTTAGAGCATTCGTACGACTTTTTTTTATATTGAAATAGTTAAACAATCTAAATATATATAACTCAAAGGTGACTGACTAACTGACATAGTGATCTATCAACGCACAGCCCAAACCACTAGACGGATCGGGCTGAAATTTGGCATGCAGGTAGTTCTTATGATGTAGGCATCCGCTAAGAAAGGATTTTGAACAATTCTACTTCTTAACGCGAGCGAAGCCGCGGGCAAAAGCTAGTATCTTATAAAAACGAACTTCTACCTGGATTACTACTACAAACAAACAAACAGAAAATACCTCTCAGCTTTGCCGCGTATAAAGTTATATGTTTTCCCAACATAGGAGTATACCTACGTCGGCATTCGCAGCTAATTGAATATGTTATATGTTTGCTTCCCGGAGGAGTTACGAGGTATCGCTCCACAAATAAACATACGATGTTTTAGTATCACTTACATTATTGCGTAATACTGTATTGCTATTTTGTAGGGGAGTAAATGTAACGATTTCATTTTGTTTTTGAGAAATAAAGGGGAAATCAGGCTGTTAAATATTGGGCACGATGAGAATGGAATCCGGGACTACTCGTGTCACAGGCTGGCTTGTTAACCACTATGCCACAGAAATTTTATTACACTAAATTGTCAAACAATTTAGTGTAATAAAATCATTCTGCCTATTATTATATTATATCACTCACGCAGCATTGCAGCACTTCTGCCACGACCCCATTCCAGCCTAATGTCCACTAAGTACCACTGTACCATTACACCGACTTTTCCTCATTGGCCAAATCGTCAGAATATAGTGGACAGTAGGAAGATCGAAATTAAACGATCCGATGGCCATGAGGAGCCCGATGGCCTAGAAGGCGTGAGCATTATTAGCGCTTACACATGTTAAGCAACTCCTAGCGAAGTCCCCACTGGGATGGTTGAGCGCAAGTAAGATAAAAATATTTCGAGCTCCTTGCTTCAAAAGGCACGTTTAGCGGTTGGCTATCAATGATGATAAGTGTAACGAATGGCCAGCTACACGCACGAAAACTAGACAAATTATTATATGAGAAAAACACAAGGGTTTATTTACGAGTAAGTGATGAGCAAGATATTTAACTATTGTTTTTATTGTAAAAATATTTTTTTTTATAGGAAAAACTAATTAGTAGAGGTACGTGCGAGAGTATAGCATTTACAAATTAATGCAATACCGATATAGCCAATAAAAACAATAGAAAAAATAAAGGATCACAAGAGAACGAATACCTACCTATTAACCCTTTGAGCGTAATTCCAACGAATCACTCATGACTGGTGTTAAGGGTTCCGTAGTAAACTAGAAACCCTTATAGTTTCGCCATGTCCGTCTGTCCGTGCGCGTTTACTCAGAAACTATAAGTCCAAGAGAGCTGAAATTTGGTATGGGCAGGTAGTTATAGGCAACCAATATAAAATGTGCTCAAAAATGTAAAATTTCATACATTTTCATTGTTACATGTTTTTGCTCGTTAAACTGTGAGGTGCGAGTGTGAACAGTGTAAACTCAAAGTTGTCATTCGTAACTACGGAACCCTACACTGCGCGTGGGCCGACACGCACTTGGCCGGTTTTTCAATTATATAAGAGAGCATATAATTACGGGTCATGGGTTCGATTCCCACGGGAAGTATACTTTGTTGAGTTCTTTCCAGTTTGGTTGCGTACATTGCAGGCATGAATCAGCTGATTGTCTAATAAGAAAGATGATTTCGTGCTTCGGAAGGCACGTTAACCCGTTGATCCTGGCTGCCATCTGGTAGTCGTTCAAGGAACCACGTCAGAGGCTGAGTGGCGGTTGCGAAGAACTCTGATACCAGGGTGTGCATGATTAACTGACCGTGTCACCTTCACGAAATGATGATGATGAAGAAAGCATATTACATTCTGCTGAGCCCTCAGAGCAATAACTAAAGCAGCTGAGCCTCTTCAACCTGGAGCAATAATGTAAAATACAGACTGAAACGTAGCCACAGACAATGAAACGTAACCCGCTAACGTCAGAGCCAGCCTCGGCTGCGGCCTTGAGGTATTCAGACCAGACGCCAGACCTGAGACAGAATGTATTTTTAGTACTTATTAACTAAATAGGGGAAACGAGATTTACCGAATACAATAAAAAATTGTGTGCTCCCGCCACCAGTAAGTTCATACAAACTATTGCTAGCCAGCGCCCACCTACAACTGTTAGTCACGTCCACAGATATTAGATATAATAAGCAAAAAAAAAATTTTTCATGTCTGTGGTCGCGTGATACCCGCCAGTTACAGTTTTTATTTATAACTGTAATTTTTATATCCAACTAGCTGTTACCCGCGACCTCACCCGTGTGATACATAGCCTATGTCCTTCTTAGTACCTTAAACTATGTGTATGCAAAATTTCATGACGATCGTTTCAGTAGATAGGGCGGGAAAGCGTAACAAACGAACAAACTAGCATTTATAATATTAGTTAGGATAACGTATAAATTATACTGAACTAGCTGTTACCCACGGATTGGCCTACGTGATATATAGCCTATGTCCTTCTCAGTATCCTAACCTATGTGTATGCCAAATTTCATGGTGATCGGTTCAGTAGGTAGAACGTGAAAGCGTAAATAAACAAACAAACTTACTTTCGCACTTATAATATAGTTGGTATGGTATTGGGATAGAAGATGGCAATGGAGACAAATAATTTCAAATTGGGAATTGGCGCGAGCAATGTGGTTATAATTACCTTACAAGATTTGACATTACGCATGTAAAACGACAAAGTAAATAAAGGGCTAAAATTTAGGAGAACAGGGTATACTTTTTCTTTTAAGAAGAAAAGGTCCATGCTAAGTGATATTATTTTCACCCTTGATCTCTATTGGTATATCGTGGGCTCCCGTCTCTTTCTCTGGCGGCGTGGTGATATTACATACATACATAAATATTGTTCCGCCTTTCTTCCTTGGGGGGTAGACAGACCCTAGATATAGAAGACTAAAAGGCCACGTTTAGCTTGTTGATGGATATTGTATATTGTCTTTAAGATTCCCACAGTAAACAAAGACCTCCATTATCCCCCACTTGCACATACCCCCTTCATTCATCTCTACGTGAATTTATTCGACCTATTTCTTCCGGAGAAATAAAAAGGGGTCGATAGTAATCGGCACTTCGGCGCACGAACACCATTCCTCAAACAGCCATATCTTTTTGCATGGCTCGTGTGGGATATGGGCACAGGAGAAACTTAACCACAGAGTCCAAGCTTTGAAAACCTATCTGTAAAAAAATGCAGTATAAGTGAAAAGCGCTGACAATTTAGATCCATACACAAAAACAATGTTGAGACTGAGATTAGCACATACTATTTATTTGAAATTTTACCGATTTTTTTTTCATTAATAAAGCGTTTCCACAAATCAAGGCCAACAGAGTAGGATGGTAGGTGGATAGTAGGTAAGATTTTAATCGACATGTTTGTTGACTAAGTTGCACTTTCAAATTTTTGTTTTGATTCCTGTTGAATGTAAATTGTATTTAAGAGATGAGAATGTTCCTTCAGCAATAGAAAAAAATACCAACGTTTGCTAACGAGGAGCATTATCCAAACAAGTAGTCTTTGCTCTGCAAATATGGATGCAAGATAGTCCGCAACACATAATATTAAATAACTATAAAAGCCATTTATACTTGCGGTACACTTCGATTAAGTATATTTAGACAAAAGAATGCCTCAGCTTGTGCTGATGGAGAAGCCGTCTTAGGCAGCGCTGATTTTCAGACACCCATTCTCCCTGAGATGTTATGTGGAAGACATTGATATGAGGGCTGAGACTCTACAGTAAGTCAGACTAAACATTTATAAAGTCAAGTTAAGTAGGTATCAGCAATATGCAGCGAAATACAAAATGAACCGAACAAGCAAACGTATAAAACTCAGCAGAATTTTGCACTCTCTATAGCGTGGTATAATAATGCTAGGACTCTATCCTGTATCTTCTGTGGGATATGCTTGACTAACGACTCGATTTCTGGGGTCCTTCAAACTGAGACTACGTGATTACGCATCGCTGACACTGCTACGGTTGGCGCTATTACATTCCAATCCGAGGCTGAGTTTCCACCAAATATGTGATTTAATGGAGTTGGGTTAGGCTCTGAAATGTGTGGTTGTTTCCACTATCTTCCATATTGGTCTGGGAAAAAAGAAATGCATAGAGCTTATATCAGCTGCTTCTCCATCTATTCTCCATCCATTTAGATCGTAAAAAATAATCGAGGTGATTCGCAAAATCTGAGGAATCATATCGATACGCGATGCAGCTGAAAACCCACTTAGGTACTGTTGTTATCTGTTTTTGATTTGGATTCAATCAAGTTAAATGTGGCCTATAAGCTTGTGGCCATAGGCTCTGTCTACCCCGTAAGGGAATAGACATGATGAGTATGTGCCTTTTTTTTCGTCAGAGACTAATAAACATATTTTCTTTTTTCAGGTAAGGCAACGAGTAACATCAGGCACGATCAACTACAGCTTAAGTAAGTTTTGGAGTTTGAAGCCAACACGAGGTTTTATTACAACTTTTTTATACACACACAAGGCCGAATAGATTTAAAATAAAATCATTCAACGACTTTTTCGTAGTTGTGATGGAATTCTACCAAATGATTGAATACCGTGTCTGTAACGCGAAAACTTTCGGTCGAATCGTTTAGAATCACTGACGCACCGGCGGCGTTCTAAATATTGTTCCAGCTCACGCGACCTGTAAATTGGCAATTTCGCAAACTTTTTTATAGTTTTGTTTTGTTGGTGCATTTGGTCTTATGTCTTCTACGAATGACACGGTTACTTTAATCAGATTGATTTCCTTCTGAAAAATAATTCCGTACCTGGTAATACAAAGTAATATACCTAGTTAAGAATATGAGCCCGGCTATAATTTCAGGGTGCGTTTCTACCAGAAAAAGTAAGTGTGATAGGTATATAAATAGGTAATTTAATTTGTTTAATTAATTTAAGTGAATAACGTATCTTTTTTAAAGATTCATTCATGTTAGTACTACATTATTACTACGAACGAAACCCATGAAAACGAAGTTCTAGCGGGGAAAATACCGCCCCCAAGTTAGTATAATGTAATTTGAATAGCCTACGTCCCATCATAATTTAAAAGGTAATAAGCCTACCGTCCACCGCGTTACTTCCCATGGATCGCCATAAAGAAGTTAATACCGCCAAAATGCGGCGTCAACCGCTTTTTATTCCCGTCCCACGATTTCATTGGCTCGCTTATGAATACCGCCATCCATTTATGTCCTACGGCGCCTACGTGGTAAAACAGTGGTAAAACTTAAGGGCCGACGCAGCGGTCACCGTAAACTAAAGTATATTCATAGAATCTATACTATGAATATAAAACTATTTCGCATACTCTTTCGACGCTAATAAGAATAGCTATAAAGCATTTAAATAAAAAGAAAAGAATCTATACCGCGTGCATATTTTAATCATATTTTTAATGTTGCTTAACTAAAATTGATTCTTTATTTTATGTCATATACTTATGAAATTAATAAAATAAGAGGGTTTATTTGCTCATCAATGAGGTACAATTGTGTTGGTTTACTTATTCAGCATCATTAACAGCACAACAATGTTTGTTTTATTGTAATATTAAAAGAGATCAAGACAGTAATGAAATAAACAATTTTGTTAAACCTACATAATTGACATACCTAACAGATAATATATCTTTTTAACAGTTCTATATTAAAACAAATGAAATGTGTTATATATTATTCAAAGAGTTCAGGTTTTGTGTTGATAAAGCACAAAGCCTGATTTAAACTCTGAAATTCTAGATCCACTTCTTTATTCAACCGACACCGGCACGGCAAAGCACATACACGATTTAAGTGCCTCAGACGATTCGGTTGCCACTCCGAGCACAAATTTGATACCTACAGATGTGAAGCTGTATATAATATACAAGAATTTTTAAAGAATTATAAACACGACTTGCAAGAAAAGTTATAGCCATTTACAGAACATACTTGGAATGCAAAGTTAAGGATACACTTCCGAGTTTTGAGCATACTTATAAGCATGCTACTAATGAACATGCTTGTGTCCCACACTCGACCTGCAGACACGTGCTTAAAATTAGCTAGACTGCCGTCCAAACGCGATTTTCTTATGTATAAGATAGTGTTCGGAAACTATTATACACAAGTAGGCACTTTATTAGTGAACATAAATATCCAATTTTAGTAAAATTGTAGAAAAGAAAAGTTAAATTGTAGAAGGCGTATAGAAGATAATTGGCATTTTTAAAATTTCCGGCTGGATGGAAATACATTTATTCTAAAAACCCAAGTTTCTTATTTTTTAAATAATACTAGCTATTATTATAGGAATCATACCTCTAGGTATGTTATTTATGCTCAGAGCCTGGAATATTCGAGTTTCCACCTGGAATCTAGGCTGGGAGCAGACATGTGGAAGCGCCCGTCGCCGCAACCTGCTATTTCTGTAAAGTTCAAGGTTTTCTCAGTCTTGCGTGCGGGAGACCTAACATTCTGGGGAATATATGTTACATTTAATTCATACCTTGTTACCAGCCGCAATTTAGTTATTTGTCGAGTTACACATTAAGTAGTGTTGTATATCCGAATAATATTTCTTAGAAGAAGTAACCTCCTTTGTTGGTTAAGGATATTTGTATACGAACTAAGTCATAAAAAAAGAAAACGATGAATGTATCCCACATTACATATCAGAAGGAATGACGTTATTTTTTAAATCCATGACACATACATACCTTTCATAAAAAAATACTGTCATGGTTATAACTGTATTTTTAAGATGCGTTGTTAAAAACATATTTATAACCCTTAACACATACATACGAACCATTTTTAGGGTTCCGTAGTAAACTAGGAACCCTTATAGTTTCGCCATGTCTGTCTGTCTGTCTGTCTGTCTGTCTGTCTGTCCGTCCGCGGTTTTACTCAGAGACTATAAGTACTAGAAAGCTGTAATTTGGTATGAGTATGTATATTAATTATGGCAAAAAAGTCGTAGAAAAAAATCTTGAAAAAAATTTTTTTTTTGGGTAGCTCCCATACAAGTAAACTGGGGGAGTAATTTTTTTTTCTCTACTTACCCATCGTGTGGGGTATCGTTAAAAAGGTCTTTGAAAAATATGGTGAGGTTGAGAACACCATTTTTCGATTTAGGGATCCGTTTCCGAAATATTTGGTTTTAAAGTGCAAATTTTTGTTAGAGGTACGTGTCCCCCCCCTCTATCTGCTAAACGGTTATATATGGAAACGTGAAAAAAATTACAGCAGTAGTATATATACTGAAGTTGAAAGGAAAACTATCAGAGCTGGGTACTAACTGCAAACTAAAAAGTTATAGGCAACCAACTTATAAAATGTACTGGAAAATATAAAATTTCATACAATCTTTATTGTTAGATGTTTTTGGTCGTTAAACTGTGAGGTGCGAGTGTAAACAGGGTGAACTCAAAGTTGTCATTCGCAACTACGGAACCCTATACTGCGCGTGGCCTGACACGCACTTGGCCGGTTTTTTTATTTCATCTAGGAAAAGATCACATTGATTCCAACTGCAATGTCGTTGCCACGAAATGTTTTAAAAAGTAAAAAAGTATTTTATAGATCTGTAAATACCTAAATTTAAATATGTTGAAGTCTTTCATAGATCTATAAACACCTTTCCAAAGTCGAGTTCATCAAGTGATCGCGGGCGATTCAAGCAAAAAGTCTAAGCCATTGTCTCGGCGTGAAACTCGTCAAAGTCGCGTTGACCTCAAGCTTCACTCATTAAAGACACGAATGTCAAAAAAATAATTTATCTACGTCACATCATTATGAAGCGGTTTTTTATTTGTACCAATCTGGCAGACATACTCGTATTATTGGCAGACATATTCGTCGAGCTCCGTGGCGCAGCGGTCAACACGCTAGCCTGCGACGCGGGGGTCCCGGGTTCGATCCCCGGTCAGGTCAAGATGGAAAAAAGATCTTTTTCATATTGACCTGGGTCTTGGATGTTTATCTATATAAGTATATATTATAAAATATAGTATCGTTGAGTTAGTATCCTGCGACACAAGTTCACAACTTACTGTGGGGCTAGCTCAATTTGTGTGATATGTCCCTATATATTTATTATTTATTATTTATTTATATATGCCTGTTTAAAAGAAAATCAGCCCTATACGTTTTATGCATAACTGTTTAGTTTTAATTGTTTAGTTGAATGATCTAAAACTTGTTGATTAAAGCATAAATATGTATATACATATGTGGGCCAAATCTTCTGACTACTCAGGCTAGTATATGACTCTGGTAGTACAGAGAGAGGGTCGTGCTCCTGCAGTGGAGACTAGAAAGACCTGATGATGATGATGATGTATATACATATTTACCACGGGGCTATTAAGCTCCTCAGATATCTGAGATGCTCGATCGAAGGCATTGTTATAATAGTCACACATTATGTATAATAGCTATTGAAACTCTATGACTGTAGCTTATACACTAATAATGTACAGTAGTAGTACTTCTTGCACTGTAGGGGATTTGTTGGAGGCTAACAATCGCGCCGTCCAGGTGGCCAAATTTTGGTCTAATATAATATAAGATTTATAAATATAGCCTTTTTGACTCGAAAAGAAGAAGAATGTACAGTGTATGGGAGCGATGCGAAGATGCGTGTCCAGGCTGTGAAAATGTGTGAGTGTTTCCATCAGAGATGAGCGTTGTCAAAGAAGTTACTTTAGTGTTGTTTATTTTAAATATTGGTCATAAAAATGATGCACTCTATCGCATCAACCAAACTCAATTTCTAAGGTTCCTGTGGTCGACTCGGTACAAAAAACCACTGGTATCAAGTCCTTGTTTTAAATTTTGCAATTGAGCATAAATAACATAAAAAGTGTACGGTGAAGTTGTGAAACAGTGTGTACCCCTTGTAGAGGGTGTGAAATACTACATTGTTTAAATGACAATGTCATGTAATGTCATGTATCTCATTTCTTCTTAGATTGTTACATCAAGGTTGTCCTAAACTATATTATTTCCTACCATCGAGCGATACTACAGGCTTATTCCTCGTTCGCCACTTAGATTAGCTTGCTGGGTTTTCTTGCCTTTTGCCCTCGTGTAATAGGCCCATAACAGTTACTGATCATTGGCCAAATGCAGCCAGTGGTAACGGCCGCCGTCACTTAGTGGACAAGAAGCAAATTGGGTCACGAAACTAATACCCGGATATTCTCGGAAGTGAACACTTTTAGTCGTGATTGGCTATTATCAGAAATTAAAATATTTCGTATATCAATCAACAATATGGCTTTTACAAATACATGAGTAGTTTGTTATTCAATGGAGCATTACCAAATGAATAAATTGATTGCTTTTTATCAAAAGCAAGTTTTTTTTTTTATTGACCCGTGGTGGTTTCGCTTTCAAGGCACTGTAGTATGAGACACTTTATTTACACTTTACGCCACACAGCAATTAATTATAATATCAAAATTAAAAAATCTAGCTGAATGTTTTATAAAATAACTTGTAGTATTCTTGATATTACTTTTCATTTATATTATAATTTCAATTTAAGAGAATTACTCATTACCGCCAAACGTGGCCACTTTCGGTAATGAGTAGTTCTTTTAATTAGTCAATTTAAAAATAGTGATAACTTGTACCAAAAATACTACAAGTAATTTACTAGGGCATTCAGCTATTAGGTTTTTAAAATTTGATATGATTTAGGATTAAAAGAATTAATTGCTGGGTGGCGCTATTATCTAACACCACAGCGCCATCAATTTATAATTTCTCGACATAACTGCGATAGATCCCATATTATCAAACATCTTTAAGCCTCTTACTGTACGGTATTTGGTAAACATTTCATCAGTTTTTATATATCTAAAGACAGACTCGCAAGGTCCACAGATTGCAGAGCCACCTAGTACATTTCTTTTATATTATATCTTTAATATGTTATGTACTTAAAAATAGAGAGCTTATCATGCATACATACATATTATCAAGCCTCTTACCCATAGGAGTAGGCTTATCATACCCACCAAAAAGTCACATAGATGCGGAGGAGAAGAGCTTCAGTTTATATCCTAAATATTACTTAATGGATGATATTTGGCCATCAGCCTGACACCTATCATTCTTAAAAATGTGCTATATAGACACAAACTTTCCACCAAATCATATCACAGTATAAATGCTGTCATCGTATCGAACCCTGGGCTCAGACACATCACAGCTGAGGACGCAACCGGGGAAAACGCTGGATGAGGAGGTACTTTATAGGCACAAGGTGTAAGTAACTCAAAATACAGGGCGTTAGTGTAAACACCATTGTCTCTCAAACCATGAAATCAGCCCGTCAAAATAAACAACTTTTCCTATAGGACCAGCGCAGGAAACTCACAAAAATTTCGACACTTGGCGTATGACAAGTGTCGAAATTTTTGTTGAAACATTGCTGAGCCGGCCGTATACTATAGTTAAAGGACAACGGTGCTTAACCTATGGCTTACATATTACAATATCTATGGCTACCGATTGATTCGGTATTTCCATTATTATATTCAATTACCACATGCCTTGCATAGCTCATGTATTATTCATGACATGAGTTAGATTAAGTCTGTTGGTAAAGCTGTAACCCATAGGTTCTGACTTTAAAGAGTTCTTACTGGTAGCTCTTTAAAGATAATAAGTATATTATTTGCAGACTAATTAAATAATATATTAACTACCTACACAGGTACATAAGTTAAAGGAAAAATATTAAATTGTTTTAATCGTTGCTGTGTTTACATACACAACCATATTCACGAAAGCCTACTAGACCACTTTTCAGTAATTGGCTATTAAATAAGGGATTTTTTGTTTCTTGTCATTATTTGGTTTAAAAAATACCTATCTTCTTTTATTACAGATTACAACTGTTTGTTGAAACAACTGTAACCTCTAGGTAACACAAGCATACACACACGTGCCCGGACCCGTAAAAACGCAGCGAGCACCCGACTAATTTAAATCGTCACTGTGTCCGTTACAATTCAATTACATGAGCCCCAGAACACCGGGTTAACCGAGGGATTTTATTATCCTTAATCATTATTTGGTTAAAATTCTATCTAATTCTTAAAGCATTTAAAGCTAATTGACCCACTCGACACCCAAGCGCCCTCACGCACGCCTCGACCCGTAAAAATGATCGAATCAGATAATTGTCAAATAAACAGAAGTTTTTTTTATTGTCAGAGAGAGTTTAATCGGTATTTTCATATATTTCTGTTATAGTTAGTGGAAATTATCAAGAATTTAAATGTAGATTTTTATTTATTAACATTTTTATTTATGAATTTATTAACATAACTGATAGATAACATAGTTAATAAATGGAGAAATCATCAAAAAGACATCAATAATGTTTTTTGAACTTTATTTCTTCTTACTTATAATAATTAATGCCAACAAAGTCCCAAAGTTCCTAATCTTATAAATGACATAAGTACCAATGGTTTGACTTCTTCATCAGCATATAAAAAGCAATATTGGAAAAAATATAAGAGGAAATCACATATGACGTGACACATTGAGACTGCTCGTATGATACACTCGAACATCAAGCCACAGTTCCTCACGTCGCAAAATCTCTTATTTTGTAACAAAACCTTTGATTGATATTTTCACCCCTCTGACATGAGGCCGTGGTAATATGATTTGCATTTACTTTTTCCGTATTCTTTTCAAATATTCAGATACGGATCAAACTGTGTTATGCGTCGTCTGTATTTCATCTGTCATCTTTTTCCAATATGGGTTGAATGAGCAGATATTTCAACGTGAACTAGAAATTTTCACGTTTACTTGTGAAAATATCCCAGTGACCTGGAATTTGATGAAATTTTGATGAATCAGCTTAGTAACTTAACTTAAATGTTTCTACACGCCGCAACGAAACATGCCTAGTTTTCCAAACTTTCTTTCAGACTCAAATGATAGACTAAATGACACCTTATGTAGAATAACGTTATTTATAGACGTACAAAGAAATTAGTGGAATAAAGTGCAGAAGAAGACTAGAAGAGGAAGAAGAATAAGGAGTAGAAAAAGAAGAAGAATAAGAAATAGACAGACACCGTTACTTCTCACGTGTACCACTGTTACTAAAACATGTCATACATCCATTTGTTTTGTATACACTATAGTCCACAGATTTCCAAAGTATTAAATAGTTAAAATTGAAAATATGTGATGAAAAAAAATTCACCACAGGTAGGATTCGAACCAACGAGTCTTAGGTCTGCACCCTTAAATAGTTCTCTCAAGTATTTTGTCACTAAATGATGCTTTTGGCAACAACAAGTTTAATTATAAATCAAGGCTTCTGAAAGGTTTTACCTACTTGAAAAATCTGATACCAGTGTTGGCCACTTACATATACGAAAAACAAACAAACCTACTACGTAGCCTACTACGTACCAAAACTAGTACGTATAGTCCCATCAAACGACGTCGACATTGAATTCGTAGGCAGAATGGAATTAGAAAAGTGTGAAGTCGTTGAGGCTCCAGACAATAGGCCAGGTGGGCTAACGAGCGCATTGTGTCGCGACCACACCCCGCCTCCCGCATCCCGCGCCCCATCTCTCGCCCTCCACACCTTGCGTTAGTAGGGGCCTACTTTGAAACTGATTTCGGAAACTATACTATACTATTTTTTTGGGAAATTGGCTTTTGATGCTACTAAGAGTTCGGTATTTTTTCGAATTATTCAATACAAAGTGATTGATTATGAAGCATTTCCTATTTTTGCTTAAAACTTTTCGTGAAGATACAAAAAAAAATTGATATCTTATAAATTTTCCCATATTAAAAAATGCTTGCTAAATTCCTATTCTCTGCTACACCATGTTTGGTTTCATACGCAAAATATCTTCTAGGTGAGTCGGTGGTATAAAACGACCCTTTGCCAGAAGCCCCCGCTGTGAAATATGACAAAAAATCTCTAACGGGCGACGACCGCCGCTTTCATGAAGACAAATCTTCGAGGCACCATTATTGTGGCTGCTGGACCGCCTGATAATGCCCGAGAAAGCTGCGGCGACCTTGGCAATCATAATGTTATACACTTTAGAATAGTTTAATTGTTATTACAATTACCAAAAGCCAAGATAGCTTTTACTTTAAGTAGCTGTCATTTGTTTTATTCGTGAGAAATGAAATCTCAGACCTTATGGCAGAAATATGAGATAACAATTGCAAAGGTCTTTAAAGTGATAAATATATTGGTGCTTGATGGAGCCGCGTTGTCTTGATAAATTACTTAATGGAGCCCACGCGAATGAAGTAGCGGGAGACAGCTAATCATTTTCTTCGTATTCTTCTTCTATTTATATAAAAGGCAACCGTCACTGACTCAACGAAATTACACAACTCAAACCACTTGACGGATTTTACACGTACTCGTATATATGTAGTTATTGTGACGTAGGTATTCGCTGCGAAAGGATTTTCATAAATTCATCCCCTAAAAACGAGGGTTCACAATTTGTCTTTAACGCGATCGACTCCGCGGGCAAGAGCTAGTTAGTTTATTAAATTAACAGCTGTATCTTACTCTACAATCAGCCATGGTCGATGTCTGTGGTCGATGCTACGAAAGTTTCGTAGCGGTAACATCTACGAAAAGCTACGAATGGTTCGTAGACTCATCTACAGGCTACGCCATACGTCTAATCGTAAAACTCTACGTTCTACGTTCGCCAAAGTATTTTGTTTGCAAATGTTTCTTGTTGAGTTATAGTAGCTTTTTGGAGAAGATTCTGTATTTATATCCACTTGGGTGCTCTTAACTTTTGCCTGAGTTATGTCTTAGTGAAAAAGGCAGCTCGAAACGTTATAAAAATAAGCAAAAAATATCCTTGGAGCTTCAATTATCTTGACTTAGTTTTATGTTGCTAAGAAATATGTTGTTTTAACGGATATACTTGTTTTTCCTCTCATAATCATCAAAATCTGTATTGGTCTATAAATAACTAAACTCGTAAGTAAAATTCACTTTGATAAATAAATATAGGCGGACCAATCACACAGATTGAGCTAGCCTTTTAATGGGTTAACTTTTTTATTTATTTAAATAATCTTTACAATTAAGTTTCAAAAAATGTTAACTGCTACAGTGTAACAAAAACCTTATATTAGATTTGAACGTACACTGGCATTCAACATGATCATGCATAATAATAATTGTCTATATGCAACAATTATAAAACAAAACGTAGGTATTTTGTAACTCAACGACATAATATTTTAAAACAAATTTTATAAACATTCATGACCCACGTCTATCTAAAAAAAGGTAACAGCCTCTGTGGTCCAGTGGTTAAGGCATTTGCCTTATTGACCCGGGGGCCGTGGGTTCGATTTCCACGGGAAGCATACTTTGTTAAGTTGTTTCCAGTTTGGTTAGGACATTGCAGGAATGAATCTCCTGATTGTCTGATAAGAAAGATGATTCTGTACTTCGGAAGGCACGTTAAGCCATTGGTCTCGGCTGCCATCTGGTAGTCGTTAAAGGAACCACGTCAGTGGCCGAGAGGCGGTTCCGAAGATCTCTAACACCAGGGTGGGCATGGTCGACTGACCGTGTCACCTACACAAAATGATGAAAAAGGTCTATTTCCATCTGGACCAGACCGGAGATCGAAACCAGATCCTCCAATGTGCCATCCTGGCGTGATGGCCACTAGGCCATGCAATTGTATTCCATTTCAGACCATCACATTGACTTCGGAACTGTGTATACATCATCAATGGTTGGGACTATCCATCCCACGCTTGCATAAGTTTCTACTCGCAACTACTAACACGACTCGCAACTTTTTCAATATGCAATGTTCTCGGTTTTCCGTGTTGTTTCATTGTAACTTTGTACGAAACTCAGAGCAAAATAAATTTAAAATGGACTAAATTTTTGACAAGCAACCTAACTTAAATGTTTAACAATATAGCAGCACTGTGTGGTGGGAGCTTTGTAATATAAAATGAAATGCGAGCTATGAAATATGTATGTCTAATGTTATGGAAAATATAATGAGATCTGGAATGGACATCGCATGATTTTTTTTTTTTTTTTTTTTTTTTTTTTTAAACTTTCACGGTTATCAACATTAGAATTAAACATCACAAAAAGTGGATAGACAACCGGCGTTTTTACCTTATATGAAAGGAGTGACAGATAAGATCGGAAAACTACTAAACAAATATTCAATACCTACTATTTTTACTCCTTACAAGAAAATAAGCCAGTATCTAAGATCACCTAAAGATTGTTTTCCTTTAGAAAAACCGGGTGTCTACAAAGTAAACTGCAGTTGTGGCAGTTCATATATAGGACAAACAAAGCGGACAGTTGCGTGTCGTATAAAGGAGCATATAAGAGCAGTCAAAAACAATGACAGTGAAAAATCTGCCATAGCAAAACATCTGCTACAATCGGACACAAACCATTGGTTGGAACTGCATGACCCGAAAGTGATTTCAACGGAGCGTCATTACATTCCCAGGATTGTGAGGGAGGCGATTGAAATTACTAAATATGACAATTTCAATCGTGAAGACGGCTTTAAATTGTCAAGCACTTGGAATCCAGTCCTTGGTTTGTGCAAAAAACATCAAAAACAAAATGTGCCTAACACCCTAACTGATTCTGTGAGTGTCGTGTGTCGTGATCGAGTTCATAGTGAGAGTGAAGTGCGTAGTAATATCCCAGAGACAAGCACGAAACGAACGAGAAAGAGGGTAGACAGATATGTCTGCCCTTGACAGCTGCCTGCTCCCACCCGCAAATTCTTCAGTTCCTTCGTGATCATGGTCCATGTAACTGGACCGAAATATCGAAAACTCAAAGAAACCACAATAATCACGGTAAATATCCCGAAATGTTTAATTCTAAAATCGCATGATTTTTATCCCGAAATAAGGGTATTGAAAGTTTTAACGAAAAAACAATTATTTCACAAATAATAAAATGTCAAGTGCAGTCAGTAACGATCACGAAAGGTTCTGTAATAACATACAATATTTGATAACAAAAACACGTTACTTTAAGCTTATGCCTCTCATAAATTACTGATTGAATTTTGATTTATTGGTTGTTGTTATAGCGTCAATAAGCATACATATTATGTGAAAATTTCTAGTGTCTACTTATTGCAGTTCAATAGATACACCCTTTAACGGACGGACGGTTGGTCATTGGAGTTTCATTAATAGGCTTCCGTTTGCTTCCTTTGGGTACGGGACCCTAGAAACGCAGTCTTGGGCAGAAACTAGTTAGTAACAAGTGTTCCATTGCATGGCGGCGCAGCACGCCAGCTCGCATGCCGTACCGCCGTCACGTCCGCGGAAGCTTTCAACGACATTTTGCATCATAGTTTTATTCTCTACTAGCGATTTTCCCGCGATGTTGTCCGCCTCAATATAATAGACTGTGTCACCCGCAGACAAATTAAGTTTCTATAGGTAAAATATTTTTTTTTTTAATTTTTTATCTTGCATACGTCAATCATTAAAATATTGTCAGTTTGTTCAGAATTCCTCTGTATAGGTATGAAACTTTGATTCAAGATTCAAACTTTTACTCGTATTTAACATGTCATCATCATCATCAGTTGTTTATGTCTCCACTGCAGCTGCATGACCCTTCCTGTACTACCAAAGCTATTAATAGCCAGATGGATTGGAGAGGTATCTTGATATAATTTATAAGCTTTGTTTTGCTTGTTTTCTAAGTCACCTTCTGCGACTTTCGCGGGAAGACTTGGAGTAGTCCTATTCTACTCTGCCGGGTACTACACGGCACACTTAACATGTCACACGATGAAAATTATTAGTTTTGAGACCACACACAATATTTTTGACAACTTTATTTTGTATGAAACGTCTCAGATGATATCAACTTATTTTAGGAAGCCAGGGGAATAAGCTAGTAGTGTTTATTTTTCACATTACTCTTTGTTGACGCAAAATTATGAAAACTTTTGTCGGCAACAATTTGACAGACAGCAGCGGCACGCCACATCCGAGCGTCGTAAAAAACGCGCAGATTCCGCGTTTCATTATCATAACAAACGGGGTCGCCTCGTAAAAATAAAGAGAGGCCAATCGCGAGTCGGCTGATAAACCTAGGATTCCGTAGCCTTATTATACTTACGGATTTCATAATCATCATCAGGTCTTATTAGAATTAAACATATCGGGATATTTACCCGATATGTTAAATTATAATGTTGATAACCGTGAAAGTTTAAAAAGCTACATCATCAGGTCTTTTTTATAGTCTCCACTGCAGAAGCATGACCCTCTCTGTACTACCGAAGTCATATATTGACCAGAGCAGTCAAAGGATTTGGCCTACACTCTCCACGCTACCCGGACGGGTTGGAGAGGCTTACGGATTTGCAGTCTTAATATTGCACAGTTACCTCTAAAACTTAATTGAAGTGTTTAGGTCAGGGGAATAAATAGAAAAAGTATGTGTTCTGAGATTGTGATTGACTCTTTGCCGTTGTGTTTGCATCATGTTCAGTGTAAAACATGGGTATATCTTTTTCACTCTCTCATCTGCCAGGTTCATCCTCAACTAAGATGCTTTAGAACCGTTTACTTCATTACTATTAAATTTGTCTGACGGTGGAAATAAACTTAGCCAAATGGCGAGAGGCTGGTATATCGAATCTCATTTTCAGACCCAGAGACCTGTGATGTTAAAATACAAGTATATCCCCCACTCGGAAAAAAACAGTACTTTACAGATAGTATCCATAATGAGCTCTATCTGATTATGTTTAATGCGGAACCCTAATAAAACAGCGATGGCAATTATGAACGCGCACTGGCTGGCTATAAACCCGGGAGTTTATCAACGCGCGGTAAGCAATACAGAGCACACATGTAACTGGGGAAATAATTAAACATACGTTGATAAACGCGACGCAAGGCACCCGCGACCCGAGGCGGCAGGAGGTTCCAACTTTTAGGGCCAGTCTCCACTAAACTAAAGACAAAAGAGGAGGAGAAGTGTGTACTTCAACCAATAGAATTTCGTTATTCCCACTTCTGGTCTCTGCTTAGCTTTAAAAGACCATTAAGTACTACGCAAAGATGAAGAGTGGCCCTAAAGCTACACTCTTACACTCAAACGATATGGGGAAGTGAAAGTGCCTGCGAAGACAAGACTTGAGTCCACGTGCACCTCGAGCACGCTTAGCACAGCTCTGGTGGAATCATCACCTTGAAATTTTTTTGGAGCTCTGAAATATGAAATTATTAAGTTGGCGGAATCAAAATAGGGCCGTTTTGACAATATTTTACGTATTTACTCACACTATCGAGGGGAACAAAAAAAGTTGTATTCATTGAAATAGATGATGAAATAAGCCAGCAAACAAATTGCTAACTTTTGACAGCAACGGAGTACAACTATTTTTATGGTTTATTACGGCTTTCATATGATTGACTATTTTTATTTAAGATATATTTAGCGCTAGTGGATATTGAAGAGACCATCAAAATGAAAACTGTAGTTGTCAAAAGTTAGCCAATAGGTCTGCTGGCTTGTTGCGAAATTTCATCATTCTCGTTCAAGAGAGTATCCATGGACTCTGTGTGTGAATACGTAAAATATTAATTAAGTCTGAATATTGAAAATTGATTTGGCTGTAGCTACTACATAAACTTAAATTCTGTTTCTCTTCGTAAAATCTGGCCAAGGAATTGTGTGACAATCAGTTTGTGATGTTGCTAGCACCGGCACTATTATGATTCAATTTTCCACTCTCAGATCAAACGTTATTCAAAGTTAAAGCCCTAGGCTCTGTCAATCCCGAAAGGAAGAAAGACGTGATTAGTATGTGTGTTTGTATCTTAAACTTCAGCAATCTGGAGGCTTTGATTATATGGGTGCCTATAACCGCGAGCGTTAACCGCGCGGTAAATATCGTCGCCCGTAACAGTTAAACGTGACGTCGGCTTTGATTTTGCTGCGGTTACTGGGACGTTATTGCTCTTATAATAATAGTAAGTTATTTCCTGTTTAATCTACGGGTCGTAAAGCAAATGTGATATTTCTGAGATAAATTGAATCTCAAGTAGCTTCAAGCTATATAGCTAGCTTTTCAACGCCCCGCCTTCCCGCGCACGCCCCGCTTAACCTAGTTTTGGGTACTGCACATCGACTCGCGCGATGTTCGGACTTGCAATAAAGTTGGACATGGCTTGTATGTACGTGATTTTAAACAGATACATACAAACAAATACATGTTTATAAACAGGAATTAGCACCAACCTTTTTGTAAAAAGGGTTCGGGCTAAGTTCTGAATAAATGTATATTTATGAAATTTGAAATTCTTTTTCGGGAATTCCTGTAAAAATAGCAGTTATTTGTAACAGACTTATCAGCGCTGTATGACAAATGGAGTCTATTACGCCCGGGCGGAGATGTCCAGTGACCGATGACGGTGATAGCCCATAAACCCGCGACTGCGGAGGAAGGATATTGCTCAGCGACTCGTCATGGGGAAATACAATCATCTTTCAAACACAGTATCGGTAATAGAGACTGGTTCAGCAGAAAACCAGACTTTCTTAAAAAGCGACGCAATCACGTAATTAATTCTAAGCTTTGAATATCTAAACATCGCATAGTTTTATCAAAATCGTAGTTAGATTATTTTTAGATTAACAACACAAAAATTTAGACATCCAAATCAGCTTTTATATAAAAAATAAATACTTGCTGTTTTACGCAATTCCAATTCCTAATTTATAAGCCTAACACTACTACGATGACGTCAACAATAGCTGTAAAATAAAAACTAACTTTCATCAAACATTAATACCGGTAAATAAATTTATAGGGGCATAGTAACAATCATCATCATTTCGTGCAGGTGACACGGTCAGTCGACCATGCACACCCTGGTGTCAGAGTTAATAATAACAATAATAATATCAATGACATAGTTAAACGACTTAACGAAAAATTTCGAAATAATTTTATAACATTTATGTATCCGGGCAAAGTACCACTGAAATGGAGAACTCTGACACCAGGGTGTGCATGGTCGTCGGTCGACTGACCGTGTCACCTACACGAAATGATGATGATGACCACTGAAATTGGTGACCCATTTAATTGGTAACTATGCCCGTGTTGCTCAACACTTAACATGTAATGTTTGACCTCTCAAGCCACCAAACTTCTCGAAATACGGTAAAAAGTCATACTTCTATTGAGGAGAATAATCTAAGTTTTTGTTTTCTTGTTTTAACCGTATTAAAAGTAATTTATAATTATTTTATAATTTAAATAATCTAAGTAAATTAATCTCTAAAAAGTTAATGTCATGATAATCTGTATGTCAGAAACAAAATTAAAGCAAAAATGACGAATTGTGAAATAACAAAATGAAATTGTAACATTGTAATGAAGATATTGGAATATGAAATGGCTCTCGTTAGCAAATTAGGTCCTCCAGGGAATGAGCCACTTCGCCGAGGATCGCCGAGGACGCCAATAATCGGGAACATCGAGGATTGGATGACGTCGTTAGATATTGGATAATCACGTCTCGATGAGATCTTGACGTAACAATGATACGAGGAGATGTCACAACGTTGAGTATTTCTACGCAAAATTGTAATTGATTGTCAATAATAGACTTTTTTATCACCTACCTTTATTTTTAATTCCTACTAGCAGTGGGTCGTTAGTGGTTCCGCACCACTAGCCTTTTTTGAATGGGTTCTTTCGCACCGCGGTGCGAATCGCCCAATAGCTCTTTTTGAATGGCTTATTTCACACCGCGGCAGACGTTTGAATAGCCCAAATATTTATATGAATGAGTCATGTCAATAGTGATTCAATCTGTGATTATGCCATGTTGAAATTTAATACTTTTTGAAATATAATCATATCATTTTTTTTTTTCATTGCCCATTTTACTTCTTATCTGTACAAATAAATAATTTGAATACATCGGACCCATGCAAAGATTATTGGTTTTTTTCGCCTCGTTGTCCGAATCAACCCATTCCAAAAGATACCTTGGGCCATTCGCACCGCTCCAACGACTGCAGTGCGAAAGAACTCATTCAAAAAGAGCTCTTGTGCGATTCGCCCCGCGATCCGAATCGCTAGTGGTGCGAAACGACTAACGACCCCTAGCAGTCCGCTCTGGCTTCGCCCATAGTATACCTAGCGTATGGCACGCAGAGATCTTCAGCTTAATACATGCTGATTTTCTACCCCCTGGCTATTAAAATATATCGAATTCAAAATCCGAAATGGAATACAGAATTACAAGAAAAAAATGGACATCCCCTAGAAATTCGCTCAGCTTATCGGTGAATTTGTATGGGAGGTCTAATTTATTTTTCGTTTTTTTGTTTCTTTTTTGTAATTCTGTTTTTTACTTGCGATTCTGATCACATGGTAAAAAATCAACCAGTTTTAGTATATATTTAGATATGGCCCTAGCCTAACATTTGTCTTTCCGATTACTGAGCGAACCTGCCAGGCTTACACTACTTGACCCTGCACACCCTAGTGGAAAACAGTCACAAAAGGTACATTTACATGCAAATTCACGGCGTCACTTGTTGAAGTTTCCCATATGTATTATTTACAAACGACAAACTAGGTCCCGTATCAATTATTAGTGCACATCGCGTATGCGGCGCCGCGCGGACTACAGCTCGCCGGGGAGACATAGCTCCGAATCTAGTTTGCACTCCCAGCAAACTACACATATCTGAATAAATAAATATATAGAGACAAATCACACAAACTGAGCTAGCCTCACAGTAAGTTGTGCCTTTTATTGTCGAATACGAACTCATCATCAGGTCATTGTTAGTCTCCACTACAGGAGCACGATTCTCTCTGTACTACCAGAGCCATATATTAGCCAGAGCAGTCAAAGGATTTAGCCTACACTCTCCACGTCAGCCAGACGGGTTGAATACTAAATCAACGATACTATATTTTTTAATAGATCCAAGACTCAGCTAAATCTGAAAAAGATCGTTTTCCATCTTGACCTAACTGGGGATCGACTCAGGGTCCCTCGTGTCGCAGGTGTTGACAGATGCGCCACGGAGCTCGTCAAATTGAATAAGATCAGCAACAATGAATTGATTTTCAAAATTCTTTAAGCTAATGAACCTAAGCTAATTTATCTGCGGGTGACCTCGGCCGTTATATGGAAAAATCGCGGGAAAGTACATTCAAAACTGGGCACAATCGAGTTTCAAAACCTAATTTGTCCCTTCTTCATCTTATTTAAGAGCTTTAATTGTAGCTCTTGTCGGTGGAGTATACGCCAAACTTCTCTATCCTCTGCTTAAGCCTTTAGTTCTTGATACGATTGTCCCAGCATGACAAAAATTTGACGTCAAAATGAAACAAAACCCTATTATTCGTAATTAATTAATCTATAGAAACTGTGAGTCTTCCAGAGCACAAAGCTTTGCCAATTTCGGATTCTTCAATCAGACTATTTATATCCTTCATTAACGCCATTATCAAGTTTTGTCAAAGCACAAATCACGTAATGCTTCTGCCGATGTACACTTGACCTTTTTAGGGTTCCGTAGTAAACAAGGAACCCTTATAGTTTCGCCATGTCTGTCTGTCTGTCTGTCTGTCTGTCTGTCTGTCTGTCCGTCCGCGGTTTTACGCAGAGACTAAAAGTACTAGAAAGCTGTAATTTGGTATGGGTATGAATATTAATCATGGCAAAAAAGTGGTAGAATAAAATCTTGAAAAAAAATTTTTTTTAGTGTAGCTCCCATACAAGTAAAGTGGGGGAGCAATTTTTTTTTCTCTATTTACCCATCGTGTGGTGTATCGTTAAATAGGTCTTTCAAAAATATTGTGAGATTGAGAACACCATTTTTCGATTTAGGGATCCGTTTCCGAAATATTTGGTTTTAAAGTGCGAATTTTTGTTAGAGGTAAGTGTCCCCCCCTTCTATCTGCTAAACGGTTATATATAGACACGTGAAAAAAATTACAGCAGTAGTATATATACTGAAGTTGAAAGGAAAACTATCAGAGCTGAATACTAAGTACAAACTAAAAAGTTATAGCCAACCAACTTATAAACTGTAAAATTTCATACTATTTTCATTGTTAGATGTTTTTGGTCGTTAAACTGTAAGGTGCAAGTGTGAATAGTGAGAACTCAAAGTTGTAATTCCCAACTACGGAACCCTACACTGCGCGTGGCCTGACACGCACTTGGCCGGTTTTTTATTATATAAGTTGACTAAATACAAGACGTCGATATAAAGGGTTAGATATACATAAGATTCGATACGATAATTAGACCTGGCCTTGTTTTCAACCTAATCTTGGATGTACTAAATAATGACATTTCCTCATCTTTATTTTAGTTTATTTTTTGCTTCTTTTGATTCCATCTGCATATGCTGCACTTATTTGCAGTCCAACCCTTGACGTTAGCCAAGAATCAATAGTAAAATTCTGTCCATCCGTTTGGTAACTGCAGTACCATAAACAAACAGGCGAAATTTATTTCCCTCACATTGGTTGAGGATTAAATATAAGCCTTATTTATAAGAGTCGGTATGTGTCCTGCTTTTCAGCGGGTATCACAAACCACTCGCGCTAAGTAATAATAGCGGGCGGCTGAGTTGTGTTCAAATATTGGTTTAGGATAACGCAGCCAGTTATCGTACTCAGAAGTTTTGTTTGATATCTTTCTTTATGTTTTGCTACTATAAGTGCACTTTTAGAATATAAATATAATTTGAAATAGGCGTTATATTATGTCCTTCTTTTTATTTGATATTTTAAACTACTTGGGCAACTAAATAAAATACCCAAATTTGTTCAAATATTAGTCCAGGATAGCACATCCAGGCATTGTACTCCAAATTATTGTTTGATATCTTTCAATAAGTTTTTTTTACACCTATAAGGAATATTAGCCTAGTTTTTAAAAAACGGCATGTGTCCTCCGTTTTTTTAGGCATCACAAAATTCCGTGGGCTAATAATGCCAGCGGGCGGCTGAGTTGAGTTCAAGTATAAGTTTACGACAGCGCGGGTAGTTGTCGAACTCACCACTTTTGTTTGATATATTTCTATACGTTTTGTTCAAGAATTACAAACCCTAGATTAAAAAGAGGCATTATGTGTCTTCCTTTTCTTTCAGTATCATTAACCACTCGGGTCAAGTAATGATTGCGGGTGACTGAGTTGTGATCAAATATTGGTGAAGGACAACGCAGCCAATTATACCACTCTGAATTTTTGTTTGATATCTTTCTATCTTGTTTTGTTCACGAATCCTGGCGATTTTTTGGCCCAAGGCTCTGTCTATCCCATGAAGAATAATGACCTGATTAATTTGTGAAAAAATATCAAAATTATTATCTTCATTTGATGCGTCATTTCAAAACTTAATTTTTCATTTCTTACATATTTAATGTGTTAATTTAAAAATAAACAAATCATCAACTATACCTTTTGAATGTTATGATGAGCAGCGGTTCAAACATTGCAATTTAACCTCTGTCAGCGCCGTCGTCGAGTAAACGGATGGCGGATATTTAGAGAGCTTTGTGCGACGGAATAAACGACTGGCTTATTTTGGTAAATTACTCCTTGGTGTGTTGTTTTTTTTTTTTATTTTCTTTTTTTTTGACAATGAGGGTATTCTGAAATGCTCACCACTAGATGTTTAAATGTAGGCGTTAGTACTGAGGCGTTGACCTCGATAAGCCGCTGTCATTGGATAATATTTGGCAAGAGCAACAACTGACACAGGGGTGCAGTTGGGGATTGCCTTAGACGATTTTGCAAATTGATTTTGTGGACTTTTTTAATATGAAATTGGTGCATTTTGGTGTTATAAATGCTCGTGCTCATGAACAATTTGTGAAATAGTTAAAGTAGACTGTTAAATGGACTCGTATAGATTTGTCACCAGAGGCTCCCACGAGGCATCAAAGACCATACGCCATCTTTGATGCTACTTGTTAAAATTTTAACTTACAACACCGAAAATTAGTATCTCAATTTACTGGACATTGGCAAAATCACTGAAATCTCGGTGGAAGCCATATTATAAAACAGAAGAAGAAGAAGTAGAACAACTGACACATTGTGGCCACAGCTTACCGGACCCGACGCCTCAGTGCAGCCGCCGCTTATTTCAGAACTCCCTCGTTGTAAAATACCGATGATAGCTGGAATCGTTGGAAGTAAAAAAAAAAACTCGATGGTAGTAATAAGTACAGAAGCTCCTCTTACTAAGCTAATTATAGTAATGCTTCTAGATTTCTATGGCTTTTCTGTAATACAAAAAGACAAAATAATGAATTATTTTTGATCCCATTTTCCACTCATGCGCCAAACATCACGTTATTTTATTTTATTTATTATGAAAACCAACAGCGTTACAAAAAGTCTTATGCTATAATATTTATCTAAAAAGTAAGGCAAATTATAGGTTTCCCAGTTTAACTACTAATTAATAAGTGGTAGGTTGCAGAAAGTAAACCATAATCCAATTACAAGGCAAAAGTATGATAATCTAAAACATTTCTCTATTTCTCTATTTTATTTATTCTCTAGTTAAACTTGGCCTTTAGGTCTTATGGCTATATACAGGTTGTAACATGACCCTCGACATATCCTTAAAGGGGTGAGTGACACCGTCAATATGAACAACTTTTCTTATGGGGTCAACGCTGGGAACTCGAAAAAAATTTTTGCTTTCCCATACATTTCACCCGGGCGGCAAAATTTTTTTGTATGAAATTGACGATTTTTTTTGAGTTCCCAGCATTGATCACATAGCAAAAGTTGTTCATACTGAAGAGCTGGCTCACCCCTTTAAGGGTGTGTCATCAGTCATGTTACACTCCGTATAGGCCCGATGTACTCCGTATGGGATAAAGACCTGAAATTATGTCATCAACATCATTATTTCAGCCGCAGGAAATCCACTGCTGGACATAGGCCTCTCTTAAGGATTACCAAATGACCGGTTGGATACAGCTTGCATCCAGCGTTACCCTACGACCTTGGTCAGGTTGTCTGACCACCTGGTCGGTGGGCGCTTATGCAGTCCCCACTTGGTCGCATCCAAGTGGGGACTGCGTATGAGCTAATAATACTCACACACCCACTGGGCTATCTGGCTCCTCAAATATAAATAACCCATACCATTATGAAAACACGGCTTTACTCACGTTTTATTACGTTGGATCTGCCGACTAGTTTCGGTCTGGTCATCCTCTGGTTTTTTGGCATCCCCTCCACCGGTCATCGTTTCGAGCCGCGCAGCGCGGGCAGCGGCGCGGGAGGCGACGCGCGAGGCGGCCCTCAGTGCTTTGAGGGAAGCGTAACCATCATGTCGCCACCCCTTTCACTCGCCCCGATGATGGTCTTCGTAACAGACCGAAACTAGTCGGCAGATCCGACGTAATAAAACGTGAGTAAAGCCGTGTTTTCATAATGAATTTATCTCGTGTAAGTTTTAATATTATTGTAACCCATACCATACTCAGGTGACCCATCATTTATTTTCCTAAAATAAACAGTTAAGTCCTACAATTGTATGTATCGGAAGCTATTTGCTCACCACGCGTTTAGACAGTGCAGTTTAACCTCTGTCACCGCCGTCGTCGAGTAGATGGATGGTCGACAGTCAGTTCTCTTTGTGCGACCAAAATAAACGGCACGATTATTTCAGTTAATTACTCTGTGGTGAGGCAAGTTGTGTTAGTGTGGGGTACACGCACGCGCACATTACACAGCGAATTGATAACAGTATTCTTAAAGAAAGATTTATAACAAACAACATCTTTTTGTTGAGAAATATAACTTGAGAAAGAAAAAAACCGCCTCGCTGTTTAATCAGCTTATCCGACAATTTGTTTGGGAACATAAATAATAATAAAACAATATGTTAATCATAAAATAATAATAAAAAAATATATAAATCATAAGGGTACAGTCATGTAAGTCAGTCGTCAACATCACATTATGATATTTTTTATGTTTGCTTGTTGGTGTTTTGTGTGTTGGTTTTTTTTCTTTAATATTTCCAAATATCGAATAGTAAATATAATATGGACGTTCTATTTACCATTAAAATCTGAAAGGGACTTATAATAATAAGGATATAACAATTCATCTTTTAAACAACTTTTTGTCCCGAGTTTAAATATAAACGAACCATTTTTGAAAATATGAACACTGAAATTTATATTTCATTGTGATAATGATAATACTAGCTCAAACAGGTATTAAGATGTGACCTAGCTTAGCTCAAATAAAGCAAACTGCGTAGGCAGAAGCCCTTCTACAATATAGCGACATTTTCCTCAAAAGCTTTTTTATTATATTTTTCGAGGCTAAACTTTATTTCGCTAAAATTCGGCTAAGATATGCCGCGGAAGGTCATAGGTTGGATCACAAAGGGAAAGGTGCCAAAGGGAGATCATCTGGGCCCTTTGGATGTGCCTTATCAAACAATTTTATGAGCCTTTAGGTGAAACATCTAAACTTATATGTGATTTTATGAAATAACTACAACATTTTGATACAAAGTTAATATATTAAAAGTTTAACTTCGAAGTATATTGTAATCTGCACATTTTGACTTTTGATAGAAATTCCAAGATGAAAGCCGGAATTAGTTTATCGTTACTTCTGCATCACTAGGACAAAAATTGAGAAAAAAAAAACAAACTATGTATGCCTCTTATATTTAAAATAAAAAATCATTTGTTGCTTACAAACAGACTCTTTTTTTGAGAATTTTTTTGATCAATTCTCTTTATATTTTACTCGGTACTCTAACCTACGTGAACCCAAAATGTCATGATGATAGGTTTCAGTAGATACAGCGTGAAAGCGTAACAAATAAACAAACTCACTTTCGCATTGAAATATTATAGTTAGAATAGGATGAGAATTGTTATCCATATATTATTTATTTATTTATATAAGTACGCAAAATTTCAGCTAAATAAGTTGACGTTGTAAAAATATTCAACACACACTACATTACCATTAAACTATTCAAGATGCAATCTCACATCGCGGCATGCACTGTGTTTAATTTTAGCGGCACTTAATGCGACGAGTATTTATAGACGAGCGCTTTCATTGTTCGCTGGGCAATAAACACTTTGCTTGCGGAATGAGGCGTACTCGGTAATGAATGGACGTGTTAAACTGAAAATAAACTGGTGGTTTGCTAAAGAATACGTTTTCGAGAAGTCTCGTTTTTTTTAGACAATTTGATGAAGACTATAACACTTACTGAGACGAGTATTTCTAGACGTGCGCTTTCATTGTTCGCTTGGCAATAAACACTTTGCTTGCAGAATGTGGCGAACTCGGTAATAAATGGATGTGACTGAAAATTAACTGGTGGTTTGCTGAAGAATGAGTTTTGTAGTTTTTGAAACATTTTGAATATAAAACTTACATACTGCGACAAGTATTTATAGACGAGCGCTTTCATTGTTCGCCGGGCAATAAACACTATGCTTGCGGAATGTGGCGAACTCGGTAATGAATGGACGTGTGGGAAACTGAAAATAAACTGGTGGTTTGCTAAAGAATGAGTTTTGTAGTAGTTGCATTTTATGAGAAATAATTGTATGAAAAAATTTTTTGATGTAGACTATAAGCCTTAAAGTATCAATTACGGAAGAATTGATACTAAGACTATAGCACTTATTGTAATGAGTATTTATATACGACCGCTTTCATTGTTCACCGGGTAATAAACTAGTGGTGATTGTGCGGAGTAAACTTTAGAGTAATTTAATGTTGCAAAAAGGACGCACCGCATGCCTTTGGTGGTTACTCGTACATTTTTACAGCTACGTAACGCATCCTTGCACCGCTCCTCTAATATGCCCAATAAGTGTTTGCATTATTAGCGCTTACGCATGTTAAGCAACCCCGAGTGAGGTCTACATACAAGTGGTATTAAAATAGCTAGAGCTCCTCCGTGCTTTAAGGCTTGTTCAGCCATTTGACCATTTGACCTAGTCCTCATCATGAGATGACATTCGTTGAGCTATCAGGTGTTTTTAGACAGCTTATAAAAACTGACACCCAGTTTTGTTAACTTGTGTAATATTGTATCAATAATTTGAAGATGATTTAAAAAATACTTTGCGGGATTTTGCAAGTTCACGTAACGAATGGATGTGAGTGTATATAAAATAGACTCATTCTACTTTAAACATGTAAGTTTTAGTCATTTAATTTATATGGGGAAAACTTGGATAATTGCTCCGAAAATATATAAGTACGTAGTTGCCTTCATTACAAAGAAACTTATTCTGCGGATGTACGGCATGCTAGATTATTAATCTATCGAACTCTCTGAAAGACTCTCTGAGTACTAGTGAGATGACCGTGTTGCATGTCTCTGTGCGATTGTATGGGAATGAGAATGTTGATTAAAGTTTTTATGGGTAAGATGCCATTTTTCTCAGCAAAGGCATCTACCCTCAATTAAATTTGTAAGGATTAGGCTACTCCAAAATCGTTTATGCTCAAAAAGTGTTTAAGTTTTTCAAATAAAGAATTACATGTATGTACTAAAATACAAAGTGATTTCAAAAAGTGAGGCAACTATCCTTATTAATCCTATTAGACGAACCCTCATTGAGCACTGAAGTATTTAAATTGAAACGAAATCCGTCATGACAAATGGGTAATGATAAATAAGCGTTTGTCGGGGCAAGCCGGGCATAATTCATCAAACAGTGATATTTTCGGCCTGAATTCCTAGGCCTCCTGTCACCCGGGCTGGGCCAAGAAAAATATTACCCTAATAAATAGCGCTGTTGAGGAGATTGCTGGTCTGTATTTATTATCACACATAATATTAATTGAATTGTTATATCGAGACTTAAGGGCCTATTATTAATAATATAATTAAAAGCAATTAAACACATTTATTTCTTGGGTGGATATTTACGTAAATCGCTCAGCTACAACATTGTTTTCGTGGCCGCACTCCATTCTATTAGCGAACGCCTGAATAATTCTCCAGACCTTGAACAAACCCGCCTCTATTCAGCGATGGCTCATTATTTCCATTTTCTCCACTTTTTCTATTCAAAATAATCGTTTATCTTCTCAAAACTTAAATTGTACACCCATTTGGGTTCTCGCGAATAATTTTCTTTGAGAAAGATATTGTAAAGTCCTTTATTGTTGATATTTCACTCGAGGCAGATAATATTTTACACGGCGAAGTAATATTACAACAGTTTACAGAACGGGCAAATTTTATTTATTGGTTATTATTCGACTAATATTCTCTGCGTTTTTAAATTTAGCTTGATAATATAAAAGAAGTATAGTAATACTCTGTTTGGTTTTGGTTTAGTGAGAATTATTTACTTCCACAAAAATTATAAGTGAACAAATAAAGAAAAATGTTTTGCGTAATTTATTTGAAATATTTATACTTCAAGGTATGCCGTGCGGTACACAGCAACAGCAGAAGTAACAGCAGAGTAAAATAGGATCACTCCAAGTCTTCCCGTGGCTGTCGAAGAAGGCGCGAACACAAGCTATAGAAAGCTCAAAAACATAGAAGAGTACAGAGAGGGTCATGCTTCTGCATAGGAGACTAAAACGAGACCTGATGATAATGATGTTCCTTATATACATATATGTGTATACATGACGAGCGGCATTAACTCAAAATAAGAAAAGATAAAAATAAAATAAGATAGTTCAATGTAAAATGAAGAAGCCTAGAAATTCTTACTTCAATGGCATGGTGATAAGCATGTTCAGTTTTGATCGAATAGTTACTTTAATTATATACTTATTATAACTTATTCTTTTAACTAACTTCTGAGTTCTACAAAATCCAAAAAAACACTATTTTAAAATAAATGTGTTTAACAATTATCATCTGTATAATACACAGTGAAATTACGTCAAGCGTAAAATGAATACAAAAGAACAAAGATTTTACCATGCCATTCATATGGGGGCGCAACGAAGGTCCCTAAGGGTGTCTCAATGGATGGCGTAATTACCTTGTAAAGGTAGAGTTCCGAACATTTCCTATCGAGGCGGAAATGACGAACGTGCAATGGGTTGGAAGTTTATTTTTTTGCCATTCATCTCCATAATTCACACACATTGCACCAATTTTGTCTTCTACTGTGACTTTCAGTTTTTTGTATTCTTTTTTTTCTCAATGGAACCTGTTAGCCTATCTTTTTTCACACTGATTGTGTAAAACAATAGTGGATAGGACTGACTATTGAAAAAATAACAGAACTTTAGTACAAAAACTCCCGTCTATATTCGATTTCTTTTTTTTTCACAGGCATAAACACGCACTCTACGCGATGGACTCTCTTGCAGCTTAACCGTCGAGTGGCGGACACAGAACAAAACAGCGCAGTCTGTCTGTTTGTCTAGTTAGGATATAAGGATATTAATTACATTTTGAGATCTTATTGTATAGGCACAGGACTTTGTACGAATTTCATTGTTGCAATTAAACAGCATTACAATCCGTCCAGTCGTCCTTCAAAATGCTAAAATATGTTTCTTTTACCTTTGTAATCAGTTTTTATAATCTGACCATTAACAGTCTTATTATAAAATGAAGACTAACTTAAGTACTTGGTTTAAACCATTATCTACCCAAAACGAATTGCCAATGACAGTTGTGCAAACCACAAAGTTATAGGTGTTGACTTAGGGTAAAACCCGGATAGTTGCGTCGGGGGGATACTTGCGTCGGTTTCGAATTCTCTATGTTAGGTACATTTGTGGCATTACTGCTTGATTATAGTTAGAAGCGCTCCCCCCGCACTACCACGTAAACTGTTGGAGTGGGTGCACGCGTTTCGTCCGTGTGAGCAAAAATCCTTCGCTGCGAAACATTAACGGACGTCAACCTTATATTGGTACCTAGTTTTTGTTGGATATCTTTATAATTGATTGTGGTTTCAGGCTACATTTTGTTTCATTGCTTACATTAGACCTTTAATTGCCCTATTAATTGCGTTTTATTGTTGAAATGATTTTATTTATTTTCTAAATCGAAAAGGCAACTATCCGTATCTAAAAGGATAGTTGCCTTATTTATTGTGGCGGATAGTTGCTCTAAGTGCAATTATCCATAACCATTTATTCCTTAATCAACGAATATTTTTTTTTTCACTTAAATGGTTTTTAAATAGCATTACAATGCTCGGTATATTATTAAAATTGAAAATATGTGATGAATGTATTCAAAACCTACCTGTGGCGAATTATTTTTCATCACATATTTTCAATTTTTTTTTCAGGTAAAAATTATGCTATACTTACTTGTTTTAAATATAAAACAATAATAACCGCTTGCACGTGCCCATTCTAGGTAAACAGAATGCCTCGCAAGTATAAGCGAAAACCAAGTGTTATATGTATGACTATGCGGCAAGTATCCTCCTAACTCTTTTTAACATTTGGCAACTATCCGCTGCAGTAGGCGACTATCCCTTTTTTAGGAGGTTAAATAAAACGTAATATACTCAAAACCAGTATCAATTATGTTAACGGAATTGGTCTTCTATAAAAGACGAAGAACCTATGTTTTCGTATACATTATCAGGTATTCTTAATAACGACTCATTTTTTAATAATTTAAACTTTTTGAAAAGTGAGGCAACTATCCGTGTTTTACCCTATTTTGGTCGGATAATGGTTTAAACCAGGAACTAAAGTTAGTCTTTGTTTTATAATAAGACGGTGAAAGTGTTGCGCCGCAAATACTCCGTGGGGCTTGGTTCGGAGCTCTACCTTTAACGTGTATGGCACGGTTTGGGAGTTATTAATTGATGATGGGGGACGACTGCATTGTCGCTGCGGTTGTAATTGTTTGTCGCCGTGATCGGGGTCGGAAGGGCAATGAAGATCTATCGTAACGGACAGATCTTTATTACCCTTACTTATAAATTATGTGACAAAAGTTGAAAACTTTTATCTAGTGATAGCAGCTGAGACCATTTCCCACATGTCTTCAATTTAACTGCAACACTCAGGATTGAAATTTGTCAATATAAACGCAATTTTGCCATGCGGAAGAGTGGCATCAATGTGCACCTGCTAATTTTGGTACTACCGCTTATTGAGCTAAGCATATATACTTAACACAAAAATTTATGTATACGTAAAAATTACATATTTTTAAGAAGTAAAGATTTTGATGTGCTGTGCATTTTCAATGTGTTGGGGTAAATTTTATTACTTATGACTCGATCTTATGATCGGTAGATTAGAGAGGCTTTAAAGAAAGTTTATTTTTTTAAAACAGTACATTGAGATTTATCCGTATTCAGTGTCATTATTATCAAGAATCCAGCTATTTGTAAAAACACGTCCGCAAATCCTCCTCCACGGCCGCTGATCCCGGGGAATCCCGCATTCATCAAGTAGGCAAATTCACACTGACAGTCTACTGGACGTGTGATCCTTCGTCAGATGGATGCCATTTTTCACGGCGTACCTCTTTTCCGGGGCAACACAAACTGCGTCATGATAGGGTTTTACGGATAAAGGTCTAAAATTTTGTATAGCTGGGTGTGGTATGAGCATGTTATCGTAACATCTTATGACTTTGTATAGCTAGTTTTACTAGGTTACTTATATCGATTAGTGCATACGACATTGAGGAAATTGCAAGTAAATTGCCTTCAAATATATCGCAAACTTAAGTCTAACTTTAGACTTAAGTTTGCGAACACTTAGGGATAGAGCTATGCTCGGTCTTTCTCTACGAGACCGAATCAGCAATGAAGAAAATCCGTTGAAGAACTAAAGCCGGACACCCACGGACCAGGTGGTCGGATGACATTCTTGTGTTGAGAGCACACAATTATAAGTTTAATAATATTAAAATTGACACGATAAAGTCATTATAGAGACCCAGTTTATTCACGTTTTATTTCGCTGATTTAGCCAACTAGCTGTTTTGGTCTGTTATGAAGACCATCATCGGGGCAAGTGTCAAGGGTGAGGCGACACGATATTTACGCTTCCCTCAAAGCAGTCTGAGGCAGGCTATGGCAATTATGAGGTTTCATGTTTTGTAATTACAAAACATGTGTGATATGATTGTATTGTTAATTTTAATGTGTTTGTTTCTCAAATTAACCTTATACCAAAACATTTGCTTATTTGTATCCTTAAATCAGCTTTAAACATCTAAGTTAGACTAGCTCTTATCCGTCTGTATTAATTTGAATTGTCTTAATTTGATTTGAAAATTTTAACTTGAAGATCCCCCTTTAAATAAGAACTAAGATTAGGTTTAAGATTACAACTAAGATTTCTACATAGATACAGTTTGATTCAATTCGACTACAAATTAAGATGTTTAACTATTGACTTAAAACATGTTCTTTTCTCTTTGATGCAGCTCAAAACACTGAATATAGGACGATATTATTTAAATAAGTGACGCATTTTAGAGAATCATTCCTATTGCAATCTTACATAAGAAAGTTTGGAAACAAAAAATATAACGATTTTAACGTTAAATCTGAGTACTTAGTTGTGTGAGAAACTAATTTTCTAGTATTGTCACTTTCAACAATTAAGGCACCATACGACGTGTAGTGGATGGTGCTGATATGTTAGTACTCATATTTATTCTATATCATTATTATACTTCCTGCAATAAAAAAACCATGCTATTTATTTGTCTCTGAAACTTAAGCGAGAACATGTAGCTGCGATATATGTTGTAGAATTCCTGACTTTTAAAAATGCTGATGCTTAATTTTCTCTGGTTTGGATGAAATAAAATACGTAAAAGTGTGTAAAAGCTGCTTCTCTTCCCGCACAGACCGTATAAGCCGGCCAAGGGAATGGGGGTCAACTAAAGAATCATATCAATAGGCAATGCGTCAATCAATAGCAACCCATAAATTTAACTCCCTATATTCTATGCTTTTCCTTTTCTCCAAACCAGCATGGAAGAGTGTAATTGACGCTTTATCTAAAAAACTATCCAACCCTATCATCGAGCCTTGTGAGATTTACGTTCACATTAAAGCTATGAATAATAAACATAAAAGTACGATAAGTAGAAGTTTTTGAGTACAGCGTTGGCGTGGCAAAATGGCGACAAGCAAACGAGATTAGGCCGAGTAAGGGGAAGATCGGCCGTAATTGTCCGCTAAGCTAATTTCGCCCATCTCGGACCCCATGTGTAATTGCGTTATTTTTGCCGCGTTTTTTGTTCGCGGCTAATGTTATTATGGCCCTTACTTTAGATCACATTGTTTACACGACTGCCAAAAACAGAGTGTACGTTTTTCGAGTTCATGTTTATAAGTTTGTTGTTTGTTAATTTCTTTATTCCACCATTTTACTTCTTAAGACTTCAAGACTTCAACGGATTTTGACGTATAGGGTATCGTAAGAATGATTACAATGCAGTCGTGTTATTTTTGCAAAGACTTGTTGCGAAAATAGAAGAACTTGTACTTCTTAGTTAAGTGCTCTAAAAGTTTAGTCCGAACTCGAGTTGCGCAACGTTATGGTTCCGAAGAATAAAATATAATTTATAATGAAATTACAAATAAATAATAGACCTACAAATAAGACCGCGTTCTCTGTCTAGCTACAGAAAGTACCTAAAATATGTAAAATTAGGAAAATATGCGATATCAAGGGCTTACCAAAAAATAAAGCAAATACAAAATTTGAACAATGAATTGATCATAGTGGGATTCTTTGAGACTTTTTGAGGTATGGAACCCAAAATAACAACTAAACGAGATTAGGCAGAATGCCGGAAGAATCTAATGTAATTGTGCGCTAAACTAATTCCGGCATTTAAGCCGGATCCGCGTGTCGTGTAACTAACAACACGTGAGTCCGGCTGAGGTTCGGGTCTCGACATTCGGTAACCAAACGAGATTAGACGGAAGAACGGAAATACATATCTAACGTAATTGTTCACTTAATGAATTCCGGCATTCCGTGTCGTGAAGTTGCGTTGTTTTTTGCAAAGAGGTCACGCCTGTTTTTGTGTGCGAATCATGTTATTCTGGCCATTGTTTGTCTGTTTTATATATGTGTAAGTGGCTAACACCGGTATCAGATAATTTACGCTGCCCAAAGGCTTTTATTGACTGCCAACAATGATGGCAACCGGGACCAAAGGCTCAACGTGCCTTCCAAAGCACAGAACTTAAGATATTTTTAAGTCACATACTGTCCCGCATCCCAATGGAGACTAAACTTGGGGTTGCTTTACGTAATTTAAGCGCTAATCATTCCTTATACTATGTCACTTTTATTTTAACGCCTGGCCACCATATCATAAGGGTTGTAACAACATATATCCATTAGAACTAGTCAGTTGAAGCATCGATCAGCTATAAGATATTGGAGGCTTTAACGGAAGTTTTCGTGGGTCTGTTTTAATAAAAACTGTTAAATTGTATTCTATTTTTATATCTTCCATATACAATATCGTATGCAAAACACCGCCAAAATGAAAACTAACTATACGCAAAGTATTTATCGTAAACATAATTACGGGCCGCCGGGATAGCCACATTCAGCAGTTTTAATAGTTTCTCATTTAAATGTTTACAAACTGACCGACGAATAACGAAAAGTTATTTGTTATGAGAAAGTAAACAACGATTTTATAAATAGTAATTTTGTCGATTATAAGTTTTGGGAATCCCTTTAATGTCCAGTAAACTTTAAAAAGGCTTTAGTATTTATCAACATTGTTACGTATAATGTATGTTTTAAAATTTTATCTTAAGGCGCTCTTATAGTAACACTAGCGCCACCCAGCAATTGAATTCCTTAAATCATAAAGTGTATCGAATTTTAAAAATCTAACAAGTACAAAACTACTAAATTACTTATAGATTTTTTTGTATATTACACGTAATTTACAAGTGCCATATTTAAAGAGAAAAATCGATTAACGCCAAAAGTGGCCACTTTTGGCGTTAATCTGTTTTTTTCTTAGTTTATCAAACGAGCATTAGTGAAAATGAATACAAAAATACTACAAGTAATTTACTAGTTGTGTACTTGTTAGATTTTAAAAATTCGATATAATTTAGGATTAAAAGAATTAATTGCTGGGTGGCGCTAGTGTTACTATAGGAGCGCCTTAACAGGAACATCGGCTCAAGACTTACATTTATACAAAAAAATATTTTTCACACCCACTCGATTTAAAGACCTTCCTCTCTCTGCTTGCTCGGTTAAAAAGCATTTAACCTATCACTTATCTTATCAACTAAATTTATTCAAAAGTTTATAAGCAATGGCTTTCCTATTCGTAGATCGATTGTCTATTATCAATTCAATTTGGTCGAGCAATATACGACTATGTTCAAACAAACAAAAAATTCAATTATGAGTTCAAAGGGCGCGTCGTAAGCCTTTTCGAGAAAAATGCACATATTGGAATGGCAGAAACTGTTTGCCGCTCCCAATACGCGTCACTTGGAGCCTTTAATACATCGCTGACATCCGCCATGTTTTCATTACTTCTCATTGCGTTATTAAAATACGTGATACTTGGGCTGGAGCCTTGCTGATAGCGGATAAAAAAGCGGTGGCGAGTGAGGTGGATATTTTGTACAATCCGCTAATATTTTCATTGTTTCTCATTACATTCTCAAACTTGATAGTTCGGTAGCGGCCTTGATAATAGTGGGGTTAACAGGGATGGTAAAAGTGGAAAAAAGAGCAGAAGTAAGTAGTAGATTTTTGATACTACCCGAAGAAAAAGAAAAGACAGATTATTCTCGTGCTGTGCAATGGACTTTCAAGTGCACGATGGATTGTGATAACCATTATTACCACAACTCCTCTGCTAGTCGCCACAACGGTCTTTTTGTACGATTTTATAACCCAGTATTATTACTAGAATGTGCATATAGTTATATTGCGATCAGTCCGCCTTTGCCCTTTACCTATTTATGTAACTGTATGTATACAAATTATATAATAAATAAATATATACGGACAAATCACACAGATTGAGCTAGCCCCAAAGTTAGTTCGAGACTTGTTTTATGGGATACTAACTCAACGAGACCATATTTTATAATATATACTTATATAGATAAACATCCAAGACCCCGGTCAATCTGAAAAAGATCATTTTCCATCTTGACCTGACCGGGGATCGAACCCGGGATCATCCGTGTCGCAGGCAGGCGTGTTGACCGCTGCGCCACGGAGCTGCATTTTGATTTTAATGGTGCCATAAAGTGTTAATTCATTGATCCATTCATAGCTAAGTCATTAAAAGTTGAGACATCATTTTGTAAATAGATAAAATTCCAGTTTGTAAATAAATGATGAAGTTTTTACATTAAAACATTTTTTATCTATTAAAATGTAGATCCATGTTTTTATATACAAGTAGGTGTAGTTCTTTATTGTAAAAGTCATGTTAATAATTCTATTCTCGCTATATTTACAAACACAGCCTTACCCAAGCCTTTTTGTTTCAGGTAAGCGACATCAAAGAAGGCCGGGAAACGCGATCCCACTGTCATCAAGAGGTATATTTGTTAAACGTAAACGCAATTTTTCACGATCCCTTGACGTGAATTTGTGGGAAAGCTGTTTATGTTACCTACACGTTATTACACGTTATTACTATTGGTTCTTAACATACTTAAGTACTTCTTCTTCTATCGAGTCGTAGAATGGCAATATTTGTACATATTAAATATGTTTTAACCAGCGCTTTGCAACTATGATTGCCCGTTCGTTTGCCTCATTGAGATCTTGCATAGTGCAAGAAGTTCGGTTTTCTGGGCACACCTTAAGTACTGTCGGGCGTAGTAACAGCAATTGATCATTAAATACATGGCGAAATTGTAATCGTTTTGACCCTTAGAGGGGTGATTTAGCTCGTCGATATGAACAACTTTTCCTATGGGATCATAACAGGGCACTCAATTATATTTTTTCTTTTTTTAATAAAACTGATCAGGAGCTCAATTTTTGAACTAGTAGAATCGATCCGCCACTCGTTGTGACGTCAGGACTCGGTTCGTATTCACATATGAATAAAATCAACGAGTGGTCCTGTTTTTACGTATTTTTGAACCGTGCGAATACATTTTTTGTTTTTTCTTACATTAGTACCTTTGGTAGTTCTTGGTGTTCTTGGCTTGGTGGATGGTACTACCAATGGTACCTAATGTGGCCCAATGGTACCTGTGGGACCCATTGGATGCATGAGACCCTTGGTACCTATGGAACCCTTGGGACCCAATGGGACCCATGGACCCTTGGTACCAATGGGACCAATGGGACCCATGAAACCCTTGGGACCCATGGAACCCAATGGGACCCATGGAACCCATGGAACCCATGGAACCCATGGAACCCAATGGGACCCATGGAACCCTTGGGACAATGGGACCCAATGGGACCCTTGGAATCCCTGGAACCCTTGGGACCAATGGGACCCTTGGGACCCAATGGGACCCTTTGAACCCAATGGGACCCTTTGAACCCAATGGGACCCTTGGGACCCTTGGGATCTAATGGGACCCTTTGGGTACCTTTAGGACCCTTTGGGACCGATGGGACCTAATTGGACCCATTGGGACCTTATGATACTTATAGAACCTATTGGGATCATAACTAGTCAAGTCAAATTTCATATTTTATTGTATACGTCTTTGAATCCGAGTGCTCTCGTGCGACCATTCGGAAAAACCATTCGAATAAAGTTTCAAAAATAGAGCCAATTAAGATTCACCATGCGAAAGCTTAACAACGAGTGGTGGATCGATTCTATTGGTTCAAAAATTGACACCCAGCTATGAGCTCCGTGGCGCAGCGGTCAACACGCCACTACGGTCACTATGGAAAAAATATCTTTTTCATATTGACCTGGGTCTTAGATGTTTATCTATATAAGTATGTATTATAAAATATAGTATCGTTGAGTTAGTATACTGCGACACAAGTTCACAACTTACTGTGGGGCTAGCTTAATTTGTGTGATATGTCCCTATATATTTATTTATTTTATTTATTTATTAGTATGGTTGTGCGAGTTTACCTCGCATAATTCAGCGGCACGCGACTACATACATGTGGGTTGCGTGTCAGCTGTTTTGTTACTATAATTAGAATCAAAAATATCAAAAAATTGAGATACTATCGGAGAGACAACGAGAAAGGACCCGTCACACCCAACCATCAAGATGTATATCAAGAAGCAATAAACCAGTGTACAACGTGACGTGATCTTGTATCTCCACCCACAACATCATCTTCAACCCATCAACATCATCTCGTCATGCATGCTGTACGGCTATCATCATTGCCTGCACCATACAATGGTTAATACAATTTTTTTTAGAGTTTCCACCATTTGTTCCAAAGGAAGAGTTTTTCAAATCGTCTGCCTGAATCACATTTTTAAGGGTCCAAAACGATCAAAACTTCGCCATGCGTACCTATGTTTAATTCTCAAATATGCGTGGACACTGGATTTGAGTATACAGTGCCCACAGTATAGGCAGAATATTTAAAGCATTGTCACAGCTATAGATTACAGAAATTTTATATAGAAAAACCGGCCAAGTGTGAGTCAAACTCGCGCAATGAGGGTTCCGTACAATATGCTTCGTGAACACACACACAATGTGCAAAAAATGTTTTATTCAATTGACTAGCGCCATCTAGTGGTGTTTTAGTGAACTATTTCCCTAGATGAACTTATTATTGTGAGTTTACCACTTAATTTTCAAGTGATAGAATTCTTATTATTTTTCCTATAATCTTCAGGGAATGAACTATATTTTATAATTTTTTCAAAATTTTCGGCCCAGTAGTTTCGGAGATCAGGGGGGGGAATGGTCAATTTTTGCCTTCTTTCGTGAATAAAATCAAAAGTATTGATTTTACCCGAACAAAAAAAAATATTTTTGAGATCCTCATAATGAGCCCTTTCATTTGATATATGACACAGTAAGGTTTGCAAAACTTTTTTTTTAAATTTTGTAATTGGGCCCCCCAAAATGACCCTTATTTCAAAAAAATCTTTATTTACTTTGTACATCCGTGTTTGGGTCATAGGATTACACTATCTTACCAAATTTCATCTAATTTGGTTCAGTAGATTCGGAGAAAATCGGCTGTGACAGACGGACGGACGGACAGACAGACGCACGCTCGAGTGATCCTATAAGGGTTCCGTTTTTCAACTTTTGTACGGAACCCTAAAAACGAAGATCGAATTTTCATACATACATACTATCACGTCTATATGTATTATTATTCACGTGAAGTGGCTCTGACGAATTTTCATTACTGTGAAAAATTATAAGTATTATTTTCTTTACCTATACCTACATAAGTATACAGCGTGTAACTTGACCCTCGATAATCCCTTAAATGGTGACTCAGATCGTCTATATGAACAAATTTCCCTATGGGACCAATGCTGGGAACGCAAAATATACGAGTATTATTTTCACTTTCCCATTAGTACTAATTTATCGGGCTACTGATTACTTTTGTATTAAAATGTCGCATTTTTTTACAAATAGTTTATGTATTATTTATGTTGCGTCAATTTGAAATTGTTATAATATGCATGAATAATATTACTAAATGAAAGCTATTCGGCTCGGACAATACGCAATCGGTCCTAGTATTCGCAAATACAGAACATTGTGTTAACGTATCCAAATAGTTTCGATACGATTTCAAACAATGGCGATGTATCAATTCGAGGTATGTGTGTTTTCAGCGTGGAATCCAATACTGCGCGAAAGAGATCAAGCAACAAATACTACAGTACAAAAGGTTCAATTGATTATTGTTTGTTTCCAGCGATTAAATTATTGTTTTATTTCGGGCCTTGAACTAAAAATATCGTAAATTGAATTTTACGCGAAGGGTCATTTCAATTTTGCGATTCTATTTGTAAAACAATTTATTTTATTAGTTTCCAAGAAAAAGCTGATCTTTAATTTTGATATAAATAATTGTGTAAATGTGGTATTTTCACAAATACTTAGTTCGTTGACTTTTTATTTTTTTTGCATTTGTATCTTCGAGGATTTTTTATGAATCTTTAGAGTGCGTTTGATCTATCTACCCTATCTTGCCTGATGGGAAGCAACGATGAAGTCTAGGATGGTACACGCAAACTCAATTATAATGCATATTCATTAGAACGTGTAGTAGAAGTGAAGAAGAAAAAGCCGAAATGGAACTCCGGGCTCCAAATCACCTTGGTTTATGATGCAACCGGGAAAACGCAGGAGATGAGAATGTATGTTGAGAATATTTTATACAAACTTAAAATTTTTAAATACATTAACTATATTCTTCTTCTTCTTCCGTCCCTGTTCCCGTTATCTGGGGTCGGGTCTTCTCACTCACTAAATATGCAATATCCTTCACCTTTCTGAACACAGGATTAAAAAAAAATCTGTATTTTATAAACAGAATTGCAGGAATAAAACCAGTAAGTATATTTTTCCTCTTGCATATCCCAAAAATAGAAAAATCAGAAGCCGATAAACAGAGGCGACGACATTGCAGGTACTCTAGAGAAACGGAAAAAGTCGAGCAAAAACCATAGATAATGGTCCCGCGCGGCCCAATCATAGAGTATTGACAGAGAACAAGCCTTTAAGATCCGCCTGTGAGCGGACGCAAATTCAGCGCCGTTCGGGTGTTAGGCTCATAGACTTAATCTAAACTCTATGGCTAGGTACTTGTGTCAACTGCATGAATATTATAGGGGCGCTAATCGCTACACGAGCGAGTGGATAAGACAATGTTTTTATACCTAAATCCGGAGCGTTGAATAATTAATGAAGAAACAGAAGGATTTAAAAAATATATATTAATGTCTTTCATTTCAATTAATTGAAATATGTACAAACTAGCTGTTACCCGCGGCTTCGCCCGCGTTTAATATATAACTATGTCCTTCTCGGTACCCTAACCTATGTGTATGCAAAATTTCATGATGATCCGTTCAGTAGATACGGCGTGAAAGCGTAACAAACAAACAAACAAACAAACTCACTTTCGCATTTATAATATTAGTTGGGATTGGGATTATTAGAAACTTCTTATTAGTATTTTATTTATCTCTGAAAGTGGATTAAAAATTATGCTAAAACACGAATATTTCGTGGCTTACAATTTTTTTCTAGCTTTTTATGTCCCATGGCTTTTAGTCTGTAAGGCAATATGCAGGTTTTTTTAAGTGACATAAAAATGCTTTAAATATCCCCTCAAAAAAATAAGACTTTAATATGAGAACTTTCCGTTGTGCTGAAATCTGGAAGCAGAAATCTTATCGGCATTATCAAAATGATTTGCCAAGCGGTAACCTGTCAACGTAGTATAACAACACTCATTAGGAACTATTTCTTCGTGGCTTTCAAATATCAATAAAAAACCTGTATGTAAAAAATATTTATTTCGGTATTATTCAAGAAGGCTTGATAAAATTTTTGTACACATAGCCATAATATTAATTGTAATAAAAGTTTTGGCTCCGTAGTTGCCTACTCTGTAACTCCGACCGTCGGAAAAGGAAATCCAAATTACAATAATAAAAACGTTTGTGAAATGGAGTGAAAAGTCAAGTACTAGCACAAACTATCTGCCGCGGCTCTGAGCTATTGTCAACTATATTACAGGTGAATAAAAGCGAGGTGAGCTGCACCTATGGGGTTTTGTAAACGGGCGGGGCCCACCGGAGGCAATTCGTTCCACATTAGGAGGGCAAGGGCTTTTTATATTAATTGCAGGCGCTATTACAAGGTCATCCTGACATCGCTTAGCGGATGGAAATGACGCTGCTACATTCAATTCACGCAGAGGTCATTAAATTAAACTGTTTTACAAGCTTTAACTAATATTTTTTTTTACAACACCTGTGGCTCAAGTGTCTTAGAATTTAGTATCCGATCCCCGGTCAGGGCAAATGGAAAATTATTTTTCTTAAAGTGACGATCAAAAAATATACTTAGTATTGTTGAGATAAATCCTACGACATAAGTTAACAACTTAAGTAGTTACTGTAAGGCTGGCTCAATCTGTGTTTTAACTATGTCCAAAAAAATGAAAAAAGATAATCATACTTACTTCCTCAGTTACAATGTCTTTGAACATGTTTTCTATATTATACAGTGTGTTTATTAACTACCGAAATTCACTATATCAAAAATAAACTTAAAACGAACAAAAATTAGTATCTTATAAAGGTTAAGGTTACCAAAAATAATTAATAATGAAAAGCATATTATAAACATTTGAACAAGCAGGAAAGCGGCGATCGTTTTGAATATCGTTATAATTAAAGTGATTACGGCGATATCCAATGACGGCTAATTATTGGGAGTGAGCGATTATGGTTCGATAAGCGCTGCGGTTTGTTTTACTCAAGGCACGCTCTGGCTATGTTTACCTTGACTGAGACTCATAACACGTTCAGATTCGTTACAAAGAGGAAAAAAATATAGCACACAAAGCTCGTCAGGCAAGTAGCGACCGATATTGTTGAAAATAGTTTTTTTTTTCGGTTTTTCTGTTCTACAGTGGTCGGTTCCGAAACGCTAGTAGTCTGTTGCAAAAGCAAAAAAAAAAACAAGAATTATTTTAAATGTAAATTGACGTCAACAAGTGACTGAGGATGCCTATTTTCTAAATAAATATTTGATTTTTTGTCAGCGCATTAGGTGGAGGATTAAGCACAATATGCGCTTATGACTATGCTAGTTCGTAGAATTCCTGAACTGCAATTTGCAAAAGTAACATGTGTGGCCGTCCACAACAAACATTATGTCGCACTGTCACAAACAATAAATTTGGGATGCCTTGGTGTGAAACATAAGAAAATATAGAACGCTAGAAATAACAGGTACAATACTCAACTTCAAGACTTTGGTCGGTGAAATAAGAAGTTTTTTGTAGTTGTTTTTCTACCATCATAGGTAGTAAAATTATATATTTTTTGCCTCTCGTCGGGCCTCGGAAGAAATAGAACAAGTGGTGGTTAATGGAGTGGGATAACAGAAAAGTGACAATATCAGTAAAAACCAACTGATATTATAAAACAGTGCAGATTTTTTGATTGAGACGACATCGCGCGCGCGTCTCGATTCACATTCACCCTGAAGAAGACCTCTGGATGAGGTCGAAACATGTCAGCCAGTAGCTGACTGTTTACGTGATTCAAGATTCAAGATTCAATCGTTTATTTAATATAGGTTTCTTTGAACACTTATTAATTGTCATATTTGTGTTTACAATTTTTACAACAAAAAAAATTTGTTGACGTCAGTGTGAGATACCCGATGTTACATATTTTAATGAACAAAAATGATATGTGGTTTGAGTTTGCATGTAACATTTATATGGGAAGACTTAACGCAACAACAAAATTTGCTAAAAGAAGCAGAAAGATTTAGGTTTAAATGTTTTAATTTTCAATTATAGCACCTAAATAGTATTAGGTGCTATAATTGAAAATTAAAACATTTTTTCGTCACTAACCTATCAAAGCTACAAATTCTACTCCAAATTTTCTGATTACACGTAATAAACCCGCGTAATCCTCCGCTAATACCATACCATTACCAGAGTAATGGGCGTTCGATTTAATTCACATCAAACAAATTGAAAATCATTTGCTCCACGCAACGTGTCGTAGTGAATAGCAACTAAGTTCGTGTTAACGCGGTATTAATCACTCCAAGATTAAATAACTGCGTGGAGCGTTCGACACGAACTACAAATAACAGGCTTTTTAATAGACGAGTATGTTTAACGACCACCCGCTGTAAGACCGCGTTTATCTCCAATTTAGGCTTTCGAAAATCTGTTGTCACGGATCATTCACTCGTTCTGCTATAGTTTGCCACTTACTAATGGAATTGATTTGAAATATTCTTGTTAAAAGCTATGTACTGGAGTTCCGCTACCACCGTGTTCATCATTTTTCTTTGTTATTTGTATAGGTACTCTGGGAATGTAAATAAAATAAAATAAAGTATAAACCACCAAAATTCCCTCAAACGAGTGACTGAGCCCGTCTAAATGAACCACTTTTTCTATTGAACGTAGTTGGTGAATTGACACGATGTATGTGAGTGCAAGCCAACAAAGAAGGAGACAGAATCAAAATAGCGATGGGTGCTAGCCGCATCACCGATTGATATGCTTCTTTCAATTTTCGACATCTTCCGTGCTGGTTTGGGAGAAGGAAAAAAACATAGAATATACCAGCTACTTTTCTACCCGCGCAGATCGTAAAAACTGGTCAAGGGATTGGCCAAAAATCTAAGGAATCACATTGAATGGGGATTGCGCACACAAGGCACGTAGGGACCAAGTCTGGATTGAGTTTCTTTCGGCGTATTCTTCTCACCGGTAGTCATTACGAAACGCTAGTAGTTTTTCGATTTTGCATATTAAAAATTAAAAATAATAAGAAAGTAAAAAATATGACGTTTAAAAAGAGATACAATTATCCAATTTTGAATAAAAATCTTTGACTTTGACTTTGCGGCTAATATCACCCACCCATCACTATTTTTACGCCCACTATTTAAGAACGTATACTAGCAGTATTTTTTCAATATGGTTTCCATACTACATGGTTACATACAAATGTATTTCTCCATTTTCTCGCTGAAAACTGATTCTAGAGCCACAATTCTTTTTTCATAAAATCTAGTACTAAAATAGGAATGCCCCTATTTTTTATTTTTTCCAAAAGACCTGTTTTTGTACAATGTTTTTTTCTTTTAAACAGGTTTTTAGAAAAAAATAAAACATAGGGACATACCTATTTTAGTAATAGATTGTATGTAAAAAGAATTGTGCCTCTAGCAGCAGTTTTCAGCAAAAGAATAAAGAAATAGGTACATTTGTATGGAAAACGCACTGCTAGTATACCCTCTTAATGTAGCCGGGTGTTATGACCTTCGGCTCTGTCTAACCCATTTAGAAATAAAGACATGATAATATGTATGTATGTAAACTTTCGACCAATACCCGACAGGCTTCCACGGTCTGCACGAAAAGTACATTGGTACTTTCATGGTACATTCTACGTTTTTTTTTCTCGGACCAGCATGTTTCCTGGACCGGCAAGTACGTGCTGTACTTTAAATCAAAACTATGATTTACAGTAATTACCCCAAAAAGAGGGTATTAGAGAAGCAATAACACCGCTACTAAGGTTTGGCGCGCTTGGAAAATATCCAACTGCCGTCCTCCGCTGAAATATTGAAATGTATATGGCTTAAACCGTTATTTATGGCGACTATGTGTGCTACAGAACTATGGCTTCATTAATGGAAGTAATGGAAGCTACAAATATTACTTACATGTACTTACAAGTCGATAAAACACGAACATAATTTCCACTTGACGAGCTCCGTGGCGCAGCGGTCAACACGCCAGGCTGCGACACAGATGGTCCCGGGTTCGATCCCCGGTCAGGCCAAGATGGAAAACGATCTTTTTCAGATTGACCTGGGTCTTGGATGTTTATCTATATATGTATATGTAATAAAATATAGTATCGTTGAGTTAGTATCCCATAACACAAGTCTCGAACTTACTTTGGGGCTAGCTCAATCTGTGTGATTTGTCCGTATATATTTATTTATTTACTTAAATATTTCTCTCTTGAATTAATGAGTAGGCCTCATTTCATCATTCCAACTATTGCGATCTAAGGCTAAGGTGCTACAGGTCTTAAATTTCAATTACTTAAATTTTGTGCAGTAGAATTTAAGCTATATCTACAATATTGAAAGTGAAGTTATGCGTTTTTTTTTCATCATATTTCAAGTTCCAGCCGAAAGGGTGCTAACTGAAAGTGCTAGCTAAGTGCACTCATTTTACGGATGATCCATTGACCTGCTAATGCCATAGACTAGCGGCACTTAACTTAGCTATAAATAATTTACTGATGTCAGTAATAATTGAATAATAGTAAATAAAAATTTGTAATGATTCACCAACATATTTAAATATCTTGACTTTCATTTTGACTAAGTAATACTGTAGTAAGTCACACTTAAAATATCCCGTGAACGATTTCAACCTGGCATTCTTGTTTCTCAAAAATTCAAATGCTATAATATACGATGCTCGACGATTTCGTCGTGATGTTGCAAGATTTACCTGTAAAATACTGGTCACTCACATATGAAGTCAGCTGATAGCCGACATGTCATGACAGTTGCAACTGCTGACTTGTAACGATCGCGTTCGGTTAAAACGTATCGTTTTATATACATAAAGACCTGTCTTTTTCCCTTGCAAGGTAAAAAGCCTAGATCTTTAAGACCTGAAGTCACGTTCAGCATATTGGTGGGCATGTAGAAGGAAAACGGAATCAAAATAGTGATGGGTTGCTAGCCGTGTTGCCTATTGAAATGATTCCTTAGATTTTCGCTCAATCCCGCGATCGGCTTTACGATCTGCGCGGGAAGAAAAGCTGCTGGTTCATTCTACGTTTTTTTTTAACTCCCAGACCAGCGTGGAAGTTATCGTTAGTATCGTTTCGATTTTTCACTGTTTAATAAGGCAGAAGGATTTCTAGGGATCAGACCACAGACACATCGAATCCTAGTTACTTCTCCCACTCATAGAAAAAAAAAAAACATTAAATTTGTTACCTATTTCTATGTTTGTCTATGATCAGGTCAGCCTAGCCGGGTCGCAAGATCTGTGATTTATCTGGCCGCTCATTCGTTACGTCGCCATGTTGCCGCCAGAACTTGCGATTACTTACCAGAATATCGTCATATTCAGCTAGATACTCTACAAAATCTTTTTCTGTATTACGATGACACTAAAATCTCTATTTAAAAACAATGATAATAGATTTTCAGTGGTAGTTATGTTTGGAAACGAAGAAAATGCAATCCTAAAACGTTAATTTTGTTTGTTAGTTCCTACATAAATGCTTTTGATTTTCTGTGTGAGTAAGTGGCCAACAGCGTATGACAGATAGAAATAATTAGAAACTATGCCATGTGTCAGTCCTTTTATTATTTGACGTTGATGTTCATGGAGAAAGAAAATTATTGGAGCAAGTCACGTCAAATTATTCGTTGATGAATTTTCGCCCTAATTCTGATGCCTGGCTTGTTAATTAAGTGGAAGTTTGGCGGCAGATTGCATCGCATCGGGAGTCGTCATTAGCATATCTTGTGCTGGATGGCCGGAACCGGAAATATGGACAGCAAGCCGTCCGGGATCCGGGGGCACTCCTCGTACAAATTAAGCTGGTGTTAGATCAATGTTGTGATATGTCTTTATTTCCTTCGGCTCACAAAGGTCGCATGTCTTGTAAAGGTAATATAATTTTCTCCAAGTTTAGTTTGTAATATTTTCTTAGTTTTTACAGAAATAAGATGAACTAAACTAGCCACCCAGTAATTTATTCCTTTACTTTTAAATAGAATAAAAAATAAAATAAAAATATATTTTTTAGATTACCAGTAATTTTTGCTTGTTACTTTTACTTTCAAGTTTGATTAAAAAAAAATGATCGATTACCACAAAAAGTGGCCACTTTTTCCGGTATGTAACTGATAATTTAACTAAGTAATGCCTAGACCACTGGTCAAGTTGTCAAGGCGTTATTTTGCGGGGCAGCTACTTTTTAATAATGCTTTTCTCTAAACTATGTCTATGAATAAAATAAAACAATTTGTTTTCAGACTTGAGTACACGTAGTTTATCAAATGGAAAACAATTCATGTAGAACATTTCAATATTATTTGCGACGTATCGGGAACAAATACAGAAAATAACGAATTCTCGATAAATTACCGCGCTTCGGGCGCCATTTTATATCAGAGAAAAATGGGGAAATAGAAATATAACCAATCCAAAAAACGTGAGCGGCGAGCGGGGTATAAGTGCGGCCCGACAATACGAATAATGCTCATTTTTCCCCGACACAAAATATGTCTATTACAAAAGTTAAACCGCTAAGTAATGACGATTTACTAATAAAAAGGCGGCAAAAGTTTTCTATGTTTTAAAATTTTTATATATTTTATAAAGGGAAAGAAAATTAATATGAATCTATGATAAAAGGCATTTCCGAGTGAAGCTTGGTCGCCCAAATTTACATTTTCCTGTAAAAGTTGCTGTGGTAACTAAATACAATTGCTACTTATATGGTAACATGGTTTCTTGGGACACGCCAATATTTGAATATATCATGACAGGGACAAGAAAGTTTATGATTCAGACTGTTTTTGAAACCTTAAGAAAACTCCCGTGTAAGTCATCTTCTAACTCTAAAAATAAACATATCCAAAAAAAACCTACAAGATACGCTTTGGTCATCGTCAGAGTTTTGCCTTGTCACTGCCCTTAGCACAGGCGTTAATCGCATAATTTTAATAAACAGACCTTCTCAAAAAGATGTGTTACGCGTAACTTAAAATTGCATCAAAATTACCTTAGGTTGCAGACTATAAATATACAAATTTTATTTTTTAGAAAAATTTGTCTAAGAAAAATGGTCTTATTTAATGGCACAGGCAGTTTACCCTAATGTTGCCTAAACGTAATGTAATGTTTAAACTGACTGTGCCATTAGATCCGATGATTGGTTTATTCAGACAATGAATACTATGATATTCCTGACATTTTTTAGTTTGTGCGGCGGAGTCCCGCGGCCGCACAAGGACAGTCGTTTAAAACGGGACGGCAATATCAATTCCGCGTAAAATTGAAGCGCGGAAACGTCCTCGCACTAACGAGGCACTTGTTCATTGAACATTGAAAGTTTAGATACCACTTTCTACTACTCGAACCACATCGGGTTATGCAAAATAAAAGATTGTAACTAATAACGAAATGCCACTATTACATTATTCTCGACATCTGAGGGAAACCCATTTTCAGAACTTAACTGTATTTATTTTACTGACGTGATTCCCATTTCCTTGGACGTGGGTTATGTTGTCTTATCATTCTAATAACGGCCTACTTCGATAATACCTTTGATAAGTTTTTAGTAAGTTTTTTAAATTGTGCGATATACACACTGAAGGTAAAGGATTCAAATAGAAGATTTATCGTATATCTCATCTGGGTATCGAAATAATAAGAAGCGTTACTCTTCGTCTGGTATCGCGTCGTACGGCACCATGCCATTCATCACGTGCCACCGAGATATTGAGGGAAAAACAACCGAGACTCCACACGTAAACACTCCGCTTTATCTGCTGACAGATATCACCAATATCCTATCGCGATTGACAGGCGAAAAGCAATCTTGGCTATGCTCTAACAAGGTTCGATTTAGATTGAGCGCTGACGCTCGTTTGCCTTCGACATCGCTTTTACTTAAGGGCTGCTACTTGAGAAGTATTTGCATGGTTGTTTATGAATTCCCCGCCGGTGTGCAAGTCTGTTTTGTAGCGAATAAAGAACAAATAGTGCAAGTTGAGCATAAACTCTTTGTTTACTGCGCTTTGCAAATAAAGAAAAATAAAAGCTCTTTGTTTGCTGTAAATGTAAATTGGCAAAACTGAAAGGAAACAAAGAAATGCAGACGACCAAGATGTCATTTTAATGTTTAAAACACGGAAATAAGAAAAATCGGGCTTGTTTACCATTTCTGTTTACGATAAAACCGAGTCGAAAATTTCCAAAAAAATTGTTACGTAGATAACTAGCTTATCCCACGACTTCTATGTATAAAATACTTTGTTACTTGCTGATATTGTAACAAGTGAAAGATTTTTAAATTAAATTTCTGACACCAGTATTTGTCGCTTACACATATTCAAAAACCACAACTCAGTATATTGATGAATAGATTCAAGATTCAATCGTTTATTTAATATAGGTTTCTTTGAACACTTATTAATTGTCATATTTGTGTTTACAATTTTTACAACAAAAATTTTTTGTTGACGTTAGTAATTACTTATGGCTAAGTTTAGGCATAGTTTTTAAGTTTATATATTATTTTTACAATCGTAAAGAATATCCAGTTCTAGTACATTTGGTAGAAACCGAATAAAGCCGCAACTGAAAAATGACATTAATTAAAGAACCGCGGCGTCGGTCCGGCAACTTCCAAGTTGTAACGAGTTCCCGGACGCCACGCCTAAACGAGCCCCGACCATGATACATAGTTTATTATTCCCACTTGTCATTGTTTCAGAGATGACGAATTGCTCGTACTGCGGTGAAGGGTATCTTTACTCAACTGCCCATAAAATTAATGCAATGATTTCAAAGATCATGTGAAGTAAGTATTTATAGATTTTTGTAGTTTCTCCATTATGTTCTAAAATATTTAACTGTCCACGCATTTGGACATATGTGGTATCTTAATCATGATATTAAATATATTATTACCTATTTATTATTAAGTACATGCATACATTAATATAATCACGTCTTTATCTCTTACTTGATTGACAGAGCCTAAAACCATAAGACCCAAAGGCCACGTTTAGGAGTGTTTGTAGCCGTATAGGTGGAAAACGGAATCAAAATAGCATCGCATATTCACGTGATTCCTTAAATTTTTGCCCCATACCCTCGACCAGCTTCCACAGGTTTCTTCGTTACTTCTAAACCATCATAGTAAAGTACATATATACACAATTGATCTTTTGTTTGTATGTAGTATAAGAACACGAAGTGAGGTAGGGACAACTTCCAACTCTTGTCGAGCTCCCATAGCGGCGTTCATGTATGCCTATATAAGCCCCGACGATGATAGACGGTTATCCCTCTAGCCTTTGTTTCAAACATTATGAATTGCTCATACCGCGTGTCTTTTTAACACAGACTTCAAAAAAAGGAGGAAGTTCTTAATTCCTCGTAATGTTTTTTTTATGTATGTTCCCCGATTTTTCGAAGACGCCTGGACCGATTTAAGAAATTTTTTTTGTTCGATAGGTTATGGTCCCATTAAATTTTTATTGAAATGTGTGGAGCGCTTTTTGGAAAAATACACAAAAACCAAAAAAATTTTTACATGTATGCCGTTCGGATCTTATGCTTAATAAAAAAATTTATAGGGTTAAGTCGGTTTTTGTTTTTTGTTAAAAATATCTTAATTCAGTTGCAATATTATGAATGAACACCATCAGTCTACGCTTTGGTTGCAGAATCAACATTATCACACGGTTCCTAAAAAAGAGTGTAATATTATCAGACTTAATAATATGTGTTTGTTTGTTCCTTTTTTGTACTTTACCTTCCAAACGTCTGAGCAATATTTTAAAAAATTCGAATAACACTGGCTTTGATTTTTGCAGACAATCTCGTTTTTCTCGATAATAAAATGATTTAGAAATAAAACGAACGCAAAACACAAATTACCAGAACTTCCAATTATTTACTAAAAAAAGACAAAAATAAACGTTCCAACAAAAAGAAACAGAAAGCGAATTCCCCAGAAGTCGTAATCAGGCGAAATAATGATTTTTGCAAAACGTAACCCGCCAGAAGTTATCGGGTTTCCCGCTGTTGCGGAAGCCGTACAAGTCAAACGGTAATTGTCGAAACTTGATGCTTTACAACTTTTTCCTTTTGTCAGTTAACAATAAATGGAAACACGTTTTTCTTGTTAATAACTGACTTAAATAAAACCCACCGACTGAGAGTCGTACACAAAAAGGGTTTCCTACAATCATCCACATCTTTGCCGCAGGGAGATCACTGATGTGGATAGGTGGTGGTTTGGACATAGGCCCCCAAAGTATCGAAAAGAAATCGTGACGAGTCCGCATTTCTGTTTTATATTATACATGTATATATAGACGATACTATTGACTTTCACTCACACTCTGCCACTTGTCCGATCGCCGAGATAACAACGCCATGTGTAGACAGATTATGAGAGAGTGAATTTTTCAAGTACCCAGCAATGGTTCCAAAAAAAAGTAGTTCATAATGGCGGTCTTAGTCACCATTCTCCGGGAATGTCAAGGGTCAATTTAGACGCTATATAGTGTAAACTGAAACATAGTGCGAAGATTGCAAAAATATGTTATGGCTTCTAGCTTTGAAAAAAGAATTGAAAGAATTTAGTGCAAAAAGCTCATGAAAAAACTGCTATAAGTCACCATCATCATTATCCACAAAAGCCTTAGTCTGCTGCCATACACCACGTACTTTGGTAGTTTGGCCATGAAAACTGCCTAAAGCGTGCAGGATAAAAAGCTCACGGAGATACTTAATAAGTCAGCATCGTTCATTTTCCACAATAGTCTTACTTAGCTGCTACCTTATCTATTGTATTGGTTTGGCCATTAGCACTGCCTTTAGCGAATAGTGCAGAAAAATTGCGAACAAACTGTAATCATTCTGCATCCAAAGATTTGCGTCAGCCGCCACACGCCAAGTAGGTACATGGCGTGTAGCGGTTTTAGTTTGGCTATGAACAGTGCCCTTACGTGCAGGGAAAAACAGACATGTAAAAAAAGATAAAATTGGTTATTTGCAAGATACTTAAACTACTTACATGTTGTTCTTTAAGTGAGGTTTATTAACACAGAAACTATACACATAATAGGAAGCTTACAAAGAAAAATATGAATTTACAGCGTGTAAATTGAATGACCTCGACATTCTCTTAAACTGGGAACTCGTAAATATTTTTTGAATTTCTTGAACTAATTGCTCAGGCCGAATTTTTTTTCAATTGATTAATTTTTGTTCCATTTTTTATTGAGCAACTAACGGGGTGAGTCACCCCATTAAGGGTATTTCGAGGGTCAATTTACTGTATAGGCACAGAGATTAAATATCAAAATATCTTTGCAAGCAAATTTCGTGGCCGCACCCGTTGTCGTCACATAAAAACCAACGACGGTCTGTTTAGTGCACACACTAATCCTTATTAAAAGTACGCCGCTGGCCGTCGCACTCACGGCCATTCGGCCATATGGACTGCGGAGGTCAACTGATCATTTCTCCGGCTTTTATGGACCTTTTTGGGGACACAATGAGGGAATTTCAAAAAAAGGGAAGTTGTTTCACATTCTGTGTTTCCACTAGGAAGAATTTCTTGTAGGTTTTGCTTCTTTTTCTTTTTATATGACGACTACAATGTTTTACTCTGCTGACTTACCAGAAGGAGAGTAATGTATTTCGCGCGTACAAACATTACGTATGTATGTAAGCATGTATGTTTGTTATATTGTCGTCTCTAGTAGCCTAAGCGGCTTTACCATGATATACTCAAATGTATTACGTATGTTTTTCTATACTTTTGTGCGCTTTACTTGGCTTTACTGATTATGAAGTGAGTGGTGATATTAGATTCGTATTCTCCCGAAGTATCATCAATATTGCGGACACAACTGAAAAAATTGAAAAACTGTTACTTTTTTCTTATTACTAACCTCTTTCTATTCCGCTTTATTTGCTTTGTATCAGAATAAATTCTCAAAAAATAGCAAATTGGACACGCACTTATTTTCTTTTTCCGGACATTTAATGCAAAATATCATAATGATGGGCCGAAAAAAAAAACCTTACATACAAATTGACAAGATTGAGAAAAATAATTAACTGCGAAGATAGGTAAAATACCTGATGACGATGATGATAGGCAATAGAAGTGATTTTTAATCTTATTCCACACAACGCCAGACGAAACATAGCAACAAGCAAGCTATGTAGCTACAAAGAGCTACGAAGTGCTACGTGTTTGCTACAGATTAGCTACGAACATTGCTATCATGCAATATGGGCTAAGATGCAAGCAGGTAATTCATGTCTGCATTTTCCATTCAAGTACTCGAGAGCATTGCAGGCGTCCGGGAGTAGATTCGGTATTCAATCAGACCAGTCCATTACCACTAAGTACTAACTGTTCAGAGATGGCCCCTGACAATTTATGACCTCAGGAGACGTCAACTAAGGCTAAGTGATCTATCAGTGATGTCATGGGCTATGAATTCTATGAGACCATTTAAACACTGCTTTTGCATTGTTTTACAGAGGTGTAAATGTGACTGATGTCGTACAGATAGATTGCGTATCAACCAGTAATAAAGTTACTTGTTGTTACCCGTGACTTCATCCACGTGAGGTTGATTTTAGGATGCAGACTATCCAGGCAGGGCAGATCCCGGGTTCCGAAGGATCCCTGGTTAGGAGGTAACCAGTATCATACTTAGATGATAGAAAGACCAATAATATTCAACGTTCGTTCGTTCGCTTTATTCTCAAACTTCGTTTTCGCTTTTTGCCCAACAACACTGTTTACAGGCAAACGTTACTTGTTACAGTAGACAACATACTTATTATACCTGCGTTTTCCATTACACTGTCTCCTCAAGAGCCTTGGGCCATCCTTATAGTAGTTCATCTTGGTATTCAATCAAACCAGTCCATTGCCCCCTGATCACTGACTGTTCATTATCATCATTTCGAGTAGGTGACACGGTCAGTCGACCATGCACACTGACTGTTCAAAGTACGTTTCTGACAATTTATGATTTCAAGAGAAATAAGTCTATAAGTGATATTATTTGTGGTGAATTCTGTGTGACTCGTGTTACCAAAAGCTGGCAATAATTAAATACGTCCATCTGAATAGGTAAAAGGTTACCTTATAAACAAATGCAGATGTTTGAAACTCATACACAACTGCTACGAAGTTGCTACAGATTAGCTACGAATATTGCTACGATTAAATAGCAATATGGTTAGATTTCCAATTACCTCTTGAGAGTGTTGCAGGCGTCCGAGAGACGGCGTTTGGTATTCAATCAGACGAGACTATTCAGAGAAAGCTCCTCACAATTTACCTCCTCAAGAAACGTGAATGATTTGTGATGTGTGACTCCAGTAAGTAGAGCTCAGGTAAAGATTAAGATTTTTTAAGTATAAGTTTCGGTTCATAAAATTTTAAATTTAATTACAGTTGATCACATTGATGGCCTCCGTGGTGCAGCGGTTTAAATTAGGTCGTTCCGGGTTCGATCCCCGGTCAGGTCACGTTAGCAACCCATCACTATTTTGATTCCATTCTCCATCAACATGCTAAAGGTGGGCTTTACGTTTTATAGACCTAAGCTCTGTCTACCCCGCGAGGGAAGAAGACGTGATGGTACATATGCATGTATTTATTTTATCCTAATTTCCTCCCGCCTCCCATTCATTGTCACCAAATTTATTGGTCACTAACACATAAGAGCAGTATGTATGAAACGGGAGTTGTATGTCACACTGATCCGCATCGAAGGTCCACCACTTCCATCATTTGGTCGGTCGGCAATGTGGGTTCGTTTAGCATGAAAATGGCCAACATGGCCCGACACGGCCATTGTCTGGCCGCCATTGAGAGGGTATATGTCATCTTCGACGTCTTTGAACCTTTGCAGTTCTATGTAAGTAATATATTCGAAATCATTATGTGTCTGGTGGTTGTTCAAAAGCAATAGGGAATCATGAAAGCCTTTAAATAGAAAAGAATATTTTCCTCACGAATATGGTTATCAAAATATCAAGCCTTAATTTCTCAACCAATCATCATGCAATTCGGTATCAAAAGTACGATAATTACATAAGAGCTTCCAGTTAAGGCGAGGTGAGTTCACACACCTAGCAATTAATTCTCTAAATCATATCAAATTTAAAAAAATTAATAGCTGAATGCCCTAGTTAATCACAACAACAAACAACAAAAATTCGTTCTCTTAAACTTAGATTGTAATATCTATGAAAAGTAACAAAAAGAATACTACAAGTAATTTACTAAGGCAATCAGCTATTCGATTTTTTAAATTTGATTTGATTTAGGAGTAAATGAATTAATTGCTGGGTGGCGCTAGTGGGTGAACTCACTTCGCCTTAAAATCAATTAGAAGTAGACAAAAGCTAGTGATTTTATTTTATACGAAGCAGTTTTACAAATCTTTCAACCTAAGACGTTCTCAGATATACAACACATACGAATGGTTGGAGCTGTACATACAAAACAGGAGTGATATGTCACACAGATCCAGATCAAAGGTCCACCACGAGCATCATTCAGCCGGGCGATGCGGGTTCGTTTAGCATGAGAATGGCCGACATAGCACGGCCATTGTATGACCTCCATTGAAAGAAGATATGCCATCTTCAAAGTCTTTGGACTTTTGCAGTTCTATGTATATGACTCGTATATGGTATGGCAAGATTGGAAAATTATTAGCTGTCTTGTGATTATTCAAAAGTAAAAGGCAATCATAAAAGCTATATAAGATATCACGATTTAATTTCTCAACCGATTATCACATATAAGTAAGTACAAAAATTACGTAGGATCTTTTAAATAGAAGCAATAATAAATAGGCAAAAGCTAGTCATTTTGTTTTACGTGAAGCAATTTTGATCTATCATATCTTTACACCTAAGACGTTCACAGGTACACAACACATACGAATACACAACAAAACGGAAGTAATATGTCACACAAATCCAGTTCAGAGGTCCAATACGACCATCATCCACCCAGTGATGCGGGTTCGTTTAGCATGAGAATGACCGACATGGCCCGACATGGCCATTGTCCGGCCTCCATTGCGAGAAATGTCATCTTCGACGTCTTTGGATGATTGAAGTTCTATATTCATGACATGGCAACATATATCATCGAATCTTGGTCATCATCAATCTGTGTAGGTTTAGGCTATATTAGATATCATACTGTTATGTGACTCAGCTAATTTGTACTTCAATCAAATTATGAACAAAAAATATACTTTTGATACTTCTGATTAATGCCTGCCTTTAGAATATCAGGTTCAAGAAGTAATAAATAAGATCAGGATATTATTGTAAGCGCTTAGTTTCTATAGTGACTACCTCTAACCGAAGCCAGGTATCAAGCATACAATAAGACGGAGGTCACAGTTACAATCGTTGTCTAGATATTATGGCATCATAAAAATGCAGAATTGTAATAATTCTTACACAAAACATAATTACAACGTTACTTGGTAGTCCTTCATGGTACTTTGAAATGTTTTCCATTAGCCAAGAAGAAGTGTGTTTGCGCTGGTCTACATAATTTTTCTTCTGCTGTAATCGTAATCGAAGGCCAAATCCTCTGACTGCCGTGGCTAATTATGGCTCTGGTAGTACAGAGAGGGTCATGCTCCTGCAGTGGAGACTAAAAAAGATCTAATGATGATGATGAATCGTAACCGCGTAACTTAACAATTCTTATCCGTATCCCACTCAGCCATCGCTGCTACAGAAATATCATGCCACTACTAGTACGCGTCATGATATTTTCGCAAAGTTTTCCTCCAGGTAACTTGAAATAATTCCACAATCCACAGTGGAATAGTGTATTTGCGCTGTCTCGGGCTGCATAATTTTCCTCCGTTGTTATCGACCGCGCATCACTTATTCATAGCCGGGCACTGGAGTGCAAACTAAGAAACATGTAAATGTCATACTTTATGCAACGCTCACGTGTAGAAATTCCCACATTGACAGAGATCGTGGTATATACATATTTATGTAATCTAGTTGCAAACAACTTACGTTTTTTGAATTGTTAAATTTTAATTATAGTGCAGCAAACTTTATGGAGAAGGTGCAAACCACAAACCACTTCATTATTCCTCTCAAAAACATTTATTCTGTATTTCTTTCTACAAAATGACACTGATAGAAGCCAGTAATTTTTTGCTACTTTTCCCGTCATTTATAAATAATAGAATCAAATTAGGACCAAATGAGATTCAAACAAACATGCTATGGCTAGACCTCCTTTTCCTATTCCAACCAATATAGTAACTTGATCGCCTGAAAACCTAGATCAGTAAAAAAAAATAAAACACATAACAACAAAAAATTAATAAAATAAGGTCTTATTCCTCACTTTTGATATTTTATGTCAAGTCTTTAATTTTTAGTTGCAAAGCTTCGGCGGGGCAGAATGGACACAAAAGCATTCCGCGCCGCTTGCGCCGCAAGCAAAGCTGCACTTGAAAAAGCTCATTTTAAGCTGTCTTGCACGATTTTAACGCCGGAAATTTATTTACTATTTTAAACGACATCTGATCAATGGCTTGCATATTACATAGAATTTTGACTACGATATTCCAGAAGCTACTGATCTAATTTGGAAACAATTTTTAAAGTTCCTAATATAAAGGGTAGTCCTTATGGACTGACTGTTACCATGTTTCACCTCTAAGGCCTAGTGGTCATCGTGCCAAGTTGCCACGCCGCTAGTGCTGAGTTTATCTGAGTTTAAGATGTCTATTTTTATATGTTTTTGTAACAAAATATGGTGTCGGAGAGTTGTTGTTTTTCGTGTGTGAAAGTGGCCAAAAATTTTAATTTGCGTTTCAATTACTACATGCTCGCTCACCTTTTAAACATATTACTCTATAGCCAACACAAAAGCAGTATTAGTTTCAGTACCAGAATAGAGATCTATACTTTTATTTCCATGTAAAATGCGAATCTGCCATTTATATCTATCGACAGCGACACACAAATAGAGCTAAGTACTCGGCACTGGGTCGCTCAGGCGTACCAGACGTGCCGCGCTTTGTAATGGAGGATGTGTATCAGCATCATATGAGGCTGGGTGGAAGCACAAAGGTTATACAGATCTTATATAAGTATAATCAATATTTCAGAGCTGACTCTACAGTACAGTATTTTCGACGGTAGAATTTATATGCTTGTTTGTTTTTCGCGTGTGTATGTGTGTGTACCGACCACTGGTACTGACCATTAACCACATCTGACATAGCTTAACGACTGCTGCTACCAATAATGACAGCCGGCATCAATGGCTTAACGTGCCTTTCGAAGCTCGGTGGAGCCAGAGATATTTTTTACCCCTTGGGGTCTAGTCTAAAAAAAATTCGTAAAACCAGTCGATGTAATAATAAATCTGAGAAATTATGTTCATACGTGATATGAGTTTATAGCCATCACTATTTTTACCCGACTGCCAGGAGGGTTATGTGTTTAGCGCGTATCTTGTATGTATGTAATATTCTTTATTACCTTGTATCTCTAGAACAGTTGAATGGATTTTCACATTTGAGGTATCGTTAGATTTGTCTTAATAGCCCGAGTGTTCTTAGGTAGGTGAAATATAAAATAATTGTAGTTATCCATGCAGGCGGGTTTTTTGTTTTTTAAATTATTAACTTGTTATTCTTTACTTCTACCTTCATACTTGGTAAACATTTCTTTGGATCTTATAATAAGTCATTAGTATGTAATGACAAACAATCGAAATGAAAACAAAGTAAAGTAAATTACATGCGTGCTAACTTCTTACCTTGTTCTTGACCACATGCATTGAAATAATTAGCGTTTTGTTTTTTTTTTTCAGGTTTGTCATGTGTATTCCGTAAGGAATAAAATATGTTAAGCAATTGTAAGTACAAAACTTACTTTTTTTATTCCCGAGCATATATGCCCGGTATTAGGTATGTCCATCCTACTCGGGGTAGGGGAAAAATGTGTGACAAATTATATTTCTGTCATCTAAGCCTGCGCCCGTTTACATCCTCGCCTGTGAAGAGTAATATGAGGGCACGCGGATGATGTGGCGGAAAAAAGGCTTTAAATATAAGGCCCTTTAATATAATTTTAATAGTTGCCGCTAAAAACTTAAAGCAAAACCAAGTAGTCCCTGCAGCCGAATTTACATAATTCTCTCAGAGAGACTGTTATGAAGGAAGTCTCGTAATGAATGGCACTGGACCGGACGCTAAGCGTTTTAGGACGAGGTACAAACTTTATAGAATTCATTTTTAGTAACTTTCACTATTTATTGTCCGCTAATTATTACCCACCCTTTCATCCGAAATAATATTTTTTACTCGACGCGGCTATCATGATGGAGTGATTAACATTCCAGTCTGCTACACTAAGTACCGGGTTCGATTCTGGCGCGAACAAGTACTTAAACTCCATTTTCTTCCTCTAAAGAGATTCATAAAGAGGCCAAATCATGTGTAAATTCTGTCATAGTAGCGGACCCCGGGCTCCAATATTACCGCTGAGTAAGCTACTGAGAAAGCACTCAGATAAGAGAGCGTATTTTTGATAAATAACTAAATAAAAACCGGCCAAGTGCGTGTCGGGCCACGCGCAGTATAGGGTTCCGTAGTTGCGAATGACAACTTTGAGTACACACTGTTTACACTCGCACCTCACAGTTTAACGACCAAAAACATCTAACAATAAAGATTGTATGAAGTTTTACATTTTCCAGTACATTTTATAAGTTGGTTGCCTATAACTTTTTAGTTTGTACTTAGTACTTAGCTCTGATAGTTTTCCTTTCAACTTCAGTATATATACTACTGCTGTAATTTTTTTCACGTATCTATATATAACCGTTTAGGAGATAGAGGGGGGGGGACACGTACCTCTAACAAAAATTTGCACTTTAAAACCAAATATTTCGGAAACGGATCCCTAAATCGAAAAATGGTGCTGTCAACCTCACAATATTTTTCAAAGACCTTTTTAACGATACCCCACAAGATGGGTAAGTAGAGAAAAAAAAATGACTCCCCCACTTTACTTGTATGGGAGCTACCCAAAAAAAATTTTTTTTCAAGATTTTTTTCTACGACTTTTTTGCCATGATTAATATACATACTCATACCAAATTACAGCTTTCTAGTACTTATGGTCTCTGAGTAAAACCGCGGACGGACAGACAGACAGACAGACATGGCGAAACTATAAGGGTTCCTAGTTTACTACGGAACCCTAAAAAACATATCTAGCACCTCAACTTTGCCTCATTAAATTAAACGTGCGCCTCCAAACCACAACAAAGCAAGTTTCCAGAGTAGACAAGCGTCCAGACGACGCATTTTAAGGCTTTTTAATGCTTTTACGGTCTTCTATAATAGTACTTCGCCCACTGCCTTTGCTAACGCTGTCAAGTTCAAGTCTTTTCTTATATACAGATCAGTCCTGCCGAAAAAGTATGATCTTGATTTCTAAAGCCTTTACGTCCAAAGCAGTTAAGACATTTAGAATTTAAGGTTGATTATGTAAACTCACATACATACCCACACAAACACACACACACACATACGAATACATACATAGTTATCTCTAAAACAATATAGTAGCAGTCATGTACAAAATATGAACCTTATAATAAATAATAAATATATACGGACAAATCACACAGATTGAGCTAGCCCCAAAGTAAGTTCTTAAGTAAGACTTGTGTTATGGGATACTAACTCAACGATACAATATTTAATAACAAATACATATATAGATAAACATCCAAGACCCAGGTCAATCTGAAAAAGATCATTTTTCATCTTGACCTGACCGGGGATCGAACCCGGGACCATCCGTGTCACAGGCCGGCGTGTTGACCGCTGCGCCACGGAGCTCGTGTTGAAAAGTGTTAGAAAAGGTCCAAACCTATGAAATATATCTAAATAATTTTCTATATCCCTCAGACGAGATTGTACTGGGTTATGTAGCGATTATACAACTTATAGCTGGAATTAACCATGCTTTTATTTTTGTAGATTTCATCAAAGGTTTGTTCAATTACCTGTTTTGTCCCAATACTAAACCCTGAAAAAATATGAGTAGCTTGTTTCACATAAAAACCATTTTTATAAAAGTTCTTAGACCACATGATCCAAAGGATACTTTAAGCATCACTGTAAGCTTATGGGGTCCCAAATGACGGCTTACATAAAAATCCAAAAGGGACGTTGGTTTTCCGTAGCCCGGATAAGGTGATGGTTATTTTGAGCTCGCACAACTTATAGCTAGGGTCAACCATGGTTTAAGTTTTGTAAATCTCGCCAAAGGTGTATTTTTAGATGTTCAATAACTTGTATCGTTCCAATATCGAACCTCGAAAAAATACGAGTAATTTTTTTTTTACAAAATCATTATTTTTATAAATGTACTTGGTTCATAGGATCCAAAAATACTTTAAACGTCACTATGGGCTTAAACTAGGTCCCGAAAGATGGGCTTAAACAAAAATGCAAAGGGACATTTCCTTTCCGTAAATCAGGGAAGGAGATAGTTATTTTCATTGCTGGGGTCCACCATGGATTTATTTTTGGAAATCTCGTCAAAGGGTTATTTTGAGCTGCTCAATGACCTGTGGTAGGGTCGAGCGGTATAACTCGGCTAACATTAGAGACGAGTATTGCTGTGTTAGTTTTAACTCTGACCCCCTGAATAAATCCGTTCTTTTTTTATACTTATGAAAAGAAAAGACGACTTTTTGTTTGTAATGGATAAACAAAAAACTACTGAATTGATTTTAATAATTATCTTACAGTTAAAAAGCTTTCTATTATTATCAGTAGTATAGGCTATGGTTTACTTTCATAATAATGAGGGGACCATAAGAAAATTACATTAATGTCGCCATATGTAACAAGAAAATGCATTTAAATGAAATTGGGCATAACGCTATAGCTGAACTCTCAATGTTTTATACATTAGAATATACAACTATAAATGTGTCCCCCCCCCCCCCCCCATAAAAAATAGGGGTAGATAAAGATCACAAATTGGAACACAATGCTGATTAATGTGTCACACTGGTGAAATACTAGCAGCCATCTTTGAGTATTATTTTGAGGTGGACTTTCAACCTACATACCTTGAGGTCGGCGTCATAAAAAATGGTTGTAACGGTGTCCGTTTTTTTAGTGATTGTTCTGAGTAAGAAAACGAGATTTGTTGAATTTAAGACTGGCAGGGGTAAAATGGATTAATTGATTTCTGTGAGGACATAAGACGAACTATATCAAAAAATAATATGCCCATAGAGTCACTGATATGGCCCAAAACATAGAGCCCAACTAGCATCTTAATACTCTTGAAATAACTTATTTTTTGTTCCAGCCCCGTTTACAAACTAATACTGTCTAACAAAAGATCCTCAAGTTTTCGCCATTAGCTAGTTCTTGAGAAACATTCGAGCGGTGCTTAACTGAAACACAAAATATTTACAGTATAGAAGGATAGGCTTTCGAAGCATATCAAATTGAACCTTTGGTCCCTACTGTCATCTTTAGAAGGCAGTCATCAAGGTATATCAAATGACTTAAGGCAGCTTTTAAAAATTTTACAGCACTGTCAGCCACGTGTGTGTAACACGAAAAGTAGAACAAGCCTTTAGTAAATAGAGGATTTTTTATTTATTTTGTAGAAACAGCTGCTAATATTCATATACATTGGTAATTTTTCAACTTAACATACCAACGTGGTTAATTTTCAACATTTTTCACCGTATGTTTGGAGAATTTAGAATGACAAGCAATGTTTCCTGAAATCCTGGGTATGTCGGTGTGTGTTACATAAATTATTTAGACCTTACGAAATCAATATCTCTATGGGCATTATTAAAAATCAAATATGTCTACGAAAGTTAATTCTGTACGCTTTTTAATTTGCCATCGAACATTTTCATTAAAAACTTGAAATAAGCTTATCGGATCCAGTGAATAACTAGATTTAATAAAGATATTATTTTTACGAGCGGCCTCAGGAGTAATAGGTCTGCGTTATTAAGGCCTTTGAATATTAACTTAAGGTCGTTATTACTAGCTCAGACTGCAATAATATTGAAATTGGAATTTAAAGCTAGAATATACGTATAAATTTTATCGATAACATTTTAAACGTGTGCCGTAAATTTTATCGGCTTTTAAAAAGGTTGGAATACATCGTGGACAAGGAAGGATGGATTTTCCTGAGTGAATTAAAATAAAACGCTTGATAGAAATTAAACACTAACTAATCAGGTGGTTGATTTAGTACGTTAAGTCTAGTATAGGTACGTTCAAAAATATGGCAAGGTTAACATGTTGTTTTACACTAAACTAACTACTATCTAGATATTAATAGATATATTTTTTTCTCTAGACGCTACTCTTAAACTTCATTATTTTATACAATTGTTTTGTATACTATCCAATAAGTTGTGCTTACGGATCTGTTACAAACTGTACTAAATTTTGTTGCAAAGCACTGGCCGCCATTTGCATCACGAGATAAATATCCATCCTCTTATACTATAAATGTGAAAGTAAACCTTCTTTCTGTCTGTCTGTATATCTAACTCTCATTCTGGAAAAAGAAATAGGGAATATGCATGAAAAAAATATGTGTTATCTTACAAGTTTATCCAAAAATATTCAATAGTGAAGCACTGAAAGTGAAAACAGAATAAAATTTGGTTTAAAAACGAACGAGATAAAATGATTTTACGAAAATATATCTATCTCATTTGCGAAAACACTATTTTATATGACAAATGTATACATGATATAGACTTTGACGTCACTAGTCCATATCGGACTTCTCTTTCTTATTTAAACTTTAAAGTATCGCATCTTCGTCGCTAATTAAGATATTTTAAAAGTTCTTTCATATTTTTTTACTGTGATTAATAGAGATTATACAAAGCAAATAAAAAAATTACGTGATTCTCTATTGTTTCACAGGAATAAAACGAACGTTATTAATCTTGCAGCATTCTTTAAAAACTTACACTCATTGTGTCAGTACGCTGTAGCTATACATACTTATTACGCAACTTGCACCTGATAAAATGAGGACGTGCAAAAGTTTATCTGAACCTGTTTACTTTTTATTAAAAAAAATGATTTTTTGTTCCTCCCAGAATACATATTTTTGTGTAATTCTCCTCAGAATACATATCCCATAGATATCAGAATACATATCCTAATCGCATTGTCTGGCAGAACATCTTACCACCGCCGTAATGTTTATGTTCGCTGACAAATAGGCTTGTCGTGTTCTCGCGCGGCATCGGCTTGTCGTCGCCAGGAGCACTGCGGGAGCTTATGACGTCACAAAACAGTAAGACGAAATAGTTTGTCAGTTTCTTTTATTTATGTGATTGTATTGGCGGAAGTTAGTATTTAATATACTTGAATGATACATATCTACGCCATGATCATTGTATATAAATATTAATACATAGTTATAACATACAAACATACATCAAAGACCTTTTACCTTAAAAATCCGTTTTTGTTACTATTTTAATTACATATCTGAGTTCAGTGACCCTTCTGGCAGATGTCTTCTCTAACCATTAGTTTCTATCTTTAACAAATTTTCTTCATTCTACACACCACTTCCATTTTTTTTCTTTTGCGATAACTCTCCTTCATTCTCCATGCTTACACCGTAGGATATGGCCAGTATCTCCGTTTTAATTGATCTATCTTTGAGAGTACATCCGTTATCCTCGTTTTTTAGGGTTCCGTAGTAAACAAGGAACCCTTATAGTTTCGCCATGTCTGTCTGTCTGTCTGTCTGTCTGTCCGTCCGCGGTTTTACGCAGAGACTATAAGTACTAGAAAGCTGTAATTTAGTATGGGTATGTATATTAATCATGTCAAAAAAGTGGTAAAAGAAAATCTTGAAAAAAAAATTTTTTTAGGGTAGCTCCCATACAAGTAAAGTGGGGGAGTAATTTTTTTTCTCTATTTACCCATCGTGTGGGGTATTGTTAAATAGGTCTTTAAAAAATATTGTGAGGTTGAGGACACCATTTTTCGATTTAGGGATCCGTTTCCGAAATATTTGGTTTAAAGTGCGAATTTTTGTTAGACGTAAGTGACCCGCCCCTCTATCTGCTAAACGGTTATATATAGATACGTGAAAAAAATTACAGCAGTAGTATATATACTGAAGTTGAAAGGAAAACTATCAGAGCTGAGTACTAAGAACAAACTAAAAAGTTATAGGCTACCAACTTATAAACTGTAAAATTTCATACTATTTTCATTGTTAGATGTTTTTGGTCGTTAAACTGTAAGGTGCGAGCTTCGAGCAACACGCCTTCACAGAAGCCGTGTTGCGAAGGGTGCAAGTGTGAATAGTGTGAACTCAAAGTTGTCATTCGCAACTACGGAACCCTACACTGCGCGTGGCCCGACACGCACTTGGCCGGTTTTTTTTTTATTGAATGTTTTCTTGTATTTGTCTTGCCATCTGGTACGTACATGTTTCCAAGCTGTACTGAGCTTTAGCGCTTACAACGCTTTAGCGTTGACATGGCCATACGGGCTCAAACAAGGCGGCCGTTTCCATGGATATCGGGATTTAATTAACAGGCGGCCCGGTCGGGACAGCCGACCGCAGAGAGGGCGCGGACGTACGGATGTACATGTCGCTTCAGGGTTTATCCGGTTTCAAAGGTATCTGAATTGATTTTCATGCCGCTAGTGAAATAGTAATTTTCTAAAACGATATCCTGCTTGAAAAATGATTTCAAATCTGCCCCATATACGCGTTCATTTTCAATTTTTGAATCAAACAAAAAGCAGAAAGCACAATTAACTACTATGGGGCTGTGGTACAGTAAAATGATTACTTAATGTAAAAAATATCCGTAAAAAGAGATCTGTGGAAAAAGACAGGATAGTCCGTAGAGAAATTAAAACCTAGAAAACTCGGACTATATAAATATAAATATATACGGACAAATCACACAGATTGAGCTAGCCCCAAAGTAAGTTCTAATGAAAGACTTGTGTTATGGGATACTAACTCAACGATACTGTATTTTATAACAAATACATATATAGATAAACATCCAAGACCCAGGTCAATCTGAAAAAGATCGTTTTCCATCTTGACCTAACCGGGGATCGAACCCGGGACCATCCGTGTCGCAGGCAGGCGTGATGACCGCTGCGCCACGGAGCTCGTCATCTATCTATGTTCACATCTATCACGACCTCGAACTTCTTTGGACTACCTAGTCGATTCTACGTTATTTTTAACACTACCATCGTTACGCATTGTGCTAATCAGGCTTTATCTAAATGCTAATCCTATTGGTCTAGAAGGTCCTAATCTTATGGGATTTTTTTGTTTGTTTGTTCATAACACTATCACAAATTTTGCATTCTCGTTGACTGTGAACACTACCATTTACTTCCAGAATGAAAGGTTATGTCCTTAATATCTTTCATTCTGGAAGTAGTAGTGTTTCTTGTACTGTTATTTGAATATTTAGTAGAACTGCCACATTGGAAGACCGATCCAGGAGTGACGGCTGTACTAATTTAGGGTGTAAAACATTCTTATTGTGATATAGCAGCGCCGACCGAGTGTATCAAATTCAGCCATACGTGAAGGTATATTGCACACCCATTCAATGTACTTACCGATTGAAATATTCCAGTTACAAAGCAAAAATTCGTAATTTACTGTCGATGGAAATTAACTTTATTCATGGTATTATCCGTAGTAAATTTGAAATATTTACTCGTTTTAAAGCTTTCAGAATTTAAATAACAATTTTGTGAAATTCTTTGAAAACATTTAATCGTGTGTAATTAAACAAAAACAAGTTCCATGCGAAACTAGTTAAAGTCGCTTTCCTATCATGTACTGTACGGAGATATAAAAAGTAAATAAATAAAGAGGCTAAGCTTTGATCAACTGCGCTTCAACTTTTCGTATTTATAGTACGTACGTACTACCGTGTCTTTTGAAGGAAACCTTGAAAATGTCCAGGTCTATAACACCTAAAAGCCCCGTTTAGTATTTTGGTGGCGTAGGTCGTAGGATGCATCGACAACTATCATGATTTCTCAGATTGTCGCTTATTTCTTAAATCAATTTTTACAATCGTGAGGAGAAAAGCTATGCTGTTTTCTTTTCTCCTACACCAGCATGGCCACTTTATTTTCCTTGTGTCTACCTTTCCTGCTCAAATGTTAATAGCTCCTATAAATGAAAAACGTAATAATTATAAAGTACCTATTGTAATTCTTGCACTGATCCAAAATCCGAAATCATCCAGAATCCGAAATCAATAGTTATAATAAAATCGTCATTTCACACGTAGGTATATTAATTTTACCTTAGTAAAGTTCAGGCTGTGCATGGTCGTCTGACCGTGTCACCTGCACGATATGATAATAATGACCTAAGTATATAAATACCCTGTAGCAGCCGCTCCTACCAAACAGTAAGTATACGTTGCAAGCACGTGTCGCAAAGCAATGCAAATTGTGCACAGATCGCACAATGCCGCCATTACAGACTCCCACGCCTCAATTAGGCTTCCAGAGAAAGTAAATAGAAGACGTGTAAGTGAATCCAGATGCAGGAATAAGTGGAACTCAACCAGAGCAAATGCAAGGGAAAATCACTAACTGCGCCAGACAGTCTGCCAATAGGGAGAGGTGGCGGGAATTCGTGCGGAGACTGTGTCCGCCTCTACCACTGACGTGGACGCCTCAATGTGACCACGACCGCTCTGTCAAGAGCGAAACGACAAAGAAGAAATTACTTGTCTGGTTACGTATGTTACAGCTGCAAGATGAATAAACTAACATGAATGTAGATCAAGCAGCAACTTCGAGCAACACGACCTTCCGTACCGGAAGGGAGAAGCCATACGCTGCCTTCCCCTCTGTCAAGATACAAGCCAAATTAGGCATATGCATGTCTATGTGTTAGTTGTATGTGACTTATCTGTACACAAATTATTGTTTCTTTTTGTCTTTTTTTGTGACAATGTCATAATTACTGTCAAGTGACAGTTTAAGTTTTGTATGTAGGTGTGCGGAACTAAACTTGTGTGCCCATTTCCCCCCGCAAAAAAACCCAGAGAAATTGTAATAGTAAAGTGTCGCTTTGCCCGCTCCCTCCGTCCGGTACGAAGGCCGTGTTGCTCAAAGAGCAGCAATAAACTATCTCGAATTTAGATCAAGCAATGAATTTACAAGTTGATATACTAAATTAGTAAAGCCAGTAATAAAGCCAGCTCGTCCGGGAAAGTACCACACTCTCAAAGAAAATCGATGTTTGAGAGCTTTACCGCTTCTATGCTTCGTTCGGTGAGAGAGAGAGCCGGGCCCATCTCCCCCTCCTTTCTGTCACTCCCCTGGTATTGCAGATTTCCATAGGCAGTGGTTATTGCCCGTTAGCCATCCAATGTCATTAAAAAAGTACAAAATTCTTTAGCTAATCGCGGTACCACTTGCGGTGCTCATTTGTATTGATAAAGTTCAAGCGAGTACAATGCGTAGGACGCCCGTACATACGATCAAAGGTTCTTCCCACAGGTTGCAAAGAAGTTTTTTAATACATTTTTACAATGGTTGACAGTTACTTTGCAAATTGCACATATCATACAATTCTGGCATTAAAGATCTCACACACCACAATCTTTTAATAAATATAAATAGAAGATGTGTGAGTCCGATTAAAAATGCAGGAATAAGTTTTTTAATAAAACAAGAGCAAATGCTCTAGAAAATAGAAGTTATTTGCGATGCAGTCGAAGTCATTGGTGTATTATGAGTATAGTTTGTAGGTGATAGACTCGGAATGAACTATCATGTAAAACACTTAGTGGTTTATAAATAAATAATAATAAATATATATATACGGACTCCGTCCGGTACGGAGGCCGTGTTGCTCGAAGATACGGACAAATCACACAGATTGAGCTAGCCCCAAAGTAAGTTCTTAAGTAAGACTTGTGTTATGGGATACTTACTCAAACATACTATATTTTATAACAAATACCTACAAATATAGATAAACATCCAAGACCCAGGTCAATCTACAATAATATAATATTTCTAATAATAATCGATATTATTTTCATTACGTAAGGTTGGCCTATAAAATAGGCAACGGCAATGTGTGGTGGAAACTCACAGTAAACATATTATTGTATTGTTTGCAAATTAAGCATAATAGTATGCTTACTAATATGTTTTGATTACTAATTTGTTGTATACAATGCAAATCGATATTTGTTAGAGGCATAATTGACAAATAACATTAGAGTGTCAACAGAGTGTGTTCAGGTTTGCCAACGAGCAAGCATAGCATGTTGGTTATTAAACAGAAGCAGCTTTCTAAGAGATCCCGATATACATTCTAAAGAAGCTTCAAAACGCGACTGACACAGTGTAAAACTAAATACCCGCCTACCTTCTTGGAACTACCACCTGGGTAGTTTGGAAGTCTTTCAACAGGCTCCGAGGTGATGTAGGAAGATGCCATGAAAACTGTATCCCTCTTTTATAAGACGTTTGTGTACCATTTCTGGGCTAAAGCCTTCTCTCTTTGCTGCCATTTATTTTTATCCTTAGTCGTTTTATTCAAAGCTTGTTAATGGCATGCTAGCTATTCAATTAAGTTCTAGGTTATTCAATTTATTTGTCGCTATCTAGGCCATTGTAATATGCATACTTATATGCATAATTATGATTGATGATTTGTGTCGATTCGCATACAAATTGCCGTCCATTAGTGGCTAATGAACAGATAACACGATATAGTCACATATGGATGCGGTTAGGAGTAATTTGATTATTTCAAGTTTATTCAAACAATTGTCGCAGTTTGTACTTTTTGAAATACATAGTTATGACTAAGTCCTCACATCTTGCCTTGTAGCATAATAAATTAAAATAAAAAAAATAAAAAGATTCGTTACCAAAAGTCCTCGGCGCTTAGCGGTGGAGTGTGATGTAAGTCGATAAATGAGCCTCGATTTACCATCCAAATAAAAATGATTGACCCGAAGAACATCTTGACTTCCGACACCCGAACGCCTATGTGTATCACTGAACACAGATGTTTTTTCTGTGTTCTGTGTTCCCTATTGTGTGCCAATGGTAGATCGCCTTTAGAGTTTATTTTTATTTGTATGTCTTTGTACGTTTCGTCCTTCCAATGGCACCTCAGGCAACCCACCGGCCTTCTTCCGATTGTTCTCCCCGTGTACGCTCTCTTCACTGCGCGATCCTTTTCCATCCTCTCCACATGGTCTAGCCACCGAAGTTTCTCCAATTAGCAGCTTTAGTTTCTCCAATTATATTTGGTTCAGCCACTAGGTCTTCCACCACCTGATACTTCCGCAGTCTCCAACTAACGTCTTCCCTTTTGGTTGGTCCCAGTATTTTCCGAAAGATTTTCCTCTCCGCCACTAAGAGTTCATTCTCTTCTTTTGTGTCAGTGTTCAAGATTCGCATCCGTACATAAAATTGGTTTGACGACCTTTTTTTATACATAATTTATAATAAAAAAATCGTTTTTAGGAGATTCCTCGTAGATCACCGGGGGAGTGCGATGTAAGTCGATAAGTGAGCCGCAATTTACCATCCAACAAAATGTTTAGGTTTATTCTTCTATATTGATGCTTATTACATAATTCAAAATAAGAGAAACAAAGAGAATCGTTTCCAAGAGCTATTATTCCTCGAAGATTAACGGCAGAGTACGAAGTAAGTCGATAAGTGAGCCGCGATTTAGCATCCAAACATAATGTTAGGGATTTCGCTGCGAGCGAGCATTCCAGGCACTTGTAAATTAAGTAGAGTACAGATAAATACATTCTGTGGCTTTGGCTATTGGGTGATAAATGTTGAAGTCTCGATGATCACATTTAAGTAGCAAAATAAATAAAAAGAATGACGAGATGCTAGTCAATAATCGTATATTTAGGAAAATTCTCAATGTTTATGGCGGCTTGATAGACTTCTACAATCTGCCGAAGAGAAAGGGCAGCTGACACGTCTTTTGTTGTTTCTTATCTCAACATCTGGTGTATTATATTTATATTTTACGAGAAAAACTTGGCCAAATTTGTTGTAAGCAACTTTGATTGATATTTGCCAATAAGTTGTATTATTCAATCAGGTTTATTTTTATTTCAATGTAAAAGTTACCTATGCAAGAAATTATCATTTTTTCTGTCATGTAATTATTTTTATATTACATGTGTCCTAAGGTTTTTTAGGAATCAATGATCTTCGTATCAAATAATAGCTTTATTAAAACAAATAAGTTTGAAGTTTGCTGGTTTTGCGTAGTAGAATAGTTATAAAAAATCATGAACCATTTCCGCACCGTCGACTTTTGTGAAAAGTCGTAATATTTCAAGTTTCGTTCGAGAGATGTTTCTCAAATGCCGGGTCCCGGAGCTGCTCTTTCACACCGTTTTAATTGCGTTCCAAGCTTAGCTCGTGTTTATTTTTAACTCACATTCAGAGATAAAAACCTATTAAGTTTTTTTAATAAATTTTATATATTCTAATTATAAAAAAGATGAGAAAATACAAATATATCACCATCGTTACAAAGCACTTCAAAAAGTTGGCAACCAATACTGTTACTGTTAAAGAGATTTATTTATTAGAATTAATAGAAACATTACTTAATTAGATCCTTACAAATGTGTGAGATAAATAAATAAATCAACACTCGCCGTACAAAAAATTTTAGACACGCACTTCCGATGACAACAGAGGGCGACATATATTGTATCTGCTTCATACAACATTTTGTCATATTCGGGAATCAATTTTCGATATGTTATAGAGATAAGCAAGATTTACTTTGCTCCCGTCATATCAAGGCTTAATACTCCCAAAGAAAAATTTATTGATATTTGTACATTATCTGTGATGAAGTCTACAACCTGTCAGCAAATATAATGTATCGACTTTAGCAGAATTTTGTCACGTTAGGAATGAGTGTTTAATATGCGATACACATTAAACAACAGGCAACACTCGGTCCCCATCACATCGTGATTTCATTATTCTCTCAAAGACGCTTTACTTATTTCCTCATCCGTCTTGAGTACAAAAGATGTATCGACTTCACCCCATTTTGGCGGGACTCGGGAATGAATCTTTAATACGTTATTTACATTTAATAACGGCAACACGCCCTTCCGTCTCTTCGAGAACTCATTATCATTTGTCAAAGATACTTTTCAAAGCCTTTTCTTTTTTGACGGATTTAGTTATGTAGAGATTAACACGCCTGTTGAGGGCATCGATTCGCAGTGCTGTCTATACCTCTCAATATCCGCTGGATTAGTCTGCGGTTCTGAGATTAGCCCAGGCATTAGCGCCATGCTAATTTATGGTTCAGGTTTGAATTCAAACGTTTATTAAATGTTTAATATGTGATACGCATTTAATAATAGCAACACTCGGCTCCTGCCACTTCGTGATTTCATGATCGGCCGTCATAAGACGCGTTATACTTATTTTCCCATCATGTCGGGAGTTCAAACAGCCTGTCTTTGTCAAGATGGATGGGCGTTTATCAGCAATGAATTCAGAGGTAAAAATTATATTGAGACAAAGAGATTTGACATCTTTTCTTTCTTAATGAGGTTAAGTTTTTGGGAAAAATTTTCATATTGTTATTCCTTACGGGGTAGGCCGGTTTAGGCCAAAAACCCAAAAATCATTTTTAGTCCAGACGTAGAAAACGGAATCAAAACATTGGTGAGTTGCTAACCACATTGACTATTGAAATGAATCAGCAAATAAAAGCAGCTGTACGTACATTCTGCGTTTATTTTCTAGCGCACGCGTATGGAAGGATCCCTAATAGCTTTATAAGATATCCTTACAATATATTGCTAAAAGTCGATACACCCTCCCAGCTGACAAGTCGTTAACCTTATGACAGATAATGTGGAAATGAGAGCAATGTGTCTTGTGAGGCGGTAATTAAATGACGACGTGACGCGGGCGATATTGTATGTCAAATTATGGAGATGCTCCATAGATTATACGGAAATGGACGAGTCAGCAATAATTTCAAAAGTATGACGTAAAATGTCGCCCTTAAGGGAAATCGCTCTAATAAAAATGTCTAAGAAATGGGTAAATTGTTTCTCTTAGAGTTCATGTTTGTTCTATTAATTATTGTATGTGTGTGAGTTACCTTTATACTACCAGAACTTCTAAATGCCTCAACGGATTTAGACGTATCTATCTTATTAATCCCTTCTCCTGAGTAGCATTAGTAATTATTTATTTTAGTAAGGCAGTCGTGCATTTATGTTGTTAAGAAAAAAACTTACTCGTACATAACTCTGCCTTAGTTTTAGTGTCACTTGTGTGTAAATTCTGTAAATTTGTACATGTAACGTGAGGACTTATTCCATGGATACATTTAGTGATAAGAGGCATTTTGCTCGTCAAAGAATAATACTAATATATTATCTAATAATTGTCACTAGTCCATATTTTTAGATGTCATTGTATACCTTGAATTCAAGATTGAAGAGACTGTCCTTTTTCCTTGAAAATACGTTCATGACAGAAAACTCATTGTTTTATGTATACAGCGATACGTGTGTAGGGAATAGTACATTACTGCAGAGGCCGGGAAGTAAGGGATTGCCGGACGAGTATAGTTTTCAAGGCCGAGCGTCAGCGAGGCCTTGACAATAGTTACGAGTCCGGCAATCCCTTTCCCGCCGAGGAAAGTATAGAGATTTTCTCAATAAATGTGAGGAAATTTAACTTAAAGTTACACATAAACTTACATGCCTTAAATATTTCCCCTTACTAGGTATTTGCCGGTAGTAATTTTTCCACTTTCAAGTTTCAAATTAGGCGAAGTAGGTACTTAAAATCCATTGCAGTGTTGCTTTCATCACTAAAACTCATTTTGAACCGTTTCATTTCGAATAAATAACCAACTTTGCACATATTTACCGAAAACAATCAATGTCAATCAATTACTGCAAAGCGTTAATCACAAACTACGAAGAAGATACTATTACTAGTATCAGACGACCGACTGCCATATGTTTTCTCTAGGCAATAAGGATCATAGACAAATAATGGAGTGAGGGTGAAAATGAAAAAAATGCCATACAATTCCTTTTGAGTTTCTATGGGGGGCCATAAATTCAAAGTCAATTGACGTGTGTTCTATGTCCTAAAATCCGTAAAGGCAGTTTTTCGGCAGTGGCGTTAATCACTACGGGTATAGTGAAAATAACAGATCTCCCGAGTTTTTAATTTTTTTATTTTCAGTTGTCAATTCCAGCAAAGGAAACAATGCCCATAGAGCCCAGTCATATTTTTCACAAAAAATTTAATAGATCATAGATTATTGTTTTCTTCTCTCGCAACGAAAATTAAGCATATTTTCGTATGATCACATATCGATATTTTAATGAAATTGTAGTTATATTCACGTATTATATGCATTTTTTAAAAATGCAGTGGTAGTAAACTGGCTGTATGACAAGTGACATAATTTACGTTACATAGATTAATTAAAAAGTTTTGAGCAGCGGCCGGGAAGTAATTTTCATACTTATTTCCTGGCCTAGGCCGGCAATGCGATGAATGAGCCAAGAATTACAAACTTCCGGTCTTCTTTTTACTACAGTAATGCCTACATTTCCGAGCATGTTTGAGAAAAAGTATTTATACAATTTAGCAAGGATGATTTTCTTTAAGTGATGATAAGTTTGTGCCCATTCGTTTTTCCACATATTAAGTACATTACATTTACACATTATCATCATACACCGAATTAATAAGTTGATAATTGTTTAATAGACTAGACAATAAGTTGATACTTTATCCACATACATATATTGATACACATCCCTTAGACAGAGCCTGAGGTTGTAAGACTCAAAGACCAAATTTGCATGTTATAGGTGTGATAGTGGAAAGCATCACCTGACATATTTTCTTAGGTTTCCGCCTATCATATCAAGCTAGCATACAATATTGTTAGTTAATTAATCTACATTGCTCCTCCCATATTTAGGAGAAGCTAAATATTACCAAATAGTGAGCATAAAGTATCGGTAACGAACTCATTGGTGTTTAGTAGGTACATATTTTGTTTTATTTAAATATGTTTTGTTTTGCATTTAAATAAAATTATTTTAATACGGTTTTTATTATATATTTAATATAAATAATGTAATAAACGCGATAAAAACCGTATTAAAATAATTTTATTTAAATGTGTAACAATCGCGAAAACATAAGAAAACATTATGTTTTGTTTTGGTTTTTACGTGTCCATTTTGAGAGTATAGAAGGAAACAAACAAAGTGTTTATTTTTATTTCTTTCCATATCAAGCCTTATTTATTTTTATTGCGTTACGTACATTAATAAACTCATCACACTATCCTTCAACATTCCTCAATTTATCTCCACGATAATCGCGGTCTAATTGCGCGAACAGAGTTCGAGAACAGCCGCTATTTCCCAGATTAGCACCATAAGAGTAAAAACTCACATCACGCTAAAACGTGAGCCCATTCGCACCACACTGACGCTACCCTGTTACACACCTTCTGCTCTTTATATCTAATATTCATATTAAATTATTCAACCTGAGACTAAAGTGCATCTTACCATTGCACATTAATCTTACCACCTTCCCTCTTTTTATTATTTTAATAAATAAAGGAATTAAATATTTTTAGGGGTTGAATTCTGAAAGAGCCTGAAACACTTGTTTACTCATGTATTGATAGGAGTACTCCTGTGAAGTTTCGGATAAAATAGTTTAACTTATCTTGTTTCCCCATACAAACTTTTAAGCCCTTTTTCACCCCTTATGGGTAGAATTTTCAAAACCCTTAGGACACGTTATTGTATAATTTTAAATTGTAAACCTAAAAAAATTTCAGTCTTCTAGCTCTCAAAATAATGGACTTCCATGCAAAATTTTAACCCCTTCTTTACCCACTTATGGGGCGAAAATCCTTCCTTAGCGGATGCTTACGTCATAACAACTATCTATATGTCAAATTTCAGCGAAATCCATTCTGTAGTTTCAGCTGTGCGTTGATAGATGAGTCAGTCAGGTTTGCCTTTTGTATATTTAGAAGAAGAAGAAGGAGACTATCTCCACCATATCACGACAAGAAGAGTGCTTCTTACGAATTAAGGCTGATGTCACCTTGTACACACTTTAAAAGTATGCTATTTGAAAAGTTAAAATATGCCTTTACTAATGCAAAGACCATTAAATCTTTAAAAACTAAATTGTATCAAGTGATAAACGCACAATTTGCTAGCGATAATCGCTAGCAATTCGCGCACTCAGCGCTATTAGAGCGGGTAACTGCCGCTACTCATCACGATGTAAAAAGCGAGTTAGCCGCCCATCTCGACGCACATAACGCCAAAACGTGAGGCACTTCGCAACATACTTACGACCAAGTGTTTTAGCACTGGCATTTTCTTACTTCGTACAAACATCAAAGATCATCGCGCATCTTACTGTAGTTCGCTCGAACTACGAGCATACGCCATTTTAATTTGATAATCATCTTTGAATCTTTAAAAGTGACGTTAAGTAACTTCTTTAAAAAAAGGAATCGTATTTAAATAACTACTTCGTTATATAAAAAAACATTTTCCAGAATATAACAAATACTTTTTTTATAACCGCGTCATAATAGTGCAGGCAAACGCGATGTAATCGTGGACGAACATACTTATAAATATTCGGGTCAAACGGAAACTCTTCTTTTTTGAAGTCAATGAAAAAGATATACATGTTGATATCGAATAAAATTTCATGTCATCACTGGAAATTGAGGCGTCCACAGCTACAAAGCAAGCTGGTCAGCTATAAAGAAGCACATTACGCCAAAATATGACGCACTTCACACCGCGCTCGTGTTTTAGCGCCAGCATTTTGTGTGACGCTGCTGTGTTCCTCGCACGTCGTAAAAATGAATACCTCTAGCATTCGTTGTCTTGGAAACAGTGACTCTTCCTGATTTAAGCATCATTATTTTTTTCTAGTTTAGTCAATAGTGCGCTTATGTAGGTATTTTAAATAAAAGCATCTAATAATGTAAGTAAAGGCAAAAGATTTCTTGTAAATAAAAGGACAAATATTTGTAACTTTTATTAAAAGAAACAAACACTTAATAAATCACATTTCTCTCTATAGATCCTAACTGATATAATCAATGCGAACGTGAGTTTGTTTGTTTATTTGTTACGCTTTCACGTCCTATCTACTGAACTGATCATCATGAACTGGACTGAGTTTCTTTCGGCGTATTCTTCTCAGCAGTGGTCTTTCCGAAACGCTAGTAGTTTTTTCGATCTTGCAAATTAAAAAAAAAAATATGACGTTCAAAAAGCGATACATGATATCCAAATTTGAATAAAATTTCATTTCATTTCATTTCATTTCATTTCATTGAAATACACATAGTTTAGGGTACTGAAAAGGACATAGGCTTTATACTACGAGTCGCACGGAGGGTAACACTTTAACAGAAATTTTAACTGCTTTTAATTTATGATCTAACTATATCATAAATTAAAAGCAGTTAAAATTTCTGCATTTTTTATGAGTTACTGTGATATAAAGAAATTGCTAAGGATACAACTGGAAAAAAATGCATGTTTGAGACAAAAAGAGCGGTGAAATAAAAAACTCACACAATTAAATGATTCCTGTAAACATTACATTGTTTTGACCTGTTGTCGTGACGTAATTAGGGCGTGTTTTATGAGTGTAGTAAGGAGGTGTCTAGACCGTCTTCAAGATTCACTTTGTGACTACATTCTGCAAGAGGTGGCTTCATAGTCGCCATTTATTATTCATGGCAGTGGCTTTCTCAAACTGTAATGTATTCATAAGTTAAGAGCTCCTATTTTACATCGTCCTGACCTTCGTGACATAAGAGGTCGAAAGGACTTTACGGTATTACAAGGTTCTTATTGCATAAGCTTGGTGCATAAGCTAGGTTAGTTGGTTTGGTTGTCCTATTTTTTAATTTGCCCAAAATACAATGCAATACGAAATTCTCCAATATATCAAGGTAAAAGGCTATTTATCAAACAAAAAAATACAGTTCTGGAAAAATTATAGCAGGTGTCATTACCGTACGTACATACATGAACTTATAAAAATATTAATTACATTATTTTATTGGGCAGTGTAAACAACGCCTAGAGATACAACCAAAATATGTGCTAATAATTATAATCACTGAGATAAAGAGATTGTTAGCTAAGAATGTTTTTCCTCCTTTTTTGATTTCCCTGATATATGCGTCTGTTATATATGACAGTGTAAAACCTAATTACTTTTTGATTGTAGATATTTACATGTACGATCTTTTATTTCAATTGTTTTAATTTGTTATCTATAATTTTTGTTTATTTCAATGGATTGAAATTTATGCAATCCAGATACAAAATATAAACATATTTCACTCCGTAATTACGTTATAGTGGGAGAGCAAACAGCAATTGTTTAGAAATATGCATTGCACGTGATATTGGCGGCCATGCTAACCAAATAAACAGGTTGCCACAAAATACGGTGTGCAATAATTTCTATGCTGTATTGGTCAAAGTCAAAGATTTTAATTCAAAATTCGATAATTGTATCTCTTTTTGAACGTCATGTTTCTCTTTCATAATATTTTTAATTTTTAATATGCAAAATCGAAAAACTGCTAGCGTAATGACCACTGGTGAGAAGACGAGAGAAGGGGACGTTGTAATACGGTGCGAAGGGGACAAAATATTACGAGTTATTATTACTTAGAGAGAAATTTAATTCATTAATTTGGAGAGCACGCTATTTTCTTTTAAAAATGTGCGCGTTGCATTTGATATTTGCGACATCATCATCATTTCAGCCGCAAGAAGTCCACTGCTGGACATAGACCTCCCCAAAGGATTTCCAATATGACCGGTTGGAAGCGGCCTGCATCCAGCGCCTTCCTGCGACCCTTATCAGGTCATGCGACCACCTGGTCGGTGGGTGTCCAACGCTGCGCTTGCCGGTACGTGGTCGCCATTCAAGAACCTTTCTCCCCTATCTGCCATCGGTTTTTCGCACTATGTGCCCCGCCCACTGCCACTTCAAAGAGCTAATCCGCTGGGCTATGTCGGTGACCTTGGTTCTTCTACGGATTTCCTCGTTTCTGATTCGATCTCGCAGAGAAACACCGAGCATAGCCCTCTCCATAGCTCTTTGAGCGACCTTGAGCTTTCTTATGAGGCCCATAGTAAGGGATCACGTTTCGGACCCGTAAGTCATCACTGGTAACACACATTGGTCGAAGACTTTCGACTTTAGGCACTGAGGTATTTTGGACGAGAAGACGCTGCGGAGCTTCCCGAACGCTGCCCAGCCGAGTCGGATTCGACGAAAGACCTCGTCCTTGAAACTGGAGCTGCCGACCTGGATCAATTGACCCAAGTAAATGTACTGCTCTACAGGTTCAAGGGTGAAGTTTCCAACAATCACTGGTGAAGGCACAACATGGACATTCGACATAATTTTCGTCTTGTCCATGTTCATATTAAGGCCCACTTGTTGGGAAACTTCATTGAGGTCATTGAGCATGGTACTTAGATCCTCCAGCGACTCCGCCATGACGACAATGCTAACCTAATCAACAGATTGCAGTACAATACCGTGTAATGTATTAGCAAATATATTAAATAATAATAAATAAATAATAATAAATAAATAATAATTAAATATATACGGACAAATCACACAGATTGAGCTAGCCCCAAAGTAAGTTCTAATGAAAGACTTGTGTTATGGGATACTAACTCAACGATACTATATTTTATAACAAATACATATATAGATAAACATCCAAGACCCAGGTCAATCTGGAAAAGATCGTTTTCCATCTTGACCTGACCGGGGATCGAACCCGGGACCATCCGTGTCGCAGGCAGGCGTGATGACCGCTGCGCCACGGAGCTCGTTGGAAATTGGAAATCCAGGGTAGGTACAACAAACAGACTCTTCCTGGTTCTCACTCAAAATAACTTTAAAGGAGGAGAGTACGCTGCAAAAAAAAAACGATGCGTCTATGCAATGTAATTGGTTTACAATGCTAATTCAATAAACATATAGCATACCTATCCTCATCGCAGCCGATCTTCCCCTCACTCTTGAGCATACGCCTCTCATCGTTTCAACCATCCATCTCGGTCCTGTACTGTTCTCATTCAAGAACACCCCACTGCTTTGATAAAACCAACCAGATTACGAACTCTGCTAGTTGTTTCAGTTCACGGGATAGAAAGTATTTACATTATGAAGTGGATAGATCTAATAGCCATATTCAGCGATGCTTTTTGATGGTTCCGTAGTAAACTAGGAACCCTAAGCCTTATAGTTTCGCCATGTCTGTCTGTCCGTCCGCGGTTTTACTCAAAGACTATTACTTATAAGTACTAGAAAGCTATTATTTGGTCTGGGTATGTATAGGAATCATGCCTAAAAAGTGGTAGAAAAAAATCATGAAAATATTTTTTTTAGGGTAGCTCCAATACAAGTAAAGAGGGAGTAATATTTTTTTTTCTGTACAAACCCATCGTGTTTAGTATTGTTAAATAGGTATTTGAAAAATATTGTGAGGTTGATAACACTATTTTTCGATTTTTCGATTTAATCGAAAAATAGTGTTATCAACCTCACAATATTTTTCAAATACCTATTATTTGAAAAATATTGTGAGGTTGATAACACTATTTTTCGATTTAGGGATCCGTTCCCGAAATATTTTGCTTTAAAGTGCAAATTTTTGTTAGAAGTATGTGTCTCTCTATCTTCTAAACGATTAGATATGGATACGTGAAAAAATTACAGCAGTAGTATATATACTAAAGTTGAAAAGAAAACTATCAGAGCTGAGTACCTAGTACAAACTAAAAAGTTATAGGCAACCAACTTATAAAATGTACTCGAAAATGTAAAATTTCATAGAATTTTCCTTCTTAGATGTTTATGGTCGTTAAACTATGATGTGCGAGTGTGAACTTAAAGTCGTCATTAGCAACTACGGAATCCTACACTGCGCGTGGCCCGACATGCACTTGGCCGGTTTGCTTTGAAAGTGATGGACGGAGATATTTGGAGAGGATGGTGGTGTGTCCCATAAACTGAACAGTTTAGGTTAAAGAAATGTCATTTTCGGCTTCAAACCAACGCAAAGTCGCTAAAATGTTATACTTACATAAAAAGTAACACGAGAACTTGCTTAATAGTCCTAAATTATTCATTGCGATACCACATCGCACAACACTGGTAGGACTGTTTTATGTTTAGTGACAAATGTTGTTATTTGTGGCCGCAAATTTCGCCTCATTTTAAAGTAAATTCGTTTGAACGCGGGAAATTCAACACGAGCACTTTGTGTAAAATTAATAGGCATTGCTATCAATGGGATCCCACAGAATCGCATTACAAAATTCGAATGATAAATTCGGTACTATTTTGAGGCCACAAATAATCATATTTTCTGGATTGATTCAATGTTGTACATAAAGATGCTTTGAGCGCGCCTGAAAATACTTCATGTAGACGGATTGGTGGACGTAGTTTGTTTGGCGTATATGTATATCAGTTCCGTCGCTGCTGCCCATCGAAACCGTTTTTCAAGCAAGGAAAGGTAAGGAGTTTATTGGGCTGGGGGAATTGGATAAAGGTATTAGGAATGCTCCTTGTTCACATGGATTGGGAATGAGACAGTAACAGCTCGGGAGGCCATACTCATTGGACAGGTAGTTGAGGATGACACCTCTGACCATACTGACTTGGATACTCTCCGATTGCCTACGAAGGCAAATGTACCATTCACATTCCCTTAATCGATTTATACTTACTTCCTGTGAGGAAGCGCAACATTACAAACACTTTCGGTTTTTACTTAAAGACAAAATTGTCGAGCTCCGTGGCGCAGCGGTCAACACGCCAGCCTGCGACACGGGGGTCCCGGGTTCGATCCCCGGTCAGGTCATGATGGAAAACGATCTTTTTCAGAATGACCTGGGTCTTGGATGTTTATCTATATAAGTATATGTTATAAAATATAGTATCGTTGAGTTAGTATCCTGCGACACAAGTTCATACACAACTTAATGTGGTGCTCAATTTGTGTGATATGTCCCTATATATTTATTTTATTTATTTATTTACTTTTGACGAATGAAATAAACTCTCATTCTTGCTCTCAAAGCGGCGGTCCTCGGCCAGTCGCCATTACTCTTTACATACTAATATAGGTATTACGGCGGTTTCAGTGCCGCAAGTTCGTTCCCTTTCATTGCTCATTTGGCGAATTGAGCGCTGTTTTACTGCGGCGCGCGGAATGGCCTACCTCTTACTCCTAATCTTTATGTTCGAATAAAACGAAACACTAAATGTGCGCGTTGAATAAATGCGAACATTACGCGGGGTAGAGCGGTGGGAGAGGGGTGGGGTGGCTGTAAAGGACTACACACATCACTCCTTTGTCAAGTGAACTAATTCGGTGGGCCTATAAAAGCTGATCTTCAAGTTTATTGGCCGTACGTTGGCCTACTACCGATCGGCAATCTTACAGATGAAATGGTGATAGTTATGCTTCACTTCCGGGTGGTCTTATTTAAGTACCTGAGCGGTATAATACAAATACCTTAAGGCAGTTCAGAAAATCTTTCTTTGTCTCTTCTGGCCGTTTTCCTGGTACGACGAGCTCCGTGGCGCAGCGGTGAACACGCCAACCTGCGACACCCGGGTTCGATCCCCGGTCAGGTCATGTTGGAAAACAATATTTTTCAGAATGACCTGGGTCTAGCATGTTTATCTATATAAGTATATGTTATAAAATAAAGTAACGTTGAGTTAGTATCCTGCGACACAACTTCACGACTTACTGTGGGGCTAGCTCAATTTGTGTGATATGTCCCTGTATATTTGTTTATTTATTATTTATTTGGTTGCATCATATTATGACAGAATCCATGATTTAAAAGTGTCTAGAAAACCTGGATGATGTATAATGGAATATATAGTGTTTTAATTGTTGAAATAAGTTAAATTTATAACTAACACGATAAAATCGTATGGAAAGTACCTAATCTTATTTATATACAAAGTTTTTCTATTGCCAGCTTTTCAGGCAGTTATGCGAAATACTAGTTTGATTTGTTCGTTTGCATTGAATATGCTCCAAACTACTGGACCGGTTTTCAAAATTCTTTCACCTATAGAAAGCGAACTTATCTGCAGGTGATATAGGCCATAATTTATGCGGACGAATTCGCGAGAAAATTGCTAGTCTTTAATAAAATGCTTTTTGAGTCGTCTTTGGTTTTTCTTCTTAAAGTGCCTCTCCAATTACCTTCAACTTCCTAAACTTTTTTGTATCGCCATCCGCCGCCATCCATACTATATTTATAATTTGTACTGACCCATCAAGAGGAGGATCAAATGCTGGTTTCAATGCGGCACCTGGAGGCCGATTTGCTAACTCAGTGTACAACAATTTGATTGTCACTTTAGCATCCATTACGGTTTTCATGTCTCAAATAAAAATAGTCATTCATGCCGAAGCCGTAATGAATTATTGAAGTCACCATGAAAATGATGTACACCGTAGCTGTCAAAAGTTAGCAAATGGCCTGCTGGCCGGCCACAGATTAATGAAGTAACTACGTATACGTACTTGCATCGAGGTAGTATTAAATAAATAATATGTAAAGTATTCCTGTGACCTAGTCTCGAGGGCCGGGTGGGTGGGGAAGGAGCCTATAAAGGACTACACGCATCACTATGCATTGGGGCGAGATGAAAAGGATTTATTCCCGGATCGCCGCGATATAATGAGATTTTTGTGACGCCGCCGGCCTTAAATATTTAATCTTTTGTCTCTGTTTTTGCTTCTTTTCAGTCTGCTAATCTTTTTGCGTTTTATTACATTGCATGGTGTTTTTGCGTTTTATCACATTGCATGGAGTCCCTTTGACGTGCTAGGTTTTAATGAAATTATACTTCTATTTTAGTATTTTCCGCTCCATTGTGAAGTGCATTGCAAATTATGCTTTATAAAATGCAGACTGCAAAAAACTAGTGAGAAATGAAAAATGAGTTGTTTCTGATAAATATACAGTATTTTATTGTAAATCACATTCTGGATAAAAAAATATTCGACGCAATACGTAAACTACCTTGCTGCTAAAATTCTTTCTATGTTGCTCATTTTTATTGCCATATATGAAGTCCACCACTTTTTAATCATCCTCAAATATACGCTCATTCCTTTAACCGGCTTTTACAATCAACGCGGCTAAAGTAGCAGCTAGCATATTCTATTTTTAATACACTTTTAGGACCTTAATGTGGTCAGCGACATTGGAATCATCGTCGCAAATACTGATCAAAAGATATTTAAGATAAGAAGAATAATATAAAATATACAACAGTTGTGTATGTACGTATATTCGTACATACACAACTGTTGTATATTTTATATTCTAAGAAATAGTCATTCAATTCTACTGAAAGGCTGGCAAACAAATATAAGGTTATTGTGTACAAAAAGACGTCTAGTCGCGTCGGGAGATGACTCCGGTGTATATATGAGGGGCACGAGACGTGACGTGACGAGACGTGAGGACGCGAGACGTGATGACATTATCATAGGTGTCAGACTAATGTTGATACTTCTAGTTTTAGATGTCTACACAATATGTAAATCTGTATGTGTTAAGCATAGATATCAGAATATTTTACTATGTCTGTGGCGTAAAAGCGGCGCCAGTCACGATTGCTGTCCGTTGCGAGACAGTGGCTCAACCCTTTCTTGACTGATCTGGAGAAATAATCAAGATTAAGCCTACTCCACTATCCCGATTTTACATTTCGTCTATAACTGTAATTCGCCCAACGTGCGGCGCAACTTAGTCAGTGGTGGAAAAATTCAAACTGATTCATGATATCAGATACTGCCTCTAGTTGTACGGACACTATATATAACGGTATAACGGATGGTACTTGGGTCGCTGAATGGAAAACCAAGCATCCTCCAGCTGCTTAGAAGCTCCCAACTAGTGAATATCTCCCCTGTGTGGTATGGAAGTCTCTAAACAGACTCCGGCTGGTCTAGGAAGATGCCGAGAAAACCGAGCTGTAGACTTTCTCCAGTGAGAATTTTTTGTGATTACACAGCCATTTATTCCATGACTCACCTCTTGTGGAGTCTTAACTGTCTCTTAACCTGCACACTTGAAGACCACAATGAGGACAATGATTAGCCTGGCCAAATATAAATAAATAAAATTACACGGGATAAATCACACGTATTGAGCTAGCCCGAAAGAAAGTTGTGAAATTGTGTCGTAGGTTCTCAACGATACAATTTTTTTTAATAGATACGTAGATTTATCCAAGACCCAGGCCAATCTGAAAAGGGTCGTTTTCCATAGTGACCTGACCGGGATCGAACCCGGCACCATACTAGTGTCGTGCTAACGTATGTGAAGCAACCTCGGGTGAGGGGGGGGTTACCCGTACCGAGATTGTGACCACAAATGGCATAAAAATAACTGCAGTTCCTTCGTGCTTCGCAAGGCGTACCGGCAGCTATCATCATAGATGGCAGTTGCTAAGCTTTGTCAGATTATTTAAGGTAGCTTGAATCTGAAACAGTGTTGGAGTAAGCAGCCATATGGATACATTTTTTCTGGTTATTCAGATTTTGTAAATTAAAAAAAGAAGGGAATTAAGTAGAATCTTTGACCTAAGCACCATTGGGTGCTATGGCTGTTAGTGTGGCGCAGCGGGAATGCCTGTATAAATAATAATAAATAGATAGTTTAATACTACTATCACAATATTACTATACCTCTGAAACAAGATAAGGACATCAATGCATATTAAAATGTAAAAAAGTAGGTCAACAAGTCTATTAAATGTCTCCGAGACTATCTCAAAGGTAGAATGATATCGCAAAAATGACGGTTTTCGTAGTGACTTGCTAATTCTTTTCCAATAAAAGATAAGACAAAGCGCTATCTTTTATTTCCTTTTTGCGACTCACTGTTACAACAGTGCTTCATTAGCAATGTAACTGCGCTTTTGCTGAACTTTTTTAACACCGGTATAAGAGGTGTAATAAGTTAAAGAGCCTCTGCACAAGGAGTACCACCTTCGATTCCCGGCACGGACAGTTGCCCGTCAGTTAAACCTCATTTTTACAGGTATTTGTCTATTCTAGAGCTACTTTAGGAAGGCCAGGCAAGCAGTCAGCCATACCTAACAATTTTGCCCAAATCATATCACAATAAGAATGTTTTTATATGTGTAATTCAATAGTAGATCCCGGGCTCCAACGCATCTCTCTACTGAGGATCCAGACGAGTAAACGCTCAGACAAAAAGGAGGTTGATTATGTGTAAAGAGGGATTTTATAATCGTCATCACATCACAGACGTAAAAATTGCAGACCTCCTCCAACGATTTCCATCAATGGAGGGTTTGCTATAGTCACCATGGGCAGGGACCCGTTGCCTTGCCTGCAACCACCGGACAAACAGTTGAGGTTAGAGGGATTTAAAGTATCGTAAAGGCGTTTCATAACACATGAAAATTAGCCCTATTTTACCCTCAAACTAAACATTAATAGAGCAAGTCCCTCAGAGATAAAATAATCGTTATACCCATGTAACATAATATTTTCCACCTGGCGCCTGTCCGTTACATAAGCGGTATTATCAGCCGGCTCAGAATATGTTTAGGCGCCCTACGGCCCAAGGTAAACCGGGTCAATTGAATGTCACTCACTGAGATCATAATAAGCCTAGGTAATATTGTTTTCGGGATTCTTCTGAGCTGGCTAGCAACCGGGTTATTACTGATCCCCGATAATCTCTAATTCCTAGACGTTATAAAGGAATATCTATATATTGAGTTCTACCTATTTGCCTCTATTTACCACGAAAGGAATAAACGGGTCACCGTTTCGATTGATATATTGTTGAAATTGTGGCGACGAGTGTGGTATTGGGTTCGTTCTGTAATTTTAGATTGCTCTGGGCCTTGGATGTTTATCTATATATGTATTTTTACAAAATATAGTAACGTTAGTTAATATACCTATAAACAAGTCTCTAATTTACTTTGGGGCTAACTTAATCTGTGTTCTATCTATTATGTGATAACCTAGTATATACAATTGTATATTAGTATATACAATTGTATATACTAGGTTATCACATAATAGATAGATCCTTCCAAGGAAATTCAAGTCTATAGTTCAGGTTACCTAGTGGTAACCTGAACTATAGACTTGAATTTCCTTGGAAGGTCCTGTTCATGGGCTCATCTCTCCATACTTCCCGATTTTTCAATATCTTCATTTTAAATCTCATCTTCATTGGAATAAAGATTACAATATTCGCACATCGCTTTAATTATTTTTTCAAGAATTATCTACATTGCCATAGCCTGATGGTCATAATTAATCTTGAATTATTCTCGATTACACAAAAATGCAAAGCAAGCACTCAACATTATCCAGATCACCTTTTTTCAGTAAGAAACATGAATAATCGCGCCCAGACCGAAAATAAACAACAATGTTTCGTTTTCATTTTTAAGGCAAAAAGTTTCAATAGTAATATTAAAACTTACGCGAGATAAATTCATTATGAAAACACGACTTTACTCACGTTTTCACTCGCCCCGATGGTGGTCTTCGTAACAGACCGAAACTAGTCGGCGGATCTGACGAAATAAAAAGTGAGTAAAGCCGTGTTTTCAAAGCCGTGTTATCAAGAATAAAAGACTAAAATCTTAAGTAATGTACTTTATTGGAAAAATGTTAGTGCCTCCGTCCGTCGCGCGAGAGGCGACATTTTTCGGACTTGTAATAAAGATAAACAGCCTACGGTTAATATTAAAAGAGCCTCCTCCTCCTGGCTGTCAGGAGTCAGGAGCCAGCAAAATAAATAATGAAGTCGCCACAAATTACTTATTGATACGTAAGTTGCACGCTGAGAAATATTGCTGGACATATTTATGTGGTTTGGTAACGTACAACACAGATCTGTTTATTATTGTAGACTAATACTATAAAAGATAAGACAAAAAATCGTGTGCTGTGGGAACCAAGTCAGCATGTGCTGGCAGTTCATAACTGCCAGCGCTAGTACTATAGTATCATTATATTACCATCTTCCATGCTCGTTTAGGAGAAAGGTAACCGTAGAATATACCAGCTGCTTTTATTCCCGTGCAAACTGTAAATTTCGTCAAGGTATTGGGCGAAAATCTAAGGAATTACGTTATAGGCGATGCGGCTAGCAACCCATCACTATTTTGATTCCGTTTTCCACCTTAACGCCCACTTATACGCTAAACGTGGCCTTTGGATTGTATGACCTTTGGCTCTGTTTACCCCTCACGGGATTAAGGAGTGATAATATGTATGTATGTATAATATTGCCGAATGAGGTTTGTTTACTATGGAAGCTGACCGGATTACATTTCCCTTGTAATTCAATAACTAAATAACCCATTAATTAAATGTGTTTTGTTTTCTTTTATTTAGCCTAATGTCATACTAGATTTTTCTTTCAATTGCTTATCGTTCATTTAAGTAGGCTGACAAAAATGAGCAAATTCTTGCACAGTCTCTTCTTCTACATTAACTTCAAAAATCGTGATTTCAAAATCTTAATTTAGAACTTCAATTAAAATAAATATCTGCTTGCTGACAGAAGAACGAAACCGAAGTTTCTGAATAAATGTATGAATTTACTAACTAAACGGCGACGCCGATTTTTTCTAAAGAAAGCTTTTGCTATTTACTTTATAATTAATATTAATATTACATGCAATGTACAAAACTGATATATAAAACTCTAGTTCTAACAATACTGATGATTTTGATCAAGCTGGCAACGTTTAATTGTTGGAATCAGAATCTCCAATAGGCTATAAAAAATAATATACCCGCAAGAAAAAAAAAACAGGTAGAAAATACAATAACAGCAACAAAAACCTTGGAAATACATATGCCGAACACATACTAAAGTATTAAGTAGTACTTAGCAAAGTTATAACGAGACAGGACGATTTTTTTAAATCTATGTAACGAGAAGTGTCTTGTTTGTGTTCAAAATTATTGCGTCTAAAATCGCTTTTTTTTTCAAAGATAAATACGACAGCTAACTTAATATACCTGCTAGTAAATACAAAAACATCGCGAAAATTTGCCGAATGGAATCTTCAAAGACACTTATCATGTTACTACCAGTTATTACTCATATCAATAAAGCAAAAGGCATCCCGAGCTATGTAACATCAAAAAGTAGAACGTTGACGTCCATAATTGAGCTACTCATACATGAGTCGTAAGCCGTAGCCGTTTTACGACGTGTCGTCAATGGCTGCCGTAAATACTGCTCATCTGTATGCCGCGCCTTTACGCCGGAAAACGTATTGACTTTTCATAACTCTATAAAGGCGAATTTACAAAAATGTCGCTGGCACGTAGACTGTGAAAGTTATAGACTTGTCATCAGTGAAATATAGAGTCTCATAATGGCACAGCTACGTATACCATGTGACCGCGATGACTTTTGTGACTTAGTGGTTCTGCAAGTGCCTTTGATTCTCAGGGTCCTGGATACAATCCCGGGTCCGGTCAAGATGATAAAAATTATTCACTTTAAAATATAGAATCGTTACGTTGTTATCCAACGACACCAGTTCACGACTTAGTGTTGGGTTAACTTAATCTGTACGATTTTACAGTAATTTATTCTTTATTTTAAAATTAATAAAATCTTAGCATTCAAAACACAAGATGCAACGGTATCTTTTATTAACCATATTGTACAAACCTCAAAATTTCCTGTCAGCTTGAATATTGTCTTATTTTTCTAAAAAAATTAAATTAAACCAGTACTTATTTGAGTCTTTTTGCGGCTTTATTGTAATTGCTATCTTCATATACCCAGTCCTCTATCTCTCTCTCTTACAATGGAGTACTTTCCGTTTGCATCCTCAGCCAAGGTTCTTTTATGTCCGGGTCCGCTACCATACTTATTCATAATATAATAGCCTATGTAATAATTTTTTGATGAATAGAACCTAGCTATGGGCCAAAATTCGATTATCTTCTAGTCAAAAATCATAACGACTTCACATACAAGTATTGTTGGCAGTATTGCAATCTTATAAGTCTACGCAAGGTTAGGGATACATCTTGATAAGGAGCCGGCCGACGTTTTGTCGATGTCACAAGAATTGCTTTGTCCGCGCGTCAGGCGAATGAAGATGGATCCGGGATAGGTTGTTGATTTGTCCGCCTCTTCTGCTCGGGATCGAGACATCAATGATACTCATTGTCGGTGCGAGATGGTCTTGTCAAGTTGTAAATCATGTAAAGCCTATTTTTGAGCTTTGAAATTCTTAGTTTCTATTCGTATTTGTTACTCGCACGTGAAACAAAACTTTTAAGAGGCTTATATTAGTGAAACTAGCACCATCATTTTATTATTTTACTCCCAAATTAGATTAAATTGAAAGTGTTTTTGGTATTCAATAATAATTATTATGTACTACCTGTTACCCACGGCTTCGCCCACGTGATATATAGCCTATGTTCTTCACAATACCCTAACCTAAGTGTATGCTAAATTTCAAAATGATGGGTTCAGTAGATAGGGCGTGAAAGTGTAACAAAAAAAAAATCACTTTCACATTTATAATATTAGGTTCGGATAAGGATTAGGATTTTGGTTTCGTAATGGCTTCCCATCTCAAAATGTATGCTAGTATGCCACACGCTTAATTGTGTATGCTCTGAGTGTATTACCACCCCAAAAACTCAATTCCTCCTCCAGGGGGGGGGGGGGTTTCTTTGACAGATATCGCCATTACGATTGGCCTCCCAAAGTTTGAGTTATCGAAGAATACCACAGGTTTAATTAGAGCGCGGCCTACTTCTGTCATTGTTTCGTAAACGCCGAGATTATCAGCGAGGGGAGATTGCGATCTCGCTGCCTTCAAATTATTTGAAGTAATTAGTGTAATTTTGGAGTACAGATAAAAGTGCCTTATCTTATGTTGTAAATAGTCACAGTCGTATCTTAGATCCTCACTTTTCTAACGTGGTTATCGATGACTTCCCAAGAAATACTCGTACGAGTAGAAATATGTTCTGTACATTTATGATAAGAATACTAATAAATATTCCAACTTTATTAATATTTAGATAATGTTTTCTTATGTTTTCGCGATTGTTACACATTTAAATAAAATTATTTTAATACGTAATGTTTTCTTATGTTTTCGCGATTGTTACACATTTAAATAAAATTATTTTAATACGGTTTTTATCGCGTTTATTACATTATTTATACACCTAACGTTTCGAGCACTTTACAGTGTTCGTGGTCGCAGGTAGACTAAGTTGACATTTGTCTAGTATTTTATAAGAACTGCAAAATCTACCGCCTAAAATATTTATTGATAACGTTCCGGATGTACGCAGTATTGGCTCACGGTGTCTGAAGGTCTTGCAGTCTTCTGCTTAGCTTGAGATTTGATTAAATTGATGACTGGATCCCAAGCTGGTGGTAACTGCCAACCATCCTCTCTATTGAAATTAGGATGTTTTTTAATTTCAATAGCCTCATGAAGCATTCTTGGAATGTATCTGTTTTCTTTTGCAAGGACTTGAGGATTATCAAAACGCATATAGTGGTTGGGTTTGTCTAGGGCATGTTCACAGACTGCAGACTTCGTTGAGCGCCTATGCTTCATGTCAGCAATATGTTCTTTTATACGGGTACCGATGCTTCTCTTTGTTTGCCCAATGTATGATAAACCACACTCACAGTCAATTTTATAAACTCCAGCATCTTGTAACGGGATATTAGATTTGACAGGTCTTAAAAGTTGGTTTATTTTCTTGTGCGGCTTGTAATAGGTCTTGATTGAAGCACGCTTAAGTATATTACCAATTTTGTCTGTAACTCCCTTTACATATGGTAAGATGGCAGGAAAGCGATCAACTGTGTGAGGCTTTGGGCGGCTTCTGTGATGTGTTTTTGGGAGGTTGAGGTTGTTGCTTCTTAAAACCGATTTTACTCGTTGAAGCTCCTCCTTAAGGTGGTGGGTGTCAGAGACGCCATGTGCTCTCTGAAACAAAGATTTACCAACGGTAGCCAACTGACATGGATGATGATGGGATTTGCCATTGAGATATTTGTCGTTATGGGTAGGCTTTCTATACACAGTATGACTAATAGTATTATCAGGATTTCTAATTATTAAAATGTCAAGAAAAGCTAATGAATTATTTGTCTCAGTTTCTGAGGTGAATTTAATTTTGTTATTAATTGAATTAAGATGGTTTAGTAATAAACGTTAGGTGTATAAATAATGTAATAAACGCGATAAAAACCGTATTAAAATAATTTTATTTAAATATTTTAATACGGTTTTTATCGCGTTTATTACATTATTTATACACCTAACGTTTCGAGCACTTTACAGTGTTCGTGGTCGCAGGTAGACTAAGTTGACATTTGTCTAGTATTTTATAAGAACTGCAAAATCTACCGCCTAAAATATTTATTGATAACGTTATCAACGTTAAAAAAAATCTACCGCCTAAAATATTTATTGATAACGTTATCAATGTTATCAATAAATATTTTAGACAAATGTCAACTTAGTCTACCTGCGACCACGAACACTGTAAAGTGCTCGAAACGTTAGGTGTATAAATAATGTAATAAACGTGATAAAAACCGTATTAAAATAATTTCATTTAAATATTTAGATAGCTCAGTAGTGCGGATATTTGACTACAACACGCAGGAACAGCTGTTTTCCACGATATCTTGATTTCATTGGGTTGAGTAGCTCCATTTCAGACATTTGTTTTTTATTTCTTTGTTCAAGGTTCAAGGTTCGCTGCAAACATATTTATAGTAGAAAGCAATGCTATCTACTAAACGATGAGGCATCTTCTTAGTGCATTTGTAACCTGGGAGTCTGCTTTCGCACTGCCCCGAGTTCAATTTCCGCCACAGGCAAATATTTATACTTAATTTTAACAGGTATATTTCTACGGTTTTGCATGAGTTTGGCGCCCAACTGACAAACCCATGGACTATTTAGGGGAAATTTATAGGGATTACGTTATATTTGATTGCCTCCAGAAAATTTACGTAGAGGTTGTTTATGGCAAAGATCTATTGATTTTGCGATACCGTAGTACCCACCTAATTAGTCCCAAGCCGGAAAATAATTAGGGTTCGACGGAAATTATAAAAAAAATATTGTAAATTCGATTAATTATTAACATTTAATATTTTTAAAACTTATTTACCACTTCAATCACCAAAATACCTCGGTTAAGGTATTCTGAATGTTTCCCCTTGGAATAAATAACGTTAAAATAATTAAAAACTTTTCCAGGTACATGTAAAAAAGAAGAAATTTACGTGTTTGTAAAAAGAAAAGCGAAAACAAGCAGAAAAAAATACATACCTATTTAATATCAACGTAAAAGGTAATCATTTCATCATCATCATCATCAGGTCACAAAGAGGGTCTCTTCGTACTACCAGAGCCATATACTAGCCTGAGTAGTCAGAGGATTTGGCCTACACTCTCCATGCGGCCAGACGGGTTGGAGAGGTCTCTTTGATGTTAATAAGCTTTGTTTAGCATGTGTTTCCTTAGTCGCCTTTTACGGCATCCACGAGATGACTTAGAGTGGTGGTATTCTACTCTGCCGGGAACCACACAAACTTTTAATAATTAAAATTATTAAATCCTTTAAAATAACTTTTTTCCGACGGCGAAAAAACAGAAAAACATGAATAATAATTAAAATATAAACCGTTCGACGCCGTAGAACACAAAAGCCCAATCAACAAGATTAAGGAAACGTATAATAAGTGAGTTAATATGACGTACACAGTTTAAACGGAGTTAAATAAGAGCAAGTACCTAGTACCTTCATAATTTGGCCACATGTTGGGCGCCAAATTCTAATGAAGAACCTCCCATTGGATCGACTCCACGGAAACGCTACGTTACAAACTTATAAAATAACTGAGCATTGGAAAAAAAATTAGAACTCGCATTAAAACTTTTAAAATAGCACTTTTTGCGTGATTCGCAAATAAACAAGACATGAAAAAGGTCAACATTTTCCAAAATGCATGATTTGTCATCGATATCGACAGTTACGAGTATATCTAGCCCAGTATCTTTTTCAAATATTTAATGACTTTGTTCGTCGACGAATCTCCTAGCAGAGAAACACCGAGCAAAGCTTTCTCCATAGTTCATAGAGGACCTTGAGCTTTCGTATGAGGAATGGTAAATATTTTCGTCTTCTTTCATGAATTAAATCAAAACGATATATTTTATAGAGATCCTCATAAAAGGCCCATTAATTTAAATTATTACCTGGTGTTTACAAGTAAACCTGTACATGTATAAAATGCAGATGAACCCATTTTTAGCAACTACATTAACCATATTTGTTTGTTCCGTTGTTTCAATTACACCAAGTAGTTGAGAGCTACTAAAGTAAATAACTATTTTACGAGCAAATATACTCGTATGGAGTTTACGTACTTTAATATTCACGTGCGAGCGCGAACGAGATTAACGTTGTAAAATATAATGAGCGCGATGAAGCGCTTCCAGCAATCTTTGTCTGGGAAACAAACACACTCGTAATTTTAATGCGCGAAGTTCGTCAGCGCTGTCGAAATTGCCAATTTTCACTTTATTATCATTCTAGTTCGGCTAACCTCATCATGCTCCTGCGAGCCCGGTCATAGTCGGAATTACCCGGGAATACTTGTCCTGTTTTGGTGTTGGTTTAATTACGAAAAGCGCGCCAAAAAAGTTCACACAAAGCAAACAGGTTTAAAATTTCTTTTACCGATTAATATGTGTTTTGCCATAAAATCTAAAGCCTTTCGACATTTTGTTTTCTGCTTCAGAAGGTATCATGCACTTTATAATAATTTAAATTATGTGCTTCCCTTACCAGCGGTGATTCAGCATCAAGAATGCTGAGTGAGAGTTAGCACGTGTATCTCCAGTGAACCATCATTACAGAATTTTTAGCTAAAGAAATAAATATATGCGAACAAATCACACAGATTGAGCTAGCCCCAAAGTAAGTTCGAGGCTTGTGTTATGGGATACAAACTCAACGATACTTTATTTTATAAAAGATACTTTTTTAGATAAACATCCAAGACCCAGGTCAATCTAAAAAAGATCATTTTCCATCTTGATCTGACCGGGGATCGAACCCGGGACCATCCGTGTCGCAGGCAGGCGTGTTGACCGCTGCGCCTCGGAACTCGTCGTTTAGCTAGAGACCGGCAAGAGCCATGGCGTCTGGACTGACATTTCCCTATCCGGTACATAGGCAAAAATTACTGGCCAGGAGACGTGTATTTCCTAAAGATGTAACTCTTTGACCCTGATAACATATAACGCGATATTTGCGTTGATAAAGCTCAGTATTTATAGAACGTTGTATCTGTTAGTATCTAATTTGAGCCATAATACTTACCATTACATGTATTGCGCACCTCGTCACTCGCTCGCACAAAAAGTAAACGGCCTATTTAGATTAATTCCCCGCATTAAGATTATTTTCCGCGAGCGTTTTCGCGCGGCATTAGATTCCTCTTCGTTTGCGAGGCGAAGCGAGGCGAGGCGAGGTGAGGCGAGGCGAGGCGCGAGGCACCTACGAATATCTTTCTGCGCCATAAAACCGCACGCAAATGAAATTATCTGCGCTGGGACATGCTAGCGGGGGCATGAGACAAATACTTGCATTATACTGGTGTTCACGTATAAATCAGCACTCTCTGCAATCCGATTTCCGTTTCTAGGTCAGTTTTATAGCTCGGTTAGAGGTAGTAAAGTGGTCAAACAGTTCAACGTAAGAGATATAATCGCATTGAGTATAATGTTTTTGAAACGGGTGTGGCCCTTTCTAAGAAATATTTAGACGTATTGGCCTTGATAAAGTAATTATTCTGAATATTTCATCTTTGATTGATTCTATTCTATTTGATTTTATTTTTTCTGTGGGGATAACTCAATCGTGTTATTTGTCTATATATTTATTTATTAATCTTGAACTCCCTGGCAATATTTTGACGTTGAAATCAGAATCTATATAACAATGTACCTACCTATACACCTGCTTGAAAAAAAGGTGATTAATTAATGGAAAATGCGACTTTCCAAAGAAATTAGATCAACTGATTGAAGAATTTTTATGGGAAGTCTAATATAATAAAATGTTTGTAATCTTACCTCTTATCATGAAGTTTTTTTTTTATATATGGATCAACCACACAGATTGAGCTAGCCCCAAAGAAAGTTCTTAAGTAAGACTTGTGTTGATACCGACCGATACTAACTCAACGATACTATATTTTATAACAAATACATATATAGATAGACATCCAAGACCCAGGCCAATATGAAAAAGATAATGTGATAATGAATTTCATCTTGACCTGACTCCGTGTCACAAGCCGGCGTGTTGAACGCTGTGCCACGGAGCTCGTCGAAGATTTAATATGAATAAAATGTTTGTGTCCAAAATGAATATTTAAGATGTATATCTGTATCTGCACTTGGAAATTACAATAATGAGAATAATTTAAGCGCTGCGACATAACAATCTCCTCATTAAATCTTGCCGATATTCTCGGCGTTAACGAAACAATAACAAAGTAGGGCGCGCTCCAATTAAACCTGTCGTATTCTTCGATGACTCAAACTCCGGGACATCAATCGTAATGACGACGACTGTCAATGAAACTCCGGGGTGATTGTGATCTAATGCTTGTACTACACATACGTGAGATTGCTTAGTTTTGTATTTATCTCCGTATTTATCGATCCCGACGATCCCATCAACATTGCTCAGGCCCAATCCAATCCCCTTCCGGTTCCGAGTAGCCAGAGGATCCCATCCTCCGACCGCATACCACGGGCCACTGGAAAAGAGTGCGTAGAGAAGGATTAGTTCCGATTACTGTTGACTGCCCGGCGGTCCCGGGAAGCTTTCGGCCCATACGGCAAAACATGAGAGTTGCTGCTCTCCAAAGGCTTTGTCATTTCTAGTTCGGCCCTTCATGCTATGCATGCAAATGCAGCCCATAAAGTATATAAGAGTTTGCTGTGTCTCCTAACCTTGCGTACATGGGCAACGCCTAAAGCTGAGGTCCGTCCCTTCTGGGAGCCCTTAGGTGATGTAACATCACCTAATGCAAATAAAATATTTCTTTCTTTCTTTCTTTCAGGTTGAGGGCACGCTGATTCACCACAAAAAAACCCGTAGAGTAACATAGCGCAGGTCGAGCCAGCTATACATTCTTTAAAAAAAATGTTATCTTGAACTAACTGATGCATCTATTTATAACAAAGAACTTAAGTCGATTTAGACATTTAAAATATCTTACAAATAAGAACGTGCCTATTACCTTAGTAACATGCCCATGTTACTAAAGATCAATGAATAGATGCCGATCTACTCAGCGATACCCGAGCCTTACGAAGGAAGGAAGCGCTCTACACTGTCGGCGATCATTCACCGGCGCACAACGCACATTGATCTGCGTCCAACTCTATACACATGCAAACCAATGTCTGTCTATGTCATTTGATATATAGTGAATAATATAGGTATATTTACATACATACATACCATCACGTCTTTTTCCCTTGCGGGGTAGACAGAGCCCAGGTCTATAAAACCTAAAGGCCACGTTTAGCATGTTGGTGGGCTTGTAGGTGGAGAACGGAATCAAAATAGTGATGGGTTGCTAGCCGCATCGCCTATTGACATGATAAAATCTTCGTATATAAACGAAAGACAGTCGTTTACAAATCTATTTACGACCTCTGTGGATCAGTGGTGCTGCAAGTGTGTTTGAACTGCCGTGTCCCGGATCCGGCCAGGTATAGCCTGGGTCTTGGGCATTTAGTTTTATATGTTTCTAATACAAAATATAGTATGCGTGAGTTATGATCCCATAACACAAGTTCTCACAAGTTTATTGTCCCCCTAACTCAATCGGTGTGATTTGTCCCTATACAATATGTTAATAAAACCCGGTTTGATCCATAAAGCGGCAACTCAGCCCGTCAGTATGAACAACTTTTCCTATGGGACTGATGCTGGAAATTCGAAACCTATTAAACCCGATCAGTCATTTATTAATCGGATTCTAAATTGGTATCTTAGGATCAAACAAGATTTAACATTTTTGTGCGACTATTCGCTGTATCGAAGTAACCTTCGTAAGCTACGATTCATATTATTCCAGTCGCACGGATATTAATTAAACTTGTCGCGAAGTTATAATGGCGCAGTTCACAATTAACAACGCAATCTGCGCCATATTGTCTTTGGATTTGTTATCTTTTACGATATTGAATTATTGGTGGTGTGAATCCAGCAAATAAGCTAGCTACTTCCACATAGATTATAATAGTTGATGAAGGAAATTTCGAATGAAAACATTATTAGCCTATTATGGAAACCCGGCTTTCTTTGCGTTTTATTTCGTCAGATACGCTGACTAGTTTCGGTCTTTGACTAGCGGCCGCTGACTAGTTTCGTAACTGATCGAAACTAATCGGCGGATCCGACGAAGAAAAAACGTGAGTAAAGCCGGGTTTCCATAATGAATTTATCTCGCGTAAGTTTTAATATTTTTATTATCATTAGCCTGCTACATGTCATGTCATGCACTTTCGTTCATAAACCGCAGAGCCACCTTCGAATGCGACCTTTCCAAAGAAAACTCTTAAGATGTTTTATACCAGTCTTGTTACAAACAATGTTAAGATTCCATTTCAATCCTATCCAAACAAACATTATAATTTGCAAAAAAACAAGGTCCTCTTAAACATGAGCAGCCTAATCTGTTCCGTGCAGTAAACACCTTAGTTATTTCCGCCTACTTGAAAATTGAAAAGGCAGAAAGTCGAACCCTTCACCGGCGGAAGCAGGTCGACGTAACTGAAAAAGAAAGCAGTCATATCGATGCAAATTGAACGGTACCTCGACTTACATCGCCGCCCGGTACTGCGCGACGCTCCAACTTATTTTAAACCCGGCATGGGAAAGCCCTAGATTCTATAGCAACTTGTTTGTTAAAATCCGAAGTTCTGTATCCATTGCGGGCTCGGTTTGAGATTTTACGTAACTGCGAGTAAGGCAGTGAGTAGTGGATGTTGTACAAGCGATGTGATAGCGTCTCACGGAGCCTGCGCGAGTTTGAGATCGATAGCTCAGCCTCCGACCCGGGTGCACAGAGTAGATATATTATAAAGTCAAAACGTTTTACATCAGAAATTCTAGGAACCTAACTTACTTAACACGCGCTGTTTCCAAAAATTTCCCCTATAATGTTGAGGGTTGATGCCATCATCAACCCTACCCTGCTAAAACCCTCAGTAACAGGAGTTAACTGTAAGGATTTTATTGTGTAATACCGTCGGTTATTATTGAAATTGTTACACTATGGTATGAAGTATTGTAACAAATTGATGAAATCGATTGAAATTGCATTAAAAATGTTAATTAACTATGGTTACTTTTTGACTATAAAACACTTTTATATCATACTTGCTGTTACCCGGGGCTTCGCCCGCGTAATTTATAGCCAATGTCCTTGTCGGTACTCTAACCTATGTGTATGCAAAATTTTATGATGATCGGTTCAGTAGATACGGCGTGAAAGCGTAACAAACAAACAAACTCACTTTCGCATGTATAATGTTAGTTGGGATTGGGATTTATCATATTTATTTACATGAAAGAGGTACAGAAACCAACGAATTTTGTAATGATAGTTCTGTTGAAAAACTTTTCCGATTCTACAAAGCTTACACTCTGCCTAAAATGTACTCCTGACCTGCTGCACTTGCAACCTATTTCGCGCACTAAACGCATGACAGTCAATGTTCACATTGCCCTGATTGAACAATTGCTATAGCCGTAGCAGTAGCTCTTATTTGATCTGTGCTCTCGGAGACATGGCAACTTTGACCAAATTCTTGATTATAGTACTTTCAAGATATTGTTGATTATGTGTCTTCGGACCTGAATTTTAGGAAGCTTCCAAAGATAGTATTTTACTTTACACATGCTTTTTCTTCATCTACACCTCATAACACTTATTTCTATGTAGGTCGGCTCAGCTTGTTCCTTATATTCATTTTCCCCTGTCAAAGGCCTAACTTATATAGTTTACTTTCCATACTCGTTTTTATACAGTCTATCCATTGCTCTTTACGTTTACCTCGGCTTCTACTTCCAACCATTCCCTTCTCCAATTTCTTTCTCGTACCATGGCTTACCTCCCTTCTCATGAAATAACAATTTTAATTTATACATAAGCAAGCCAAAAGTTCCCGTCTGAGCATTTCTGTCTATGACATTTTTAAGTTTGAACTGATTTTCATGAAGTTTATACAGACGTGACCATGTTTGTACGTGTTTCACGTAAAAATTACTGTATTAACTCAAAAATACTGTACTAACAATGGTATAACTAATTCATCAAAAGCACATGGGCTATAAATTACATAGCCGAAGATGGGAGTAAACTTAGTCTATTAGAGTTGAAAATCTCCCCACTGACCTATCTCGGTGAACCGCCCATGCATCGCAGTCAGCGGCGGGCAGTAGCAATCCGTATTTGTGAACAAATACAGAGATGCATTTCACATTTCACTGACGTACATTTAAAACGAACTGCTCTTTGAACGAAGATGCTGGTATTTTCGAGTTCGGTGCAGAACTATACGTATGTTTTATTGATTATATGACAAAAATTTTACCGCCAGCGGTTGCAATAGGTTTGTTCAGGTTGCTGGACGTGTGACGTTTATGCTTGAGATCGATAAATCAAATATCATATGAGCAACTCTAAAGAGTTTCATTCCTTGGATGAATTGATGAAGGATATAGGTTTTAAAACATTTTAATGGTTTTTGCCAATATATTCTTTTGTGATTTATCTTCTTCTTAGCGTTTCGATACCAAAAACATGAAATTGTCGTAGCCCAGAAATTAGCCACCCCAATCGCGTTGTTGGTGGCAGCCATTAGATCCTGCTGCGTGCAGTTGTTCAGACACGCAGAGCATGAAAACAGGTGGACTATTGTATGCAACGCATCACACAAACAGATTGAATCTGTGCCATGAGAAAACCTCCATCTGTACAGCCGCGGTCAAATCTGCATGGATAGCTTAAGGTCGATTTTTCTATGAGGTTTTGTACAAGAGCGCACAAAAAAAACTGCTGGTGGTGCTTGTGCTGTTTTTACTTTTTACTAGTTGCGCTGTATCCACTACAGATGGCGATTAAACCCTGCGCAAACGTTTTTGTTATGGAAATAGATCTACGGCTTAACTTTAAGGGCTACTTTTCTGAGTGGATTTGCATTTGATAGTATTTTATTTCAATTTCAGATTCATAGATAAGAAAACTAGATGGCGCTGTTGATAAATAATGAATAAAGACTTACTATGTAGCAGTTATGAGTAACGTAATGTAGTGTAAAGTAAAGTAATGGAATGGAAATTAATTGAATTATAGATTTTATGCTGCCGAGTTCGAATCCTAGCTGTGGGGTGTATAGATATGCATCGAAAAGGTTTTTTAATTGTGTTTGTGATGAAATTAAATAATTGAAAATTATCTAGCGAAGAATGAGATACATGAATGAGGCATTATTTATTCTTATTTTAAATCCAACTTATACTAGCGCCATCTATGATTTAAAACTAAACCAAGTAATCAATTCATAGATGGCGAACGATTTTATTATTGAAATATCCATGCAGATATGACCCCGCGTGTACATATTTTCTTTGTTCCGACCGACCTATGTTCAGGTCCAGGTCAGCCATGGTAGCTTATACCCAGGAGGAAGGTTCTCCTCTGGTGGAACAAATAGGTTGGGCAGAGAGACTCCTTCACTCCAAAGTTCATGCCTCTTTGATGGCTCCATGAACAAAGACTCAACACACTTGGTGAGAAACTATGGCGACTTTTTAGCCTTTGTAGCACAGGGATTTACCTATATGTACATAGGGCGCCATTGTGTTGATAGCCATTGCAATGGTATGTGATTTATTGTGATGTCTTTTTCAAGGCAAAAGGGTGTATGACTTTCATCCACATAACAGCTACAAACTTTAAACATTTAAATCATTATAAATAAATTTTATATACCGCCTGAGCAGGTTTTGTCCAGATCCCTTTTTTATTAAGCTGACTAAATCTTCGCTCAATCCTAATTAAATTCATAAAAACAGAGAAATATTTACACTAGATGTAAAATAAACAGTTTGTTTACTTAGTCCGCGACAGTCGCAAACATCTAGTTAAGGCAGAATAGAATTTCTGAATAAAAACAAGTAAGAAGCTGCTTTTAGCTCATCGTCAACTCATAAACGTCCTCCTGGCTGCTGAGCTAAACACGAGAGAATTTACATAACAATAACAGCTTTGACCTAATAAGTCACATCAAACTCAGTGGGGTGGCGACACACTTGGACAAGATAAAAACCTTAAGATTTTTGTTGAAAATAGGGCTTCCTTAGCACTTTTTTACACCAATTTCTAAATTCGGTTTGAAGATATAAATATGTTTACTTTACCTTCTCAGTATATATTTGCGAATTTTATATTCCTGGGACATAATCTACATTAATAAGAAAAAAAGATGACATTCATGACCGAAACACGAGAAATAAAAATAAGTAAGCTACACCAGCTTTACGGATCAGATTGCAGAAAACTATGTATTCATTTCTGGGTTCTGGAGTAGGTACGCTTCTAGAATTCCCGCAGAAATATTAAATCTACCTTAACCTAACTTAAAAAGGCTGTTTAAAGTCTAAGAGACTTATTTATTATTGTATTAAAAATTGTATTAAAGTTCCTAGCATTTGAAAACTCCTTGAGTATTATAATACGTAGTAGTATTTTTAAGTGGTTCTTGACAGTGTTGTAGAAACATTCGAAGATATTAAAATGTAACTTCTTTCTTTACACAAATATATCAACTTATAGAACAACATAGGGGGTCTAGCTGACAAATATTCGCTAACTTTTAAAGTGTTATTAAATTATTGATATAACTGTATTAAAATGAACCGGAATATAGTATCAGTCTTATGAGTTCAAACGGAATCACTAACAGTAGCTCCATCAGCATGGATGGGCTATTTCCACCGGTGCTCGGCGCTGCGAGCTGAAAATCCGAGTAGTTTCAGTGTTATTAACATATCTTAGTGCTAACGTATCGCCGGATCTTGTTTGGCCCACTTTGCTGAGACCTCATTATGGCTAAGAAAGCAAAGCGGACTAACAATAAAAATGCCAATTTTAAGTTTGAGCTGCCACTATTAGATACCAAGGCAAAAAAGTCACCTTCGATATGTGACCAAAAAGTTTTCTTGATTAAAGAAATCTTTTAGGTTTAAAAGCAATATTCTAGCTGCTACATATATTTAAGACATCTGATGTCGTCTTTGATTCTGGTCACTCTGGTGGATTACCGAGGTTAAATTGGATTTTTTTTTTCACAAAGTATAACTTAGTACCTAGTTTGGTTTCTATGTTGTTTTTGCTTATGTGTTAAATTTTTAGTAACTATTTGAATATACTTTTTTTAGTTAAAAGATCTTAGTACATCCTAACTAATATTATAAATGCGAAAGTGAGTTTGTTTGTTTGTTTGTTACGCTTTCACGCCGTATCTACTGAACCGATCGTCATGAAATTTTGCATACACATAGGCCAGGGTACCGAAAAGGACATAGGCTATAAATTACGCGGGCGAAGCCGCGGGTAACAGCTAGTTGTTAAATAAAGGTAAAACATGCACAAGTGGATATTTAAACGGTTATTATTTAAATGTATATAAAATATGAAAATGTAGTAGTGACTCATCCAAAAATGACATGACCTGTTCGTAAGGGACCAATCAGGAAAGGTATTTATCCGAATCACGTCATATATTGTGACATCAAATTGAAACGATATTAACAAAGCAGAGAAACCACATTACAAGTTTGTGGTTTCTCTGTCTTGTATCACGTTATCGCACGCGTGAAAAATTCGCTCAGCGTTTCAGTGGACGTATGGTTGGCGAACGGGGCAAAGTTCTATTTTCTTGATTTGCTTGTTACTCTAGTCACAGCTCTCCTTACTTAGCGTTCCTGTTTTATTTTTCTTTTGCAATTCACTTTTACTCGCACAGTTTGCGAGAATTTGTGACAAACAAAATTACGGGAAATCTTGTTTCGCCAGTAAGCATTCCATTAGTAGCAAGTCTGTTTGCTAAAACAAGTGCAGTGCAAATGTAGAGAAGTGCTCTGCTTATTTTATAGGATTCTGAGAAACTATATCCTACAAATTAGAATTCAGACCAGTTTCATATTGAATGTTGTAAATTGAATAATAAATTAAATAATATAAAAACGCTATTTAAGCTTAATGGAAAGCGGATAAGTGGTAAATGACATTAATATGCATCACAATAGTACATAGTCACTCAAGCATTTAATATTCACCAATTTACTTACCATGCCTATCGTGTACAGTCCAATCACAAAACAAATTGTATTATTTAGCGCTGCATATTTGCCGCATATCGCTACAATACGGCAAATTAGCGTGACCTACATGTTTATTCAAATCGGCATACTGATTCAATATGCCATCAATTCTGCAGCTTAACCACACTATGTTGGCATTACAGGTGTTTCGTTTAGGACTCAATATGGAAACTACAAATCAAAGGCATTTAAAGTGTTGCATTTATGAAATTAAGTAAAAATAGAATATTCAAAATTGGATTTCTAAAACTGCATGCTTAATCAAAATTTTATACTTAGTTTTTCAAAGTACTGCATTAAGAACAAATATAATTTTTTGCACACCTTACTAAGGTTAAATATATTGGTACTATAATATTTGTTAAAATCTCATGTTTTAACCAATGTTTATGCAAATAAAAGAATTTGGAATGTTTTATTAATACGAGGTAAATAATTATGTACATCTGACAACTAGTTTGGGCATCAGTTAATTTTTTCCTCTGTAGTAAAACCGTATTTGTGAATGATAACACCAATAAAAACTCAACGACTACTTTGAAACATTAACAGTGAACAGAATCTATCCATACAGACTACATTATAAATGCAAAATAACTATTTCAATTGGGTTTTCTAATTTCAACTATTGAACTATTTTTTTAAAATCATATATGAATTATTGCACTCTAACTTACATTTCCCTTACTATCGTAGGTTTTAACGATCTTTTTCTCTTTCTTTTTCAGGTATGTATCGCTGCAATTTCACTCGGCTTTAAGTGGCGTTTGCACACCATTTTGAGGTGAGTTGTATGACGTCATCAGATTTCTTTAAGGATCTGCAAGTGGTATACGAGCGAACATACTTGGTTATTCCGGTGTGTCTTTTTCTCCACTCATGCATTGGTCTCCCGGGTCCACACCAATTGTAGCATGAGACCCAAATAATTAAGCTGTAATATGTACATATATGTAATATGTGCCGTGTGGTTCCCGGCAGAGTAGAATAGGACCACTCCAAGGCATCCCGTGGATGTCGTAAAAGGCGACTAAGGAAAGACAAGTTAAACAAAGCTTATAAACATCAAAGAGATCTCTCTAACCCGTCTGGCCAACGTGGAGAGTGTAGGCCAAATCCTCTGACTACTCAAGCTAATAGGTATATGGCTCTGGTAGTACAGAGATGGTCGTGCTCCGGCAGTGGAGACTAGAAAGACCTGATGATGATGATGATGATAAAGCACTTTTTAATGCAGCCAGTCGCTTGAGCTAACCCTTTTTAGAACGTAGACAAATTATACATGAGACAAGTAGTTACAAGTAGTTTCATGCACCGAAACGGAACTCATAGCCTCTCGGTACGTAGTGACTCTGTCTGAGGTCTGTCGCTTGTATATAATACCTATGTTTTTCTTACAAAATTACCTATGACTCTTGAATATCACATCTTATTTAAATGTTTGTGTATAAAACTTTTCCCTTACTTAATATTTCATACATATTTTTCTCATGTTTTGAAACGTACGTGCTATATATTAAATTCTATCGCCCATAAACCAAATTTGACTGCGTGAAAGTGGCCTGCGTAGGAAAATACCTACTCGTAAATATTTCGTCTGGCCTTGTCTATAAAATCTTCGGGAAGTAGTTTTCTCAAAAGAATCCCTGCCCCAGTACGTGCTCGAAGACAACAACATAGGCCGAGAACTCGGCTTCACACTGACCCACATAAACTATAACCATGTTAGGATCGGACGCAAAATAAAGAGGAACATAAGGATATCTCACGGTATCTCGATAGAACCCTTGCCCTGGTAGGCGTCAAAGTCAAGAATATGGGCCAAAATTCAGCTTCACACTGACCCACATAAACTATAACCATGTTAGGACCCGGACGCAAAATAAAGAGGAATATAACACCTGGTCTGGTATGTGCCCCAAGACAACGCAGGCCGTGCACTCGGCTTCGCACCCATGCACATGAACTATAATACATATAAGATAAGATTGTCGAGCTCCGTGGCGCAGCGGTCAACACGCTAGCTTGCGACACGGGGGTCCCGGGTTCGATCCCCGGTCAGGTCAAGATGGAAAACGATCTTTTTCATATTGACCTGGGTCTTGGATGTTTATCTATATAAGTATATAATATAAAATTATAGTATCGTTGAGTTAGTATCCTGCGACACAAGTTCACAACTTACTGTGGGGCTAGCTCAATTTGTGTGATATGTCCATATATATTTATTTATATTTATTTATTTATAAGATAAGATTTATTTGCATTAAATAGGGTACAGGAAGATGTTACATGTAAAAGTGTAGCTTAACCTACTTAGCCATTCTTTACAGCATGCAAATTTTTACAATATGTATTCGATTTATTATAATAATTATTCATTTAATTTAATAACCTTTTTAGAACCGGAGCGCAAAATAAAGTGGAACATAAGGATACCTCTAAGTATGTCGATAGAACCCCTGCTTTGGTACGTGCTTGAAGACAACAACATAGGCCGAACAGGCGGCTCCACACTGACCCACATATACACACACTTCTTCACACTGAACCATGTTAGGAGCTGGACATAAAATAAAGAGGAACATGAGGATACCTCAAGGTATTTTGATGGAACCCTTGCCCAAAGGCAACATCGCATTAACCCACATAAACTATGAACATGTTAGCGGATGCAAAATAAAGATTAACAAAAAGATACGACAAAGCATCTCGATAGAAACCTCGCCCTGCTCCCGTGCACTGCACCCATGGCAGTCGTGACAACGTTAGTCGACTCTCGCCATCTTGTTTTCCGTAGTACTAAAAAGCGATATAGGTATAGAAATAGATTATTGCGCGATATAAACGGCGTCTCCGCCATCGAGGAGCCCGATGGTCCAGTGGGTGTGAGCTCTAAGAGCGCTTACATATGTTAAGCAACCCCTGGTGCAGTCCCTACTTGGATGGGTGACCGCAAGTGGCATAAAAATATCTCGAGCTCCTCCGTGCTTCGGAAGGCACGTTAAGCCGTTGGTCCCGGCTGTCATCGTTAATGGCAGTCGTTAAGCTATGTCAGATGCCTTAAGGCAGCTTGAAAAATCTGACACCAGTGTTGGCCACTTACACATACGAAAAACAAACAACGGCGTCTCAGGCGCCATGCTTCTGAGACTGGTACGTGCCCGAATACAATAAAGTAAACCGAGAACTCGGCTTCACACTGACCCAGATAAACTATACTATAACCATGTATGGACAGGACGCAAAATAAAAAACAAACAAAAGAATACCTCAAGATATCTCGATAGAACCCCTGCACCGGTACGTACCTAAGACAACAATAGATGAGTACTCTGCTTCGCGCTGATCCACATAATCTATAACCATGTTAGGACCCGGACGCAAAATAAAGTAGAACATAAGAATACCTCAAGGAATCTCGATAGTCAATAGTCAAAAATTTTATTCATCTTTCAATATCATTTGGTGAACGTCAATTTACATGGTTTACAATGTTATGTTATTGTTGACGTCAATAATTTACTTAAAACTAAGTTTACACCGCTTCCAAGGCGGAGTGCAGAAGTGCGATAAAACCCCAACCCCGGTTGGGAACCCCGAAGACAAGAACAAGAAAAGGCCTCGCACTTACCCACATAAATTATAAACATGTAATATGGCCCGTACGCTAAATAAAAAGAAACAAAAGGATATGTCAAGGTATCTCTATAGAACCCTTGGTCTGGTACGTGCCCTAAGACAACATAGGCCGAGCAGGCGGCTTCGCGCTGACCCACATAAACTATAACCATGTTAGGGCCCGGACGCAAAATTAAAGAGGTATAGAAGGATATAGGTTACCTTCGAATCCAATTTTTAACTGAGATGTAGAATTAATTAAAATATCTAGTTTTTTTCTTGTTTACTGTTTTAAACACAGATTTAGCAATATTCTTTGTACTTGAACGATCGATATCTCGAAGTTACAGTGGAAAGTCATACCAGAAAAAAGGACAGAGAGGCTGACCGCTTGAAATCTAATTATATCGATCAATTGCATTCAATACTTATTCAAAAAGAAGGACTGAATAGCCACATGATCAAAATTTAAAACTAAACTTCTTTGCATAATAGTAGGAACCTGAACAATTATAAAATATTCAAAAAATTAAACGATGTAAACTATTTTATACTTAATGGCTTACGTTTTAGTCAATGCTGTACATCAAATATGTCATAATACAAAACTGACTTCACGATGTCCATTTGTACAGTGGCGGAGAACCCAAACATGAATAAATAAATAAATATATACGGACAAATCACACAGATTGAGCTAGCCCCAAAGTAAGTTCGAGACTTGTGTTATGGGATACTAACTCAACGATACTATATTTTATAATAGATACATATATAGATAAACATCCAAGACCCAGGTCAATCTGAAAAGGTCATTTTCCATCTTGACCTGACCGGGGATCGAACCCGGGACCTTCGTGTCGCAGGCAGGCGTGTTGACCGCTGCGCCACAGAGCTCGTCAAGCAAACATGCGACACACTCACCTTGAGTGTGTCGCATCTGGTCCTCCTTATTTGCGTCCCTTCTATCCCGTAATAAACTTATCCTCTCCTAACACAATATTTTTTTACGCGCCTTCGATATATTTCGCTTTATTGCTTCTCTTTCACGAATGAATAAAGGAAATCTAGCATGTTCGGAGTATTGAAATAAGATAGTGGAGGTAAGGGAGGATATTTGGTGCGAACTAGGGTTGCTAGAGAGTCGACATCAATTTTATGCTATATTCAACAGATTGCCCTAAGCGATAAGCAAATGCTGACTGCTATACATTCTGAATATGCTTTGTTTTTTGGATACAGGTATCATATTTTGTTGTTTGATCGGATATATTTACAGTAATTTATGTACCTCGGAAACCCAAGTATCTTTCCATCTCTGGATCATGTTTTTTCTACTGATAAAAGACAGCAAAAGAGGAAGCGGGTCACTTGATGGTAAGTGATTGTCTGATCACTGCTGCCCATGGACAATTACAATCCCAGGGTATGCCAAGAGCGTTGCTGGCCTTATAAAAAAACATAGATGTTTACCATTCTATGGATAATATGTTTTTGTAAACTGAAATATCATTATCGCATTATTTAATATGCTTTAAATAGCAAGATACATTGATTCTAAATAATGAGATCAAAATACAAAAGTGACTTTGGCTCGCCATTTTACTTATCAAAGTTTACAACTTACTTTATAGTAAATTTGAATCATAAATTATAGATCAAGGACTTAATTTAAATAATTCATATTATTATTTAGATATTTGATTTTAACGAGCAGTACAATTGTTATCGTCTACAATTTATTTAAATTTTTTTTTCACCTTTATCTCGGACCAAAATAGTGCAAATTCAAATTGTAACGATTTTAGTCTGCCAACCCTTGCACCCCCCACGGCCAGTCATCCTGAGATATCGGAGCTGCTGAAGTTGCTGTATTATGTATCACTTTTTACTTCAAACCCCTTATTCATAAAAATTAACAATCGCTCATTAAACATATTTTAGTTAAAATACGTTTTGTCTAGTTCTTTCAATGGCAAACATTAGAGCGTGGGATAACGACAAAACATAACTAAAATAGGTTTAATAAGCGTTTGTTAATTTTTATGAATAAGGGGACAAGTCTTTTATTTGTGCTGTATTGTTTATTTTGTTACGGTATAAGTAGTCCATTCTTGTTTGTTTTCCGACAGGACCACTCCAAATCTTCCCGTGGTAGAAGACGACTTAGGAAACACAAGCTCAATAAAGCGTGAAAACATCAAAGAGACTGTCCAACCCGTCTGGCCAGCGTGGAAAGTGTAGGCCAAATCCTCTGACTACTCTGGCTCACATATGGCTCTGGTAGTACAGCAAGGGCCTGCTCCTGCAGTGGAGACAAAAAAAGACCTGACGATGAAGTAGTAAATATTGTGGTCTGCCAGCCCTCGCACCCCCATCGTCACTCATCCTGAGATATCGTGTAGTTTGTTTCTGATCGCTCGTTCTGAGACGAAGTCGAGTATCAGTGTTCACTTCACCTCATTTATTCATACCGTATTTGTTCGCGAACTTAATTACTTTCCACAGGTTTCTTTGATCTTCTTTGATTTGGAAGCGTTTATATAAATTTCTATTTTTATTATTTATGCATATGCTTTACTTACATACGTAATGAGTACTGTGTCAATCGTGAAGAAATTTCACTCACGAATCTTTAATTTTATTTTTAGATTGCTGGATGTATTTTTGTTTTTCATATGTGTAAGTGGCCAACACTATTGTCAGATTTTTCAAGCTGCCGAAAGTTATCTGACATAGCTTAACGACTGGCATCAATGATGCCACCTGGGATCAACGGCTTAAGGTGCCTTCCGAAGCACGGAAGAGCTTGAGATATTTATATGCCACTCGCTGTCCCCTATCCTATTCTGCGTTATTTAAAGATGAAGTACCTAAAATGACTAAAAAAATATTATGAAGGACGAGTGAATTATTTGGAAAATTAAAAATTCGACTGCCGTTTTGACAGTTACAATACAATACAAATCTTATGACCTCAAGGCGTAAGTCGAGCAGTGGACTGCGCAAAACTGATGATGATTATGATGATGATGACCACATGGCACCTCACGCTTCAAAATCGGTCAAGCCGTTTAGGCTACAGGATGTAACAATGGAACATACATATGCGTGCCATTATCACTGTATATACCATCATCAGTTAGATCAAAATAGCCTACATTATCACAGTCATTACCGTACTAATTAATTTGGTACTTGAATAATAATGGCCTGACTTTTCTGCCTCTTCGAATCATCATTGTGAACTTTTCATGAGTGTTTCTCCAGAGTAATACCACGCTGTGCTATTTATATAGGTATCATGCCAATGATTATTAAATGCCATAAATTTATGTGAACGATTCGAGACAGACATTCAACAGACAATTCGGGAGGTACCAGCAATTCGAATATCACCACAATATGTTAAAATAACATGACTATAGTTTTAAAATGTTAGGATATAATTATAACCAAGTATTATCATTAAATTTATTAAAACAATGAAATATAATCTATTATCAATCGATATTTATATGAGCTCATGGGTTCTTGTAGCAGTAGAAAGATTAAATGAAAATACGCTTTTCTTTTACAAATATTTATTTAAGACTGAAATAATGACATACAATTACCCAGAAATTTTAGTTAAAACAATAGGTTCATAAAAGTACAATTTAAAATAAATATTCCAAAATATATACAATAGTTCGGAACAATATCTTTTTCGCAATTATATTACTGACGACAAATGTTAATAAGTACCGCGTCATGAATCGAATGCCGCCCGCTCCCATATTAAATATTCGGATTACACAGACATCGGATGTGTGCTCGGACGCTTACTTGGAATCGCATTTTATTATAATCTTGTATTCTGAGTATTGAATACGATGAGCATTTTATTAACACTAGCTCAAGCGAAAAACCACTTGAAAACCAATGATGAAACGCATTGAAAACAAAATAAAATAGTAAATACAAATCACACTGATTCACACAACCGACTCCGAGCTGGCGTTGGGATAAGTCAAGAAAACAGGGTCAGGTGGGATGCTACCAACAATTTGTGTGGGTGCGGTGCCAATCAGACCATGCCTCACCTTCTGCCGCGGCTTAACTGCCCCTTTATTTGCACAGTACAGGACCTTTATGAGGGCAATCAGCGTGGTCAAATACTGATCAAAAGATATCTAATTGAATGAAATCATTTTAGACTCCATAAGAAGAACACTGATTCAGCTAGCATAGCCCCCATAATAATGTTGTGAGCTCGTGTCGAGGGTGACTCAACGGTATTATTACGCGAATATTGAGGTTTTGATAAGTCCTCTATTGACATAATTACTATCTCTGGCAAAACAGAGCTGTTAAAACAGGGCTGTTAAACATTAATAATAGCCACTATATTTCAGAGTTTAGTTAGGACGCTGCTGAATATTTAACATTTTCATGTAAACGTTTAGTATTCTAACATCCAAGTGTTTTTATTGTTCTGAAACAACTGATATTTATTCTTACCGTACACAGAATTCATGAATAAATTCCACTCTGAATTCAGATAAAGAATGACCCACATATGAAAACAGAGTCAATAAAATTTTGCACGCTTCTGTACCACTGAGCATTTTGCAAACCTGGGCCAACGTTGGCTGACATTGGCCTTTCGTTGGCCGTATTAATACAGCCATTCCATTATTCTTTTCATCATCATCATCATCATCATTTCAGCCGCAAGAAGTCCACTGCTGGACATAGGCCTCCCCCAATTATTATTCTTTTACATAGTCCTAAATATCTGGAGTTTGGTACAAATAGAAAATAAATTATTGTCCCCTTAAAGGAATGAGACGTTGTATAAATAAACTATCAGAACGCCAGACACAATAGTTTTCGATTAATATGTATAATATACTTTGTCTAGTGGCTTTCAAACACTTTTGCTCTGCACACTACAATACACTATTATATAGAACACTACGAGCTCTATGCTAAGTGATTGGGACTGTAAAGTGATATTGCATATGTCCCTGATTTCGCATTGTTCAAATATAAGTTTGACTATAACTCCACAATCGTCTTCTACAATACGTTTAGCCATACAATGGTCACCTCAATCACAATTTGAACATCTGTTTTTTTCCACTTCTTATTTAACAGGCAGGTTCTTGTTACTGGCGTGACTTCAAAATTTAGCTTATTGCATTATTTCTTTAAACGTTATCTGTTAGTTATCCTGTCGGTCGTCAAATCTTATCAAGGGGCAGATACCGGGTTCCAAAGCTGAGGACGCAACAGGGAAAAACAATCGAATTAACAAGAAGTTGTCTAGTATACTTTATTGACGTTAATGTCTTCTTGCGTTGGCCAAACGTTTGTAGATAAAAACTTGATATTGTTTTGCAACCAACGTTGGCGCCAAGTAGACCAACCGGCGTAATGTCAGCCATTTGTCGTTTTAATCATGTGTTTCGTTATTTCCCAGCGGAGCGCCCGGAATATACGGTTATTGAATAATCGCTTCCATGTTCTTATTTACAAAGTTTAATTGAAAATTTGGAGTACTTTTTTGAGATTACGTTTGCTCAATAAATGTGTGGTTGACCGTACGAAAATATATTCAAACTATGTCTAACAAAATGTGTCCCAATTTAACTGTTTGTCTGGTTTCTACTCCATAAAAACGAAATAACTGGTCACATTCCAGGTCACCATATAATCGCAAACTATTTTCCCTAACGAGAAATTTAAAGAAGTGCCGCGTTAATGGCAAAAAGCTGCTCCCAACGTATGTTTCTCCCAAACTGATTTTTGTCAACGCGGAAAGCTAAAAATGTGATTATTACATACTTTTACGATGATTCTTGATATGTTTGTTTACGTCTAGTTAAAAATCCAAGGCTTCAAGACATTCGGTGGAAAATTTCAAGGTCTTTAAACAAACATAACTATTTGTTGAGAAAAGGCAACTATTAAGTAAATAGCGCCGCTCCCAAATCCGTTCCTCTCAAAGTCATTTGCGTCGCTGCTCAAGCTAGGCTCTGTGTCGCGGAAATTACTCTATTTCGCGAAATAACTGGCTCCAGGACTTGATGGTTTGTGCTGTATTGTACTTTACAATTAGGGATATTTACTATGAAATATTATATTATTCATATTAGCCTATTTTGCCCCCGGGTCCCGCCACATCGTAGCTGAGGACATAGTGATAGTTTGTTTCTTTAATATTTTGTGTATCACGGTAAAATTCTGGAGCTGCACAAGGAGAGTTAAGGTTATGTTAGTCAAATCATAGTAAGGCATGAATAGTATTATACGATTTTAAACTTTTGCGGTCACAGTCACTATTATTGTTGCTACAGGATTACCGCGATAAATTTTGAGGTCTCATTGCTGCTGCAATCGTCACATTACCTGATATGAGAAAGAAACCACAGCTAAGGACGTACCCGGGAACGCGCGCGGACGAGAGGGAAGGCAATCAAAATAAAATCTTCCTACTCGTATTTGTATGTTTGGTCACGCCTTTACTACTGACCCGATTATCATGACATTTAACATAATCGTTATCTAAGGTACAGAGAAAGAAGGCCATTATACCAAGTACCTTTTATCTTCGGAAAAAGTACAGTTTCTGAGTGATCTATATCAACGCGAGCGGAGCCGCGGGCTAAAGTTAGTATTCTAATAATACCGAGGTATTCTAAAGTAGAAACCTCAGTAAAACAAAGTGATTGTGCAAAAGTACGTTTTTCATAGTAAACATAAATAACACTTACGGGCTCAAAAAATCTACGAACACGCTTTTATTTCCGCAGCAGAAGGGCAATAATTCACGAGTAGCGCTATAACGATGCTATAACAGCGCTATAACGGCTGCGGCCAGGTGCAACACTGTTGTATGCAGTTTCGAGAGCCATGCGTCATGTGCAGTCATGCGTGGATCCAGGTCATAATCCCCCTCTTCCAACCTGGGCTGGATAATATAATCAAGCGTGTAATTCGTTCCTCCTAGGGGCCCTTCAGAGATGTTTACCTCATCGCCTGAGGGCATTCTGACCTCTCTTTAAATGGTAGTTAAAGTTACATAGTTTTTTAAAAAACCTTCCTACTGCATCTTCCTGGTGACGCCGTGCTAAACCCTTTAAGTCTCAGTTTCTTCTTCATTAAATTAATTATTGTACTCAAATCTCATCGTAACGAGGCCTCAACCCCAAGACCCAGTTCATGTGAAACTTGTATTCACTCTTGCAGCTTAAACGAGCCAACATGGATTATCACTGCACATCTGCGACACGTGGATCAATTGTCACAAGTGCCTGTAGATTGGTTTAGCTGAGCAGGCCATAGAACATTTTTACTATAATCTTTTCAAATTCCTTACCCGCTTGTCTAAAAGAAAAAAATAACGTTTAATGTACCTACTGCTTATGCGCTGGTCGTGGAAGCCGTTCGGTGGATTGGGTGAAAATCTAAGGAATCATGTCAAAAGGCGATGCGGAACCCGACACTAGTTTCCACCTTTACTCCCACCACCGCCATAGTTAATTATAATACTAACGTAATCGTGCTGTACGTGAGATTTGGGTCTTATAACCTTAGGCTATGTCTACCCCATAAGGGATGATGTCACAGATTGTATGTATTTCAATGGAAACATTCAGGAAACCAAATGGCAATGTGATTTCGTCAACGATGTGAAATTATTTATCCACCTCTTGATCTTTGGGCTCTAGAGCAGCACAGAAAACACTACCTACGATTAGTTTGCAGATCATGTATATTCCGATGAAAAAGAAACTGTTGCTGTAAAAACTAGATGAGAAAAAGAGATAATACTTCTGCAATCACTCAAAGTAAAAAAACTTCGTTCTAGAAATCTGCAAAGAACTTTACTTGTAAAAATAATTAGATCGTACTTATCTGGTCCGAAGTGAAACTCTAGAGTAGGTACCGAGAGAGTCCTCCACCAAACCTAAAGTTGAAGTTACTAATCGCGTAACATCCTGCTGACTATTGCTATAACGTAGAGTGCTGTTGGTCATGTATTTCGTAGTAAGTAAAGTAGAATTGCAATAGCTCAAAGTGAGAAATAGCCCGTCTGTGCAGCAATCTGCAAACAGCTAAGCTTGATAAATCGTACGCGGACATATGCAAGATGCGCCCGTCACCACAAACTTTCTGGCAAGCAGGCAGATCTGGTCTCTACGTTTGCGGTGTAAACTTGGATTATCTCTAATGTAGCTGTTGGTTTGCAGTTTTATTTTGATAACTTAAGTCTGTCCATTTGAGCAGACTGTCAACAAATACATGTAGAACATATGTAGAAGATGCGATAGTTATTGCTGATTCGAAAGCTGCTATTTCATTCAAGTGTAACATGTAAAAAGTTGCCAATCTAACTTATATTTCCTTCCAAATACAATATAGACGGGGTTGGCTTAAATGAAGTCGATGAGATTCGTGATTTAGGCATAATAGTAGATAAAAAACTAAGTTTTGTGTCACATGTTGATAGTATAGTGAAGAAAGCTGCAGGATTGTTAGGATTTATAAAGAGGACGACAAAGGGCTTTCGTTCAGTTACAGTTCGTATAATTTTGTTCAACACGTTGGTAAGAAGCATATTAGAATACGCAAGTGTTGCATGGAACCCCTTATACGCAGTTCATTCTCAACGCATAGAAAATATACAGCGCGCATTCACCAGATATCTTGCATTTATATCACCTGGTATATCACACAGAACTCCTTACAACGACCGACTAAATTTCTTTGAAATTCAATCTTTGCGTCAACGATGAACATTATGCGACCTATCGTTCTTGCACAGGCTTCTCAATGGTAACTTGCATTGTGAAAAACTCATGGAAAACATCGCAATCTATGTTCCACCTCGTTTGCCTCGCCACCCAATAAAAAAAAACTTTTGTTCTACCGCAGTCCAGAACCAACGTTGGTCAAAATGCCCCTCTCACCCGATGTTGTACAAAATACAACGAACGGACAACAAAAAACTCGTCAAGTGTAGATGTTTTCCATGATTCATTGTCTAAGTTTAAAGCTGCTGGGGTCCCCCGAGTCACATAACTAATAATAGTACTGTTGTAAGTGTATCCTAGTTTTATAAATTTATATATTTTTGTTATTATTATTATTTCCTTTTTTTAGTATTGGTGATTGTATTAGTAAAAGAAATACGAATTTATGGTGAATGCTGTGTGCACCTGTAATAGGTATATATATAAGAACAACTATTATACAAAGTGTTTTAAGGCAATTCATTGTATATATACTGTTGGTGTGCCTTTTCCAAATAAATAAATAAATATATTCGACAGAAAAAGTTTCAATTGAGTCAAATTCGCACTGTTTCTTTTCACTTTGGGGTCTATTTCATTTAGCACTGCGCTTCGCCAGTTTCTTTGAAACGGATGGTGTAAACATTAGAAAATAACATCCTAAAGTGAGGTTTATATTTCCTTTAGCAAATGTTGTTTTACTACTTATCAAAGCACTTTCCTATGTCAACAATTACGCGAGAGAAACACAAGTTATCGACTCACGTCGTGCCAATTTCCTTTTGTTAAAAACCATCGATACTTCGACACAGGCCAGTGATGGCGACTTCCGCGCCTTTGTGCACTAATTGGCAGATGTATCGACTCGAGCTGAGCCGATGTATCGATGGCGACGCGAGCACTCGGGATTAGTGGCTCTAGTGACGGCGACTCGTGCTCGCCTCTCGCCTCAATCGGCGATCGGAAGCCAGATTTGAGTGGAGTACATGGCTTTGCGGCTGACTGTCGACAGTTTCGAGAGCCTTTATGGAAACATGTTTTGGAATGTGATGTTCAGCTTGGAAAACCTTCTGTTTAAATTTGTGAGGACCACACAGATTCATCACTCGCTCATCGTTAAGTGGAACTGCATACAAAGTTTTATCATTTGAAGCATTTCAGTAGCATTTGTATAGAGCTAAAATGACCCATTTATTGTATCTATATACAAACGCTATATTTCTTTAAAAATGGCAAGATATTATTTTTGTTTTACTCAGTGAAATCTGTTACTAAAGAATCGCCAGTGCCTTGCAAAATAAAAATATTTTCATTGTTTAGAACTTTTCATAAGATTAATGTTGTTCTAGTACTTCTATACTAAATAAGCACAAAAACTTCCTAAGCAATTTATTTTGTTTCTTTTTGTTTTTCGCGTCAAGAAGAGCTGGCAATCTCCCAGTTGCCGCTAATTGGGCATCTAATAAGTAAACAAACAAATGTAGCACCGGCAGCAAGCGGCAAGCGAAGTTTGCGAGCTGTAGCTTAGGCTGTGGTTTCAATAGCATAGCGAAGCGGAAACGGTCATGAAGTAGGTACTAATATGTTGAGTTCTCAACAGATAGGCGGCATATATTGAGCGAGTCTTTGTCTTAATTGCTTGTTGATGGTATTTTATTGACAATGGTCGTTTGTTTATATAATAATAAAGCCGTGTATTACCAGCAGCAAGTGGCAAACGAACCCTAACAAGTTGCAGTTGAGGCGGTGGTGCGTGGTCGTGGTAGCCCTGGAATTAAGAGCGATGTGCATGACTGGCGGTCCCTTTGAGTCCTTAAACTTGAAAATAAACTAGTACTTTTATGAAAATGTCTGCAAAGGTGCAAAATACTTTAGCGAAAAAAAATCGAATGAAAAAACCCCACAATACTTTAAATAATTGTTATTTTCATGTCACTATATTCCTCAACCTACTGTCGTTTGATTGCAGTTATGATATCCCTTACGAGTGCACTGCCTCCGGAGCTATTGTTTCGTATCTGTAATTTATCCGAACAAGTAGTATCTCAAATATTTGTCCAACAAACTCTTACCCTTCCCTCACTTACAAAACTTTCAGGCAGCTCGGAACCGATAGGTCAAATAAATTGCGTTCACTAACCCGTTTGCAAGCGTGGTGAGTATGGCAAAACCCCCAATGATGTAAAATCTTGAAGGAGACTTATGTCCGTACGGCTGAGATGATGATGACTGGTTATTATCTCTCTTTAATCAGTTTTCCATTCCCGCCATCGCTTCCGGTTTTCCACTCGCTGCGATCAAAACCACGGCCTTACAAGCTGTGCGCTAAGTCGTCGCGCGCATTTGTTCCAACTAACGACTCGGACGTAACTCAGACATTTTTCTTCGGAATCTCATTTCCGAGCACCGATTGAATCATATTTTTTTTGGTTTATGCCAGGTGCAAGTTATGAACGTCTTAAAGCAGATATTTTGAGAAATTTTCCCCAGTTATCGATGTTTGATAAATCAAATTAAAGATAGAAATCAATAAATGACTTTTTCTTTTCGCTCAATCTAACTACGAGTAAGATAGCACTAAGGAGACAGCTCTACTCACTTGAAGCCTTCTTTACTTCACACTTCTGGAGAGTTCTGGTATTTTATTTTTACTCATTTATTTTTTTAATCTTTATTGTACAATTACAGTGTAAAATCACAATATGTGGAGTTCGTTGCTAAGAACATTATCTAACAGTTAACCTTTGGATTATGTAGAAAATTTAAGGTTTGGTTTTAGAATTGTATTTTTTTATGCAACTAAGTTGGCAAACAGGCACATACGGCCCACCTGATGAAAAGCGGTTACTGTTGCCTATGGACGCCTGCAACATCAGGTGTATCACTCGTGCGTTGCCGACCCTGAAGAAATCTTGTCACGAACTTTTTGAAGATCCTCATACTGTAGTCTCTCGGAAAAGCCATAGCAGGGTTCATCCCATAACTTCAGCGTACGTGGAAGAATTTTTTTTTCAAAACGCATTGTATGCAAATATTCTGAACTATTTAAAATGCATTGGCCTCTATAAAGATACTGCAATTTGGACTTATCTTTTATGAGCAAACATATTTAAATCGACAACACTCAACAGCCCACACCAAAAATTTGAACCGCAACCTCGAGATGACAAATGCGTTAAGGAGGCCGTCATGTGATTAATTTAATAGTGGGTCTAAACTTTTGTTCCACTTTAACGATATTATTCTGAGAATGATTTGAGTGATAAAACGTACGGTAATTAAAATAAGATTTTCACCAACCTTCGTTTTCTAAACACTGGGGTAAACGCGACTTCGCAAATAACAAGGTTAATTGAAAATGTTGGCTCTCAAGGGTTTTGGTTTTATGAGAGTTTTCCTACAGTCTCGGAGAAGATGCTAAACATTTATTTTGTTATTGTCTAACTAATTTCTACAATAATTAAGTAATTACGCTTTTAGACAATACTTGTCGTGTTATGTGAACAAAGGGAAATAAGGCAGACTAGCCGCGACTTTATCCACCAAATATAGACTTTGTATATGTGAAAGAATTTTGAAAACCGATGGAGTAATTTCGGGACTATTCAATTCAAACAAACAGTCAATCAAATCTTTCCTCTTTATAATATTAATCTTCTTCTTCTTCTTCTTTCTCAGCCTGTGTTCACCCATATATTAAATATTAATCTATACATCTACACATATATATTTTAATAAAACAGTAAAAATATTTTGTCTGTACATTTAGTATTTTTGACTGAAATGGATAGAGGGACACTAAAAAATATAATAGAAAGTAAAAAAATTTTTTTTAGAATTTCTTGTCTGTCAGTCTGTCTATCTGTCTGTCTGTCTGTATGTATGATCACGTCTATCTCCAAAAATATTGGACGGATTTGAATGAAACTTTTTTTACTATGTAGCGATTAAACCGGGGCAACATATGGGGTAGAAATAATTTTGGAAAATGGAACACCAGATGCAGCATCATAATGGTCTAGTTGAACTATCAGAAATATAAAAGTGGAGCTTTAGCAAAAGTTATTAAGCCTGATGAGCATTTTTGTTGAGGTATAAAATATCTGAGATTTGGAACACCTCATGTAGAACCATAATGGTCCAGGTAAACTATGAGAAATATATAAATGACGCCTAAGCAAAAGTTATTTAACCTGATGAGCATTTTTTGTTAAAGTATTTATTTAAAGTTTTGGAACTCCTGACGCAGAACCATAATGGTCCAGGTAAACTATAGGAAATATAAAAATGACGCTGTAGCAAAAGTTGTTCAGCCTGATTAGTATTTTTTGTTGAGGTAATACAATCGAAGATTTAGAACATCTGTTACATTAGTAAAAAACCGGCCAAGTGCGTGTCGGGCCACGCGCAGTATAGGGTTCCGTAGCTGCGAATGACAACTTTGAGTTCACACTGTTTACACTTTGCACCTTACAGTTTAACGACCAAAAACATCTAACAATGAAGATTGTATGAAATTTTACATTTTCCAGTACATTTTATAAGTTGGTTGCCTATAACTTTTTAGTTTGCACTTAGTACTCAGCTCTGATAGTTTTCCTTTCAACTTCAGTATATATACTACTGCTGTAATTTTTTTTTACGTATCCATATATAACCGTTTAGCAGATATAGGGGGGGGGGGACACGTACCTCTAACAAAATTTTGCACTTTAAAACCAAATAATTCGAAAACGGATCCCTAAATCTAAAAATGGTGTTGTCAACCTCACAATATTTTTTAAAGACCTAGCTACCCAAAAAAAAAATTTTTTTTCAAGATTTTATTCTACGACTTTTTTGCCATGATTAATATACACACTCATACTAAATTACATCTTTCTAGTGCTTATAGTCTCTGAGTAAAACCGCGGATTGACAGACAGACAGACATGGCGAAACTATAAGGGTTCCTAGTTTTCTACGGAACCCTAAAAACCTAGAATACATCGGCTGCTTCTCTTCTCGCACAGATCGTAAAAGCCGATGGAGGGAACGGGCATGAGAATTCATATCAATGGGCGATGCGGCTAGCATTTTCACCTACAAGCCCAACAACATGCTAAACGCGGCCCTTAGGTTTTAAAGACCTGGGTCCTGTCTACACTTCAAGGGATAAAGACCTGATAGTATGTATGTATAAAATGATAAACCAAAGTACGTAGAGACAGTAGTTTTCAATTCCAATGCACGCAAGTGCTGGATCTTTGTGGATTGAGGAATTGAACTTGTAAATCGCCGTTAAAGTTATGTTGTTTAAAAATATGTTAACTACACTTCTCTTCTACCCTTTTAAATTGATGATAGGTGACGTCAATTGTAATAGATTGACCTTTAATTTAGAATACCCTTCAACAGTGGCCCTTTATACTCCCCCGCACGTCACTCTCGCCCCGTCGACAAAGCCCGGTCACAATGAGCTGTGTGAAAAACGTCCTCGGATAACATCAATTACAGCTTTGTTCTGCGCCCGGCCCGATGAGGATTTTATCTTTTCACTCTAAAAGTGGCGTAGTCAGCCAAAAGCAAAAAAGGTTACGGCCCGCGTAGCATTAGCACGTGAGGAGCGGCTCTAAGTTTCGAACCTTTCGAATGAAAATACAAGTCTTTAAAAGCTATTATATATCTTATTACATATTTATTCTTGTCCGAGTGGAATGTTGTAACTTAATTTTGAAGCACTTAAACGACTGAGTTAAAATTTTGCGTACTTGTGTAAGTTGGATGACAATTGACCGTCGGCTGAGACCTGATCTGATGATGGAGTCGGAAGGTGACCATAGGTGCTTCTAGATTTAGAGTGATTAACACATCGTGATTAATTGACGTGAGAATAGATGATTAACAATCTGGCTCGTGCAATAACCTACTGATGCAAGTAAAAATGCTTTCCAAAAAGGTTTATTAAACCGCTTACACGTGCGTTCTTTTTAAAATTAAAGGCAACAATGCAAGTAGGTCCGGGCGCCAATTCTTAAAATACGCCGCCCATTTAGAAGCGGCTGTTAGAGCAGATTACGAGTCCATTATAAAACCACGCGAATTGAATTCTGATAAACCAATAATCAGATCGTTTCCTCAAGAGAACCTGTGCTTTCGCATCGCGATTTTGTATAATGAATAATTTGATGCTATTTTCCCAAAAGCAGTGCAGTTTCCAAGTGCAAATTCATATAAGATTTATACAACGTGTTAGTAATTTTGAGTAAGTGACATTCTTCATTAAGATTATTATAAAAACTCAATAGATAGAAAGAAGGATATAAAATATGCGCGGTCCCTTTTAATTGGACTTTTTCTTTATATTATTTTTCTTTACACTTTATCTTAGTATATTATTTTTTCTAAGACTCGGTTAAACAACTATTCTAGCGTTTAACCGACTTTTGAGCCCCAAAAGCCCTGGTGTGGCCAAAGCGGGCCGACCTGCCCCACCCCCCGCAGTCAGTGTCGTGAACTCAAGGCGCTTATTCCGCAACACTGGCGAGGGAAGAATAATCATTCCGGCCTGCGTCAGATGTCGTCTTATTGCGTTACTTCCGGTTTCCTTGTCTTCGCAGCGAATGCGTATTTCTTGCTATTTATACAATTTCTTGTCACAAACGATTTTAATATTAAAGAATTGATGAATATATCTACAATTCTCGTTCTTATGAGTTTTTTTTTTTCGGTTGTATCCTAAGCTGTGGTGTGTCAGATATGAAAAATACGATTATTTCATATTTTCATCCATATACATTATTAGTAAGGCTTAAAAACTATGTTTAAAATGTTTGGTTGTCAAAATGAATATGGAAAAACTAGTGGTCAACGCGGCGTTTACACGTGGTCCATCCGTGGCCCACGTGTTGGCAATGAGTGTCCACCGAGCCACTAAATGGTGCTAGTCGGGTGCCGAGTGCGTCCAGTGAGCTATGACCGTTTTTCAAAATTCATTGATTCAAACTCACGGCATCTTTATTATTACCGTGTAGACTTTTACACAAGTTTTCAATTTTAATGCTTTATTTATTTATAGTTGCTATAAATGATAATCAATTAACAAGCGCAATAAATACAAATAAAAGTCATAATAAAATCAGCCTCAGCATGTCATTATTAGGCTTTTCGCAATAAATATGGAATTAGAGAATTCCCGACTTATTGCCGCCGCCCGCGCCGCAGCGACGTAAATCACAGTTTTATGACGCCGATGCGAGCAGACGCGCAACTTCTGGTTGTAAACGCGCTATTAATTTCATATTAAATCGACATTGTTCGAAAACGATTGGCAGGTGGAATTACGGTTTTCGTTTATTTTCGGTTAATGTTAGTAATATTTGGACCCATAAATACACCTATCACCACGCTTCATCTAATCACCCTGTGCTCCGCTTTCTCCATAATTATGCAACAAAGACATAATTTTTATGTGTTCGTGAAATAAATACCTACTAAAATAAAACCGAACACCCAACCGGGCTCTGCAACATCACTCCACCCGCATAGATGCGAGAGATATGATATAAACGGCAGTAACATGATTAGCAGAATATTTACATAAAATGCACTAAGTTTCTTCTGGCATATTCTTCTCAGCAGTGGTCTTTCCGAAACGCTAGTATTTTTCGATTTTACAAATATAAAAAAAATATATACATATATTATATTCAAAAAGCGATACTTGAGCTATCTCCAAAGTAAGTTTGAGACTTGTATTATGTGGGATACTAACTCAACGATACTGGTGATGCGGGATGATGAATTTTGAACAAAATGTTGCAAATGCAAAATGTCGGGGGTTAAGGCATTCGACGCGACGACTTCTCCACACCGCACGATAAAAACAGCACTGACCTGGTTCTCTGATGCTGGTGAAGACAGGCACGCCGAATATGCTGCAGGCTTCTAGTATATTTTTGTTTTGCGAGCAATTAGCACAATTACGCGCACGAGCGGGATTTTGGGCGTGTTTTTTTTTTTCGGGAGAACGGCGTTAACTCTCAATCAAGCGGCGAGTCGCGCGAATGCGGTGTTGCCAGGCGCTAGTACTAGCATAGACAAAGCCGCGCGTCCAGATACTATATTTTATTACAAATAGGTAAATAAATACGGACAAATCACACAGATTGAGCTAGCCCCAGAGTAAGTTCGAGACTTGTGTTATGGGTGGGATTCTAACTCAACGATACTATATTTTATAACAAATACATATATGGATAAACATCCAAGACCCAGGTCAATCTGAAAAAGATGATTTTTCATCTTGACCTGATCGGGTTCGAACCCGGGACCATCCAAATCGCAGGTCGGTGTGTTGAACGCTGCGCCACGGAGCTCGTCTGAGCATTGTAGATATATTCATCATTTTTTAATTTTAAAACCGTTTGTCTAACAAGACATTGTATGATAGCAAGAAATGCGCATTTTACTGCAAGGACAAGAAAACCGGAAGTTACGCAATAAGACGCAGACGCAGGGACGGGACGATTATTCTTCCCTCGCCAGTGTTGCGGAATAAGCGCCCTGAGTTCACGACACTGGTTGCGGAGGGTGGGGCAGGTCAGCCCGCTTTGGCCATAACAGAGGCATTTGGGGCTTAAAAGTCCGTCAAAAGCTAGAAAGTAGTTAAGTATCTATTATAAAATATAGTATCGTTGAATTAGTATCCCATAACACAAGTCTCGAACTTACTTTGGGGCTAACTCAATCTGTGTGATTTGTCCGTATATATTTATTTATTTAGTTTAGTTTAAGTTAAATTAATTAATAAATAATATACTCTATTCAATAAAAACACACAAATATAAATTAATTACCTTATGGGTAACCAAATTATGCACTGATTTTTTTTAAGGGAATAAGGGAGCCTAAATCAGACGAATACTGGGAACTTAAAAACCCTTTGACTTTCTTATAAAAAAGTGTTTAGCCAACTAAGATGTTTTAAAAACATGCCGCCTATTATATCAATCAATTAGTTCAACGTTTTATGCGTGTTTTGTATCAATAACAATAAAAAAAATCGAACTGTATTGTTATCAAATTTCTAGTTCAAATCGCTAAACCAAAACTTACTTGGTTTCATACGACTCTTGGAATGTCAACAAATCACGCGCGGTCCTGAATTCCTTTGTAAAAAGGCTTACCTTTTTGCTGACTGTCAATTCCGAAAATACATAAAATCAATAGAAAGCAATAGCTATATATATGACACTTTAAAGAGTCAAAAACTCGAGGACATTAGCCTGTAGCCCCGTCATAGTCAGCGCAAAAAACGCATAAATCGCAGCACTATCTGCCGGACGTCGTCCGCCATGCAAAACGATTTTTTGGCAAAAAGCCTCCCCGGGAGTAATCTGCCTACATTTTTAATGTAACCCGACCCTTCGCCGAATTTAAGAGGCTCCGTAATGTCACTTTGGGGGATAATGTCGAGAAGAAAATGCGTGAGTGGATTGTAATATGTATGGACGACTCCAGCCCGCCGCGGGCTGGGTTCAGAGACTACACAACAATTGTTACAACATTAAAATTATTACACTGATCGCCTTAAACACATTAGGTAGCTCAATTAAAAAATATGACCATCTTTTACGATGCAAATCTAGACTCGAAAAACATTTCAAAAGTTCAAAGGCAATGCCATGCTTCATCATCATGACACACACAAAAGTAACAACATGTATAGTGTACCTATAGCATCTATCCAATGCAAATATGCCTTAAGACTGCTTGAAAACTCTCGGATCAGTTCTTGCCACTCACGAAAAGAAAGCAAATTAGGAATTAAGATATCGAATAAAATATTTTTCTTTCCTTCTAAGATATGATTTGATATGACTCCTTGAACATGCATGTAAAGAGATACTCCCATTATTGCAAGCTTTTATAACTTGACGTGTTCATCTGATCGACGAAATCAAATCAATTTTGAAGCACTTATACCTTTTGAACTAATATTTCGCTTAATTGTGTATTAATATATTTTACCTTATACCTGATCTGATGATTGAGTCGGAAGGTAACTATAGCTTTTTCTGAACCCATCGTATTCGGTCTCAATTGATTTATTTTGACAAGAACTTTACAACATGATCGTTTGCATTAAAAACTTACCACAAAACAAAAAAAAATTGGATAACAACTTACTTTCAAATAATCAAATGTCGCCAATATCGTGCCTTGTGAACCACTGTCACGTGAAAAATCTAGTACTAAGACAACGGAAATTGCGTACGTGCCTCAGGCCCCTGGATGGTAAACGGCGTTTCTTTTCTTCGCACCGGACGGCACGCTCTTATTTAGCACTTGAATGTACCTATCCAAGATTTTCAATTCTCAGAAAGGTGCAAAAATCCACTGCGGAAATTAAAAAGATGTTAATGAGCCGTGAGCAAATATATTGGGTTTTTAAGTTCAAGTTGTAATACCTAGTTCTGTCTTAAATAAAAATATTAAATGTACTTTTTGAACAAATAAGTTTGGAACACAGTTGGTCTCAATTTTTGTAGCCCACCCTTTTGGGGTTGAAAAGTTTTATATTACCGGCCGGATTGATTAGATCATCAAATTGAATTATCACCCCATGAACCAAACTTCAGGTCAACTAACATAGGCTAAGGTAATGGGCGAAAATCTAAGGAGTGATTTGCAACAGCCAGCCAATGCGGCTAGCAACTCTTTTGGTCTCTATGTCTTATAGCCTTAGGCTCTTTCTACCCATGTAAGGGATTAAATTTTATGGCCATTGTTGAATGGCCGCTGTAGTATGTAGCTTATCGTGAGTTTAAACACACTATTCTAAACTTAGCTGTTAGTCATCGCCTCTCATATCAATGGGAAACAATTAATTTTATATTTAATTTGTTGTTTGCCATTGATTTCATAAATACGACTGCCTAGTAAGTGGTCTCATCGATAGATAAATGGTTAGCCTCCAGCAGGTCCTCCTTAGAGCAGGACACAGCAGATATGGAGCATAAGAGCAAGTGTTCCAATAGTCTGGACATCTCCACGGGAACACGTCTCATCGTCGGAACAGCCGCATCTCTTTCGGAGCTCTTGGCATCTTCCAACTACCACCCTAAAGAGGTTTGGAGATTTCCAAAAGCACCTGGGGAGACCGTGGCTAGGTGGAAGGCTCTCACGTTGTAAAAAGTTGTTGCGACATCTCGTACTCCACCCTAGCTTGCGAGGGATCCCCGTCAAGCGTTATAATCCGTTCAAAATCTAGTGTTAAAGCTTACACAAATTGGAATTAATTAAGCCTTCGAAATAAGATTTTAATAAAATTGACCCATAGACAACTGAATTAAGAAAAAAAATCCAATCTATTCTAATCATCAGATCTCAGATTAATAACTAATAGTTCTGTGCATCAGATAAATGCTCAGATTAATTATAGTTCTGTGGATAAATGTCATGGTTGCCATTGGCTCGTTACTCAGATTAATAACTAAGCTCGTTATATGATGTTACTTAATAGCGTCTCGTGTCGGTTCCCACCGCCGTCTACCGGACTTCCGGTCTGTCTGCCACAAATTTCACAAATGATCACGACGTAGTACATAAAAAGACGAATTTTTTTTTAAATCTATGACATAAAATTTCCATGCAAATGATACAGGACTAAAAAACCGGCCAAGTGCAACTCCAATAGCATACGAAGAGTTCCGTACTATTAAACAATATTTAGAGGGGTTTTGCCATACTCACCACGCTTGGCACCACGTTCAAAAAGAGATACAATTATCCAGTTTTGAGTAAAAATCTTTGACTTTGACTTTGGCTGACGGGTTGGTGAGCGCAGTTTAATAAAAAATAATCCTTGGAGGAGGCCTTTGTCCAACAGTGAACTCCTTGCGACTGAAATGATGATAATGATGAAACAATATTTAACTACAAAAAATGCTCAAAAGCAGTCCTGTATGGCCCCAGCTCAAATCAAAATTTAGTTTTTTTATTATAATGACTAATAGATATGTGAGATATACTCACTCATTCTGTGAAAATTTTAAGTCTCTGCCTATTACGGTTCAATAGATACAGCTCTGTTACAGATAGACGGACAGAAGAGGCTTAGTTATATGGTCCCGTTTTGACCCTCTTGGTACAGAACCCTGAACAATAATATTTTTCTAAATAGCTCCCTGCCTCTCGGACTGCAGCGCCCGCGAGGCGGCCTGCGTCGGCGGCACTTCCGGTCGCCTGTCTGGAATCCTGGAATTTCATTTCCGGCGCCTTCCTGCTGACACACGGCTGGCTATATTTTCTACCTTCTAAGGTTCTGCGTTTATCAGTTTATTTATTGAAAACTACATAGCCTAGAAGAAAAAGAAAATTCTTTTCACCCACAGATTTTAGTGTTTTCGCCTCCCACGTAGATCATTAAATATTATGTCACATATAATGGACTGGAAACCGGTAGATTTCCTCTGAATTAATTTCTACATATAACCTCAAATATGGTATGGATCTCTACTACTTTCTATAGGACGGGCGAAAAATCATAGCCTATGTCACTTGGAAATTTATAAGGGTTATAACGATCTCCATACGCCTAAATTGAGGTATATATAAATTATGATGTAAAAAAAAAGAAAACCCAAGTATATACTTACATTTATTTCAAACACAAACATACTTAAATAAGACATTTTATGCCGTGTGGTTCCCGGCAGAGTAGAAGAGTACCACTCCAGTTCTTCCTGAGGACGTCGTATAAGGCGACTTAGGAGAAACACAAGCTAAACAAAGCTTTTAAATATCAAAGAGACCTCTCCAACCCGTCTGACCAGCGTGGAGTGTAGGCCAAATCCTCTGACTGCTTTGGCTAACATTTTGGCTCTGGTACTACAGAGAGGCTCATGCTCCTGCAGTGAAGAATAAAAATGACCTGATGATGATGATAATGAATAATTTTAGTTTGTTGTTTGTGTTCGTATTATAGTATGCCCCAGAAAAGATTAAAAATTATTTTAATTAAAAAAAGCGATTTAAAACAATAGGAACTATCCTATCACTTTAAATCGCTATATATTTTACATAGCAGCTGCGTTTTTAAGTTCTCATAAAAAATCTCGTGTTACTTAAAATAATTGAAGTGTTTGTGTCCGCTGTGGGTGTAGCGGAGTGGACGTGGTCTGACGCGTCTCGGATTGGATTGCGTGATGACAATCACAATCTGCTGGCTGCAATCCTGTAACTTATTTATATCTCTATTTGCTCTGTGCTCCGCGGGAATACCATAATGTTTGGTGAAAATTGTCTGGACAAAATCTACGGACGAAAACGATTTTAGATTCGAAAATGCCATCTTTGCGAAAATAAAGTTTTTGTAAGTCTAATAAAACCGAGTAAAAATCGTTCATTAAGTGTTTTATATCCTATACATTACAGAAAACACAATTTTTTGCTTTATTTTCCTTTTTTTATTGATGCTAATATCATTTTTTTTCAAAAGGGATAAACAGTTCGACAGCAGCCAGGTTGCGTCAAATAAATCGAGAAAAATAATCATAGCTTTTCTTGTAGTGAACATTTTAAATAACGTTTTATAGAGCTGATAGTTTCTCATTGAATCTACCATAAATAGGTTTTCGTATATAGTTTGTTTGTCATTATTGGTCAAAACAACTGACTGCGTTGTGGTTCAACGAATCAAGGCGTTTGCCTTATGATATATGAGTTGAAATCCCACTGGGAAGCAAACAATGTGAAAGTGGTTTCCAGTCTAGTTAGGATATTGCAGGGTTAAATCGCTTGTAAATTTGACAAGAAAGGTGATTCCGTTCTTAGGAAGGTTTGGCGGATCCCAGGTTCTGCGTTACCGCTGTGGATCAACCGGGAATACCCTAAGATGATGATCGGGCATAACAAATAATATTATTTGCCCCTCCGTCAGTGTTGTCAGCGCATAGGTCCATAACATTTTAGAGGACCACTGTCAAATATTGTTTCAATATTATGCGCACTTGCTTTAGCAAAGGAAAGCAGTTAACACCCCCACTCGTCGCTCATAACGTGCCACCACTCGCGGCAACAAAATAACAAAACTCATGAGATTTCATTGTAATGCGCGAAGTTGGCGCGCCGCGACTGCGACCGTTCTCAACTATTTTATCGGTGATAAAACTTTAGTTTCATGCGTCGCGCCACGCCGCAACTTTTCCCATATAAATATTTCGATAAGATCCCGCCGTGTTGCCGCTTTATCACTTCAATTTGAATCGTAAAAACTTTCACTGTCCTTTGGTTTGGGCCTTTATCTTTCGATCCCAGCCGAAGGCATTGCTAATGGGGGATGTCAAACGATTCATTCACAACGGCCTACTTTAAAGTTGCTTTGACCAGAGGACCTGCGAATGTTTTATTTACTTTTTGATGTGGTTTTGGGGTGCGTTTTCACCAGAGATGTAAGAGGATGCGTAGCGGGGAAGGTGTTTTTCAAGAACCAATAGAATCGCTTTATTCATTTCGCCGCACTCACATCAAATTTGGTGGAAACAGTTAAGCGGAGCAAGGTTTTTCTAAAGGTGCGCAGTTGAGTTATATGCGTGCAAGGATATGACGTGTAACATTATAAACTTAATGACATTATAAAGTTTCTTCTCTCTCTTGTTTTTAAGTTCATTAATCATCAATGTCATTAAGTTTATAATGTCATAAATCTTACACGTCATATCCTTGCACACACAACTCAACTGCACACCTTTCATCTCTCGACAGAGAGTATTAGGTTCCTTGCCTTTCATAGTTTCGCTACTCCTTCTTGTAGTCCGCTTAGCGTCCTCGCACATCACTGGTGGAAACGCAACCACCCCACTCACGTAAAAGTACAAACTGAAATCATTGCTTATATCATGTGTATCTATTTGAGTAAACATTGTTTAGTTGTTCATAAAACTTACATGGTAGAACCAATATCAACTAAAGTCACAATGGTCATAAATGTCACTAAACTCTTTGACCTATTTGTCATAAAAAAAAACTGAATTGACAAATAAAGTCTATGTAATTATTGAAACTTCTAACAAAAATTCACGACAATCAGCTATGAAATTCGACCTGTAAAGTGGAACAGCCGGACAGACATACAAATGGTCCCAAGGGCATTTTTCTTAAACTGAAACAGTGGCACATCGCACTCGTTCAATCAAAAACAACTGTAATTTTTAAAAGCTTGAACGCGCGTTGTTTCATACAGCTACGTATGTCGTAAGGTAGCACAGACGGCAGGCTGTTGCCGTAAGCGGCTTACGCTCTGTATGTCGGCTCTCGCGAGCGCTGCAGCGCGAGAATGTACACGATATTAACAGCCATCTTGACCAGATGTACGTGTAAATAGAGGTAGAGTTGTAATAGAGGTAGTCACGAGACTCCTATTTCATTTTTGACAGATACTTAAGGATAACGAGATGAGGTCTAGTTGTGGATAGGACGGAATTACTCATGAAGTGTTTTTTAAGTCGCTTAGCGAGAGCTTTACGAGTCAATATTAAAGTTGCATACTGCCCGCTTTCTCAACTCAGTATATCTTAATAGGCAGATGTAGAAAAACATCGGTAGAGCTCAGGCAAGTGGTCGACAAGCACAAACTACGCTTTTTTTGTTTTTTATTGCCATACACTTTGCTGCATAAGTAATGAAATCAACGCTGCATACTCCCCGTCTTCCCCTCACAACACATTCGAAGAGGTTTTGCGTGCAGACAGCCAATTGGAAACGCATCGCAATGGCCCTTAGAAGCGGTCTGGTGGTGTTTGATATTTAGCCGGCAATGCATGCACTTTGCTACATCAGTAATGACATTAAGGCTGCATACTCCCCGTCTTCCACTCACAACACATTCGAAGAGGTTTTGCGTGCAGACGGCCAATTGGAACCGCATCGCAATGGCCCTCAGGAGCGGTCTAGCGGTGTTTGATATTTAGCCGGCAATGCCATGCACTTTGCCGCACCGGTGGCGACAGTGCACGCGCCGTTGCATCCACCCCGGCCACAAAATGCGGAGGTAGCAGAAATAAAGCTGCTAATATACAGTAGGGGGCAGATAACTCTAGGCTAACCTCTTTTCAAACCTTTATCGCAGTAGGCCTTCCTCGCTTCAAACCTATATCGCAGTAGGTCTAACTAACTATAATATGTCAAGTTCGCACTATGCGTAGTCATAACGCGACTAAGTCCGTTTACAGTTAAGGTACACCAGTTTGAAACGAAACTGACACCCCTACGAACAGATTTAAAATTGTAGGAGAGTCAGATTTATCTGCCCTCGACTGTACATTATAACGTGATTGTTTACTCAAGTTCAACAATTTAAACGCGAATGAAAATAACATGAAGCAGCTACTACAATTTTTGGGATCACAAAAATTATTGCGCTAGAAAGTTGTACCTAAAATTTTATCAAATCGATAAGAAAGAATATTGCTATTTCTATTTTATCGTGATTTAATTGTCAATGTCTTTTATATGAACTTTTGAAATGTCGTCTTGCAACATAAATGAAATGGTTTGTAGGTCTGTACCGTTTGTTGCTCGCGATTCTTTCTAAATATCCTAATTTTGTTTCATTGAGGTACTTATAATGTGTTGCTTCACCACAATGTTGCCTGAAGAGTTGTTTCTCTCCCATTAATGTTTTTCGCCCGCACCCCGCACCGCCGCCCGCGGCCGCCCAAATACACTCGAGCATTTCACAAAGTGAATCCCTGATTTCGCACCTCGGATTTCCTGGCGGAATTTAAAATAAAATCTATTTCGCTGTGAAATTTAAACTGCCATTTTGGATTTGTAGGTGGCGGAATTGAAATTGTGGGCGAAAAGTAAAATAGGAGACGCGGCGTTGTTGGCGGATTTGAATTTATTTAGCCCTCATTAGAAGTACTGCTGCGTGGGAGAAATCCAGAAAATGTAAAGCTTGTCAACAGAGATTTTTCACGGCTTAAAATTGAAGGAATTGTACTGTACATTTTACGGCGTGGCGAGTGTAGCCTGTAAAAGTTTTTGGCAGTAGACGATTTATCTGCTGATGACATAGGCTATACTTTACGTGGATGAAGTCGGGGAAAAATTGCTAGTTCTATAACTGCGTGTGTTAAATTTAATTTTTTGACTTTGAACTTACTTGTTGTACCGTCCTCCTTATTTTCAATCCCTAGTTCCATTATCTTGCACAATTAAAAATGATTATCCCATGCAATAATGTAAGCCTTACTCAGGCGAAAGTAATGATCAAAGTCTAGTTCTTGTGATATGGAAAAGGACGGTCTAGTAACTGTCTGTAGAGGGTGTTAGGGATCACTTGAACGAATACAAACGTCTGTCTTCAATAAATTTATTTTTGCTACTGTTTTGACTTAATACATGCATCGTAATAAAAGATCGAACTAGCTTATACAGTTATATATATGTAGGTATGTATACTCGTGTAAAGGTGGTCTTGAAAACTTTGTATATAAAACTTGTATATAATAAATAACGATTAAAATATGTAAAGTGATCAATATGTACATATGTAAATATATAAACAATCCAATCAAACACTGTCCCATATTTTCTATTTCAAGGGCCAAGTGTCTCGCATCTCCTTCTATTTGTGTAGATCTAGGACCACATTTAACCAACATACTAAAAGCGTCTAGGTGGTGGTGCTATCATTTTCTTCGCATGCCCTTATTACGACGACCATCCACTAATAAACAGGGACTCCCTTTGAGAGCCCATTTTTATGGTATTTTGCTGACGTGATAAAAACATTAAAAAGTCAATTTACAATTAAAAACATTACTAAATACTTCTTAAAACTCTTGTTTGGACAGCTAGATATTTTTCTGCAAAATTTTGTTAGATCATAATCAAATAGAAATAAAATGAAAACTGTTATCTAGCTATTTGGTGTAATTAACATTTCTGCAATGACTTACTTTAAAGCGTAAATCTGTCACGAAGATAAAATCTAATTCGAGGTCTGCGTTTGAAAATCCAATTTATCGGTGAGACGGGTTCGGCCCCGCACCCCGCCCCCCTCGCCGGCCCCGGTCCACGGTGTCGTCCGAAGTCAAAGTGCTGCGAGGTGTAGTGAACTACTGCACCTTTTTAGGGTTCCTTGTGGCCAAAACACTTCGACCGAAAGGTTAAAATCCGAAATCCCATCCGAGGCGAAAAGGATAAAATCCTACCCCCCATAAAACGTTATTTTCCTATCAAATTGTTTATTCCAAGGTTTAGAAAGCTACAAATAGTAAGCATCAAACTACACATAACTTGTATTTCAATACAAAATTGCAATGAAACAATATTTAATATTTATCCAAAGCTAACCATCGGAATCAATAATGGAAGAAAAGGACACCTTAGTCTTATTGTGTTATCCATGCATCGGTGAACACGTTAAGCCGTTAGTCCCAACAAGACTATTGTCATTAGAAGGCAGTCGTTAAATCGTGTCTGATAAGATGAACAAAAGTTTAAGTTGTAAATACAGAATAACCTGTAAATACAGAATTATTAAATGTAGGGCCCCACCCCAATCTTTAATAATGTCCGGCGCGGCGGTCCGAACATATACACGCCATCGTTTCATTGTTGCCTGTTTTAATTATTTTCTGATATATAATAAAATATAGTAAAATTGTAATTAAGCTAGAAAGACCAACAATGTGGTTTGCCACAACATTATGTGAAGTGAAATAACAAAATACTGAACGATTTTTCTTCCACGGAACCCGTGGTAACGGACTCGACTCTAGCTTGCTACTAGTCTTGGTCGGTTTTTATTGCAAAACCTGTAAAGTAGAGAGTTAATTAAAACTTACGTCTCGAGTCCAGACGATCCAACGTCCAATTAAAACAAAAAAGCCCTAGGGCGCAAACCCGTGATTGATGACCGCAAAAACTGCAGCGTGACTCTGCTGATCACAACTAAGCTCATTTGAATGTTCGCTGATTATAAAAACGATAATTTTATTCGATAGGTTTTGGGTAAAATCGACTACGAGGATTATTTTTTAAGTTTCGATTATAATGACATGATTTTACTTAGTTTAAGTTTATAGACTAAAAACTTGTGACAACCACCTAAAGTAAGATTAAGTTAGATGAAGTAGATTTTTTAAATCATTCCCTCTTGACTCTTGTATCTATCTACCTGCCTCAAATACGTAATTTTACAATCTTTCACAGAAGACTTAGGCCATAAACAATAACCTTTGGTCATATCACTGGTATTAGTCAGCAGAATTCATCACCTTATTGTTCCCTGCAGGCTCGTGCAATCAGAATCACTTCGCTAAGCCGGTCATTAAGCGGCGGGAAGTGATTCCCGGACGAATCGGTTATGAGGCCAGCTTGAGCCTTTGCGATAAATTGAGACAAACAGGCCTTTCTGGGGTTGGCTGGGCCACGAAAAAGGCAAGAGAACTATGACAGTAATAAGCATCTTATGTACTCTAGTACAAACTTGACTTAAGTCGCTGGTCGACGTCGAGCATAAATTTGGTAAACACTATAGGCCAAATATTTTCGATCAGAATGGTCAACATTAATTTCTTCCTTTTTTACCAGCCTAATAGCCAGTATTTAAATAAAGAATACACTATTTTAAATATTTTCTTCATAAAAACCTGAACAAATATATAATGTACTTTCTTGAAAGCACCCTTGCTTACGTTTCTTATTTATAAGTCGCGAACACTAGTGTCAATCTTTTGTGTAGCCTAGTGAAACCTTATGGCGGTCCGAGGCCGTGAATGTTTAGACCAAATCTGTGCTAAGCTGAGGGAAATGAAGCAAAGACATTGGTGAATTATTTTCTTTTAGGTTGTGTTACTACTCATCATATCATTGAAAACAATTAGTGAACCGAGGACCTTTAAGCTCAGTTCTACCACCCGGGTTAGTCAGGCGTGAGGGGGGCGGAGGATGCAAATAAGTATTGTTCGTCTGAAAATAAGTACTGACAGTAGTGGAGAGGGCCTTCACCAGCTGGGGCCCTAGGCAATTGCCTTGTTTGCTGAACAGAAATCAACCAACGCTAGATAAATTTTAATGCGGATCCTTTGCGTTTTCGTGGCCCGGCGGAACGTCGGGGAAGGATGACAAAGCATTATATTACTTCTGTTAGGGAAACATGATAGAAATGGTGGTATAAAAATATTTTAATAAATGTGTTAAAATACCCGCCAAACTCCATGATAAACACTTTTTCAAAATTGGTCTTTGTTGATAAATGTATAAATATTATTTTAAACTTTGACGTAAAAAGCGTGTATTATAAAAGTTAGGCGCGACTGTTTGTTGATTCGTGTGACTGTACCCTGCACACGGCTGAAAATTAAAGTGTTTTTTATTTGTTAGAAAAGTAATTCACTCGGTTTAACCATGTCCAATATACTAGAGTTGGGGTTACATAGCATGTTTTAATTAATTTCAAACCTATTCCTATATAGAGCCCTTAATTATGGAATTCTCCCTCAATTCATTACGGGGCGAGAAAGAGCATCCTTTGAGCACTAATAACTGTATTATATCCAGAATAACAAAACGCTATGCAAAGTAGTAACATCGATTCAAAATGTGTAGAGCTCCAACATTGATCTGAGGTAAACAATATACATAAGGTACTTAATGTAAAAACTTTAGATTTGAAGATCAGTTTGAAATGAGATGTTGCTAGCAACCCATCTTTATTTTGATTTTGTTTTACGTTCACCAACACGCTAAACATGGATTTTAGCTCTATCTAGCACGTAAAGGATGTACGTACGCACGTATGTAATTTAGTACTTGAAATCAAAAAGAGAATTATAGTTAAGTTTGATCAGGTTTTTGAGTGATGTCTTTTTCAGGGTGTAAGAAATAGAAAGCTCGCGTCTGATCTTTCTTAGTTTGTAGTGTGTTTTGTGAATTTAGACAGACGGCGTCTCGTCACGTTGAGAGTGGCATTGTATTCGTTGCTAACACAATTCCGCGCACTACTGCTCTGCTGGCTGGATTTTCGGTACAGGAATATTTCGTATAATGTTTGAGTCTATCCGAATACATTACAATTATGACACAGCCGTGAAATGTATAGGTTTGCTTGTTGATTTTCTTGCTTGAATTTTTTGAGGAAATATTCTGTTTATTAACATATCTATGTATTCCTTTTTGTATATTTTGCTTTAGAGAATTTAACGACAAAAGTTAAAGAAAATAGCCATTTCAGTTTCACTCCTGAAAATAACTTGGCTTTAAAAATTCAATAACAAAGCATCGTTATTCGCTCTAATAACAAGGAAACTTATACGTGAAGTAAAAGACTTATACGTGTGTGAGTTTAACATTTGCAATTTATATTTTCGCAACGGTGTATTTTTAAAAAGCACTTTTTAATTTTCGTCTTCTGCTTTAAATTATGGCTTCCACCGAGGTTTCAGTTATTCTGCCAATGTCTAGTTTTATGAGATACTAAGTATCGGTGTTTTATGGTACAGTTTGATCAAGTAGCAATCAAAGATGCGTAGGCGTAGATTCTTTAAATGCCTCAAAGGTGTTTCAGGTGACAAATCTATACAAGTCCATATAACAGTCTACTTTAACTGTCTCACAAATTGTTTACGAGTATGCGCATTTATAACAACAATCTACACCAATTTCATATTATAAAGTCCACTAAAATCAATTTGCAAAATTATCCAAGGCAAACACCAACATACCCTTTGATTCCCACTAAAGACTTCAAAGACTAAAGATTCAATGTTCAATTGAGACTGTTGCGAAAGACACTTTACCGATCAATATTTTTTTACATAATTGCCCAATGAAGCTGTGTAATGTTTTATATTTCATCTATGTTCCTACATATTACCATAGATATTATAATTGAACATATTACACATTTGTGACTCTTTTTAATATAGGTAGTGCAATATTTCTATACTACTTTTAATCAAGATAATATATACTTACTTTCAAAATTTTTATCACAGGTAGGACTTGAACTCGTATATTCGACAGCTGTACCATATATTATATTGTGTATAACTAATCACTCTTTCTTTATGTTTCAGGTATGTACCGGGTACTTATAGAGTTGAAATATAGTATGTCATTCAATATATTATGTATATACTATACAGATGTAATGCAATCACAAACCGTTAGAACATTTATGCTCCCCAGCAATTGAGAAAAATAAAACTGAGGAAAGGAAAACTTTACAACACATTAATTTTTCCGTAAGAAAAAATAGGTGTCACACTCTCAGTGCGCCTTTACGCATCCAGCGTGATTAAAATGCGAGCAGCGTTTTCGTCTCCCCGCCCCCTGCCACCCCGCCCCCGCGTCACCGCGGACGCATTAGCTCGCATTGAGCGGAAATCTTGGTGTTTGCGAGAGAACGCCACTTAGTCGCCGTAATAGAGTAATAGATGCCCGGCGAGGAGGTTTATTAATTCTGATGAATTTATACGAAGTTCGGGCTTAGGTTAATAACAGAGACGTCTTTTAGTTCGTTATTTATTATCTGTATCTGCCTACACTTGCTAACACTTAATAATAGACAAATAAGTATCTCAAAAACTTCAATACAAAAGCATGTGTTTATATAATAAACATGTATGCTTATACAATTGCATATCAAAATATAGTTAAAATTGATATGAAAATATTTAAGTATTCTTAGAGGAAAGGAAGAATACGACAACAAAAACTGTGTCCTGTGTCATGGTTTGGACCAACTTACAAATATTTAAAGAAATATAATGCAGAGTATTGGTTCCATGTTTACACTATGAAATAATATATTACTACTAATAAGTATTTATTTCGTAAAATTTTACGTGATTATATAACTACTTGAATATGCAACGCCAATCTAATAATACAGAATTAACACAGTGTCCCAGCGTGATATAATGTCGTAATCAGTTGTAATTAAATCCTGCTTAGACGATTAATATTAAAGTTGATTAATTTTTAATTAACTCGTAAATGATTCACACGTGTGGCGTGTTTCCGTGTAATGCACGCGCCACGTCTCGCCCATAACTCAGGAGGGAGGGGGGGCGCCCAAATCACCTGCGTAAAGTCAACACGTTACAGAAGTAAGCTACTGATACACTATAGCTAGTTGTTAGTATGCCTAAATGTTAAAAAGCCGCCAATGAGTATGCTGGTGTGTGTCACGTCTTTTTCCCTTATGGAGTAGACAGAGCTCAGGTCTATAAGATCTAAAGTCACGTTTAGCTGGTTGGTGATGGGCGTGGAGATAGAAATCTACGTGTACTGAGTTCCCTCTTTCAATATGTAACGTTATTTACCAGTCAGCCTGTATACTTCAAGGAGACCTCTCCATCCTCTGACTGCTTTGGCTAATACAGCTCTGGTAGTACCGAGACGGTGCTCCTGCAGTGGAGACTAAAAAGACCTGATGATGGTGATGATGATGATGACGATGAAACTTTCCTAAATCGTTTTTAATGCTAAACAATCTGTCACAATTTCAGTTCATTATTTTCAATCATCATCTTTTTTCAATACATATAAAAAATACTAAAAAATGCATTTTGCAGTTATTGTTAGTATCAACCGCAAGTAGATTAAAAAGTTAATAAATGATTTCTACTGCGGCATTGACCGAATTTATACATAACATTTAATAGCTGGACTCTTTTCGTTGTCATAGTATGGAGAAAAACGCATACAATGACTATTTTCGACAAGGATAGCGATCTGCCGTTGCCTTCTTCGTTTCTACACTACTTTGAACCCGGTACCTTTTGCAACGCTAAGCTATTACTTTTGATTTGCGCTTTTTTACTAATGAGCCATTACCACTTCATTATTAGAGATATGATGATTTTACTATCTAAATTACTATAAATCATATAATCCATATTATTATAAAAAATCGTGGTAACGACTAAACTTCGAGTGGCAAACACTGATGAATATTTAAATAGCCTTTAGATAAATGTTAATAGAAGAAAACCACTGTCCTAATATTATTTTAGTGTTGACAAAGCTATTGTTGAAATAGATCTGTATTTTCCATATTTTGGTCCCCACCCCACTCACACAAATCTAGTTAATTGTGAAATAACTTACTGTCCCGCAGATATGCTAATTGGTTGTTGTTGATAATAACACCCCTCTTTTGGGTCGGGCGATAATAACAGGTTATCGCGGTGCGTGAGGATGACGAAGAACTCGTAAAAATAACTTATTATTTTGATTTAATAATTGCGAGCCTTATTAGTAAAACTGGCTTTTGTTTTGAATTTCGTTCGAAAAAAATTATATGAATATGATATTTTTTGTAAGTAAGGTTTATACCAACTTCATTCCAATTTTAGAATCAATTTGCTGCAGCGTTATTCGGTTCGTATCGATACGACATTGGAACCTTTAAAAAACTTTTTTTTTAAACTTAAAAAGTTAGTGCTGACCACTTACCATCAGGTGACTGGGTGTTCGTTAACCATTTTAAATCGTTAAAAACCTTTCAAAGTTGTATAACGTCTACACTAAAATTAACTACGCTTAGTTGCCGATATCAAACTGTTTGAAATAATTGACCGATTTCGATTTCTTGATTTTTTTTAGGGTAGCTCCCATACAAGTAAAGTGGGGGAGTAATTTTTTTTTCGCTACATACCCATCGTGTTGGGTATCGTTAAATAGGTCTTTAAAAAATATTGTGAAGTTGAGAACACCATTTTTCGATTTAGGGATCCGTTTCCGAAATATTTGGTTTTAAAGTGAAATTTTTTGTTAGAGGTAAGTGTCCCCCCTCTTTCTGCTAAACGGTTATATGTGGTTACGTAAAAAAAAATTACAGCAGTAGTATATATACTGAAGTTGAAATGAAAACTATCAGAGCTAAGTTCTAAGTGCAAACTAAAAAGTTATAGGCAACCAACTTATAAAATGTACTGGAAAATGTAAAATTTCATACAATTTTCATTGTTAGTTGTTTTTGGTCGTTAAGTGTAAACGACGAGAGTGTAAACAGTGTGAACTCAAAGTCGTCACTCGCAACTATGGAACCCTACAGTGCGCGTGGCCCGACACGCACTTGGCCGGTTTTTTGCATTCACAATGCTATTTCGATATATTCTTATGAAATTAAGAAATAATATATGGGAAAAACATCCACGCGAGCAGTTCTTTTTCTACATCACCACCTTACCAATTTGGCCACCGCAGTTCAATCCTACACGTCAAATTTCTCCACAATATCCCATTCCTCTTTAAGCATTAGGGCTTGCGTCACCTAACATAACTACCCCAACATAACTATTATTTCTTAATTTATTAAAAATAATTATTTTTCAAAAATTATAATAGCAAAATTAAATTTCTTTGTAAGATGTTTTGTACCAAATTGCATTATTATGAAGCCCATTTAAAAGGTTTTGATAAAAATCTTTTGTCACGTACGAACGAACGTGATCTCTGGAACCACACGCGTGACGCTACGCGCTTAATTTGAAAAGCTCGTTTACGAGACAAAGACCAACTCATAAATGTTAATACTAAAAATATCGTTCAAATTGCAATATTATTTACTGTGAAATATTTGTAATTAATGATTAATGAAGATCTAAATACTACAATAGCGCCGGCAAAACCATTGGCACCAAAAGCTCATACTAAACTGTTAGGGCATTTGTGAGTAACAGTGGAATATAGAAACTGTCATACATCTATTACAAACATATACACATGAACCTTGAAGATACAAAACTCCTTTTATCGGGCAGTCGTGTAAGAAATGGGAAAATACATAATAAACACAAGAAATATATTTTAAATTTAAAACAATCAAAGTAGTCATAAATGCTAGTAAATATACACAGTAGCGGGTAAACACAAAACTTAGCAAATTGCATTCAGTACACTGTAAACTCCAATTTGCACTGCAGTTGTTCTACGGAAGATACCGGGAATTGTACAAATCATACAGCGCTCTCACCTCGCGCGCGACGGGCGGAATTTCATTTGGCAACTAAATAGACATCCGAGTGTTCGCGGAATCCGCACGATTTTCCGCGCGGAATGCGTACCCAAATACATACTTAATACGAAACTTTTCGGCGCTGTCAGTCTAATCTAATATCACTGTTGGATTGTATTCCGTTTACTACTTTCTCAAATCTTCGTTGCAGTTTTGACCGTCCGGCGGTTGTAGGCTATGCAAAATCACACTAGATTCAAAATGGCGGCCTCTAGAATTCAAACGAACTTAAAAGTACTCGATACTAGCTGTTACCCGCGGCTTCGCCCTCGTGATATATAGCCTAACTACTATGTATGGAAAATTTCATCATGACCGGTCCAGAGGTTGGCCGTGAAACCGTAACAAACAAACAAAGACACTTTCGCATTTTGTATAAGGTATTTTAATGTTGAGTACAAAAAATATAATTTTTATCCATACCAATCTCTCAGGAAACTTTAAATATACCCTAAAATATAAGAAGACGGTTATAAGTATGTAAACTTTATCTTGAAATATTCTGTAACGTTTTGACCTGTAGTGACTCGTAGAATTATTTTACTATCCGAAAAGGTTTTATTTAAATATGGACGCTTTTTAGTACTGTATTTTATTTTATTTTCTACTGTAAAACTGACTTTATTTCACTTTTGACGTTAATCCCCTTATGAAGTATTTTGTATTTACAGTTGCTACTGACATGTTGAAGTTTTATCCACTTTTTTTAGCGGACTGCATTAATACTCTGCCTCTATTCATGACAAGACGATCATTAAAACATTTGCACATTCGGGAAAATGAACAAGCAAATCTCTACATTTCACGGCTTTGTTATCATTGTAATGTATCCGAGAAGTTTGAAACGTTACACAAATGTTCTCGCTCTGGCGGAACCCCAGCAATGCACCCGTGCGCGGATTGTGTTAGCAATGTACACAATGCCACTCTCGGCGAGACGAGACGCTGTCTGTCTAACATCACAAAACACACCGCAAAACAAGGAAGTTACAGAACTGATGCATGCTTTCTATGTGTTCAAAAGACATTTTTTAAAAATTACTTCTGTAGGATGACGATATAAATTATAAAATATTTAATTTAAAGTTAACAGTTCACCAAACTCTTTAAAGAGTTGCTAGAAAAATAATTCAAGATTCTTATCTTTTTGATTTTGAAACGTTTTGCTGTCTAAACACCTTATATCTATACCATAAAGTAAAGAGAGATTTGATTGTTTGTATGTCTGTGCTTGTTGGTAATGGATAAACTCACAAACTACTAAGTTCTACCGCGAGTAACATAAGTTTTCGCAAATGAAGTGGTGGAAATAAAGGCATGATAAAATAGAATAGTAGGCTTCCTTTTCCTCAATTCCACGTAGTTGTTGTAAAACGAAGCGCATGACGCACAAATTTAGTGTAAATGCATAAATTGAGTAGTATAAATAATGATTTACATATCTAGCATGGGTTATCGCTCCACACTTACTTTATTTTATTTGCTACTTTACATAGCGTTTTATTATTCTGGATATAATACAGTCATTAGCGCACAAAGGATGCTCTTACTCGCCCCGTAATAAATTGAGGGAGAATTCCATAATTAAGGGTTCAGTATCAGCATTTGTTTGCTCGCGGAATGTGTTTGGTTATGGCTAATCGAGTAGATCAATAGCTTTTGTTTAGCCCTGTAATAACATAGACAAGCAAAACAGATTCTATACAATTATTACAAAATGAAATATTATTTCCCTTTTGGTCGTACTAAATTTATAGTTATTCAAATATAAGACGAATCTAGTGGGACCAGACATGTCATGTTTTGATCACTTTAAACACACAAATACTTCTGTCTGATCAATAAGGCCTCAACCGATGTAGTTAGAATCTAATCTTCACAATCACAAAAATTAATAAATCTTGGCAGACATCTGTTTTTGATGTTCTGTCATTACGTCGACTTAGTGGCGTTCTCTCGCAAACACCTGGATTTCCGCTTGATGCGAGCTAATGCGTAGATGGTGACGCGGGGGCGGGGCGTGCGGGGCAAGGATAGGCGTGTGAATACAAACACGCTGCGCGCATTGTAATCACGCTAGATGCGTAAGAGCGCACCGAAAGTGAACCGAACAATTTTTTCTTCTCTCATATTCATTTTTGCTCGCTGAGGGTCACTCAACTCATCATAATAATTTGGAACGCATTGAGTCTTATTTATCTTCTATACAGTTTCCTTCCTCCAGATGGTCTTTGATCAAAACTGACATATCCCGATGTGATAAAAAAAATTACATTGATAAATGTTTCTATATTTAATTTACAGCAATTCGTTGTGATAGACATGAACACGGTAATATCGGCCTCCATTGCGTAGTGGTTAACACACCAGCCTGCGAGACCCCCGGTCAGGTCATGATGAAAAATGATCTTTTTCAAATTGGCCTGGGTCTTGGATGTTTTTTTTTATAAGTAGCTTTTATAAAATATACTATTGTTGAGTTAATATCCTACTACACATATTCACAACTTACTGTGGTGCTAGCTCAATCTGAGAGATTCTTGTCTGTAGGTATATATATTTATTAATATTTTCAGAAGGACAACAAGGTACTCTCAAAGTTCTCACCGCGCGGCACTCCGCTCGTTGAAAAATACCCCCCATTTGACTTTGGATGTGTCGTCGACAAAAACAACAGTTTCGCCATAAATCACTACAATAAAAAGCGCGAAAGCACAAAATAAAGAGCAGACAGAAATAAAAAGTCGTGCAACATGTTACCAAGGCGTACAAGTTACCACGGGACAATGCTTTTTACAATTTTTAATAACTAGATGATATCCAAATAGACTTTTACGCTCTTATAATTAGTTAAATTCATTGCCGTGCCGTGTGTTTCCTGACTGAGCAGAATCAACTCAAGTCTTTCCGTGGATGTCGTAGAAGGTGACATAGGAAACACTAGCTAAACAAAGCTTATAAACATCAAAGAGACCTCTCCAACCCTTCTGGCTAGCCCAAATAGTGTAGGCCAAATCTTTTGACTGCTATGGCTATTATATGACTTAGGTGGTACAGATAGGGTCATGTTTTGGTGGATGGCTTTGTCATTGGCCAATTAGCGCGTTAAAGAGATAGCATGGCCAATATATCGAAGTGACTAGCATATATGTTGGAGTCTGACAGATGTCCCACAGTGATACAATAGGCTGGAATTACACTGCGGTCACTACTAAAATTTTCTTTTCACGGTGTTCCGAACTATTATGTGTTTCAGATTCCGACCGATGTTGCCTGACGTCTTCTGCCAAAGTTTGGCGGCGCCACTATCGAATACCCACGATTGTCGTCCTTTGAACTCTGGGTCGCAGGAGATAGATCCGGCACCCCCTAATAAATAGACGCCGTTACATTGTTCACGGTTGTATGTAAATTACTCGTGTGTACTGTCGTTGTTTTGTGGTGAGAGAGAGCCAGACAAAAACAGCGATTCGGTTTCATCGCAGCTTATCTGGATCGCGGCGACTCGCACTCCTTCTGTTTATGGCTCGACAACTATTCGCTGTTTTCTTTTATCGCCCGAATTAAATGGCGTACAAAAACATCCATGCGACAAGCAATAAATGTTTTTGGTCTTTCTATTGTTAAGAAACGTTTTATATACGAATACATATAATTTTACATAAAATTTAGTCAAAGTGAATGGAAAATATTCTGATTATATTTTGATTCCTACATCAACATACTTTTCATAGGTACACGTGACAGACCGACAACCGATTCTTCTTTTGATTTTTTCATACCAAGAGGTTAAACGGTAACTAGTATGAGTCTCCCAATGCTCTATAAAATAAAATTATAATGTACGCGGAGCGTTTGAGGTTGTGCATTACTCTCGACGTCTCCAGGTCAACCCATTTTCAGAACTTTAATTGTCTTTATTTTGCAATAACAGCCATGCAATTTAAATTGGGCGCCTAAGTTAAGCTAGCTTTTTATATACTCAAAATCCTACATAATTTGTTCAGTGTTAAAAAGTTCTTCATCATTAAATCGTTCTATAACTTCATAATACGTGTGTGCATTGTTTCCCGACTTGCATAAGGATGTAAAATTTCAGCTCAGAACGTTAATTATTTATTAAGCCTACAGTCATACATATTTAAAGCTTATAACATCATAACCCCAATGGTTGTTGGCAAAGAGGTTTTTGGTGAAAATGTGCGGATATTGTATGGTTTCCCATGAGTGCATGTCATAAAATTCTTCGTAATGCACGACCGAGCCGCATGCCTAATTGAGCGGCAATAACAGCGCCGTCGCCCCTAGTGTTGTAAACAGTCAGATCTGAGAGTCAAGACTCATAAACGAGGCTCATTTTGCAAGACTCGTGAAATAATCTCCTTATAATGACAATTTTAAATCTCAAACTGTGTTTAGCCTTGCTAGGTTACCCAGACAGTGACTGAACGAGACTTGAGAACTATTTTAGTTAAGAGTCGCCTGGAAGGGCATGTCTCCATACAAACGGAAATAAGGAATTCTGGCAATATTTGAAAATTTTGAGGTAAAATTAAGCATTCAATTAATTAATCTCATTATAATCTACGTACGTTCCTTTTGGTAAAATTGTCAATAGTTTGAGAATTATACGCCTCTCAAGATTTCCATACAAATTTGAAAAGGCTTGTAATTCTCAAACCATAGGTATTTTAACCAAGCTGTATTTCCTATACCGTACCTACGTAGATTATAATGATATTAATTTATTAGATGCTTAATTTTCGTCCAAAGTTACCTATCAAATATTCCTACAATTCCTTATTTCCGTTCGTGCATGCGAAGGTGCCTTTCAATATTACGGTGTCGGTGAATCAAGTCTCATGCGAGCTGAGGCACTTCAGTCAAACGAGTTGTTCGATACTCATCTGGTGCTTACGATTCAGGTTATTTCAGATCTTGGGTCGAATACTAAAAGTCCAAATTCACATATTGACGTAACTATTACTTAATTATTATTTATTACCGTCGTTAACGCTAACGGTAATAAATAATAAAAATAAAAAGCGTTAACGCTTTGACCACTTTTTGTGGCATCATCATAGTCTATTTAGCAGATGAGCATTCCATTAACCGATTTGAGCACTTATATCGAACTCGAGACGACTTGTAATCTTTATTAGCAACTAACTGTAACCCGCGGCTCCACCCGCGTGGTATATAGCCTATGTTCTTTTCAGTACCCTAACATATGTGTATGCAAAATTTCATGATCATCGATTCAGCAGATACGGCGTGAAAGCGTAACAAACAAACTCACTTTCACATTTATGATATTAGTTAGGATAGTTAGGATTAGAACAGGATAAGGATTAGGATGAGCAGCAGTATCTTTCGGTTTCTGAGATAGAGCCGAGTGGTGTAGAACTGGACTTTTCACAACACTAGTCATGCGTGCCCACGTCCTTGTCGCGGCCCGCAGCAGCCATTATTGTGAGATTAGAGACGATGTCGCTGAATTTTCACCACCCTGCTCTAATTTCCAGTAAAAAAGAAAATGTGTTTACATTTTTTTACCTTGATCTTGAAAATGATCAAATTAGCCAGCTGTATTCTTCGCTACACGGAGGTTTTAACATTATTACCTTCATCTTCTTCAGCCTTTATCATTATACTAGCAGTTCGCCCCAGCTTCGCCCGTGGTACAAATTTAATCTATGGCACGCAATGATAATGTTCGTACCTATCCAACCGTGAAACAATTTTTGAACTTCAAGAACTCTTCTTCAGCCTTTTTAAACGTTATCCAGCCAAAGCACGAAGGTGATTCCGCAAATTGATAATGTTTTCAAAACTGTGAGTCTAAAACGGCTGTAATGGCCACCACCATCTATCTCCTCCCTTAATGTTTCACACATAATTAAACAAGAGGAAAAGGCCCATAGACATCGACTCGGTAATTACCACATTACTGGGGAGCGGTAAAAAACTAGCGTCATCAGCCTTGCCTTCATTAAACTATAATAGTTTAAGACCCGAATAATAAAATCTTACGTTTTCATATCATATGGACTTCATACTTTCAATTAGTATAAAGGTGTACCCTTAAATTTACAGTGTAATTTTAAAAAAATGGCCTTGACAAGATTCATTCATTCTATGTTGGCTTTTCATTCATTCTATAGTTACTAATATGTACCCAACTACCCAACAGGGGTATTTTTGTTTATGAAAGTGCAGACTTATATCATTCAATTCCGATAATGAATATAAATGAAACTTAAAAAATAGTTTAAACAATGTGATAAAAACGCGCTTACTCTTCGTCGTACCACTCACCCGTGCCACCAGTGGCTCAAGAAAGAAATTAAAATTCCTTCTCGAGCAACAGTGTTACGACGAGGAGTAACTCGTAAAAATATAGCATACCTAAGTAAACATTGACGACCGCAGTTCCAACAGTACATTCACTCTCCTAATGCTTTCACACATAATTAAACAAAAAGGAAAGGCGACATCTTCGAGACGTCACAATGGCGGTGATTATCCGGAGTTCCGGCCGGTCGGTTAAAAAAATGGCGCCATCAGTCTCCCTTAATTAAGGCGTCTCTAACTGCAGCCATGTCAGTTAAGGCTGCCTCGCGTGGCTCGCATGGCGAGGTGTATCACAAAGTGAGGAGCGATTCCACTCAGGAACTGCAGAAAAGGGTTATCTATTCTGTTGAAATGCAATTCTGTAAGGTTTCGTTAGTTACAAATTTTTCACATAATTTTACTCGCACGCGTCCATTTGGGACTTATAACTCCAATAAAAAGAAATTTTAACAGTAACAGTATTTTTCTTTATTCCCCTCGCACTTTCGCACATTATTAAACAACAAGGAAAAGGCCCGATGACGTCACCGTCAGTAATCGCGGTGATTATCTAGAGCACCAGCCGGGCCAGTTGAAAAAATTAGCGCCATCAGTCTTGGCTTAATTAAGCCGCAACTAACCGGCGTCAGTCGAGACTGCCTCGCGGGAGGGTGGCATGCCATGGTCTACCGCGAAGCGACCCCTTGTAGGCATTATATGAAGACAAGGATTATCTGTTATGTTTTAACGCTCTAGGGCTCTTATGTACAGCTCCCTTTAAAAAGGCATATAACGGCTGTCAGTCGAAACTGGCTCGCGGGGCTTACATGCCGCAGTCCAAAAAACGGAGAGGAGCGACAGCTTCCTCACACTATAAGATATAGGCAAGAATAAAAATAATATAATACTAAGGTATTTAACATTTCAAACAAATTGTATATTCTGGTAAAATTATTTTTATTACAAATGGAGAAACTGGATGTAGTGTGAAAATGTACTGGATCTGCACGTCACGGAGATAGATATGCTGCGCATAGAAGATAAACTGACAGAACACCGCCTACGCTACAACCATACCTTGCGAAAATCAGTTTAGTTACGCCGCCTTTGCTTGGCATAGGCAAGGGGGAAAACCCAAAAGAGCTTAATGTTGGTTATCACCGTCATGATTGTAAGGAAGTGTAAAATAGGCCGAAAAGTCCGGTTCCGAGACATCTCAGCGTAGGATGCGACTGGGAACACTCTAAGATAAGAAATAAAGTCAAAGTTATATGAGTACTAGAACTTAAAACATGTATCTAACAGTTATATTTAGTTTACTTAAAGCTTATTTAATATTCCGATACATCTATTTACTTTTAAGGCAAAATACCATTCGATCTTTGTGTTATGGTTATTTGTATATTATTTTAACATTTTGGTTTCTTAACCTTTTCTTCTTCTTTCATGTTTATCCCCAGGAATTATCAACTCTTGCAAGTTTCAACAAATAAGAGTACATTTAGCATTCTTGAATAAATTACTTTTGAAAGTTACATTTGCTTTCATCTACGAAGAGAATGGCCAATAATATGATAGTATAATCGGAACATAAATGCTTGCAGCGTATATTATTTTAACCAAGACCGTGCATTCATTTCATGCAATGTAGGAGCAATTCACTCGATAAATGGTTGTCCATCACTAGACGAGATTTATTCAGGCTAAACATTGTAGTGTTGGATATGAATTCCTGGAATGTACTCAACTATCCGCAACTAAAAATATTAATTAAGTTTGGAATATTTTCGGGAAGTTAGATACCGTTTGTAGTTCACGCTTCGCAACCTATTCCTCCATCCCGGCGGAGTATATACTTACAGAGACTAAGATTGGTTATATTGTAATTACATTGCTATGTGCCTTTTGCAAAGTGTTTCAATTATGATTGCAATCAATAATAAGTTGGTAAGTTAGAACGACTAATGAGAACAGAAAAACTGTAAAAACAAATAATTATTTGGAACAATGTTCCTGTCCAACTCATCTATATAAGTATAGGTAGTAAAGTGTATTCTCCTTCGTACCCTAATACAACTGTTAATTTTATATACGATATTAACCCCTATAATGATACTCAGAATAGAGTGCATAATTCTGTGCAAAAAGTTTTTGCATCGAAAGAGCCGGGAATACTACAGGTTGGTAACCCACTCGCAGTTATACAATGGTATTTATATATTAGCACGTACCTATATCTATAGCTTTTATACAATTGCATACGTACGAGCGGGACACCGACCTGTAGTATTTCCGTCTCTTTCAATGCCGAAAGTTAGTATTGGTACTTACTCAGTTCTTCTACCAATATTGTATTGCCTGGTGCAACCAGGCAGATTTTTTTAAATAGATGATCAATATTGTATTTCTTGCTTTTTGTCTCTATTCCCGTCTCATGGGCGCGCCACCTCGGCCGACCGCCATTTTTCAATGGACGCAGCCCGCGGAGTTTAGCCCCTAATTGCCACCTCTTTGTCTTTGTCTGCGCCGACGGGAGCTAACGAGTTAGCCCGTGTCTCCTAAAGAAACAATCTCAATATTTTGCTGACGTTTCTTCACTTTTCTTTAATAGAAATGAGTTTTTTTTTTTTCAAATAGATGCTTTATTAATATTGTATTTCTTGCTTTAGTCATTGTCTCACCCTCACTTTGTGCATTAAGATTCCACAGCGTATATAGTTAATCCAACTATAGCCACTGTGATCAAATCAAATCTGAGAATTTGTTTGTATTTCGATTGTATGTGGTTTTTTTATTATTATTTAAAATCTGGTTTTCTAGCCAAGTTCTTTCAAAATAAAGAAAGTTACACGCGTATCTTTTTCAGTTCATAAACGCAACACATCCAAAGTTCGAGAGATATAATATGACTGATGACTTGTCATTCCAGGATTAATATAAGAGTAGGTACGTGTGTTTTTTCCAAATCTAGCATCTATTTTCACTCCGCATTCGTCCATGCTTTTTCATCATAAATCTCTCAATTCGGAGTAGAGATGGAGTTTTAATATTTGCTGAAACAAAGTCCCGAACGAATGCACGGCATCCATCAAACGCGACGTCACAAGCGATGAATACAGACGTTACAGAAGTGCAATTTGACAGATGGATAGCTTAAATAATATATGCCATCAGTTTTCTTTTTGGTTCAATATCTATCAATTAATAAGATTTACAGTATTTACACGTTTCAATCAGACAATAGCAAACTACATTACAAGTCTCTGAGTATTTACATAAAATTTGCAAGTATTCAGGCTGTCATCATTCAGATCGGATCAAAGCTTTATAACCTTACTTAATAAAAGACTTCCATACAAAACTGAAGCTTTTCCAAAGAAACCATTATATGGAAGGAGGAAGGTTATAAATGCCTCACAATTATATACAGATGAATAATATACAAACATAAAGCAGATGGCTATAATGTGTTTATGAATTTGCGGCACATTTTATAAAGCTACCTGTCTGCACTTTAGGCATTTTATCGTCAAAGCCGACATTTGTCGTTGTTCCGCGCAGCCGCACCATGCCGGCTAAAACCCGTGAAAAATGCGACGCACTCAGAGGTAGGCGGCGACGGCGGTCGCGATGCGGCTCTCTAACGGGTAGGGTTGCCCGTCAGTTGACGATAACGTTTTTAGCTATAGTATGTCTCTGAGAGTATGTCCAAACTTTTATTACAAAGCGTAAGTTATGCGTTGCGCAATGAGATATCTAAGCCAGGAACGTGAAACAATTATTGATTGATCGATAGAAATATCGAAGAGTAATGATCAGATTTTGCTCTCACCTCGGTTCAAATTTTAACATCAGTTACTTCAGAGCCTAACGCCATTTGATCCAAACAAAGGCCACAATTAGCGAGCTGCAGGCCGATTTGCTAACTCGGTGTACAACGATTTGATTGTCACTTTAGAATCCATTACGGTTTTCATATCATAAATAAAAATAGTCATTCATACCGAAGCCATAATGATTATTGAAGTTACCATTAAAATTATGTACACCGTAGTTGTCAAAAGTTAGCAAATAGGCCTGCTGGTATGCGTATCGGTGAAAAACAGAATTTAAAACAATGAGCCTCCAATTTTTCTCTCCCTTCTGGAAGGGAAAAATAAAAGGCCGGCAACGCTCCTGTTACACCCCTGGTGTCCATGGGCAGCAGTGATCACTTACCATCAGGCGACCCACTTGCTCGTTTGCCGTCCAATGACAAAAAAAAAGAAAAGACATAACAAGTGATGGGTCTAATGAAATGATTCCTTATAGTTATTTAGCCCATTCTGAGGGCTGGCTTCCACGGCCTGCGCGAGAGATAGTTATATACCTAGTTCATTTTACGTTTTATCTCCTTTTCAACCCAGCACGGGAGAGATTCATCCATCAACTTACATAATTCAATAAAAACATAATACTTTTTTTCTTTGCTACACCCACGTTCAACCTTTTCCACTAATACGCTAAACTGGGCTTTAGATAACATGGCGCCTAGGCTCTCTTCGCCGTAAGAAATGAATACTTGATAAGGTATATGTATACACATACATGCTCTACTCGCTGCCGCCCGTAGCTCGCGTCCACACTAGGCGGTTTTTTCATTACGCGCGCGCCACAACTAGGGGCAGATTAAATACTCCGCGCCCGAGACTTAAATATATCCGTCCCGGCCCGGCTCGCTTTGTGCCGCGATGCGTTATCTACCCTGTTTAGAATTATTAATGCCGGCTGGATAAAGCCCTTTTTTGATACACAATGCCGCGTATTTTTGTAAGGAAATGCTTTCACTATTTACTTTTCATCTAAGTACTTCCAGCGCCGGCTTTCCGCTGTTTTGTTCGTATTTTTTTTTTCTTTCGGCCTGAATAAGACGCTTCGTATCTTGTATTTCTTTCATTAGGCTTGTAATTTCGTTTTGTGATAAATTTTATAATGAGCCACGTATAATTGAATTGTTATAAATACATTTTATGATATTCTAAGGAGAAATTATGGGTCATCCACATCTCAATCATCGGATTAATTATTTTGATGGTTGTTATGTCACTGAATATAGGTATTCGAAATTCAAATGCCGCTAACCTTAGAGTATTAATAAATTAAGACTATGGATTATTAATTTAGGCAATAGATGGCGTTGGTTGTATTTTGTACGTTTGGTTACTTGCTTTGGCCGCCTTACGATTGTAGCGCGCTCCGTGGCGCAGCGGTCAACACGCCAGCCTGCGACACGGGGGTCCCGGGTTCGATCCCCGGTCAGGTCATGATGGAAAACGATCTTTTTCAGAATGACCTGGGTCTTGGATGTTTATCTATATAAGTATATGTCATAAAATATAGTATCGTTGAGTTAGTATCCTGCGACACAAGTTCACAACTTACTGTGGGGCTAGCTCAATTTGTGTGATATGTCCCTATAAATTACATAATTACATAATATTACAATCAACATTGGAATATTCTTTCATAGACATTTCATAACAAAAGTACAAGAAGATTCCTATTTACTTTATTTCAACTAAGTACTTGTCTCTATTTGAAATCGCCATTGCTAATTTATTTTACAAAGGCAATAGTAATTATTGGACATTAATATCTTATATTCATGAACAAATCTAACCCAAAAAGACCTTCACAGTAATTTGAGGATAAACAAAATTGAAATCATTTCAAATAAAGAGTCGAGAGCGAATTTAAAGGCTCTTGAAGTATTTTTTTATTCTACTGAGTAGGCAAACATGCATACGGCCGTACATATAAATATATACATATTTAACCGCCTTTTAAACTTGAACTACAAGATCCTAGTTATTGATCTTCAAGATAATTTTCGGCAAGTTAGTTGCTGGCTGTGTTCGAGGCCAATTATTTCGATGTTCTGTTGTCGTGTTATGTTGCTAGAGGTGTAGTGTTGCGAACGAGCCCCGGGCTGTTTGGATTCTAAGAAACCTGTACATACTGTGTGTGTTCTAAATCTATTGCGATGCGAGCACGAGTAATAACAAATAAATAAATAAATATATTAGACCTTCGTCCCAACGCGATTTTCTTATGTATAACATAGTGTTTGAAGACTATTATAAATGGATAGGCACTTCATTAGTGAACATAAATATCCAATTTTTACACTCCGATAGGAAGCGTATAGAACATATGGCAGTTTGAAAATTTCAAAATTGCAGCACGATCGGCAGGGACACACACGCAAATTGAGCTAGCCCCACAGTATGTTGTGAACTCGTATCGTAAGATACTAACTCCGTGATAGTATGTCTTAAAAGAGAAACGTATATATGCAGATAAACATCAAAGACCAAGGCCAATCTAAAAAATGTCATTTTCCATCATAACCTGCGGCTAAAAACTATCTAATATCTTCCTTAAGTAATACTAGTTCGAATCTATAGAGGGAAGGAACATGAGTGAATATGCCTCAGTCTTTGCATACTAAGAATCGGCTATTTCACGTAATAAATCTAATCAGCGAACGTGTCGCAGTTTTCGAATGAAATTTTCCAATGCGACAAAATTTGTCTCTTTGCAATTGAATACGTACACACAACACAAAATTTTATTAATTATCGTGAACTATTTCCAACGAAATAGTATCAGTTTTGATGGCGACGATAACATATGTGCCAAGAGGTATTTACCATTGCTATAATCGATGACGTCATTGATCTTCCATCAAAGCAATGCCTGCGTGGCACAGCTTAATAAAATAGACCATTATGTTTTTGTTAAAAAGGAAATTTACTTACCGTAAGATATAGAAAATATTTCTCGGATACTTCTTTAGTTTACAAACAAATAGACACCTACAAAACAATCCTAGATAAGAGCCTGTAATAAATCACTCATTCAGCCGTAACGCCTCTTTCCCGTATAATCTGAGCTGATCATCAGCGGACGTGTCCGGGCTATGGGCAGACACAAAATATATAAGCTACAGAATGATCGCATTTGGAAAATCTAGAAAGGCGAAAAACAATAACAGCTTTTCGTTCTTCAACTATATTTGGTTCACGATGAAAATGAAGTAGTTAGCAGGTAGGGCAGAGTAACGCACCTCTATTTCTAGCAGTAGTGCAGTCGCATTTAATAATATGTAATGGGAGCGATGAGGTATACTCAACCGCCACAAAGCAAAGCCACCGCACCCGCTGGGTGAGGTATGAGCCCAAGAAACCGTATACTGATCCACTGAGTTCTGTCGAGTTGAATCGTTCAGCACCAATTTGTACTTAGTTATTTGTGGTGTCGCCATATTCACAGATAAGTTTTCCTGTTAGTTCTTGTGGCGAATGAAGAGGTCGCCCAAAATAAATACGGGTTCAGTATGCTCGCAGCATAATTAATCCGTCAGACGCGCCATTACATTTCTGTCTTTACGCCCAATGTGCTGATTAATCTACTTGCGCCTTCGTAAGAACTGTGATTAATATGGAAGTAATGAGGGTGATGACCAACTATTTCAGTTACTCTTCTGATCTGTCGGTATGTTGATTAGGCTGGCGCGAGCTCAGGACGAGGTCATTATGCTCGCAGCCTAATTAATCCATCAGCCGCGCCATTACCTCGCTGTCTATACGCCCGACGTGCTGATTAATATCGGGTAGAACTACCTGCACCTTCGCAAATACTGTGATTAATATGGCAGTAATTAGGATAATAGATAACCAATTATTTCAATGACTCTTCTGATCTGTCGATACGTTGATTAGGCTAGCACGAGCTTAGGACGAGATTATTATGCTCGCAGCCTAATTTATCCGTCAGCCGCGCCATTACCTTCCTGTCTATACGCCCAATGTGCTAATTAATATCGAGCGGAGCTACCTGAGCTTCTGCAAATACTGTGATAAATATAAAAATAGTTAGGATGACAACCAAGCATTTCAGTGACTTTTCTAATCTGTCGGTATGTTGAGCAGACTGGCGCGAGCTCAGGACGAGGTCATTATGCTCGCAGCTTAATTAATCCATCAGCCGCGCCATTACCTCGCTGTCTATACGCCCGACGTGCTGATTAATATCGGGCGCAACTACCTCCGCCTTCGCAGATTGTGATTAATATGTAAGTAATAAGGACCATAAACCTGAGATAACATGGGTGACTCAGACCATCAATTTAAACATCTTTTCCTATGGGACTACAATGCTGCAAGCTCGAAAAATATTTGACTTTCCCATACTAATTCGGTAGTTGCCTAATGTTAAGATTATATAAAATTTGTTTCCAATTATACTAATTTCTATCTAATAACACCATAAAGAACACTTTTTATTTGATATCGATTCGTTAAGTGATGTTAAAGCTTCTTTAAAGTTGGGTGAATAGGACCATTTTGAAAAGTATGAAAATCTTAAATTACAATTAAACTGTATTGTAGTCCGCTAAATTTATAGCAACTTTAATATGAAACCATTACCCCAAACGAAATATTTTATATAGCTACCAAAAAACTTCTCACCCCACCCATACAAAATACAAAGTTGTGACGTAACAAATATGTAGGCAAATCTGCAGTGCGTTTTCACATCTAAAAATTAACGTCTAAACACATGTGACTTTAAAACTTTTATATCTGAAAGAGTTTTTTGCTTAGAAATGTATTACTGTCACTATTGTGTTTATTTTTGGCAGGCCTTTACATAGCAACACGAAAAAATTTTTAGTCAACATGCCAATTGCCCGGGCGGCTGAACAGTTTTGTTGAAAATGTTGAACAAAATTTTGAGTTACCGGCATTGATCCCATAGGAAAAGCTATCATATTGTTGCTGAGTCACCCTTTACGGATATGTCGAAGGTCAATTTACACGCTGTATAGTGTTGAGGGTGGCCGTCTGAGTAGACTGAAACATGTCAGCAATACCAACTAAAAATACGTGTGTGAAAGAAACCGTTTGTCTTAAATGAATTAAAGTAAATCTAAAAAGCTTATGGACCCCAAGAGCGTACTTTATTAGCGCTAACACACGTTAAGTAACCCTGTTTTCGGTTAACATGCTCAGGGTATATCATCATCATCATCATCAGGTCTTCCCAGTCTCCACTGCAGGAGCACGACCCTCTCTGTACTACCAGAGCCATAATACTAGCCTGACTACTCAGGGTATATACTAAAAGCTTATCTCAAAAATGAAATGTTTAAAATCTTGTTTCTGGTAAAGGTAATGTTTTTCTAAATTGAACTCTGGAAAGTGGATTAAGAGCTTACGTTTCGGAAAATTCTAATAAACTTTTACAAGCTTGTTTGTGTGCTGATCTTATGAAGGTATTTTGCTAAAACAAGCAAATGACATTCGATCAAAACATACTATACAAACAACTGTTAAAACAAAACCAGTAACTCTAGCTCAGAGAAGGGACTAAAATTAAATTGCTTCGAATCTTCCACACTGGTTTCGGAGAAAAGAAAAGCTGCTATTTTCCTGACTGAAAAAAGAGGTTGAAGGTATGGGCAAAACTTATGGGGCAATAGTCAATGTGGCTAGCAACCTAAGTACGACCAACACGCTAAATATGGCCTTTGGGTCTTATACCCTGAGGCTCTGTCTTCTACTGACAAAGGCTTGATAATATGGATCTGAGAAGAAGAAGCCTCTTTGCCGCAGTAATTCGATATACCTGTCTGCTACAGAACACCAGCAGGCCGATTTGCTAACTTGGTGTACAACGATTTGATTGTCACTTTAGCATCCATTACGGTTTTCATATCTTAAATAAAAATAGTCATTCATACCGAAGCCGTATTGAAGTTACCATAAAAATGATGTACACCGTAGTTGTCAAAAGTTAGCAAATAGGCCTGCTGGTCTGATCCCCGAAACGGACAAATACTAGAACTTCATATTCACAGGTATTTGAACGCAGTTCTGGAGCTACTCAGGCTATAAAAATAATATGGGACCCAGGGTTCCGAGTTCCGACGCCTTACATATGAGAATAATCAGTTGATAGATTAGGGAAATCTTCAATCAGTCCTGGTAAGCGGGCTTTTTGGCATGAACACTCTCAACCAATGTATTGATAGTGACCGACCAGACTAAGCTGTTTCTAGGTTCTGGAAAATCGTGTGTTCGGTTCTCACTATGGCGTGATATATTCTTTGAGTATGTAGACCAATGTGTATCAAATACGTACGATAATACTTAATATGGTTTAAGGAAAACGTCGGAAATTATCACGACTCGGTGCAGATCTTATCCTTATAATTCCACACATCCACCTAAATGTTGTTTCTCTTTCTTCTTCGTCGTCAGTACTCCGCTCCTCACAGTATTAACACCGGTGCCGATTCAGCAAGACAACCACTAATGCAATTTTTTTTACAAAAATATTAAAATAATGTGCCTTCAAGTATCGTACCTTTAATTTTTCATATCTGAAACTGCCGAAGGTTGCGCGGCGCGCCGTAATGCCCCGTTTCAAAGGCAGGTAACGCGGCCGAATTTACCCACTTTGCGTTAAAGTGACCAAACGCCCTGCTTTCAATTGGATAATCTCGATTTTAAGCCGTCTTCAGTCAAACTGAAAATGTCCCAATTTGGCAAAGATTAAACAATCCTGGCCTGGGTCTTGGATGTTTATCTATATAAGTATATGTTATAAAATATAGTATCGTTGAGTTGGTATCCCACGACACAAGTTCACAACTTACTGTGGGGCTAGCTCAATTTGTGTGATATGTCCCTATAAAAAAAAAAAAAAAAAAAAAAAAAAATCCAAAACAATAAAGATTTTGCCCAAGCTGCTTGACATTAGAAAATTGGTCTTAGCAATGGCAAGCCACTCTATTATTTCCTTTTAAAATATCAAATCACTGTGTGCATTTCTTTTTTCACACAATCACCGACAATAGCTAAAGCTCTTAAATATAATACGACAATAACAATGTATGGCATTGATCCAACATATCCCTACAAAACAAACATTATAAAGTGTCCCACTCGGTCTAAAAAAATTATGGTCACGTTAGCTTCGCCTCTCATAAAACTCAGCCCTGACAGTACCTGTACGGCGCCGCGTGACTGCCGCATGCCGGCAAATTACCGCACTCGCCGAGTTATACTGTAACTCATTTGTCGGAATCCAACCGGAAGCACCCATTTAGCGTTGTCTGCCCGCGCTCTTATTTAACATGTCTGTCCGAGAGTAACATATCAAAAAGAAGGTATTAAGATGACATCAAAATGGCTTCTACAAGAATTAAACTTTTACATTTTAAGTTTTTGATTTATTAAAGGATAATTTTTTTTTTTTTTTTTTTGTGGGTAGGAGTGGAAAAATAACACGTACTTAATTTTGCTCCTCATAAAATATTTATATTAATTATTTATACATTCATTTTCAATTAAATTTTATGTCTCAAAAAGCTAATTAATAGTTGTCTACCTGCTAGTATCATAATTTCCTCTCAACAATTCACTTTCACTGCACAATAATGGAGGCACTTCAACAGTCAGTGGACACTTTGACTAAGGAATTCAACGTCAGGATGGCTGAGTTCCAGCAGAGCTTAGACAGCTCCAATTCAGACCCAGGCGCAACTACAACACTTGCGGCGGACTTCGCTAGCTTCAAGATCTTTGTGGGCCAAAATCTAGCTAATCTTCAGCTGCAAATTTCTTTGTTGCTCCAGCAACAAGATGTATTTGAAATGCGCTCACGCCGCAAGATGTTATTAGTCCATGGAGTACCAGAGAGCAAAAAGGAAGACACTCCTTCAGTGTTAGCCAAGATTGTGTCGGAGAAATTGAAGATTGCAGAGTTTGCTGTTGATGATGTGAGTCGCTGCCACCGTTTAGGAAAGCCAGGTAGGCAGAGTGACAAATCCCGTTCCATTTTAGTAAAGTTTACTTCGTTGGCACTTAAAGAAAAAATATGGTCCGCTAAATCGAACTTGAAGGGAAGCGGTTTTACACTGTCCGAATTCCTTACAAAAACTCGTCATGAAGCGTTTATGCTGGCGAGGGAACGTTTTGGAGTGACGAAGACGTGGACACGCGACGGGAACATTCACATTGTCGTGCCTGGGGGAGCACGACATCGTGTCAGCACGCTGGGGGAGGTGAAGAAGCTGGTCAGCACGTTGCCGGAGGCTGCATCGGGTGAGGAGACAGATGTGGCCACAGCAGCAACATCCACTTCGACCGCAGCCAAAGCGGCGGCCCGCCCCAAGCGGACCAGGAAGTGAGGGGCATTCCTTAGTCGATTAAGTGTTAAATTTTATATGTTGTATAGATAAATTCAATGTAGGTACCAAACTTTAATATTAATTTTACTATTTGTTTGCATTTTACCTACATAACTGTTTTTGCTCCTGATGTCAGTTGTTGACTGACAAATGACAATGACATATGTCAAACAACTTTTTAATTTTTCTTTTTTTTTTATTCTAGTTATCATTACTTTTATGGCAAGTCTATTGTCTAGTTGTTTTAATTTACTGAAATATGTTTATAGAACTTTTATTTAGTTTAATATGTGCATAGTTGAACTACTAGCAGGTAGTAGACGTAAATATTGTTTTTAAATACCTAAGTTTGCATTGTAATATTTAGGTATATTTTTATATAATTAGTATTTTTTTTTTTTTATATTTTAATATTATTTCATTTTACAAACTTACACTGCATATAATGTTGGATGAACAAGGTGAATTGTATCACTCCATGTCTTCGTCTTCTAACGATGATAGCTTTCACAGTTTACCTACTCCTCTTGATGATGTTTTAACATCTCAATTTCAAAATTATTCCAAAAATTTCAACGCTGTGCATATTAATGCACAAAGCATCCCTGCTCATTTTGCTGACATGCTAGCAACTTTTCAGGTACAAGATCTTCATGCCATCCTCGTTTCTGAGTCTTGGCTACGTCCGTGTCTTCCTTCTACTTCGTACTCTTTACCGGGATTTCAATTGATTCGTCATGATCGCACTAGAAAGGGTGGTGGTGGTATAGCAATGTACTTACGTTCTCATATCTCATATAAAGTATTATGTACCTCTGACCCTTCTAATGATTTTGAATATCTTCTTATCGAAGCAGCTCTCTCCCATACTAAAATACTTCTAGGAGTTTGTTACAGTCACTCATCTACCATTGATTATTTCTCTGACTTTGAAAATCTCCTAGAAAGTTTCTTGCCTTCATATCCTCATTCTATTATTATGGGAGATTTTAATACCTGTTTAATCAAAAATGATATCAGATCCCGCAGGTTAAAGTCAGTAACAGATGGATGTAACTTGCGTGTCCTTCCTCTCCAAGCCACTCATCATTTTCCTAATTGTGCGCCCTCACTCCTTGACCTCATCCTAGTATCCTCCCCTGACCACGTTGCGCATTTTGGTCAATGGGGCGCTGACGCCTTCTCTTATCACGATCTCCTTTTCCTTTCCTACAAAGTCCGTCCTCCCAAGTCCAAATCCAAAATCCTTATGCAACGTAATTTTGGTGCCATTGACATTGCAAAAATTCGAGACGATGCTAGTAATTGCGACTGGCAACAGGTTATAAATGAAAAGGCCGTCGATAAGCAGCTTGAATTATTTAATGACATTTTATTAGATCTCTACGATCGTCATGCACCAATGCGTCCAGTGAGATTAAAGTACCTTCCTGCGCCTTGGCTAACTGATGAAATAAAACTTATCCAAGCAAAGAAAAATAAAGCCAAGTCAAAGTTTAAAAATAATCCAGATGCATGTCGTGATGAATATGTTCGAGCCCGTAATCATTGCAACAAGGTGTGTAGGGAGGCGCAACGACACCATATCCATCAATCTGTTCAAAACGGTGATCCAGCGAAAATCTGGAAATTTCTAAAAACTTTAGGAGTCGGAAAATCACGTAATACAAATCCGAACAATTTAGATATTGAAAATCTCAATCGGCATTTTTCTTCTTCTGTTGCTCTTGATGAGAACATTAAAACAAATACTTTGAACTCTCTTTCTTCGGCACCGACTCCTAACTTTCCTAATTTTGTCTTTAGTCCGGTAACTGATTGTGATGTTGAGAAGTCTATTCGCTCCATAACATCGAATGCTGTTGGTACTGATAGCATTAGCCGGAAAATGATCATACCCATCCTCGACATCATTATCCCTATCCTTACTATAATCCTTAATAACTCCCTTTCCTCAGGTATTTTTCCACAGGCTTGGAAAAGTGCCAATATCACACCACTCCCTAAAAAGACAAATCCAACTGCCCTGACTGATTTTCGTCCCATTTCTATTCTTCCATTCCTTTCCAAAGTCCTGGAGCGATTGGTTCAAGAACAACTCAACCATTTCTTAACTTTTAATAACTTGCTCAATCCTCTGCAATCTGGTTTCCGCCCTGGTCACAGTACGACTACTGCTCTTATCAAAGTTACTGACGACATTCGTTTGGGAATGGATAACAAACAGCTGACTGTCTTAACACTTCTGGATTTTAGTAACGCCTTTAATACAGTTGATGTCGACATTCTGCTGGGTGTTTTGCGGTCTCTCAACATATCTCCAACAGTAATCGGTTGGTTTAAATCTTACCTGTCTGGAAGACAGCAGCGTATCCGCATTGAGGAACATTACTCTTCCTGGTGTCGGATATCTGCTGGTGTTCCACAGGGTGGTGTCCTATCTCCTCTTCTTTTTTCTATATTTATTAATTCTATTTCATCTCAACTTCAGTCATCCTACCACCTTTACGCTGATGATCTCCAAATTTATACAAGCGCTAGCGTCCAAAATATGCCTTCAGCTATCACCACTACAAATAATGACTTGGAACGTATCGTGATGTGGAGCAAGAGTTATGGATTAGTAGTCAATCCGTTGAAAACGAAATGCATTATTGTAGGCAGTTCCAGGATCCTCAGTCAATTAGATTTTGCTCAACTCCCACCAATAGTGTTTGACGGAATTGTTATTAGCTACTGCGACAATGTCAAAAGTTTAGGCCTCCACATTGACCGAACTCTGTCTTGGAATTCTCAAATGTCAGAGCTAAGCAGAAAAATCTTTGCTACGTTCAGTTTTCTAAAGAGACTCAATAGGTTCTTGCCTTTGAACACTAAAATTATGCTTGCACATTCCCTTCTTTTCCCTATCCTTGATTACGCCGATACATGCTATCTAGACATTACTGAGGAGCAACTTAATAAACTTGAGCGTCTCCAAAATCTATTCATTCGATTTATATATGGACTTCGTAAATACGACCATGTTTCTCACTTTCGTAATCAACTCAAGTGGCTCCCAATTCGACGTCGCCGAGACTGGCATACTCTTTCTCTATTATACACTATTCTTTTTAACCCAACCTCTCCTGACTATTTAAAGAAACGCTTTACCTTCTTCAGAGATAAACAGCAACGTCCCCTGCGTAGTGCAGAGAACCTACGTCTGATAATTCCACAGCACACCACTTATTTCTATTCACGTTCTTTTACTGTTCGAGCCGTTAGTCTTTGGAACTCCCTACCACTCTCTATCCGGTGCGCTCAAACGCTAGCCAGCTTTAAGTCTCAAGTAAAATCTTATTTCTTATCTCTATGATATTTTTCCTATTGATTGCTATCACGTTATTTCCCCTTCTGTGTAAGTTCACCATATTGTATGTATGTTTGTAATTTTATATATATATATATATGCATATATATATGTATGTTTATTTTATTCTTTTGTATTTATGTATGTTTATTTGATGTTGATTTTTTTTTCTTTATTATAAGTAGTTATTATCCGATTTTGATAGTGTTTACTACCCCGCACCACCTGCTTTTATTTCAAGTATCTTTTCAAACAGAAGGTTGCCTGGAAGAGATTGCTATGCGATAAGGCCGCCTTTTGCGCATTTCTTTAGTTTAAGAGAAATTTGTAATTTATGTTTTATTCTTGTGCAATAAAGGGTTTTAATCTAATCTAATGTCATAACATTATCTTAGACAACTCAATTTCAAATGTAAAACTGAAAAACTAAAATACTCGATATTAAGTAAAAACTTCAGAGAAACGCGTCAGAGAAAATCATAACACAGCTTTCGAAAAAAAAACAAGCATAGGTAGGTGACGCCGTGTGGTTCCCGGCAGATTAGAATAGGAACACTCCAAGTCATCCCGTGAATGACGTAAAAGGCGACTAAGGAAACACAAGCTTAACAAAGCTTATAAACATCCAAGAGACCTCTCCAACCCGTCTGGCCAGTGTGTAGAGTGTAGGTCAAATCTTCTGACTACTCAAGCTAATATATGGCTCTGGTAGTACAGAGAGGGTCGTGCTCCTGCAGAGGAGACTAGAAAGACCTGATAATGAGGTAGGTATTTAAAACGGTTAGGTAGCATCTTGGTAACATATAACACTTTATCAGTATGGTGAGACTGTGATATAGTGTTATTAGGTTACCTAACCGTCCTTCGTAAAAGTATTTTTCATAACTAAACTAATAGCTGCGTACACACGACGAAGACGTAGAGAGCCCCATATTTTACGTGGATTGTAGATCGGCAACTAGAACTGCCGAGTTTCCCAAGGGCTATCAGGTCGGCAGTCTATCGGTGGTCAGTCGGCAGATGGATGCGGCACATTACTTAGAGCGTCGCCGACAGTGTGTTTGAGAAGGCGCCATTTTCTGATCTTACCGTGGGAAAGGCTCGAGTTGATTGGATAAACTCCAGTTCAATATTCTAGTAGTTATACGTTTGTCCGGACCTCCTTTTTGATTTTTATAAAAATAAACTACCTAGTACCGGGGTTTAAAGACCAATACCACTACGTCGGTAGCATGTAGCTGAGACTTCACAGATGAAGATCCCTGGCCTGCCCACCCTACATTATTGATAGGTGTTCATGTGCAGATATGACGAACAAAGTTTTGGAGAGTATTCATACCCTCCATACTTCAGTTTAGACAACAGATCTTGTAAATTATAACTTTGTTAAAGTAGGGTGGGAGACCTGCTTATGGAGTATGGCTTTGCCGTTTACACCTGTCTATAGCTAAAAAATAACGAAATAAATGCACCTCAAATCACTAGGTGTGGTGTAATCTGTATTATTGAATAGATAGGTATCCCTAAACTGTCACAACCTAAGATGCCGAAGCAGTTCTGAAGATCGTGCGTAGTATAGAAAAAAAGTTACCCCTACTTAAAGTCTATCTCTACAATCCACCATAATGATTAATAATATAAATTATAGCTGCACTGACAATGAACAGTGAGCACACCGCGGCAAATTCCCAACAGAATTACAATTTGAGCGGAGCGGTGCAGGGTGCAGCGCCGCAGTTAATTTAAAATAAGAACGGGGTTAATTGCTGAGAAAACATTAACCGCGGGTGTAAGAGGTTACCGGGCCCGCCCCGGCGCCGGGCCGGACCGGCTATACAGCCGGAGAGTACAGATGTGAAACTATTGCTCCAAAACGTACATAAGTATCTGTCCGAAACTTTACAGAAAACATTACTCGTACCACAGCGCCTGGGCTACGGACAAAACAAAGATAGTCGGGATGCGAGGCTGGTATTTGTTTACTTAATTACTTACTACTATCAGCTAGTGTTGCGTGGAAATAATATCTGCCATATAAAATTAGTTGTGGAAGAATCTCTTGAACACTCCGAGAAGACTATTTTCAAATGGTCAAAATTATATAATGCATATAGTTTTACAACGAGGCAATGCAGCTAGCGTTTTAAACACCTTTGCACCGGAGACGTTAAGAGACGGTTTTTAAAATTGACGAAATCTTTAAGATGAATATCTGATGTATTTATTGTGTTGTGTCATTTCGTAATTTTTAATTTTTAGTCTATTGTGAAATAAATTAGTTAGTCATTTAACACATTCATGCAAGAATTATATAAGTTTACGTAAAATTCAGTGTTTTGACGTATAACACAGATTAAGAACACGTGCTTTTTGTAGCTAACTACCTAAGCAGTCTTGATTAGCATTGAGAGATGTGCAGTTAAACTTTGATCATTGTCATGGATGATGTGAGCACACATGACATGATCGGTAGTAAACGGTGTGTGAATGTTTTTCAAATGTAGTGTCCAAATGCGTCATTTCTGTACCCTCCGTACGTTAAAGGGCGGGGTTCTCTCGCGTATCTCACTGGCGAGAACAGGCGATAGTACGTGTTGACTTCTCGTTCCATTATCTACTTCTTTAATCTATTGTTGTGTCGGAGTAGCCCCACAATCTTTGGAAAATGCAATTTTATCGCAAGCTTTTGTTCAACTTCTTTATTCTTTTTCAAGTTATCTTGTTAATTTAATTTGGAGTAGGTACCACTATAACCTGAAAATAGCGAGTTTCCTTGGGTGTGAACGTTTGACCTGAAAATTCTTGTAATATAAACCGTAGCAATATAATCTATAATGTTGTGTAACAACCTTAAATGTGTGATTATTCTGTCTGTAACGAAAGCTCTTCTGTAATATTTCATTGTTATCAGAAGTCCATCGAGATTTGATGCCCAACAATAAATACATCATTGTGTATCAGTCGACTAATGCTTGTAGCGGCGTCACGCCCGCGATGTCTGAGATGACTTTGCACAGGCGTCTTTATTGTATGCCAAACTAAAGACACCAGAATACTGACCTGGGAAAGTGAGCATGTGGGCTTATGAATATGACTCTAAAAATTATAATGCATCAGGCTACGTAGACATCAAAAAGACTGGGTATGACCCAATAGTAGGTATACGTAAGTTATTGTACCTTTAATGCGTCGTCACGGAGCGTCCTCGGTGTCCGCGATAACTTTACTCGGCATGACTTTACAGCAGCGACGAGTAGCACGACGAGGTCACATCCAAATATAACCGAACAATATTAAGTTATTGTGAATTTACGAGACCGCGATAACCTTGCATTGACATGTTTATTGTGTGTGTAATTGAAAAGATACAAGATAACAGTCAGCGCGAAGCCTCGGTAGCGCGCATACGCTTCGTCTGTTTAGCATTGCCCCGATTAGCATATCTTAAAAAGTCAGTGGTTCTAAACATGGAGTCTAAAGAATGTCCGGAGTGTTCGGACTTACTCATTGAAGGGGTCCACTGCAGTGCATGTGATACGGACCTGCACTTTCACTGTGCAGGAATAACAGAGGTCGGTTATCGTAAGCTCGGGGAGCGGAAATTGACTTGGCGTTGCCAAAAATGTAGGCAGTCTGGTCAACGGGCCTTGCAAATTGACTGTCCCGTTCCATCTATGCCGAATTCTCCAGCTACCGAGAGCCAGCCTTCGACGTCTGAACTCCTTAGAGAAATTAGGTATTTGGCAACAAAACTCGAAACTTTGGAGTCACTGACCCAAGACGTCAAGGCTATGCGAGTAGATCTTGCTGGTGTTCAAGAGAGCGTTCAAAAGGCCAGTCAGTCGATCAATGACTTTAACACAAGAGTAAATCATTTAGAAGAACGAATAAAAAACGTTGAAGAGGATACTAAAGGTTATTGCACGAAATTTGATGCACAGATCAAGAATATTGTTGACAAAATGGATAATTTGGAGTCAAAGGGTACAGGTTCCTGTGCTGATACGTGTCCGCACTCTGAGGTTGAAGAGCTCAAATCGCAAATGGGAGCTTTAATGGAGGAAAATCACAGGAACGAGCAATGGGTCCGCCGGTCAAACGTGCAGATCAACGGAGTTCCACATAAGAATGGCGAAAACCTGATAAAAGTGATTCAAACCCTAGCAGATCGCTGCGGCTTCCCCTTGAATCCCGACAATGATATAGACTTTATCACCAGAGTTGCGGTCAAAAATGACACGGGTAGCAGGAACCCCAGGCCTATTATAATGAAGATGCACTCAAGATACAAGAAGGATGACTTTTTGGTGTCACTGAGGAGATTAAAGGACCTAAAGGCTAGTGACATTGGATACTCCGGTGTAAACAATCGTATTTATTTTAATGATCATCTTTCTTCGCGAAATAAATATCTACTCCAGCAAGCTAAAATTAGAGCGAAGGATAAAAATTTCGCATTTTGCTGGGTTAGAAATTGCACTGTAATGGTCAGGAAATCAGACAAGTCTCCTGTTTTACATATTACTTCCGAAGAAGCTTTAAAAAAAATCATATAAGTACTATATTATATTTATTATGTATAAACAGCCTTTATAAACACGATGCCCAATCGAAACATACTACTTTAATGATAATATATCGACATGTATCTTTATTTCACGCTGGTCTTCACTTAAGTTTGAGAACCATAGTCTTACAACTGATAACATTGTGTGCGAGCTCAAATGAATGGGAGGATTACCGGTATTATAATGAGTCATCGATGAGTTGTTTACGCAGAAGTCTGTATAGTGGTGTTTACATTGCGTCTTTCTTTATGTTTGTTTTGCGGGATTATATTTGTGAGCGAGCAGTGTATGCTAACTATAATATTTTTACTGATCACATTTACGGTTGTAGTTGGTTGGTAAATGGGAAGAACTTCTCATTCTACAAACTCATGCCGTGTTTTAAAATAATGGAGGTAAAATTAAAAAATAATTTTGTTTGTTTCGCATATTTATCACGCATTCCACATAATTTTTTGTCGTTGTTTTATGTTATTATCATTGATAGTTATTTCCGTGAAATAAATTTCACATTTTTAGACTATTATTTGACACATTGGAATGTTGTGGTTTTCGTATATGGGTCTGTTTCGCTATTACGTAAATTTACTGTAGTGTTATTTGAACAAGTAGATGGTTCGCTCTGTATTATTCATAATAATAATTATGTACGCATTCCACATAATTTTTTGTCGTTGTTTTATGTTATTATCATTGATAGTTATTTCCGTGAAATAAATTTCACATTTTTAGACTATTATTTGACACATTGGAATGTTGTGGTTTTCGTATATGGGTCTGTTTCGCTATTACGTAAATTTACTGTAGTGTTATTTGAACAAGTAGATGGTTCGCTCTGTATTATTCATAATAATAATTATGTATTTAAATCATTATCAAACTAACATTAAATATTTTTTATCAAAATGTACGTGGTCTTAGGACCAAAACCCATATATTTTTGAAGAATCTTTTGAATAATAACTACGATATAGTATGTATTAGCGAAACTTGGATTATGCCTGGAATTTTTGACTCGGAACTAATAGACTCCCGATATGTCCTGTACAGGAATGACAGGGAATATCAGCGGCGTAATATGACAAGAGGAGGTGGTACATTGATCGCGATTAGGAGGGAATTGGTGGTTGACGCGCGCATTGTATGCACATTGCCTGATTTCCCTGATGCTGATGTAACTCAGTTAAATATTTTACTCAACTCTGAGCCCTCACCAAAGAGGTTACATTTATTTTGCTGTTACTTTCCGCAATCTCGTGAACAGGTAACATCAGAACTTGCATTATTTGAGTCAGTTTCGAACTTCTGTCTTGATAATAAAGATGACGAGTTCTTGTTAGTAGGTGATTTTAATATCAGGAATGCTATTTGGTCTAATACTTCACAAAATGATAATAAACTATATTTGACTAATCCGTCGGTAGACGAGCTAACTTCTCAAATGTTTACTTTCCTATGTTTTACGGGATGGTCTCAGTACAATGGAATTCTCAATCAGAATAACAGAGCATTAGATTTAGTATTGGCTAGTCATTCTTGCGTGGTACAACGTACGGACCCTATGTCTGAACCTGAAGATGGTCATCATCCCTCCCTTTGTATAATTGCCGAAGTAAATATGAATCATACCCATTTACGCGAACCGCCAAGAGAAGTATATCGCTTTTATGCTGCCAACTATGATGCTATTAAAGAGGAGCTATCTGATATCGATTGGGAATTTCACTTATCTAATTGCAATATTGAATCGGCATTGGAAAATTTTTATTTAATCATAAACAAATTGATCAAAAAACACGTGCCCTCTAAATTTGTTAGTAATAGTACTAGAAATCCTGTCTGGTATTCCTCTTCTCTGATAAAAATGACAAATAAAAAGAATAAACTACACAAGAAATGGAAAACCTATGGCAGGATGGTTGATTATGAAAACTATTCTTCATTTAGACGTTCGGTAAAGGCATTAGAAGCATCATGCTATAATCTTTATATTCAAAGATCAGAAAATAATATTAAAACATGCTCTAAACACTTTTGGTCCTTTATAAAGTCAAAAATGAACACAAATAGCATTCCAGATACTCTTAGGTTGGATGACGTAGTTACTTCTGATGGAGAAACAATTGCAAATATGTTCAATAACTTTTTCCAATCAGTCTTTGAGAATAACAGTAATAGCGTTCCCGTCACAACAGTAGAAACCACTAATACCTCTTGTATAGGTTCGATCAATGTTACTCCCTCCATTGTCGAAAAGTATCTTTCTGACATAGACCCTACAAAAGGTAGTGGTCCAGATGGACTACATCCAATATTCCTCAAACGGTGTAGCAAGCAGTTAGCTCAACCGGTTGCCTATCTTTTTAATCTATCTCTTAAGTCTGGTACAATGCCTGAGTTGTGGAAGAGGTCCTTTATTGTGCCTATTCATAAAAGTGGAGATAAACATATTATTCGTAACTATCGTGGTATTTCTAAGCTGTCTTATCTTCCTAAATTGTTAGAGAAAATAGTTTATGATTCATTGTATCCAGTATTAAACCCTTCACTCATTAATCAGCAACATGGTTTCCGATCGAAACATTCAACTGAAACGAATCTATGTGAATTTCTGGATGTTGTTTTTGAGGCTATGAATGATGGTCATCAGGTGGATGTCGTGTACACTGATTATAAAAAAGCTTTTGATAAAATTAATCATTCTATGCTAATTTCCAAGCTAAACTCAATCGGTGTACACGGTGATCTGCTTCGGTGGATCATATCTTATTTAGATAATCGTTCCCAAGCTGTCACAGTAAAGGGTTTCACGTCCAGTTTTGTACCTATCACATCTGGAGTGCCCCAGGCCCTCATCTTGGTCCCTTATTTTTCAACGTATTTATTAATGATATTATGAAAAGTTTACAATATTCAAAAATACTACTTTACGCCGATGATTCAAAAATATTTTCTGTCATAAAAACTCAAACTGACTGTCAAAATCTACAGGCAGACCTTAATCGGTTATGCCAATATTGTAATAATAATAATCTATATTTAAATGTCGAAAAATGTCATGCTATCACATTTTCAAGGAAAAAGGCAACTATTAATTTTGAATATAACCTTTTAAATTATAAACTTCAAAAGGTGACTGAGGTGAGAGATCTGGGAGTGTTACTTGATAGTGGACTGTACTTTGAATCACACATAAATAAAATATCAGCTAAGGCGTTTAAACTATTAGGATTCATTTTTCGCCAAAGCTTAGATTTTAAAAATGCTAACACCCTTATTTTACTTTATAATGCCTTTGTTAGATCTAATTTAGAATACGCTTCTACCGTTTGGAACCCCATGTACTTAAAATATATAAACCTATTGGAAAATATTCAAAATAAATTTCTCAAACGTCTTCATTATAAATTTAAGAATTTTAAATCAGACCTAATCATGCCGCTAGCGAAAAGAAGGGAACATAGGGATCAAATTTTATTATATAAAATCATCAACAATCTCGTTGACTCTCCATATTTGCTGAACAAAATTAACTTTAAATGCTCTCATCGCACACGTAATACAAACACTTTTTCTCCTCCACTTTGTAATACCAATTATGCTCACAATAGATTTCTTGTAAGAGCTTGTGATAAATATGATAAATCTTACAATCATGTCGATATATTTCATGAACGATTGGGCAAATTTCGTAAAATGTTAAATATTACTTTGGCTTAAATTTTCTGTTTGGTAGCTACTGAAACTGTCTTCAAAAACTATTTGTTAATCATGTATATTTTAGTATTAATTGCTACACTTGTCCTACAACGTCTTTAAGCGTTAGTTAGTGGTAAAAACTATAGGGCTATGTTCGATCTTACATATATTAATATGTTCATATGTACTACACTGTGCCTGTTTGTTTTTCTAATAAATAAATAAAAAAAAATAAATAAACATTAACTGGGGAAGATCAAGTACATACGTATGATTTTATACGTGCATGAATTTGCAAACGCGAATAATGGCAGTAATTCAACTAGCTTATTGTTAAGTCTTTGCTTACTGTTGACCATTATCCATTTTTATGAATTAACATAGTTAAAATATTGGCGATGGGGATATCTCATACGCCAGGGATATTCATTTTAAGACATTCAGCTTTGAAAGCTTGAATGTCTCAAAATGCCATATATCATTAATATCAGCAATAGAACGGCTGCATCACGTAAACATTCAACCCTAATGTGCGGGCAAGATTTAAATCTTGGAGCCAGCCCGGCATGAAAGCGTTGACGGCTGTGCGCTATCGCGGATCGATCTTGTTGACGCTACAAAAACGGCGCCTGGGCCGACGGCCGATAGGATAGGTTATCGTGGGGCGCCGCCGGCGACGACCTTATCTGCTGACCCTCCCTTACATGGATCGTGGTGGATTACAAAATGTCGGTCGAGGGAATCGCGATTAAAAGAAATGTGTTTGTGTGATGCGCCTCATAAAGTTTTGATGCCGACTTTAACTGCGTAGGAAGAGGAGGAAGTGTTTTATATAGGTATCTTAGGGTAATTGGTAAATTATTTTTCTATGATAAAGGCTATGTTATGTATCTACTAATTTTCCAAATTCTTCGTACCAACATTATTTAAAGCGGTGTCGTACTATATAGAAATCTAATATAGAATATAGCATTGTTGAGTTTATATCCTCCGACCCAAATTCACTACTTTCAGTGAGGCTAGCTCAATTTGTGTGATTTGTCCCTACCTACCTATGTATTAATTAATGTATGGAAGTATGTATTGATTTATTGGATACTGTATCTTTGACATTACAAAAATATCACCTATGAGACACGGGTCGAATCCACCAGCAACTTGCTTATGGCCTTACAAAAATTTTGTTTTTAGGTTTTTAGACAATTTATAAACATAAAGCCAGAAAAAGCCGTGGTAAAAGTTTGCAAACAAGATGAGCAGTGTTTTCTGGTTTTGTTTATCTGGTTTACAAATGGCGGGCTCACACGCGGCGGACTTTTTGCCGCGCGATGACGGTAAATAATTAGGACGGTAATCGGGAGAGCTCCCTGCCTTTTCCTACCCCGCAACGTGTACTAACTATCCTTTAAAGAACTAATTGCGTTATTATCTAGGTTTTTACGTAGAAAATACAAACAGTCTGCGTTTTGACAGGTTTTGACTAAGAATTTTGTGGTAGCAAATCCGTCGTATGAGGCTGAAAACATGGGTAGGTGTAGGTGCTTTCACTAGACTTGATCGTTACGAATATTTGATGGCAACACCATGACATGTAGCAAGTTATTTTCAAAGTGATAATGTTTAGTCAAATAATATTTCTCGCTAAACTGTGTCCACTACAGCTGTGCTACGCAAGGCTCTTTTTGCAGTAATTTACTTAGTTAATAGCCAAAATGTCTGTTACTGAGCACATTGTCATCGCCTGAACTGGTTTCTTAAGTCAGTATTTTCGTTTAAGACAGTATCTTTACTACACGACATGTCATAAATAAAAAAAGCGTAGCATCTCTCCACTCAAGCTACCTGCCCCCTTCCTGCCGTCCGAGCGTCCGGGCCGAGCTCAAAGGCGACAACTTTCAATTAGTCTCCTGCTTTTTGTCCCTCTTTCCCGACAGGAAGTGCTGTGTGGCGCAGCGTCACAAATGTTGATAGTTACTCAAAGTAACTTTTTTTACAAGTTTTATTTTAAATTGAGATGTTTATAGGTAGGTACGACTAGAACTTACGACTCTCCGGCAGGGGTTGAAAACGGTAAAGGTTTAAGGGTATGGTACCGGTATAAAATTACGATACACCTTAGATTTCAAGGTCGAACCAATTCGTTTGACAATTACGTTTGTGATAAAGTTAAATATAAATAATGGTATTTATACATTTACGATATCGTTATGTATCGGTACCTTAACTGAAATATCTTCAGTGCCGAAAAAATGATACGACGAAGAATATTGAGGCGAACCCTCGGCGGTAAAATTCAATGAAAACCTTTATTTCATAATTCCAATATCTAAAAAATAACGATACCGCAATATTACAATACCAAAATTGTACAGGTACTATTTCTTTAAGGTATAGTAATTTGAAAGTACCATTATTCTAAGGTATTCTAATATAAAGGTATGATGTCGTACCGCTTACCGATTTAACCATATTTTTTTCGGTTATTCAATCCCTGCTCCGGGTTTATCTTAATTTTAAAACAGTTTGAGCTAAATGTTTGCATAAGTTTCTATTTATGTAAGTTTAATGACAATGTAATAGAATGAGACAAACTGATCTGTAAAGCAAGAACATCATAAAGCAGAACAGCCTGCTCACAAAACTATATAAGTAGTCTGAATTCGTTTCTAACAAATGTTTATAGGTATGTTACTACACATCTTACAGAAATAGGTGACAATACCATTACAAAGAGTCACGTCTTTTTCTGAATGATCCCTGTTTCAATTTTCACCCATGAATATACAAAGAATAAATATTTTCCTATTTTATCCAAAGAGGCTGTCGTTGGGTCTCAAAATGTTTTTGTATCATTAGAGCAGCGATCGACGACAGCAAACATCGCGTCAGGAAGGGATCGCGCGGAAAGGATCGCGTCGCGTCGCGTCGACGCATCGCCGCGGGTTTAAAGCGATACAATTACCAAATAAATTGCTTCTCGGATTGGAAACACGCGTCCTCAGATCGACGCGACTTCCAACGTCAATCAAACTTCGGCTGAGATCGAGCTTCAATATGGTGAAATTAAATTAGTGTTAAGGGGAGAAAATGATGACAAACATTCATGAACAACAAATGTATGTAAGATTATTATGAGGTATAGTCAAATAACGTAAGTAATTTGTTTCAGTTCTAAAAACAAAACAGTAAGGTTCATAGAAAAATTTACAAGTACGCAAGCACCATTTTTAACGAATGGCAAAAAATGTAATTGTTTTCTTGTCGAGAGCAGGACAGTCCAGATAAAATGTTTTTTTTTTTTAATTTTATTTTGTTACAATTTTGTTTTATAAAAGTAAAATGCGTGGAATTATCGAATGTGACGGATATGCCGCAAAAAACCTATAGTCTATCTTAGTATTGTTATGGCATAGTCCTCAGTAACCAAAGAGCGGCATAATGTTTAGCCCTGGGCTGTCGGTCCCGAGCTGGCGAATTCCAGCTCGGACTAATGAGCCGGGCCCGCAGCGCGGCCTGCCGCCGACGAAGATTAACATCCTGCGCCGATAGCAAAAACTCTATTTTTAGGGTTCCGTTCCTCAGGAGGTTGAGGGGACCCTTCAACCATAAGTGATGACCACATTTTTTCCGTCAAGACTCTTTTTCTTAGGATCACGTTAAAATTAATATCAAATATTTAGTTCTGCGGTATCTTGTATTGTAATCTTTTGCAGTCGCTTATTTTTATAACTTTCTCAAATTTTCAAGGGACTGGTGTCTGATCTAAGCAGAGCCTGATGTAGGAAGCTGACGTAACATGACCACAACGGTAAATAATATTTGTTACATCAGTAAAAATATCAATTTTATGGCCTCACTTCGCTAGTGCGACTCACACTTGGCCAGTTTTTCCCGGTTTTTGCCCGGTGACCTTACGTTGTTTGGAAGAAATATTAAAGCAATCCCCGGCAAAAAGCGGCCGGCGATGGGGCCCGGGGGACGAATTCCGTGTCAGGCGGCCGCACGGGGCCTTATTCATTTACGATGGATATGCCCTCTTAACACGCGTTGTATGATGAAAAAGCAGACCTTGTTTGCCAAATTTTATTTAGTAATACAACTCTTAACGTCACATTTGAATAAGGAGCCCTTAGGAAATAGGGTAACATTGCGTTAGCTTATTTATCTAATGCTGTTCGCATTGGATAAATAAGCTATGGATATATAGCGCACGCTAAAGACGTGATGGGAATATGTTTTGGCTTAGATTCAGTTGCTTTAGCTGCACCTATGTACACCAGGTTTTAGTTCAAATGTCGACTGCAGCTAAATTCCTGATAGTTTAGCAATCTAAGCTATTGCTAAAATGCAGATAGTTCTACTACAGACAATAATAAATGGGTAAGGGTTATACTACAGTTTTAAATGGACAAGTAACTGCTACTTTCATCCTCCGTATCTACTGCGGCCATCAACCTTGAACAACCTTCGCAAATTAAAAAAGGAAAAATTATATATGTAGTATCGTTGAGTTTAGTATCCCATAACACAAGTCTCGAACTTACTTTGGGGCTACCTCAATCTGTGTGATTTCTCCGTATATAGTTATTTATTTATACTACCGTATTATCAGAGTGGCAGTCCTCAGTCTTCTATTAGAGAATTAAGTCCAAGTCATATTATTCGATAAGAGGCTTGGAGAGAAATGCTATCAAATCTCTCTAAGGACCAGAGTTCTAACAGTAATGTAATATCGATGTAGTTGTAAAACGCGGGGATATAAATAGCCTATATTCTAAGGTTTGGTTGAAAGCAGTGTGGTTTGAATGATTGCGGCGTGACGGCGAAAAGGACATAAAAATAAAAGTTATGGCGGGTCGCTGGGCGGCCGCCAGCGCCGGCGAGTAACTCCCCAACTAGGCCAGTGTGTGAGCGATTTAACAATCGTTACATTAATAACGTCGATGGCTCCTTAAAAGCCTCGTAAGAAGTGTGAGTATTACCACTTTGTGATGGAAAATTTAAGAAGTTGAAAAAAGAACATAAGTTTCTTTAACTTGTCGGATATCGGAAAGTTCACTTACATAGGTATTTCGGTGTTTGTGATAGATCCCGTGACAGCATTTGTACCGCTCATGTTTGTAGTTATAAATTAATGAACTTCTAAATAGCGGACTTTTGACTGATTTCATGGAGAAGTTTACCATAGTCATGTTATACTTTAATTACAAAATCATGCATTGGGTTGAGTGAGCTCGAAGGCATTTCTTTTAAGGCCCCACACTAGGCACACTAGCGACGCCAATAATTTTATATCTAATACTTTACAAATAGAAAGAAATTCAAGAATGTAAATCATATAAGCCTTAGTAAATAACCTGACGTTTTTGGCGGTAATCTGATTCTCATAATTCTTATTGACTCTGATAATATTAAACATGCTTCCAAAAATACTTCAGGTTATTTACTAAGGCTTATATGGTTTACATTCTTGAATTTCTTTCTATTTGTAAAGTATTAGATATAAAATTATTGGCGTCGCTAGTGTGCCTAGTGTGGGCCCGCCCTTAATACCAATTCTAATTTGCATGTGATTTAAGCGAGTTTGTACAAAAAGTTACCCGTATGACCGCTAGCCTAAAACTGAAAATGTACATTTGTCGCGCGCCCTCGCGTCTAAGTAAAATCCAAATCAAGGGACACAAAGCCCTTGCGATCTCGAGCCGCAGACACATTCGTTAAAAAGCTTTAAAACACAAAAATCGCAATAAAACCCACTTGAAGATATGAGGATTAGAGCACGCTCGGACAGCGTTTTATCTCGCGAGACATATCTCCAGCCCCTAAATTAAATAAACAACATGCATATTTGGCTCGTGTTATAAAGATTTAACATTTAAGTTACTTTAATTTAAATGTTGTTTTTCAAGAAAATATATTGTTTTATGGACAAAACTAGGTCTATATTTTTTAGATGTTTTTATGCATTGATAGTGCTATTCTGATCAAACTCTTATTAAAATAAAGAAATAAGATATGGGTAAAAGATTCACGTGGGCAGGATTTAGACTTTGTACGTTTAACGCCTAACCAATTAGGCCACCGCGCATCATATCCTACACGTCGAATTTCTCTACCATATCCTATTTATTGCTTGCGCCTCCTAACACAACGTTTACAAGTGTGGTATTTCATACTAAGGAAGGTTCTTTATTTTAATGAGAATAAAACTAGGTCTTTTGCTATGATAAATATGTTATAGAAAAGTTAAGAAAACTCGTGCTAACGTGTGTGACTGGCAAAAGTTTACTAGGTGCTCCTCACTAGTATAATATTTCTGAAAAGACATCTTATCAAAACAGCAGTTTCTGGACTATATAGACGGCTATTATTTAAAATCGTAGTTTATTTCACCTCAGCTGGCAGACACTCGAAGGCAGCCATTATTGGGGTGCAGCAGACCGCGCGCGTTTAACGAGCCCGCCAGAACGCACGGTCATCAGACACTACGAGTAGTTGGATCAGCGCGTTCAGTCTCAATGCAGCTGCTCGACCGTGAAATCAATTTCATCACAAATTATATTATTTTCAATTTCGATAAACTCCATATTTCTGTGCGCAATCCATTTTATTTCGCCCATTGTATTTAATAATGTTGTTGAGTTTAGTTTATTGGTATTTCAATGACGAGAATAAAATAGGTACCCTGCAAAACCATCTCTCATTTCATTAGGCACTCAGTCTCTTGGACTCAAGATATAATATTTAGTTATCAATAAAAGATATCTAAAAATGTACGTGATCTCTCGAATAGCTCCTAACTTTTCAGTATCATCGTGTTCACATTACACTTGTCGTCTCTCATGACTCGTAGTTATAGTAAGTAATAGGTTGTATATCTCAAAGCTTAAAATTTAGATTTTTGTCTTGCTCCTGTAGTTTGAATACGAAAGTGCACAACAAGACGTAATTACAATTAAGCGGACTTGAGATATTCAAATGACGCACTTAGACAAACAAACAAAGCAATGCAAAGTTAACTAGTCTTACAGGTATGGCGCTTCATAGAAGCGAAGTTATATTTATGCTTAGTACACTTCAAACGAAACTTTACATCATGTTCTTACACAGGTCAATGTTCGATAAAACAATCAAATGAATTTAAGTGTAAAATACATATTACAACTTACGTGTTAAATATGGCGCTGAACTTGCGATTACTGTAGCATCTATCCTTTTTTTTCAAAACTTTAAGAACTCCAGACAATGGGAGAGAGGACGAGGACGTTATTTTGTGAGGGCACTGTGAGTTTCCGTTTTGTACGCTTACTTTTATTAATTCTGTTCTTATGTCCATATTTACTACATATATTGCAACCAAGGCCGATAAACGAGTATTCTCCTAACTCCTTCTCCTTCTCAGACTTTACGCCTACGTTAGACGTTAGACCTACGTTAGGCAGTTGCCTACTCTGCCTTAGCAATGATATCTCCCTGAAAGGAACCCGAATGTTTTTGTATCGTGCACACATGTGTCATGTATGATACATGACACATGACTCCATGATATCTGGACCACAACAGAATGAAAGGAAAGAACTGGTATACTGTGTTCTAAGCGTGAGAGTGGGATAAGATAGGAAAAAAAACACGTGAACGTAACCGAAGGTGCGAATACTAGTAGTCTCAATGTAATTCGAAGATAACGCTGAAGTAGCCTGAGATAAATAGCGTAGAAGGTTTTAGCGTAGAAGGTCATAGGAGTTTGTTCCTGTAATGTAATTTGTTTGTAATGCGGCGCTGTGCAGTGCAGTCGCGCTGACTTGCGTTTAATTTGTGCAGATTCATGCTAATGACCGTGTCGCGCGACAGGGCCGTCCCAGCCTCGTAAGGACAACTAGCTAAGCAACTCTGGCCATATTCTGGGTTGTTATGCTGCATGTTGATATGGTTTTGGTTTTTATAAATAGGGGAGGTCTACAGCTCTGAGAGCCACTATAAGTTTTTAAAACCAAAGTAAATTCAATCAAAAATACATCTGCAAAAACCTGGAATTGATAAAGTTGCTAAGGTGCATCGCGAGGCTGTGTCACTATGTGAGAAATTCAACCACAGCTGGGCAGTGGCAAAATATACAGACCCTCGATATAGAGGGGTGACTCAGCCCGTCAATATGAACAACTGTTCATATAGGATCAATGCTAAGAATTCAAAAATAAGTTAGACATTTTCATTCAAAAGTATTTAGTCGCTCGGGCAATACCAATGCAGAGTCAAAAAAATTTTGAGTACTCAGCATTTACAAATATGTTGAAGCTTTGAAGCGAAGTCTAGCGGGTAGCATTATGTGGCTGAAAACTCATTGTAAAGTTTTTCTTTTTTATTTTCCATTTTGGTTGAAATACTCATGCAATAATATCAGAATGTTTTCTTAAGTTTTCTATGCATCTAGCAGCCCTAGATCCAGCCATCTCCCCTCCCCCCGCACACCACAGCAGACGCGTTTTTTCTCAAATTCAAAATTAAACCAAGATACTCTGTAATTCAATAGGAATAAATTTTCCTCAATTAGCATATTATTAGGTATAATTAGTCGGCCCCGCGCGTTACGCAAGCCGCCCCGCCCGCCGCCGCCGCCGCTAACATTTTATGTTATTACATATTAATTCAACACTGCCGTTTGCGGCGCTCGCCAAATTGTACTATCTAGTTGCAGCTAGCATTATAAAAAGGTTTAGCGGTCGTTACAAAACCATATAAGTACCCAAAATAGGTAATTACCTATTTTAAGTACTTCAGGATAGCCAATCGGCTATCATGTCGCTTATATGATTTTGTTGGCAAAAGACGCTTAAGGATTATACGTAGACCACGTATTGGCTTTTGTAACTAATATAAATGCGACAATTAGATTGTTTGTTTATTAGTTTTTTTCGCTTTGTCAATTGAACCATCGTCAAGAAATTTCCATACGCGTTGTAAATGTTACTAAAAGCGTATTGTGGTACCATTCATTCAGAAAATCTTAAAGTAATTCCAGATTAACAGCTACATAGATCCGTATATAAATAAAGATCGTATTGTAAGTACAGTCAGTTTCAAAAATCCAGTGAGTGGATCGCGCGAACAATGTGATTGCATTGAATCCAGTAAACGAAACAGCATTGTGCCGGATCGTCGCGATGCCGTTATTCGATTTATTATCTGACAGATACGTCCATTAGTTGGAGCTCCAGAAAGATCTCCCTTATCAACTATTGAGTGATGATAAACGAATCCCAATTTAGATATGTCGAGAATATTGCTTATCCCTTTGATTTAGTGCTAACTGCACCAGTTTTACAACGAATATATTTAATAGTTCGTATAGCGTAAATTATATAAGAACAGAATACAAAGTCATACATAGAGGTCTTTGAACTAGCCTGACATCTTATCTGGCAATAAAAGACAAAGTAGGTAAGTTTAAAATGAAGTGAAATTACTTCGTTTACTAACTTTCGTAATGATCAATCAAATCCAAATTAGAATCACGCCAAAATTGAAATTATTTCCCAATGATGTTGTTATTCAACAAAACTTGTGTTTTGTCTTTTCGTTTATTGCAGAAGCTCCACTACTTTTAATTTTATAGTGTCAGTTAGGAAAGCGGGCTGCGGGGCGCGGGCAGAGGGGTACGCACTATCGCGAGTTGTTTGGTTTGCATTTCTTAAATAAACCGTGGCATCACTCCGCCCCGTAGGCTTCGATACACGGGTTTAGTATAAGGTAGAGTGATAGGTATAATAATGAACAACATTGGTAGAGTAAAGTAAAAACAATGGTATTTCTAGTAGAGTGACCTCCAACGTATGCCAGCTACTGTACCAGTAGGCGGCAAGTAGTGTAGTAGTTTACCTTTAAATTATACCATACTACCAATATTTGATATCTATACAGATACATTTGTATATTCTTAAAGAAATAGAGTTTTTTCCCTTGCAGGGTTGACAGAGCCCACGTGTGTAAAACCTTAAGGCTACATTTAGAATGTTGGGCTTGTAGGTAAGAAGTAAATCAAAATAGTGATGAGTTGCTAGCCACATCGCCTACTGACATGATTCCTGACGCCAATTCCCTTCAATCGGCTTTAACGATCTGGTCGGAAAGAGAAGCAGCTAGTGCATTCCAAGTTTTTTCTTTTCTACCAGACCAGCATGGAGGAAATCTAAGAGAAATGGAGAGCTCTCTAAATATATCTACTACAATACAAATATTACGAGTTTAATTGTATTGGTGGTAGGAAAGCGTACTCCCTACTCAAGGAAGAGGTAAAAATCCTTCTCCAAATCATATTACGAGTTGAATGACAAACGGACTCTGAGCTCCAGTAATTAACTCATTAATTAACAACTCACAGTATGAGCTGCATCCAGTAAAACGCTTAGATGAGGAGTAGCAGGCTAGTACACTCTACCAGGAACTCTTCCCGTGTAACACAGGCTCGTGTACGAGGCGCCGTATTTACTACATGTCGGTAACAGAATGTTTGAATACTCTAAGAGCGTAGTGCCACTTGTTTCAAATTGAATTTACAATCTATACCATTTTTGCTGCTAGTGTAACGAGAATCATAACGATGTAAAATCTTACATTTAACGTTTCATCATCATCAGGTCTTTTTTAGTCTCTACTGCAGGAGCACGGCCCTCTCTGTACTGCCACAGCCATTAGCCAGAGCAGTCAGAGGATTTGGCCTACACTCTCCACGCTGGCCTGACGGGTTGGAGAGGTCGCTTTGATGTTTATAAGCTTTGTTTAGCTTTTGTTTCCTAAGTCGCCTTCTACGACATCTATGGAAAGACTTGAAGTGGTGCTATTCTACTCTGCCGGGAACCACACAGCGACTTTAAACGTTTATTAGGCAATAAATAAGTCTTATCTATTTTCACAAGCAAATAACGACAAATTGTATGCTTTGCTCTATCGAGTTAAATTGGAAGGCAGTGTCTGGCAGAAGGATATACGAGTTATTCAGAGAAATAAAACAAACATGCACATTGAGTGCTCAAACAACGCTACAAAGTAGAAGCTGCAACAAATTTGTCATACGAGGGCAATTTGTGCAGTTGCTAGTGTGGCGCGGCACACAGTACGGAGTGCATAGAGTTGATGCGGGCGCAATAAATACAGGGACTAGCGGCAGAATGATCATTTTATTAACCCTGACCATAAAGACGTGCCGTTATACGTCTCTTGCGTTCGACTGTGGGTGATGACGTCTTTAATGATACGTGAATGTATCGAAATGCTCCAACCATCCTGAGCAGCCAAGTTCGTAGGCACCTTATTAAATATAATATAGGTATATCAGTTTAAACATATTTTAGATTTACATAATATGCATGTAAAAATACCATACTTAGGATATTAAGGTAAGGCAAAGCACTAGATCTGTTCCGAGTTTGGAATAAAAACTTAGGTCTTGATTTTTCTTCAATTCTTCTTACTACAGACTGAATAACTTAGAAACTACGTGAACCGAGTTGAAGCGAACTTACAATGCAGAAATATAAAATTATATCCCTTGTACGTATTAATTATACCATTGACATTCGGAGAAATACTATAACATTACTTAGATTATTTATGTCACACATGATGCTTATGTGAACGATAAGTCCAGGCCATTATATACATACACGACACGTGTAAGTGCCATTACATGCAACCCGTGAAAATTAACAAATTCAGACCAACTCACGACACAAAAAAAAAACGATTTCCAAACAAACAAAAGTGTTCAACCTATTTTGCCCGGAAATTTAGATAAAAAAAATAGTTCCCAGCATTGTGTCATTAGGAAAAGTTGTTCATTTTGCCGGGCTGATTAATCCATACCAGGGAATGCTGGTGGTAAATTTCCACGCTGTATAGCTAGCGTCACATGTGTACTCTCCGTAATGGCGGGCTGCTACATCTCGCATTCCAGATCAAAGTGTGGACTCGCGCAGAAATTGCTTTATTTTTCATTGCGAGCGGGATCGCGTGTGATTGGATTTTTAATGGGAATATTAAGTCAAGTCTACAATTTTATTCATTCCATTCCATTTCAATATGTTAAGTTCTTTTTATTATTTCGAATGCTTCTTTCACATTGAAATCGCCGCAATGTAAAGCCATTCATATAAAGTCGATTTAAAGACTGAGTTCGATAACATTTTTACTAGCTTTCATTTTGTTTCACTCTCATCGTGTATGCTTCTCAAGTCTGTCTGTAATCAAATCGGCATTTTAAAATTGATAGACTATAAGATTTCAAATAATGGAACGACAATGCAATAAAAAATATCAACAATCTGATCTGAATAAATGATTCAGATGAATAAGTGATACTTAACTCAATAGCTGAGTTACCAAATTTTGAAGTACCAATATATATATCACAATAAAAGCTTTAGACTAATATCGTTTTTTCTTTGATTTCAGGTAAGAAAAGGTCGGACGTCTGTCTGGTAAGAAGTAAATACGTAAGGATCTTGGAAGTAAGTACCGATCTTGTCTCAAAACGGATATGAGACAAAATGCCGCCCCAAGAAACACACGAACGCAGAGAATCCGGCGGGCTCGGAGCAATCGTCGTGTATAATGTATATGGTATCTTATACGCTATTGACGGCGCGGCCCGTCCGGCTCGTTGGCTTTTTTTACCATTTCCGTCTTCCCTGGATCTTTTTGGGACATTAAACATCAGAGATAACTTCGCATTCATTGTTGATATCATAAGTGGTTTATGATAAATCGAAACTTATTTTGTCGACTTTATTATACATATGGGGTTATGATAACTACGGAATATACAGAGCTGTGTGAGGCAGTAACACAAGTAGAGGGCCTTCATGAGGACCCACTGCAACTTATATCAGTATTTTAGCGTTTGTATGCTTTCACGGTTTTTTAAATCGGTATGAAACATATCAAGATATTGATTTAAAGACCGAGTACACGCAAACCACAATTATCAGTATATCGATTACTTTCACTCGTAGAACTTTATGAGTATAGAAAAAACTCAAAAAAATTAAAAAAAACTTTTATGACTAAGCTTATATTATCTCGATTATAAGTGGCAATTCTCGTGAAGACCGCATTAGTAGGCCTTTTCTCTTTTAAAACATAAAAAAGTAAATATGCAAAGCCTTTAAAAATATATTTTCCCCAAAAAGTTAAGTAATTAAATTAAAATTTCCATGAATAAGAAGCGTTGTCAGAAATGAGTTATTATTTTGTAAGCCCGCGTGAAAAACAGCGCGCGAAATAAGCAACGTTTTAAACTGTCGAATATACGTTTTTACGGCGGCGACTAAAGGCTGTATTGATGACGTTTATCGCAGTTTTTTATGAGGACAGCTTTTACCCAAATTTATACGCGGTCTTATATTAATTAAACTTTTTTTCTCGTATGTGTAAGTGGCTAACAAGTGTTCAGCTACCTGCAAAATTAGTATAGTAATGGTAAAAAAATCGAGTTCTTAGCATTGGTCTCATAGGCACAGTTCATACTGAGTGACCTTATTAAGTCACTTAAGACCTTATTAATTCTATCTATAAACTTGGGGCTAGGGACTCGCTGAGAGAGTTATTCAAAGAAATTGGAATTTTAACTGTTGCGTCTCAATATATTTTCGCTAACATACTGCATGTACATAAAAACTTTCAAAAATATAGTAAAAATAGTGACATTCATAATTACAACACAAGAAATAAGAATAAACTTGTGACAAGAGCTTGTAGACTACAGAAAACTAGTAATTCATTCTTAGGGCTTGGTATTCAATTTTACAATAAACTACCAGAAGATTTTACATCTTTGCCCTATCCAAAATTTAAAGAAGTGACTAAAAGTATATTATTAAAAAGAGCCTATTATAACGTTAATCATTATTTAGCGGATAAAAATGCATGGAGCCTTGACCTCGTGTGAGATACAGGAGACCTCAAAAACGTTATTTATCTATTGTTTCTGCTATATTGTGATTGGTTTTTTTAACACACCCAATGTTAAATTATATAGAATCAACTACTAATTGATTGTAAAACATGTAAATGCTAGCGAGCGAGCAACAAGTATAGACCATAACCTTATTTAACTTTGTTTGACAATGTCTTAAGAGTTAGAGTTAGTCATGCTCACTAAAAATGTTCAATCTGGTGGCGGCGTTGTGTGTCGGGTCGTTGAGTTCCCTCTAATATGGTTGAGTTCAGCGATGGCTGATCCACACGTCAACTCGTGAACGGGTGCTGTCAGGGGGGACTGGTCTGCTCGGCCTCTTTGAGACTACTTTAAGTATCATATGTTGTTTATTATCTTTACACACTCGATCGTTAACATAAACATGTTCCAAAAATAATAAATCTATGTATATTGAAATTGTAACATGAAAACAGAAAAAAAGAAAGAAAAAAGAAAAGAAAGAAAAAGACAATAAGGAATAAATATTCGTAATCATATAAAGCCCTTCAGGCGAGTAGGCGACCAAAACTGTTGATAAGAGTTTCTTTCGGCGTTTCTTCTCTGCAGTGGTCGGTTCCGAAACGCTAGTAGTCTGTAGCTTTTGAACAATTAATAAATACATATTATCTAATAAGATAATTTTAAATATGATATGACGTGAAAAAGTGCCTGCAAAGGCCTATTTTCTGAATAAACGTTTTGATTTTGATTTGATTTTGAAGGAAATATTGAGGGGCAATTTGCACGCTGTAGATAGATAGACGTATACTGAAATTAACATTAATTTCACCTATGTTACTGACCCGGCATAATAGCGTTTATATGGTATACGTAGTGTTTCCGAGCGACCAAATTGGGCGAATTTATTTAAATATTTGACAAATAATCAATCGTTATTGTATTCTATTTTTAGGCGTCATCTACGTGTGAATACATCTCAATCGAGCAATGTGTGTGCAAGTCATTGTAACCTGTTATTATTTACATAATCCTTGTGACGTCAGACAGAACAGAGCACAGTGGAAAGAATGGAGGATCTTAATAACTACCATGTTCTAAAGGAATAAATGATCTTGAATCTTGAGGCCTTTGCCGAAATTGGGCAAATAGACCAGGTTTTTGGTGACATTCAGTAACAATAATTTATAGAAAGTTTAATGTGAAAAATGTGTCTGAATTAAAGTTTATATTATATCATTATGACGTCACAGTTTTTGCTTTGGAAAAGAACATTATTCTAGTAGACCAATGATGATGATGAATAGACCAATGATGTGCGTCATAGCGAAGTAGTGCAAAGATATGTTGGAGCTGGGAAAAACTATGACATATTTGTAACCAGTTTCAGAGTAAAATTGCGTGACTGACAATGTCAAAAACTTATTCATAGGTCAGAACCACAAATCTCGCTTGGCCATTTCCTCTTAGAAACATTAGTTAGGCCATGTTAAGCAAAGCTAGAAAAATGATGCGATGGATCTTTTCCCTGACCCATGTTGCTACGTTCCCTTAGTCGTATCGTAATTATTTCGACGCCCTTTGTGCTATTTCTGTTTATAAGTAACATTAGCCGGCCGCCTCCAGCCGGAGTCAACAAAGCATTCTGCCAAAGCCTTTGGATCGCTGGCATCATGAAGCTGGGCAATAAATTAAATGACGCGCCGGCCGGCGTTGTCATGCAAATCCCGCCCGTAGCGCCCGGCAATAAAGCCGCGCACAAACTCGCAGATTATGAAAATGGCCGTAATGATGACCGCTCGAGAATATTCCACTTTTTTTGTTCGGCGGAATGTATCTCTTAAGTATAAAAAATAGAACGTAGACATGTAGAGCTCATCCTTTGTATATACTTTTATACCTTAGTTTCTCATCATGATCATCATCAGGTCTTTTATCTTTGTCTCCACTGCATGAGCACGACCCTTTTTTGTACTACCAGAGCCATATATTAGTCAGAGCAGTAGAAGATTTCGCCTACACTCTCCACGCTGACAAGGCGAGTTGGAGAGGTCTCTTGGATAAGCTCTGTTTAGCTTGGTTTTTTTAAATCGTTTTCTACGACATCTACGAGAAGACTTGGAGTGATCCTATGCTACTCTGCCAAGAACCACATGGCTTCATAGTTTTTCATTATTATCGTATTACTCGCGATTTCCTTTAATGTTTGGTTAATTTTCATTAAATTCTCTTTATTATTGAATGCTTCTATGGACTTTTTTCAATCATTAAAATAAATCAACAAGGTATCGGAGACGAAAATAAAAGTGTCGCATGTGTGTACCACTTTTTGTCTCATATCAAGCTTGATTTGACCCAAAAAAATATAGATAATAGAGTTGGAAGATGGCCTTTATAAAAATTGGTAACAAAAATAAAGCTTTTACTTTTCTAGTTTGAGGTCAAATTTTAAATAAAATAATTTCAAAACGTTATTTCTGTTCCCTAACTGTTGCGCGCCTTAAGTGCGCCTCGGCGTTCGTCAGAGCCTCGGATATTGTGTCCGTACTCCACGCTATTTATTTCTATCGTAAATCTTTATTATCCGCGCTTAGTTGCTGCTTTCTGGAAACACTCCGCGCTAAGAGCGACTCATAAGGGATCAGATCAACGTCATCCTAGTCGGTTTAGCCACACGGGATGCCACTATTCCTGTCTAAACATTTAAAGAGTCTGAAGAAAGTTCTTGTAGCGCTATTCTAGTAATTACTCGAATAGAGCTAATCATTTGTAGTTATGATTTTTATTTATGATTATCTACAAACAAAATATTAGCTGTGTTTGTAACATGGACGCATGTAAATGACGCTCTTTAGTGTTATATTAAGTTAGCCAATGTGGCCGCATTAGCAAAATAAAGATGATGGACGTGCATTTCCTTTACCATTCTTAAATCATTTCAAAAATTGTATCCTAAACGTATTTGAATGCTACAAATTTTGTAGCATTAAAATGCCATCTTATACAAACGTGATTACACAATTTCTTCACTTAATAACATAAATTTTACGACGTGATAAACGAGGAAAATAATTCGCCACGCCGCGTTAGGTTTGCTACGCCGTAGCCCCACATCACTGCGGTGTCTACGAGGCGTAGCACGGCTACGAAGCGCTACGCCGCCAAGGGAGTATGTGGGAATAAATTATATTTCGGCGTGGAGCGCTCATGTAACTTGTTCAGAGTTATAATTATTTTGCCAACTGCTAACTCAAATCATTTCAAATGTTGTATCTAAGGGTATATTTACATAGGTACGTCTCAATTTTAATGTCAATATAGCAATATTTGATTACTCACATAGATTTAAAAGCAAAAAAATGCGTCTTCTACTTCTATGGGTATTAAATAATACGTTTTGTTTTGTCAAAATGACTAGACAGTCATTTTGTGTATTGCTTCCTTAAAAGTTCAAGAAGCAATATGAATATTATCTATGATTCATCACACCAGCGAAAAATACCTTACTGTGCAGACTGTAACACTTTATTTCCTAGCAGAGATAAATTTACACGCCCGTTATATTTGAGATCTTAGTCGCAAGTGCTAAAAAGACAGGTGTGATCGTGGCCTAGCGTTAGCGGGCATGAACAGAGCGCGTAAAAGGAAACACTTTGCCGCACAGTTAGCGCAACTCGTAATAACGTTACGCTGCGTTGCGTGACGTAACATGTAACATGTTACGTCATAACTGGCTCGATAATGAATAAAGCCGAATTGGCGGCGTCTGCGGAATCACGTTAGGTGAAAGTCTGGCAACCTGCGATTCAATTAGGTACTGTTTGTGAGAGGCTGAGATAGGTAATTACGCCACGTCGTTGCTGAATTCCGTAAATAACTTATTAATACTCTGTTAACGTATCAAAACTGGTAAGAACTTTCGCCAAATCACGTTCCATCCATCATAAGCTCTAGAAAATACTCTTGAAATGTGTTAACTGGCCAGTATTTATCTGTGTATAGCATTGCCTCTACAATCTATTGATTACAATAGTTCACAGTTACGGTTTAATTAATGGTTTTAAACAACTGTCCTTTTGGAACGTATACAAAAATTACCCCCATACAAGTGAACCGAATTCTATGGGAGAACCTGGGATCACTCGTTGCTGACGTGCTAACTACTGCGCCACGAAGATCGTCATCATACTTATATACATGTGAGTTACAAGTTTGTCGATTCACGGTTATTTCAATGTCTGAAAAACAACTACACCACCGTGACTTCGAATCACCGCGTCGAAATCTCTCATCACATATTACCCCGTAGGGTATAACGCATTCAAAGCATGCGTATTTCTTCAATACTACCCACTATTTAGTAGTGTGGTATTCTACTTCATTCATATCAGATGAATAGAAAGTTGATTAAACTGAAGAACTTACTCACTTAAATGGTTTTTAAATAGCATTACAATGCTCGGTATATTATTAAAATTGAAAATATGTGATGAAAAAGAATTCGCCACAGGTAGGATTCGAACCCACGAGTCTTAGGTCTGCGCCCTAAGTGTGTTAGGGCGCAGACCTAAGACGGTGGCGAATTCTTTTTCATCACATATTTTCAATTTTAATAATATACTTAATTAAAATTGAAAATATGTGATGAAAAAGAATTCGCCACCGTCTTAGGTCTGCGCCCTAACACACTTAGGGCGCAGACCTAAGACTCGTGGGTTCGAATCCTACCTGTGGCGAATTCTTTTTCATCACATATTTTCAATTTTAATAATATACCGAGCATTGTAATGCTATTTAAAAACCATTTAAGTGAGTAAGTTCTTCAGTTTAATCAACTTTCTATTCATCTGATATGAATGAAGTAGAATACCACACTACTAAATAGTGGGTAGTATTGAAGAAATACGCATGCTTTGAATGCGTTATACCCTACGGGGTAATATGTGATGAGAGATTTCGACGCGGTGATTCGAAGTCACGGTGGTGTAGTTGTTTTTCAGACATTGAAATAACCGTGAATCGACAAACTTGTAACTCACATGTATATAAGTATGATGACGATCTTCGTGGCGCAGTAGTTAGCACGTCAGCAACGAGTGATCCCAGGTTCTCCCATAGAATTCGGTTCACTTGTATGGGGGTAATTTTTGTATACGTTCCAAAAGGACAGTTGTTTAAAACCATTAATTAAACCGTAACTGTGAACTATTGTAATCAATAGATTGTAGAGGCAATGCTATACACAGATAAATACTGGCCAGTTAACACATTTCAAGAGTATTTTCTAGAGCTTATGATGGATGGAACGTGATTTGGCGAAAGTTCTTACCAGTTTTGATACGTTAACAGAGTATTAATAAGTTATTTACGGAATTCAGCAACGACGTGGCGTAATTACCTATCTCAGCCTCTCACAAACAGTACCTAATTGAATCGCAGGTTGCCAGACTTTCACCTAACGTGATTCCGCAGACGCCGCCAATTCGGCTTTATTCATTATCGAGCCAGTTATGACGTAACATGTTACATGTTACGTCACGCAACGCAGCGTAACGTTATTACGAGTTGCGCTAACTGTGCGGCAAAGTGTTTCCTTTTACGCGCTCTGTTCATGCCCGCTAACGCTAGGCCACGATCACACCTGTCTTTTTAGCACTTGCGACTAAGATCTCAAATATAACGGGCGTGTAAATTTATCTCTGCTAGGAAATAAAGTGTTACAGTCTGCACAGTAAGGTATTTTTCGCTGGTGTGATGAATCATAGATAATATTCATATTGCTTCTTGAACTTTTAAGGAAGCAATACACAAAATGACTGTCTAGTCATTTTGACAAAACAAAACGTATTATTTAATACCCATAGAAGTAGAAGACGCATTTTTTTGCTTTTAAATCTATGTGAGTAATCAAATATTGCTATATTGACATTAAAATTGAGACGTACCTATGTAAATATACCCTTAGATACAACATTTGAAATGATTTGAGTTAGCAGTTGGCAAAATAATTATAACTCTGAACAAGTTACATGAGCGCTCCACGCCGAAATATAATTTATTCCCACATACTCCCTTGGCGGCGTAGCGCTTCGTAGCCGTGCTACGCCTCGTAGACACCGCAGTGATGTGGGGCTACGGCGTAGCAAACCTAACGCGGCGTGGCGAATTATTTTCCTCGTTTATCACGTCGTAAAATTTATGTTATTAAGTGAAGAAATTGTGTAATCACGTTTGTATAAGATGGCATTTTAATGCTACAAAATTTGTAGCATTCAAATACGTTTAGGATACAATTTTTGAAATGATTTAAGAATGGTAAAGGAAATGCACGTCCATCATCTTTATTTTGCTAATGCGGCCACATTGGCTAACTTAATATAACACTAAAGAGCGTCATTTACATGCGTCCATGTTACAAACACAGCTAATATTTTGTTTGTAGATAATCATAAATAAAAATCATAACTACAAATGATTAGCTCTATTCGAGTAATTACTAGAATAGCGCTACAAGAACTTTCTTCAGACTCTTTAAATGTTTAGACAGGAATAGTGGCATCCCGTGTGGCTAAACCGACTAGGATGACGTTGATCTGATCCCTTATGAGTCGCTCTTAGCGCGGAGTGTTTCCAGAAAGCAGCAACTAAGCGCGGATAATAAAGATTTACGATAGAAATAAATAGCGTGGAGTACGGACACAATATCCGAGGCTCTGACGAACGCCGAGGCGCACTTAAGGCGCGCAATAGTTAGAAAACAGAAATAACGTTTTGAAATTATTTTACTTAAATTTTGACCTCAAACTAGAAAAGTAAAAGCTTTATTTTTGTTACCAATTTTTATAAAGGCCATCTTCCAACTTTATTATCTATATTTTTTTGGGTCAAATCAAGCTTGATATGAGACAAAAAGTGGTACACACATGCAACACTTTTATTTTCGTCTCCGAAACCTTGTTGATTTATTTTAATGATTGAAAAAAGTCCATAGAAGCATTCAATATTAAAGAGAATTAAATAAAAATTAACCAAACATTTAAGGAAATAGCGAGTAATACGATAATAATGAAAAACTAAGAAGCCATGTGGTTCTCGGCAGAGTAGCATAGGATCACTCCAAGTCTTCTCGTAGATGTCGTAGAAAACGACTTAAAAAAACCAAGCTAAGCAAAGCTTATAAACATCCAAGAGACCTCTCCAACACGCCTTGTCAGCGTGGAGAGTGTAGGCGAAATCATCTACTGCTCTGGCTAATATATGGCTCTGGTAGTACAAAGAGGGTCGTGCTCATGCAGTGGAGACAAAGAAAGACCTGATGATGATCATGATGAGAAACTAAGTTATAAAAGTATATACAAAGGATGAGCTCTACATTTCTACGTTCTATTTCTTATACTTAAGAGATACATTCCGCCAAAATAGGATTCGAACCCACGAGTCTTAGGTCTGCGCCCTAAGTGTGTTAGGGCGCAGACCTAAGACGGTGGCGAATTCTTTTTCATCACATATTTTCAATTTTAATAATATACCGAGCATTGTAATGCTATTTAAAAACCATTTATCTGAAAAACAAATTCTGATATAAACTGAAACTGGATGTCATTGTAAACGTAAAAACAAGGGATTACCATAAAATCTTCTTCTGTCTTATCTCTTGCCTGCAAAAGTCTCAAACACTTGAAAAGTCTGCCACTACGAGAGTACCTCACGGATACACTCGGATCTACAATTTACAATCACATTACTGGGAACGGATCTTTAACAAAAATTCTATAAATAAGTGAAGCTTGAAATGACCGTATAATGGCAAATGAGGTAATTCGGCGGAGCGGGCCGAGCCGAGCCGGGCCGGGCCGGGTCGAGCCGGGCCGCCCGACCAGAGTGTAAGAAAGGTATAGAAGGATAACACTTAAGGACAAAATACACTAAGCGATTTCGATAGGCGCATTCACAATGTAGCGAAGAAACTTTTTTATTTCTTCACAGCATTTAAATTTATTTTAATTTGAATGGAATGAAACAAAACAAAGTTTTTCAAATATTAACAATTTTTTACTATTTATGAGGTCCAATTTCCATTATACCTACTAATAATATTACAAAGAGGAAAGATGTCATTGTTTATTTGTTTGCATTGAAAAGGCTATGAAACTACTGGACTCAGTTTTAAAATTATTTCTCTAATAGAAAGTTAATTTATCTGCGGAAGACATATGCTATAATTTACGCGGACGAAATCGCAGGAAAATTGCTAGTTCTATTAAAAATCCGCTTCATCTCGACTTCGACTTTAATAGTCATACTTTACACTAAGTATGAATACAGTAGGCTATATTGTGCTTCATTCATACTAGCGAAGAGATAGCGACATATGTTACTACTGCAAATAAAAGATGTAGTTCTTACACAGGTCAATGAGTGAGGAAAGCATTCTTTTCGTATTCCATAGCCTGCCAATAGACCATAGAGCGGGGGTGAGGTACGGGGATGTCATATGTCGGGGACACTGCGAGGTTCTGTACTGCGCGTTAGTATTATATGAGCTCGCATGGAGTAACAGCATGAATTATCATAATATCGCGCCTTTTTGACAGTTCGGCCACAAGCCCTGGTTCTGTTCCCTCCATGAAGCACAGCGGGGGTGAAGGGTGGCGGGCTAATAGGATCCAGTGCGGGCTCCAAGGAGGTTGCGCCGCGCGGTCTCGGCGCGATTTGATTACGCAAATGCCTTGTAGAGGACACTCAATCACCGCGCGTAATCGGCGCACATACAGACCTACATTCCGGGCGGTTACGATGTAGCATGTATATAAAATCTCACCACGGAGTATATAATCGTACATGTTATTCATATGTTTACTAACATTATTATTTCATCATCATCAGGTCTTTTTTAGTCTCCATTGCAGGAGTAGGACCCTCTATGTACTACCAGAGCTATATATTAGCCAAAGCAGTCAGAGGATTTGGCCTATACTCTCCACGCTGGCCAGACGGGTTGGAGAGGTCTCTTCTATGTTTATAAGCTTTTTTTAGCTTGTGTTTCCTAAGTCGCCTTCTATGACATCTACAAGAAGACTCGGAGTGGTCCTATTCTACTCTGCCGGGAACCACACGGCCAACATTAATTATTATTTATGCTTCCCCTTACCAGGAGTCGTATATACAAATCAATTGTTTTTCTATTATGTCTCTTTATAATGGCAAGGGACCACGCTTAGCGTGATAGGCGTATTGTTAGAAAACGGAATCAAAACAGTTGCAGATTGCTAGTTGCATTGCGAATTGACATTATTTGGTAGTCTTGCACAAAAAGGCCCCATCATTCAACAATCTCTACAGACAAATTTAATGAGTATTTTAGAGGAAAATGTTAAATTAAGCGCAATGAGGAATAAATATGCTTATTCTGATAAAAACACGTACTATATCAGCTGTTTATGTTAATTACGCATCTAATAGTCTGTTGGTAATAATGTTCAATCCAATATATTAGCCAGATAATAACTTACTTGATCCCATTGTTTGACTCAAATATACAGTTTCCAATAAATAGTTACGCAATCAGTTGATTGCCATTGATATAACTAGTGATGGAACTGTGTATAGCTTAAAATCCTTTCAACCCTTATAAAGGTCCAAAACCAATGACAGTAAAATTCATCATATTGTTATCACTTTTTCACCGATGAAGGTTTATGAACTGGTATTGAAGTAGTTCAGTTTTAGAAAAAAAATTGTATTTAAAATGAGACAGCTAATTACCATTTATTTTTTATAAATTAGGGTAAGTGATATTACATATAAATAAATAATAAATATATATACGGACAATAAATAAATAAATAAATATATACGGACAAATCACACAGATTGAGCTAGCCCCAAAGTAAGTTCTTAAGTAAGACTTGTGTTATGGGATACTAACTCAACGATACTATACTTTATAACAAATACATATATAGATAAACGTCCAAGACCCAGATCAATCTGAAAAAGATGATTTTCCATCTTGACCTGACCGGGGATCGAACCCGGGACCATCCGTGTCGCAGGCTGGCGTGTTGACCGCTGCGCCACTCAAAATATATATGTTTTACTATTAATACCAACGAAATATATAATTTTGGTCGGTATAATTATCGATCAAGATAAAAACCGGAAGAAACAATTTAAAAAGAAATTAAAATCTTTTGTTATAACAGTTATTCAACGTAATAAACCTTTCATTATACCGTTTTATTGACATAACATTTAACAAATCTATTTGTTGTTACGAATAATAAACGTTAGATATACTTATTATAAAGCATAATAATCATTGGTTATTCAAATAAAGTGATAGAAGATCCTAATCTACGTTATGGGACTTAGTCGCTTTCGCACCCAGTCGTCGCTCGCTCATATGATGGTCTATGTGTAACCATAACCTAACCTCCCTTCTGTTACCAAGTCACATATCAAAACCAGTCGCTTTCGCACCCAGTCGTCGCTCGCTCATATGGTGGTCATGGTCATGGTCGCGCTAGATTTGCAGCCGTCGATGTGTACTCCGCTTTATTCACCTCAGTTAATTTAATTTAATTTCTACAGTGAAAGCCTATAGACACGATTTATAGACAGCTAATCTAAAACACTACTGTGTACACGCCGTAGACATCGATTAATGTATCCTAAGGTGATTTAATACCATTTCTATGACTAAAAACTTCAATCACGATGTATAAGATCCAATAGTCAAAATCCCCTTCGAAATTAAAGTTTTTGATTAGCCGTCTCTAGTCGCGCCAGATAGGCCGCCGTCAATGTGGACCCGCTTAATGCACTGAAGGTAATTTAATTCAATCTGTAACGCGCGGCACACGCTCCAAATCGCCAGTTTTTCTCCAAATTACCGAGAATTCGCGTTTTAGAACAATTTATTAGATTAAATCGTGTCTGTAGGAGTCACAAGCTTTAAGTGTTATTTAAATCACCGATCTATAAATGTCACATTCCAGTCCCATTCACATTTGAAATATATTCTTACTGTATTTTTTTTATTTAAAACTTGATTGATTTCATTCTCGATTTGTTTAAGAATGACTAATATATAAAGCTTTATAACAAGGGTTTAGGAAGTACATACCTACATGCTTTATACATCCAAATCTTTATTATAGAATACCTAGCATAATATAACAATTTATCATAAATTTTAATCACAAAGCACATGTTTAATGAAGTGTCTACATAGGTAACAGCTCAATTGGTTTCAGTAGACACGGTAGTGGGCAGCCCTGAATTTCAGCCGTCACCTTAGTGGCATCTTGGATAATGTGTAGTAAAATATGTACGTATTTCATTATTTGTAGTACGTAATTCGTAATTCATTATGAATTTATTTATTTTAACAAGGGATATTAAATGAACTTGTTTGCAAATTTACAACTACATATACTAAACGTAATAAATAAAACCCAATAAATAAAGCCGTCATATCAATTGAACTCCTGAATTCGGGTTATTCAGTAACTCTGAAATCGGCTGTACATTCGCTAGGCTCTTCAAACTTGGCTTGTAAGCAAATACTCCGTTCGCAATAAAATCGCAAAGATTTCCTCCTGCATCGCTGCGCTCAGACTCATCGACCCGAGCGAAGGTTGCCATAAAGGTGCTGCACTAAAGGTTACCGCTATGTACTCTCCCGCTATGTGCACTACTCGCAGCGCCCTCGGTGCGGCCCTGTGTTGTTTGCCTGCGGTCCGTGCGCGGGAATATAAATACGCCACTTACCTCCCGCCGGCCCTGGCTGGGAGCAGAAAGTCACGTCAAACAATATATCATGAAGTTAGCTGTACTCATGAAAAAAGTTCATTGCCAACTTTATCTTCACTTCAACAAAATAAGGATCTGAAGCCTTAGGAAATCTAAAGATAATATACTCTGGATACCTAATAAATAAGAGAAGTCAACAAATGTAGTACAAACACAAATTTCTTCTTCTAAACATCAAATTGCGATTTGATTTTAAGAATAAACGTTCTATAATCCTGAAATTACTCAATTCTGAAAGTGTTAAATGTCAAAGTTATTTATAGCATCAACTTCACTCACTTCACAAGTGAAGTTGATGCCATAAATAACGCATGCCTATGTGAAGCCTCAGCCCTGTGCCCTGCCGTACCTGTAGTGTGGTTAAACATTCTTTCAAGTTGCGTCGCCGGCGTCTCAACGTCTCTATAAGAGCGGCGTATTTACGCGAGCGCGTGCGTGCGAATATTAAACACCACTTCACACGCCTCTAGCCGTCACGCCGTCACGCACTGCACTGATAACGCTAGCGCCCACGTATTATCTGATCCTATTTCTAATTTGTTTAGAAAGCTAACTAAGCTTTTGAATAAAACTGTTGTTGTTAAGCTTCCACGGTCACAATCGCTATTATTTTCACTACGGGACTTACCGCGAATATTTTTGAGTTTACTCAGTCAGTCTGTGAAAATGGCGGTTACAATGTTGCCGAAATATCAGATAAAGTAGTGAAATTAATAGATAAACTGTTGTTACAGTTTTTTTACTAACATGGCGATTATGCACGATTTATATCCAGAACATCAAAATCATAAAGTACAGTGAGAAAAATTACCCACCTACCAGTTTTACACGTGCCTTCTGAAGCACAATACAGTTTAGGTTTTAAATAAACTAGAGTAGCTAACAAACACCTAATACCAGTATTGTTCCCTGACGCACAAGGAACGAAAAATATTGATTGTATGCAAAAATTTGTAAAAATTCAGTGAGACTATTAGACGATTGTCACGACAATTGTCATTGTCAATCTCATCACTGATTGGAAAAATAACGCACATGGAGGAGTATTAGAGAGTAGAGATTCAAAGTTTTAATCAGAAACACAGTGCCAGCAAGGCAGTACTGATCTACTTTCAATATAGATTAGTTAGCTAACGGGGTGGGGGAGATCATACTTCGACACAAAACCACGGCACGTTCACGGGTTTTTATAAAATAAATATTTGTTTCGATGATAATCCTCCCCCTTGACGACAGTCATTAGTTTGCTAAGACATAGTCAAAGGCTAAGACGTGGGGATGGATGGGGCGATCCAGCCTCCGAAACAAGATCTCATAGCTCCGCGCGATACATACAATCACTGAATATTTGCTCAGTTTCGAAGATAATCCGCCCACTAGGCATGACTCATTATACTAAGATATCATTCGTTTGCTAAGGCGTAGAGACGGATGGGGCAATCCAGCCTCTGAAATAAGATTGCAGAGCTCCATAGAACACAATCACTGAATATTTGTTAAGTTTCGAAGATAATCCTCCCCCTAAACGTCACTCATTAGTTTGCTAAGGCGTGGGGACGGATGGGGCGATTCGGCCTCGGAAACATGATCTTATAGCTCCGCGCGATACATACAATCACTGAGTATTTGTTAAGTTACGAAGATATCCTCCCACTAGACGTCACTCATTAGTTTGCTAAGGCGTGGGGATGAGGCTATACAGTCTCCGAAACAAGATCGCAGAGCCCCGCGGGGCACAATCAATACTCGTTAACAGGAAGTGATATTAATAGTTCGGCATCTTGCCTCGTTATCGCTTGTAGCGCTTTGTTGCCGAGTCACTGCTGAACAATAACGTTTTGTGAGCGCGATAGACCAACTGCTAGCGCACTAAGATGTGCCATGTAAGTTCCACTTATTTTGAGGAAGGATCTATTAATAGTCGAATTCAAGTTTCGTACAATAGCACGTATAAACCGAACTAGTATATTAATAGGATGAGCATTTTTACACAAATAAAACTACTGGGAAACTATTCTTTTGTGTACGTAGTCTGGTTTAAAAATATTATTTATAATTTTTAACAAGAAAAATATTATTTCTGTATTGTAAAACGATTTATTTTCAACGTTACAACGACTTCCCGCGCCCCGAAGAGTCATCGACCTCACCGCAAATCTACAATATCGCGATATAGCGTACTTTATCGCTGCTTGGCGTCGCAACATAGCGGCGATCGGAAATTATATATTACGTTTCCGCGGTCCGTTTGTATTTTCGCAACTCAGCGGACTTGCGCTTGGACAGTCCAATGTGTGTGCTTCACTGTGTCACGACTGTGTGCATTTTGTTGTTTGCACGGATTCTGCGTGGTCTCGTAAGTTTTGCCAATAGAGTCGTTCTTTTATAATAAACAGAAGTAAATAATGTTGGTCGAGCAATATGCACCAAAGGAAAAACATGACGAGCTACGTGTTGTTTAAGCAGACACGCTCGAATAACTTAACGTACTTTGAAAGATACATGAAAAATAAAAACAGAAATATTTTTATTTATTGCCAACTAACATCTTCCCGCGCCTTACTCTTTACAATACAGTGGTTGTAGTACATAATATCACCTGTCACTACATCCTCAGTTGGTGTATCGAACCCATTCCATCGTCAGTTTACCGCAGCAAGGGTACCTGCACTGTACTGGGTGAATATATGCTCTTTGGATGCTAAATCGACAGCTCACAGTAATGTGATATCTAATACATAAACTGTCCTTAACATTGTAAGATAATCAGAATCCTTCAGCTAGTTTTCTATTCTATAATACCATATAACCCTTTCCATTTATAATATAAAAATGGTAAGATAGATTTCAGATTTTTAGCTCATGTAATGATCTTTTCTAAAGTCTTTTAGTAGCAATGAAATTTCTTACGACGAAACGCAATAAGTTATAATTCACTAGAATAATTATCTATAAAGCCCTAATAACATAGTGGCAGTTGACATTAAAATATAGGTTTATCGGTAATTTATTGCCCTTTACAGGCCTGCCTGGCGCAGATCGCGTTCTAAAAAATGTTTTTCTGCGTCTCGAGTAATTTATTACACGTCATCTTTACTAGCTCCACGTCTCATGCAACTAACTTGAAAAATAAAATTCGTGTAAAAAACGCCTTGAAAAATATTTTCTTAGACCACAAATTAATTTAAAACAGTACTCGATACTTCAGACATTAGTTAAATTTTTAATATTTTTTATTAATATTTGACACAAATTTGACAAAAAGATAAAATGCAATTGTACCTTAATATTATCAACAAAAGTTAAAGCAATTAAGAACGTTTTACATTACCATATACTAATGCTACTTATAATTAATATAGCTACCAAACAAAGTTCTCACGCCACGCGTACGAAATACCCTTCTGTGACGTTACGAATGTATAGACATTTCAGTAATGTTTTTTCAAAACATCTAAAAATATGTGACTTTATAACTGTTATATCAGAAATATTTTTTTGATTCGAAATGATTTTTTTTTTGTACACAAGTGTTTATTTTTGAAATTTTATGTGTAGCGACAAAGAAAACACGTGCTAAATGAAAGTATTGTTTCAATAAATAATTGCTAAATCACGACTGAACCAAATGGTATTTTTGAACATATCCTGTCTCGTTGAATAATTTTGTCTGTAGGAGCTCTGCCGTTGTATAACTCTGTGGCCCGTGTGTTGTTCGATATGTTCGTTCATCTCATACGAGCGCCATCGAAATAATTCGACTATTTGTTTAACGACACAGCGAACAATTTCAGTGAGAGCCACTCCGCTACGATTTGATGTTACATTGTGTTCTTACCATATTTCAACAATGTTATGTTCATGTTTATTCCGATTGACGACTTATAAATTATTTTCAGTAGACAGAATATTCTTCTTTACATTTTCCCGTTATTATGAGGGACAAGCACAGCATGTCAGTCTCTTCCACTTCAATCTGTCGCTGGTCCTTCTGTTTACCCATATCCTCCATTACGAACTTATTTGCAATTTTCTTGATCTCCTCTAATGCGGATGACCACTGACTTCTGTCCACTAAAGTCATATTGTTATCATCATCATCAGGTCTTTTTTAGTCTCCACTGCATGAGCACGACCCTCTTTGTACTACTTGAGCCATATATTAGCCAGAGCAGTCAGAGGGTGTGGCCTCCACTCTCCACGCTGGCCAGACGGAATGGAGAGATCTTTTTGATGTTTATAAGCTTTGTTCAGCTTGTGTTTCTTAAGTTACTTATTTTATTATATTTATGTTTTCCCTCCCTTCTCATCTCACTACATGGTCAATTGTACCAGTATCAGTACAAACACAATATCAGCTGTTATTGTGTTTGTTATTGTTAACATCTCAATATGGAAAGTTTGCACTCACTTTATATTTGGTTTCTACACGAAAGTAGCAGCAAAAAGAGTCCTTCTTAAAATATTACTTATTTGCTATTATTTTATTCCAAGGGAAGAAACAATTTTAAAGGTAAATGCAAAGTGAGTTTCTTCTAAACGAGATCAGTAAAGTAAAGTAAAAATAAAAAGCATTCAGTTAATGTTTCGTTTGGAGACAAAATCGGAAACTCGCCGCGTCGCGACGTCTCCAGCCTGACGGGATTAATACGATGTAGCCGCACTCCTCCGCACGTAGCAGATAGAGACTAAGCGACTTGAAGTCTGGTGGATCAAGTGTCCGTAGGCCAATGGCCACATTTTCAATGAGGCTGCTTGTTTTTCTACTTTGTTAGAAATGCTAAAAAATATACAGAGAGGGTCGTGCTCCTGCAGTGGAGACTAAAAAAGATCTGATGGATGGATGGATGGATACAGGGTTTAACTAGACCCTTGACTCAGCCCGTCAACTTAAACAACTCTTGCTATAGGATCATTGCTGGGACCTCAATTTTCTCTTCGATATTTTCATACAAAAGTGTCAGCCGCCCGCAAAATATATGGGAAAATCAATTTTTTTTTCGAGTTCCCAACATTGATCCATTAGGAAAAGTTGTTCATATTGACGTTCTGAGTCACCCCTTTAAGCCCTGTATAAATCTTGTGGATCAAGAGGAGAACAAATGAGGATGGCCTAAACTCTGCGCGATCTCCTGAGAAGACACTCGCAGCTGTTGTTGCGGACTTTATAAAAGCGTGAAGATCGGCGACTGATCAGGGCGGTTGGTTGTGCGGGGCGGGCGGCTGTGTAGGGCGGGCGGCTGTGTAGGGGGGCGGCTGTCCAGGGGGGCGGCTGTGCAGTGCGGGCGGCGGGGAAGTCCAGTGTAAGTAGCGTTGTTCCGCGGCTGGGTCGTTTGCCAAATCCGCAGAGATCTGTAGCGCCCCGGGGTGAGGTCAGGCTAGGTGTGACAGGAAGAATCATCGGCTTTTTACAAAATAATTATATTACTCATTTATTTATAAGTCGCATGCTTTCAAACATGGTGAAGAACCGTTGAATGGTGACTGACTCATGATGGCATATTGCATGATCCTGGCTTTTAATCCTAAACGAACACAAAAATAGTTTCTTTATTCAAGAGTTTTCTTTTTTTAATAATCAATGAAACTGCAGTTATGGAAATTTTGCGATAAAAACCGCCAGTAGTTAAATTATTTCATTACTACTACTACACTACACTACTGGCACTGGACGGTAGATACATGTTACGAGCCACATGCCTCTTCACAGTTTTTTAAAAAGTGTCAGCCCTACTCCCGCGGCTACAGAAGTCACAAAGAGCTGCGACGGAATCACCGGGCCTCGATTTAATCCCGCGCCGGAAGGATATCGACTTTTATTCAAATGCGATTTCATGTTAACATCTTTGTTTGTATGTCGGCACTAGCAAGTCACTGAGAGCTGTAATGGAATCACTGCCATTGATTTAATCTACTATATTGTTGACTGACTTTTATTCAAACGCTTACTGCTTTTGCCGTGTGGTTCCCGGCAGAGTAGAAAAGGACCACTCCAAGTCTTCCCGTGGATGTCGTAGAAAATGACTTAAGTAACATAAGCCAAACAAAGGATATAGGCATCAGGGGTACCCTCAAACCCATCTGATCAGCGTGAAGAGTGTAGGCCAAATCCTCTGACTGCTCTGGCTCTGGTCGTACAGAGAGGGTCGTGCTCCTGTATTGGAGACTAAAAAAACGACCAGCTTTTTAAAAAATATGTACTTATATTAATATAATATATACGGACAAATCACACAGATTGAGCTAGCCCCAAAGTAAGTTCTTAAGAAAGACTTGTGTTATGGGATACTAACTCAACGATACTATATTTTATAACAAATACATATATAGATAAACATCCAAGACCCAAGTCAATCTGAAAAAGATCGTTTTCCATCATGACCTGACCGGGGATCGAACCCGGGACCCCCGTGTCGCAGGCTGGCGTGGTAACCGCTGCGCCACGGAGCTCGTTTGCATTGCATTATCAATTTGCTTATCTAAAGCAATACGTTTCAGTCATTTGTTTCGCGACCACGGCCAGGCACAAAAAGCTGCAAGGAATCGCAGGTCCACATAAGTATAGAAAGATATCGACTTTTATTCAATTTCAAAAACCGCTCAAAGCTATGTATGAACGCTGGTTTTGGGTGCGTTTCGATATTACTGGAATAATGCCAGTTGCAGCAATAAGGAAGCTGAGTCAGAGAAATAATCACCGGATGACAAGTAAATCTAGTCAGGTAGCAAATTAGGAGTAACCCTATACCTAATTTGCATCGCAATCTCTTTATCTGTGTTCAGGTCTGAGGTTTATGTATTTTAATAATTAATAGTTATCATTTATAAAATGTTTTATTGATTGTTTGTATGTATAAATGGTACCTTTGAATTGTGAGTTCATTATTTTTGCTGCACCAACGCATTTGATGTTTGTCTGACTCGCTGTAAAATTACTTTCGTCTCTTGTACTTGCATAAATTGTGCGATAGGCACCTCTGTATGACTGACGGTAGACTGCCAGTCGTTTGTGGTTCCGTACTCTCCTCATTTTATTCCTCCGAGGGGCTCTATTGTTCTGTTATCGATGGCGCGCCTTTGTCGGCCGCGCTGTGTAATCAGAGGAAAAACAGCTCAAGTGGTGGAATATATCCCCGTCCTTCGCCCGCTTTGTGCTGCCCCGCTGAATGCAACGAGGTCTAATTGTTAATTAAAGGGATTAATGGCGAGCACACACTCTTTTTTATCAATCTTTTACTCAGCAAAGCCATGCCGCGATTTCTACTAAAATGAACGTCATAATGTTTGTTTTTTTCGTTCGTACATGGGCGGTGGCGATCACTTACCGTCAGGTGACCCGCTTGCTCGTTTGCCGTACTATATCATAACAAAATGTCATATAAAATACTATCATCTAAAGAGGACATACCGGAAGAAAGCCAGATAATGTTTTTTCCGCAATTTATTTGAAAAGCTTTTTCAATAAAAATTGCTCAGTATCATGTAATGACTCTAACAATACCTATACCGTCAAGTTAGACATGTAGAAGCTATGGGGAAGACAAACAAACTTCCATCCTTAAATACATATGCAAGCATGAACTTAAAACATTTCACCCTTTTTTGTCCAGTCGTGTAATTAGTGCTCAGAGCCGGCAGCCGGCTGATCAGCATTCCGGGGGCGCGCGTGACATAAGAGTGCGATTTTCCGAGTAAGGGATTCGGTCCGGCGGGCGTTGTCCGGGAATTATGTAAATGCGTCGCGGGACGTGTGGAATCGCCGCGGGCCGCCGGGAGCTGCAGGGCTGCGTCGTGAAAAATATCTTGCTGGTGACATTAAAAGAAATAAAATAATAAGCCAAGGATATTGCCATTTAGTTCCCGGCAGAGTAGAATATGACCACTCCAAGTCTTCTCGTGGATGTCGTAGATGGCGACTGAGCAAACACAAGCTAAACAAAGCTCACAAAGATCAAAGACCTCTCCAACCCGTCTGGCCAGCGTTAAGAGTGTAGGCCAAATCATCTGACTGCTCTGGCCACTATATATCTTGGTCGTACAGAGAGGGTGAAGGTCCTGCAGTGGAGACTAAAAAAAGACCTGATGACGATGAAGCCAAGGATAGGGAAATAAGGAAATCAATCTACATCACAAATTGGCTCGGTAAAAATAATTTAATAATAAATAATAATAATAAACGTTTATTTGGCTCTTAGTAATGTTTACAATTTTGGCTCACTAAATCTAGACACATAATACATGTACGCATGCATGCAAGTACTTAATATTAAGCGTATTATTATAAACATTGTTAGAGCCCGGTGCCAGTAGTAGACTTCTAGGAAGTCTGTTTATACTGGTCACCATTGCCCTCGTTCCCTGTACTAAATTTCTGTAAATATATAACAAGAAAAACTTATGCACTTATCATAATGAAACAAAACTTAAAATAATAACGAAACCTGGTGGTAATTTAACAATTATTGAAAAATTTTAGTAGATTACTTTGGGATAATTAATAGGTTTTCCGTAAGGTCATAATTTAAGGTTTTTAGGTATCTAGTAACTACTTCTTTACATTTGCGTTTGTTTAAAGGGTAAAAAGATAGCTTTGCGTTTAATTTGTTGTAAATATAAGGTCCTAGGAAACAAAAGAATTTTTTGGTGAATTGACAGCGGAAACATTTTTCGTGACAGACTGTACCTTTTCGTCGCTTGCCTCGTTTCAGGTTTGGGTCATATGGTGTTTTGGAGTGCTGTTTTAAAATGGTTTGCTGCAGGAAAGATTGTCGTACAGTTAGAGTGTCCCATTCTTTATAGAGTTTGAATGTCGGGAATCTGCGAGAAAAGCCAAAACCCACCTTCAGTATGGATCTCTGAACTTTCTCTGCTTCTATCATGTGAGTTTTTGCCGCACCTCCCCAGCTTGTTATACCATAATCTAATAGAGGTTGACAAAGAGCTTGATATACCAATTTGATGGTTTTCCGGTCTGCTACTTTCCTTAAGATTCTAAATATATAAATAAGTTTTCTTAATTTGGGTATCAACATATTAATATGAGGACGGAAGTTAATGTGCCGATCGAGCATTATGCCTAGGTATTTAATCTTATCCGACCGTTCTATATGTGGGCAAGCACAGTCTTGGTGGTAATGGGATAGACAAACACCGGAGTGAGCAAATATTTTAAAAGATGGATCAGGGAGGAGGTCAGACCTCAGAGCGAAGGGAATTATTTTAGTTTTGGTGACATTTAGGCTCAGAATATTTATACGCAGCCATGAGCATACTTTGTCAAATCCAGTTTGGGCTTTCGAGAAAACTTCATTCCAGGTGGCACCTCTGAAGAAAAGGGCTGTGTCGTCAGCGAAAGTGAGAATCCTCCCACCAGGCATCTCCAGGTTGCACAACTCATTGATGTAGATTAGGAAGAGGGTAGGAGAAAGACTGCTTTTAAATGAATGTTGCGAAAACAAAATATGTTCAATTTCATAACCAGAAAAATAATAAGACTGCAAACATCATTATAAAGCATGATGGACAGATCTTAAATTAATGCGAGGAGGTTAAGTTTTAAGGTATAACTTTTGATAAAAATACTACTTGGAAAACTCACATCAAAAATGTATGTATAGTATCAAATCAATCAAAATAATTTATTTGCTTAAATAGGGTCAGTAATACTAAACTAAATAGTTTTTCTTATGTCTTGTGGAGACTATTACATACAATTAATTTAAAAACAGGGCTTCTAGTATATCACGGTTATGTGGCTTCTGTAAGATATGGAATTGTTGTTTGGGGCAACTCAGTGGATGTGGACAGAGCAATTATTGCCCAAAAAAATTGTATTAAATCGATGTGCAAATTGCCACAAAGGACGAGCTGCAAATCGCACTTTGTAAAGTTGAAACTTTCAACACTGCCATCTATTTACCGGTTTGAAATTTGTCAGTTTGTCAAAATAAATTCAAAATTATTCCAACGAAACTGTGATGAAATGAAAGTGTACCGTGGCAGATTCCCTAACAAACTCGTATTGCCTGCTTTATCTACAACTCTTTACGCCCATAGCAGTTATCCAATGGCTACTCGAATCTTTAACAAATTGCCGGAGGACATAGGTTAAAAGTGTGAGTCTTATATCTGTAATTGTAACAACTGTTTGTAACCAGCACACAACTTTTTACAGCAAATAAATTTGATTTGATTTGATTTACGGACATGAGTCTGGCTCTTAAATCAGAAGATATCTTAAATGTTTCGGCATAATCTGCGTTATACCTATTCATTCGCTCTTTGCTTGACTTGTACTCATGAACAACCTCCGAAATTACTTTTGTGCCATTACTATTCCAAGACAGAAGTCATCCGTTACGAAAAGCATTTTAGACGAGTTGCAACTGTAGACAAGTTACATTTGTAGTTTTTATGTTGGAATGACGACGTTTGTGTGTTGGATGGTCGCAAGCCATAATAAGTAGTCTACAATAGCAACTTGTCTCAACTGCTCAAGGTCTAAAAATCAATCATTCATCATTAGCAACACGTTTAACCAACAAAAATCTAAGGATCACATTGATAGGCGATGCGCCTAGCTAGCACCCATCACTATTTTGATTCCGCTTTCCACCTTTACGCCCACTACTATGCTAAACGTGGCCTGTAGGTTTTACGACATTGGGCTCTGTCTATCCCGCAAGGGATAAAGACGTGATAGTATGTAAGTATTTATATATGTTATTTTACAAGCCCATCACACATGAAAAACGTGGATTAATCGACCCTGTGGAATATTTGTTTAAAAACAGAATGCAACTATAATACTTGTCTTCTTTTAAGCTATTCACGATTGTAAAAAATGACTACTTTAAAACTGTGAGCCCATGACGCTGTTTAAATTGCAAGATATTCCAATCCTTATCCCGCTCTTTTATATTGCGGCAAACAATATGGTGATAGTCGATAAATATCGTCGCGCCATGCTCCGGTCACCTCAGGAAACAAAGATTGTGGCAGCAGCCCTAGGCTGCAGAGCATGCGGCGCCAGAGTATGTAAATACAGCATTTTGCTGAGTAAATATCGGTGCAACTGTCGCCGAGCGCATCGCCGCTGCACTGCGCTGCAGCAGGTGGATCGCGCGCACTTGCAGCGACATGTCGCAAATATTTGAACCAAACAAATGCACTCCTCCGAAATGCGCTGAGAAAAAGAAAAATATCAGTGTGAGAAAATATAATATGCATTGGTTTATGTTATGTAAATGAATAAAATATGAGAATTTCTAAATTATTTAAACACAACTAACATTCTTCTTCTTATTCTTTAAGTGGCACTCCATTACTGGAGGTTGGCCGTCAGCTTTCCGAACTCCTCTCTATCCATCGCCAGGCGAAACAGTTGCTCAGCTCTGGCGATAGCCGCACGTCAATTCTAAAACGACCTTCTAACCTTCGTAACCAACCTAAAATATTTGAACTAAAAACGCCTCGCCTCGCCGCTTACCAAGCTGATTGGTGAAATTGGAAATTGGGATGTCCAAATTATTTCTCATTTTCCACCTTTTTTTCTTACTTTACTGTAATAAAAATTCTGACTTTTATGTTAAAATATTGCCTGGGTGTTCAGAATCACGCTAAATATTCACACACCGTATTAATTCTTATGACACGATGAAGATATTTGTACGAAGTCTGTATCGTAAATTTGTCTATAAGTTGGAGTAACTTATAAACCAACTTGCGATACATGCAACCTTCATGCAACTGTTGAATTATGTATGACTGACTCGTGCCGATACAAAACAAAGGCACAGAAAGCTAACATCATATAAAAACGTATGAAATCTGGAAGTGATAGGAGTAAACCCAAAAAGAGAATATTTTATTCTCTTTTGGCGTTTGCTGGGTTAACTCTTGTCTACTACTGCATTTTTACGATCTGTCTGGGAGAAAGAAGAAACATTAGGTGTACAATTGGTACATATACATACAATGTTTCTTCTTTTGACCAGACTAGTGAGACCAAATAAAGATAAATACAAATAGACTTCGATCGTGGTCGTTTCTCTACTATCGGTGGTTTGTGTCTTGCAACAGATACATTTTTAATCCAGCCGTGTAGCAGCTCAAGTTGCAGCCTCGGATTTATTGCTGTAGGGCTCATTTTATACACAATTACGACTTAAATAGAGCCCCAATGAAACAGTCCCCATATCGAATTAAATACAGTGAAACTTGGTTAAGTGGGACCTGGATAAGTGAGAAAACTCTATATCTGGAACTCATGCTGAAGTCCCAACAGTTTGGCACTGTTATGACTTCAGCATGAGTTCCAGATGTTCCAATTACCTCTGTTAGTAGGACGTAGCAAACCTCTATATCTGAGATGCGTTCTTTAAATTTATTATCATAGTTACCTCTATAACGGAGACAGCGAGTAAATTTGATGTGTATAAACCTCTGTAACTGAGATACCATCGTCGTAAAATCAAATCCTAATATTACAGCATGAATGCTGTTTTTATAGTGGAGTCCGAGCTCCAATGAACCGTAGCAATAGATGCAACCTGGATAAGGCCCTGTTGATGAATGTTAGCGTCCTCCGAAAAAAAATACATACCATGCATGGAAACACGAGTAGTGCAAGGTATAAGGACTGCATGGTAGAGCTAAATGTTCTATATCTGGGTGTAAATCAGAAAAGCGGATGGAATCAACACAAAACATAATAACTACTTTTTTGTATTTGAATGTAGGTATTGAAAAGTGTTGCCGGTCGTTGACCGTGATGGCTCCCTGCGATCTCTGATTGCATTCGCTGCGTCGGCGTATTTTATCATTTTCGGCAACTGCCTGTCATCTGTCTGCAAAGTTAAATTACTTGTTTAACTTCACAGACGCCCAAATTAATACTCTAATGAACAGCAACCAGCTGCTTGTCGCAAAATCAATTTTAATATCACCATTACTAATCCCTAGAATTCAGAACGAAAATCGAGTAAGCTATAACTCAAAATCTAAAATATTGCGATAAATCAAGTTCTGACTTCGCAATGTCTTCGGTAAATCACTGGATTGAACAAAATCGAAGTAACAAGTACGAAACACTATCAAACCGTAAATATTTGATCGCCGCTCAAGTTTGGCCAACAGCAATTTGTTGCGACGTAAAATATGATCTCACTCGAATAGAGGACGCTGCAAACAGCTATTGACACAACTGGGGTACCGCTGGAGGTCACATCGCAACACGCTGTTCAATGAAAATAAATATACATGTTCTAGAATTTATTACCCACATACTTTTTAAAATACTTAATCTATTATAATATTATAAAAGGGTGAATGTATGTTAGCTAATTTGTATGTTTGCTTAAATAATAAAGTGTAATTATTTGATAGTTTGTGTATTGCGCAACGAATAAACAAAAAACAACGGAACCGATTTCAACATTCTTGCACGCATAGAAAGCTACATTACTCTTATAGACTATGCTTGAAAATGTGTAATATGTGAATTATCAAATAAATTATTTTTCTTTCTCTCTTATTTTACGCGCAAGAATTCGCGTGAATTCAGCTCAAAACTGCTGAATCGATTTTCAAAATATCTTCACTTAAAAGTTGTAGTGTTCACTGGTAAAGTTTAAAAATAGGGTGTACTTACCATTACTTACAATAATATACCGAAGTAACTGCTATCGTTTTAGCACTGTGAAAATTGGTAATATGTACTGAATCATTCTCAAGGTTTATTTTTATATAATAAAACCAATTATAATAGTCAATTAAGCGAAACAAAAGCGGACGAAGACGCAAGAAAAAGATAGTTTAAAATAATGAGAATAATATGACGATACCAATGACTCACATGAAGAGGGGTCATCACATATGTGTCGGATCGAAATGCTCCGAGTGGCAGTCGAGGAGGAGGGAATTAATCACCCCCAAATGGTCCTAAAGTTGGAGCTGCCACCTCCTAGGGTTGTCAGCAGGTTGTGAACATCTGTTTGTTTTTAACAGACTTCAAAAAAGAGGTACGGTAAATAGAGAGGTTCGCCTTGAGTATATCTACAGATGCGGTCGAAACTTGACGGCTAGTAGCTGACTTTGTACGTGAGTAACCCGTTGTTTCACATTATAGTAATGTCTATCGTATAATCCTGTCCGCGTGGAATTTTTTACATACCTGATTTCTTAATTATATAAGAGTACATCAGAACAGCATTGTGAATGCATTAAAAACACCTATAAAATTACTTTAGTTATCTCAAGTTAGATTTAATAAAAAAAAATATTCAATATAGAGTTTACGTATATTTCGATTGCTTACTTTTCGAATCAAATGTACGTACTTAGTTGTAATTATCATTTCATCCCAATAGACTAGATGGCATTATGGATAGAGCCATCTCCTCATTTGACGAGCTCCGTGGCGCAGCGGTCAACACGCCGGCGGCCTGTGACACGGATGGTCCCGGGTTCGATCCCCGGTCAGGTCAAGATGAGAAACGATCTTTTTCAGATTGACCTGGGTCTTGGATGTTTATCTATATATGTATTTGTTATAAAATATAGTATAGTTGAGTATTCCATAACACAAGTCTCACTTAAGAAGTTACTTTGGGGCTAGCTTAATCTGTGTGATTTGTCCGTATACTTATATTTATTTATTTATTATCTCCAAATTACATGACAATTGCAACCCTACGTTGGGAATAGCTGATGGTGTCCGGCGCGGGCGCGCCGTGCAACTTTTAATTGTGAGTCCCGGGTCCCGGCGTCACACGCGACACAAACGAGTGTGTGGAACTACCACATTTTATAATACCGCGCTCAATTAATGTTCGTTGGCACAAAGTTATTTTAAAAGCAGTCTGTTTTGGTATTACAGTATAACTTGAATGAAACCTCACTGATACACATAATGAGGTTAGGATAATTCAATTACTTTTAGGATTAATGCATCAAATTACAAATCCTCCTAGAATTAGTACGTGTGGTACTTGATATTATCCAGTGGTACATTATCTTCGTAGCTTACATCTTAAGATAAATTTTGTCGCTTTGTACTAGCACACACAGATCTTTTGAACTGTATATTTCAGTGCCCACATGCCATTATGGATTGACATCTCAATTAATCAATTTTAGTTGTAAAATTTAGGTAAGCTTAGTAAAATATTCTCGAAAGATATATTTTTGGGTATCCTTCACTATATGCCTTACTGATGAACAATAATCTTGGTATATTTCACTTGTGACTTTTCTATATATTATGCAACGATAATTTAATCATCATATAAATCTTAGCTTTTCAGTACACAAACAAATACATTTACACTGGTAGGCATAGATTAATACATGTTTACCCAACTGATTCATTTTTTTCTTTGCAAGGTAAGTTGCACCTTTTATTTGGGACTATGAGAAATAATAATAATCGTCATCAGAATTGTACGTTCGTAAGTGCTGGGTATAAGCCTTTTTTGTCTGCGCCGGCTCACACTATCTTCAGCCATCCCAAACCACTTCTTTCCAGCAATTAACCTCATAATTTCAACCCATGTAACAAAATTACCTACCTAATATATTTAAGTGTAGGAGTTGATGATGAAGCCTAATTGAATTCAAAAACTTTCAACATACAACACAATTGGAAATCGTGGTAGCAGCCCCCACCCTCAATTAATATCGTCGTTTTTATGATAACGGACATCCAGCACGACGCCATTTTATTAGGAGACAGCCTCCCGCGGGAGCTTCTAAATAACAAAGCAGTTTTAGCATTTTCCGGAGTATCCTTGAATTAAACACTATTAAGTATTTATTAAGCTCGACGTCTTGAGAAATATTCTTCAGATATTAATTGTAACGGTACGCTAGATGGCATCTAGCGTACTAGGATGAAATGATGAAGATGGTTAGAGAAGATATCGTCTTCTCTATACATCTTCATCATTTTATCCATCTTCTGCAAACTGCTAATCTCCGTGTTTCCGCCATCCATCTTGGTCCTGCGCTGCTCTCATCCAGGAGCGACCACATACGGATATAGAAAAAATTGTTAACATTAAATAAAAGACAGTTACGATAAATACAAATAGTGATGGTTATGGTGATACCACAGCAGGGTTATAGGCATAGGTACTGTGATGGTAGGGTCACATAACACAGACAAAGGACTAAAGTAGAGATCTTACGCACAGATCCTAGGGTTGGTGAATAGTCTACCGATAAATAAAAACCAAAAGAATTCTGAAGACTTCCACATAATAACACAGAAATAAGAATAGCAGTTTGTGTCACAATTTTCATTAAAAATTTTGCTTACGCGCTAAATTATGCAAATTTTAAGTGCCTAATAACCAAATTACGTCTAAATTAGTGCTTCCGTAGGCACGGGCCGGTTCACAAAGGCGGCGCGAGAAGAATACAGCTCCCCCAACCCAGTGACATGGGACATGGGAATTTAGCATTGCACAGGCATATTAAACGTTACAGCCCTACTGCAATGGGAGCGAAATCGACGAAGATAGTAATATGAAAGCTGATTCATACAGAGCGGTATTATTACTCTATACGTAATAGGTACAGGGAGCCACATAAAAAAATATACTATCCCCATACTATATTACGAGAATTATTGGTAGTATACTTTTCTATGTGGCCCACTGTACACATAAAGAGCTATAAACATCGCATAGGCGTATTAATTAAATACATAAAGTCCTACTGCAATTACAAAGGATCCTTATGATCCTTAGTAATAAGAAATTGTCACAGGTAGGATTTGAACTACGTACTTTTAGTATGCGCCCTAAGTGTGGATACCAAGTACACCTTCATAACTTCGAATCATCCTCTTCACAGCGTCGAATTCTCTCGTTACGTTTTAATGAAATATAATGCCGAGCAATGGTTATACTATGTAAAACCAAATACTAAAACCTAAGCGGTCACATGGACGGTGAAACAGTGTAGTACTCCTATATCTACTATAGGATGTAACTTTACAGTCCAAACATACTTGTTGGGGCGACTCAGCCTGCTTTTATAAACTTTTCCTTCGGAACATTTTATTAAAAAGATAAAAATTGTTTCTACATCTCAGCATTGGTCCCACAAATGTTCAGTTGCCACTGTTAACAGTACTTATATTTCTACCCTTTTTTTGTTGTAGAGTATAAAAAGGTTAGGAGGCGGCAACAGCATTGAGCCTTGTACGCGTACGTAGGATGTAAGCCATCGGCGCGCCCAGTTAATAAAACGAATGAGTAATAAACCGGCGCGGTCCTGATTTGCATGCCAATGGCGCTGGAACAACTGCCGAATATTAACGGAAATACTTCAAACGCGCCCTTGGAGCGCCAATACCCCGAGGTGTTTTCTCCCTGCCCTCAATATCTGTGTACTTAATGCACAAATGAATGTAAGCGTAGCACTTTTTATTCGACTGACCCTGGAGGAGGGTAATGTTTTTGCAGAGGTACGTTTGCATGTAAGTATGTCTGATTAATTGTTCCTTTCTGTATTCTAAACAGTCGTACCAATTTTAAAGTGTGAGGTGTGTGAGATAAACAATATGGCGGACTTAAACCGTCAAAAAGGAACTGTCTACATTTACTCTCTCTCTCTCTCTCTTTTTCTAATCTGGGCGTGCGTGTTCCCAGCTTGGATCTTGGCCCTTATCAAAACATTACAGTGATCCATGCAAACTCATGACTAATACATGCAAATGTCTCACAACACAAGCTAAAGCATAAGCTTTGTCGCTAATAAATGTCATCATCATCCAGGTCTTTTTATTCTCCACTGCAGGAGTACGACCCTCTCCTGATCACCAGAGCCATTATAATTAGCCAGAGCAATCAGAAGATTTGGCCTACACTCTCCACGCTGGCCAAACCGGTTGAAGAGGTCTTTTTTATGTTTAAAATCTATCTTTAGCTTGTGTTTCGTAATAAATATACAAGTATCTAATTATGATGCACACATGTAACGTGAAAAACTGGCTGATTAGAGGGAAGAAACAAAAAGAAGACTTATAGCCAACAGTAGTCTACAGTCCCAGTCCATGGCTAATGATGACGATAATACCATAGTCGTATACAAAGGTCGCTACGGTGCTACATTTAACAGATAAATATAGGTACTATAAGTAACAATAAAAATCATTTTCTTTATTCAGTTAGTTATTCTATTATTCATATTTCATTTTTATCTTTAATAAATCAAATTACGCTTCAACACATTATAGTTAGAGTCCAACTGTAACTTTTAATATTAAGCTTGCCAGAGCGCGTGCCTCCGGATGAGATGTCTATTCCTGTAGAATTACGATATCTATGATTTGTTGATAGCACTTAATTATGGTGTGTGGCTGTGTGGTTCCCGGCAGAGTAGAATAGGACCACTCCAAGTCATCCCGTGGATGTCGTAAAAAGCGACTACGGAAACAATCTAAACAAAGCTTATAAACATCAAAGAGACCTCTCCAACCCGTCTGGCCAGCGTGGAGAGTGTAGGCCAAATCCTCTGACTATTCAAGCTAATATATGGCTCTGGTAGTACAGAGAGGGTCGTGCTCCTGCAGTGGAGACTTGAAAGACCTGATGATGATGATGATGACTTAATTATACTAGAGCCGTGGCATAGCTAAGCGATTATAGTCATCGCAAACAGAATTTCTTGCTTTGATATTTGAAACCATCTTCGCATTTTCATCTTGAACTCAGAATAATTTTCCCTTCCGGTAATTTTGTCAGAGATTCAGGAATTGGGTTTGCAATAATCAGCAGAAAGGTACAATTATTACTTGTACCTGTATTAATTGGGCTTTTGGACTGCAAGGAAATGGCCTTTTTTATTAATTCCTTGCATATTATATAATAACTCTCATCAAATTAACCACCTTTTGTAGTTTAGCGAACTTAACCCCTTTTGTATTCTAATGGCAACGCGGTCTGGCTGCCTCCCAGCATATATGTACTTTAACAAATTATACTCATATTGCGGTAAATTCTGCAAGTAATGTTAATGCTTCTTCCAATTCTGTTAGCATCCTTTAAATCTTTGAGCATCTACCATGCAGCGCACAGCTTTAGCGTTGTCCGTCTGTCTGTCATTCTAGGCGTAACGATTCTCGTCACTGAAGTCATATATACATATGATCACTTAAATGGTTTTTAAATAGCATTACAATGCTTGGTCGAATTCTCTCACCACATATTCGCCCGTCGAGTATAACGCATTCAAAGCATGCGTATTTCTTCAATACTACCCACTATTTAGTAATGTAGTGTGTAACATATGATTACGTCTATAACCCTCAGGGAGTAGACAGAGCCTAGATCCAAATGCCATGTTTCTAAATAGTGATGGATTGCTAGCCGCAACGGCTATAGTAATGATTTCTTAGATTTTCTTCCATCGCCTCAGCCGGCTTCTAGGATGAGCGCAAGAGGAGAAGCCTCTTCGCAGCAATAGCTAATATTATGAAAACGATAGCAGACGACGAACCACGCTCTCTTGTTTATCTACCCGCGATATCGATTGTAATTGTGATGTAATTTGAAAATTTCCAAAAAAACACCTACATTTTGATCTTTTATGTTTTCAAAACGACTACATTGCTCATTTAAATGTGACTGTTTAATCTCCAGTCGTTTGCAATTACTTATTACAACACACCTCGAAAAAAATATTGCGTCTTTGGCCTCGTTCAACCATGTCTTGTATTGTCCTTGCTTTGTCTGTAAAACGTTTGCATGTAGGAACATAATGGTTTTTACTGTTTCCGCGATTGTTATACATTGAAATACAATTACTTTTACGGCAGAAATTTGCAAGACCTCAGAAACCGTCAGCCAATAGTGCCAAATAGTGCCAATACTGCTTACATCCGGCACGTTTGATCAATAAATATTTTTGGCGGTAGTTTTGCATAGTTCTTAAACAATAATAGACAAATATGCCGTGTGGTTCCCGGCAGAGTAGGACAGGACCACTCGAAGTCTTCTCGTGGATATTGTAAGAGGTGACTAAGGTAACACAAGCTAAACAAAGCTTATAAACGTCAAAGAGACCTCTCCAATCCGTCTGGCCAGCGTGGAGAGTGTAGGCAAAATCCTTTGACTGCTCTGGCTAGTATACTGCTCTGGTAGTACAGAGAGGGTAATGCTCCTGCAGTGTAGACTAAAAAAGACTTGATGATTATGAGAACAAATGCCAACTTTTTCTACCTGCGAACATGAACATTGTAAAGCACTCATACATGTTCACATTCGCCCTGAGGAAGACCCCCGGATGAGGTCGAAACATGCCAGTAGCTACTGGCCGGCATGTTTTGACCTCATCCGGGGTCATGTCACTCATGTAAATAGTCAGCTGACTATTTACATGAGTGACCCGTTGTTACGTATTTAAATAATGTCTATATCTCACGTTAGTTTTAATCCAATAACAATGTAAAGTGTTCGGATAACTATTAATTTTGAAGAACCGATGGCCGATGGGTCAGAAAGGTTCTTGAATGGCGACCACGTACCGGCAAGCGGTGGTCAGACGACCTGATAAAGGTCGCAGGAAGGCGCTGGATCCAGGCCGCTTCCAAAGCAGTGGACTTCCTGTGGTTGAGATGATGATGATAAAGATGAAGACTACATTCCTTAATTAAATGAGCCTGTTAAATCTCCAGTCGCTTGCACTTATCACAACCACACCATGAAAAAATCTTGCGACTTGGGTCTCGGTCAGCCATGGCTCGTATTATCTGTCTACAACGTTTGCATGTCTGTTGCAGGTGTCGTGGATCCGGCACCGTGACCTGCACATTCTGACGGTGGGCGGCTACACGTACACGTCGGACCAGCGCTTCCAGGCCACGCACGCGCCGCAGACGGACGACTGGACGCTGCACATCAAGTGGGCGCAACAGCGCGACGCCGGCGTCTACGAGTGCCAGGTCTCCACGCAGCCCGTGCGCTCCTTCTTCGTCACGCTGCATGTCGTCGGTGAGTCTGCCTACCTAATTTACACACATGTACGGTCACCTGCAAAAGTCCATATAGAATTTGCTTGAAAAGTCGTGTGTAGCTGCAGATACTATTTAAACAAGGACACCATTTTCAATCTAATATATGTGGCATTAGGTTCACAATACTAATCAGTGCAATCAATTTTCACCTTTAAGCTATGTATGGATTTTTGCAGGTGACCGTACAGGGGGCCACATAGAAAAGTACCAATCGTACTCGCATTATAGAACGAATAGTATGGGGATAGTATACTTTTCTATCTGGCCCACCTGTACTCCGTTCGCGATATATCACATTAACCTAGTTAGTACCCAAGTTGAAAAAAAAACGACTGGTAATTCATAAGATTGGAAAAAAGTTACGATAGGTGACAATACCATTTGGTATCAAAAACGACTAAAAATTCATGATTAAGGGAAAAAAATCTTGTAGGAATAGGTAATGAAAAAGTTTGGACACTAAAGCGAATGGAATTTAAAATAATAGGAAACACTGATTTCGGGGAATCCGTCTCTAGAATTACTTGAAGAGATTAATTAAACTTTAACTGAACGCACTTTCAGTACGTTGACACTCAGATACTAACGTACAAAAGATACGTGATACACATAAGATTGGTTTTCGTCATTGGTTTTACCCATAAGTGTTGTACATGTCGCCATCATTGGCTTTTATAGACGCGGCATACACTTGCCCCAAATATTGATAGTACGAGTAGTTTGATTTTTGTGAGACTCTTGAGTCCCTTGTTTTGTTTTATTGTACCAATTAGTTGGGATTGCTTAGCACATAGTCAAGTACTCTTATACAGGTCAAAGATGCTGTGTACTACTACTGAGCTCAACTTCGTTACTCTTATCTCAAAGTGAACATCGCAGCGACAAAGAGCTGTCGGTACCGTCGCTACAGCGGAACAATATTTGCGTTCCATCCATGTACTGAGTACAGAGAGCTGCGGGTCGGGAGCGAGGTCGCGGGTCGCGGGGGGCAATCCCGACAAATGGCGAGTCGAAAATGCGATGCGAAATCGGCACCGAGCCATTGTCACGGAACATTTTAACATATTTATTGGAGCGGATGGGCGTGCTTTGAATTAATCGGGCTCGCGCGCCCAAAACACCAATTTGTTATAAATCCAGAGATAAAAGCACCGGCCGTCGGCACCGCAATCGAATTCATCACGGACCGTGTTTGTCTAAATAAACGGGCCGAAATCGAATGTACGCAATCGGCAGCCTGCGGCCGCTTTATTCTGACTGATAGGAAATATGGGACGGCTGAGCCGATACGAGCGCTGTCTCAACGAGCTCTTCGCCCAAGGAATACGAATGATTTCGCTGCTAGAATCGCCTCAATTTGCGCGCACGGGTCAGTTGGGCGCACGCCAGCCTTTTATAAATTGAGATTGCTCCATATCAATTGATTGTGTAACTCGCGCCCGGTGCGGCTAAGTGCTCGCCGGCGCTCTAACGGCGAATTGGAATGCAAATAATCTGCGAAATTCGATGAAGTTTCCACAGCCGAGCACCTTGTAAAGTAAGTGCCTCGACGAAATTGCATTACTCCAATCGGTTATTGAGCGGTGACTCGTTTTCCGGAGTCGATGAAAATGTTAATGAGACTGCGCGCTCCTTATGATTACCATAGTTCAACAATTCAAATAAGGCATTAGCATGGCGGCGGCGGCAGTGATGCAGCGATCGCTTACATTTGTTATAATTCTGCGTAATGTTCCCGAGACGACATGGTGAACCCCGTCTTACACAAATATCCTCGACTTCCCAACGAAAACTTTAATTATAAAGTTTTCGTTTTATTTCAACAAAGTATGTCAAGGAAAAAGAAAATATAAGAGTAGGTAGGTACATACACAGGCGCGTAGACGGGTTATCTTGCTCCATGTAAAAGGCTATTCCTCATCTAGTAGTTTAATTCTTACAATAACAGATGATAGCTCAAGATCCCATGCGTTACCATGATACGTCATTTAAGCAAAGCTGTATTTTCTTATAAAATAAATTCTGAAATCAGCTATGCTTAAATGATGTATCGTGAGCAGGCCTGGGTTCTTTATTGAGTATTAAATGTTTTTGCACAAATTCTAGGACAGCGATTCTGAACGCTTATTGCTAGCTAGCGGACTTTCCTTTGATTCTCTGTACAATTTTAGGTCCTGGTGCAGTCTCCAGCGGAATAAGCTCTCAGTTCATCAAGGCGTGAGGAGTGAGATAGAACATTGAAAATTTACAAATGTATAGAAGGAAATGTTTACAGTAATGTCTGTCAGTAGTCTGTAATAACTACGCCATTTATCTTACAGTCCATTCACACAATGAAATGTTTATTAACTATACTTAATATATATATCGTAGTTATGACGGCGGCAAGCGGAGTAATATTTAAGCCTAAAACTACTACGAATGAAACTTTACATCAATGTACCCATCGATGTTTGAGATGTATCAATGTTTGCACAGCAGAATTATTTCAAGTAGGTAGTTATAACGTATATATAAGTACTTGAAAAAAGAAGCAACGCGTAACGTGCGACTAAGAATAATAACAGCAAATTCTTTTTTGTAGGTACTGTATTTTCAACACAAATAATTTTGTGCTGAAATAAATAAATGAAATGAAATTCTGTTTTCAAAATCTTTACAATTCCTGAGCACAGGGGAGAGGTGCAGGGACGCCATATTACGGGGGATGCTGCGAGTTTTCGTTCTGTACAGTACATTTAATAATTTGAGACGATGGGCTCAGGCTTCGCAGGCAGAAGCAGAAGATTCGCCAAAGATGCGAAAGCTGCGACCTGGCTGTAAATGACTCGACAGTATATTTGTAGAGCTATTTTAATGCATTTTTTATAGTGTCAGTTCTGTGCTTTCCTTAGTCTACTTTACCATCACCACTCCTGATGTGATTATATCCCGGAAGCACTCGGGACTTCAAATAGTAAAATCATTTCGGAATTCAGGCAGCGCCGCGCTCTGAGCGGGCGATTCTCTCTATTCATAAGAATGTGTATGTTTCGTTATTCATGGCTCCGCTCTGCGAGCAGCTCGATGAAATATACAGCATTTACATGCTGCAACGGGATTATTTCGCAGTTTTCACTCTGCCGGTCCAACAGTTCTGTTTATTTATTCAAACACAGTAAATTCTCTGATTCAAGTCCTTCAATATCTTTAATTTTTAATTAAGCCATTGTTGTATATATATTTCAATATAAAAAGGATCTCGAAATCGACTCCCACAATATTTAGTATATAGGTGGTTTCAGGAGCGAGTAAGCAGGAAAATCGGGACGCAGCTTCACGCAAATAAAAACAAACCAGTGTTCTGATATCTTTCTTTATAAAATGCAGTTTTGGACGAATCACGTTAAAATCGTCGTATTCGTCGCGCTAAAGCTTCTTACGGCTCCAGCGTTCATTCTCAAGTATCAATTATCAGAAATTATAATTTCAACCTCCTAAACTAAACAAGATAAATCCATTTGCGCTTATTAAATTTATCTTGCCAACCTTCGATCACAGTTTCCAAGGAAAGTTATTTACAGATGACATTACATTATGAATTCGCCCTTAATAAAAGCTATTTTCATAACGAACCGAGGCACTTCAAGGTGAAATGTTTAAAGTGGATTCCTGTGTAGGATGAAGGACTTTAAGTTGTATTTGTTAATCCGGCAGATTGTGAGGAGATCTACAAAAATTACATAAGCCAGTGGATGCAGCAACAGATGTTCTCGGACGACGCCGACGCGCCCGCGCCGCCCAGTGAGTCGCGATTGGCGTGCTGCTTGACCCCTTAAGACTTTAAAAATTAAACGAGAAAAATGCGACAGCGACACAAATCAGCGATAGCTGTCGCGGAAACCGGTGTTACTAGTAGTTGCTATAGCTCTCTTTTTGACAGCTTAAGAAACGCACGACCAGCGAAAGCAACAGCGAGGGTCGTGCGATCCTAAAACTCTTGCAACTAGTATCGTCACCGGTCACCGTATCAGCTATTGTTTGACACGTGTCACTATTGCTGACGCCAGTTGCTTAACTTTACTGCAGAGTGACATTTTTAAGTGTTGTTGGAATTCAGCCCCCTAACCAAATCGTCAACTAACAAAATCCTCGTTTGAAGTTCAACTAATTCTGTGTGCCCGCTTCGTACTTAACTGCATTTTGAAGAAGTTTGTCTTCAAACAAGATGTTTTTTTTCTTACGCCTGTGTTTCTTCTTGAGGCATGATTCTCACGTTTCTATTTTTGGGATTGGAGTGTTTTAGTGTGGCTGGAGTGAAATAATATGTTGTTGTTCTTCTTTAGAATCCTCTTAACGTTGGTTTACAAATTCCCTGGTAACCATTAATTATTATGAATCATAAGCTTCTTATTATCAAGAGCGCAAGACGTATCCATCAGATTTTTATCAATCAAATATTGTGTAGTTATTTTTTATATTTAATACATATTTTTATTTAAAACTTATTGATAGAGTTGAAACATCTAATCCAAAGATCAATTTCGCCATTCTAGCTGACATTCCGAAATGTTATTACTCCCCAGCTCTCTACCGAAAGGAGTTCTATTTTATCGAAAAATACCGCGTTTAATATCCGGCCTCGCGTTTATTTCTCAATCGCGCCTCTGCGAGCGCTGCAATGAGTCAATTTCATTAACACGACACAACACCTTGGTGGCTGAAACCTTTTCTCAATATTAATTTTTAGTTGTCAATCTCTAAATTCCTATTCTTCTTTGAGTCGAGTGCAGTCATTTCCAGCGAGCACAAAGTCAGGACACGTTGATGTACATATATATTTCCGACGCTACAAGACGGCCGCGACGATAAGCCAATGTTGAAATTTCTAGCAAACTGTTTCCTCTGACGTGAAATTATTTTTTTATCGTTTATACACACGATACAAAATTAATTAATTAATATATAGGAACCAAACACACAGAGTGAGTGCACTGATTTCGTAGAATACTAACAATACCTACTATATTTTTAAACAGATACATATACAGATAAACATTCAAAACTCATGCCAATCTAAAAAAAACCGGCCAAGTGCGTGTCGGGCCACGCGCAGTAGTTGCGAATGACAACTTTGAGTTTACACTCGCTTCTCACAGTTTAACGACCAAAACCATCTAACAATGAAAATTGTATGAAATTTTACAGTTTCGAGTACATTTTATAAGTTGGTTGCCTATAACTTTTTAGTTTGTACTTAGTACCCTGCTCTGATAGTGTTCCTTTTAACTTCAGTATATATACTACTGCTGTAATTTTTTTCACGTATCCATATACAACCGTTTAGCAGATAGAGGGGGGGACACTTGCCTCTAACAAAAATTTGCGCTTGGTGTGTCAACCTCACAATATTTTTTAAAAACCTATTTGACAATACCCAACACGATGGGTTTGTATAGGAATGAAATATTACTCCCTCTTTACTTGTATGAGAGATAAACTAAAAAAATCCACGTTTTTGCCATACTTAATATACATGCCCATACCAAATTACAGCTTTCTAGTACTTATAGTCTCCGAGTGAAACCGCGGAAGGATACAGACGGATAGACAGACAGACAGACATGACAAAACTATAAGGGTTCCTTGTTTACTACGGAACCCTAAAAAGATCGTTTTCAATCTTTCCGGGACTCCAATCCGGGACCCTGCAATTAGCGCAATACGACTGTCGAATCGATTATAGAGGTATTCAGCTAATCTAAGCTTGCTTCCACGGAACCCTACTCGTTCTTTAGCCATTTTTTTACTAATTTAACGTTTGAATGTTTGAATAGAAAGAAGCACTGAACCAAGGAGGAAATTAAACACGTAGTACATACAACATGGTGTCAGAAACAATATCATCGCGCCAATGCGTGCTCTTGGAGCATGCAAATAAATATGATCCACCGTTGCTGGCGCCGTAACAAATGATCCGCGCTACACCCTTTATAAAATGAATCGTGTTAATTGAATCCCATCCATTCTGATATTAAGAGCCGTCAGCGGCAGGCGGCGGGGGGACCAGGGGGGCGTAATACAGTGCGCTGGAGGCTGCAAACACTTTTACACTTAACATTATTTTGAGGATGGCATAGAACTAACTTCATCCACTTGAAATTAATTGGAGTATGTACTCGAAGTAATTTTAATATATTTATCAAGTTAAGAAATAAGATATAGAAAAAATACCACACGGGTATAAGTTTCGAACCTGCGTCTTGGTCAATATATCAGGATAGAATGCTATTCTGATATATTGACCAAGACGCAGGTTCGAAATATGTATACAAAACACCTATAAAAATATATCATAAACTTCGGCAATAAGTCACAGAAATGTTTTCGTCGCAACATGTTTTATCTATAGAACTAAATATTATTTCAATTGAACCAAAAATTATTTGCTCTTTTATGAGATAAACGTGTTGAGCTTTACACAAATTGATTTAACATCGTTTTTATTCATAAAAACCGTTTATTGATATGAATTCAAGATAAAATTACATACAATACCTTTAACCTCTTTGGCTTAATTCAAATTCAGTAGCAGTGATCTGTTTAAAAATATATTGAAATGAAATAACGACAAACTGCTGTTGAAAAACTAGTCCAACGAGATAGAAAATAAAGTTAGGTAAAATAAACTTCATAAACGTCGCGATATGAAAGCTTTTATCCCGGTAGTGAAGGTGAATACTTCGGCTTAAGGGCGTCACCATTAACCTCTATACGCAGCCTCTTTACGGCACAGACCATATTCACAGTGGTCTAGTATAATAGGCGAGTCGAGGGGCGAGTGCTTTGATAGTTGATATCCTCTTTATTCTGGCAGTGAACATAAGACTGCTTTGGCGTGAGACATCAACAAAAACCTTTATACGCAGCGTCCTGCATTGCACAGACATTGTGTCAATTATTTTGATTAGTCGCAGCAGTAAATTCTTTGGTTTGTCATAATTACTAGCAATGCCCAGATAATATTTATTGTTACAACGGAAAGTGTGAATGGAATCGTACGTATACCTCAAACTTGGTCAGAGATTCCTCTGACCGATTTACTCGTTGTTATTATAAAAAAAATACGAATGTCTCCCCCGGAATATAACTATTATCTTACAGTCAATTCATATATAGATAGCGCATTACATATTCTACGATGGTATGATAGACTCTTTATTTTGATCCGAGAACTCGTTTCCGGAACGCTAATGCTAAGCCATCATGGCGATCGCGACCCTCTACAAATGTGAACCAGCAGTTTCGTCGCGTGATTATTGCCGGGGTGATAGAAGCCACGCAAAGCACATTATCACATCATATACCGGGTGTAGCATGTGATGTGCTGTGCATGATAGCGATAATACCGTAAGCTGCGTGATCGCATTGCAACGCACTCGAATCGAATACTATGCTAAGCCGACTGATCGCGTTTGTCGACAAATGTGAACCGTGCTAAGCGATTGATCGCGTGCATACTGCCGCGGTGATAGCCACGCAACCGCAGCATATTCATGCAGGGGCAGAGCATAACGCAGCCGTGTGAGGTGCAGGCGATATAGTGCACAACGATAAGTACGTGCTCAAAGCAGAGAATGCTGAAAACAAAAACTTTTATGTAAGCATAGAGACCCATTTTTAGGGTTCCGTAGTAAACAAGGAACCCTATAGTTTCGCCATGTCTGTCTGTCTGTCCGTCCACGGTTTTACTCAGAGACTATATGTACTAGAAAGCTGTATTTTGGTATGGATATGTATATTAATCATGGCAAAAAAGTGGTAGAAAAAAAACTTGAATAAAAATTTATAAGTAAAGTGGGGATGTATTTTTTTTTCCTCTATTTACCCATCGTGTGGGGTATCGTTAAATAGGTCTTTAAAAAATATTGTGAGGTTGAGAACACCATTTTTCGATTTAGGGATCCGTTTCCGAAATATTTGGTTTTAAAGTGCAAATTTTTGTTAGAGGTAAGTGTCCCCCCCCTCCCTCTATCTGCTAAACGGTTCTATATGGATACGTAAAAAAAATACAGCAGTAGTATATATACTGAAGTTGAAAGGAAAGCTATCAGAGCTGAGTACTAAGTGCAAACTATAAAGTTATAGGCAACCTTATTGTTAGATGTTTTTGGTCGTTAAACTGTGAGGTGCGAGTGTGAACAGTGTGAACTCAAAGTTGTCATTCGCAACTACGGGACCCTACACTGCGCGTGGCCCGACACGCACTTGGCCGGTTTTTTTGTAACTAAAACTTATTTAAACTAGTGTATAGTTTGAATACCTAACTGTGTATCGTTTTATTCTGTTAATAAATAATTAAATATACATAGACAATGGATAGAGATGTCTAAGTATAGGTACATTATTATGGTCATACTAAACGAATAAAGTGTCTTAGTACACAAATAATAATGTTGGCTTTCGTCGTTATTACTAAATCTCTGCAAAGCATAACTTATTTAAATAAAATTATTTTAATACGGTTTTTATCGCGTTTATTACATTATTTATACACCTAACGTTTCGAGCACTTTACAGTGTTCGTGGTCGCAGGTAGACTAAGTTGACATTTGTCTAGTATTTTATAAGAACTGCTAAATCTACCGCCTAAAATATTTATTGATAACGTTCCGGATGTACGCAGTATTGGCTCACGGTGTCTGAAGGTCTTGCAGTCTTCTGCTTAGCTTGAGATTTGATTAAATTGATGACTGGATCCCAAGCTGGTGGTAACTGCCAACCATCCTCTCTATTGAAATTAGGATGTTTTTTTTAATTTCAATAGCCTCACGAAGCATTCTTGGAATGTATCTGTTTTCTTTTGCAAGGACTTGAGGATTATCAAAACGCATATAGTGGTTGGGTTTGTCTAGGGCATGTTCACAGACTGCAGACTTCGTTGAGCGCCTATGTTTCATGTCAGCAATATGTTCTTTTATACGGGTACCGATGCTTCTCTTTGTTTGCCCAATGTATGATAAACCACACTCACAGTCAATTTTATAAACTCCAGCATCTTGTAATGGGATATTTGATTTGACAGGTCTTAAAAGTTGGTTTATTTTCTTGTGCGGCTTGTAATAGGTCTTGATTGAAGCACGCTTAAGTATATTACCAATTTTGTCTGTAACTCCCTTTACATATGGTAAGATGGCAGGAAACCGATCAACTGTGTGAGGCTTTGGGCGGCTTCTGTGATGTGTTTTTGGGAGGTTGAGGTTGTTGCTTCTTAAAACCGATTTTACTCGTTGAAGCTCCTCCTTGAGGTGGTGGGTGTCACAGATGCCATGTGCTCTCTGAAACAAAGATTTACCAACGGTACCAAATCTTTGTACCGTACATATGTTCCATCCGTTTGTACATATGTAAAGGGAGTTACAGACAAAATTGGTAATATACTTAAGCGTGCTTCAATCAAGACCTATTACAAGCCGCACAAGAAAATAAACCAACTTTTAAGACCTGTCAAATCAAATATCCCATTACAAGATGCTGGAGTTTATAAAATTGACTGTGAGTGTGGTTTATCATACATTGGGCAAACAAAGAGAAGCATCGGTACCCGTATAAAAGAACATATTGCTGACATGAAACATAGGCGCTCAACGAAGTCTGCAGTCTGTGAACATGCCCTAGACAAACCCAACCACTATATGCGTTTTGATAATCCTCAAGTCCTTGCAAAAGAAAACAGATACATTCCAAGAATGCTTCGTGAGGCTATTGAAATTAAAAAAAACATCCTAATTTCAATAGAGAGGATGGTTGGCAGTTACCACCAGCTTGGGATCCAGTCATCAATTTAATCAAATCTCAAGCTAAGCAGAAGACTGCAAGACCTTCAGACACCGTGAGCCAATACTGCGTACATCCGGAACGTTATCAATAAATATTTTAGGCGGTAGATTTAGCAGTTCTTATAAAATACTAGACAAATGTCAACTTAGTCTACCTGCGACCACGAACACTGTAAAGTGCTCGAAACGTTAGGTGTATAAATAATGTAATAAACGCGATAAAAACCGTATTAAAATAATTTTATTTAAATGTGTAACAATCGCGAAAACATAAGAAAACAAGCATAACTTAAGCAATACTTTGCAAGGTGCGGCATAGAAAGAATCCAACATTTGAAAAAGAGTTTATCGAGACTAAATACCTAACCGATCACGCTAGGCATAAGAATAAAATTCTAGCAGTTTAGGCAAGCGAGCCGTCAGCTTTCGGCGTTAGGTGAAAATGCGCACTTTATATTCAGGCAGTGGCGGCGTGCACCTGCCGGCGGTAAATCACGACGGCGCCTCCGCCTGTAATGTCGGCCGAGAGGCTGTGGAGGACCACGGTGGACACTTTGCCCCTTTATCGTGATCGGTATCTTGTAGAAAAAGTTATTTTTCGTAGATCTAGCAAGTAAAGACTTTAACAATGGGCCAAAAGCAAAATGTAATTTAAACTTCCAACTTTTTTTTTCTTATTACAGCTATACACTTATACTATTATATCATATAATGTTTAATTTTAATACATTTCAACAATGACGTACTTATGTCCAATTGAAAACTTAAGAAGCCCGATGCTTATGTAACACAAACACACTAAAAAAGTATAAGTGTTAAACACTTTTACTTTGCTTTTAATTTCGTAATTTCTTGTTAAATGGCTGAACGGCTGGATTTAGAAAATATATAGTGAAATGAGATGTTAAATACCACAGTTTTCACACGGATTGATATCTATTGATATGTACAAGCATTGCCATAAACCTTTAGGTTAATATTTTATTGCATTAAGAATTTGATGTTCTTGTCTTATTATCAGCACAAAGCTACAAATTGATGAAATTGTACTAATTGCGGCTTGCGGTGACTTGCGGCGGCGGCGCGCAGGATCTGGTATTCTCGACAAACCCCGTTATGCCGAATTGCTGGACCGTGCTATATGCAAACTTAACTTCACCACAACAACCAAACGCCAAGACTAGTGTTCTAAAATTGTGATTACGGCCACTTTTTAAAATAGTTTAAACATTGCATAAAAGCTCTAACAAACACGAGAGATTAGAAATTATAATGTTTGTTACGGCTACACACAAAGCTGTCTTTGCAGTATATTTTGGCGGCGCGTGTTAGCTCACGTATGATCTGCGTGCTCGCTAACGAACGACAACGAAACAAAGTAGCCTGCGTGACGAGGGTACCGAGCAGTACAATACAGAAAGGGGAGATACTAGCACGGGTCAAACTACTATACTATAATAACAACTTTAATTTGTACACATTATAGATCAAATAATTTGTTATAGATTATAGATAAATTAAGTTTGAGATAATCCAACCGTTCAAATTTTTTATATACTATTCTTTTATACAACCGTTTTTAAAACGACATTTTTTGTAAGTTTTTAATGTAAATATTACGTATATTATTTATACTAAGAACTTTTGATTTTTCCCGTCCAAGAAAGAGGAGTGTCACAGGTTTCATTAGTATCGGAGCGCGAGTGTCTCCGTCAGTCTGAGGCATCGCAACGTAGATCTAGTTGGCTATGTTCTTAGCTACGTTTTTTTGGGTTCATATAAAAAGCACACTTAACGAACCCCATACTTAATGTATGCGTGTAACGATGCTGTATGTTCCCTTAATGATGCATGTTGCTTATCTCTTCATTTCTCAATCAGAACCATCCTGTTTACTTTAATTTTGAAAATTAATTTCAAAACATGTCCGTCATAGCTAAATTAATTACCGTTTAATTCAGTAGTAATTCGTCGCTAAAAACAAGCTCAGCGAAGAGTTATTCATGTAATTCCAATCCAGTGCGACCGTCAGCCGTTGCTCTCACCAAACGAAATTAATTGATAATGACGACCGGCGAGAGCGCATTAATGACGTCATTATCGCGGACGTGATAAACTACCGTTGACCAGAGAAGCGCGTACTGCACTTGAACTGAGGGCAAGGAATTGGCCCGAAGTTCAGGTCAGTCCGGTGCAAACGTCAGCGATCACTCGTGGAAAGAAATTCATTTGATAAAGGTAGAGTAAGGACAACTAGTGAGAGCGCTTTGATGACGTCATTATATCGCCAGACGTGATGCTCAGATATTTTAATTGTAGTGCGCGTCCACAATGACTACAACCCTTCCAGAGTGGACCTCGAGGGTATGGAGGCAGTTACCGCATTTTTTGTGGCGTTAGCTTATTGTAAACAAATGCCAAAGGTAACTATGTATGGAGAGTGAGGAAGTCCTGAGGCAAGTGACGCCAGCACTAAGGTTGGATCCCGTAAGCTGTTATTGGCCAACTATGTGTCATTTATTGCTGCTTGTCAAATTTTATTTAATGACAGCATTTGATGTTAAGCTTCTCAGAAAACCTAGTGCTGTTTATTCTCAGATCCAACAAAGATCTAGAAGACCCCTGTCTTAAAATAGGATTCAAAATATACCATATGACAAGATGACAAAGCTACTTATTTAAGAACCGTAAAAATCTATTTATAGACCAATACAATGTGATTGAACCTTATGATTACTAAACATAAAGTAATCCATTTCCATGTCTTTGTGTGTGACCCAAAAAGCCCTTTCTATTCCAGTCATCAATGACAAAGTAATAATATAATGTGGTCTCTACACATTTCCATTAAGAGAGCCGACCGCGCCCAGCGACCGAGTCATTCGCCCATTGACATTTTCCTCGAAATTTAACCTTTCATTAATTACGGCGGCTGCTCCAGAAAAGCGATCCCGAAAGAAAGCTTAAAGCTTCGCTTCCACCAAAGAGGTACTGTGTAGCGAGGTGGCATGCCAGGAAAATAATCAAATGCATCGCCTTATTTTCCTAGCCTCGCTTATCACAGCTCTGGTGGAAAGGTTTAGCCAAAAGTAGGTTTTTTACATCTTGAAGATTTTTCATTAGTATTCATATTTATGTATTCATTATCAATGTCACTATAGTTATAACTCGTTATTTTATTTCTTTAGATACATTCACAGCTTTATCATACATATTTGCACCGCTCTGTTCTACTGAAATAATACATTGTCTTTGCCTGTCATACATGTCATCGCTTCCTCCCACGGCTCCACTACTCAGCACGTCTCCGGTGGAAACACACCCTTGTTGGGCGCCATTAGCCCAGCGCTGAGATTAAGCGAAGGCAGCATGCGAGCCGCTAATAACACGTGGTTAATTTTTCAGCCAACATGTGCCACGGCAATTACTAGAACATGTTATTTTTATGTTCCGACATAAAAGGTAATTAGGTCGCGGAGATTATATGCCCTATGAGTATTTATTCATTTTTCTAATTAATGTCAAAAGCCGTAACTTAAAAACAGGAAAATTATTATGCGCTAGTACTTTTTTTGAATTTTCTTTACTACTGTCATAACCATGCACAACGGAATAGTAATTAATTAATAAAATTAATGTTCAGCTTTGAAATAACCGTAATATAAATATGCTTTTAACTATCCCAAACATGCAGGTAATGCAGTTTGTCTAATGGCCGCTGGGCGCCGGAGGAGCATTACAGTTCAAGTGAATTACAGTGCATTTACAGCCGCGGTGCACGCGCGGGGCACATCCACATGATAACGATGCATAGAGGTTTGGGAGAAATCTTCGCCGTAGTTGGGGCGCAGGGCCAGGCCGGGCAGGATGGCTCGCCTGCCATGACCATATGGAATGGTAGTTTTTTGTCTCAATAATTTTTTCACTGTAATTTTCGCCAAAACAAAATTAAATAGTAGGTAGTATTATAATATGTTGCGGTGAATATTTATTTTAAGTTTTATTACATAAAATAAATTCGCCGTGTGCTTTCCCGGCAGAGTCGAATAGGACCACTCCAAGCCTTCCCGTGGATGCGTAGAAAACGACGTCCCGTCCAGTCCCGTCTGGCCAGCGTGGAGAAAGTAGGCCGAATCCTCTGACTGCTTTGGTTTATGGCTCTGGTAGTACATAGAGTCAAGTTTCTGCAGTGGAGACTAAGAAAGAACTGATGATGATGATGACATAAAATAAAAAAATATTTTTTCAATTTCTTCTACTGCTTCGTTAACTCGATCTAGTGACCCCATGCAGTGCGACGCGATGTAAGGTGTGGAAGGGGGCGGGAGACAACAAAACCGCAGCCTCGCCGACGTTATGAGAACAAATGGACGTTGCAATGAGATTTCGTGCAGAATTGCATTCAAATTGCTGCTCTCAAACTGTTAGCTGCATTTATGAACAAGTGGTTGCGAGAAATACGATATTGGGAATCATCTTTTTTGAATAGAGTCAAGCAACTCATTTCATATTCACCGCTAGACATTGAGGTTCAATTTTACCGCTATATGTTCAACACCTGAGCAGCCAATACGTTTCTCTGGCTAGTTGCATTCGCATTTTGGATAAAGAGGAATGACAAGTTAGGAATACCAATAGTCAATCATTTTATTCATCGTAAAATCAATAAAATGATTGACCATTGACGTCATATATCATTTAGTGAACGTCAGTTTTTTTTATAAGTACAATTAGTTTACAAATATATATTATTGTTAACGTCAATAATTTACTTACGGCTAAGTTTACACCGTTTCCAAGGCGGAGTGCAGAAGAAGCGGCAACAAACTGCACAGCGCATTTTCTCTAAATGACGTCAACTTACAATCTACGACATACCTATTTAAAATCACTTAAGTGGACTAGACTCGCTTACATTGTCATGTCATGAATTAAAATTGAATTAGTAATAACAACAGCTACTCCTGCCTCTACTGCCGTGGGCAGGCCTGCCAGAATTGTTAGATACATACATGCATACATAGTATCACGTATTTATCCCTTACGGGGTAAACAGAGCCTAAGGCCATAAGACCGAAAGGCTACATTCAGCATATTAGTGGTAAAGACACTTACAGAATAAAAAGGTTGCAAGCCGCACCACTTATTTACATTCCGTAGATTTGCGCCCATTCCTTCGGCCGATTTCCACGGCGTACGCGGGAAGAGAAACAGCTGGTAAATACTACGTTTTGTAGGGTTCCGTAGTAAACAAGGAACCCTTATAGTTTCGCCATGTCTGTCTGTCTGTCTGTCCGTCCGCGGTTTTACTCAGAGACTATAAGTACTAGAAAGCTGTTACTTAGTATGGGTGTGTATATAAATCAAGGCAAAAAAGTGGTAGAAAAAATCTTGAAAAAAAATTTTTTTAGGGTAGCTCCCATACAAGTAAAGTGGGGGAGTAATTTTTTTTCTCTACTTACCCATCATGTGGGGTATCGTTAAATAGGTCTTTTAAAAATTTTTTGAGGTTCAGAACACCGTTTTTCGATTTAGGGATCCGTTTCCGAAATATTTGTGTTTTAAAGTGCAAATTTTAGTTAGAGGTAAGTGTCCCCCCCCCCCCCCCCTCTATCTGCTAAACAGTTATATATGGATATGTAAAAAAATTACAGGAGTAGTATATATACTGAAGTTGAAAGGAAAGCTATCAGAGCTGAGTACTAAGAGCAAACTAAAACGTTATAGGCAACCAACTTATAAAATGTACTGGAAAATGTAAAATTTCATACAGTTTTCATTGTCAGATGTTTTTGGTCGTTAAACTGTGAGGTGAGAGTGTGAACAGTGTGAACTCAAAGTTGTCATTCGTAACTACGGAACCCTACACTGCGCGTGGCCCGACACGCACTTGGCCGGTTTTTTCTATTCTCCCAGACCAGCATGGAAAACTGTTAGATAATTGTCTTAACACAGCAACTGACTTAATTGTGGAAACTGTAGAGTATGTAGTTAGACATTTCTTTGCCGTGATTTCATTTGACGCGCCTCGCATCATCATCATCATCCTCAACCGACGCAGACAATCTGCCGCTGGCTAGTTCTAAGGTTTGCTGCTTGTCCACACAAATTAAATGGCTTCTCAAAAGCTTCCTTGTAAAGTATATGAACATGTCTCTGCCAAGATTCCCCGTTGCGTACCTGGGATATAAAGGGATGACAAGTTGGGAACACCGGGCGGTAATCCCGCGTCTACCGGCGCAGGCAGGGTTGTCTCAGCCCGGTACAAGACAGACTTATTTAGGTTTGCTGGCAATTTTAGCTTTCTTTTATTAAATAATATTGTGTGTAAATGTTTTAGGTTATACTTTTCTGAAGTTTCATACTAAAAGTTACTTTCAAATTATTTATTTATTTTAAATAAGTAACTATCTCTTTGTTTTCGTAGAACCTTTCATCATCAGGGCTTTTTTGTTCTCAACTGCAGGAGCACTATCCCCTTTGTACTGCAAGAGACATATGATAGCTGTCAAAGGATTTGGCCTACACTCTCCTCGCTGGTCAGACGGGTTGCAGAGGTGTCTTTGATATTTATAAGCTTTGTTTGGCTTGTGTCTCCTAAGTCGCCTTCTACGACATCCACGGCAAGACTTAGAGTGGTCCTATTCTACTCTGCCGGGAACCACACGGCGTCGAACTTTTAAGCATACCCAATTTTGTAATTACTTATGTAGTTCCGGCTAGAAATGTAATTTAATATTTATTTAATATGTAAAAGTGAAAAACATAAAATTAATCTTATTTTCATGTGGTTATTCCAGATAATATCCAAAAAACTATTGGTCTTTTCAATCTAGACATATGTTTTTTAAGGACTGGAAACCCTGCTTGTTCCATGGTAATCCGCCTCACGCTCGTGAGTAATCTACTGCCAAACACCGTGAGTTTGCACGCTCCGCGCCCCGCCCCGCTCCACGCTGTAAGTTGCGAAGAGCTAAGAAGACTCTGAAATTTATGTCGCGAAGTTTGTCAACTGGGGTACGATGCCGTGGTGAAAAGATAAAACATAATGTCAATATTCCCACTACCAACGACAAAACTTAAAATATTTCCAAGACTATCTGTAAACTCAATAAACACTTAATGAAATTATACTCAGTACATGCATATGTATGCATGTACTAAGTATAAGTATGTACTGTCAAGTCTTTTTCGCTTGCGAGGTAGACAGAGCCCAGGTCTATAAGACCTAAAGCCACGTTTAGCATGGTGATTGTACTTATTGATGCCATAAAATAAAATGTATTATTTTTATTTATTAGAAATTCCTGTGTTTCTTCGTAAATATTTTAATAAGTATCATTAAAGGCAAAATACGCCAAAAAAAAGTTCAAAATGATAACTTGAGCTTAGCTCTAAGAAGCCCTGTAATTAGTAAATAAGGAAATCCCTTTCTTATTCAAACTATTGAAATTTTCTACTTGCAATAATCAGCACCGATCCAAGAGTTATAAGAAACTAATTTGATTACATAGATTGCTTTATTGTAATCGAATATAGATTTAAACTTATTACATATTCAAATAATTAAATAATTAATATCAAGATTTTTATTTATTTAAACCTAGTTTATTATAGAGACTAACTGCATTTTATTGCTAATGCGTGCTGACAGTCGTCAAAAGTACATGAAACACTGGCGTGCAGTTTCTTAGTTATTTGTTTTACGAGGTCTGAATGGCTCGTAAAGTTAACTGCAGTCGTGAACCGTCTGACGCACGGCTAATAACGGTGCATATTTATCTCTTACGGGGAAGACAGAACCAAGGTCACATGGAGGCAGTCTTTTGAGTAATTCCACAACTTGTCCCACATGCCAACAGCCCATTTGGGACGAATTGCTGAAATTCAAAATTTACAATATTTTCATTCTGTAACTAGTCCCATTATTAATTCGTATGGAATTTTAAACTTTATCAATGCTTGGTACAGTCTATGAGACAAGATATTATGAACGAGCAGTCAGCTCCGGCTTCGCCCATAAACATACCTAGCCTTTGGCACTAAGGGATAACATACTTATCCAGCGGCGAAGAAATTTTTGAAATCGGTCCAGAAGTTCCTAATTTTAGCGCGTTCAACCAAATAGACAAACAAACTCTTCAGCTGTATAATATTAGTATAGATAAATAAAATACGAAAAAAAAAACAATCAATTAGAAAAAGGTCTTCAGAGTAACGGGCGAACAATAAAATTTCCTGTAAATTTTTCTTGGCAGTGGGTACCTAGTTTTGACACGCCAGCAATTAGTAAAAAGTAGTTATAGAATAGTTTCAGGCTGTGACCCAATCGCTCATCACAGATGGCAGTCGTTATGCCATGTCAGATGCCTCTAGGCAGCTTGAAAATTTTGACACCAGTGTTGGCCACTTACACACACGAAAAACAAACAAAAAACAAACAATCATCTCAGAACCCGTTGCTAGTTAATTACAATTCAGTTGAAGATAGTCTGGAAACACATAGGTACCATTACTAAGCATCCGCTCTCCATCCGTCTATCCCCTGGCTCTATTTTTTGTACCGTAGCAGGTTTTATCTTTACTGAACGGGTATTTTTTGTACCGCTATAACAGCAAATAATAGAAGCAAAGTAAAATCAAAAAAGTTAAATAGAGTCCCATACAAGAAACTAAGTAATTTTTGGCATTTTGAATATATATTTTAATAATTATGGTACTACGAAGGATTTGAAACATATAAGAATCAGTTGTTATCATATAATAAAGCGAAACTGAAGTGTACAATCAGAGCAATTATTTATCATGCGTAGATTTTTTTCTAGTAGCGAAAAGTGTCGCATCACAGCTGAAGGAAATAAACGTTCGACGTAAATCACGCGGCCGTTACTCAGTTACCGCCGACGCTGACCACCCGATGACTTAACTACGTATCGAGATTTTCCTTTTTTATTGTTTAGTAACGTGTACAGGTGTTGTTTTACTAGAAAATTAGGAAATTAATCGAAATGGACGTTAGATAGTCTCAGACAGAGAAATAAAATATGATAGAAAAAGTTCACACAAGCTGAAATCGAACACTGCGACTTTTCTACATATGAAAATCATACTTTATTAGATAAATTAAATGGCATTAAATATTTATAAACAGTTAAAAGTATGATTCCTATAATTTATTTTAAATCTAAGCAGCCTACAAGCTCGTTACACAGTAACTACAAACACAAATAAACTAACACACGGATCTCTGCAAACACAGTCGAAACGTACACAAATATTTGTCTGCGTCGAAGTGACCAGCGCCGCAGAGGTCGTCACTTCGGAGTCCCCGCTCGAATCAGTCGCCGGCCCATCTCGCCCGGCGCCCGCCCAGATAAATGTCACCCCTTCGCTAGCCAGAACCGCGCGAATGCCAAAGAGTGCTATTTTTGAACAGGCGCAATGCCATGATTAAAACCTTAACATCCAAGTCAGCCAGTCTCTTATGTATATTTTCTAATGTTGGAGTCAAGTTGGATCGGATTTACAATGCAACAAAAAAATCGAACGAAGTAGCTTAACTTCATATATTGCTATATGCCCACTCTCTTTTCTGTTTATTCCATTTAAAATATGAATTCAACTTTCATATAGAAAGACCAATTGCCTTTGAAGCATTGTAAATCGACACTTACTTTCAATGTAAAATATCTACTAGTCACACAAGTCTTACATCTTACTCTCAAAATACGAATTGCTGTAAAAACTACCACTTACAGCTTAACTTCACTGGAAAATGTTCCTTCTTCTCACATGTCTTTGGTAATTTTTAGGTATCAAAGTTTTGAAGTATAGCATGAAAAAGGTGAAAATTGTGGCAATCGACAGGCGATGACATAAAAGTGTTTGTCACCCGTGAAAACTAGTGCTCGTTGCAATCGTACGTCACGGGCTCAAAAATGCAACGCTTTGAAAATGAACAAATAAATCAGTCGCTTAGCGTGTCGCCCGCTGAAGAATAGCCCTCCGCGCTGCTCAAAGTTATCTGGGGCAGATTAGCATCAGATGAATTACGGCGCTTCGCGGATCTCTCGATGGGACGGACTGATTTCGTGTAATTTTGATCGTCGATCATGCTGACAGATTTGCCAATTTGGACAATAATTGATTGAGATGCTGCTTGTATTCGTTTGTGTCAAACGGGTGAAATATCACATGGCTACGTCTTGAAAAATCTTTGTTAACTTGACGGGTTTAGCCCAGATCTGTACATGCGGCGGCGCACGGTTTAAATTAAAACCCTGATGTTTTATATAATAAAGTCCATGCCCCCCGAAAAACAAATTCCTCTTGCTGCTTGAGAGGTTTAGGTATAGATTTCTTGATGAGCCCGGATCCTTAATTATACGTCACCTATAGTATGTGCTACGAGTGCGCTACGACTTTATTTTGTGTAACTGAGGGCCTACGAACTTGTTACGAAACAAGAAGCATTTCGTAGCACGCTCGTAGGCCCTCAGTGATATACATACATCATAGTGCGAAGGAGATTAATTGTAGTAATAACATTATCAGACCAAGCTGTTACGCAGTTAGCTAGCTTGCTCCGTCAAGCATTAAACAAATAATTTAATATCTTTGTGAATTTTGTGAACTTGCAAAAATCTTTACAAGAAATCCCAAAACCTCCCCGTGGGGGCCGACAACTTTTATTATGAATCCGATTATCGTTGTTATAAAGTGTATTGGGAAAAGCTTAATCGATTTCAAAGTTTTTCTTGATCTTTATTTAATAAATCCCGAATCTTCCTTTCTCTTCAATAAACTTGATTAATTTAATAAACAGAACCATGAGGAAGTCCAAGCAGATACAACATACTTTGTTTTCTTTGTTATTTAACTGTTAGAATTCAACATTTAATAATAGTAATTAGTACATTTAATAATTAATAACTATACATCATATTTTTTCTCCTGCAGTGGAGAAAAATATGGTGTTTAGACTCCTGATGATGATGATGATATTTTTTTTCTCTGCTTGATAGTTGACTTTTTATAAGTTCTTACTGGCCAGTATTTAACATGTCCGAAAACGGGCACAGATTAATAATCAACAGTAAAATAAATAATCAATATAGCTTTTGTACAATATCCATTGACATCTCTAGACAAATAGTTCTCCATAGTTACGTAGGTGTAAACTGGTGTAAAGAATACTGAGGGTTTCACAGATATGGAGCCTAGACAAAGAAGTCAACAGATTAAAGCGACCGGCTGAGAGCGTGAGGTGCGAGGAGTAACGAGCTCTAGTGGGGACACAATGAAATGCAATGCATAGAGTATCTGCAAGAGAGAGGTTATGCAGCCCGGAGATGTATCAGTGGCAACCCCCTGTAATATTGTTGATCAATTTTATAGTAAAACAAAATGCAAGAAGAATGCACTCGTTGATAAACAAGAAAATAATATAGATTTATGGAGTGGTAAAATTTGTATATATAGTATTTCAATAGTGAGACTTCTACGGTGCTGTTTCGCCAACAATTTATGTATCTAAATTTAGTTTGTGTCGCTTCATCCTTACAAAAAATAGTAGGGAATTGAGCATTGTGCTGCTTACCGCCAGAGCTTAATCTCTAGTGTAACTGTACAGGGACGTAGCGTGTACTAATTAACACGCACACATCGCGGCACAATCACTTCCACAACAATGGGGCTGCAACAAATACCACGCCCCGGTTCTTAGTGAATTGAGCATTGTGCTGCCTACCACCAGAGCTTACTCTCTAATGTTATACTGTACAGGACGCAGCGTGTACTTATTATCACGCATACATCCGCGACACAATTACTTCCACAACAGTAAGGACGCAACAAATGCGACGTGCGGTACTTAGTGAATTGAGTATTGTACTGCCTACCGCCAGAGCTTAGTCTCTAGTGTGACTCTACAGGAACGCAGCGTGTACTAATTAACACGCACAAATCCACGACACAATCACTTCCACAACAATAGGACTGCAACAAATACGCCCCGGCACTTAGAAAATGGAGCAGAATGCTACCCGACACTAAAGGGGTCTGTTGCTCTTGCACCAAATAAAGACGAAAAACTTTGGTAGTGTTTGTTTGTACCTCGAGAAGAGTGAAAGATTCTCTCTACTTAAAGCTCGTGCTAGAAATCAATTTACGAAAAAACCGCTCAAGTGCTTGTCGGGCTACGTGCAGTTCCATATTTTTGGTCAGTTTATAAGCTGTGATAGATTTTTGTAACTTCGTTATGTGCTACTGAGTTGAATTTTATCACGTATTTATTCATAAAGAACCATTAAGCTTAATTTGTTGACAAACAGATACACATAGCGCAACTATAACGGTTCCTTGTTTACTATGAAACCCGAAAAAGGAAGATAAAGTTGTTCAAATTTTTCATATGTGTAAGCGGCACGCACTAGACAGTCAATAATAGCAATCTCTTTTATAACCTTATATTGTACTCAATGGCGGTAATCGGACTTATAGGCAGAAGAGATTTCAATAATAATTATAACTAACGTGATTGTATAGGTATATAAAAAAATGGCCAAGTGCGAGTCGGGCTCGCCCATGAAGGGTTCCGTAGAAGCAAGCTTAGATTATCCACAAACCTCTTATTGTTCGTCAGCAAAGATAACTTTGTTTTGGATAGTGTTTGTATGAATGACAAAGTTATTTTTGCGGTTTACGAAAAAGTGCTATAACTTTTTAGTTTGTACTTAGTACTAAGCTCTGATAGTTTTCCTTTCAATTTAGTTATATATACTACTGCTGTAATTTTTTTCATGTATCTATATATAACCGTTTAGCAGATAGAGGGGGAAGGGACACTCACCTCTTACAAAAATTTGAAACCAAATATTTCTGAAACGAATCCCTAAATCGAAAAATGGTGTTATCAACCTCACAATATTTTGTAAAGACCTATTCAACAATACCCCACACGATGGGTTAGAACAGAAAAAAAAATATTCCCAGTTCACGTGCATGGAAGCTACCCTAAAAAAAAATTATATCAAATTTTTTTTCTACCACTTTTTTGCCATGATTAATATACATACCCATACCAATTAACAGCTTTCCAGTAGTTATAGTCTTTGAGTAAAACCGCGGAGGGACAGACAGACAGACAGACATGGCGAAACTATAAGGGTTCCTTGTTTACTACGGAACCTTAAAAATTGTTCGTTTTAACTTGCGTAGAAGGCATAACAAAACTTAAAAATGCAACAGTTTAAACTTTGAAAATCAATTATATCAATTTTGTTTGCTCAACAAGCATAAATGATTAATTAATTTCGTGGTATTTTCGCATTATACGAAAACCTATAAGTCAACTTATGATAAAAATTAAAATCGATGCAGTTTTGGAGTTCATGCCAGACAAACATCACGTAGACACAAATGTTGATAAAATAACCACTTAAAATTCTTAGTAATTTCGTATCAAGTTTTGTGTAGTAATGTAGGCAACATTACTGCGATAAAAACTGTGTCTGTAGTAAGATCAGGCGGGGCGCGGCGTCCTTAATGGCCGCGTAGTATGAAGTGTGCGTTTTATATGCTAATTTACATTTTAGCCGCCGCCGGGAGCGCGGCTTATTATATGCTCAACTTGTACAACCAGTGTGTGTGTGTGTGTATATACTATGACGAGTTATTTGGAACACCCCCCACATATACTAACGTCATACATCGTTTCATCATTATCATCATCTCAGCCACAAGAAGTCCACTGCTGGACATAGGCCTCCACTAAGGATTTCCAATACTACCGGTTGGAAGCGGCCTGCATCAAGCGTCTTCCTGTGACCTTCATATATCGTATAGATAAATACTTTTAGACGTGAAATATAAACAAAATCTATATTGATAAGAACCAGTTACTAACTGGTAAAGGCCCATAATACTGCAGTGCTTTCGTAAAGCGTTGCTGACCCTGATAACATGTCTTTTAAAGTTGTAGAAAAATTACTCGTTTTATTAATCCTATCCTAACTCATATTACAAATGCGAAAGTGAGTTTGTTTCTTTGTTACGCTTTCACGCCCTATCTACTAAACCGATCATCTTGAAATTTTGCATACACATAGGTTAGGGGACTGAGAAGGATATAGGCTATATATCACGCGGGTGAAGCCACGGGTAACAGCTAATGATCTAGAAAATAATAAACTCACTCACCTAACGGTTAATTTTTTCCTAAAAGTATGAGTGTAAAGCGTGTAAATTGACCTTCGAAATTCCCTTGAAGGTTGCAGACCATCAATATGAACAACTTTTGAAACCTGTGGGATCTATGGAAACTAAAAAAAAACGATATACTGAAGCCTACAGGAGAATGTCCAGGGTCAATCTACACGCTGGGTAATGATGAGTTATAACACAATTACTAAGTAACTCGAAGAGGTGAAGAGTCGGCATGAGATTCTATAAAATAAATGCATAAAGAGAGTGTGGTGCAGTGCCGTGCTGAAGCGAAAAGAACCATTTATTTAATGAGAAAAAGATCGCTCCCGGCGCGTAATGTTATGCACGTGGAGAAAGTACGCGTGTGCGCCCTGCTGTAGCGCTGCAAGAAAATTGTCATGAACTGAGTAGTGGTACGCTACGCAATAGTCGATTTTGTCTCATCAATAGCTCACAAGTAGATGGAACGACGCAAAGACTGTTTTAAATCATCAATCATCATCTTCAGGTCTTATGGTTAGTATCCACTGCAGGAACACGACCCTCTCTGCACTACCAAATTTTTGAAATGAATACAGTTAGTCAATTCATATTAACAATATTAGTGCGTATAACTACAGAAAATATTCATACCTAGTATGTAACAATAAGGCATCAATAAAGTGTCCTTAGTTTCATTAGTTAAGAAATAAAATTAAAATACCGGTGGGGTTAATGCTCCTCTCAGGTATATGTAAAGTAAATACATTTTGCACCCGTAGTATATTTTGTTTGTTTGCTACACATTTCCCCGCGAACTTGGTGGAAACCAGTCAGCCAACAACAGCAGTGAGCTCGCTGCCATCTACCGACCGTTTGCTTCAATATTTTCTATAAATCCTTTGAATTATTTGCGAGAAGTCGACTGCGGCGTTTGGCAGTGCCGGGGGTGTAAATTGTTAAGAGTGTATCAGCGAATGTTGCAGCGCGCGGGTTACAGCACGGGATAAAGGCGGCTGCTCACGGAGCCAGCGCCTGCAATGTTAATGCTGGAGGCTCCGCGGGGAGATTCACCCCGTAGCTATCGAATTTCGCACAATTTCTGTAAAATTAGGCAATAAATATCAAGTTCAAAGAGTGCATGTCAATTTAGTTTATTAACTTCTGACCACGAAGCATCGCGGCGTGTGCAACCGGAATCATGCTCCTAGTGAGCATTGAACTATTTGCACACTTAGCTGAACTTTGCTAAAGAAACCAAGCTTGAAGATGAAATCTAGTTTGGGAATTTTACTAGCTTTGGAATTAAAAAGAATCCATACTCTTCAAGTTTTATTTTTAGCTGCTGCAGTATATTAAAGGAAAGTCTGTTTAACTTGAAGAAAATTAGCATAAACCTTTCTTAGTAAGCTCTACGGAAATAATTTTCTCAGAAAATTAACCTTATGAACAAGGAAAACTGTGAGCTGAAGAAGAAAGTTTGTTAGCATAATATTTCATCGTTATTGAATCTAAACACACAAATCATTTCTTTATACCTTACGGAGTAGATAGAGCTTAGGGCCATAAGAAAACCAGCTGGGGGCCGTGTATATACAATACAATGGTATTAAACAGTGATGGGTTACAAGCTGCATCACTTTTTGACATGTTTCAACAGATTTTCGTCCATTCCCTGATTGGCTATTGAGACATGCGTGGTAAAAAGGAGCAGCTGGTATATTGTCCCTTGACATACCCTTTAAGGTTCGACTCAGCCCATCAAAATAAACAACTTTTCCTATCGCAATACTTGGAACTCAAATAAATCCACACTATCGTACAAAAGTGTTTAGCCACCCGGGCAATTTTTAAAGGAACGTAAACAAATCGAGTTCCCAGCATTGGTCATGTAGAAAAAGTAATTTATATTGATGGTCTGAGACACCCATTTATGGGAATGTCAATATACACGCAATATACTTGCAAAGAATTTCAGATACATATACTAAAACTGCGCAATGTTCTTCTCTCTATCTTAAAGCTAGGTAAACAAAACTGTAAGAAAAACTTGCGAGAAAAAATATCTGGTTTAGGGGGCTTCGTGCTTCAGTTTCCTTTTATCACGAGTCTGGTTGAGTCGCGTGAAAAATGTGCGCTGCAGACGCTTACACTCGGCTTGGCGCAGTTTTAGAGAAGCGCGAAGCTGCCATGAAACATCGCCTCTGCAGAATTAAAGCTTCAGTATCTTCTATTAAACAATACGGTTTCTTTCACGGGTTTTAGTCGGATATACCGACAACCGGTCGTCCTTCGTTTCAACCTTTTAAAAGGTCATCTATACGTGATATCTCGGCGTGGCTGTTTCGGGATATAAGTATTTTGCACTATTCCTTCCATTCCACCTAAACCTTTTTTGAGTATTGTCACCAAGGAGACATCGAAGCTAATCACCAACTATATTATCCTTTCATCCATCCATACTGATCTAGTAGAAAGAAGATACATGGAATTTATAAGGAGCTTGTCTTTTCATTTAGATCATAAAACTGGGCGAAACAATAAAGAATGTATTAGAAATCATATCATAGACACTCGCAATCCATCATTATTCAGATTCCCTTTTTACTTTATTTTCTTTAGACATCATTTCATCTTTTATGGAATACTTACATATGATGCTGATACTGATGACGGTATTTAAACACTTTTCTGCAACGCGCAATATATGTACCTATATATCTAGCTTTTCATTATTTGTGATGCCTCCCTCACTTCCCGCCCCCGTGACCTCGTCGCGCCCCGAGCTCGCCCTCGCGTCTGAATCTGCGATGGGCGACCCGGCATGCAGACCGAGCGCTGACCGCTGCACCAGCTTACCTGCACTCACGTGGATATTGATTGAAATATATTGCACAGCTGTTTTGGTACTTTATTCAAGAAAGGCTAAAATCCTTGAAAGTTTTCAGTAAAACTTTTCGTTATTTCTAGCTATCGTAGAGCAGTGGGTGAGGCAGGCGGCATTAGTAACAGCCTTAAACTCGCGACGCAGGTGGCGGCGATTACTCATCATTTCGTCGCAGCCACGTTTATCCACTTAGCGCGATAAAAATTGCCGAGTTGTCGCGGGCCACAGAGTAACAAGGAGACATATGAACCCGGGGCGGTGGGTGCAATGCACGTGTAAGTTATGACGCACATTTGTTTGGTTGTGGTCGCCGCAACTCTTCGCAATTCCATAGGGTTGGCACTGTTACAGTTGAGAATTTTCTTCTATTTTTAGAAAAACATTGGATCCTACTAAAAATGAGACTATGTCTTCTTAAAAGGCCGACAACGCTCCTGTCACACCCTTGGTATTGTTGATAACTTACCATCAGGTGACATGCTTGCTCGTTTACCGTCCTAACATAAACAATTACAAGTATGATATCAATTATAAACATCTATATCAGCTATAACATCGTAAAGTTTCATCAAAATCCGTTCAATAGTTTTTACGTGCAGGAGTACCGAACATCTTTACATTCTGACAAACATTAAGATTTATACTATTAATAGAATACTAATATAGAAATCGTTATTAAGTGACGTGATACTATATTCTCTTTGTATTGAAAGTTATATACTGCAAAGTTATACCTGTCAAGAAAATACAGAAACTAATAAAGCAAGAGTTCTTAATGATAAGGAGAGCCAACCCTCGTCAGAGGTGGGATGAGGCAATAACACGAACGCTACTTGAGTTTGCACAACTTATGACGAACGTTTCGTTCTGAGAAGAAGGAAAAGTTCGCAACCACGAAGTTGTGTGAGGTATACATCGGAGGAGTACATCCCCGCCATCACGTGCGGCGCGACGTGTCACGTGAGGGTCGGGTACAAAAGTACAAAGGGCAACAAACGGGCTCCGACGCTGTAATGGATCGTGGCTGCGGACGCATCAGCCCTCGCGCCCAACTGGCTTACATTTACCCATGACATGAAGTCTTTTATATTCACATTCTCCTCCAGAACATTTGCCTCCCGATCGTGATATACATCTTCATACTAATATGTAGTTTTTGACAGACAGCTTCGAGGCATTTTTACCTATTAAAGGAGTTATTGCGCATTTCGTAATTATACAATCACTGATTGATAAATCATACCTTACGGCAGCACGACACATGTGAAAATATTATTCCAATCGAATGTGTATTGATATGTCGGTTTACTTGCCGCCTTCCACATTAAATTTCCGGGAAACGATTTTTGCTGCTGTACGAGCTAGCATCGTACAGTGTCATCATTTCAAAAATTTTGATTTTCAAAAATACTGTGATGAGGTCCCCCTTCCTAGCCAAAGATGTGACTGTAACGTTAAAATCTATATCTAGGGGTAAGTCCCCAGGACATGATGGACTCAGCGTTGAGCACCTGCTTCATGCCGGGCCTCACCTCGCTAGAGTATTGGCTATGTTTTACTCTTTGTGTGTGAGTCATTCGTATTTACCTGCAGAATGTATGAAAACTGTGGTAGTGCCCGTAGTAAAAAATAAGACCGGTGACCTTACGGATAAATGTAATTACAGGCCTATCTCTCTGGCCACCATTATAGCCAAAGTGTTTGACGGAATGCTTAACACACAGTTGAACAAATTCATAACACTGCACGATAACCAGTTTGGGTTTCGGCCTCGACTGTCTACCGAGAGTGCAATACTGTGTCTTAAGCATACCGTCAAATATTATACGGATCGCAAGACCCCAATTTATGGGTGCTTCCTCGACCTGTCACGGGCCTTTGATTTGGTCCGGTATGACCTGCTATGGGAGAAACTGAGAGGAGTAGGCTTGCCACAGGAGCTTATTAACATCTTTATATATTGGTATGCGCACCAAACAAATAATGTTCGATGGGCGGGAGCAATTTCGGACTCGTACCGGCTCGAATGCGGCGTGAGACAGGGCGGATTAACATCTACGACCCTGTTTAATCTGTACGTGAATCAGCTGATCGTCGATCTCAGCAGCGAGCACGTTGGCTGCCACATTGACGGTATATGTGTCAACAACATATCGTACGCAGACGACATGGCGTTGCTGAGTGCGTCGATTTGTGGATTGCGGGGACTGGTGCGGGTTTGTGAGGAGTATGCAGTTAGCCACGGTCTGAAATATAATGTAAGTAAAACGCAGTGCATGGTATTCAGGGCGGGTACAAAGTATCCTCAGAATGTGCCACCAGTTAAATTGAGTAATGTAGCCTTAGAGTGGGTAGACGCATTCAAATACCTAGGTCACGTAATAACTACCAGCCTTGATGACAATGCCGATATTGCGCGGGAGCGGAGAGCTTTGTCTGTTAGAGCCAATATGATTGCTCGCAGGTTTGCGCGATGTTCACAAGAAGTCAAACTAACACTTTTCCGATCGTATTGTACGTCACTATACACCTGCAGCCTGTGGGCAAATTATACTAAACGGGCCTACAATGACCTCCGCATCCTGTACAATAATGCTTTTCGGGTGATTTTGGGGCTGCCCCGCTACTGCAGTGCCTCGGGCATGTTCGCGGAAGCCCGCACAGATTGTTTTCACACTATTATGCGTAAGCGGGGCGCATCCTTGGTTCGTAGAGTGCGGGACAGCTCCAACATCATTCTAAAGATGATAGCTGAACGGTTAGATTGTGCGTACCTTCAGCACTGTGGCGACAGACATATCGCTGTGCCCTATCCGCTGCGAAATTTGTAATTTTTAATTTATAAATAATATGTCAGATTAATTTAATTGAATTTAATTTAATCTAATCAAATCTAATTTTATTTTATTTTATTTGATATTTTATTTGATTTGATTTGTTATTGGTTTAGTTTTATTCGTTTGACATTTATGTAATTTAATTTTGTATGTTGACTATTATGGATGGACATCTGAAATAAATGAATTTAATTTTTTTATTATTTTTATTTCACATTACTTCTCATTAGTTCTATATTCATTTCGAAATAGACCGACAAGAGCGACGCGCGTACTTTATACATTCATGTTTTGTAAGTTTTGACTCTCTTGTACAGTTTTAGAACAGATATCAAGTGTTATCATTTAACATCTTAGTATTGGGGGTTAAACCCAAAACAGCTACCTTTGCTGGACGTTTCGACGTAACACGCTTTGGAAAGAAGGCAGCTGATGACGCAGAGTAAGTTATTATATCACTGTCTGTGTGTTCGTGTGGCAGGATCACGTAATGTTGTTAGCAAGTTTGCGGCCTTCGCCAACTTGCGGGAACAACAATTAGTGCTATTGTCGGGCGGACTCCAGGGAACGACCACTCGGATCCTAGTGTTACATTCTCAGGCTGGCTGCCGAGGCATTACAGCTATATCGGTACGAGCACAGCATTGAGGTAATCGTGTTTAGTTAATAGAGCGGCACCGTTCTAACTTCTCAATCATAAATAACCTACTTCAAAAACGCCCTTAATGTAGGCCGCGCGCAATTTCCGAGGCCTATTCGGAGCCGCGACGTGCGCACACATGGCAATGTCGCCCTTAATTACGTGTCGTCGCCGCAAACGACCACTTACGCCAGGGCGTCCGGGAACCAGGTGCCGCAAGTGGCCGACATAGCTTCAATCTTGCCTTATTAACCTATTTGAGCTGTTCGCCTCATCTAACTGCTCACAAGCGCAATAAATTACTCCTATCTGTACCATACAACAGGTTTACTATAGCATACATGTCATAGAGATGAGAGAATCTTTTTCATAACTTTAAAATGTAAACGTTTAAACTACTCTCCTCCCATTTGATGGCAAGGAAAGGTTTATCGTTACACTAACTACTGAAAAAAATAAGAAAAAACGCAGTATTACTATCGCGCTGCTAGCTGAGTAACAGCGCGCTCGTCAGAGGTCATGTGTGCGAACAAAAAGCAATAGCTCGATGTTAGGGCGCCGTAAATAAGGCTGCAGCGAGATACGGCCTACTTCGCTGAATAATGCACCGGCTATAAAATCTCCACGTGGATCTTATAAATTCACGCGGCTGCCATGCGGACGCGGCTCACGGGAAATTGTTAGGAGACATTTTTTTATCTTAAGTTTTGTAAGTAAAGGTTAATCTAGCTGTTTTTTTTATATGAATATCTATAGAAATGCTAATTTTGAAAAGGCCGCTTTACATAGGATGCTATTTGTATAACAACAACGCAACGCTCTTATCACACCCCTGGTGTTGCAGTTGTCCATGGACATCGTTAATCACTTACCATCAGGTGACACGCTAGCTCGTTTGCCATCCTATGTCATAAAAAAATATAGTCTAAAAAGGAGATATGCTCCCAACGTTTTACCATAAAAAATAGACGTTCATAAAAAATACAGTGTAGAACAATTTGCACATCGTACAAATATTAGTTCTATTCTTAGAATCACTTCGTGCCACGAGCAGTAAAAAATGAAGGAAATTTACGCATAACGAGAAGCGGGGACATTTTCCTCATAATAAACAAGGAGTTTGTCGCCAGCCCCTGTTAATCTCACTCAATACGTGGAATTAAAATGGATGGCGCTGGCGCTGCTCGGCAGGCCTGCTTTCCGTCGCGATATTAAAAAAAGTTGCAGAGTTAGGGCGGCTGAGTTACGGAGACTGCCGGGATGGCTTAACTTGGACCATTACTGTTCGGTTGGTAGACGCTGGAAAAGAGACAAAGATATACGTTGAAAATGCAAATCTCATTTAATTACATGGTAAGTATAGGCGTTTTGAATCGATTTCATTATTCTGTTGTTTCAAAGATTTTCAATGTTAATTTTGCTACGGATGACATACCTTTTTTTTCATCCAGCACGTATGCGTAAGCATAAGGTCGTTTCAACAGAACTACATACGAGTACGTTATTGATAGGATACGCCTTTTACAAAGACGTATATTTATAGTTTACGGTATTAAGATTTATTGGAATAAAATATATAATAGGTTAATTAATACTCATGTCTAAAATTGAAAATCAAGCTTATAGCTTTGATTAAACATTCTAGATTGGATAGACACAAAAGATGGTTCTAAATATATATATCTGACGAGCTCCGTGGCGCAGCGGTCAACACGCTTGCCTGTGACACGGAGGTCCCGGGTTCGATCCCCGGTCAGGTCAAGATGGAAAATGATCTTTTTCAAATTGACCTGGGTCTTGGATGTTTATCTATATATGTATCTATTATAATATATAGTATCGTTGCGTTAGTATCCCATAACACAAGTCTCGAACTTACTTTGGGGCTAACTCAATCTGTGTGATTTGTCCGTAAGAAAAAAAAAAAAAAAAAAAAATCAAGTGAAAGTAATGTCGTCCTTTCAGTCTATAAGGTGATAAATTTGTAATTTATGCAATCTATCGCGAGCGTGCAAAGTCGCGCGGCGTCGCTAGTGGTGCGAACGCGCCGAGCTGGAGGTGTAAACCCAATTACGCTAAAAGTCACGACCTGAGCGCCTCGCCGGGCTTTCTGCTTCCAGCTTTACTATTCGGTGTATTCTAAATGAATAGTAACAAACCTTAAAAAACTATGTGTTTTGCAAATAGGACGAGTCCTAAAAAGTTGACCATTCCGAATCGAATGGGCTTCGTTCGAAAAGCCCAACCGTTTTCTCTCGTCCAAACTATCTCAGAGCCTAAAGAAGTTTTCCATCAATTTGAGTTACAAGCGATGACGTACGGCTCAGAAACTTGCCTAACCCTTATAAGTGCCCTCAAAGATAACTCAAACATACACCAGTCAAATAACTTGTTAAAGTGGCAGTAGGCCGGGCACCTAGCGCGTCAAACCCATGGTCAATGGAGCAGAAAGGTTCTTGAATGACGACCACATACGGGCAAGCGCAGCGTTGGATATTCACCATCCTGGTGATCGACCAAGGTTAAAGGGAAACGATGGTTGCAAGCCGCTGTACCGGTCATTTTGGAAATCTTTGGGAGGGCTTATGTCGGCAAGCAGCTAAGATGATAAGCGGAGCTTAGAGAATGAACCAGCCCAAAGTGATTCAACGCGACCCGCACTCCGCCGCCGCCAAACTTGTGTAAATGGTGGCGCAATCGCGTTTTTCCTAAAACGAGTATTGTGCGGCTTTGTGGCTCTCATTTGCGCCATTGTTGTGAAATGCCCTCGTAATTCCTATCGCGACCTCGCCTCGCGTTATGGAGAGGATAGATGGCACTACATACCCAAAATGTACGCTCTGGGATATAATCGATGCTTTAGCTCTCTACAATTGTGGGAGATCTGACAAGTTTAGTGATGAAAATGCATGCCTAAACATTTCAGATGTTGCCCCTGGACTTCATGGCATAGTTTCATATGTATATATTGTGGCGTAAAGTTAGGTAGAGACAGGTAAAACTAACATTTGCAATTGATCGACTCACAATCTTTTTCCTCCTACATACATTAGCCATGAGCATGAGATTAAACAAAAAGTATGAATGAAAAAACTATAAATTAGCTTTAGCAACGAATACCTACCCAAACTTTTGGTTGTAGATAGAATATTGAATATTTTGGATTTAAACTTTATTCTATACATTTTCTTCCACTCCTCTCTTTTCTGCGCTATCTCCGACCATTTCTTTTCAAATTTGTGTATATCATCACACCAACGCTTCCTGGGACCTGAGACCTTTGCCCAGCAGTGGGACAGTATAGGTTAGTAAAAAAAAATCTATACATATAATAAAACAGTAAAAATATTTTGTCTGTACATTTAGTATTTTTGACTGAAATGGATAGAGGGACACATAAAAAGTATAATAGAAAGCAAAAATTTTTTTTTTAATTTCTTGTCTGTCTGTCTGTATGTATGATCACGATTATCTCCGGAAGTATTGGACGGATTCGAATAAAACTTTTTTTGCTATATAGCTATTAAGCCTGGGCAACACATAGGGTAGGAATTATTTTGGAAAATGTAACACTTGATGCAGCACCATAGTGGTCCAGCTGAACTATAAGAAATATAAAAGTGGAGCGTTAGCAAAAGTTGTTAAGCCTGATGAGCATTTTTGTTGAGGCATAAAAGAATCTAAGATTTGGAACACCTCATGCAGAACCATAATGGTCCAGGTGAATTATAAGAAATATAAAAATGACGCCTTAAAAAAAGTTACTCAACCTGATGAGTATTTTTGGTTAAGGTATTTAAATTTGATTAAGGTATTGGTTCTAAAAAGATTTAGAACACCTGACGCAGAACCCTGATGGTCCAGGTAAACTAAAAGAAATACAAAATTGACGCTGTAGCAAAAGTTGTTTAGCCTGATTAGTATTTTTTGTTGAGGTATAAAAATGGACATGTGATCTTCCAGCTAAGTCTAAAGTCGGGTTACTAGGGCAGACGAGATTAACTCCTTATTAAAAATAATTAGTGTTTCAGAGCATAACAAACCCGGAAAATTCTTTGTTATGTGAACGCGGCATATTGATACCAAAAAACTAACCCAAAGGATAGTTCCAACATAATATATAAAGTTATTTTTGCATAATACGTTGATATTTATTAATTATACACTGCTACAAGTATTTTCTTATGTATCGACATTCGTTCGTATTAAGGTATATTAATACGCTGAAATCATAAAGTTCACGCGAACGAATTCGCGGGCATCAGCTAGTTCTCAATAAAATTGATGTAAAATGTGACTTTAACTAACTATACTTCTGTTTCCTATTTTTATTTGTGCCCTCGCCCTGTATATTGTTAAATCTTAAGCACCCTGTGTGAATAGCGCGTCGGTTAAATATGTGCATACATTACCGCTAAATAATGCAGTAAATGTTAATTAGTGCCTACCAAACTGTTATTGTATGCTGTCAATCGACGTGTCGGTTACAATTGAATGACAATCCATTGCTCTGAGGACAATCCTTGTCCCAAAATTATACTAATTTGTTATTATTGTCTTATCAACTATTCTATGCACGTGTGGGAGAAAAGAAATCTTACAATTTTCCGTGGTTGCGGCGCAGGTCTGATGCGGAATGGGTGAAAATCTGAGTAATCATATTAGTTAGGTTATGTGGCTAGTAAGCTATCACTATTTTTTTTCTTACCAATATTGCACAAAGTCATCGCTGTTCGTGGCCTCATTCAGGTCAGGTCCTGTGGATCAAGTCCAAATGTTAGTAATCGGGTTCTCGTTCTTCCAATCGGTCTACGTCTATGCAAGTTTGAGTTGATTGCGGTGTAACCCTTCCCTTGTGCACGCGCGACTGCCAAACAGTCTGTCTGTTGGCTATTTCTCACACGTCAACTGCCAATCTGTGGAGTAGATTGTCGTCAGATTGGCAGGAGAGGCGGCGGCCGGGCCCGTCCGCGGTTTGATTGAAATTCTAGAGAATTGAAAGCAGCCGCCACCGCACGGCTCGTGTTTGTCTGATAGCTCCTGGCACAAATTAGACACTGCAGTGTTTGCATGGTCTGCTCTTGTATAATACGAACTATTCATAAGGAAAGTATGTTTCATCGTAACCGTCAGAGCAAAAATCATTGCTTCAGACAATTGTAACCAGCAAACATGAAATGTAACTAATCTCAATCAAATCTTCCTCTCTCTCTCTCTGATATTTAAAAACTAATTGGCTCTTGTCGAAGTCATTGAAAGAAAGATTCAATTAAAGAAAATTCTTCTTCATTGGAAGTAGAAGTGGCCGATGAAAATGACCGCTTATGTTAGAGTGTGATTGGATTGGGCTACAAGCTCAAAGGTAAGTAGGCGGGACGAGGATCGAACCCGTAACGTATCGAGTGCCTTATTTGTTCCACATCACGCGTTCTCATCGTTGAGGCCGTAACTAAAGTCGTTGCCGAAGGTTGTAATTTAAGCGTTCTCATTCGCAGGTACACACTGAACTTTTGATAGCCGGCGCCCATTATTTTATTATTAGCCTTGTTTCCAGACTTTCTACTGTTGCAGCTCTACTATTTGTGCCTTGCTTTTCGTTTGTAAGTCTGATTGCCCTTCGGCAAAGGCCTCCTCCAGAGCCGGCGCCCATGCTCGTCGATAATGGTGATTGTATTGCATTACAATTTTGAATGAGTTTTCTCAACCCGCCTTGAGTGTTACTCAGATTTTTAATACTCTTCTTCTTTAAACTTCTTATTATTCTTCTGAAACTTAAAAATTGACCTTTTAAATTAAAAGCTTAAAGACTTTCGTCAAATGTAAATATAAGATTTGCACGCGTAATATTTACCTTGAAATAATTAAAGTTTCTTTTTTTATTGTGCCCTACTGCTGAGCAAAATGTTTCTTAATTTTATAAATAGCGTAGCATGGCTCTAAAAACGTGCAATGACTCGACAATTTTCTTACGGCGTTATAAATCCGGTTATGTCAACAAAATAAAAATCCCATATACGTCGGCAAAGCGTGGTTGAGAGGCGCGGCGGCAGGTTTATTGGATTCCCTAACCGCGCCGCACCGCACCGCACCGCACCGGCGGCAGTCGCGGCGACCACCGCCTCTTTCACTATAATAGCATTCCAATTCCTGCTTTTTAGAAGACAGCGTAAATGCGGTGGTTTTAAGAATTACAGTACATATACCACGTGTAAATTGACACTCGACGTAACCATGTCCGGTCCCATAGAAAAAGTTGACAGCCTGAGTCACCCCTTACCAACTTGCAAAATGTCTAAGCTCTTTATTAACAGGATAAAAGCAAGCGACTGGAAATGCATCGCAAATTGTTCTGCACTATACCCAAAGCGAAGTGGTTCAGCTACGCTACGAGTAGGTCTGCCCAAAGAGCCCGGTTGGAGATTCATCCTTTTATATTTTTACTATGTGAATGCCCAATTACCCCGGTGACCAATTTCATACACCACGGTCAAGCCGAGATCCTCGTTCATTAAATAGTGATAGTCCACGCAAGCGGACGCGAAGCCCGTGTAACTACCGGCGGTGTGACGGGACACTCAATTAGCCGCTTCCCCACCGCGCGACACGCAACGTTGCACGCCGTGACACGCGACATCGCGCGCAGTCAAGATTTACGAGTCCATTAGCTGAATCTATATTTAATTCGCGAGGTGCATCTCAATTATTTTTGCGTGGAATGAATTAAAAGTTGCGAGGAAGTGAGGCCTTTAACTGTTTTAATTGCTGTCTTCGGGCACCAGCCGAAGTTTGTTTACTTAGCGATATCGATGCCGGGGCTACGAAGCAAGATAAATATGAGATGGAAAATATCAAAAAATATCTTAATATTTGACACAAAATGTACAATGATAGAACGTCGTTACTTTTAGAAAGTTTATACTTGTACGAGACTCGTACAGCAAATGCCATATTTTACAAATACCATCTGTTTTCGGCCTTTTTGTTTAAAACGTTTTAAAAGCAGTATTTTCAGACTGTACACTGTAAATGTTTTATTTATAGAAAATATTGTATATTCGGTCGAAGTATATCGGCGCCGGTCACGTCGTCCAATAAATCGAGTCTCCAGCGGGCGGCATGCGGCGCGTGCGGTGTCGCGCACGTTTATGGCGTCACACTTCTCACGTCCTTGCCCCAGGCCAGCCACATTCTGTCCTGTTTATAAGAAAGAGCACAGCAACTACGTATGTGACGCGATAGGCGCTTCATAGTAAAACAAATTAGTTTTAACCTTTACTAAATACATTCCAGACTAAGTTATGCGTCATAAACACGGGTTGCTAAAACAAAAAGGCGTAACGACCGTGCAGTAACTGTTAACGTTTCGCTGAATGTTGGCGCGAAGTCGCTGAGTCGCGCGTTATGATTACCGCGGTGATTGCGGCGCGCGGGACGAGAGCGTGTTTAATTCATCACGCGTGTGAATTGTAGCAGTGGTGAACGGTGAGCGCGCGCGGGGTAAGCGCGAATTATAACATTATGCGGAATTTCTTGACGCGAACAAAGCGCAGACTTGAGCGGATTACACACAGTCACACATTGCTTAAGTTCGCAGTCGCTCAGAGGGAAACGCTCTGTTGCTTGCCGATTAAGCATACTTACATAAAGTACGCGTTGTGTAAAGTCATGATTTGCCTGATAAACAAATTATAACGGACTTAATCAGAAAAAAATACTTATACCTGGTGTTTTTATGTCCTAGATAATTAATACCTTAGTAGGTTTACGATATCAGCAGCAAGTAAATACGTATATATCTCTCATATCAAGACATATTTGTTTGTTTGGTCAGAAGGTGCGAGTCCCCACGGCGCCATCTCCGACGAATAAAATCGCACCGAATTGAAAATTCGATAACTCGTCGCCGCTGGCAGTGGCGACCAGAGCGACACGAGACTAGTGTTGCCTTTCGATAGAATATCGATATTTGAAAAACAACATTAGGAACGATACATCAATGCATAGACTGAAAATTATGTCGATATACCGACAGATAGAATTCAGTGCATCGCAGACAATAAAACTTTTCGTTACTTTTATATCCTCTCGCATCAGGACTGTATTTCTTTCTATGCACTGTCACATTTAATAATTTTTAGTCTCATAATGCATACATAATATATATTCTGTAGTTTTACAGTTGATACATAATATTTTCGGCAACACTATCGACGATGGTAAGTTTAAAATATGATAGACGACGCAGCGTCGCATTGCTCGAGATGTTCTCATTTTGTTCGCGAGATTTATCACGTGAGCCACTGACACCTTCGCCGCTTGCTACTTGTTTTTCAAATTGAATTTCTATCGTACTCGATTTCTATGCTCCAAGAAAATGAAAGATAATTCTAAAAGTTTTTAAAAATTATAAGAAGACATACGCAGTTTATTGTAGATGGTGATGAATGGTGATTATAATTTGCACTAATGCCGCGCTCTCTGCTCACCGCCGCTACAATTCACACGCGCGATAAATTAAACACGCTCGCGTCCCGCGCGCCGCAATCACCTGCACTGTACCGTGGCTTTAACTGGCAAGATTTTAATTTCGCTTAATATTATTTTGTTTTACTAGGCAGAGTCTATCGTGTTTGGAATCTGGCTTCTTTTACATTATAAACAAGGTAAAATGTGGCTGGCGTGGTGCAGTGGACGTGAGAAGTGTCGCGCAATAAACGCGCGACGCCGCACGTGCGTCGATGCCGCGCGGCGGCGGAAGCAATTTATTGGACGACGTGACCGGCGCCGATACACTTCAAATATACAATATACCCAACATATACAATATTTACTTTATAATACTGTTTAAAGGTCAATATCTATACCTATACTAATTTTATAAATCTGAAGAGTTTGTTTGTTTGATTGATTAAATGCGATTATCTCAAGAACTACTAGACCGATTTCAAAAATTCTTTCCTCGTTGGATAGGTACGTTATTCCTGAGTGCCATAGGCTAGTACCACAGGCGAAACCGGGCAGACTACTAGTTTGAGGATTATATACCTACACGAGTTGAAAATCTTTAATGACTTAAGTTCGTTATCGTTAAGCCTTTGTCGCCTGCGCACGATCAATGTTATGACTAACGATTTGGATCTATTCTGTAGCTCTTATAATGAATTTACTAAGGTGACACTCTTTGTGATTTCCTTTAGACTACAATAGGCTTATTTTATCGCATTAGGTTATTTGACCTGTAATGATAGATGTAAGAAATGTTAAAAAATTAATAAATAAAAATATATTTTTCGTCGTAGCTAGGAGTTTACAATTTATGCATACATATAAAACAAATATGACCTACATAAAAATATCGTTACATGTATCCAATTTTAAGAGAAAGATGGTGGAAACTTGCAATTCAAATAAAAGTAAGTACTTGGTAGGATATTTTCGTGTCATATTTCACACTCCTAGGTACTTCTATCTAATAGCCTACTAAACAAACACCTGCCGACGCCCGAAGACAGCAATTGAAACAAATAGAAGCCGCCCTGCTGCGGAACTTTTAATTGATTCCGCGCGGAATTCATTGAATCGCGAATTAAATATTAATTCGGCTAATGGGATCGTAAATCTCTGCCGGTGCGCCGCTGCGTGCGACGTCGCGTGTCCCATATTGCGGCGTGCGTCGTAGCGTGTCGCATGTCGCGACGTGCGACGTCGCTGTCGCTTGGTGGGAAGCGGCTAATGAAGTCGCACCGGTAGAACACCGGCACACGCGGCCCGACACTATTTGATGGAATGATAGATACCCCAGATCGACCTATGTAGATAACTGGTTGTCAATACCTAACTAACATTTCACATACTGTCGTTTGTTTAGTAAAACACGCGCCTATTGTGACAAGTGACATTATTATTTAAATATCTATTGTTTTTGTCATTATTGACTTTTATTAATTTGTGAATTTATTGTAATGAGTTGAATTAAATCTTATTGTAAAGTTGTAATTGACTGTGGAATATCCAATAAACTACCACTGCGCCGCACCTTACAGAGTTCATGCGCTGCCGACTTATATAGGTCTTTTATTTCGTTGGCATATACGAATTTATAGCGCTGTAAGGAAAGTAAGGAAAGTGTCGTGTAGTTGTGTATTCCGAAACTTGTTTCTAAAGCCGTGCTTCTGATAATAATTAACTCAGAAGATAAAGATTATATTGGGGATTAACAAAGATATAAGTACTCGTAAAACACTGAATTGAATATGCATAGTTAAGTAAGAAAATGCTAGTAAGGTATACAGATGATGTGCTAAGCTAGGAGTTTCCAAGATCAAATGTATACTTAGTTATTTTCTTTTATTACCAAATTGAAATTCAACGGCCACTGTTACATTATATAGAAAGCCATGTATTTTTGTCCGTGTGTTCACCCCTCGTGGAATATAAGCTACCGGTGTTCCGTAAGCGAAGGTTTGCTCGTCCCGAGTCTCGCTACTTAAGCCTGTAGTTGTGTTATGAGCTTACGCCGCCGCCTTGTTTCGCCGTGTACAGGGGTATATAGGTATATGCACATGTATGTTATAAAGGTTAGAACACTCCGCATATATTACTGAGTTGGTGACGTGCTCATGATATTAATCACCGGGTACACGCAGCTGAGAGCACAACGCATAAAGATAGGTATAACGAGCAACGCGATGTAGTTGGCAATATTGCAAGTCAACCCATATTCTTTGAAAGTCTCAATTCTGCTATATATGTATTTACATCCCTAATGGCACATAGGTAAGCCAAACAAAGTGTAAAAAGAAGTCGACTTTAATTTACTTCCTTTTGCCATTGAGTACCATGTAGTCAAGCATATGATAAATAGGAAATTATCTGAATGATAGATCCCGTCGTATTATTTTAAACGGGCCAGCTTCCATTTGCTATTCGCTCACACACAGTGACGCACTATTCATATTCAGTGGGCGGCGTAGCCTGCCGCGCAATGTGACGTCATAAAGTGCGGAATCAGCTGGAATATAGATATATCTTGTCTTATATCTTAAAATGTACGAGCGGACTTACGCTCATTAAAGCAATTCGCTCACACCAAGAGGCTCTCAATGACGCGCTATTCACATTCAGTGGGCGGGGCGTGGCCCGCCAGCCACGTAATGTGACGTCATAAAGTACGGAATCAACTACAGCGGCCCGCCACCGGCCGACGTCTTACATTATTATTACACATTTTCCCCCTTAACCACGCCGCTAACGGAAATCTGACATTACTTGTAAAAATGATATAATATCTGTTACCTACCTTAGAATTCGATCGTATAGGCAACAATTTTATCGCGTAATCTATAAACTCCTTTTTAGGGTTACGTATTAAACAAGGAACCCTTATAGTTTCGCCATGTCTGTCTGTCTGTCTGTCCGTCCGCGGTTTTACTCAGAGACTATAAGTACTAGAAAGCTGTAATTTGGTATGGGTATGTATATTAATCAGGGCAAAAAGGTGGTAGAAAAAAATCTTGAAAAAAAATTTTACTAGTAGGGTAGCTACCATACAAGTAAAGTGGGAAAGTAATTTTTTTTCTCTATTTACCCATCGTATGGGGTATCGTTAAGTAGGTCTTTAAAAAATATTGTGAAGTTGAGAGTTGAGAACATTTTTCGATTTTGGGATCCGTTTCCAAAATATTTGGTTTTAAAGTGCAAATTTTTGTTTGTTAGAGGTAAGTGTCCGTCCGTGTGTGCAATAGTATTTGAGTCTATTATTATTTATTATTGCGGACAGACAGACAGACAGACGCGGCGGAGGACTTTGGTTTATAATATGTAGTAAACTCTATTCATCGATTGCTTTAATATTCCAAAATTTCAATATGATTTAAAGTTTCATGCCAATAGATTAAACAGAAATTTTACATATCATATAATGATATAACCGGCCCATCAGGCATTATGATAGTTTACTGCCTCTCTAATCCGCGCACGCAGGCAATGCCAAAGCCGAGGCCCGGCATTCCGGCCCTTTGGTGGGCCTTACAGGTTGAGAGCACACTGCCCTCACCTAAAACGCCCGGTGGAGTATCGAAAGCTTACTTGGAAAGAGCTGCATATTCCTTTCAAAAAATGTCATTAGTAGCACATGTCATTGGATCGACCAACATCTACATAGGCTCATTGCCTGAAAAAGCCTCATTTGGAGACAACACACGCGTCGCGAGCACGACGGCCGATGCTGCTGCAGCATCAATGGATGCAGTCATATCGGCAAGGGTTTCATGCATTAACTATTGAAGGTGGCATGAAGGGACTGACAGTAGTGGGTGGGCGTTGACCAATAGTTTGTATAAACTAACTGGCTAGTGGCGGAAGCACACAAAGTAATTTAATTCAAAGTGCATGTAACGCCATGTTATTACGAGTGGAAAAGACGCTGCGGCCACCAATGCACTGCAGCGTTATAGCTGCCCGTGGCAGTTAAGTGAAACCAACAAGTGTACGTGCTTATGTACGTGCAGGACTTAAGAGTCGCCTGGAAGCGCATGTCTCCATAAAAAAGGAAAAAGGGACTTGTGGAAATATTTGATAATTTTGGAGTAAAATTAAGCATTTAATCAATTAATCTCATTATAATCTACGTACGTTCGTTCGGTAAAATACCAATGGTTTGAGAATTACAAGCCTTTTCAAAACTGTATAGGAACGTACGTAGATTATAATGATATTAATTGATTGGATGCTTAAGTTTGCCCTAAAATTATCAAATATTGCCACAATCCCCTTTTTCCGTTTGTGTATGGAGACATGCGCGTCCAGGCGACTCTTAAGTTGGGCCAATATGAGGTTTCTGTAAGTTAGTATTATATTGTCTTTGGTTAGGTTGATCTACAACTATCTACAACTCAGAGTGCAAAGTACTCGGTTTGTTGAACTCCGGAACTGCCGTTTAATTGCATTTGGACCGCGATATAAATCACGCCGCGACAACTGTCGCGCCGCGTCGCCGCGCCGCGCGGTCGTCCGTTATGCTAATAGTATTCTACGTATATACCTATTTGAATTACCGATGTTAACCAGTGTAAGTCTTGAGTGTTGAATTAAAGACACTAAGGCAATAAATCCTGTGTCATGGATAAGGAAAGAAAAAAGAAGAAAGGAAAAATGTTTATTTGATACCATATAAACGATTATTCAATACTAACAACAAATATAATATGGTAGAAAACTGCATCCACGAGTAAGCTAATATATGTATCAATTTCCGTTCAACATATGCTCAACGAGTCGATTCATATGCTGTATAAGATTTTTTTTTTCTACGAGTTCAATACTAGTATAAGATCTCAAAATACATTTGGACATTCACATTGTCCGTGGAGCAAATAAAACACTTATGAGGCTAGAGTGTGAGTATTTTATCTTTACACCAAAGCAAATAAATACCAAAATAATATATATCAAAGCGGTTTAATATGAATATGAATGACACTGCAGTGTCTAATTATACCTATCTGTGTGTCGATTACTAGAGCGAGCAGCTTAAGGCGCCACCGCCGCTAAGAGTGAGTTAGTTAAGGCCGCGAGCATATTAAGCGGCACTCGTTTGTATCCGGCGTAATTAAGGCACGTTTGTTCAGGGTTAAGCGCGCTGTTGAAGCGCGCGGGCCGCCGACCGGCAACTATGTCGTGACTCGCGCAACCCCCGCACCCCCGCACTCCTCTCGCTTCACCCCCGCGCGGCCCGAGCTGCAGCGGCGACCTCCGATCAGCCAAATGGGGGCCCAGCTTTTACTGATGCCAAGAGCATATTACATTTAGTTGACTTAAACTCGCCATAAAGTCTGGCAACCAAGGTTCTGGAGGGAAAAATGTTGAGGGGCTTTGTGCATATTTATTGAAGAGCTGAATGACCAAGACTTCTAACATCCAGACAACAAAAGTTAAAAACACGACATTTTTCAAGAACTAAACCAAAGTGAATAATAATAATTATTAAAAAAATAGTTTGAACCACTTTCGAGATTCACAGATACACAGTAGTTAATATATGTTTAACATTATTTTATTGTTAAGTTTATTTTATTTAATTACTAGCTAGATAATGACAGACAGAAGATAGACCCTAGACACGATAAGAAGAAGACTTCATAGCTAGCTCCAAGTGAGCTTGCGCTACTTCACCAAACTTTGAGATATGGAGAGAGTGCCCTCAACCTATCGCACATCTCCAAAGGGTCTTCGCGAGGGACAGACCTCGGCTTTAGGTGTTGCCTGTGTGTTCAAGGCTTGGAGAGACAGCAAACTCTCATGTTTTGCCGTATGGGCTAAAAACTACGTTGCCAAAAGGGGGACCGCTGGGCGGTCGTCAGTAATATGAACTAATCGTACTCTACACACTCTATCTCAGTGGCGAGTGTGACTCTGTAAAATTGTCGATATAATATTTTGCATGGTAATGTATCAGATGTTCTAAATCTTCGATTTTTTTACCTCAACAAAAAATAACTAATCAGGCTGACCAACTTTTGCTACAGCGTCATTTTTATATTTCCTATAGTTTACCTGGACCATTCTGGTTCTGCGTCAGGTGTTCCATATTAAATACTTCAACAAAAAATGCTCATCAGCTTGAATAACTTTTGCTAAGGCGTAATTTATATATTTCTTATAGTTTACCTGGACCATTATGGTTCTGCATGAGGTGTTCCAAATCTCAGATATTAAATAATTTAACAAAAATGCTCATCAGGCTTAACAACTTTGGCTAAGGCTCCACTTTTATATTTCTTATAGTTCAGCTGGACTATTATGATGCTGCATCAGGTGTTCCATTTTTCGAAATCATTTCCACCTTATATGTTGCCTCGGTTTAATAGCTATATAGGAAAAAAGTTTAATTCGAATCCGTCCAATATATCTGGAGATAAACGCGATCATACATACAGACAGACAGACAAGAAATTCTAAAAAAATCTTTTTTTCTTTCTAGTATTCTTTTTAAGTATCCCTCTATCCATTTCAGTCAAAAATACTAAATGAAAACAGACAAAATATTTTTACTGTTTTATTATATTAGATATATAGGTATATATAGAATAAATAAAATTAGGTAAAGTATGAGTATATTTTATAGGTATTTCTATGCATTCACATGGTTTGTTTGTTTGTAACTCTTTATTGTAATAAAAAAATACGGTTAACAAAAGGTAATTCTTAAAAAGTAAACACGTACAAAGGCGGACTTATCCCAGGAATATAGGAATATGAATCTTACTTATGGTATTTTGATATAATTTAATAAGAGTTAAGTAGGTACGTGTCCTTTAGATTAATACCCTAATCGTTAATGACAATTCATTAAGGGGGAACACTAGGCACAGTAGCGACGCCAATCATTTTATTACTTAATACTTTACAAATAGAAAGGAATTCAAGAATATAAACAATACAAGCCTTAGTAAATAATCTGAAGTATTTTTTGAATCATGTTTATTACTATCGGAATCAGTGAGAATTATGAGAATCTGATTACCGCCAAAAACAGCCGTTTTTGGCGGTTATCACTTTTTCTCTCAATGACTGATTCTTATAATATCAAAACATGATTCCAAAAATACTTCAGGTTATTTACTAAGGCTTGTATTGTTTATATTCTTGAATTTCTTTCTATTTGTAAAGTATTAGGAATAAAATGATTGGCGTCGCTACTGTGCCTAGTGTTCCCCCTTAAGTTACTGTGCTTGTGCACAGGGAAAATACTACGACGCCAAATGAAATCGCCGTTTGGGAATTTGACAAGACCTCTTTGAATATCCATGACGAAGACAAAAGAGTATAATAATATTACAAATAAACTATCTTGTATGTGATTATAAACGCCCCGGGGAGCTTTCAGTTTTAGGCCAGACAATCTAGCATTGTCATGATACCTTTTGTCTCAAGTACTTTCAGCTACTTGGTTGACTGGAAGAAATTCCTTCAGGGATTCGCTACTGACTACTGTACTTTTTTCGCTACTGTATTCCTTACGTCGTACTTGTATTTTCGACGTTAATCTATATATGTATTTGTAATAAATATGTCGACGCGCACGTGATATCGTCAGCTGTGAGTCAACATTGCACGTGCGCCTAGATTGTCAACAACAAAACAACCCCGCCACCGACGCGATGACGTATGAAACGTTTCAAGATGGCGTCGGCCTATCCGGAGTTCAGTTCAGAGGCGAGCGAGTCGCCGTGCGAGTCGGAACTCTGCTCCTGCGCCATTATTGTCGCTCTGAGTTCTAATAATTTATATTTTAGCGAATGTGAGATTATTATTTATATTTTAGTGAATGTGATTTTGTATGAAGTTAAGTTTGTGATTATCAATAAATCAGTGATAACCTGCAGTACAGTTTTATTATGGATCTACCTGGGAATACCCCTCCGACAAATATAGTATCGTTGACTTAGTACCCTATAACACAAGTCTCAAACTTTGGAGCTAGCTCAATCTGTGTGATTTGTCCTTAGGTACATTTATTAAAATATGCATCAAAGAGAATAACAGGCAAACATTGTTGTTTGTTAAATTTTTATGGTTGTCAGCATCTATTGTTTGTTTGGTTGAGTTAGTATTCCACGATACAAGTTCAGAACTCGAGCTCAATCTGTGTGCTTTTCCCCATATAAATCACTAGCTGTTACCCTAACCTACGTGTATAAAAATTTTATGAATTTTATGATAACAAACAAACAAATAAACTAACTTTTCCATTTATAATATTAGTTAGGATTAGCATTTATTATTTGAACGTTCTCACTCCGATGGCTAAGTAATCGTGTGTTGTCGTTGCAGTGCCGTCGGCGCGCATCCTGGGCGGGCCCGACCTGCACGTGGATATCGGCTCCACCATCAACCTCACCTGCCTCATCCAGTTCAGCCCCGAGCCGCCCGCCTACATCTTCTGGTACCACGAGGACGAGGTGAGCGGCCGCAAAGTAATTATACCCTTTCTATTTCACTTATAAGACTCTGTCAAACCCGTCGCCTCAAGTGACGTGACAACGCTCCACCATCAACCTCAGCTGCCTCATCCAGCTCAAAGTAATTATATCTCTTTCTATTTCACTTAAGAGACTCTGTCAAGCCCGTCGCCTCAAGTGACGTGACAACGCTCCACCATCAACCTGATCTGCCTCATCGAGTTCAAAGTAATTATATCCCTGCTATATGACTTAGCCAAAGACTCTGTCAAGTCCGTCGCCTCGTGAGACGTGACAACGCTCCACCATCAACCTCAGCTGCCTCATCGAGTTCAAAGTAATTATATCCCTTTCTTCTTCTTCTTCTGTTTTATATTATGGCTTCCACCGAAATTTCAGTGATTCTGCCAATGTCCAGTATAATGAGATACTAAGTATCGATGTTGTACGGTAAAGTTTTTCCAAGTAGCATGAAAGATTGCGTATGATGTTGATGCCTCGTGGGAGTTTCTGGCGGCAAATCTGTACGAGTCCATTTATCAGTCCACTTTAACTATTTCACACCGGGAGGCAATCTGCCCTGGCCAGTTTGGAGGTCTTTAAATAGACTTCGCGCTGGTGTCGGCAGATGCCAGGAAAACCGAGTCAGGTGGGGTTTTTCCAGCAATAGCAATTGCAACTGTGGCGCTGCCCAGTCAATGGACCACCTATTGGTGTGCCCTGAATGTCCAGCTTCCTGCACTCAAAAAGACCTTAATGAGGCAAATGACCGGGCAGTCGCAGTTGCAAGTTATTGGTCAAGGCAAATATAAAACTAGCCATCTACGACTCGAAAGAAGAAGAAGAAGAACTATTTCACAAATTGTTCATGAGCACGAGCATTTATAACACCAAACTATACCAATTTCATATTATAAAGTCCACTAAAATCAATTTGCAAAATTGTCTACGGCAAACTTCAACTGTACACCTTGACTTTCCACCACAAAACTCCATATCCCTTTCTATTTCACTTATAAGACTCTGTCAAGCCCGTCGCCTCAAGTGACGTGACAACGCTCCACCATCAACCTCACCTGCCTCATCCAGCTCAAAGTAATTATATCTCTTTCTATTTCACTTAGCGTATGACATGACATCGCTGTCGTCTCAATGTTACCTGCGGCATTCCGTTCAAAGTAATTATTTCCCATTCTATTTGATCCAGCCTTAGACACTATCAAGCCCACACACACACACACTACACACTCTTGCGTGACGTGACATTGCTCCATCGTCAACCAGCCTCAGCAAGTTCAAAATACTAAGGTATATCTCATTCTATATAACTTAGCGTAAGGCACTGTCAGGCCCGTCACCTAGCGAGACGTGATACCTTCACCATCAACATTCAGTTCAAGGTAACTATATCTCATCCTATTTGACTTAGCTCTAGACAGGGGAACGGATCTTACCTAGTAAATGAATAACTTAATTAAAATTGTTAAGATACCCTAGGAAAACTTATCAAGAGAGCCAAAGCACAGGCAATTTGGTAGAGTTGAGTGATGATTAGCAACGTGGGCAAGCTACTCTACCAGTTGCCTTCCCCTACCACTGCCTTCACTTTACTCTACTATGCACTCTACCAATATTTGGTTACACTACCCAACCCTGTATACGCTCAGTAGATTATAGATCGAGTACTGGTGACAGCCGCGGCGTTCCATCCAGCTCTACTATCAAAATTCAAATTTACGGGTAGAGACCTACTTTACAAAAACTGGTGGAATTACCGAAATTGGTAGAGTAGTACGCGAGTGTACTATTACTACTTCCTCCACGCGTATAACGGAGGCTTCAATCACATTATAAGGTGACGTTAGAACCGCACTTTACACAAACTAATCAACCATTTATAAAAATATATACGGACAAATCACACAGATTGAGTTAGCCCCAAAGTAAGTTCGAGACTTGTGTTATGGGATACTAACTCAACGATACTATATTTTACAATAGATACATATGTAGATAAACATCCAAGACCCAGGTCAATCTGAAAAAGATCATTTTCCATCTTGACCTGACCGGGGATCGAACCCGGGACCTCCGTATCACAGGCAGGCTTGTTGACCGCTGCGCCATGGAGCTCGTCATTTATTAAGTGAGATAGGTAGACATGATATGAATAAACAGACAAATATATAGTTTCTAAGTGATCTGTCCGCTTTTCTTGGTGATTTTTACCGAAAGAAGAGGGTAATTTCTTTCATACGTATGTATGCTAGTATGTCTGTTCTATTGTTGCCTCCTGTAGCCTACACGGCTTAACCGATTTTGGATAATGAGATGAGACATTAGATTCGTATTCTTTCCTGAAGTGTCATAGGCTCTGTAACGTCTGCTTTAGTTCATGAAGATATAGTTATTATTCTGAGGTAACATCAGCCAATAATCAATATGGCGGACGTAAAATGACAAAAACGACGGTTTAGGTTTTTTTTTAAGGGGGAACAGTAGGCACAGTAGCGACGCCAATCATTTTATTCCTAATACTTTACAAATAGAAAGGAATTCAAGAATATAAACAATACAAGCCTTAGTAAATAACCTGAAGTATTTTTTGAATCATGTTTATTACTATCGGAATCAGTGAGAATTATGAGAATCTGATTACCGCCAAAAACGGCCGTTTTTGGCGGTTATCACTTTTTCTCTCAATGACTGATTCTCATAATATCAAAACATGATTCCAAAAATACTTCAAGTTATTTACTAAGGCTTGTATTGTTTATATTCTTGAATTTCTTTCTATTTGTAAAGTATTAGGAATAAAATGATTGGCGTCGCTACTGTGCCTACTGTTCCCCCTTAATATACAAATTGTACACCGTACTAAAGTTGTCAGAGGGAAATAAGTGGCGCCCTCTGGTAAACATTCGGGAACATGCAAACATACGAAGCCCCGACCCGTCCGTAAAGCAGCAAAGTACCCGAGTACAGAAAATGCCGCGTAGATGGCGCGCAAACATTCATTTATTTTGACTTACAGAATTTTGATTTGGTTGTACGTAAAATGCAACCAATCGCAGCCAATGATAGAGCTTTTGAAGTGCCCCGATATTGACGAGCTCCATCCACCAGCCTGCGACACGACAGGTTTCCGGGTTCGATCCCCGGCCAGGTTATTATTGAAAACGGAATTTTTCAGCTTGGCCCCGTGTTTCGGATGTTTATTCACAAGTGTCTATTATAAAATATTGTATCGTTGAATTATTATCCGACGACACAAGTTCACAACTTACTGTGCTAGCTCAATTAGTGTGAAATGTCCATTTTTATTTTTATTAATTGAAGTGTTAAGATTTTACTTATATCACTGACACGCAAAAAAGAAGAACAAAGAACCTTCGCTTATTTATGTCAACACATGTTTTCATGCAAACTACATACACAACTTATTTTCCTTCAGTTTTGCCGATCATGTACATAAATAAACCTTGAACTTGAAATGAATATGTTCACTCGAAACTTACAAATGAACCATTTCTTACAGCGACGTCTTAATTTGACAAACGAGTATATCTTCCTCCGTAGCAGCAGCACAAATAACTTGACACCGTGTGTTGTGTATGCTAATCCATGCAAACGCGACGCTACTGCACACGTCATCATTACGCGCGCGCCATTGTATGCAAACGATGTCTTTATATATTAGGTACTAATATTTGCCAAGGAGCATTCTCACATGTTCACCCCTGGTGAACTTTGACACTACTACTACTACTCTGTAAAGTATTACTACTAACTCATATAAACATATCAAATATTAGTCATTCATATCAGGGTTTAATGAAAATAACAGATGAAACCATATTTTAGTCACTTATTTAATACTTTTCTCTCTAACATAATTTACACTTAACGACCTCTCCCGTCGACAGTCGAATATCAAATGACGAGTCAATCTCAAAAATGAATTAAATAAATGATTATATTTCCCACAGCTGGCTTTGTTTGGCCTAAATTTAGTCAATACAACTCCCAATACGTTTGTTCTGCGAGTAATATTCTAAACGTTATCAATTTATTAGTCAAATATAATATCCAAATAATTATTTTACTTACTACAAAAAGATGTTGCTATAAGTTTCATCTGCCAGTGTCCTTGTGCGTCTTTCTGTAATATCTTTGTCGCCTTACCGATTAAACAGATAAAAATTTAGGACATTTTATTTTCAACTATATATATTTAACTAGCTAAGTCTAGTGGTAGCTTCTTAGCAATGAAATGCAAAGACATCTACCAGAGCAACCAAAACCGAAGTACCTAACTAAATAAGGCACCTACATTATGAATTTGGGGTCAACCAGGGAATGTAATATTTCCAAGGTGCGGGGTGGAATACAAAAATTGACTTGTGTGCTACACAAAATGGTGTGTGGTTGGCCGTGAGTATACTCGCTGAAATGAAAATTAATCAAGGTTGTTGTATAGTAAGGAATCAGATTCTGTACGCGAGAAGGTCGTCGGCGCCGTTTATTAATTACATAATTGCCGTCAGTTTAAGTTTCCGAGAAGGATTACGGCTTAACCTGCCGCGACCGAGTTTAATTAATGAAACTCCAACATCCAAAGACGCACTCCACAAATAAAGAGATCGTAGAAGAGCAACTTTATACAAACAGTCGTCATCTTAGTGTTTCCTGGTTCCTCAGCTGCGAGCAGCGGCGCCCGGGTTCCGCTATTATGTATGACAGCATGCTGTCATATGATTAAGTAGTATTGTTTTTGCCTTACTCCTTGGGTTGAAAATAAACTTCATAAATAATACTCTCTATTTAAAAACACCTACACAAACCAAATGATGACCGTGTAGCGCTTCATGTATAAATTAAAGCAAGGTTGAAAAGAGGCAATCGAGTTACTACATAAACTAGTAAAATGACTTTCTTACAATGCTCTGCCTCGTTGCTCGTCAGAAGGGCGCACACTAGCGATGCCAATAATTTTATTCCTAATACTTTACAAATAAGAAAGAAATTCAAGAATGCAAATCATACAAACCGTAGTAAATAACCTGAAGTATTTTTGGAATCATGTTTTAATATTATGAGAAATAGTGATTACCGCTAAAAACGGCCGTTTTTGATTTTCTCACTGACTGAAAATACTGAGGGTAACTAATTTTGCTGTTTTACATTGAGATATATCTACTAGAGAAGACACCTCAAAATCCTTACTTTGTCCCGTTCAACTGTGGCCATCGCGCCACAACTCACAAGTCGGTTGTTAGCTCTTTCGCTTGTGATACTCCCACGATTAATAAACAAAAACTTGGTAAAAATCATAAAAATGCCTTGGTGTGTATTGAGTTATTGCAGTAATAACTTATCGAACACTGCACGGTGAAAAGGCACAAATTTTCATCAGCATGTACATTGTTTTTTACAAAAAAAGGTCAATATAATTACCTCCCGCCATTTTGCATTATGTTGACATGTTGCTATGGAAACGCGTGAGTGTAGCAAATATAGCGCTGAGGTATTCAGTTATGTATGATTGGAAGCTTCGTCATTGTTTTAGCGCTGCAGCGCTTAAATTTTGAATTTCAAGGAATGGAACAATGCCAATTATTAATCTGAGATGCCAATATATAAGGTAGCTCTAGTATTGTAGCTCAAAGCTGTTTTATCCTTACACTGTCTGTCAATTTTGAATAAACAATGGCGTTGGGCAATCTTTAAATACACCAATATGTCGGGTACGATTTTGAAAAAAAAACAAGGACAATAAATATTAACTAGGTACGTTAATAGCAATACAAACTTGTGTCATAGAATACTAATTGAATGACACTAAGAATAAAAACTATCATGCAAAAAATTGTCAAATCCTATGCGTAGTAAACCCATAAGCTAGCTAGGATAATTGTTCATTTTGACCTGGCGTGGGTTCGAAATTCTTCTGTTCTCTCGTAAGTTTGAGATGGCAAGCGATAAATTTTCTTAGCAGGGCGAGTTTGCTTTAATGGCGTTTGATCGTCGCGCGCGTATTAGTATTCAGCCGTGAGAATCAGTTGCGAACTAATACAGCGCGTGGCGCGGCGCGGCGCGGGCCGCTAATGAATTTAGGGGCGCCGACTCTCATCAGTACTTACAAGGTGTTTAGATTAGAGCCGCCAAGCTAAAGGTTGCTTTCAGCAACAGACGAATAGGTTAGCTCGTCCGGCCGGCGCCAATGTGAATAATTATCGTTAGTGGGCCTTGTACTACATTGTACTCGTGCGCGAAGAAATCATCACAGCACGTTTCAGCGATGTTGTTTGCATACGAGTAATAGCCTGAAACTAAAATATATAAAACTCAAACATTAATCTTACAATCCTGATTTATGAATTATTATAAATGTTGTCTTCAAAGCAACTGACCCAGCTTCGCCCATGGTACATACCTAGCTTATGATACTCGGGGATAACATACTTATCCAACGGTTAAAGAATTTTTGGAATAGTTTCAGTAGTTTCTGCGATTAGCGCGTTCAACCAAACAAACAAATGAACTCTTCAGCTTTATTATATTAGTATAGATTTAATTACTTCTTCTTCTTATAGTATCAAGCTTGGGCTCTACTGTCGTGGTTCTGTAAACGTGTAAAATACCGGTAAGGGGCGGGAATCGGGAAAGATAAAGCTTATTAGTGAGAAGCTCGTAAACAAACGATCACGAGTCACGACGCAGCCGGTGACGGCCGACCATACGACAAGTCATGTTCGCGCTTAAGCGCGCGGTTCATCGACATGATCACAACTTTGGCGAACATTATGGCCACTCTTGATCTCTTTTTCTTGGCACTGTTACTTGTAACCTGATTATAAACAGTCAGTAAAAATATATTATAGCCAAAATTCATAGAAATCCCTTGAAATAACGAATTAGATGTAATGCGTTGACGACAGTAATATTGGCGGCGTTTTTCCTTCATTTAACCTTTTGAGTCAACGCAATTTAATTGATAATAAGTAATAGTCCGTGGGGGAGGCCCATCCAGCAGTGGACTTCTTGTGGCTGAGATTATGATGATGAATTATAATAATAAAACTTGGGTAGATAACCAATTAAGTGTAGATACTTCAGACATGTAGTGGTAAAATGCGGGTTGGTTTGTGAAGCAGGTGATATCGTACGACTCGTCGCGCGGCGGCGTGTCGGTGGTGACGGAGAAGGGCGCGGCCACGACGTCGTACCTGCTGGTGCAGGACGCCGCGCCCGCCGACTCCGGCCGCTACAGCTGCTCGCCCTCCAACGCGGAGGTGGCCTCCGTCAGGGTACACGTGCTCAATGGTAAGTCACTCTCCCTTTTTCTTTTACTCAGATGAAAAGCGGCCCTTTGCAGGATGCCACTGTATGACTTCAGACCGTCTTAGCTGGTTGGACTGTATTGGTATTTAAAGTTCTCTACTCCTTGATTTCTATCCGTCTGACCCAACCAGAAGGACGTCAATGTTTTTGAGTGTTACGAGTACATACACTCAAAAACATTGACGTCATTCTGCTTCTGTTTAAATATATATACACAGCGTGTAAATTGACCCTCAACATACCCTTAAAGAAGTGACTTAGCCCGTCCATGTGAACAATTTTTCCTATGGGATTTTTTTGTTGCCTTCTGGGAACTTATTTTTTTTCTTCCAACTACGCTGCAATTCTATCATAACTGCACTACATATCCAGCACAAAGCGAAACTTTGCTGCACTAGAAGTAAAAAAAAAAACTAAACAGTGCAGTAAAGGATTTCCATACATTTTTGCTGCTCTAGTGCAGCAAAAATGTATGGAAATCCTTTTCTGCACTATTTAGTTTTTTTAAATCGTGGACAATAGTTGTCACCTGTCATAAAGAAGGTTGGCCAAGCTAACGGCCGTATGGAGTTAACAAAGGGACGTGTGTATTGCCTTGCCTAAAAAAAAAATACTGGCCATAAAGAAAAAAATCGGGAACTATTGTAATTTGTCTTCAGTTTTATTTTTATTGCAGTAGTTGAAAGAAAAGCAGATTATGCACCTCGCATTAAGTAAGTTAAATTGCACTCGTGCTTTTTAGAGCAAATAAACACTCGTGCAGCAATAACTTACTTTCTGCTCAATGCAACAATCTACTATTTCATTTAGACAAATGTTCAGCCCAATCTTCGATTTCCCAGCATTGATCTTATAGGAAAAGTTGTTCGTATTGACGGTCTGATTTCATTCACACGCTGTATGTATGTTTCAATGTAGGCTCTTGCAGCCTATACGGCTTGGCCGATTTTGAAGAGTGGGGTGTCATTAGATTCGTATTTTCTCGGAGTGTCAAGGATATATGCAAAAAGCAAAAACTGTAATGTAATGTAAGTAATATCGGACGTAAACTGTCAGAAACAGCAGTTGGGTTTTTATCTTTTTTGACATGGCTACTTGTTATGAAACTCTGCCGAATCTGTTAACTTAAAGTAGATTAATGTGAATCTAATATTTTGAGTAGGTACGTATACAAATCTCCCATTATTTTAATCGGTGCTTTACAGGTTTTTATTGTTGTCAATCTCACGTTCGAGTTGTGACGTTGCAGGCGAGCGGCCGGCGGCGATGCAGACGGGCTCGGCGGGGCTGTCCAACAGCTCGCACTGCATCATCGCGCTGCTGTGCGCGTGCGTGTTGCACGCGCGACTGCTGCGCGCGCAACTCGCCAGCTGATCGCACGCGCGCCCGCACCGTGCGCGCGCGCACTGACCGCCCGCATGCAACGCGCACTCCATGCCGCTTGTGTCGCCCATAGATACTATTTTCGAACAGGACCAACTTCAAGGCATACGGTTCTGATAAAGATAAATCGCTCGTTTGAAGTCGCCTATTCATAAATAGTACCCATAAATAGCACGTCACAACTTAACCGCAAATACCAACATTCGGTGACTTAGTTAAAAGCGCCTGTCTGCGCTATGTATTAAAAGCTCAAATCGTATCCGCATGGATTTTTATATTATCCTGTTTTGTATCAAATGTGATCAAATATAATCCTACCCAACTATGTATAAAGATATGTTATTCCGATAATATAAAATGTTATTTCCGGATGTGGCTAATCGTGTCAGCGGCTAAGTTGCGACGAACGACGTTCCGCGGCGAGCACTGTACATACGTGTTACGAAGTTTCTCGTCTAAATAAATTTAAGCGAAAACGTAGTTTTCCGATAATTAAGTAAGAGATTATTAAAGGTTAGAGAGTATTATAAGATTTTTATGAACAAATAATGTGTAGCGTCAAATCACTGTGATTAATGTTGGTCGCATCCGATCACGAGGCCGCGGACTGGGCGCCGGCGGAGACCTCATGAACCCTACAAACAGTACCCACATTTTGACAATAGAATCTTATCAGAATCACTGATCTCTGAAAATGAAATGTCTGTAGACTTGACCAAACTATTCCTAAATCTAATAGGCATAGCTAAATGATTAGCTTTTCAACTGTCAAATCTGCAAGTCCCGAAAAAAATTAGCTTTAGGCTGTAACTTGATTTAAAAAACTTGCTTGCTCATGAACACTCTCGTAGGCACAAAATGTTTGGAGCTGCTTAGAGTCTGCTCCACACGAATCTGCATGGCTCCGAGGCGTCCGGTGCCAGCGCCCTCGTTATGTAAATACATTTCAACGGTAGTTATTTCCATCGCAACTAGTTACGGTGACATCTAAAGACGTTTCTGTTGTTGCTCTCGGTCGAGACTGTACATACATAGGTATAATAAATGTTTTAACAGAGAAATTTATAGCTCTATTTACATATGTAGTGAAATAAATAATAATGCCGCTAGATATCGTGACCACGAATCGACCGATGATGAAGGTGACTGTCGCATGCATGTTGTGAGCGACCTGTCGTATGCTGTATGATGTGCGTCGGATAACGCCGTATGGTACGGCACCAATAGCGTAGCACTGCTGTCATTCCATGACACAGATGTTGTGCCGTGTTGCGGGCCGGCAACCATATTTTTGGTAAACAAAATAACTCACTCATATGTAAAAATAAAATTTATCTATCGGACTACTCGAAACTCTACTCACGATTAGACATAAGAGTGCAACAGAGGACTTTCATGTTTATTTGTTGTGCATGTTTTTAAAGCATTGTTGCAGTGTCGTGGCGGTATAACCTTGAGAAACATCTAGTGTAAAGTTTAAGTGTCCAATTTTGTTAATTCTACACGTACCTAAATTAATTTTAATGAGTCTTTACCTGATGATCGAAACGTGCATGTTATCTTTTACACAAACAATATAGAATGGTAATTTTCATATATAAATTGTATCAATTTAAAAAATTGTGTTCTGTTTTACTACACTATATTTGGTTCAGATCAGGCTAACAGTTTGTAGCTGAGAGCCGATTGTTGAATATGAGTGGCAAACTGGACGTAAATTTAATATTGAGTGAGCGGCAAACCATATTCAATAAGCCTCGAAGCGTTAGCGAACTTTTGGCAAAGCGATTGCGCTGGCATAGCAATGATACATAGCATTGCACGTAAGTCTGCTGCGAGTCGGCCGCTCACTTAATGAGTCTGCGAGCAAAACTAAAAAAATATGTCATGCAAACTGACGGCAACTAGTGAGTTACTTACAGTTAGCCTAAATTGGTATAACCTACCTTCATTATCGTGTTCACTGATCCAAGGGCAGGGCCATTGGACGTTTGTTCTTCGGTTAGATAAAGCAAATATTAAAACAATGTAAATCTATGATTCATCATCAGGTCTTTCTAGTCTCCACTGTAGGAGCACGACCCTCTCTGTACTACCAGAGCCATATACTAGCCTGAGTAGTCAGAGGATTTGGCCTACACTCTCCACGCTGGCCAGACGGGTTGGAGAGGTCTCTTGGATGTTAATAAGCTTTGTTTAGCTTGTGTTTCCTTAGTCGCTTTTTACGACATCCACGGGATGACTTGGAGTGGTCCTATTCTATGATTATGGGTATAAAATTTTAACAAAATACTAAGAGAGGAAACTTCATTGATCTAGAACTAATAGCAAGGAAATTACGTTTTCAAAAAGTGAGGACATTAATAAAGCGATGCAAATTAAAATAACTGCTTAATAGCGCCTACGGGGCAGACAATTATTGTAATATTTCAAATTATAATTAATGAATGCATTTATCGATGTCCTACAGTCGTGGCCCCGCCCGGCGCAGTGGAGGCTGGCTGACGACAAATGTTTTGCATTTTTCCGTCATCACGCCATTTCTCGTCAGCGAGTGGCACTCGGGCGGCAAACATTGCGCAGATCTCTTACCATTCCTCTTTGTAACATACTCTAAGTATAGCTAATGTTAACTTATATCGATCGGCGTTATTTTAAATAACATAAGCAACAATATAGTGTAATTGTACATTACGGAAGCAAATTGACACGTTTTGTATAGAATAATTGTAAATAATAGACAGAGTTTTACAATAAAGTTGATCTAAGTAGGCGAAGACTATGATACGAAGATGATGTATGTAAAACATAAAACTTTATGTATACATAAACGGAATAAGTTTGTTTTCAAATAAAATATTTAATATTTAAGTAAGGTGATATTTCATTCGGGGTGCGCCCCGGTAGACCTGTCTCTCTACATCAGATGTCGATTCGAACCGAAAAGAAAATAAAATATGGATGTCCTATGACGTACTAACATGTATGATGTATTAGCTTTATAGGCGAAAGAATTTTAAAAATCAGTTCCATATTTTCGGAACCTAAGTATTGAATGCAAACAAATATTTTCTTATGTTTTCGCGATGTTTATCACATTTAAATAATATTATTTTAATAAAAAACCGTATTAAAATAATTTTATTTAAATGTGCAAACAAATAATCAAATATTTTGTCTGTATAAGTACTTATGGAGAAATGGCGTCATGGTATTCCTATGACTATTTAAAAAAAAAGGAAAATATTATCGGGTAAAATAGAATCGGATTTGGATGGTAGCATACACATTACTATTTTCTCTATAAACATTTAGCAAAGTGGCGTGGTGAGCCTGGATAGCAAATGACTTTGCTGGCTGTACAACGTTGATGGGCGCCGCCGGCCGCCGTGCTCAAATATTGGACTTGCTTCACAAACAACTGGATATTGTGGCGGCTGGCAGGATGCGCGAACTTCAGCTCATACTGTTGAAACAGGAAACAGGAAAGTCTCTCCGCGATGTAGTGCGTGTTGCTAGTGAATATTGTCTAGGTATGTATGTGTGTTCTATAGAATGCTTATTTTAGTATTCTATCGTAGTAGGTAGTTAGGCGACGATTCCACCAAAGATGAGCTGCGTAGCGCAGTCGAGGATTTAAAAATCGTGCAATTTTTTTTGTCGAAGTCGTGAAATATCAGTGAATTATTTTCATTAAATGCAAATAAAAAAAAATAACACATTTCTTACTATACTATACCTACATCAAAAACATCCCAGACACTATGTACAGTCTGTACGAGATTCGGATTACCCTTAAGCAGCTCCAAAACAGCCAGAGATGAGGACGAAATCACAGCAGAGGATGATAATACGTTTTTGAGGAATTGTAGGCCAAAAAGAGAGTGCTCCTGCGTCTCTAAGCTGTTTTCAAGGGTGATCACGAATCGTCTCGAGAGAAGGCTTCCAACCTCCCCAACAAGCCAGTTTCTGAAAAGACTGCAGTACCATAGACCACTTACTTACGGGTCCGAAATATGGGTACTTGCTATGTGCTTCATGAAAGCTCAAAGTCACTCAAAAAGATATGCAGAGAGTATGCTCGGTATTTCTCTACGAGTCCGTATCAGATCAGAAATGAGGAAATCCGTAGAAGAACTAAACTCACCGATATAGCTTCTTAAAGTGGCAGCGGGCGGGGCACATAGCGCGTAGAACCAATGGCCTATGGAGCAGAAAGGTTTTCGAATGGTGAGCAAGCATGTACCAGCAAACGCAGCATTGGACATCCATCGACCAGACCAAGGTCACAGGGAAACGCTGGATGCAGGCCGCTTTCAACCGGTCATTTTGGAAATCCTTAAAAGAGGGCTATGTACGTCAAGCAGTGGACTTCTTGCGGCTGAAATGATAATGATGAAATTTCTTGGTAGAATTTTTTGTACTGAGACTCTTAAACGAGGCTAAGAAAATCAAGTTAAGCTTTATGTTTATTTTTTAATTTCTCTTGACTCCGCACCTCTTCCCCTCACTCACAGCTCTAGTGGACCATGGCCTAATGGCGGCTCTCGGCGCGCTCGGCTGCAATCAGAGCCAGTGATCGCGATGTAACTGCCAAACTTCGTAACGAGATCAATTTGATCGGGAGAGGAGGCATGATCGTGATTTATTGCCGACCTTGATGGCCCGCGGCTGGACTTCTCATACCTGCTTGACGCTATTTGACCATTCGGTCAGCTTACTTTTTCTTTGACTGAATATTTTTTGTAGCTAAATCCAACAATTCATATTAAATTGAGATATATATAAAAATTGCACGCGGGCAAGATTTTGACCTTCACATTAAAGTATAGGGCTTGCTCAATTTGTGTGATTTGTTCCTATAAGTATAATTATTTAATATAATATATATACTAAATATGTTTATTTATTATAGGTATCTTATTTCTTAATTTAATGAGAATGTATCAGTATAGCATTGTGAATGCATAACTAATGCATCCACATACAATATATGAAAACAACAGGAAATAGGTCGATGGCTGCGTTTTGTGGCTGTGGTTGGTGGCCCGTGTACGGTGACACTTAATGCTGAGCATTGTCTACCAGTTTTACCTTCGGAAAGTGGTAAAAAGATAATAGAAAGAAATTTGTAAATAAATCAATTAAATAAAAAACATTATGGAGAATACAAGACAAATCAAATGTCTTGTATTCTCCATAATGTTTAATATTTAAAAACATTAATATCAAATACTTAAATAATAAATTTATTAATAATCTGGCGCCATCCCATCTTCAGAGCACCAAGTCAAAGGCTGCGACAGGAGCAGAAACCCTTAATATGTAGATATCGGGGCTTTTGGGGTAGAAACATTGGGTCCGTGGGGTCCATCAGCCCATAAGCTTTTTAGTTTCTTGCCTAAAAAGCTTATTGAGGTATCCCGTGACCAAAGGGCTGGAAGCTACCTAGCGTATAAGCATTGCCATTCAATTTGGCAATGCTGCCAGCCTTTTGGGCACGATGCCCAGGAGTGTGCAGCTGGAGGGTCTGTATACATACATACATACATAGAAGGTGGTCTAATTTATTGAGATAATTTTCAGCTACATATGTATGTCAATGATAAACACATAATAAGTAATAATCAATGGCGCGCGAAGCATTAGGGATTGAGCCAGCTATAGCGAGCGGCAACCTTTGACGGCAACTAAGCGTCGCCCACTATAATTTAATAAAATAAAAGTCCGCACGTCACTTTACATTATTTATAAACGTTTTACGAAACTAATTAGCAATACAATTCAAAATTTCGCTCCGCGCGCACGTTCACAAAAATTACAATAGATGACGTTTTTCATAGAGTTAAAACTCTAGGTGCCTTACGCGCACGCGCGGAACGACGTGCCGGTGGCAAGGAGGTTGGTGGCGTTACTTCCACGATAGTGTTGTCCGCTATATCCTCCCCCTCCAAGACATGAGGTCGACCCGACCGTGGCTTGGCCGGACGACCACGGCGGCGCTGATGCGCAATTACCGGAGTTGGTCCCACATATGGAGTCAAAGCACTAGCATGGTATTTCCCTTTAACTACCCCATTACATTGGATTCGCGCTCTTCTAGACGATGCGACTTGACGTGTTGACAATTTAGTATTTTTATAAAATAAACATTTTACTTTTCACTTTGACCTACTCTACATTCAATGCTGAGTACTCGTGTGTGTTAAATAAAACAAGTGCATAAATCTTTTGTAAATATAATGCACAAGTGATCAAGTTAATTTAGAAGAAAAATGGACGGTAGCCCGTTTAATCGAAGTGGGCCAACGCGCCGTAGTCCTCCGCCCACGCCCACCTGCTGCAGTCCGCCGCCCACGGCCGCACCCAGACCTCCTGAACCCAAGCCAAGTCACCAAGAAGACCAGCCTCTTGAACTTTTGTCCACACCAGAGATACAGAATTGGATGACCTCAATCGAAAAGTGCCTGAATGATATTTGCAACATCTCATCTGAAGGTAAATTAAATTCCGACCAAAAATTGAGAATACATAATTTATGCCGTAAAGTGGGTCACGGGACGTCACAAATGGCCGTCCAGTACCAAGCACTTAAACAGAAAACTATACAAGTCCATACCAAGATACAAGCTCTTATGGAAAAAAGTGATCTTGCTCACCAAATTAAACACCTGAACCAATTTATTGAACAATCTTCGGTAAAGCAAAACACTCAAGAGTCGTCAATACCTATCAAGGGATCATCCTTTGCTGACATGGTAAAAAAGAGCTCACAAAACTTTATTCAGCCAGATAAAGTAAATTCTGTTGTCATTTACCCTTCAGATAAGCTTAAATCGAGTGAGGACACTAAAACTCTAGTGCAAACAATTATCCGACCGGAACAAATGAAACTGCATGTGAGAGGACTACGTAAAACAAAGAACGGAGGTATCATCATCAGCACAGACACCCAGGAAGACGTCGAGAAACTGAAGCAGTCGGCACAACTAACGAACTCAGGCTTTACTTTAGATGAACCACGTAAGCGCAACCCAAGAATTGTCGTCATCGGAGTACCCTCGTCCATGCAGGAAATTGATGTTTTTAACAGCATTTACCATCAAAACTTAGCGGACACCATAACAAATTTGACACTTGATAGTTTCTTGGCTTCTATAAAACTAAGTCACAAGTCGGGAAAGAAGGACGCTGAGACCTGCAACTATGTGATTGAAGTCACAGCATCCATACGCAAGGCCATAATATCAAAGGACAGAGTTTTTGTTAATTGGTCGTCGTGCCCTGTTCGTGATTTTACTTTAGTGACACGATGTTACAAGTGTCAGCAATATGGACACGCGGCCAAGACATGCAGAGCGGAAAACAACACGTGCGGTCATTGCGGCGAACTAGGTCATGCACTCAAAGAGTGCACCAAAAAAACTGAGTCGCCGAAATGCGCTACATGCTTGCACTATAAGAAACCGTGCAATCATAAAACGGGTGATGCTGACTGTCCTGCAAAAATTATAGCCGAAAAACGATTTATAAATACTATAGACTATAGCGCTTAAAATTTAATTATAATAGACTAATTCATTTTAAGTAGGCACATTTATTTACTTTATTTTATTTATATTTCATTGCTCTATATTAAATTATAATAATACCTACATAATATATTTGTGATAAGATTAATTTACAAAAGAAAAATGTTTATTTTAATGATTAAATCATATCCTTTTATTTTTTTTCGATAGTGAATCCTGGTGACCCGTAATACAGGTTTCTTGGAAACCTACCATGGGCACCAGTTCTCCACAAAAATGCTCTTTTTGTAATTTTAAGGTTGTTATTTACTTTATATACACTAACTAAGCTAATGGAGTGGCCTGGTGACCCGTAACACAGGTTATCTGGAAACCTATCACAGGCACCAGTTCTTACTCCACCTTATATAGGTTTTCACAGCTTTGAAATAATGTATATATAATTTTGAATTTATGTAAGATTATATTTTGTCATTTATTTAAACTTATGTTTGTGGAGAAAATAAATAAATATTTGATTTGATTTGATTGATTGATTGATTACTGTCAACGACTACATATGACGTTGGGCTTACTATTTGAGAAACGCGATATGGTCCCTCTCGCTTTGGTGCAAATTTACCAGTGAAACCACGCGCTGCATTACTAGCTAAATGTGCTTCCACAAGAACCAGATCTCCTTCCTTAAAGGCAACTGTCTGTCTTCGCGCCTGATCAGCGACAGCCTTACGTACATCTTGTTGAGTCTCAATACGCTGATGCACCTCTACAAGTGTTTGAGCAAAACGCTCCAAATACGGTGTAATTTGGGGAACAAAATTTTGCTGTGCAACTATCCCCCGGATATCAGAGCTTACAGCCAAAGGCGAGCGCAACTCTCGCGCAAAGGTTATAAAGGCAGCTGTGTGACCAGTTCCCTCATTATGGCCGCTATTCAAAGCAAAACGAACAGACGGTAGCTTTTCTGGCCATGATCTATGCTCTGTTCCCACCAGCATGGCAAGAATCTTCTTCAACTCACGGTTTTTCCTTTCCGCAGGATTGGCCTCCGGATGGTACACCGGTATTAGAGCTTGCTGTATGCCAAAAACTAACATAACCTTTTGCATTACGGCCGAAACAAACTGTGTTCCGTTATCGGAGATTACCCTTCTAGGTAAACCGTAACGTAAGAAAACCTCTTCTATAAGCGCCTTTGCACAACTTTCCGCAGTAGCATCACGGAGTGCAACTAATTCCACCCACCTACTGGCGGTATCTTCCACCAAAAAAATCCATCTCTCTCCATGTTCACCTTCAGGAAGAGGCCCGAAAAGGTCCATTGCCAATACCTCAAAACGTTGCTGAGGAACTGGGGTTTGCAACAAACCCGCCGGTTTCAGGTTGGTACTCTTATACTTTTGGCAAAGGTCGCATGACTTAAGGTATTGAGAAAGATATGCCCTCATATTCTTAAAATAAAACCGTTCCTTGATCTTTCTCAAGGTACGCTCCAGGCCCAAATGTCCTGCTGTAGGAGCATCATGTAGCTCCTTCATCAGTTTGACCTTTAAAGAGTCCGGAATGGCCAACTGCGGCTCTTCAGATTCCCCCTCAGGGTCGCACCTGTAAAGCACCCCCTGAGAGAGATAATAACCTCTGTCTGACCACCGTAAAGCGAGGTCCGGATTTTGGGTACATTCGAAATCATTAATTATTTGGGCTAGATCTGGATCGTCCAACTGTGCGCCCCGCATGTCCTCTGGGGCCCACTGTGGCAGGTCAACCACGACGGGACAGGTATCAAATGTCTCAGTTGCCTCTTCCCTATCACCACTGCACACTGGTCGACTCAATGTGTCGGCAATAACGTTGACCTTTCCTGGAGTATAATCTATATCCAGATCATAAGCTTGGATTTTCATAGCCCATCGAGCAAGACGCCCACTTGGAGTTTTTAACCCCAAAAGCCACTTTAAAGGCTGGTGATCAGTGGAAACGCGTACCTTAACCCCTTCAAGGTAGCCACGGAACTTATCTAAAGCCCAAACCACCGCCAAGGCTTCTCGCTCGGTTGTTGTATAGTTCCTTTCAGCAGAAGTCAACAATCTACTAGCGTACTCAATTGGTTGTTCTTCCTGAGGAGTCGTACCCTGCATAAGTACTGCTCCTAAAGCATACGCACTCGCATCGGTTCTCACGATAAACGGCTCGTCAAAATTAGGCTGACGGAGTACAGGGCTAGTTGAAAGTCGTAACTTAAGCTCCTCAAAGGATTTCCGTTCCGACTCCCCCCACTGCCAACGACTATTCTTTTTAGTTAGGTCCGTCAGTGGACGAGCAGCCTCAGAAAACTGCGGTATAAATTTACGGAACCACGAGCACGTTTGAAGAAACGTCTTTAGTTCCTTCAGATTTGTCGGCGGCAACATTTTTAGGACAGCCTCTACTTTCATGGGGTCTGGCTTGATACCCTGCGTAGTTACAACATGGCCCAGGTAAGTGACTTCCTCTCTAGCAAAGACACATTTACCTCTATTGGCTCTTAGACCGAATAAGCGTAAACGGTTGAAAACCTGTTGAAGATCCTTAAGATGTTGATCGAAATCTGATGAAATTATCAACAAGTCATCTAAATATGCTAGTACGCAGACATCTTTAAGGCCAGACCTCATTCTGTCAATTAGACGCTGAAAAGTTGCCGGGGCATTCTTCAATCCGAACGCCATACGACGGAACTGGAAGGTCCCATAAGGCGTGGTGAACGCAGTTTTCGGCCTATCCTCCGGTGCAACAGTTATTTGCCAGTACCCAGCTTTTAAATCAATGGTAGACATCACACAACCTACCTTGATGCTGTGCAATAAGTCATCAATAACTGGGAGTGGGTATTTATCATCGCGAGTAACGCTGTTTAATTTTCGATAGTTGACACAAAAACGGACTTCCCCATTCTTCTTTGGTACCAGAACTACAGGAGAAACCCATTCCGACTCAGCGTCCTCAATGATGTCGTCTTCCAACATCTTGTCTATTTCCGTTTTAATCAACTCCTTCTTAGCGGGTGTCACACGATAAGGCGGACTTGCTATCGGCTTAGCATCACTAGTATCTATACGATGAACAGCGAAGTTGGTGGGTCCTCCCCCTGGAGCAAAAATGTCCTCATTGACATTCAGGAGATCAGACAGTCGCTGACGTTCGTCTATACCCAAGTGGCTACCTTCGTCCTCACGAAGGCCCACAGACGAACAACAAAGTGGCTTATGCAGTTTGCCTTGTCCCTCAAATACGATTGGCTGAGGGGTCATATCGTCTTTCATGAACCAAACACCGCGAACAAAGTCAAGAACTAAACCAGCGTCCACTATAAAATTCATTCCTAAAAGGCTTTCCGTTGCCTCCGGTAACATAATAAACATTACATTGAAGGACACGCCACGAACCTCAATCCTTACTTGCGCTCTTTCTACAATTTGCGCAACTACTCGACCATCGGCATACTTTAGCTCTGTAAAAACATTTTCAAAGACATGTCCATAGTTGGCCAGATGGGCTCTTAAACTTACACTGCCTATACAATGCTTTGCACCAGTGTCAACTAAGACACTTCCAATTTCACCATACACACTTATTTCGATCAGAGGACGTACTCTAGAGTCTAAACTCATACTTGATACCATATGAAACGAGGCGGTCGGCACCTTAACAACAGTCTTTTGCTTGCACGTGGAACAATTTGAGCGTATGACGCCTGGCGCGCCACACCCGAAACACGTTACATTAGGCTCCCGCGACTCCGTTTCCTGCTCCTTCTTAGGCTTAGTCAACCTAGGGCAAGTGTCTTTCAGATGTCCATACTGCTTGCAATAATTGCAGTGCATACGAGGCCTGCTAGATGTGGCAACTGATTTTTCAGGGGTAGACGTAGGGGAGGCGAGCGTTGTCTTTGACACAACCGGTGGCGTTGATTTGACGGTTCTAGTCAACATAGGGTGACCTTCATCTAAAATTTCCTCTACACGGCGGGCCATAGTGATAAGCTCCGCGAAGCTGGTGAAATCTGTGCGTGACACCTTCTCTCTAATACGCCGGTGCAGCAACCCTTAACACATGTCAAGCTGCACATTCTCAGAGAGAGAGTGAGGCGGCAGCTGAGCGAACAACGCCCTCAGATGGCAAACGTAAAGGTCAGTTTCCTCGTTGTCCTGCTGTTCTCTCTCAAATATTTTCCGATAAATTTTATGAGGGGGAAGCCTCGGGCCGAAAGTTTGTTTTAATGCCTCGAGTGCTTCCGTCCATGAGGTGGTGTGATCTTTTATACCTTGCCACCAGGTCGCAGCAAGACCCGTGAGCAACATGCTCAGGCCGCGGAGCGCGTTGTCATCAGTCACACCAACACAGTCTTTATAAACCTTTATTGAGTCGATGAACGCTTCAACGTTACTGCTCTTATCACCATCGTAACGGGATGTACATTTAGCAAAATTGCCATGCAAGCGGGTACTCACGTTTGCGTCTTCATTATTTACCCGACTTAGCAGCATCATCAGCTGCTCGGTGGTGATGAGGAGTGGCGCAGGTGCAGCCGGTTGCTGTAACACCGGTGCTGGCGCTGCCGGTTGCTGCAACGCCGGCGCTGGCGCTGCCGGTTGATGCTGTTCTAGCACAGGCGGCGGCGCAGCCACATTTGGCGGGGCGCCAGGAGCAACTGGGCTCGCGGCGCGCGATCTCGTAAGCACCATGTCGGAAATATTTACACAAACTGTCTTATATCACTAACACAGTCCAGGTAGGTAGGTATACTACACTTACACCCTAGCGTACAAACGCTCAATCACAGTCCAGCTAAACAGTCCACCAATTAGACTACCTACTAGAGCCCGTAAAGTCTCAATCGCGGAATGAACAGTTACACTGTCGCGATAGCAAGTACGTAGGGACAACAAAAGTACAAAAGTTTACGAAACACAACACACAAGGAACTTGGGTGACAGGAAAATTTCAAAAACAAAACACAACACGCGTTGCGTGAGACTAACAGTTTGTTTTTTAAAAATAAAAAGTTAACGAAACGCGAAAAGAAGGGAAGATTGTGTGTTTGCGTAACAAACAGAAATTACTGTCGCGAACACAAGAACCGCACGAATTTGTGGTCCAAACAGTCAAAAGTTCCTTGCACTGTCACAAACGTAGGTAAACAGGGGATGTGGGAAATTACGTTTCCCAGCCCTATAAAACACACGCGTTCATGGAACAAACAGTACGAGGTCCCAACACTGTCACAAAATTCGTGAAAAAACAGTCCATAATCTTCCAATGTCCACGGTACAAACGGCTAGCGACCGTCGTAGACAAACAAAAAACGATCAACGTGAACAAATGACGCACGGCGGAAAAACGTGCACAATTTACAATTTCGAGATTAATGTTCACAATACTTTTACGTAACACTAAGGCAACACGGGAAAAAGTCCTAGACTTTACGAAAATACTAGATTTGTCCGTGCCCCACGTTGGGCGCCAATTTATAGCGAGCGGCAACCTTTGACGGCAACTAAGCGTCGCCCACTATAATTTAATAAAATAAAAGTCCGCACGTCACTTTACATTATTTATAAACGTTTTACGAAACTAATTAGCAATACAATTCAAAATTTCGCTCCGCGCGCACGTTCACAAAAATTACAATAGATGACGTTTTTCATAGAGTTAAAACTCTAGGTGCCTTACGCGCACGCGCGGAACGACGTGCCGGTGGCAAGGAGGTTGGTGGCGTTACTTCCACGATAGTGTTGTCCGCTATACAGCATTATATTGGTTTCTATTAAATTTTGTCCTTCGCCGTACTCGTAAGTACGTGTGTAAGAAATTTTATGATGATTGGTTTAGCCATTAACGGGCACGGCTTGAAAGTATAACAAACAAACAAATAAATTAAAAACATATAGCATTTATAAGTTAGGATACATTGTGAATACTCAACGAACAATTAATTATTTAGCTTCCAATCGGTTTTATACTTGAGTAAATAAATCTAAATCTTAATTAATTATGTACCCGAGGGCCGCATCATTCTGAAAACATATTTGCTAATAATTTTCTTAATAGAAAATGCATCCAAACCTGAGGTAGGTTTGGATGCATTTTCTATTAAGAACAGTTACACTGTCGCGATAGCAAGTACGTAGGGACAACAAAAGTACAAAAGTTTACGAAACACAACACACAAGGAACTTGGGTGACAGGAAAATTTCAAAAACAAAACACAACACGCGTTGCGTGAGACTAACAGTTTGTTTTTTAAAAATAAAAAGTTAACGAAACGCGAAAAGAAGGGAAGATTGTGTGTTTGCGTAACAAACAGAAATTACTGTCGCGAACACAAGAACCGCACGAATTTGTGGTCCAAACAGTCAAAAGTTCCTTGCACTGTCACAAACGTAGGTAAACAGGGGATGTGGGAAATTACGTTTCCCAGCCCTATAAAACACACGCGTTCATGGAACAAACAGTACGAGGTCCCAACACTGTCACAAAATTCGTGAAAAAACAGTCCATAATCTTCCAATGTCCACGGTACAAACGGCTAGCGACCGTCGTAGACAAACAAAAAACGATCAACGTGAACAAATGACGCGCGGCGGAAAAACGTGCACAATTTACAATTTCGAGATTAATGTTCACAATACTTTTACGTAACACTAAGGCAACACGGGAAAAAGTCCTAGACTTTACGAAAATACTAGATTTGTCCGTGCCCCACGTTGGGCGCCAATTTATAGCGAGCGGCAACCTTTGACGGCAACTAAGCGTCGCCCACTATAATTTAATAAAATAAAAGTCCGCACGTCACTTTACATTATTTATAAACGTTTTACGAAACTAATTAGCAATACAATTCAAAATTTCGCTCCGCGCGCACGTTCACAAAAATTACAATAGATGACGTTTTTCATAGAGTTAAAACTCTAGGTGCCTTACGCGCACGCGCGGAACGACGTGCCGGTGGCAAGGAGGTTGGTGGCGTTACTTCCACGATAGTGTTGTCCGCTATACAGCATTATATTGGTTTCTATTAAATTTTGTCCTTCGCCGTACTCGTAAGTACGTGTGTAAGAAATTTTATGATGATCGGTTTAGCCATTAACGGGCACGGCTTGAAAGTATAACAAACAAACAAATAAATTAAAAACATATAGCATTTATAAGTTAGGATTGTGAATACTCAACGAACAATTAATTATTTAGCTTCCAATCGGTTTTATACTTGAGTAAATAAATCTAAATCTTAATTAATTATGTACCCGAGGGCCGCATCATTCTGAAAACATATTTGCTAATAATTTTCTTAATAGAAAATGCATCCAAACCTACCTCACTGGCTCTCAGCATATGGCAGGTTCATGCGTGCGCATCGTCTGTTTTCTTTATTGTGATGCAATTTTTACCGGCCCTGTGATGAGCCATTTCTATGTAGAAATGGTGTCGAAGGATGGGTATGTCGTCCAAGGTAGGTAGAAGCTGCATTGTTTGTTGATACCGACAGCGTGGCGGGTTGCGTTGTGACGAAGCACGCGTAATTAAACGAGGCTTGTAAATAATTAGACGTACGCGCGCGGCGTGGTGCGAGACGTCCCAGGTGGCTGGCGTAATTAGGTCCGGGCCGAATCGCGAGGATGCTCCCGCCGCATTAATATTCATATTATTTTAATGCTGACGAGCGCCGCGGTGATGAGCCGCTGTAACGAGCTCACGTTATTGTGTCCTCTATGTCACTCACACACGTACACACAAAGGATGAGGTTTCTCATTCTGTGAGAAAAGACTTAGCGGTGGTAGCCGCGCAGTGGACGTGGGCGCTCCACGAGACGGACGCGATATTTATACTGATTTTAGTTTTTGGACTCAAGAATGGTCAATTTTGAAACTACCGCTTGCTACCGGTGAAGGAAAAACATCGTCTAACCTACACTACTTGTACTATTATGTATTCTGTGCCTACCACGGGTGCCTACACACTAGTTGACGATAGGCGACCTGCCTCCCGCTGTTGCATTTGCATCTGTCTGCGGTAGGATTTCATCAACTTCTCCAGTCGTCGCCAAACGCCTTTTACTGGTTATGGAAACAGACATACTGACATACATATGTGCGAAAACATAACTCCTGGGTGGGTCAGTCGGGTAAAAGGGCTGAGTTCTAACGCTAACTACTTATAGCGTGAATGTGAATCTAAATTCAATATTTTGAATTGTTAATTAACATTTCTTCAGATATCTTATTTTGTCATCATCATCAGGTCTTTCTAGTCTCCACTGCAGGAGCACGACCCTCTCTGTACGACCAGAGCCATATACTAGCCTGAGTAGACAGAGGATTTAGCCTACGCTCTTCACGCTGGCCAGACGGGTTGGAGAGGTCTCTGTGATGTTTTTTTTTACGACTTTTACGACTTCCTCGGGATGACTTGGAGTGGTCCTATTCTACTCTGCCGGGAACCACAGGGCTTATTTTATATCTTATTTTGTACCAAGGTAATATTAAAAAATTTGAATTATAGTGACAATTTTTATTTTATTTATTCGTATGGCTTAATTACAGTCGTTGATAATTCAGATATAAATATTCAAATTCTGCATCCACTGGATTGCGTCGTTTTCCAGGGTGAACAGGTCTGCCGGGTTGCCGTCGTACTTGGTGTTTGGGCAGTCTCTGACGATATGAGAAATGTCCTGCTTAGGGGCACCACACTCGCAGGCCGGAGAGTCAATCCATCCGCATCGGTACCTGAAAGTACTGGTTCTCCCACATCCGGTTCTGAGTCTATTTAGGAGACACCACTGCTTCCGTGGGAGTAAGAAACCAGGAGGTTTCTCTAGGGGATTGATGGTGATACCCATACTGTCTGGTGGTTTATTTCTCCATTCCTGCTTCCACTTGTCCTCAATGGAGAAATTACTCTTAATGAGCTCCTGGGCAGTCTGATAAGGAGGGAGGCGCGATCGGTGCGGCGGAGGACTCATAAATTCCTTGTGGGCAGGCAGATCGGTGTTGACTAGTATTTTAAGGGCTTCGCGCAGTAAAGCGTGCTTCCGGCGCAGATCAGGTGGAGGTATATGGCTTAGGGTGGGAAGCCATTTGATGGGTGTGCTTTTTATTGTGCCAGAGATATATCTCATGGTCTGGTTGAGTTGCACGTCTACTCGCTGCACATGTGTGCTATTTGCCCAGACTGGTGCACAGTACTCTGCCGCAGAAAAAACCAGGCTAAGGCCTGTAGTGCGAAGTACGTCCGCCTTTGCGCCCCATGAAGTGCCGGTCAGCCTCTGTAAAATGTTATTCCGGGTTTGCAGCTTTTTCGCTAGCTTTTGAAGATGTGGGGCATAGGTCAGGCTACGATCCAGTGTAACTCCCAAGTACTTCGGTGTGGGGTTATAGCGCAGTTTAGTGCCTGCAAAAGTTACCCTAGGCTCGTACCTGGCTTCTCTGTTGCATAGGTGAAAAGTCGCAATTTCAGTTTTAGCCGGATTTGGTACTAACCTCCACTTCTGAAAGTAAGTATGCAGGAGATCCAGGTCACCGTTCAGGGTTTCTTCCATGGGCCGAAAGCTATTGTGTTGACAAGTGATCGCTATATCATCCGCGTACATAAATTTTCTGCATCTTGTTTCGGGTATGTCATGGGTATACAGGTTAAAGAGCATCGGGGCCAGTACGGATCCCTGCGGAAGGCCGTTATTTAGTTTTTTAGTCCGGCTCTGGGTGTCACCGAGATGCACGATGAATTCGCGGTTACTGAGCAAAGAGTTCATAAGTCCGATCGTCTTTCTACATGGGATCGCTGACATTAGCTTGTAGATAAGTCCTTGTCTCCATACGGTATCGTAAGCAGCCGAAAGATCGATGAACGCAGCGAGAGTTTTCTGGTTTCTTTGAAACCCAGTCTCTATGTGCGTTGTAAGAGCCAGAACTTGGTCAGTGCAGTTACGCCCTTGGCGGAAACCGGCCTGTTCCTGCGGCACAAGCTGGTCGATATGGGGAGCAATGCGAATATATATCAGCCTCTCAAGAAGTTTATACAGTGAATTCAGCAGAGCTATGGGGCGGTAGCTTTTAGGATCTTCGGCTGCCTTTTCTGGTTTCAGAATTGCGATAACTTTTGATTGGCTAAATTTTGGTGGTAGCTTGTTGCGTTCGAAGATATCCGAGAAAAAATTTGCGAGCCAGTCTTTGCATCTCGGGCCTAGGTGAACTAGGAAATCGTTGAAAATTTCATCAGGACCCACTGCTTTACCAGCAGGCAGGTGTTTTAATGCCTGATCCAGATCTTTGACTGAGAAGTCTCTAGACAATTCTGTTTGGTAAGACAGAGTTGATTTAAGTTGTTTTGCAGCCTGTTTTATTTTTCTGGTGTCGGCTTTAGGTCCTTTCACTCTAGACACCTCTTCTAGACGATTGGCAATGGACTGAGCTAGATGTGGTGAAGTGGCTTTAAATTTGGTGCCAGGTTTTCCAGATAGTTTACTGAGCACTTTCCAAGCTTTTCTGCTGGATATTTTAAAGTCCATGGATTCTACGGTTTTTATCCATTTACTTCTCCGGTTCTCGTTGAGTGAGGCAAGCAGATCTTCTCCAGTATATAGTAGTGTCAATTAAGGATTGTCATTAATTCAGATATCTCATTTTATAATTATTTAATATTTGAAATTAAATTAATTTATTTTGAAAAAATTACTGCCTCCGTGGTCCAGTGGTTCGTTTGCCTTGTTGACCCGGGGGTCGTGGGTTTGATTCCCACGGAAAGCATACATTGTTTAGATGTTTCCAGTTTGGTTAGGACATTGCAGGCATGAATCACCTGATTGTCTGATAAGAAAGATGATTCCGTGCTTCGGAAGGCACGTTAAGCTGTTGGTCCCGGCAGCCATCTGGGAGTCGTTAAAGGAACTACGTCAGAGGCCGAGAGGCGGTTCCGAAGAACTCTGACACCAGGGTGTGCATGGGCGACTGACCGTGTCACCAACACGAAATGATGATGATGAATTTATTTTGATGTACTTATTATGTAATCACTGTAAGTCTCACAATGCATATAAGTACACTTACTCTGGCAGAATATGTATGACACAATTACTATTGTATCATCTTTATACGTACCATAACTATCATGTTCTAAATGAATTAATGATCTTGAATCTTAAAAAAAAGGATGTTAGCAAAGGGTACTGAGACCAAGAGTCGTGCCAAACAAAATGGACCCTGCTGCGCCGCGCAAAGAGCGGTCGCCAGTCGACGCAGCAGGCGGCGGAGTGATCCAAACATGTACATACCGCCCTAGATTACAGTAAATAGGTATATATATTAAGTAAAAAAAAATCCTTCTCGTCCTTGTCCTGCTCGGCCGTGCCACGACAATACATTGTGTCTCAAAAATGAAACATTTACAGAAATTGAAATTTTATGTTTATAACGTAAATTAGCCATGAAAAACTTATGACAAGCAAGATTTTTTTTTAATTTTTGATATATTGTTAAATAAGTTAGTAGTCATACAGCCATGTTTAAATTAACATTTTCCATTTATATTTGTGTAAAGAGCTAAAAACATGTCAAAAAAAAACAAAGTTGTATTGACACAAAACTGCAAATGTGGTTACAGTGTTTTATTGAATTATATTAAGATCCGGCGAGTTTTGTTTTGACAAACTACTGTACTAGCTATTGCTGTGGCCTTTTATCGAAACAAATCCTTATGTTTTTGGATATACAGTGTATTGTCCTAAGTGTTTTTTTTTTGGTATTTAAGACTGTTTATTGAAATTTTAATATCCTAGTCCATGTAATGACGTATATGAGAAGCTCATTTTTTCATGTTCCGATAAAACACTGTATCTGAAGATATCTGAAGATACAGTGTACTATATTGTATCGGGGTCCTCTATTGTGACATAATTTTAATAATTATTTATGATGCATTATGATTTTGGAATTGTTTTTTCAGCCGGCCACCTGCCTGATGCCTACCTGCCTTGGATAGGTCCATACTCTTTTACAAATACCTGTCATATAGATCAAAATTATTTGTCCGCGATGGGCATCGAACCCAGAGTCTCTTGGTCAACGAAGCTGTTATGTTAACCTCTTTGCCTCGGTGGCCGTTACATCCCTCTCAGTCAGTAATTATTGAAAATGTCGGAAAATCGTGTAATTGTTACATAGTTGCCGTGTGCGTGTGACCTGGTTTCGCCGCGCGATAACGGCTCTAAGTAAATACAATGTGTACTAAGTTGATAATGAGTGGAGTAGTTAATTTGTAGATCTTAAGCCGAGCCCTGTCGTTAGTGCTCTTGTCAGCTGCCGTGTAATACAAGATGATAGGATCAAGTACCTACCATCTGAGATAATCTGATTTACTTAATAAACCTTAAAACTTTACTTTAGCGCCTCTTATATTATCAAAGGGCCACGGAGGTAAAAAAAAACGTTCTATGATGTACTAGCTGCTTCTCAGAGAATGGGTGAGGGTCTAAGGAATCATGTCAACAGGAGATGCAGCTAGCAACCCAACAGTATTTTGGTTTTATTTTCACCTATTCGCACAAACACGCTAGACGTGGCTTTTGGGTAGGCATTGTCTAGGTATCATCTATAAGACGGATTGACAAGTGAATATTTTGAATGCAAATAAAAAATAAATGTAACAAATTATTCAACAAGGCTAGAGGTAGTTGTAACATACATAACAGTATCGATTTCTGTCCACTCGTAGTGCACCGATTGCAGTGAAGTTCATGACACCATAAATACAATATTGATTGATTGCAGCGCGTGCACACTAATAAGTACTAATGAGATGTTACGTGTCCCTCATCATGGGTCTTGGTCCCCGTGGAGGTCAAGGACGCGCTCTACGAGTATCATCGTCGTAGAAGTATTTTTATTTGTTTTTTACAATATCAGCCAGAGTTAGTAGGAAGTGCTTCAGAGCAGATGGAAATAAACAACATATTATAGGTATTTAGCGGAAGTTTTTACGGCCGGCTGCATGCCTACCACACTTTTTCCTTGGGTTAAGATACTTTGGTTCATGAAATGGTTGTAAGTGATCTCATGCGATATAATCAAAGCTTATGAAAGCTTATAGCAAGATAGTGACTGTTGTATATGGGAACGACAAGATAGACGGCGACTTTTGAAAGCGTGCGGTGCGATACATGTTTTTTGGGACAAGTATGTGGCAGGCATCCGATCTATTGTTGCATTTTTAGGGTTCCGTAGTAAACAAGGAACCTTATAGTTTCGCCATGTCTGTCTGTCTGTCCGTCCGCGGTTTTACGCAGAGACTATAAGTACTAGAAAGCTGTAATTTGGTATGGGTATATTAATCATGCCAAAAAAGTGGTAGAAAAAAATCTTGAAAAAAAATTTTTTTTAGGCTTTCTCCCATACAAGTAAAGTGGTGAGTAATTTTTTTTTCTCTATTTACCCATCGTGTGTAGGGCATCGGAACCGGTTTTTCCCAGTTGTAAAAAAACCGGGAATTCCCGGTTCTGGATGTCGCAAAAAGAACCGGTTCTAAAATATCACAATCCGGTTTTTCCGGTTCTTTCGGTTCTTACCTTTTTTTATACATTTTTAAAAATCTAGTTATAATAAAAAGATAATGCATTATGTTTATAGGCCCCAAAGCTAAATTCGTTGTATCTGTCTATTGGTAATAGGTAAATGACGTGGTTGGAAGCGATAGCACGAAACGCATCCAGACTGGACACGTTCGTGGGTTGAATTATACATATAAGTAGCGCAGAGTTGGGAGGGGAAGATTCAGACTGCACCTGACCAACAGCGTTGTTTGATTTGCAAGGAAATGTTTGATTTTATGATCTCCTCACAATTATTTTACTAGTTTTACTACGTTTTACTTATTTTTTACGCATTTTCATAAAAAAAATCGGAAGAACCGAAAGAACTGGGTAACCGGTTCTTGATAGAGTTCGGAACCGAAAACCCGGTTCTTGAAAATAATGACCGGTTCTCGATGCCCTAATCGTGTGGGGTATCGTTAATAGGTCTTTAAAAAATATTGTGAGGTTGAGAACACCATTTTTCGATTTAGGGATCCGTTTCCGAAATATTTGGTTTTAAATTGCGAATTTTTGTAAGAGGTAAGTGGACCCTCTATCTGCTAAACGGTTATATATGGATATTATGGATGGATACGTGAAACAAATTACAGCAGTAGTATATATACTAAAGTTGAAAGAAAAACTATCAGAGCTGAGTACTAAGTACAAACTAAAAAGTTATAGGCAACCAACCTATAAAATGTACTCAAAAATGTAAAATTTCATACAATTTTCATTGTTAGATGTATTTAGTCATTAAACTGTGAGGTGCGAGTGTGAACAGTGTGAACTCAAAGTGTTCATTCGCAACTACGGAACCCTACACTGCGCGTGGCCCAACACGCACTTGGCCGGTTTTTTAATAAAATAAGTAGTAAAAAAAATTGTGGAAATATAAACTTTTACATATTGTCTGACATGGTAATGATGATGATGATGATGATGATGGCACTTTGTGGTTTGATATTGATGCGAGAAGGCAATCCATCTACTACGCATACTGTCTTTACCACACACAGTAACACTAGTTTTAAGTCCATTCCTTAGTAGGGTCTAGATCTTGGTAATTCTCACTACCTTTCATCAAAAAAAGTACATAGTTGTCTTAAATGATCTAAGATAGGTATAGTATAGACACTCCGCCGTTCTCAAATAAATGAATTTTTCAAATTCTCAAATAATTGAATTCTATTGTTAGCATTGTGATATTACAAAGGATAAGAATACTTTATGAAACATAGATTTCCATCAGGTGGATCATATGCCTGTTTGCCCACTTAGTTGCATAAAAAGTCATAAATTCACTATGTCCCGTATTTCGTGAGGCCTTGTATCCCTACAAGATAGACATTGCTGCTGTAGGCGCTGCAGCAGCAGTTTAAGTGATTACCTGTGTGGTGTGGGCGTGGCACGCTGGGTGCTGTCCGTGTTTGCCGTCGTCGGCGTGTTGACTCGGCGGGCTATTCAATTACGAGACGAATGCAAATTGCAAATCAATGTAGACATCTGACTATATCATATAGTTGGAAGCGCCTGTAAGTCAAAACTCGTACTGGCTGACATGGTACTCATATTTACAAGGTAATCTCTGGAGTTACAGTAAGTAAGGTGTCTTTATTTATATCGAATGCTTAAGTGTCAAATTCTTTTCTTATGTTTTTATCTTCTCATATGATAACATGATAACTTCTCATAGATATAGCCCATTGCTCGGGGAGCAGTAATGCTTAAGAAGCCAATCCGATTCCAACAATATCTCTATACTAGAGGCCAAAACTCTCAGCGTTATCAGTTTATCGTTTCATCAGGTCTTATTTAATCTCCACTGCTGGAGCACGACCCTCTCTGACCATCAAAGCCATATATTAGCCAGAGCTGTCAGAGGATTTGGCCTACACTCTCCACACGCTGGCCACACGGATTGGAGAGGTCTCTTTGATGTTTTAAAAGCTCTGTTTAGCTTGTGTTTCCTAAGTCACCCTTTACGTCATCCACGGGAAGATTTGGAGTGGTTCTATATTCTACTTCGTACTTCGAATCGCAATGAAAACTCTTACAGCCGTTACATCTTCACCTATAAATGACTACTTTCTAAAAGAGTATGCAGATTGGAACTGCCATTTGTTTATAGTAGAGTATTGTAAACTCAGTTTGAGATATAAAATCTAGAGTTTAAGCATTTAAGAGGGTTACCCATAACTGGCTCGCTCCGACTCTATCTTAAAACGAAATTGATAATATGCCTAAAGGACTAGTCAAAGATCTAAGAATTCTTTATCTTAAATAACATGAACATACTTACCTCAATTATAGGACTGCACATATTACTATGTAACATTCATGCACAAATTCATACATTAAGCACATTCTCTTATATCAGTATTATTTTATCTAAAACCGAGCACAATGAAAACATGTTATACCTTACGGTAAGAAAATGCTAAAAAAGTTAATGAGATAATTAATGAGAAATGTTTTTTTAGAGGTACATCTACTTTTTTACAGGTCTTAACCTGTACCTGCAGGACAGGCCTAGCCTAGTGCAGGAATCGTCACAAAAACATAAAATAAAACAATGTTCAACATCTGGTGTTTGTTAGTCTGCTGCAGGAGCACGACCGTGTCTGTACTACCAAAGCTATGTACCGAAGCTATAGCCAGAGCAGTCAAAGAATTTGGCCTACCTGGAAACACTGTTACAATGTTAATATTTATTATTATTATAAAAGCCGTAACCGGTAATTGTGCATATTAAATTATTTTTCATATTTTATTCAAACTACTTACATATAAAGTACTCGCTGTATCGCTTTGTGAAGCGAACGTCATGTTTTCTGTATTATTCTATACTAGCTGATGCCCGCGACTTCGTTCGCGTGTACCTTTGACTCCGGCGTATTAATATACCTTGATATGACCTAATGTCGATACATGAGAAAAAGTACGAAAAAGTACTTGTAGCAGTGTTATATTATTATGTTATATATTAAAAGTTAATAAATATCAACACGTTTTGCAAAAGAACTTTGTATACAATGTTTGAACTATCCTTTGGGTTAGTTTTTTGGTATCAATCTGCCGCGTTCATATAACCAAGAATTTTCTTAGTTTGTTATGCTCTCAAGGTCTGCAATACTGAACGTAGAAGTACTCGTTAAAAAGAAACAACTTTGCCAAGTAAGTTTCGGGAAGACTCACCTGACCATTCTGGTCACGAAAGAGACCTTCTACAACTTTTAATAATATTCTTGGAAACTCTTGTGCATGTGAAGCCAGCTTGGCGGTAGCAAGCTGGAGTCTCATATTAATTGTCAATCTGAACTTTTGTATTCGGCTACTGATAAAAATGTTTTGAAAGGTGTCAATCTCATCAGCTCCAAGTGCCCCGACTTTTAATTGGAAGGGTTTGTCGAAAATCTCCCGAAAACAAAAATGTGACTATGCCCATGGCCCGTCATCTCAACGAATTTCTGGCTATGTTCTATTTACAGCCTTTTTGTTGTCCATTGGGCATTTATCTCCAAGAAGGGCCTTCGGGAGGAACGGACCTCGGCTTGGGGTGTTGCCTGTGTACAAGGCTTGGATAGACAGCAAACTGACATATTTTGCCGTGCACGGGACAGCCATCGAATTAAATAGATAAAACATATTGTAAATACATAAATAGATAGTTAAATAAACAAATAAAATAGATAGGTCATAGGTTTAGGTTCTAGGATAAGTTTATACTTAGGTAGGCAGTCTTATATTTCAAAATAAATAATCATTCGTGTTTTAGTTTCATTTCCCCACAATTCTAGCTCACTAATAAGAAATAGTTTCTTATAAGATATAGGCCTTAATAGGATAACATAGTTTGTACATAATTCATGTAAATATAACTTATTTGATTGTAATAAATATGTCCTAGACAGTACATGGTGTGCACGATCGAGGGGCGCGGGGTATGAGGTAGAAAAACGCGGCATTCTTATTGGGCCATGCGTCGCGCTCACCTAGTAACTAGTCCAAGTACTAAAAACCGGCCAAGTGCGTGTCGGGCCACGCGCAGTGTAGGGTTCCGTAGTTGCGAATGACAACTTTGAGTTCACACTATTCACACTCGCACCTTACAGTTTAACGACCAAAAACATCTAACAATGAAAATAGTATGAAATTTTACAGTTTATAAGTTGGTTGCCTATAACTTTTTAGTTTGTACTTACTACTCAGCTCTGATAGTTTTCCTTTCAACTTCAGTATATATGCTACTGCTGTAATTTTTTTCACGTATCTATATATAACCGTTTAGCAGATAGAGGGGGGGGACACTTACCTCTAACAAAAATTCGCACTTTAAAACCAAATATTTCGGAAACGAAACCCTTAATCAAAAAATGGTGTTCTCAACCTCACAATATTTTTGAAAGACCTATTTAACGATACCCCACACAATAGGTAAATAGAGAAAAAAAAATTACTCCCTCACTTTACTTGTATGGGAGCTACCCTAAAAAAAATTTTTTTTCAAGATTTTATTCTACCACTTTTTTGCCATGATTAATATACATACCCATACCAAATTACAGCTTTCTAGTACTTATAGTCTCTGCGTAAAACCGCGGATGGACAGACAGACAGACAGACATGGCGAAACTACAAGGGTTCCTTGTTTACTACGGAACCCTAAAAATAGGCATAAAATTAGCGCAGTACCACGCTCGAGGCACTTCGGTCATCACTTCGATCATTTCGGTTACTTCGGTCACTTCGTATCGTGCTCGCCATTTCGCTGCCACGCTGGGACCATCTTGTTTCTTTGGTTGTTTTGTTTCTTTGACTTCTTGTTTCTTTGACACCCCACGTTGGCTGGCGAACAACCGCGCCGCGAACAAATCATAGCATAAGTACATAGTTCATAGGCGGCCCAACCGCTGTGAGGGTCCAAGCCAGCGCTCTTTGATGTACGCATCACGTACATGCCGTATGGGCTGAAAACTACGTTGCCAAAATATCATATCCTGGTTGCCAGTGACCCGGGACCGCTGGACGGTCACCTGTTAAATAGTCTGTAAAATTGTGTAACTCTGTACATAGTCGATATAAAATTTGACATAGTTCTGTATCAGATGTTGAAATCTTTGATTTGAATACCTCAACAAAAAATGCTCATCAGGTTGAATAACTTTTGCTAAGGCTTCATTTATATATTTCTTATAGTTTACCTGGACCATTATGGTTCTGCATGAGGTTCCAAATCTCAGATTTTTTATTACTTTGCTAAGGCTCCCCTTTTATATTTCGTATAGTTCAGCTGGACCATTATGATGCTGCATCAGATGTTCCATTTTTCAAAATCATTTCTACCCTATATGTTGCCCGGGCTTAATAGCTATATAGCAAAAAAAGTTTCATTCGAATCCGCCCATATTTCCGGAGATAATCGTGCTCATACATACAGACAGACAAGAAATTCTAAAAAATTTTTTGCTTTCTATTATTCTTTTAAGTGCCCGTCTATCCATTTCATTCAAAAATACTAAATGTACGGACAAAATATTTTTTACTGTTTTATTATATGTATATAATATAAATTTACAAAATCTTCTGGTGAATTGAAACGACCATTGATGCGAATGAACACGCAACGTAGAAACTCAGGGCGAAGTAACTATTTAGTAATCTGTGCTCAGGTCAAGTTTTAAATGGTAATTATTCTCACAGTTTTTCTTTTTTTTTTCATTAAAGATGAATGAATAACGTCATTCAGTGTCTTAGCCGTGTCAGGAAAAGCAGGATCGCGATGACCAGAGAATGATAGGTATGGTTCTGCCAAAATACTGGGTAATTTACCAGCCGTCGGAAATATCTGTGCATTCGAGAACACAACGTCATCCAGCAGCGACGAGCACTGAAGGGACGGGTTATGACGAATCTATGTACAAGTACTTACTAGGTATATACGAGACGAGTACGAAATTCCCTTCGGAAATAACCTGTAATAGACGTTAAAAAAGCGAAAGTCTAAAGTATAATATAAAGCGGCTAGTAGCTAAACAGATTTTGATTCCGTTTTCCACCTAAACTGAACCTATACTGACCACCAGATCAACTCTTAGATATATGCACTGTAAGGCAGCAGAAATGTGTGATCAATACTTATGTATGTACCTAGTACTCAATGAGTTGAACATTTGAAAGAAAAAACATAGGTATGAGTACTACTCATACCTATGTTTTTTTTTTTAATTGGAACAGTATGATTACGTATTTGAACATGGTAAGTATGTGTAAGACATATATTCTTACTGTTTTCTATTAATATACGTATATACCTACGCCTCTGACGGCTATTGGCTTTTTCAAAACTGATGACGTCAACATTTTCTATCGTTTTTTGGAGGAGGTACAGTGTTGCCATTTCGAAATAGGTGCCGGCATTGCCTAGTCCCACTCGAACAACTCAATCATAGAGTATAAAATTAGTATGTAATGGGCGCGTTACGGGCGGTGCGGCAGGCGGCGCAACGGGCGGCGCGGCGGCGGTGTCGTTACTTGACGGAGTTTTTCCGGCGTCACGTCGCGCCGCCATTTCTCACACACGACACGGAAACGCTCTAAACAGCGGCACTCGATTAGTTTCTCTCCACCCTCTTCATCCCTCCAGCCCTCTTAAATCGAGGCACATACGTACGGCTTTACATGTTATTGTAGAGAACGGGAATACCTGCTGAGGTATCAAGCATATTAGGTAGGCGAATCCCGGACTTCGAAGCATGGCATCGGAGGGTGGAACCAGAAAAAAGCTCAATGAAAGGCCAAATAGGCTGCGGTATTTTGAGGGAATTTTAAGAATTTGTGTTGTGAGGTATTGCTACTTACTAGACGAGCTCCGTGGCGCAGCAGTCAACACGTCTGCGACGCGGATCGGGTTCGATCCCCGGTCAGGTCAAGATGGAAAATTATATTTTTCAGATTGACTTGGGTCTTGGATGTTTATCTAAATATGTATTATGTAATAAAATATAGTATCGTTGAGTTAGTATCCTATAACACAAGTCTCGAACTTACTTTGAGGCTTGCTCAATCTGTGTGATTTGTCCGTATATATTTATTTATTTATTGCTGATCGCGCATCACAGCACAATTTCTCAAGCGGTTTTTACAATGCGCTTGCCAGTTTTTATACACCTACGAATAAATATTGTATCATTAAGTAGGATACCGCCGTATACGTATAAATATTGTATAGTGGTAGGGATGTGTGCCTGGATCGTCAGCTTTTTATCAGCGAAGGTCGATGTAAAGTCCCACTTAACATCGTCAACAACTACCTCTACGCTTCGACCTGATAAAAAGCTAACGATCCAGGCACACGGCTTCTTGGCAAGTCTATACGATACGATGGTCATTTTGTCAGAAGTGCTCTATGCCAAATCCTATTGGAGGCCTTAGCAATGTCCAAGCTAGCTACCAAAGCCTCTTCCTTGCTGTCAATATTCTGCTAGACGATGTGCAGATAGACTGGGTAGTTTGTATCCTCAACTGTATGAAAACATTATAAGTCTATAGGGCTGAATCTTTGGAGCCGCGTACTTTATGGTAGACTGTATTTTTGTACATTAATAAATACGAAATAGGATCCTACGAGAAACTTATTTTTTTACCGTTTGTAAACCGGCTCCAAATAAAGGAGGTCATAATCCTACCCGTATGTATGTTTATATGTATGTTTTTCCGTGCAAATATCAAAAACTATAAAGCGTTATTCACACATTCTGGCAATGTGTGAATAACGCTTTATAGTTCCCGTCACTTCATCATCAAGTCTTTTAGTTTCCACTGCAGGAACATGACCCTATCTGTACTACCACAGCCATATATTAGCCAGGGCAGTTATAGGATATGGCCTAACGAGACCATAATCGATTACGTACGATTTGTATGAACACGTCCGCCCGGACGCGTCCGTACGCCCGTCCGTGGATGATACGAAGGTACGACCAAGAAGAAAAACAATAGATAAGCGGGCTTAATATAAAAGAGTGTGCTTTGTTGCTGTATTTTCAAATTATTATTTTTTGTGTGTAAATAATACCTACATAAATAAAAAGTGGCCTTTTATTTGAAAAAAACTTCGTGTTTCTTGCTAGCTCATTTTTATTAATAACTTAACAGCAGGCTATTAAAACATTTATCTCATCACGATCCGCACTTAATTTTTATCTTTTGCAGTTGTTTTTCTTAACCACTGGCCTTCTGGCTATTAACAGATTATTTTATGTAGGTACCTCATGTCATCCAGATGTTACCGTATACGAGCTTTCTTTTTTGTGGTGAGAGGATCAGCCAATCTGCGTTACCGACTAGACTGTCCCCGAAGAAACTTCTTTCAGGGGTCTTTTTCGCGTGACTTCGACCGTCTAATTTGCTCTCGTGTAGCAGTAAGTAATAGTATATTCTATGTAGATTGTGTTTATAGCCTACGTATATAAAGGTACCTACTTCTTGGTTTTCAATGAAAAATTCATCAAAGATATTTCAAAATACATTCGTCCATTCATTCAATGTAAAACTCAGAAAAAAGAAATCCCCATTTAAGACCTAACAAGTAAAATTAGGCTTACATATTATTATTTCTATGAATGTGACACTGAGTTATGCGGATTAGGCAAGGAAAAGGCAAAGGTTGAAGAATTGAATCTCTGTTCAAAATCTAAAACAAATTTTTCAGCCACCGTTTATGGCAAATATTTGAATTTTGAACTCACCAATCACACAATTCATCTACTATACGACACATACATTCCTATCTATTTATAAAATAATAATTTAGGTTTTAGTTCGGAGTAAAACAATCAGTAGGTATCAAAGGAGAGTTCCTAACAATAGCCTGGAGCAAGTCCTACTCTACTACTCAAAATATATATAGTTACGATTTTTTTCATTTCTTTCTGAAGTTTGGAGAATGTCACAAAATCTCCTAGATAATAATCGGACATCTTCTTTCAGACCGTCGTACTGGTCGTCGGATCGGATTGGAAGTACCACAATTATTGCGTAGTTACACTCATCATACCTAATTAAGGAACGCGAATGTCATCGTGACTCTTGGAAGCAATTGTAGAAGAAACATTGCTGACACCATTGAGATATAACTACTAGAGAAGACACCGCAAGTCCTTACTTTGTCCCGTTCAACTGTGGACATCGCGCCACAATCCACTCATTCGGTTGTTAGCTCTTTCACTTGTGGCACTTCCCACGATTAATAAACAAAAACTTGGTAAAAATTATGAAAAATTACTTGGTGTGTATTGAGTTATTGCAGTAATAACTTATCGAACACTGTAAATTTGTTCCTTTGCACTGTGCACAGTGCAAAGGAACAAATTTTCATCAGCAAGCACATATCTGTAGCCGGTGGATTGCACATCATTTACCTGTTTTATACATTAGCTTCACAACCAATTACTCGTATCAAGAGATAACACTGTAAATGCTGTGATCAATTAGCTGAGTAGTATTTTATCGCCGCTAAGTGTGCCGATAAACGGCTGTCATTTGCTCCAACGGAACAAGTTTGACGAGCGACCGTCTGTATTCTAATTTCTATCTCATGCCTAAAGATTCAGCAACTGCCAGCATGTATACAATTGTCTAAAAAAATCTACAGAGTTGTTTTGTTCTACAACTTCACCTTTCCTGGAATTTAAACTTTGGTCTACCTTGCTATTTCTACTTCAATTCAGGTACTGTCTTATTTACTAGTTAAGTAATAGGTTTTTGTAACTAGACATACTCTACATACTCTCTACCTTATATGTACTATACAAGGAAAAAATAAGTATATACGCGTGACTATAAACAATATAAATTAATCTTTATTTATCAACATTAAGTTATCACTCGCCTTTAGTCCCGTGGCACCTCAACCAGATAACAAGCAAGGAATGTGTTTTGATTTAATATCACTAATTATTTAGCACATGTATCCAGTGTGTATGTACTTATTGCAATTAGATTAATATAAAAAACTGGTTTGTTACCTATACTCGTTCAATATGACTATTTGTTGTTGATATAACAACAGCTATATAAATATCAAACCTTATATTGCGCGAACAACGGGACGGCCCGGCGTACATTCTAGAAACCATTACTTTTCAAGCTCATTCAAATTAGAGCTATGCAGTCGGTACAAATAGGTACATGAAACACGCAATATAATATGCCTTGCGGTGATCACTCAGTCCACAAAGGATGCATAAAACCGGTTCCACTTGTATCGAAACCCGGTCAACTGTGGCGAAACACAAATTCTTAATGATCACTTACGATGCAATTCATTATTTACGTACTTGACACTCGTAATAATATCTCCTAAATTTAATAAGACGTGTATCACACTATTCAACAATGAAGGTCACATAGCCGCAGAGTTTATTTGACATTGCGGCGCACTTACGGCCAATACCACGAGGTCGAAGGTATCGGCCGATTGCGCAACCGCTGGCCTGTGACACCGGCCTACGCGAACAGGTAGGAGTACAGTACGGTGGCCACGATGCCCAGCAGGAGTGGGAACTTCCAAGAAGACAGCAGACTCGAGTCTGCGCCGGCGCTGACGTTGGCGTCTCCCCAGTTGTACTGCTTCTTTTTCAACTCGATGCGCTCCTCCGTCACCAGCGTCCCCACCTTGTACTTCACCATCAGTTCCTTTGCGTCCAGACTGTGGCCGACGTCGTCGAAGTCTTCCGAGGCGTCCTTGCCGGCCACGTTGACCAGTACTTCGTGTCCTCCAGGATGCTCGTCGATGAACTGGGTCACATTATAAACGTCGTTATTTATGATGAAAAGTACATTTTTAGCGTTACCGCTGTCAGCGACGTGTTTCCTCGTGAACGTTGTTTCTGCCATACTGCCGATTCTGTTCGCGCAAACGTGTTTTCGGCGCGGCGTGCGCAGGAGACGGTCCTCTGTGCCTCACTGCTGTACACCGCGCGCGGGCGCCGCTCCGCGGGCTCGCTGGGCGCGGGGCGCCTCCCACACTGATAACGATGTTTATCTCATACACAGCTGTGACGCATAGTAGAGGGACGATGACTTTGCGATTTGCCTTCCATATAGGTAGCGACTGCTCGTAACTACTTATACAGTGTGCATAATGTGCGCGCGTCTCGATCTCGATTCACATGTGCCCTACGGAATATCCCCGGATGATGGCGAAGCATGACGGCTAGTAACTGACTTTATACGAGAGTAACCCATTGTTACATATTGTTATAAAATTTTATTCTACGTTATCTGTAGCCGGTGGCTAGAAAACTGTATTATTGTGGCTAGAAACCAGTAATGCGCCTAAACTTACATAAAACAGTACTTAAAGCTTTAGCCATAGAAGCAATGTTGCCAGCCTGTGTGGCTTCTACGTACGTATTCTGTGCTTCCACTAGATATTTTTCAGAGAGGTGCTCAACAGCTGCACGGGCTCAGGACCGTATGAGCTCGTGCAGCTGTTGAACACACATCTAGTAGAAGCCACACAGGCTGGCGACTTTGCGTCTATGGCTAATACCTTTCTGGATCTGCTATCCACTGATTCCAGAGCGGCAAGTTGATATTTGGCTGAGCCATTCCAGAGGTGGCTGCAATACTCCATGCATGACCGGACCTGCGTCGTATGAAGTGTAAGGAGTTATCTTAGAGTAAAGTATGCCCTAACCTTGTTGATGTGCCCAGCTTTTTGCCCGCCGTTTGGTTTTGATGAAGGTGCGAAGACTCTTCTAGCCCATTCGTTAAAAGTACAGAAACACCTCAGAAAGTTCCTAGTTACTTTCATGTAGAAGGGGCTCCTTTTTGTGATAAAAAATAACGCGCTTGTTTTTGCAGGTTTGAACGTGGCTTGAACTTAACCATATTTCTGGTACCCCATTGGGACATAGAGCGATCGAATTTGCACGCTCTATCATGGCCTCTCTCTGTCTCTTAACTAACTTCAGTTACCCTAGCCCCAACCACAGAATAATAAATAGTTTCCCCAACGCGGTACAAATATATATCTCTCCATAGCTGCACTATCATCTGACATCTATGTACCTTACCTACCTCAGACTTGGCAACTCTACGTATGTGTATGTATCATTTAATATTATGGTAAATTCCAAATGCCTTCGTCGGTAATAAGAAGGTACTCAAATAAATAAAAACATTACAGTAGTATTCATAATTTTATTTAAAAACAATATGGTAAAATATACTTTAAATATGTACATAAGGGCAAGTGCCTAAGACCACGACATTAGGTAACGTTATGGCATCATATTTCAATTCAATATTCCGAATGAGTGGAAACCAGTTGAGCTACGCAAACATACCTACCTACCTACTCGCCGAACCGAACCGCATACAATGCATACAACACGCTAAAACAGAGTACAGAATCACGCACGCCGTTAATACTATTCATAGAATTACCTACATCAAAACTTGTTCACAGACTAGTATTTTAATGACGACTAGCCATCCGACACCGACCCCACCGCTATTTATGCTAAGCGAGTGTCACGGTGACACCGCGATTTTTAAACCTGTCCGAACTTCTCGTCACGCTGGCATATCACTATGAAAACAAATAGAGGTACAGCAACGTGGATGCGAGAGCCAGAACGATGGGCGGGCCCCAGACGTGGACGATGCCGGCCACGGTAAGTGTGTCCTCGCCGCCCGCCCAGGCCGGGCCCGGCGCGCGCACCTCCCGCTTGTCCTGCTCCACGAGCTCCGCCACGAGAAACTCCTGGCGCCAGGACCGCGCGTCCTCGCTGTGCCCCACGTCGTGGAAACATTGCGAGGCATCCTTTCCGGCGTTGTCGATCAATACTTCAGGCCCTCCCGGGTGGTCTTCCAGGAACTTGGTGACGTTGTAAACCATGTTATCGATGATGATGAAGGCATCGTCGCGGCGGTTGTGGGCCGCGACCTCCTCACGGGTGAGCCGGCGGAGCGCCATCGGGTGCGCGATCAGACGGAGTGCGGCGGACGGCGCCGGCCACTGCGCTGCGCCTGCGACGGGTTGCGTGCGACTGAGCCGCTGTCCGCTGTTCACTCCACCATAGACCACTACCAAACGCGACTCAGCATTCACCGACCACTTAACGACGGTAGACTAGTTTACTCGATAAAGGTACCATTAATTTGGTCAACATATTAATATTATTCCTGTTAGTTTCTAGAAAACTTCGTGCGGCTGAGATGATGATGATGATAATAATAATAATTAAACAATACCTAACAATTTTTTGGGTCAAACCGTGTCCACGGATTGTCCAATATTTGATGTAGGTAAAATAAATGTAAAAAGTACTTACATTATTTCAAGTCTATTTGGACAGTTATCGTTGGCAAAGTCCATTGGTCATTTCGCGCATGTTGTTACCTATATCCTGTCACCTGCGACCTTGCCAGTGGCCACCGCCGACCGGGGCTCATTGCATAAGCAACTAAGTATAAATATATATATTCCTAATTATATTATCAAAATATCAAAGATCCTTCAATTCTTATGATCGGTGTGGAGGAAAAGAAAGTAGGACTACCTATTTATGGTATAACATTTTTTTAGCTTTGAAAATCACAATTAAACTTCTGATGTTCAATACATTCCAACAGTTGCATGATTAGACTTTAAAATGTTTTTTGCAGTAGTTACCTACTTATACATATTTTATTTAATATCGTAAATGTCATACGCATGAACATAAAAAGCGTCATAATTCCGCTTCTATGGTAAATTAAGTATTGCGAATTTTATTACGGCGCATGTTGTAACTAAATATTAACAACAGCCAATGAAAAATTTAGGATTAAAAGAATTATGTTATTTTATTACCTATATACGCTGCGGCGGGTTATACTTACAGCAGACCAGAGAATACAACCGGTCACTATGAGAACTAGAAGTCCTTTGATTCGATCGAAACATGGGCCGTGCTTCAGTCACTCCAGCGATGCCGCATTGACCATCGATATGTCGAGGTGTTGAAGTGTTTATATGTACAACATAACGCCACTATGTCAGTCTGAGTACAGGAACAAAGCACGCGGATTTCACTGCAGTGCAGAGAGGGGTGAGACAGGGACACATAATTTCTCCAAAACTGTTCACCACTGCTTTGGAAGACGACTTCAAGCTCCTAGAATAGAAATGATTTGGCATTAACGTCAATGGCGAGTAAGTATATCACTCACTTTGATTTGCCGATGATATCGTTGTCATGGCGGAATCGGTGGAGGACATAAGTTCTATGCTCAATGAGCTTAATGAGGTTGCCCAACGGGTGGGCTTTCAAATGAACATGGATAAAGCGAAGGTCATGTCGCGCCATCCATTCTGCGCTATCACCAGTTTATGCTGGAACTCTATCCTTGAAGTTGTGGACTATTATGTCTACCTAGGTCAAATAGTTCAGGTTGAAAGTTCTAGCTTCAAGGATGAAGCTCCGAAGTGTCTTCTCATCCAAAATACGTCAAAAATCTTCGACCAATGTGTGTAACCAGTGATGACTTGCGGGTCCGAAACGTGGTCCCTTACTAAGGGCCTCATAAGAAAGCTTAAGGTCGCCCAAAGAGCTATGGAGAGAGCTATGCTCGGTATTTCTCTACGAGTCCGTAGACTAGAAATGAGGAGATCCGAACGAAAGTCACTGACATAGCTCGAGGATTAGCTCCTGAAAGTGGCAGTGGGCGGGGCACATACATGCCAACCTCATGGAAAATTATTGGACCAAATTAAGGTGGCGAAAAGTAGGCGAATGCATGGCGCTGCAGATTTGCTTGCCACTCGATACAAGATGGCGGTAGTCGCTGCCGTTATCCTAAATTTTAAAATATTATGCCTAAAATATTGTTCTGATTATTAATAAATAACATATATTTTAAGAATAATGCTTTTATACTTCTTTTATATCCTCACTAGCTGATGCGGGCATGACTTTGTTTGCGTGGACTTTATGACTCCGGCCAAAGACAATATAATACTCCGGCATATTTAATACGAACTAAACATACATAAGAAAATACTTGTAGCAGTGTTATAAAATTGAATAGCATTGCATTGGCTGTTGCTAAATACTGGAGGGATAAAATATAGGATTCTTTTAGATTTTTTGAGCCACCGACAAGATAAAAAGAAGACTATATAGCTCCAAGTGACGTGCGCTACTTCACCAAACTTTGAGGTATGGGCAGAGTGCCCTCAACCTATTGCACATCTCCAAAGGGCCTTCGGTAGGGACAGATCTTGGCTTTAGGTGTCGACTGTGTATTCAAGGCTTGGAGAGACAGCAAACTCTCATGTTTAGCTGTATGGGCTAAAAACTACGTTGCCAATAGGGGGGCGTCGAGAGGGTGAATCTGTAAAATATAAAATTTGACATGGTAATGTACCAGATGTTTTAAATCTTTGATCTTTTTTTACCTCAACAAAAAATACTAACCAGGCTGAACAACTTTTGCTACAGCATCATTTTTATATTTCTTATAGTTTACCTGGACCATTATGGTTCTGCGTCAGGTGTTCCAAATCTTCAAATTAAATACTACAACAAAAAATGCTCATCAGGTTGAATAACTTTTGCTAAGGCATCATTTATATATTTCTTATAGTTTACCTGGACCATTATGGTTCTGCATGAGGTGTTCCAAATCTCAGATATTTTATACCTCAACAAAAATGCTCATCAGGATTAACAACTTTTGCTAAGGCTCCACTTTTATATTCCTTATAGTTCAGCTGGACCATTATGAAGCTGCATCAGATGTTCCATTTTCCAAAATTATTTCTACCCTATATGTTGCCCCGGTTTAATAGCAAAAAAAGTTTCATTCGAATCCGTCCAATATTTCCGGAGATAAACGTGAAACGTGTATCATACATATAGACAGACAGACAGATAAGACATTAGTAAAAAATTTTTGCTTTGTATTATTCTTTTTAAGTGTCCCTCTATCCATTTCAGTTAAAAATAGTAAATGTACAGACAAAAAATATTTTTACTGTTTTATTATATGTATAGATGTTTTATTATATTTATGGATAATACGGAAGATACAATGTTGTGTAGCTATCGCAGTCATCTGGTTGAATCTGCTATTTGATTGAATGACTAGCGCGTTCATTGAATGACCACGTTTAATTGGATGACTAGGCCAAACATTGATTGAACAAGCGTCGCTCAACGTCCAACTAGTTAGCGGGTCGTAACATAGCCCTTTGAACATAGCGGACATAAAATCAGTCAGGTGATTCAAATTTAGTTCATTTTTTTACCACTGCGGCGCTAGTAGTCACCAAAACAAATATGGCGTCAAACAGCTCGAACCTTCGAGCAACACGGCCTCCGTACCGGCCTCCGTACCGGGCTCGAACAGATGGTACCTACGATGTTGATATTTTTTTCAATTAAATTTACTTAAAAGTGCGTTATTTGTAATAAAATAGTATGACATTATGGATTTACCTATTATAACGCCGCCGCCGGCTACTTTAAAAACTAAGAAAAATGAAATCATGCTACCACCAAATATTACAAAGTCGGCTAAGATTCAACGACTTCGCTAAATGACATTCATTCAGTCAAGACGTTGAACGTTACATTCAACGACTTGACGAGCTATCCTTCAGTCATTCAATTGAACGTCGCCATTCAATGAACGCGCTAGTTATTCAATCAAATAGCAAATTCAACCAGATGACTGCGACATAGCAACGAGTAGTGCCATCTATGTGAGTCTGTATTAACAAATCGTACGATTTAGCGGTTGGGACCACATGATCATACGAAAGCTGTTTCCTGATAATCAAAACGTTATGTCAAACATAAGCAAATAGGCATGCTGAAGATCCAACCCGGCACTGCATCGCATGCTGGCGTGTTGACCAGTGAGTCCAGTGACCACTGCGCCACTGAGGCCATAAAGAAACCAGCAAGGGCATCACGCAAGTAATAACTGTTCTAGAAAAAAGAACGTGACGATCAATCTGTCAATGTCAGAAAATGTCAGCTGTTCAATTGTCAATGTCAAATTGACGTCATTCTTTCATAACTTTGAATACAAGGTGTGAGGAGCAAAACAATTTTTATTTTCTGTTCATATGTATATGTTTCTAGTCGTGTTTTTTTCGTTTCTTTCAGTTTATTTTTTGTACTGCTTTATTGAAAATATGATAGGTGTGTTTATGTACATATTTGAGTTGAAGAAAGAAGTTTTGTTGGGTTTATCGCTGTCCGTTCTGTATATAACCTATTATCTGGTGGAAGCAGTCAAGGTAAAACATATTATCCAATTGGAAATATGATTCATTCTCCATAGCTTCGATCCTGTACTGAAATTGGCGTATCTATTGCGTACGGATATCTCTCAAAAACGCAAATTTTCACCGATATTTTGACAAAAGTAATGGTGTTATAAAACAGAAACCTAGTTAAATCATGTGCTTTCCTGCTGCATAATTGTTTTCCTTACTGAAAGCACTACCGATCTGTATACTACTCTAAAATCTGTGGAAAGCACTGCAGGAATCAGTTAAATAATTGTTCTTGTACTTTTCTAATTTATTTTTTCTCCAAAACGTCAAAACCAATTGAGGGAATAAGTGCAATTTTATGATTCTAACATTAGGGTTATCTGTTGAAAGATATTTCTTGGTGTGCCTGTGCCTAGCTATGAAAAGTGCTTGTATTGTTTTACTTACTACTATATACTTGCTGCTGATGTATTAGCAATTGTGTAGTAATGCAGAGCAACATAAATGTAACTGTGTATGATATTGAGTTATTTACTGCTAAAAATCAACAGTTTTACTTTTTTTTTACTATTTATTCATACACACAGAGCACACCTTGAATCACAGCACCCAAGCTAGACTCCAGAGTGTGCGAAAGAAATATTCATGATTTATGTACATGCCAGAGATGTTGTAGATATTAACTTAGGGATCTAGTTATAATTGCTTTTGGTCACAGTTACAGATCACAGAAACTGTAAAAAAACATGGCCTGTTCTTTCTAACAACAGCGAAGTAACATGCAATGAGAGTAGGCGCAATGAGAATATTTTGTGTTTATTGCAGCTGGAACATAAATCTTTATAACTACTTAGCTAAGCAAGACTTGGTTTCAGTTTATTTATATCATATAGTTTATCAAGAAATATATGAATGACAATGATGTCATGATCATTTATTTTACATTAAATACATATGACATAATAAAATACCTGTTTAAATTATTATTATTAAATTCTTAAACAGATTTACTGTGAGCCAATACATATTTGTGCATGCTGTATTCGCACATAGAAGGTTGTACCACCATAATTTTCTTTGCTTTTCACCATACAACTGTAATAATCAGTTTTCAAACCAAACCTTTATCAATATTAAAAGTATTCAATTCTGGACTCATTTCAAGTATTACACAGCTATCATTGCCTGCCAACTTGATCTGCTGTTATCTGTATGATGAATGCCAATATAAAACCTGGATTATAATAATTAATAATAACTATGATAAAAATGTGTTATTTTTAGGGTTCCGTACAAAGAATGAAATCGGAACCCTTATAGGATCACTTGTGCGTCTGTCTGTCCGTCTGTCACAGTTGATTTTCTCCGAATCTACTGAACCAAATTAAATGAAATTTGGTAAGATTGTGTAAACCTATGACCCAAACACGGATGTGCAAAGTAAATATATATTTTTTTTAAATAAGGGGCAGTTTAGAGGGTGCAAATAGAAAATGTTAAAAAAAAAATGTTTTGCAAACCTTACCGTGTTTGATATGAAATGAAAGGGCTTGTTATGAGTATGGCATCGGAACCGGTTCCCGGTTCTGGATGTCACAAAAGATTCAAGATTCAATAGTTTATTTAATATAGGTTTCTTTGAACTCTTATTAATTGTCATATTTGTGTTTACAGTTTTTATAATTACTTATGGCTAAGTTTAGGCCGCTTCCAAAGCGGAGTGCAGAAGAAGCGGCAACAAACTGCACAGCGCATTTTCTCCAAGCGACGTCAACTCACAATTCTAGTTAGACCTTATAAACTACTAAAAAGAACCGGTTCTAAAATATCACAACCCGGTTTTTTCGGTTCTTACCTTTTTTTATACATTTTTAAAAATCTAGTTATAATAAAAAGATAATGCATTATGTTTATAGGCCCTAAAGGTAAATTCGTTGTATCTGTCTATTGGTAATAGGTTGGAAGCGATAGCACGAAACGCGTCCAGACTGGACACGTTCGTGGGTTGAATTATACATATAGCGCAGAGTTGGGAGGGGAAGATTCAGACTGCACCTGACCAACAGCGTCGTTTGATTTGCAACGAAATGTTTGATTTTATGATCCCCTCACAATTATTTTACTAGTTTTACTACGTTTTACTTATTTTTTACGCATTTTCATAAAAAAATCGGAAGAACCGAAAGAACCGGGTAACCGGTTCTTGGTAGAGTTCGGAACCGAAAACCCGGTTCTTGAAAATAATGACCGGTTCTCGATGCCGGTGATCGAGGATAGGGATGTTCGGGAAAAATCAATACTTTTGATATTATTCACGAAAGAAGTTAAAAATTTTACCATTCCCCCCCCCCCCCCCCCCGCCCTGATCTCCCCCCTGATCTGAAAATTTCAAAAAAAATTACTAAATATAGTTCATAGCTTGAAGATTACAGGAAAAATAATAAGAATTCTATCAGTTGAAAATAAAGTGGTAAACTCACTATAATAAGTTCACCTAGGGAAATAGTTCACTAAAACACCACTAGATAGCGCTAGTCAATTGAATAAAACATTTTTGCACATTGTGTGTGTGGTCACGATTCGTGACCACACACACGATGTGCAAAAAATGATGCCACGAAGCATATTGTACGGAACCCTCATTACGCGAGTTTGACTCACACTTGACCGGTTTCTTTTAAATTATTTATTAAATCCAGCTTAAAATTAATTATTTTTTGCACCAGTGGTTATCAACATTTTATGTATAATACATAAAGATTTATAATATTGTAAAATAAAATAAAACTTTAGTAATGATTTGGACACACAGCATCAGACACCCACCAAGCAGGTTGTTGATATGACAATGATGATGATAGTGATGGTTCAAAAAATAATCATTTTAGTTTTATACTAAAAATTTACTAAATCATCATCATGTTTTATGAACGTAAAGAGGTCACATATTAACAATCATACTTTGAAACAATGTGTTTTATTAGAAACCGCTGCTGGTATGCCGCGAGGGCGAGTTCCGTCAGTTCCTGGAGGAGAGCGTGCCGCTGCTGCAGGAGCACTACTGGCCCACGCCGTGGTGCGTGGAGGCGCGCCTGCAGACCGTGCTCGGCTCGCTGCTGCGCTCGCGGCTGCTGCCGCCCGTGCAGTACCGACGGTAACTTCTTTCCGCAACTTCGCCCGCGAGTTTCTCTCTGTTTTAAACGATTTTTTTGGGATCAATGAAATGAAATATTTTTTTTTTGCAGGCAAACATGGTAGAAAATATATTGTGGGACAACGGGTTTGTCAAAACTCTATTGGACAAGCGTGTTGCGCCAACAGTTGGCATGCAAATGTTCGATGTGAATTTAAGAAAATAACTTTACAAATGGCCCAGATAGCTAGAATTAGTTTTACAGTCAAAATTATTAAACTAGAAGTATTAATTATTTAATCAGAAGATATGTTTATGTCAGTAAACATATCATAAAAACTACACAATAATAATTTACAAATATAATGTCATATAATTGAGAAATGTTCGTCGAAGGCGGTACATGTCAAAATTTTAAATTAAGATATTCGTTAATATGATAAAAGCCCTTGGTGACCAATAATGAATGAAGCTGTTTTTTAAACTTTGTCGATGACTTTGACTTCCAACTTTCTGGCAGATGGTTATATATCTTTGTTGCTAAGTCCCTACGTATTAGCTTTTAATTGAGTGCCTGTCGTCGGCAGCGAGGTGTTGAAGCTGTCTGACGGCGGGCAGGTGGCGCTGGACTGGGCGGACTACGAGGGCGCGGAGGCCGGCAAGCGGCCCGTGCTGCTGATCCTGCCGGGGCTGACGGGCGGCTCGCAGGCCGACTACGTGCGCTGTCTGGTGGCCGCGGCCGGCGCCTTGCACGCGCACGCCGTCGTCTTCCACAACCGCGGGCTCGGCGGCATCCCGCTCACGGTGCGTCTCAGCCAATATCGTTATACCATCCTCGACGGCATGACCCTTCCCACTAATACCCGTGTTAATTTATTTATTTTTATTTAATTTTCTTATTTATTTAGGAGAACCAACAGCTTATCAATAATACAATAGTATTTAGATAATTTAGAAATAGGAAGCCAATGAGAGGTTCCCGCCCATAGTAACAAAAATTAGGTTATTAAAACAATTTTCAGAACACTAAAAACATTATATCACAAACCATACGCCTAAATAGCATAATCCGCAAAACAGTGGTACCATGACATCTTAAACCCAATTAAGTATAAGTTAAACTCAATCAATAAAGAACTGCCTGGTCAATTGGCGTCTTATCGCTGCAGCGCTAGAGTTAAAAAGATCCAGATCAGCATTCTTAGACAATAGCGTAACTTTAAGTGTAGTGACAGGCAGTGTTAGGCGCTACTCGTTCAAAGCAATCATTTCGACTTTACTTACTTATTGTCCTGGCTAAGAGACCCAGTGAGTCTTGGCCTCCAGCACAATAGTACTGCAATTGTCGCCAATTTTCAGCTTTACCACTCGTACTAGCGATCCGATCAGTCGGCTACTTACTACTAAAAATTTTATAGTATTTAAAGTCATTGACAATGCTAATCAGATATAATTACTATTATTAAACTAAAAATAAGATATTGAATATGGAGAAAAAATCCGACGTATGGAATAAAGATAAAGGATAAGGCACGGTAGCCTCATCGTTAAATTATGACTGACTAGCTGTTTCCCGCGGCTTCGCCCGCGTGATATATAGTCTATATCCTTTTCAGTACCTTAACCCATATGTATGCATTTCTTGATGATCGGTGCAGTAGCTAGGGCGTGAAAGTTTAACAAACAAACATATAAATAAATAAACAAACAAACTTACTTTCGCATTTATAACATTAGTTAGGATTAGGATAGTTAGGATGATTTAACGATGAGGAGACCAAGAAACCAGTTCGAATCCTGTCCGTGTGGATTTTTCCCCTATATTTTAGTTGTTAATTAAAGAAGAGTACTATCGTGTCGTGTGGTGTGCGCAGACGCCGCGGCTGTACTGCGCGCTGAGCCACGCCGACCTGGCGGAGGTGGTGTCGTGCGTGCGCGCGCGCCAGCCGGGCCCGCTGCTGTGCGTCGGCGTGTCGCTGGGGGGGCTCATCCTCGGGCAGCTGCTGGCGGCGCAGGGCGCGCGCGCGCACGTCGCCGCCGCGCTCGTCGTCTCCTCGCCGCTCGACGTCGAGCGCAGTCAGTACCACTTCGTTGTTACCCTTTTCTTTAATGACAGTTCTCAATTATGAAATGTGATTCCGTGGTGCCGGAAGTAGCTCAACTCTTCGAAATTAGATTTTTCACTGCAGACAGGCCTGTCTCACTCCGCGGTAGGTATTGAAAACGCAAGTACGTACGGCGGCCCAACCGACGGGGCACGGGCACGTGAGTCACCGTGTCACCGTCAACATTTAGGTGAATATAACAGGTTATTAGCGTTGTGCGATCTGAATTACACCTTATTGTATCGTGGCGAGAGTCGCTATTCCTGTAATAGATTTTTCGGAGTGAATTTTCTGTACTCGTACTATTATGTATTCTGTGCTGCAGAGCAGATTGTTCGACATTCCAGGCGCGGAGTGCATCGAGCGGCCGCCGTGGAACGCGCTGCTGTCGTACCACATGGCGCGCAGCCTGCGCCGCACCGTGCGCGCGCACGCCGCGCTGGCGGCCGAGCCCGCCGACTGGCGCGCCGTGGCCGCCTGCCGCACCGTGCGCCAGTTCGACCAGGCCTTCACCACCAAGCACTTCGGCTTTCCCAGGTATTGTCTCTTGCTCGCCGATGCATATCAATGTTAAAAAGTCTGTGAAGGTCTTTGTAATTTACTTAAAAAACAAGAGGGTTTCCGATTTAATAGAAGTGAATAATGGATTGTAACATAGTTTTCTAAATAAATAATCATTTGCTTGATTAAAAACACGTTTTGAACAAACAATAACAATGAATGTGTTGCAGCGTGGACGAGTACTACCGAGCGGCGACGCTACGCGACAAACTGCAGCGCGTGCGCGTGCCGCTACTGTGTCTGTGCGCCGCCGACGACCCGCTGCAGCCGCGACACGGTGAGTACTGCCGCTACTGTGTCTGTGCGCCGCCGACGACACGGTGAGTACTGCCGCTACTGTGTCTGTGCGCCGCCGACGACCCGCTGCAGCCGCGACACGGTGAGTACTGCCGCTACTGTGTCTGTGCGCCGCCGACGACCCGCTGCAGCCGCGACACGGTGAGTACTGCCGCTACTGTGTCTGTGCGCCGCCGACGACACGGTGAGTACTGCCGCTACTGTGTCTGTGCGCCGCCGACGACCCGCTGCAGCCGCGACACGGTGAGTACTGCCGCTACTGTGTCTGTGCGCCGCCGACGACCCGCTGCAGCCGCGACACGGTGAGTACTGCCGCTACTGTGTCTGTGCGCCGCCGACGACACGGTGAGTACTGCCGCTACTGTGTCTGTGCGCCGCTGACGACCCGCTGCAGCCGCGACACGGTGAGTACTGCCGCTACTGTGTCTGTGCGCCGCCGACGACCCGCTGCAGCCGCGACACGGTGAGTACTGCCGCTACTGTGTCTGTGCGCCGCCGACGACCCGCTGCAGCCGCGACACGGTGAGTACTGCCGCTACTGTGTCTGTGCGCCGCCGACGACCCGCTGCAGCCGCGACACGGTGAGTACTGCCGCTACTGTGTCTGTGCGCCGCCGACGACCCGCTGCAGCCGCGACACGGTGAGTACTGCCGCTACTGTGTCTGTGCGCCGCCGACGACACGGTGAGTACTGCCGCTACTGTGTCTGTGCGCCGCTGACGACCCGCTGCAGCCGCGACACGGTGAGTACTGCCGCTACTGTGTCTGTGCGCCGCCGACGACCCGCTGCAGCCGCGACACGGTGAGTACTGCCGCTACTGTGTCTGTGCGCCGCCGACGACCCGCTGCAGCCGCGACACGGTGAGTACTGCCGCTACTGTGTCTGTGCGCCGCCGACGACACGGTGAGTACTGCCGCTACTGTGTCTGTGCGCCGCTGACGACCCGCTGCAGCCGCGACACGGTGAGTACTGCCGCTACTGTGTCTGTGCGCCGCCGACGACCCGCTGCAGCCGCGACACGGTGAGTACTGCCGCTACTGTGTCTGTGCGCCGCCGACGACCCGCTGCAGCCGCGACACGGTGAGTACTGCCGCTACTGTGTCTGTGCGCCGCCGACGACCCGCTGCAGCCGCGACACGGTGAGTACTGCCGCTACTGTGTCTGTGCGCCGCCGACGACACGGTGAGTACTGCCGCTACTGTGTCTGTGCGCCGCCGACGACCCGCTGCAGCCGCGACACGGTGAGTACTGCCGCTACTGTGTCTGTGCGCCGCCGACGACACGGTGAGTACTGCCGCTACTGTGTCTGTGCGCCGCCGACGACCCGCTGCAGCCGCGACACGGTGAGTACTGCCGCTACTGTGTCTGTGCGCCGCCGACGACCCGCTGCAGCCGCGACACGGTGAGTACTGCCGCCGCTGTGCGTGACGTGTGTGTGAGCGTGACTCAGTTTCTTAATGAGTATGGAATGATCACCTATATATATCAAATGCCTTTGAAAATTTAGTATAGACTGAATTCACTTCGGCTCTCTCGTCCAAACATAAAAAATATCAGAAACATACTCCATAAGAATCGAAGCCTTTGATCTACCCTGTAAAAAGTAATGCTGATGAGGTATAATATAAGAGGTTTGACCTGCTATAAGATCTTAACTTGGATCATAGATTAAAATAATTTTGGAATTGGAAACTGTGTTGTCACACCATCGTAACTGTGTTGATTCCAGGTTCGAATCCTGGCAGGGTCGCCATATGGAGGGTTGACGGACGCGGGGTTGTTATAAGTGAAACTCAGTTGTTTCAGGTTCGAAGATTAACTATTGACTGCTCATTTATTATTGAATTAACATAGCTTTTTATACAGATCTTAAGTAGGACATAATTCGTCATTATCTTGGCTATCAAGGTTACACGTGTACACATGTGCTGAATACTTGTGCTAAATAATTGTTTCTAATAATTCTATTTAACAAGGTTCAAGGGTAAATTCTTAGATAGTTATCTTGCACGTGGAATAATATTGAGATCGTGTGTTGTCACACCACAAAACAGAATTGAGATAAATAAATAAATAAATACGGACAAATCACACAGATTGAGCTAGCCCCAAAGTAATTTCGAGACTTGTGTTATGGGATACTAAGTCAACGATACCATATTTCATAATAGATACTTATATATAAACATCCAAGACCCAGGTCAATGTGAAAAAGATCATTTTCCATCTTGACCTGACCGGGGAGCGAACCCGGGACCATCCGTATCGCAGGCAGGCGTGTTGACCACTGCGCCACGGAGATAGGCCTGAAATTACGAGCATCATAACGATCACTTTGCTTGTGGATGTGTCTGCTAACAATATTTGCTAACTTCTAAATTAATATATATTATATTTGCATTTGATCCCATTGTGCTCCAGCATGAATTGATTGGTATTGTGGTCTACGCAATCAAAAGCTTTGGTAAGATCACAAAAAACAGCAATAGTATTTTGTTTTCCCTCCTAAGCATCATATATGTATTTCGACACCACAGAATGCTACACTCGTATTTGTAGTAGACCCATCCTTCGTGAATCCATACTGTTCACCATGGAAAATACCATTATTATTAAAGAAAGCTATTAACTGATAGAAATTATCTTTTCCAATAGTTTTTGAACGCTGGTAGAATACAAATAGGACGATAAATATAAAATGATCCCACTAATATATATATTAGTTAAGGCCAGATTTGTAAAACGGATTGACTTTGTTTAACTTCATCAAGTTCATCATCCATAGGTCGCTGGTTCATATCCGGCTCGAAGGACCAAAACTATGTACGATGCGGGCAATAGTGTTAGCCATACATCATACATGACGAGATGTTGACTGTAGGTTGTGGATGTTGGTGTGGAGACACAAGATCACGTCACGTAGAAATTGTTTATTTCTCTTGATGTTACATGTTGATAACTGTGTGTGACGGATCCCTTCTCGATGGCAGCTCAGCAGCACTTGACCGCCGCTTGATAGTATCTCGGCTGCCGCTCAATATTGTCTCGTCTGCTGCTCGATAGTGTCTCAATTTGTTACTTAATTTGGTTGTAATTATAGTGTTAAAACAGCTGACTCGCGCCCTACATGATGTAGGGCACGGGTCGGCCAAATGTGCGTGCTATGCTCGAACACAGGGAAAGTTATATCTGTCTGTCTACACAGTTATCGAATAGGCATAGAAGCTAAACATGGAGCGATTACTTCAATAAATACCTAAGTCTGTTAGGTAAGTGGATCGGATCCACGTCAACCATGTTCTAGAGATGATACCTCCTATTAAGGCGCCTCTGAGAAACCACTAAAAATTATTCGTTTCCTTCACTTTGTTCTATTCAGGTGCTTTATTTAGTATGTACTCGTATGTACTTTATAGACGCTAGTAAAATCCTTGAAGGTGCGATTCTGCTTGCAACTGTGCAACAAGTTTTTCAACTGGACTAATGCATCGTAAGTAAAGTTGTCGATGCAGATGGACCGACGCGCTTTGAAGGTTTGCCTTAAACGCTATTCACACATTTCCGGGTACCCTTCAGGGACAGGAACGGGTCGGGTCGGTCAAGCAAGGGTAATCGATTCCACACTAAATATACGATGACCGCCCAGATGTCTGGACACCTCGTCGAGGCTTTTCGATTTTTACCTTCAGAGACGACAGACATTTTCTGTAGGTATTAAAATAAAAATAAATAATTAAATATATTATATCGTATTGTACAACATTTGTCCAAAAAACCGTTGCCAGAAAGATCTATGACTGACATTCTTTGAACGACATTACAATACCGACAAATTTTGACGAACAAAGATTACACTGACACCATTTCCCTGATTAAGTGTGTACTCAGATCTCGGATGGGATACGGACAAGGACGGCCTTGGTCCGGAATGTGCGAACAGCGCTTAAAGCAGGGTGTTTGTGGCAGTGATCCCGATGCGCGAGGCGCTGGAGAGCCCGTGCGTGGCGCTGGCCGTGACGGCGCGCGGCGGGCACATCGGCTTCCTGGAGGGCTGGTGGCCCGCCGGCGCGCCGCGCGCGCAGTACATCGCGCGCCTCGCCGCGCAGTACTTCCAGGCCATGCTCGCGCGCCCCGACCTGCAGCACGTGCCCGACCCGCAGCACGCGTCAGACCCGCAGCTCGCGCCAGACTCGCAGCACGCGCCAGACTCGCAACACGCGTCAGACCCGCAGCACGCACCAGACCTGCTGAACGCGTCCGCCTCTACGTCGTGACGCGCGCCGCCCATCGGCACGCCCTGCTACGCTGAGTGTTTTGTAACGAGGACTATACGATCGGTTCATTTCAAAAGTTGCAAAACTCATAGTGAAGGATATACCGATGCCATAGTTTCGCCATGAAACTCAATAAGTAATATAAATATGTATATATTTCTTTAAAAAAAAAAAACAAAACACTTGGTCGATCAACTTTATTGAAAATCCAAAAATCTTTTTCGTTTTTCGATATTTGTCCCAAATTGAGTGTTGTTTATTAGGCACTCTTTTACTCTGAATATTTGCAACTTTTGATATCGACAGATTGTATACCTACGTACTCCCAAATAGAAGTCGATGTACAAAAAGCGTAACAGTGCCGTAACTTGAATGTGTCTGGGATTTAACGTGTTTTACACTTCAGTATTGTCATAGACATCACACGTAACAGAGCCGGTCGGTCGGCGCATCTACAAATCATATTTACGTAAAAAAAGTTCAGTATAATTAACTGCTACAATGTTGAAATCTAAATCTAGTTGGAGAGTCTCCGAGCCTTATTGACGGGGTACGAATAACCACCTCAATGGTAACGAGTGCTGGCTTATATAATATAACCCCACATAGTGAATGTGAATATGTCAATGTTCAGTCGATTGTAGAGTGAGTTGAAAATTTGCGTGATGCCTGAAATTACAGTCTATTGGCATCCGCAAGAAATGTAAAAACATTTCTTGCGTCAATACGAAATTGCTGGTTTGTGTACCGGCCAAAAATCACATATTTTGCGTAAATGTCACTGACCGACCAATTAACTTAAATTTATTTATTTTTCGGCGTATTTAATAATTCAATCGCTTTTTAATTTTTGTTTCTTTTTTCACAAGTTTTCATATTTTTAGTAATGCGTATCAAAGCGTTTGAGGTATTTTTATGTTATGACAATGTCATTTTAATTAACTTAAGTTTTAAATTACTTTGAATCATGTGTATCTGTATATAAAAGGCAGCCGTAACCGACTGGTTGATCTTTCAACACACAGCTCAAACCAAATAACGGATTGCGCTGAAATTTCAGTGATTATGACGTAGGCATTTACTAAGAAAGTATTTTCCAAAATTTACACCATAAAGGGCTGAACGGAGGTCCTAAATTTGTATTTAATGTGTACGAAGGCGCGGGCAAAAGGCAGTACTCTATATTTAAAGGGATGCCATAAATTACACCCCGTACAGATGTTTGTACGGAAGCTTGTTGAAGCTCCGCTGCCTCCCGGCGCGGCCCGGCAGTACTGCGGCCGGAGACTCTCCGACCGGCGCTTGCTATAGTCGCAAGTCACGACTCGCTACGCACAGAATGACAATATTCCGATAGTATTTAAAGATAAGTTATTTAAGACTTTATACCGAATTAGATTGCATTGCGAAAATCGCGAAAAAATATTTAAGCCATGATATTGCGTCCGCTATCGGTTATCTAAAACCCGCAATTAATTGTGATATTTTGGTATGTCGACCTAAATAGGTGACTCGCTAACGCTTTTAGCACACACACAATTCGGAAAGGGGAACGTCCCCATATCTGTCGTGTTATTTGCGCGTTTTCCTCGTGGACCATGTCCCCCTGAACTCGATATAGGTAATTGTAATAGATATATTTTTTATGAAAAAGGACGGCAAACGAGCAAGCGGGTCACCTGATAGTGATCTCCGCTGCCCATGGACAACTGCAACACCAGGGGTGTGACAAGAGCGTTGGCGGCCTTTTAAAAGAACGTAGACTCGTTTTCTCGTTTAGAGGATCGAGACGGCCGACGATCTCGTCGTCAACTATACGAATCGCACGACTCTGAACGCGGTCAAAACGAAGGAGTTGGTATTACGGTGCCCCAACCCAGAGATGGAAACAATATTCCATATGCGGCCTTACATGTGCTTTATACAGCTGAACCCGGTGCGCCGATGTGAAATATTGCCTTGCTCTACCGAGGACACCTAGTTTTTTAGCAGCCAACTTAGCCTTGTCTTTTAGGTGACCACGAAATTGAACGTCACCTAAAGTCACAACTCCCAGAATTCCGATCTTCGGCTGAGTATCGAGGGAAGCGCCCTGGAACGAAGAAGATACGACAAAAAGACTTTTTTTGCAGTGAACGCACAAAGTTGTGTTCTATTAGGGTTGGATTGGACTAGGTTGCAAAGACCCCAATTCGAAACTTGATTTAATGAAGTTTCAACTTCAGACATAAGTTTAGCTCGACACTCGGAAACGCATGCCGGAGAAATATTGGCTTAGCCGGTGTAAGATGTGTCCACCGTGCTATCAATCATCTGCATAGCAATGAATGCTACTGGTTTGCAGCATATCATTGATATGCAGAAGAAAAAGCGTAGGAGACGAACACAGCCTTGCGGTACACCAGCGTTCACAGGTTTATATTCTGAGCATGAACCATCAACTACGGGTTACCTATCATAAACAAGAATAGGTTTTGTACGAATTTTAAAACACCGAAAACGTTTCATCATTTTTTTTATTTTCTATAGTTTCATTTTACCGAAAATACAATTGCTATATTGTTGAAATTCCGATTATTGATAGTTATTTTTTTGAAAGCTATATGCTTTGTATTGCAAACGAACGTTTATCCGCAGACACTATTGCTCTATGTTTTATTTAAAAAAAATATATTTCCATATTATTAAAAGACAACATTTCAAATGATAAATAAATGAAATCCATAAGAGTATACACTATAGCATCACCACATTAATCGAATAATAGATAAGAAACGCAAACTAGTAATGTTAACTTTACTTGAATTAATTTTTATATTGGTATATATTAATTTTGCATACTAAAATGATTAATTAAATTAAATATTTATATTTCGATCATTAGACATAAAGATAGGTGTTTTATTTTTTAAAGAAAACCTATTTTAAATAATTAAAGTCTATTTAAAAGACAACAAAACATCTTTTTTTCTTTACAATTTTTCTTTCGGTGCTTGGGTTGGCAAAACACTTCAAAATAACGCGGCAATTTCGTTCCTGGCGCTTCGGCAGCCACTGCCGCGGCACGCTCGCTTCGCTCGCTCGCCTCGCGCATGCTTGGTTCATGTAGAACCTAACGCTCGTCGTTAACCAGTTCCTTTCTTACACCATATTCCTAACCTTCAGAGACGAGTTTTCGTAAAACCATGAGTCATGAAGTAAAATTGAAATGACCAAAGGAACTTCGATAGTAAAAAATAGGCCTTATGTAGACCTCAAGAATTCACGTTAAAAAAATTTTAAGTCCCAAAACTTGATTTTGCTACACTCCAACCAAAATTACTTTACTACTAATCTCGATTTGTTGACTGTAAGTAGTTATTGAAAATCTGTGTAAATAATAATATGGAAAAAGTTACTTCTATCTTTAATACTTCAAGAAAATGAAATTATTCTTATCAAAATAAAATTGCATGTTTCGATTTTCGGTCGACAGTTTGTCTAAAAGACGAAAAATATATTTATCAAGATTATAGAAGGAGAAAATATGGCAAAAAAGCCATTTGGCATTAAAAACGTCGTCGTACCGTTTTCGAACAACTAAAATTCGAAGAGAAAATATTTATGCTTGTGATAGGTTACCTCATCTACGACCTTGATGCTGCGCCCTGTAAGAAAACTGGTAACCCATTGGCACAATTTTTCGGGCAACCCGTATGAAGGGAGCTTCGATAGAAGAGCTTTGTGCCAGACCCAATCGAAGGCATTTGCCATGTCCAAGCTAGCCGCCAAGACCTCCCCCTTAGTCTCAACCGCTTCCGCCCATTTATGGGTCAAATATACCAAAAGGTCGCCAGTCGCCAGCAGACCGTCCGTGACGAAATCCGTACTGTTGATCGTTTATGAGCTGAGGTGCTCCTCAAGGTACAACAGGAGCTGGTGGTTTTTAATGGACTCCATTATTTTGGAGAGCAAGGAGGTAATGGCAATAGGCCTGTAATGGCCAGGGTCAGAGCGATCACCCTTTTTGGGTATCGGATGAATTAAAGCAGTCTTCCATGCTGACGGGACAACGCCTGTAGAGAAAGAGTGTCGATAAAGACGCGCTAAGACCGAAGCCAACTCAGGAGCATATTTTTTGAGCACAATGGCAGTAATCCCATCGCCTATTGGACTTATGAATATCGAGGGAAAAGAGCGCTTTGCGGACAATTTTTTGCGTAAACCGAATATCCGGCATAGTACTTGCACATCGTTGAATATTCGGTGGTATCTTCTCCCCGTCCTCCAAAGTAGAATCGATGCAAAAAGGATGCTTAGTAGATCGGCTTCCTCCTTTGTATCATGGACCAAAGTGTCATTTGACATACGCAATGGTGGGAAAGATGGCTGACAAAAATTACCCTGTACGGCTTTGGCAAGAGACCAATTGTTTCGCCTTTGCCGCAGCCACAGCTTTTTTGAGGGATCTAGAGGCAAAGTTGTAATCCTTTTTTAGGATATTAATTTTCGGATCCTTTACTGCCATCGCATGAGACCAGGTCTGAAAACTTGTTTGCTTTTGGCGATATGCTTCTTTGCAAGAGTGATCAAACCAGGGCTGAGACTTGCCACCAACAGGTATACAACAGAACTTGGAACGAAAAGTTCCATGCCCTGCAGCACCACTTCAGCAACAGAGTCAGCAATGACAGTAGCGTCCTGGAATCAGAAGCAAACTCTGCCCCAAGGGTAGGTGAAAAGAACGCCCGCATCCCATCCCAATCTGCTGACTTAAAGTCCCAAACACGACGACAACCTAAAAATCGAGGCCGTAATTGGCGTGAGGATGGCACTATGCTCCGTATCACGTCGTGATCAGATGAGCCCAGTGGGGCACCAACAGAGACTTTATAACCATCAGGATGACAAGTCAGCAGAAGATCAAGCTGAGAAGGCGTGTGGCCTTCCACATCTGGTATACGTGGAGGAGCTGAGACCATCTGTGTAAGACTATAGGCTGTGGCAAAGGCATAAACAGTTCTACCCGCGTGATCAGTTTTCTCCGATTGGAGCCATTCTGTATGGTGGGCATTAAAGTCGCCAAGAAGTACTATTTCTGCGGATGGAATTTGCTGTAGCACGTAATCTGTCCCCATGCCAAGATGCTCCATCAGTCGGTCAGTTTCAGCATCACCGCTATGGGACCTGTAGAGGCATGCATAGACGCGAGGGTGGTCGTCGCAATCTACACGAAGCCATAGAGTGGACAGGTCCTTGCCTTCAAGATTGCATAGACGGCGAACACAGACACCGTCCCTGACAAATACGCATACACCAGCGTGTGGCACAAATTTGTGCTCAATTTTGTAGCCGGGGTAGACGTATCCGCCGGAGACGGTATCTGTGGGTTTCCGCCAAAAATAATAAGGCCATTTTTTTTATTAAGATTTTTTGGTTACTACACCTCTAGTTTACTTAAAAATGTGTACTAAGACTAATAAATGACGGGTGCCGGCCTTCTGCTCTCCGGCTTTGGTCGGGCTATTCACTTAATAGGGCTGGCAACGTACCTACGCGAGGACGCGAGGACGCGGCGACGCAATGTCGTTATAATACGAGTGCGCTTTGAACTTTTAAGTATGGAGTTTCATTCAAAGATATGAATAGCGCGAGTTGATACATTGGGATACGTACCGTTTCTGATTTGTAATGTGTGCTGTGATTAAAATAGCCTTGCCGAGCCAATGTTTTAAGATTTGCAATTCACCATGATCTATGTGCTAGCGAATTCACTGTAAATATTTAACATATTGTTGGCGGCCTTTTAATCAAATCCGTATATTTCATACGGCCACAAATTAATTATTATTTATTTTTATACACAATTTTAATGTTTATAATAAGTAATTTTATTTATAATAGTTATTGCTTATTATGCTTACAAATTTAGATATAATGTATTTTATAATGCAGGACAATATTAAAGTAGAAAGCTTAATGCAAGCGCCGTGACGTCACTCGCCGGTAGACGTCACACGGCGCGGCCTGGCTCGCTCTCCTGCGGCTCCTCGCAGCGCTGGCTGGCGACCTGTGGCGGGAATGTTCCGCAGGGCTACAACATCCATTGTCACATTGTTTTGACTATGTATACCGTAATGGATGTTCAAGAGACTAAAATACGTTGTACCTACACCGTAGTTGTCAAAAGTTAGCAATAGGCCTGTAGGCCGCGCTGGTCGCAGAGAGCGCCCACCAGGCCGTGGCCCTTGCATTGAGCTAAATACTGTTGAATTGTGATATTAAACTGGCGATTACAAGTTTGCGAGTGAGATTTTGTAGATTTTAGAAGGTTAACGCTTCGACTCGACACGAAGACATATCGTCCGCGTGCGCACCGCTGACACGTGCACCAAGGAACGTATCGTAGGCTAACACTATTTACTTACATTTATTAGACACGTAGTATATAGTTTTGTTGACACAAATTTATCACTTTGATTATACTTGCAAAACCACACACGAAATATCATTTATGTTAGTAGGTAGAATAGTATACTTATGTTAGGTATACTTAGTTAGTTGGAAATTGGGAGATAGGATAAACCCGAGCCGAGAGAACCACATCACGGCGATCATTCCTTAAGATTGTGGGGAACATTTTAAGAATGTTGGGTTTTCCAATATTACCTATATTCCCGTCGAGCGCCTGTCGCGTCGCCGTCGTCGGCCGGCGCTGGTTCCGACGCTGTAAGTGCCTCCGGGCGCCGCGCGCGCCCTACGACTCTAACTAAATTATAAGCTGTACATTATATACATTCCGCCTCTCTGTTTAGCGCTATGACAAAGATTTGTTATGTTGTTTATAAATTGTGTTATAGTTTATTATACATTAGTATTAATTGTTAACTTGATATTCGGTGCTAATCGAGGTAAAACTATTAAACTTGTTGAACCAATTACTTAGCATAGCTAATGAATGCCTTATTTATTATTGGCCTATTGAGACGCAAGCGCGAGTGAGAGTGTCAGCGACGCTCCCGACCGCGCGAGCCAGTCAGTCGCGTCGTGCCCTCGTCGTGCCCTCGTCGTGCTCGCAGGCGCTGCCGCGGGCTCGCGTGCAGCCGAGTGCCAGGTGCCAGAGTCGGTGCCTTCGTCCGCGGCGCCGATGACACGCTCACTGACACTTGCACCGCGATCCGAGATCGCGGCGGGCATTCACGACGTATAAAAACGCATTTAGGTCTATTGCTTTAAGGAGAGCTTTCCTTTGTATTAATTTGACCGAGCTTGCTAACACCTCACAAACTAACTTTTGCCTTATCGGCCTAGTGATAACATAGTTCTATTTATCTTGCCGCCACATGGATGGGAGTGAACTTTCAGTATTTATACTCGGTAAAGATACGAATGAGTGGCTGATTGTTTGTGTAACGAATTATATTTTTTACAACAATAATGTGGGTTTTCTTTAGATCCCTTTTCCTGCATGTATATCATCAATATACAAATTTTAGAGCTATGCTCTCGTAGGTGGAGTTGTCCCTTTTTCTCTCATATCTCCTGTAAAATAGGATTATTTTATAGCAAAGCACTACAGTTTCATTAAAACCTCCGATACACGCGTAGAAAAAACGGTACAGTAGTATAGAGCTGCTTACTATGCTACTAGTAAGTTGTGGTGAAACGACGGGCGAGGGGTGTTATATTGTAAAACACTATTTGGTGTGTGCTGGTTTCCCAACAGTACTCTGAACTGAACTCCTTTATTGTGGATTTTACAGATGTTTACGTAAATAGATACGTCACATGACCTTTACTTAGTCTAGTACATATTTCAGAAGATTACATTGAACAAAGGGTTTATTGGAGACATCTTGACGAGCCAGTGACGCGTGACGTCACATGCTACGTCGTGCACTATGTAGGAGGATCGAAGTGATGCCAGCTGTGATAGTTGCGTGTCGGCATACACTACACCTTCCCCCTTTTTTATGAGACGAAAATTAACAATATTTTTTGGCTTATTAAATGTATACAAGCAATCAAATATTTCAGTAACACCTCTCTTCCCCTTTTTTTGAGAAAATATTTATGTAAATGATGGTTACACTTTTTGGTTTAAAAAAAAAAGTTATACAACATTAGCTAGATCCAAAAACGAGTCTAAGTTATACAAGTAGTACATATTTTGAATAGAACCAGCTCTACATTTTTTTCTAGGGTACACATACATTAAGTTATGTGATGTCTTATTTCTTTTGCAATATAATTTTTATTTCAATAAATAATGATTACAAGTCTTAAAAATATAAGTAGCTAGTATCTAATAATTATAGTAAAATGGATTACAATGTTTTGTTACAACTAATAACAATTATGGAGTAAAAAAAATACACATTATCTTTTCATTTCACCTCTGTAATATCAAATTACAAATATCAGTCAGATCGATATGAGTACGTATGATAAAGATTCTTATACGTCATAGGTCTTCTTATTTCAATTTGTTTTAATTAGTAATATGAAGAAGCACTTTTGTATTTCCTGTATATTTTAATGAGATTGTTGTATAAAGTATAAGGTTTATTATTTATTTTATTTTTGCCTAGATCTTTTATTGCCTTATAGGGATCTTTATAGACTTTGCTTAATTTTTCTCTATTTTGTTTCTTAATTAATATTAAATCTCTTATATTATAGTTCATTTGATTACATTTCATCATAAATGATTGTTTTTCTTAGATACTTACTTATGCACACGCTACTGTGTGCTATCTGTTTCCTTATTTAGTAGTGGATTTGCCCCGACGTACTTTGTGAGCTCACACTGAAGGGTAAGTAGGTATATATAGCTGTGTCTATTGGCGTCCTTGGGTGAGGGACCGACTAGGTCTCACTAAAAAGACCTTATCATAGGCTGAGGTAGCCGTAATTGTGTTACACATTGGTTGCCATATACTTTTATGATGTTTTTTTTCCTAAATTTTTTTTTAGTTTTTCACTTCGTTATCACAAGTTGTCGCTAGCTTGTAGGTATACCTAAGTCATTATTCATGTCAGGCTAATAATAGTAGTCTTATTTTATTCGTCATTTCACGTTTGCCTGCATGGCCAATAGTGGACTAAGTATATAAATTAGCGCCATCGTCATTATTGTATACTATAAATGACATAATTGATGATGCGTCTCCTTTTACGCATAGATTTACTTATCGTCCGGATTGATTTACATTTTTTTACCGATGTCGTCGTCGTCGTCGTCGTCATAGTCGTCGTCGTCATCCTCATATCGTCATCGTCATATCGTCATCCTCATATCGTCATCGTCATCCTCATATCGTCATCGTCATATCGTCATCGTCATCATTACCACTGGGCGCCACCGGAAACAACCGGGTAACACGATCGGATACCATCGGGCACGTAAAGTAGACCATCGACTTCGACTACCATCTACTTCCATGTTTCTACTACCGAAAAATACTCCTATTTAACATCCAAACAAAAGTAGTAAACCAAACAAATGGTAACAAACATACAGACGAATTGAAGACCCAGTCCCTTTTTAAAGTCGGTTACAAAATAACAAGAATATAAAAAGTATCAAAAATCAAATTTCAATTATATACATTACAAAATAAATATTGTTTTTATTTATATAGGACAAACAAACAAACTTACATTTCAATTTAGAACCTCTTTCTTTTTAAGTCGGTTGAAAATTACTAAGAGTGTATAATAAAATGAGTACATTAGAAAAACTTTATAAAAATTATAATTTAAAATTATTCTCCCAATACATCCACCTAATCACTCCCGCACTCGTTCTAACACAAGGTCAGGCACATCGTGTCATCTCTTTCTACTTTGGCGCAAGGCTGCCGCGCTGTGTTTGCGCGCATCCGTGCCGCTCAAGTTTTTTGTTCGTAAACACCCTCTAAGATTTGTATGACTTTAGTCAGAAACGCAGGCGCCTGCCTCTGCCGCGTGCGCCTGACGCGCGTACTCGTGAACGAGCCGTAATACTTTTTATTCTTCATTAGATATTCATTTATTATTAGTTTCAGCTTATTTCTCATATTCTTCATATGTTTTATTTTAATAAAATCTTCTTTTATGATTGACCATTGTTTCTAATTATCTTGATTTTTCTTCCTCCTTTCATAATTTCTTCGTAACTATATATTCTATTTTCGTATTTATTAATCTTTTCTTGAATCTTCTTATTTTCGGTATAATTTCTTCTTTTTGCACGCACTGTCTTTTATTGATTTAATTTTTCTTAAATGAGCGCTGAATTTTTATTTCTTGACGAATTTTTTTTTTTGCTTTGCGCGGTGAACGCGAACGGAAATCCGTGCCACCAGTACCTACGAGGCACGGCACTGGCAAAGGTCGCCATGTGGTGAATCGACGGGACGCGGGGGTGTTATATTGTAAAACACTATTTGGTGTGTGCTGGTTTCCCAACAGTTGAACTCCTTTATTGTGGATTTTACAGATGCTTATATACTATGTGTTTACGTAAATAGATACGTCACATGCCCTTTACTTAGTCTAGTACATATTTTAGAAGATTACATTGAACAAAGGGTTTATTGGAGTCAACTTGACGAGCCAGTGACGCGTGACGTCACGTAGCATACGTCGTGCACTATGTAGGAGGATCTAAGTGATGGCAGCTGTGATAGTTGCGTGTCGTCATACACTACAAAGTAGTTAAGTAAATACTCTACCGTCTACGCGAGTACCGGAGGCTCACTTGTTAATCTAAACACAAAAGCTGAGTCGAATCGAAGACCCCACAGCCACAGCATGTCCCTCTGCTGACTACGCCAGACAGCAGTTAGGTACATAAGGTGCTACTGTGTAAAATTGTTGATCGAAGCAGAGTCGGATTCGTCGAAAGACCTCATCTCGTCTATACTCGCCAATGACGTTGGCATGTCGGCGATTAGTTTCAAGTTCCTAATTTTCCATCACCACTCGTACACAACAGCAGCGGAATAGCCCGCGTGCTTTGTTCCGAGTAGAGACTCGGACTGACATAGTGGCGTTGTTGTATATACACTTCAACACCTTGACATACCGATGGTCAATGCGACACCGCTAAAGTGACTGAAGCACGGCCCATTCTTCGATCGAATCTGTATGAGCTATCATCTCATACATTTTAGCTAACAGTTTATACCTACATACGCAGTAAGAATATTTTAACCTAGGTACATTCAAACTATCGGAATAAGCAACATTACTATTAAGCAATATGTATTTACGTCAATCGAATAGTGATCTTAGCGTTAGGTGAAATCAATAAATTTAGTGTACAGAAATCACTCGTCGGGTTTGGTTATTCTCTCCGGAGTTCCTCCCGCCTAGCTAGCATCCCTTCCAGCTCAACTCAGCTAACTTAACTAGCTCTGTGTGTGTGGTTATCCCATACATAGTGGTCCTTCGAGCAACGTTTAGCGGGACCTTTCGCGAGTTTTTCTCCCTCGGTCTCGCGTACTTTGAACTAGCGCGTGTGGACTAGTTAGAGTTCACTCTCCGCGTGACGGGACGGCGTTCTTGAACTTTCGTTACCTCCGCGGAATCTCAGCATACTTTTGGGGAAAGTGTTCGCGACTCGGCGACACTCCTCGCAGCTTCAGCTACAGCAATCTTCAGCATCAATAGCAACATCAGCTTCACTCATCCTTGCGTGGATTGTAAGCCGCGCAAGCAGCAGCTTATCAAGTAAGATCTTTCCTGTTTATTACTACTCAAGCTATTACAATGTCGAATGTCCAAGCGGTATTTGACCGCCAAAGCGAGCTCGTCACCAATATCCAGCAAATCGGTACCAACTTTAGCAAGGACTCCGCTCATAAGAAAACCTCAGAATATTTGAAGATACGCTTAGAGTCTTTAGATAGCCTCTGGGGAGAGTTCGAACGTAATCATTTGCGGTTAGAGACGTTAGATATTAAAGATCAAAGATATTTTCAGGATTCAATTTTTGAGCGCACTAAGCAATGTTATACTGATCTTCGTGCGAAAATAGCTACGTACGAACCTTACAAGCGAGAACAACCCTCTGGATCGCCTCCGGAGGAGAAATATAACACTAGTAAAATAGACGAGCTTTTATCGAGACAAAGAACTAACTTTCGAGCATTCCAGCGTATGACATCGAGCATTCAGCTTAGTGAAATTAGCGAAAAATGGGAGTTAGATGACGAGCTTAAAAATCTGCAATCCATTTGGAAAACTATTGATAATCTACATTTAGATATAGATAATGTTCTGGAAGGTGAAGATGAAGTGTATCTTAACAAATTTTGTGGGAGCCAAACGGGCATTAGATAGGGAATACAAGGAAATCGTACGGACGATCAACCAAGACTTCTTTAGCAACCTTGCCGAATTTAACATAGATTGGTCTTTTAACTGTCCAAGTTGGGCTTCAGCCGGGGGTATCTGGGAAGCAGCAGTCAAAAGTTTCAAACGTCACCTGAAGCGTGTTTTGGGACAGCAGAAACTTACCTATGAAGAGTTTACTACTTTACTCCATCAGATAGAGGCCTGTCTAAATTCACGGCCTCTATATCCTCTAACAGAAAACCCTGACGACTCTTACCTTACACCGGGACATTTTTTAATAGGCGATTCATTGCTATCAAGGCCCCAAATGGACCCAAACCACCTCAGCTTACCAACGCGTTGGCCACTCATTCAGAGCATGAATACACAATTTTGGAAATTATGGTCAGCGGACTACCTTCAGCATCTACAAGAACGGTCTAAATGGAAGCAACCTGTTAAAAACTTAGAAATCAATGACATAGTCCTAATAAAAGAAGATAACATGCCCCCTGGCAAATGGGCATTAGGTAGAATCCAGGAGCTCCATCCCGGAAAGGATGGATATGTCCGGGTGGTATCCCTCAGAGCAAAAGGCGGCGTAATCAAGCGTCCTATAACGATTAAAAATGAAATAAATAAATTTACTACTATAACAAAACTTTTACGGCTGCCTGTAGCAAAAGTAGAAAACGACACTCCGACGAACAATCCTATACATACTATAGAGCAAAAGCAAACTGTACAGATAGAGCAACCGTCGGCAACTGTAAGGACTAGGAGAAAACCTAAAATATTTTCAAACTTTGTAACTATTGCACTTTTATTATTAGGTACTTTTATACCTCCGTCTACACAAAATAACATATCGTCGAGCACAACGTCGCTAAATGATGGCTACTCATTATACTTTGATAAGATTTCTAATATGAGGTATATTCGGGACGAATGGAAGCTAGTTATTTACTACAATTTAACCAACTACTTCCAAGCTATTGAAGATATGGATATTTATATAAAAAATCTAACTGATATAGGCATGTCTATGAAATGCAACTCTCCATTTCGAAGGATATCCGATCAACTTGCTCACGAATTAACGGAAATTGAACACTACAATCAGCTACTCTTAAGCTACAACAACAGACGGCAGAAAAGAGGATTAATAAACGGGGTTGGCAGCGTAGCCAACTACTTATTCGGCGTACTAGACGATAACTTTGCACAGCAATACGCCAAAGACATTGAAAAAGTATCTTCAAACGAGAATCATCTTCAGCAGCTCATTAGAAACCAAACGCTCGTCATCGAAGCCGAATCAAACATTGTAAAGCGCAACGAGCAAATAATGAACAAACAATTTTCTCTCATCAAAGAAAATTTACACGAAACCTCGTCCGAAATTAACCAATTGCACTCTGACGTCAATCATGGTCTTTATTTCACATCTTCAGCTTTAGCCGCGAACATCATACTCGAGCACTTGAGAAGAACGCAAGACTCGCTTATCAATACTATCACCGACATTACTCACGGCAGCTTTGATACCCACCTGCTATCAATAGAACAACTTGAGGAGCAGATTAAATTTATTTCCAACCAGTTACAGGATGATCTTAAACTAGCAGTGGGAAAAGAAAATATTCGCGAGTTGTTTAAAATAGTAAAGGTGTTCGCAAAGGTACACAAAAACTACCTAATCATCGAAATAAGGATCCCAGTCGTTAGTAAAGAAGAATATGAACTCGATAAAATAATTAGCGTGCCTCAGAATGATGGCGCCCATTCCTTTATTACAATACCAAAATTCCCATACTTAGCATTCAACCTTCATAAAGAAAATGTAGTGTTCCTCACCAACTTCGATCTACAACATTGTTTACACGTGTCGGAAGAAGATTTGATGTGTAGTTTGGACAAGGCACATTATAACTTAGATCTCCAGCAGCATATCTGCAATCTTACCTTAATTAATACGGAAAAAATAACATCACCTTGTACTCACGAGCAGGTGCCGTGTATAAACAGATGGGTCAAGTTACATCGGCCGAACTTGTGGCTCTACTCATGTTGCGACAAATGCAACGCTCGCATATTTTGCCCGTCCGAGGTTACAACTAAGACACTGACGGGCAACGGCCTTTTCAATTTAGGTCAAGGTTGCACTTTAAAAAGCGATTCCTTCACTATTTACTCACATAACAATTTCCTGAAAACCTTAAACGTCCAACCCTGCTTCGAAGCCCCAGAGGTTTCCATCTTAAATACTCTTATCAATAGTTCTCTACCAGCATATGATTTTACTACGGAAAATCACGAGCAACTCTATCATCAGATTAAGGATGAGATTGAAAATCTCAAGCAAGCATCTTACCCTGATCTTACTATCCACGACTTCCATCAGTACGCAGTTAGCTATGCGTGTCTAGCAATACTTCTAACCTTGGGAATCATAGCAGTATGTGTACTTGTAATGAGGAGACGACGTCGACAGCGCCCGGTAGCAGCCGCCCTCCCTGCAACCAGCAGGGCGGGAATCTCCACGAGTAAAACGAACTACAGTGGTCATGAGCTTAGTGAAAATCGTGTTTCGGGTTGTGAAAGTAGTGAATGCCGTAAATGTGTGAGAATAAGCGCAGAAAACAGTTCGTCCCTATCGATACAGCCGGGTTTTGTGTCAATTCCAATTCCAACGGATAGTTACGGAGAATCCGTGAGACCTATCGAGGTCAAATAGTGGGCATGTTATGGACTTTAATGTTTTTACTTTATAATTCATAGCACACTGTTTATATCATTTAACTTTACTTCTCAGCTTGATTGTAATTGCTATTGTAGGTATCATTATTGCATTAAGTTGTCGCCCTCTCCTTTGAGTCGGCAAGATGTATGAGCTATCATCTCATACATTTTAGCTAACAGTTTATACCTACATACGCAGTAAGAATATTTTAACCTACATTCAAACTATCGGAATAAGCAACATTACTATTAAGCAATATGTATTTACGTCAATCGAATAGTGATCTTAGCGTTAGGTGAAATCAATAAATTTAGTGTACAGAAATCACTCGTCGGGTTTGGTTATTCTCTCCGGAGTTCCTCCCGCCTAGCTAGCATCCCTTCCAGCTCAACTCAGCTAACTAAACTAGCTCTGTGTGTGTGGTTATCCCATACAGAATCAAAGGCCCTCTCATAGTCCACAAACGCTAAGCATAGTTGTCGGTTATACTCTGGTCTTCTGTATGTATTATCTGCTGCAATGTATGGTTGTGGTCTATGGTACAGGTTAAGTAGTAATGTGTTTGACTTAACACTTTAATCCATCTCATACTCCATTTTTCAGAGATCTATGGGAAACAGGCAAGGAAACCCACCCACATTAATTTTAAAAGAGTTGTTTTCAATACTGTGAGTTCCATTGAAAAGTCAGATATTTGTTGTGATTTGTTTAATTACCTAGTTAATTGATATACATATTCAATACATTAGAGTATAATATTACACCTATTTTATTAATTACATCACTCTTTACTGGTATATACAATATTGGCAACGAATATACTTCAAGGTATTGCAATGTCTCCGAGTTCATGCGTATAACTCGTGCAGCAGCGCCGGCCGCAGCTAGCAGTCGTCGAGCTGCAGGCCGAGCGCGCGACAGAACTCGTGCAGCAGCGCCTCGGCGCGCGCCAGGCGCAGGTCGCGGCCGGCGCCGGCGGCCGCCCGGCGCGAGTCGCGCGCCGCGGCCGGCAGCGCGCCGAGCGCGGCCGCGAACAGCTCCGCGCGCTCCACACAGCCCTCCGCGTCCTCGCTCGACTCCGACTCCGACTCCGAATCTGCAACTAAACGTGCTGTTCATTGGCATGGCAAAGAAAAAGATAAAGTTTTAAAATATTTACAGGCCTATGAGTAGCATTAGGAGCAAAAACAATATTGTTCGGCCACTAGCTGCAGTCTATTGTCATAATTCCTACACATTCCCTTAACACAGGCTTCTTATAGTGTGAACGCTAAACGAAAAGCAAGAAGAAAAAGCATACAAAGCATTAACATTCTAAGCTTTTTATTTTCTTCCTAAGATAGGAAATAAGTTGGTAAAATTACATGGTATTTGTTTCGTTGAAAACAACAGACTGTGAACTTCGGTGGTCGTTTTGAACCTGGTGCATAATTTACAATAGAAATTAAAAAATAGTGTCGCGTAGCACCACTGAACCATAACAGCGTAGCACACTGAATGACACCGTCAACGTCACGAATTCGAATGGAAAAGAATTCACCTAAAGGAAAATTCTAGGCGTTGAGCTCAAGAGACCCTGGTTCAAATCACAGAACTCTGTTTTTTGGAATCAATAATAATAATTTTGAATCAGTGAGAATTATGAGAATAAAATTACCGGTAATCACGTTTTCTCCTAATGACTGATTCTCATAATATTAAAACATGATTTCAAAAATACTTCAAGTTATTTGCGTGCGTCAACTTGATAACCTCCTCCGCTTTATCGTCAGTTGAAACCTGTGGATGTAGTGTAGGTACCTGTGGCGAGTGCGGGCGCGGGAGTGGCGGTGTGCCGGCGCAGGCCGCGCCACGCGTGCGCGTGCAGCGCGACGCGCGCGCGCCGCACGCCCCACTCGTCCGCGGACAGCTCGTCGGGCGCCGCGGCGGGCGGCGGCGCCAGCGGCACGAGCTCGTAGCGCTGGCGGGCGGCCCAGCCGGCCAGCGCCCCGTCCTCGCCCCCGTCCCCGTCCCCGTCCCCGCCCCCGGCGGCGCTCAGCACGAGCCGCACGTCGCCGCCGCGCACCGCACGCCGCGCGCAACACGACACCGCACACTGCACCAAATCAAACATCTAACATCCTTCCAGTAAAATAAAAACAAAACAAATCCCCTTTCCTAAATTTTTATAGCTCAGTATTGTAATGATTTCGACAATACCACATACATCCACATTTGTCTAAGCTTTTAGGAAATATAGTAAAATAAAGAAACTTAATGTAAGTATGTATGGAACTTTTTTCGACATAGTGTAAAAGAAGTCTCACATCAACCAAGGCATGTCATTGAGATGAGTCAGTCAAGTCATTTTTTAAACTAGTTTAGACCTTACTATACAGTCATTGACTTAAAAAATTTACAAACTATAAAAATTTCTCAAACTTAAAAAAACAAATTTGGGTACTAAATTAAATTATAGAATTAACTTAACTGCCAATGACATAGGTTAGAAATTAAAATGTATTTTCTGAAGACTCCTATGATTTGTGCAGTTCACTTTGATTATATGAACTTATTAGGTAACTTGGGTGTTCGAAAAACCGGTATTTTCAAATAATTGAACTACCTACGGATATTGATTTAACCATACATATTTACATATAGGTAAATGAAAGCCATATTTACATCTTTAACAAAAAATAGAAAAATCTGTGGAAGTGACATACAAGTATTGGCAAGCCGTAACAAGTAGTAAGTTGTAGAGCGGGAGACACAGGAGAAAGCGCTTTATAGTAGTTCCGATAAGTGGTTGTTATGTTGTCCAACGTTCGGATTATCAACACTCTACTTCTTTCTTTCTTTCTTTCTTCTTTTTAATTATGGCTTCCACTGAGATCTCAGTGATTCTGCCAATGTCCAGTATAATGAGATACCAAGTATCGGTGTTGTACGGTATGTGGCATCAAAGATGGTGTATGTTCTTTGGCAGCCTCGTGGGAGATTTTGGCGACAAATCTATACGAGTCAATTTAACAGTCTACTTTAACTATTTCACAAATTGTTCTCGAGCACGCGCATTTATAACACCAACCTACACCAATTTCATATTATAAAGTCCACCTAAATCAATTTGCAAAATTGTATAAGGCAAACGCCAACTGAACCCCTTGACTTCCCACCAAAAACTCCAACACTCTACTTGAGATTCTAGCTTCTAGCTATAATAATACCTTCAAATTATAAAGTTTAATGTGCTACCAACACAACATGTATTTTGGCATTGTTTCATATCTCACCTCATTTTCTTGGAGATATATAATATGAGCATCCACAGGCTCGTCCCCACCGGGCAGCTGCTCGTCGCTACTGGCATGCAGCCTCACATCCGCTGTGTAATACTTGTTAGTGATCCTCCACACACAGTCCTGCACCGCATCACCCTCTTTTGCTTTGTATGTCTCTGTGGCATCATTGTCTATGATTTCTGAATAAATTGACAACAGTAAACTTGAGACAGAAAAGGTAAATCACAGCTTAAGATAAAATCAATTTGATAATTCTAAGTTTGCTAAAGAAATTATCACAAACCTGAAATGACGTATGAGGCAGCGGCATGGTCTTTAGCACTCACTAATATAACTGGCAATGAACTGTACGCCGGCTCACCCATCACTAGTCTACCATGGACTTGGTACTGAAACTATGTTTTCCTGAGTTAGGCAGGTTTGAGATAGAAAATTTATATAACTTAATAAAGTTTTTATTATGAATTTTGGAGATACCTTCAAAAAAGCAAAAGGCGGTCACCGAAACCAATCTAGTATGAGTAGTCGATGGTTTCATAAATTTTACTTGGGTTTCACCGAGAAATTAAGTAATTACCTTTATACCACAGACTTAATACTCGTTTGTGACTCAAGCTGCACAATAATTTACCAGCTACAATATGATGATGATGTATTTATGTACATTGTGAACTTATTTGCTACAAATGCAAAAATTTTCTATTTTATTTCGAACATATCAAACTAAACAATCAGAGCAAGCAATAAATGTAAAATGTAAAATCAATCCTGTCTTCTAGATCCTGGATCTGTCTGGTCTGACAGTGACTACAGACAGAGTATGTATGACAGTGACAGCTGTGTAGGTAATTTCGAGCGTCTGACATGCGCAAAGACCATAGAATATGTATTCTCATAGAAGGAGCTTCAAAAAAACAAAACGTACACGGTCGTAGACAATAGAATTTTTACTAGGGATGCGACAGTCATGTAATAGATGCCGATATCGATTCTAGTCTTTTTGTCTATGGTGTAATACAGTCAGCTTATGATATGATGCCTGACAAAAATAATCAATTAATTAATATCTACATGATAATCGCAGGTCGAAACTGGCTACGTAAGGCACAAGATCGCAATGGATGGCATGCATTGAGAGAGGCCTATACCCAGCAGTGGGATGCAGAAGGCTGTTGATGATGATGATGATGATGACATGATAATTACGCACGCGGAGTAACATGAAACGTAGAACAGTCAAAATATAAATTATGGAGAAGAATGACAATAAAAATAGTTGGATATTGCTAAATATTCTGTAGTAAATAGTTAATACTTAGTTATCTCACAGTCATCAACACCATCATCAGTTCTTTTTTAATTTCCACTGCAGGTGCCCGTCCCTCTCTGTACTATGAGAGCCATATATTTTATATTGCCAGAACAGTCAGAGGATTTATCCTACTTTCTCCACACTGGCCAGACGGGTTGGAAAGGTATCTTTGATGCTTAAGCTTTGTTTAGCTTGTAGGTATTTTCTAAGACGCCTTCTACTACATCCACGGAAAGACTTGGAGTGCACCTATTCTATTCTGCTGGGAACCACACAGCGGTATTTATAAATCTCACAGTGATATCCTACAATAGCGCACTTATTAATTTGGTTTCATACAAAATTTGAGTTTCAAGACGCAATTTTTTTTACTTTTTATCATCATCATCATCAGGTCTTTTTAGTCTCCACTGCAGAAGCACGACTCTCTCTGTACTACCAGAGCCATATATTAGCAAGAGCAGTCAGAGGATTTGGCCTTCACTCTCCACGCTGTACGCTTACCTTTTGTATTTCACCGTAATTACGTGACTCACAAACCTCATGTTGTGAGTTACGTATTCTCGATAAAGTATTACTAACAAATACCAATAAAAAAAACTTGTTACGGTCCTTTGACAAACTGAACTTTTGCAGAAGAAATTGACAGCTACCTGCTTGGGTATCGGTAATATCACGCTAGCTAAGAAAAAAAATCGATATAGAAATAATACAACGTATTAATTCAGGTAAAAAAAACTCCAAACTGCGCCAAATTTTATCCAAATCAATCATATAGTTTCAACGAGATTAAGTAACAAACATACAAAACTTTGCTTTTATAATACAATGTGGGATTAAATAATACAACAATAATATTTTAAATATAATTTATTCGAATTCAAAATATTTAATTTCAGGTTTTGAGTTCCAATCGCAATAAGTATAACAACGGTGAAAATATATTTATTGATTGACTTCCAATTGCAATGTCACAGGTTTGCAATAATAAACTTCACTATATAATGTATGTTATCCCGCAGATGTAGTGTATTCTATTTCAGCCCGTGCCGTGCCCGTGCGTATTCAACAATAATTATACTGTCATCTGTCAAATGTCTGGAACAAACACTGTGATACTTTTTCCACTCTCAATTGCAACGTCGATCCATTTTTGCCTTGATGTCCGTGGGAAATTTGTAACCAATCAAATCCAGTCGTAAACAACAACGATTTAAAAATGAACACATAAATATAACTACTAAACCAATTATGATGAAACTTAAATTGTTCCTTAAGTTGGACAATACCTAGTTCAAGATTTTTTGCAAACTGATTTATGATTTTTAAGATATGTGCGGAAGAACATACAATCATACAAGTATAAATACTCTAATGAAATTGTGTACACATGTTTAGAAGCTGTAAAAGACTAACATATTCATAAACTGGGTAATATTAATTATTACATGCCGAATTGATGACATTCTTTTTTTTAAGTCGGTTGAAAAATAAAGCATAACCACAAAATACCGACAGACAAGGAAAAAAAAATTGCATACCATAGTACTTTACAACGTTCTGAAGGCCTAAAACGGCAAAGCCGTCCGATTGTCGGATGGAAAAATCGGACGTGTATACCCAACTTAATGGTCGTAAAATATCGATAATCTATAAAGTCGATACAAATTTCACAACACTAGTGTCAAAATTTTAATTTTAATCTTTGTACAACAATATTTCAGTTTTATTTCTTTAAAATAGCCAAAAAACATTTGATATAGACACATCCTTAGATTTTACAGTAATATAATAAAAGACATCAATGTCTATCACTGGAAAATCGTGTATAAATACATGAAACGTGACCTACTGGTGAATCCTTGTGTTTTCGGAGTTGATATCTTTACCAGCATAGCGTGATTCCCATTGCACCGTAGTACAGGACATTGTCCATTTAATATAGTTTCTGGTTTACACTTTTACACTGCGAAAGTATCTTTAATTCCCAGCGAAAATTTAATTTTATCGCTGCACCTCCAACTCAGACGAGTCAACATTTTATACGAACGATTTAAGATGGACATAGTAATTGACAATTATTACCCTTTCAAAACTGTGTTTTCAAATTGGTCGCATAAAGATATCAAGATATCAAAAGTGACATTTCTCAAGTGTATCATTAGCACTTATTGATAAACCTATATTTGTCTCTTTTTTATATACTCTAAAAAGAAAGAGACGAATATATAGCTGAGAACTAGGCGGTCTCTATGCAAAGACCTATTAATTTAATAGGTCTATGGATTTATTTGAGGAGCCCGATGGTCCAGTGGGTGTGAGCTCTAAGAGTGCTTACATATGTTAAGCAACCCCTGGTGCAGTCCCTACTTGGATGGGTGACCGCAAGTGGCATAAAAATATCTCGAGCTCCTCCGTGCTTCGAAAGGCACGTTAAGCCGTTGGTCCCGGCTGTCATCGTTAATGGCAGTCGTTAAGCTGTGTCAGATGCCTTAAGGCAGCTTGAAAAATCTGACACCAGTGTTGGCCACTTACACATACGAAAAACAAACAAACAATAGGTCTATGGACATGCGTGACAGTCTGACAGTTATGAAATTGAATATCTGTGCCTGTTAGAGGTGTTATATTAGGGTCAAATATCAAGAACCATGTTATCGAATATATTAGTTTACCGATATTATGTTACGTTAAACGTTCTCCAAGAACGGTGAAGAACAGGCTGGGATTTTGCAGGCGATATTATTTTTTGAGGCATTTTACATCTACCTATCAATATAAAATGCATTTTAGGCGATTATTTGCGTCGTCGTTAGGACGTGAACGGATGCGGAACGCGAACGGGCGCGGAACGCAGTAACGCAGCCGGTTCACCGATACGATACTTTGGATATTAACTGTTCTTGACGGTTCTTCGGGAACGCGTTCTTCGGATATCACATAACCTAATATATTTGTATTATGTTCTGCAGCGCTCATATTATGTTCGCGGTATCGGTTCTGATATATCAGTAACACCTCTAGTGCCTGTGCGGTCGTCAGTCAGTCTGACAACCGTGACAACGACAACTGTGAAAGAAAAGTAGAAAATAATATTTGTTTTGTGCAAATACAACGTACCTACTAAAATAAATGATAATTATCTAAACCAGTGCTTAGTTTGAAAATAAGGTAATCTGAAATTGAATAAATTCAAGTTCACGTACCGTTATGCTACTGTAAATCTTAGTCGAGAAGGCAGCATGGAAAATATTATAACATGGACCGCTGAAGAAGAAGAAGCTATCATTGCGACCAATAACGACGCCACCGAGTGCAAGAGGTGTGCAGTGGAATTGGGCTACTGGAAGGATGATTACATATCGTATTTCGTCAAGCACGTGGATAGAAAGGCGCCTGAAATCAATCGCGGCTACTATGCCAGGGTGCGTGCTATGGAAATGTTTATACATCAATTCTTAGAGGTGGGTACCTGCAGTAAATCAAATTTCATTTTCTGTGTCACAACACTCTTACAAATTGGTGCATCTATATTTTAGCGCTGTGGCACAAAATGTCAAATCATCAATCTGGGATGTGGTTTTGACACTTTGTTCTGGAGGTTAAAGGACACCACACAGGCCGTGGGCAACTTCATAGAGTTAGACTTCCCGGCCGTGACCGCCAAGAAGAGCCACATCATAAAGCGGAACAAACAGCTGCTGGAGAAGATTGCCAATGAAGGTGAGGCTCTCATAATGCACATAATTATAGTTTTCATAAAATTTACAAATGAAAGTAAAATATAGTGAAATCAATTTAAATCATGTTACTAAATAAAATGGATCTTGTGCTATAAACATGAGTGTGCAAAAAAGAATTGATAATTGTCGATTCTTTTGCCAAATATGGGGTCGGGAAATTTTGAATGTAATTTTAAAAGCTTTTATTTAACTTTTTTTTTTCAATTATTTTTTTCGAGGCTTCAGTACACTTGATGTGACTATGCCAGCCTCATGGGACCTCTAGTATAAAATTTATCTTAGCAACGTTATACACCTCCATAAGAGGTAGGTATACTGTTTTATTTAACTTTAAATGTATGTTTGTATCTTGTTTGTTGTGGTTAAACCTTACAACTCAATTTAGAAACGCTTATCCTTAAGAGTGGCCTGGACGCCCATGTCTCCATACAAACGGAAATATGGAATTGTGGCAATATTTAATAATTTTGGAGTAAAATTAAGTATTTAATCAATTAATCTCATTATAATCTACGTACGTTCTTATACAGCTTGGTTAAAATACCAATTTTACCCCAAAATTGTCAAATATTACAACACACAACCGTCACAACCAACAGTCCACAATTCCTTATTTCCGTTTTTTTATGGAGACGTACGTCCAGGCGACTCTTAACCATTGAGCTCAAGTTTTATACATTTGTACAGTTGTTTTATCTCACGAGTGCGGGTGAGCCACACTTGTAGTTGTAAAGCGTATAAACACGTGCTCTTGTGTGCGTAAGTAGGGGTAGCGTTAGCAAGGTCATCGCTAATGAACAAAATATTAAAGAAATTAGATTTTTGCTACGTAAAGATAAGACGTGATCAGTACAATAAAACACAAACTTATATACAAGAGACATTTATTTGAAACAATATTTTGACATTATTTAAACTATTTTTTCAAGTGGAATCATCACTAGACTCGTTTTCAAAGTCAGTTTCGTTGTCACTGTCATCTTCTAAATTTATTATTAATTCAAAATCGGTGTCAAATTATTTTATATATTCATTTTCTCTATTGCACGTATTATGCCATGTCTCACTCGTTATTTTTGTTATACTTTCTTGAATAAGATTTTCGATGTTGGTCATATTTTGATCAACGTTTCTTAGAGCAATATAGTTTTTGAGGATCCCCAAATGTTCTCTATGGCATTAAGCTCAGGGTGATTAGGAGGCAGGCGTAATACTTCAAATCCCTTACTTTTTATGTAGTCATCGATTTTGTAGGTGATAAAATTACATTTGTGTTTTTTTTACTATATCATGTGACTCAATTCTGCGTAAATTTGAGTCGAAATGTATACCCTTAGAAGTAAGCCATTCTTGTAGCTCAGATTTTTCGAGGCTGATGTCGGCAATTTGTCAGCACGTGTATTGTGGTACGATGCATTATCTAGTACTATTACGGCACGTTCTGGCAAATTTGGCAGCAACTTTTCATTCAGCCATTTTACGTAATTTTCAAAACTCATGTTGGAATGGTACCTAGTCACCAGCTGTTGAATTAGCTTTGTAGATTAAGCAAGCTTTCTCAATAAATCCGGCTTCAGTTCCAGCATGTACTAAAATAAAACGAGACCCTGTACTAAGCTTTTTAAAAATGGAGATGGTTTGTCTTTTTGGGCCCAGGTGTTATTTCGAACATGTGTTGTTAGTACATAGCTTTCGTCAGTATAGACAATAGGCCGACCTTGAGAGCGATACTCATTTTTTTTTTTAAATATTTTAATCTCCACTTCTGGATATCATGCCGTTCAACTAAAACTTTTCTATTGTTATCGGTTTTACGCCACTTGTAGCCCAATTTATTTACTAATTTACGTAGCGTTGCTAGACATCCATCGAAACCAATTTTTTCGTTTAAGACCGACCTTAGTTTTGCCAAAGTTAGAATTTGTTTTTGTATGATATGAAAATCTTGTATGATGCTCCGAACAACGTCAGCCAGAAACCCATCAATGTCGACTTTATTTTTTCTCTTTCTTCGGTTATTCATCGGTGAAGTAAAATTCGAAGATGTGCTTGCAACGTCTGTTTGTTTTGACATGTCTCTTTCTTCTTGTAATATTTTTTGCACTGTTCTTTCACTAACTCCTGTCGCTGCTGCAGTGCGCTTTGTAAAGCTGGGCATTGACGATCAGTTTTGCGCGTCAGTTTAGACATAAAACTGTGGCGTCACTCCAAATGGTTTTAGGGTAACTAAATTTCCCCATTCACTGGCGTCGCTCCGGCTCTTCAGTTTTCTATTGGCTGGGCGGGCTGTGAGGCGCACTACCAATTTGTGTCGAAACAGAAAAAAAATGGCTTCTGACTCCGAAGAAGAAACGTTATTTCTTTTATATTAATATAATTAAGCTTTTTGTCGATGTTGTATATTTTTATAATTTTTGTCCGTTACTTTTCAAACATTCAGAATTTTAAAATTTAATATATATATTACTAGCTGTTACCCGCGGCTTCGCCCGCGTAATATATAGCCTATGTCTTTCTCGGTACCTTAACCTACGTGTATCAAAATTTCACGATGATCGGTTCAGTAGATACGGCGTAAAAGCGTAACGAACAAACAAACAAACTCACTTTCGCATTTATAATATTAGTTGGAATATATATAAATAAATATATACGGACAAATCACACAGATTGAGCTATCCCCGAAGTAAGTTCTTAAATAAGACTTGTGTTATGGGATACAAACTCATCGATACTATATTTTATAACAATATATACATATATAAACATCCAAGACCCATGTCAATCTGAAAAAAATCATTTTTCATCTTGACCTGACCGGGGATCGAACCCGCCATCCGTGTCACAGGCTGGCGTGTTGACCGTTGCGCCACGGAGCTCGTCAAATATATATTTAATAATTATTTTTTTAAATATATTTTTCAATAAATTCTGACGTCCAGATGATACACATGCCGCCATTTTAAAAACAAATAAATCCAACAATCAACCACCGCCGGCGCCGGGCGCTGCGAGCAAACTGACGTGTGGAGTGACGATCGCGCACTGACGGTCAGTTTGGCGCGACGCGCCGGCTTGGATTAGGGTAGCCACGGAAAATTTCGTGGCGCGTCGTCAGTTAAAACTCTGGAGTGATGATACCACATTGACGATCAAATTTTGGATTGATGTCAGTTCAACTGACGCGCAAAACTGATCGTCAATGCCCAGCTTAATATTACGCAAATGAAATATATCTTGGTTCTCGATGAAGTTCCGTAAATTCATATTCTTCTTTGAGAAAATGATAAATTAAGGTTAGTGTAAGTTTTCATTACTATGCAGAATAGTGCAGATACGTTGTCCAATGAGGTGCATGTTGAAACATCCTCGGCACAGACCTACATTCAATGTACTGAATGCTCAAACCTCGGTTTTTAAAGGACAAAGAGGCCTAAATATTCATTTATCTAAGGTTCACAGGAGTAGGCCTCTCTGTCCATCCAATATTACACCTATTCCACCTCCGATATCAACCCGTGTTTAAAACCTTTTGATAAGATTCTTTCAAATTTAAAACATAGCATACCTATTATTAAAAGAATTCCCAAAGGCGCACGTATCTCGGTAGCAGAAACATTATGTTCTGAAATTCATAGTACCTTGGCGCAAAACACCCCTGAAAGTTGGGAGCATTTACTCACCTTCCCTTATCGGATACTTCATATACAAAAAGAAAACTCGCCTACCTCAAAGCAGTCCCTGAAAGTCCCAAGAAAATTGTTCAAATAGACAGCCCCTGCCATACCAAAATTTTGTAGTAAATTTTGTTTCGAAAATCCTAAAGACCCATGTAGAGTCCAAAATAAGCGAAGGTGACATAAAAGGAGCTGCGAGGATGTTATTTTCCGACGACGCCATTGCTCCCAATTCCCCGGAAACGCTTTCCGCTTTGCGAGAAAGGCATCCACCTTCAACAGGACTTGATGTACCAAGCCCGTCAGATGATCAATATAATTAACTGCCTCTCCAGATGATGTTCTTCAAGCAGTGATGTCTTTTAGGAGTGGTTCGGCTGGCGGCCTCGGCGGTCTCTCCCCACAACACTTGAAAGACTTCGTGGGAAACAATACCGGGACTGCTGGCGAGACCCTCCTCAGGGCCCTCACAGCATTGATGAACTTCATGCTCTCTGGGAAGGTAGTCCCGGAGGTGTGTCGCATTCTCTATGACGCAAATTTATGTGCTCTTAAGAAGAAAGACGGCGGCATAAGGCCAATTGCGGTAGGGACTTCTTATCGACGATTGGCGTCTAAAATATGCTGTAAGGCTGTCGCACCCATTCTAAGGACCTATTTGCAACCAGTACAATTAGGATTTGGTTCTAAGGGTGGGTGTGAAGCCGCCGTTCACTCATTGAGAAGCTTCTTAGAGCATAAAAAGGGTCAAGTCTTGTTAAAGGTGGATATAAAAAACGCATTTAACTCGGTGGATAGGACTGCCTTGCTAACACAGGTAAAAAACAAAATTCCATTTGTATATAATTATATCTGGCAATGCTACAGTATAAATTCTAAATTGATGTTTAAAGATAACTTAATTTTGTCCTGTGTAGGCTGCCAGCAAGGTGATCCTCTAGGGCCAGCTATCTTTAGCCTCGCTATCCACCCAATGCTAGAAAAACTAAATTAAAAATTTAACGCATGGTTTCTCGATGACGGCTGTTTATCTTCAGCTCCTCACATTGTTTTGAGTGACTTCCAACTTTTAACCGATGAATTCCACAAGATCGGCTTAGATTTTAATTTAAAAAAATGTGAACTTTTTTTGACCGATACCTGCGATAATAAAGACAATATTATATCAAGGTTTCGGTCGATTGCACCGGATATTAAAATTCTAGACAAATCTAGAAAAAAATTAAAAATTTTAACCTGGCTTCACAGACCTCAGTGAATTTAGCATAACAACTGTCAGCATATCAAAGTTTGAAAGAAGTTCTATTCGCATCCAGGTGAGTTCTATAGTTCCTGATACATTTCGAAAATAGTTCTATAATATTTCATGAAATTTTTTTTTTTTTTTAAAATGATATGCTAACTTCCCGTAGCATATCAATTTCCGGAAAATTGAAAGTAAACAATGAAAACTGAAGCTTCGGGGCAAGAAAAAGAGTTCCTGATGTATTAAAAACATAGTTCTACTATATTAAAGCAAATAAAAAATTTTAAAGTTTGGACTTACATTGATGATTTACTAATTTAATATTATTTTAAATTCAGATTTTTTTTTATTCCAATGGATTATTTTCTACCTATGGACCCTTGAACTCCTTGGTTTTATACACTTCATGTATCTCTCTATATGGCTTAACCAAAGTCCAGAGTAAAACTCTACACTTGGCCTCAGCATATCATAGCCGAATATAAGCAATCATGGAAAAGTATAAAACTTTAAAGAACTAAAAAAAAATTGTTGTCCTACCTTAGGACCCCGGAACTCCTTAGTTTTATATACTTCAAGTATCTATCTAAATAGCTCAATCAAAGTCTAGAGTCGAACTCTACACATGGCCTCAGCATATCATGGCCGATTATAAGCAGTCATAGAAAAGTATTAAACTTTCAAAAAAATTTAAAAAATTAATGTGCTACCGAAGGACCCCGGAACTCCTTGGTTTTATACACTTCAAGGATCTATCTAAATAGCTCAATCAAAGTCTAGAGTCGAACTCTACACATGGCCTCAGCATATCATAGCCGAATATTAGCAGTCATAGAAAAGTATAAAACTATAAAAAAAAAATTAAAAATTTGTTGTGCTACCGAAGGACCCCGGAACTCCTTGGTTTTATACACTTCAAGTATTTATCTAAATAGCTTAATCAAAGTCTAGAGTCGAACTCTACACATGGCCTCAGCATATCATAGCCGAATATAAGCAGTCATAGAAAAGTATAAAATGTTAAAAAAAATTAAAAAATTGTTGTGCTACCTAAGGACCCCGGAACTCCCCGGTTTTATACACTTCATGTATCTCTCTATATGGCTTAATCAAAGTCCAGAGTAAAACTCTACACTTGGCCTCAGCATATCATAGCCGAATATAAGCAATCATGGAAAAGTATAAAACTTTTAAGAATGAAAAAAAAATTGTTGTCCTACCTTAGGACCCCGGAACTCCTTAGTTTTATATACTTCAAGTATTTATCTAAATAGCTCAATCAAAGTCTAGAGTCGAACTCTACACATGGCCTCAGCATATCATGGCCGATTATAAGCAGTCATAGAAAAGTATTAAACTTTCAAAAAAATTTAAAAAATTTTTGTGCTACCGAAGGACCCCGGAACTCCTTGGTTTTATACACTTCAAGGATCTATCTAAATAGCTCAATCAAAGTCTAGAGTCGAACTCTACACATGGCCTCAGCATATCATAGCCGAATATTAGCAATATTACTGCTAATATTCGGCTATGATATGCTGAGGCCATGTGTAGAGTTCGACTCTAGACTTTGATTGAGCTATTTAGATAGATACTTGAAGTGTATAAAACCAAGGAGTTCCGGGGTCCTTCGGTAGCACAACAATTTTTTAATTTTTTTTGAAAGTTTAATACTTTTCTATGACTGCTTATAATCGGCCATGATATGCTGAGGCCATTTGAAGAGTTTTACTCTTAACTGGGATGGAACCATATTAAAAGGTCCTTGAAGTGTATAAAACCAAGGAGTTCCGGGGTCCTTCAGTAGCACAACAATTTTTTAAATTTTCTTGAAAGTTTAATACTTTTCTATGACTGCTTATATTCGGCCATGATATGCTGAGGCCATTTGAAGAGTTTTACTCTTAACTGGGATGGAACCATATTAAAAGGTCCTTGAAGTGTATAAAACCAAGGAGTTCCGGGGTCCTTCGGTAGCACAACAATTTTTTAAATTTTTTTGAAAGTTAAATACTTTTCTATGACTGCTTATAATCGGCCATGATATGCTGAGGCCATGTGTAGAGTTCGACTCTAGACTTTGATTGAGCTATTTAGATAGATACTTGAAGTGTATAAATCTAAGGAGTTCTGGGGTCCTAAGGTAAGACAACAATTTTTTTTTAATTCTTAAAAGTTTTATTCTTTTCCATGATTGCTTATATTCGCCTATGCTATGCTGAGGCCATTTGTAGAGTTCTACTCTGAACTTTGATTGAGCCATATTGAAAGGTCCTTGAAGTGTATAAAACCAAGGAGTTCCGGGGTCCTTCGGTAGCACAACAATTTTTTATTTTTTTTTTAAAGTTTTATACTTTTCTATGATTGCTTATATTTGCCTTTGCTATGCTGAGGCCATTTGTAGAGTTCTACTCTTAACTAGGATTGAACCACATTGAAAGGTCCTTGAAGTGTATAAAACCGGGGAGTTCCGGGGTCCTTAGGTAGCACAACAATTTTTTAATTTTTTTTAACGTTTTATACTTTTCTATGACTGCTTATATTCGGCTATGATATGCTGAGGCCATGTGTAGAGTTCGACTCTAGACTTTGATTGAGCTATGTAGATAGATACTTGAAGTGTATAAAACAAAGGAGTTCCGGGGTCCTTCGGTAGCACAACAATTTTTTAATTTTTTTTTAAAGTTTTATACTTTTCTATGACTGCTTATATTCGGCTATGATATGCTGAGGCCATGTGTAGAGTTCGACTCTAGACTTTGGTTGAGCTTTTTAGATAGATACTTGAAGTGTATAAAACTAAGGAATTCCGGGGTCCTAAGGTAGGACAACAATTTTTTTTTAATTCTTAAAAGTTTTATATTTATCCATGATTGCTTATATTCGCCTATGCTATGCTGAGGCCATTTGTAGAGTTCTACTCTGAACTTTGATTGAGCCAAATTGAAAGGTCCTTGAAGTATATAAAACCAAGGAGTTCCGGGGTCCTTCGGTAGCACAACAATTTTTTAAATTTTTTTGATAGTTTAATACTTTTCTATGACTGCTTATATTCGGCCATGATATGCTGAGGCCATTTGTAGAGCTCTACTCTTAACTGGGATTGAACCATATTGAAAGGTCCTTGAAGTGTATAAAACCAAGGAGTTCCGGGGTCCTTCGGTAGCACAACAATTTTTTATTTTTTTTTAAAGTTTTATACTTTTCTATGACTGCTTATATTCGGCTATGATATACTGAGGCCATGTGTAGAGTTCGATTTTAGACTTTGATTGAGGTATTTAGATAGATACTTGAAGTGTATAAAACCAAGGAGTTCCGGGGTCCTTCGGTAGCACATTAATTTTTTAAATTTTTTTGTAAGTTTAATACTTTTCTATGACTGCTTATAATCGGCCATGATATGCTGAGGCCATGTGTAGAGTTCGTTTCTAGACTTTGATTGAGCTATTTAGATAGATACTTGTAGTATATAAAACTAAGGAGTTCCGGGGTCCTAAGGTAGGACAACAATTTTTTTTTAGTTCTTTAAAGTTTTATACTTTTCCATGATTGCTTATATTCGGCTATGATATGCTGAGGCCAAGTGTAGAGTTTTACTCTGGACTTTGATTAAGCCATATAGAGAGATACATGAAGTGTATAAAACCAAGGAGTTCAAGGGTCCATAGGTAGAAAATAATCCATTGGAATAAAAAAAATCTGAATTTAAAATAATATTAAATTAGTAAATCATCAATGTAAGTCCAAACTTTAAAATTTTTTATTTGCTTTAGTATAGTAGAACTATGTTTTTAATACATCAGGAACTCTTTTTCTTGCCCCGAAGCTTCAGTTTTCATTGTTTACTTTCAATTTTCCGGAAATTGATATGCTACGGGAAGTTAGCATATCATTTTTAAAAAAAAAAAATTTTTCATGAAATATTATAGAACTATTTTCGAAATGTATCAGGAACTATAGAACTCACCTGGATGCGAATAGAACTCCTTTCAAACTTTGATATGCTGACAGTTGTTATGCTAAGTTCACAGACATGCTTCACAGCGCCTTTTGGAAATACAAACACATTTTGCTTTTACTATTATAAGATATTGCGTTTTTAGTCCAAATTTTACTTATAACCTGCGTTGCAGCCCTTTCTGGAGACACTCTTTTTTACTCCAAAATCTTGACACCCTTATCCAAAATTCCGTTTCGACTATTTTGAATATAAATTTGGATGAACACAATTGGGACCAAGCCTCTTTGCCTGTTAGGTACGGTGGCTTAGGTATCCGCAAAATTTCCAGTATTGCATTACCAGCATTTTTGTCCTCTATACACAATGTTGAAGAAATTTATAAAAGAATTCTGGACAATCCTGACTTTGAGATAAGTCACAAGTTGGAGGCCATTAATGCTTGGTCAATGATGTGTCCAAATTCTAAAATTCCGGATTTTCCGTCCTCGCAAAGGCTGTGGGACGGGCCGCTTTGCAGTTTAGCCCAGATTAATTTATTACAGTCATTATGGTAGTGCTGCAGAGCGAGCCCGTCTTCTAGCTGCCGCCGAATGGGAGTCCGGGCTTTGGCTTCAAACCCTACCATCTGCCAACCTTGGTACCTTATTGGACGACGAAACTTTCGCCTGGCAGCTGCCCTGAGACTAGGTGCCATTTGTACGGTGCCACATCGTTGCCCTTGCGGCGATGGCGTTGATGACTTGGGTCACCATGGTCTGTCTTGCCGTAAAAGTGCCGGTCGTTTAGGACGCCACGCCGCCCTAAACAATTTAATCCATCGGGCTCTTGCTACCATCAACATGCCATCCGTTTTAGAACCAAACGGATTGGCTAGGGATGATGGCAAGAGACTGGATGGGATGACTCTTGTGCCTTGGAGGTTGTGGCGGCCCCTGGTATGGGACGCTACTTGCGTCGATACTCTGACGACGTCTCACCTCCCGGTCACAGGATCAAAAGCCGGCACAGCAGCGGCGGCGGCGGAAAACCTCAAACGGCGCAAATATTAATGTATTGGCAACAATTATATATTTGAACCGTTTGGGGTTGAAACTCTACAAACTCTGTGGGGACCCTCGGCACATAAATTATTCTATGCCATCGCCAAAAAATTAATAGAGGTGTCTCATGACCAGAGGGCTGGCTTATATTTTGGCCAAAAGATTAGCATTGCCATACAACGTGGCAATGCTGCCAGCCTTCTGGGCACGCTACCACGGGGCAACGAGCTGCCAGGCCTATTTTATTTGTAAATAGTAGTTTTAGTTTAACTTTTATTTTTTCTGTTAAAATAATGTGTATTTATATGTATATATGTGTATTTATATGTATATATATAAAATCAAGTTTAAAATGTTATTACTAAACTAACTCGATACATTAATTACACACCAAACAAACACTAATTTGTCTTACCTCACTGCGAATAACTTTTCTCCGTTTACTCGTACCTGCCATGCTGACGGTACTCGATGAATAATTTTTGCGCGAATACAATGGCACTACTGACTCGGCCGGCGATTCGGCCAAAACTGACCGCTCCCGAACTTACGCAGTCAAAGACAATGTGCATGCACATTTACACATACAAGCGTGGCTCACCCGCGCTCGTGAGATAAAACATCTGTAGCATTTGGAAGGTGGTTAAAGGCTATTCAATGAAGATATCCGATCCTATCTTCACATTAAATGAGGACTAACTTTAGTATAAGTGGTTTAAATAGACCAGAGATAGAGAAATTAACTCAACACTTTATATAAATATAAAATATAAATATATATAGGGACATATCACACAAATTGAGCTAGCCCCACAGTAAGTTGTGAACTTGTGTCGCAGGATACTAACTCAACGATACTATATTTTATAACATATACTTATATAGATAAACATCCAAGACCCAGGTCAATATGAAAAAGATCTTTTTCCATCTTGACCTGACCGGGGATCGAACCCGGGACCCCCGTGTCGCAGACTAGCGTGTTGACCGCTGCGCCACGGAGCTCGACAATAGGCAGCCTAAGTGTAGAAAATAGCCCATGGAAGCAGTAACACAGATAAAGAAGTCAATACATATAAGTTTGACGGTATCTCAGCTGTCATTGTTGTTTTTTTTTTTTTGGGTGAATAATAGTCACATCATGCGGCTGCAAATAAGTCGAGGCACAGCAGCATTCCTAGACCACGCATGCAGGAGGTACTCAGTGTTTGTACGATTAGGTAAGGTTGTATTCTGTCGGCACTCAGACGGCGAGGTGATGATCCGCGAGGGCGACCTGCACTCGGACGGGTACCACCTGGTGGGCTGCGACCTGCGCTGCCTGGGCGAGGTGCGGCGCAAGCTGCTGGCGGCGGGCGCGGCGCGCGACGCGCCCACGCTGCTGCTGGCCGAGTGCGTGCTGGTGTACCTGCGGCCCGACGCGGCCGACGCGCTGCTGCGCCACGTGGCCGCCGAGTTCCCGCGCTGCGCGCTGCTGGTGTACGAGCAGTGCAACCTGGGCGACAAGTTCGGCGAGGTCATGGTGCGCAACCTCAGCGCGCGCGGTTGCTCGCTGGCCGGCAGCCGGCTGTGTCGCGAGCCGGCGGCCGGCGCCGAGCGCCTGCGCGCGCTGGGCTTCGACGCGGCGCGCGCCTGGGACATGCAGACCGTGTGGCGCTCGTTCCCCGAGGAGGACCGGGCGCGCGTGGAGGCGCTGGAGATGCTGGACGAGCGCGAGCTGCTGCTGCAGCTCAACACGCACTACGCGCTCACCGTGGCCACGCGCGGAGACATGTTCGCCGACATCGACCTCAACGCGTAGGCGCGACCAGCTGACGTTGGAAACAGGCTCTGTTTACGAAGTCGAAGTCTAGATATCGATTTCATTTTCACTATTCTTAACATAAATGTTCATTCATCGTTTGTTGCCTGATCTATTCGAAATCAAATGACACTACTAGAATATCTCCAACGTGAACTAACGTTAGAATCGGAATTGCATATCTTGTAGATCGACATCATATGCATCATATGTTCAAATATACTTTTTTTATGTCGATCAGTACTTAAAGCATGAATATTGACGTATGTGTAACGCTACAACAGATTTCCTGTGAACTGATAGTGTTCCTGTTGCTATCATATACAATATACTCATTTGGGATATGCAGCAGTACTTCCTGCTTACTGTCTTATATTTATGATCTAAATAGCACCTTAGCTCTTAATGTGGCGCCTCAACATTATTTTTAGGATTCATCATCCAAGCGTCAGAATACTAATATTGTTAGAAGTTCGCCCTAGGATTCCTAGGCATCAGTACCATTGTAATTTATAATGATCAGAAAAGGACAGGAAAACATCATTTCAGTTGTTATCGTTACCTGTTTATTTGAGCTTGTGTATATAAAAAGGAAAGAAAGAAAGAAAGAAAAACGTTTATTTGGTACCATATACAATATTTGGAAATATTTCTGCGGCTTAGCTTTGTGATTTGCGGCCGCATTACGGAATGCTATTTTTCAAAAGTGGGAGTTTTTAAAATAGCACACCAGACTGCGGCGCCGTGCGTGCGCGCTTCGCACGAAACTCTGATCTCGGAATACACCGCTCGAGTTTAACTTGACATTTCGTAGCACCAGCTAACAACAACTTTTATGTCAATAACAAACAAATATCTCAATATATCTGTATTTGCATGTAATATATTGTTGTTTGGCTTAAAATCTAATTGACTACTACTACGGAGTGTCGCGGTTATAAGAGAGGTGAGGAAAGGTGCGAGTCTGCCTTTGTTTATTTAACGATATATTTTGTCGATGCCTAGTGTCTACTGAATAATTGTAAAAACATTGTATGTGATGTATAATATTACGGATTGAAGAAATTATAATTATACTTTATTTATGTGGAATCAGTTGTATTTCACTTCAGAGTCCCAAGATATTAAAAACACAGGTGTTATTTCCTTTTTTTGTGTCCATATCTTTTCGGCCCACTAAGAGGAATTTCAAAATGGGCATGTTGACTAAAAAATTTTTCGTGTTGCTATGTACAGAACTGCCAAAAATAAACACAATAGTGACAGGAATACATTTCTAAACAAAAAACTCTTTCAGATATAAATGTTTTTAGACGTTAAAACGCGCCGCTAAAATGCCTACAACCTACATATTTGTGACGTCACAAGCTTGTATTTTGTATGGGTGGCGTGAGAACTTTGTTTGGTAGCTAAACGAAATATTTCGTTTATAGGAATGGTTCCATAATAAAAGTTGCTATAAATTACGCAGACTACAATACAGTATAATTGTAATTAAAGATTATCATACTTTAAAAAATGGTCCTATTCACCCAACTTTAATAAAGCTTTAGGATCACTTAACGAATCGATATCGATTGATCGATATCGAAAGTGTTCTTTATAGTATTTTTAGATACAAATTAGTATCATTGGAAACAAATTTTATATAATCTTAACATTAGGCAACTACCGTATTGTAGCTGCCAATCTAATTGGCGGATTAAAATAAGTACAATTTTAAAATATATTGCGCGATTAAGATTTAAAGTTCTAGTCGGTGGAAGTTAACAACCTTGCCTATGATGTTGGCTGCTTAGAGTTAGCGTCTTGCTAGATCGACAGTTTGACAAAAGTCTTCTAGAAATCCGTTTTCGCACAAGTCATCTCGGATATGGGTATATTTTAGTGTCTACTCATAAAGCCTTTTCATTTAATACCCAACATGGTATTTATATAATAAAAATAAATATTTTTATGGCCGATTTTATGTCATCTCATAATTCTCAATCAGGACATCTTGTTGAATGCATTGATTGATTGATACCAAATACGTAAGTCCATATCCGAGTGACTTCGAAAAGTAACCTAAGCTCATTTGCTGATCTACTATCTCGAAGGTAATGAAATGCTGTAGCTAGAATATTCATTTTGGTCAGTGATTGGTATAGACCACGTATAGATACTGAATTCTAAACGCCGAGGTGAAATATTTTCCAACACAATTCTCAACGACGCGCGACGCGGTCTCCCTAACTGCTGCAAACTCATCCTCAAGCTATCCGAGCAAGTTGTATTTCAAATCATCATCATCTCAGCCACAAGAAGTCCACTGCTGGACATAGGCCTCCCCTAAGGATTTCCAATATGACCGGTTAGAAGCGGCCTGCATCCAGCGCCTTCCTGCGACCTTTATCAGGTCGTCCGACCACCTGGTCGGTGGGTATCCAACGCTGCGCTTGCCGGTACGTGGTCGCCATTCGAGAACCCTTCTGCCCCATCGGCCATCGGTTCTTCGCGCTATGTGCCCGCCCACTGCCACTTCAAAGAGCTAATCCGCTGAGCTATGTCGGTGACCTTCGTTCTTCTACGGATCTTCTTGTTTCTGATTCGATCTCGCAGAGAAACACCGGGCATAGCCCTCTCCATGGCTCTTTGAGCGACCTTGAGCTTTCTTATGAGGCCCATAGTAAGGGACCACGTTTCGGACCCGTAAGTCATCACTGGTAACACACATTGGTCGAAGACTTTCGACTTAAGGCACTGAGGTATTTTGGACGAGAAGACACTGCGGAGCTTCCCGAACGCTGCCCAGTCGAGTCGGATTCGACGAAAGACCTCGTCCTTGAAACTGGAGCTTCCGACCTGGATCAATTGACCCAAGTAGATGTACTGCTCTACAGGTTCAAGGGTGAAGTTTCCAACAATAACTGGTGAAGGCGCGACATGGACATTCGACATAATTTTCGTCTTGTCCATGTTCATTTTAAGGCCTACTTGTTGGGAAACTTCGTTGAGGTCATTGAGCATGGTACTTAGATCCTCCAGCGACTCCGCCATGACGACAATGTCATCAGCAAATCGAAGGTGAGTGATATACTCGCCGTTAATGTTGATGCCAAGTCCATCCCATTCCAGGAGCTTGAAGGCGTCCTCCATTGCAGCGGTGAACAGTTTCGGAGATATGACGTCTCCCTGTCTCACACCTCTCTGCAATGGAATAGCCCTCGTACTCTGCTCCTGTACTCGGACTGACATTGTGGCGTTGCTGTATAAGTACCTCAACACTTCGATATATCGATGGTCAATACGGCATCGCTGGAGAGACCTAAGCACAGCCCATGTTTCGATCGAATCGAAGGCTTTCTCATAGTCCACAAACGCCAAGCATAGTGGCTGGTTATACTCTTTGGTCTTCTGTATAACCTGCCGCAGCGTATGGATGTGGTCTATGGTACTATAGCCTTTTCGGAAACCGGCTTGTTCGGGAGGTTGGAAGGCATCGAGCCTGTTGGTGAGACGATTCGTGATTACCCTCAAAAACAGCTTATAGACGTGGCTAAGGAGCGTGATGGGTCTATAGTTCTTTAGAAGGGTGTTATCACCCTTCTTGAAGAATAGCACCACCACGCCTCTATGCCACGCTTCTGGCGTCACGCCCTCGAGCAGAACGGAATTAAAGAGCCTCTGAAGGACTTTCAGTACCGGCGTTCCGCCCGCTTTCAGAAGCTCTGCTGTGATTCCGTCCTCGCCCGGCGCCTTGCTGTTTTTGAGCTGCTTGAGGGCAATCCTAATCTCGTACAGGCTGATGTCCGGGATGTCTTCGGTATAGTGTCGGGTTAGTTTGGCCCTAGGATCTTTGGCCAAACTTACACTGGGTTTGGCTACTGAGGTATACAGCTGTCCATAAAACCTCTCGATCTCTCCCATCACCTCGGCCTTCGTCGAAACCACGCCGCCGTCCTCCGTCTTCAGCTTCGTCAATCGGCTCCATCCTTGCGAACACTTTGGAGCCTTTATTTTGCTCAATCGTCTCCTTAATACGCTCGGTATTAAAGGAGCGAATGTCGTGTCGCAAGGATTTCTGGATTTGTCTATTGAGCTGCCGATGTACATCCGCATCTTCGGAGGTCTGCAGCGGCATGGATCGTCGCGTGGCCATCAAATTTAGGGTTTGGGGAGAGATTTTTTGAGGTTTGTTTTTGGGGCGGGTCCTAAAAAACTTTGACCCCACCGCCTGCCGGCCTATTTACTATCTCGGATGACAGGTGTCGATGCCTATCGATCTAGGATTTTCTGTTACAATGCGGTTTTTGTATTTCAAATAAAGAGTTCGAGCAAGCAAAACCCGCATTGTACTTGTAAATTCTAGATTCATAGGCATCGACACCTGTCATCCGAGTTAGTAAATAGGGGGGCTGGACAGTGTCTACAAACCCATCGTTTAACTCGTCTACTGTAACACAATCCTTTAGGCAATCGAAGCGATTTGAGAGTTCCAGTTGGAAACTGTCGACATTTTGGATATGAGCCGGTGATGGTCGAAGAGTAGACCTCATCAAGCGAGTCCTCTCTCGTCTGAGATTGATATTCACGATGCCTCTTACAATTCGGTGATCACTTCCGATTTTAATCTTATTGATCACAGAGACATCGTTGAATATTCCAAATACCGTTATTTATTTTATTCCTCCAATCCAATAAACTCCTACCCTTCTCTCACTTAAGGGCCCACAGTAGGCACACTAGCGACGCCAATCACTTACTTTTCAAATAAAATTAAATTCAAGAATGTAAGTCATATAAGCATTAGTAAATAACCTGAAGTATTTTTGGAATCGTGTCGGAATCAGTCATTAAGAGAACTACTGATTTCCGCCAAAAACGGCTGTTTTAGGCGGTAATCAGTAGTTCTCTAAATTACTGGTTCTTATAAGATTAAAACATGATTCCAAAAATAATTTAGGTTATTTACTAAATCAGCTAAAATATCAGCTCATAAAATTTAGTAAATCCAATTGTGGTGCATCTCCCTACGTGATGACACATCTTCTGTCATGCCCAGCGTGCCCAAAAACCTGCACACTGGAGGACCTGCACATGGCTACAGAGAACGGCATATATGTTGCTCAGTATTGGGCGAAAAAGGGAAATTTGACTATCGAATCGATAAGAAGAATAGACAGCAGCGTTGAAATCGATATAAGGTAAATAAACTGCGCTCACCAACCCGTCGGTCAAATCTTTGGGGGAGGCCTATGTCCAGTAGGACTCGGCGCGGCTGGGATGGAGTTGAAACAACAAGTTGTTCGAGGAGAAATTTCTATTAAAGGTTTAGAAATACAGCTTACTTGTCGTATGAGTAAATAAAAGAAGTGGTCTTTTACAATAAATTTTTATTTTTCGAGTACATATGATGCGTGTGGTGGGCGTCAGACGTGCGGCAGGCAGGCGCCGAGCGCGCGCCGCAGCGCCTGGCGCACGTCGGCGCGGCCCTCGCAGAACACGTGCGTGGCGTGGCGCTCCACGTGCACCAGCGTGTCGTGCCGCGGCAGGTGCACGATGCTGCCCTCGGCCGCGCCGCGCTCCACGCGTACGTCAGTGATGCCCTCGCGCGCCAGCGCGCGCACGAGCGCGTCCACGTCCAGCGCGCCCCAGTGCAGCGCAGGCGCGCGTGGCGCGGCGCCGGGCGCGGCGGGCGGCGCGCGCAGCTGCAGGCGGCTGTCGCGCACGCGCAGCGCGGCCGCCAGCGGCGCCACGCGCAGGCCGGGGCGCAGGTCCTGCGGCAGCGCGCGCGCCGCCAGCGCGCCGTCCAGCGTGGCCCGCGCCGCGCGCCGCCGCACGCCGCACGCGCGCGCCGCGCCGCGCCGCAGCACCACCTGCGCACAGGCCGAGTTTTTTATTCGTTTTTGAATTTAGAGTTACGAGTTAAACCGTTGTGATACTTTATTTCTTAAAACAATAGGATTTCAGTGGTGTTATTGGTTTTTCATAATATTGTGACGTTTCTGATTTATCATCAAAAATATTCTTGTCAAAATCGTGCGGGGACGCGCCTTTGCTCGCTGGTGACAAAGTACATTGATCGCTTGGCGCTGCTATCGCTTTTACAAAGCAGCTTACTGGACTGCGTGTCGCACGCTTGCGGCGTTTGTTTACGCATCGTGACTTGATGAGTGTGACCGGGACCTTGCATGAACCGCTTCTATTTTTAGACCTATTTTTGGAATTGGGAAAGCAATTAAAAAATGGCTTCTATTTATGGTGAATGTTCCGGCTATTTTAAAGTTATATCCTCTGAACAATACCTAACTTGCTCTGCATGTAAACAACATCTTGATCTGGAATGCTCTAATGTCGTGAGCAATTCAACATCAATTAATAAAGCTTTCATTGCACAAAAAAAATGCATACGAGCCATATGCAAGGCCTTTCCATTAGACTCGTGCAGACCTTTATTCAAAAAGCTTCAACTTTTGACACTGCCCTCTTTATACATCTTAGAAGCAGGTCTATTTGTGAAAAAGCACCCTGAACTTTTTAAGAAAACCAATGAATATAAAAGACATTTGTCCAGAGATCCTTCTAAGCTACATATGCCTTTATCGCGTACGACTCTGTGTCAGAAAAATTGCTATTTTATGGTAATTAAATTATTTAATAAAATACCTAAATCCATTCGTGAACTGACATTTAACAATTTTAAAAGACAATTAAATAAATGGCTTCAGGACAAATGTTTTTATTCAATAAATGAATTTTTAAATGAAAATAAATAATATTATGACATTTTAACAAATAATTTAAGTAACAAATATTTCATATCTAATTTGACAATTTTAATGTAATTGACTTTGTGACTATATTCTATGTTTTAATATTTGCATGCTATTACAATATAGCAAAATAGGCTGTTCTTTTCTTAATGAACATCTCATGTACCCTGTTTTGTGCAAATAAACAATTATTATTATAATGTCACATTACAATTATTTTCGAATATGAATAACAAAGACAACTGGTCATGTCCTTTATGTCGCAGTAAAATACCTAAATGCGACAACACTGTTGCTTGCTCTTTATCTATCTTGGACGATTTAAAAAATGTATGCACTAATCTTCCCTAACCGCAAGGCCACGAAAACGCGCGTTGCGCGGCGGCGACAGGCTTCGGAGGCAGGCGCATGCGGCGGAGGCAGGCGCACGCGGCAAGGTGTTCACGAGAACGGGCGGTGCGCTCGGGCGGCAGAGCACAGTAGACGTATTTAGGTCCCAGAATAATAAGTACATTCTTATTTTGCAATGACATTGTATTAGAATGTCATATCGTCATCGTCATATCGGCATCGTCATCGTCATATCGTCATCGTCATATCGTCGTCGTCATCGTCATCTTCATCGTCATCGTCATCGTTACCACTGGGCGCCACCGGAAACAACCGGGTACGACCAGGCACCACGGTACCAACAAACACGCGATCGGATACCATCGGGCACGTAAAGTAGACCATCGACTACAATCTTGTTACATCAGTTCCCAACTTCCCATTGGATTCCATTGGGCTACCATCTACTTCCATGTTTCTACTACCGAAAAATACTCCAACTTAACATCCAAACAAAAGTAGTAAACCAAACAAACGGTAAAAAACATACAGACGAATTGAAGACTCAGTCCTTTTTAAAGTCGGTTACAAAATAACAAGAATATAAAAAGTATCAAAAATCTAATTTCAATTACTATGTATGTACATTATACAATAAATATAAAATTTTTATTTATATAGTACAAACAAACAAACTTACAGTTCAATTTAGAACCTCTTTCTTTTTAAGTCGGTTGAAAATTACTAAGAATGTATAATAAAATGAGTACATTAGAAAAAATTTATAAATTTTATTATAATTTGATATTATTCTCCCAATACATCCACCTAATCACTTCCGCGCTTGTTCTAACACAAGGTCGGGCACATCGTGCCATCTCTTTCTACTTTGGTGCAAGGCTGCCGCGCTGTGTTTGCGCGCATCCGTGCCGCTCAAGTTTTTTGTTCGTGAACACCTTCTAAGATTTGTATGACTTTAGTCAGAAACGCAGGCGCCTGCCTCTGCCGCGTGCGCCTGACGCGCGTACTCGTGAACGAGCCGTTAGACAGTTCGTTTGTTACACGGAGGTGCAAAACAAACAAACCTGAACTTCAAGCTATGAACCTTAGCCTTATTGACGATCAAAATGAGTCGTTTATTAGCTTCGATACTGAAAAAAAGTCTGGCGATAGTGAATTAAAGCAGGAGCTACATTCTTTACGGAACCAGGTCGAAGTTTTGAGTGACAGATTATCAAAAGTTCTTCTTTTACTTAGAATATCTAATAATAAGCAGGATGAAAGTAATACATAACTGACCGATAAAGATGAACGTTTACAAAGTATTGAAATGCCTCGTACCAATCCGTTGTCCTGTAACTGTTCCTGCCATTCAGCTTCTGAACTACTCAAGGTAAATTTACAAAAAACTGAGCATAGTGTTGGAATGGTCAGGCTCCGTAAGCCTGACCATTCCAACATTTTGAAGACAATTCTCAAGGTAAAGTACAGAAACAAAAAAGAAAGATTTGAACGCACCGTGGGCACGTCGACGCTGAGCGCGGCGCGGGCGGGCAGCGGGGCGGCGAGCGGGGCGTTGGGCGGCGCGTACTGCTCGGCCAGCGCCAGCTCGCGCGGCCGCAGCTCGCGCACCAGCTTGTTGGCCTGGCTGAAGTTCAGCGACGTGTCGATGGGGCAGTGGAACGCCTTCATGCTGAGCGGCTGGAACGGCGCCAGCGCCTCCGTGTGCGGGAAGTCCGGCTCTGGAGTGCCACAGTGCAAAACATTGTAACTAAATAAAATTCTCATGCACTCCCCTTACCTCTTCTCCCGACTGGGTTACACATCATGGGAAGTTTTTCTATAGCTACATTTTTGAAAGCTAACTAAAAACCACATCCAACATGTTTATTTGTAAAAAATACTTAAATACCATCGTTTTCTATCTAAATATAGCCCACCAGAAATAAAACTAGCCAATTGAATGTCGCAAACATAGGATGCGGTACAAAAAATATTGTGTAGTGGCTACCTTTACCTTACCTTACCTTTTTAACCTTAACCTTAAGTTTTTAGGGTTCCGTAGTAAACAAGGAATAGTTTTGCCATGTCTGTCCGTCCGCGGTTTTAGAAAGGGTTAATTTGGTATGGACGTTGACAGGTAAGTTCTCGCCACGACTCTCTCAATGATATTATCAAAAAGGCGCTTGCCACCATCGGAATCACTAGTGTGTTAGAACCTCCGGGGATAGCACGCGACGATGGCAAGCATCCCGATGGACTAACACTAGTTCCCTGGAAGCAGGGGAGGGCCCTCGTGTGGGATGCTACTTGTGTCGACACGATGGCCTTTCCCCGCCTGGGGGGGACAGGCCTAAGGGCCGGGGCCGCGGTGGAGGCTACAGCAGACGCCAAGCGGCGCAAGTATGCCTCACTTTCGAGTGACTACATATTTGATCCGCTTGGCGTTGAAATTTTGGTCCATGGAGCCCTAGTACAAAAAGTTATTCAAAGTTTTTGCATATTCCTCCTAGATAGCGCTAGTCAATTGAATAAAAACATTTGATTTAGGGAACGGACCCTCCTCCCGCGTTCCCGCTATATCCCATATATATTTACATACCTGTGAAGATGATAGCGTGCGCGGGGTTGGAGGCCCACAGCTCCACGAGGTGCACGGCGGCGCCGAAGCGCAGGCTGGGGTGTCCGCAGAACACCACGCAGGGCTGGCGGAAGTCCTGGCTGAAGGCGTCGTCGTGCAGCGCCGTGGCGTGCTTCAGGCGCCCGGCGCGCGCCAGCGCCGCGTGCGGGAACGGCTCCTCCGGCAGGTACACGCGCGCCTGCTTGCCCACCGACACCCACTCGGCCAGGATGTTGCTGTAGGCCAGTGACGAGTCCGCCACCGGAGACACCACGTACAGCGGCACGTGCGCCAGCCCCGCGCCGTCCAGGTGCGCCGACAGGCACTCCAGCAGGTCGTACAGCACGCCGCTGGGGTACACGGGGCACAGCACGCAGCCGCCGGCGCGCAGTGTGACGGTGGCGTGCACGCACAGGTCGCCCAGCATGTGGTCGGGGTTGTGCGCCGGCGTCTGCGTCAGCGCGGCCAGCACCAGCAGGTCGGCGCCCCGCAGCGCCGCCTGGTTGATGGGCCGCGGGTGCGTAGTCAGCGTGCTCGAGCCGCTCACGTACGCCACCTTCTCGTGCGCCGAGCGTAGCACCCAGTTGGCGGAGCCGAGGCAGAAGCCGGACGACACGGCCGTGGCGTCGAGCGCGCCGTACACGTCCACGCGCTCGTCGTAGCCCACGACGCGCACGCGCGCGAGCGCGCGCGCCACGCTGGCGGGCGCGAACAGCCGGCGCCAGGCCCGCGGACGCGCCGCCAGCGCCAGCGGCGGCGGCAGCACGTGCAGCAGCTCCTTCCAGCGCCGCGCCCCGCCCGCGCCGCCCGCGCCCGCCGACACCCACGACGCCAGCTCCTCCAAGTAGAACCTACGAGGGGCCGGCACCAACGTTTTAATTAATTGATTTACCCCGTTCCCCGCTCCCCTCTTATTAAGGGGGAACACTAGGCACAGTAGCGACGCCAATCATTTTATTCCTAATACTTTACAAATAGAAAGGAATTCAAGAATATAAACAATAAATATAATAAATAATAAATATATACGGACAAATCACACAGATTGAGCTAGCCCCAAAGTAAGTTCTTATGAAAGACTTGTGTTATGGGATACTAACTCAACGATACTATATTTTATAACAAATACATATATAGATAAAGATCCAAGACCCAGGTCAATCTGAAAAAGATCGTTTTCCATCTTGACCTGACCGGGGATCGAACCCGGGACCATCCGTGTCGCAGGCAGGCGTGATGACCGCTGCGCCACGGAGCTCGTCATAATACAAGCCTTAGTAAATAACCTGAAGTATTTTTTGAATCATGTTTATTACTATCGGAATCAGTGAGAATTATGAGAATCTGATTACCGCCAAAATCACTTTTTCTCTCAATGACTGATTCTCATAATATCAAAACATGATTCCAAAAATACTTCAGGTTATTTACTAAGGCTTGTATTGTTTATATTCTTGAATTTCTTTCTATTTGTAAAGTATTAGGAATAAAATGATTGGCGTCGCTACAGTGCCTAGTGTTCCCCCTTAAGTAGTTATTTAACATTTGTCCACTGTCACATCTCTATCTGTTATTTTTTTAATCATCATCATTTCAGCCGCAAGAAGTCTACTGCTGAACATAGGCCTCTCCGAGGATTTCCAATACGACCGGTTGGAATCGGCCTGCATCTAGCGCCTTCCTGCGATCTTTATCAGGTCGTCCGACCACCTAGTCGGTGGATGTCCAACGCTGCGCTTGCCAGTACATGGCGCCATTCAAGAACCTTTCTGCCCCATCGGCCATCGTTTCTTCGTGCTATGTGCCCCGCCCACTGCCACTTCAAAGAGCTTATCCTCTGGGCTATGTCGGTGATCTTGATCTTCTACGGATCTCCTCGTTTGTGTTTCTATCTCGCCGAGAAACACCGAGCATAGCCCTCTCCATAGCTCTTTGCGCGACCTTGAGCTTTCTTATGAGGTCCATAGTAAGGGACCACGTTTCGGACCCGTAAGTCATCACTGAAATATTTTTGAGAAAACGCTGCGGAGCTTCCTGAACGTTGCCCAGCCGAGTCGGATTCGACGAAAGACCTCGTCCTTGTAGAGCTGCCGACCTGGATCAATTGACCCAAGTAGATGTACTGCTCTACAGGTTCAAGGGTGAATTTTCCAACAATCACTGGTGAAGGCGAATTTTAAATGGAAGTCCGTTGTTTTTAGAGCTAGAAGCCTGAATTTTTTTTTAAGTTAATGATTAGAAATAAATAGTTGTGTCCTAGAGTTTTTTAATTCAACCTCTAAGGGGGTGAAAAAGGGCTTGAAAGTTTGTATGGGGAAATAAGATTAGTTAAACTATTTTATTCGAAACTGCACAGGAAATGAGTAGACAAGTGTTTCAGGCTTTTTCAGAATTCAACCCCTAAAAGGTAGAAAAGGGGTGACATCATCATCATCAAATTTAAGAGCTGGGCTCTTGTCGGTGGAGCTTCTTCCTTTCTTCTCTTTCTTCCGCCAGTTGTTTCACTTTGTTGTTGTTTTTTGAAGACCATTGAAAATAGAAGAGGAAAGATGGTGGGACACCTATTACGGCACGACGACTTGGCCAAGAACATAATAGAAGGAAAAAAGAGACCGGGAAGGCCGAGACACACCTTCATGAGACAAATAAAAGAAAAAGTTAATGCTGCTACTTACAGAGAAGTGAAAGGGGTGACAAATTAAGAAAATCAATGACTGTGAAATTGAACGTCGCTTGGAATTTGTGGCTGTGCGCACAGAACAATATTACTCCTAGCAGAGAGAGGGGTAGCGGATTCAAGGAACAAAGGAAAAGAATTGTAGTTTTTGCCTACATTTAAGAAATCTGGGTTCAATTAATTACATTTGGATGACAGTCGATCGAATTTGTAGTAAGGTTTTGGGTATTAATATTAAAATTTATGTAAGTCATAATTTGGTGATCATTTATCCATTTTAGGAAGCAAAAGCATATTTGTACAATACATGCATTCTGCATATGTATGATTTAAAGCTTTTGCGGTCACTAACACTAATCAGTGTTGTGTGCAAAAACTGTAATAAAAGACAAAGAAAGAGACAGCCCAACATACACCACCGCAGTCTCTTCAGGTCTGTGAACATGGCAGCTGCAATGTTGTCGAAATATCAGACAGAACTCAAAAATAATCGCGGTAGTGAACATAATAGTATTCTGCATATGTGTTTATTTATTTTGGACTATAATAGAGTATATTTTAGGACCCTTTTAGTGGAGACATTTTTTTTTTTTTGGTGTGGTTAATTTATTTGGTGTTTAGGCTTAGGGTCTAAAAAGTATTTCTGGTGAACGTTTTAATTATACCCTATATATATAGAAGTTGCTAAGAACCCGAAACCACCAAAATTATGCAATGGTTGTTCCATATAAAATATCTCCATGGGAACATTGTCGAGGCTGCTGTGCTCACTGGATGTGGTCAAAGGGAAACTGTTTTCAGTCCTTGCGTACCAGAGTATTCATTTGAGTTCAAGAGATTGCAGTTTCCCCTTACAGTATGCAATGTCTATAAATAAAGCCCAAAGTCAGTCATTGAAAGTCGCTGGGATAGATTTAGGTACATATTGTTTCTCACGCTGTCAATTCAATGTGGCATGTTTAAGAGTGAGTCCTGCTAATAGTCTCATAATTCTTTCTCTCCTACTAACATGATTGTGGTTTATAAAGAAATTCTTCAGTAGTAAAAATTTATTTTTAAAATATGTTCATAGCATCTTTTTTACACAATAACCTTTACCTTTAAAAGTTACCAGTTGGATTGAGAAAATTTAAAAAAACTATACATATGGGAAGGTAATCGGTTCCATTATGCTCAGTTATCGAAAATAGGATTTAATAAGACCGAAATTCACGCGAGCAAAGCCGCGGGTAACAGCTAGTATATATATAATTAACTAGCTGTTACCCGCGGCTTCGCCCGCGTAATTTATAGCCTATGTCCTTCTCGGTACCCTAACCTATGTGTATGCAAAATTTCATGATGATCGGTTCAGTAGATACGGCGTGAAAGCGTAACAAACAAACTCACTTTCGCATTTATAATATTAGTAGGGATTTAATCTCTTCCATGCTGGTTTGGGAGAAAAGAAAAAAAAGAATATACCAGCTGCCTTTCTTCTCGCGCAGACCGTAAAAGCCGGTCAAGGGATTGGGCGAAAATCTAAGGAATCACATTGATAGGCGATGCTGCTAGCAACCCATCAATACTTTGATTCTGCTTTCCACTGTGATAGTATGTTTGTATGTATATATTAGGCACTCCAGGAATTTCCTCGAAAATCCAGGATTTTGGAGCCCATACATTCAGAAAGATATCCATCTATTAGAAAGTGTACAAAGAAAAGCCACGAAAATACCCCAAGCCCTTCGCCGTATGTCATACGACGAGAGAATGCGCGCACTGCGCCTCACTACACTGGAAGAAAGACGACTTCGTGGTGACCTAATTGAAACCTATAAGATCCTCACGCACCAATATAACCTCCCTGACATGCAAACTATTATTAAGATGAAGGAGAGCACGAAACTATTAAGAGGACACCACTGCAAACTAAACTGCACTTTAGCAAGAACCAACACTGCTCATCATTTCCTTAGCAACAGAAAGGTTCATAACTGGAATAGACTACCAGAGGAAGTGGTTTCCGCGACTTCAATAAACTCCTTCAAAAATAGATTAGACAAGTGGTTGTGTACAAAGTGTCTTTATTGAAAGTTTGAACACTGTAATGTGAAAATTTGTTATCAGTGAATGACCTGTTTTTAAAAACATTTCTATCATTCATCACTGCCTGACATAGACTATAGAAATAAAAAATAAATCCAGGATTTCCCGGCTATCCCTTAGGAGGTCTTGGGATTTTCTTGAGCGTCATTCTGGTAGGTGTCCGAACATATTGCAAAAGGTCCAGTTTAGTAATTTTAAATGTCCGCGTTTGGTCAAAAATTGGTCTAACTTGATTCGGGTATGTTTAAATACCTAAAGAAATTAAATATAAAATAATAAACCACAAAATAATAAGTGGTAAGGCTATCTCACCTGCCAATTTGTAAAGTGGGTTCAGTGGCATAGACCTGGCCCTTGAAGCCGGTGTCTTCTGTGATGAAGGGCAGCGCCATCATGCACGTGTAGTTGGAGATGAGGATCACGTCCAGCTGTGAGAAGTCTACCACCTTGTCCAGCGGCGGACAGAACTCTGGCACGCTGTCCACGAACACACGCCCACAGCATTCCTTCAACTCCTGCAATTATCATATTACACATCCAGTCAGCTTTGCCGATATTTGAAACACCCTAATAACTAAGCAAAAGTTTGGTTATTTGTTTTTATACATACATACATCATTTGTTTTTATGACGCTATTTTAACACGTAAATAAGAATTTGAAATTGGCAAATAATGTCAAGGGTGCAGAAAATAACTGAAACTGTACTGAAAGCGAGGGCACAGACAAAATCTGAAGACATACTACCCAGTATGAAAACAATGGTTAAACAAGGCAGTCAATATGCTGCCTAACATCTGACATTCATTTCCGATACATTCATTGCATTGAATATGAATGCAATATAATAAACACAGATGCGAATGGTAACAGACCCCCTCGAGCAGCGGGTCGTTGAGATGCGGCGGTGTGTAGTTGGGCAGCGACGCGAGGCGCGTGCTGGGCACGGGCGGCAGCGGCAGGAAGTTCAGCACCGAGTGCGCCGACAGCCCGCAGTCCAGCATGATCAGCAGCTCCTTGAACGACAGCACGAAGCATGGCTTCGCCGCGTCGCTGCTCAGGCAGTACTGTACGCAGACACCAATACAAATATTGTTTCACGGTAACAAAGAGCCAGTGTAGTTTTTATTTAAAATTTTACTTACAAGTTTCATTTTTTTTGTTTACTTTTCCCTAACCTCGTTAGGCGGCTTCATTTTATAACGTCAGACACTCTTAAAAACAACCAGATGTGTAATTATTATGTTCTTGATACATATTAAATAATTGGACTATGTATAAAAGTAATATTTCAGAAATCGTCAATTTCTTCCTATTTCGGACATCCACAGCACAGCTGTTTGCTAGCTCCAAAAGTACTCTGTGGCCACGAACAATATAGGGATCCAAGGATTTATTTATCTGTCTGTGGGTGGCTCTAGTGGGTAGTTATCTCGCTACTCGGGTACTGCTGTCCAGTCTCAGTATATACAATATTCATCTATGCTGCTGTCCTAGTAATATTGTTCTGCGGTACTGTCTGAACAAGTCTGAATCTGAATAATTTGTTTGACACATTGACTGTCAATGTATAATTGACAAGGTGATTGACAGACAACACAAACCAAACAAACAAACAAGAACAAGCATTGCATTTTTTTTTATGGTGGCTATACTATACACTCTTGACCAAGACCACTCGGACGAGCGAGAGTCTCTCGTGCGAGCGAGAGCCTAGACCGAATGCGACCATGTACATGTGTTGTGTATTGGTTGTGTATTCCCACCAAATTCACACCTTGAATGAATGAATGAACCAGTGGAATGAACATTCACCATTGACATTCACTATTCTCAAGTTTCGCAACATCTGTCTGACATTTCATTTTACCACACATCTTGGTATTGTTTAGTGTTATTTTTGTTGCAAAAGTATACTTCGTAAACTAGTTTTAAGTAAAAGTTCTTATCATTATTTGTCAATAAAAATTGTAGTAAGATTTATATTACCTAAATACGTTAGCTATGTGTTTCTAGTCAAACTGTATTCCAAAATAAGTACCTACCTAGTTACTTTTTGAAGTATTTGTTTCATTGCAATAAATTAGCTAAAATGAAGGGAAGTAACTTAGTGAAATGCGCCAACCGATGCCTCTCAGGAAGGAGCCAGGCACTGGGCAGGTGAGTTGCAGCTTTGCGGGCCTGCTCCCGTCACCCATGTCCTCACAACTCTTGCCTTGGACTTTGCTCTTGTATTACATTCCTGTACTCAATGTCCCATATTGTGGTTCAATGCCAAATATTGCAGTTGGCAGATGATTCTGAACTTTGATTCTGTTATTTTTGTTTTGATATCTTGTAAAAATATAAAGCTAAACTAGTTTACTTTGTTCACCTTTGACCCTCATTTCCAAAATCAATTTTTGCACTTATCGTTTCTTATTATTATATCAATCAGTCAAATTATTTCTTTACTTTTTTAATAATTAAAAAAGTAAAGAAATAAATATTTTTTTATTCCCTACTTTATTCATGTACTAAAAGATATAAAATGATGAAGGAATAGATAGTGTTAAATTAATTTTTAGATGTCATACTGACTCTTGGCATACCTTAATGGAACCAGGTTTTTTCTGATGGCAGTTTATTGCTCATAAAATAACGGCATGTCTGCAGCCACGTCTCCCCTGCTACCAAGCATGAAGAACTGCTGTGCAAGTACCTTTTTGCAACACTGATTACCTACCTAATAAATGGATAGAAATCTTTAGCTTCTAAGTAGGTGTATTGATTTTTAGTTTGGTTTTTCTTCCCAAGATAGAAGTACCTGTAAAATAAATATACCTATATTTGTATGTAGTGTAACTTTTTTGATGTAATATTTACATAGTCCTCAGAAAGTTAATTATGTTATATGAATATTTATTAATTCTAGTAGCAGATTTCATTTGGTGCAGTGTTAACATCTGTCACTATTGCTTAATCACTACGCACAGATTCACATGAGCAGCATTGAGGTTTAGGGAAACCCCTATGACTATGTATGTGAACTTTAACCAGGATGTTATTGTTTTATTAGTGTTCCAAATCTCATGCATTACTAAGTCTGTGCACCTCAACTACGTTAGTACTATTATTAATTCTGTGCCTCAACTAAAGACTAAAACAGAACCTCTATCCGGCTAACAAGCAACACCTTTTTCTCAGAAATTGTGGTTGAATCAAGTTGAATTTCAATTTTCTGAGATCCCTGAGCTGTGAAAGAATGAAAGTTCACAATACAATCAAAAGATGTGGCGGCTTATGTCAAATGTTTTGCAGCTCAAACTCCCTCAAATACTTAAAAAAAAAAGTGAAAATCGAAGGAAACATTTCAATAGGTGATGCAGCTAGCAAGTCATCACTATTTAAATTCCATTTTCACATATAAGCCCATGCTACATATGGCTTTTGGGGTCCATCTATTTCTGTGCAATATTTGAAAAAGTACTACACAAGCCATGGCTGGCCGCAATCAGGCATTGATGGACTTACATATGTGTGTGTCTCAGCTCCGCCTCGGCCCACATTCACACGTTCGTCCATCAATACCTCTATTGCCAGCCGCTGTTATACTTACTGCTAATGTACTATTTATGTTGTGATGAAAGTATATCTTGTTCATTAATTTATTATAGTAATTAGTCCTCATTAATCATTTAGTTATTATGTAGTTATCAATAATGTAAATTGCCTTACGACTTCTTTTATCATTTGCAGTGCTAAACTCTCCAATATTTAAGAAGATAATGTCTGTGTGTCTAAAGACGAAGTGGACTTTAAGTTCTGGATTTTAATATCTGGATTGCAATTGTCTGGAGATAAGAGATTTAAGGCGCTCCTATAGTAGCACTAGCGCCACCCAGCAATTAAATCTTTTAATCCTAAATTATATCGAATTTTAAAAATCTAACAGGTACATAACTAGTGAATTACTTGTAATATTTTTGTATTAATTTTCACTAATATTCGTTTGATAAAATAAGATAAAAACCGGCCAAGTGTGAGTCAAACTCGCGCAATAAGGGTTCCGTACAATATGCTTCGTGAACACACACACAATGTGCAAATATGTTTTATTCAATTGACTAGCGCTATCTAGTGGTCATTTAGTGAACTATTTCCCTAGGTGAACTTATTATAGTGAGTTTACCACTTTATTTTCAACTGATAGAATTCTTATTATTTTTCCTGTAATCTTCAAGCAATAAACTATATATTGTAATTTTTTCGAAATTTTAGGCCCAGTAGTTTCGGAGATCAGGGGGGGGGGGAATAGTCAAATTTTGCCTTCTTTCGTGAATAAAAACAAAAGTTAATTTTTCCCGAACAAAAAAAAATATTTTTGAGATCCAAGATAACAAGCCCTTTCATATATATATAACACGGTAAGGTTTGCAAAACTTTTTTTTAACATTTTCTATTTGGACCCCCTAAACTGACCCTTATTTAAAAAATATATATATATATTTACTTTGCACATCCGTGTTTGGGTCATAGGTTTACACCATCTCACTAAATTTCATTTAATTTGGTTCAGTAGATTCGGAGAAAATCGACTGTGACAGACGGACGGACGGACAGACAGACGCTCGAGTGATCCTATAAGGGTTCCGTTTTTCATTTTTTGTACGGAACCCTAAAAACAGGTTAACGTTAACCGATTTTTCTCTTTAAATAAGGCACTAGTAAATTACTTGTAATAAACAAAAAATACTATAAGTAATTAAGTAGTTTTGTACTTGTTAGATTTTTAAAATTCGATAAAATTTATGATTTAAGGAATTTAAATGCTGGGTGGCGCTAGTGTTACTATAAGAGCGCCTTAACATGCAATTTCATCTTTTGAGGGTATGAGCTTACAATCTCCTATAATTATATACTAGTACCTATAATATAAATAAGATTTTATTCGTCAGTATTCAATTACAATATATTAAAACCATTTTACACAGAAAATCTTACACTAAATTAAAATTATAACCCACTCCTTAACGTCTCTGGCGCAAAGGTGCCTAAAATACTAGCTGCGTTACCGCGCTGGATTGCTATGGCCATCCTTTGCACCAGAAACGAGCCAGAGCGAGAGTCACTGGATTTCACCGCTATGCGTTGCCCAATCTCCCTTATTAGGCGCTTGGCGTCAGAGCCCCAGCTGCCCATTGTCTCCACGGCAATAGGCACAAAGCAATAATGTGGCTCCATTGCTGCGTACTTCAGCCGCTTCCTCTCCGCCGCATCCTCGGCAGCCGCCCCCGCAACACACGCAGTCCGATTTAAGTGGCTAGGCGCAACCGTACTGACGCAGGTAGCGTCCCAGACCACGCATCTGCCTCTTTTCCAGGGAACTAATGTAAGTCCATCGGGCCTCTTCCCATCCGATCTATTCAGGCCCGGTGGCTCTAACATACAGGGGACATTGGCAGTGACAAAAGCTCTGCGAACTATATCGTTGAGTGCATGGTGCCGCGGAAACCTACCTAAGCAGCGACGACAACTCAATGCATGATGACCATTAGCCTCCACCCTGAACCCACAGATGCATATATGTGGTTCACACACTCTGCAGCCCAGGCGGAGCGCCACAGCCACCCGCAATGAGTCGTCATCTAATAAAGTGCCCATGTATTGAGATGGTAGTGCGTGCAACCATGCACCTGATTCCGGCTGTGATACAGCCTTGAGCCGCGCCATTTCTGCCCCACTTACATCGCTCGCCAGACGAGTCAGATTCCTCTCAGCGCAAACGTCATCCCAGGCTCGCTGGACAGAAGGGGCCACCGGGATCGACGCACCCGGATTTGCGGCCACCCAAGCCGCCCTAGCCTCGGCAACATAAGGTATGTTTAGCTCGTCGCCATTTGTGGACAGAATGACAGCGACGAGACTAGCAACCCCATGCGCCGACGCCAAGAAAGCCGGCACACCAACATCCCCGGCACACCGTACCATAATACCCCCTAGCCGTATCGGGAGAGCTGCCTGGCACCACTGCGTGTCGTCTAAGGAAACATGATGGACTGCAAGGTAGACCTCAGAGTGCCATCAAAAGAAGAGACCTCATCAGAGCAGAGCCACGTTGGTGCGGTCCGAAGTAAGAAATTAATTTTCGGCATCGCGAAACATGCCCGCAGCAGCACCAAACCTACGTGTGCAGGGAGATTTTGCAGTCGTTCCCTAATTTTTATTAGCAGCTCTCTTCGGGCATTGATTGCGTCAGAAACAGCCTCCAAAAAAATGGGTGACCTATAATTATATACTAGTACTTTATTGTATTTGGTAAAATATTGATCAAGCCATATGTGGTCATATTCTTAAAGCTGAAGTTAACCTAGTCCGGGAACTTGCATATGGAGTACATTTTGATGATTGTTTCAGAATATGTAAGCATCTAGCTGAAAAAGATAGTTTTAATCTAATATCATTATTATTATATTAATGTAGATCACAATAGCAGCTTTTTAAGCTGATGCATGTGCGTTTTGAGGTTTGAAGATTTTTTTGTCTAAGTATTTATATTCCTGAAACTATTGACTGGCAGTGCATTAATAGTTTCTTCCGGGAGTTGGTTCCAATCTGTGACCACACGGTTGGTTAGGAAGTTTTGCAGTGGGTTTGTTTTTACGTATTTGTGCGACACAACTTTGGCGAACGACCTCACAGATATTTGTTCACAGGAAATTAGAATAGGCCTTTCAAATCAGGCACATCATAAGATTATTTTTGTCATCACCAGACTGTGAGAACGGTAGTTTTAACTGTATGTTTGAGAGCTGTTTAAGTACAGATCAAAAATTAACGGTCCCAGGATGGAGCCTCGTGGTACTCTCTAAGAACAGCTTGTAGTTTCCAAATGGTATTTCCCACCATTACATAAAAAGATCGGCCACATCGAAAATCAGTGATCCACTTCAGTATTTTTCCGCGTAAACATAAATGTTCTAGGTGGAGTCTTTGTAGGTCAAAGACTTTTTCTCTCTTTTTTTAGTCGATATATACCATCTGTAGGTTTTCCAATATAATTATTTCCGTTCAGGTCCATTATGTCCCTTTTCCAAAATGTCCCTTACTAAAGCCATATCAACTCCATAATAGCCACTGCATGTAGATCGCTTGGTTTCTTGATGATATCACACAGGATTTTAAGAATGTTAAAACATTAAAAGTGCTTTACTGTGCTTATGTGCGTAGTACTCTTGAATATGCATCACAAATCTGGTACCCCCAGTCAGTATGATAAATATATCTCTCGTTTAGAAAGAGTGCAAAAGAAATTTATTCGCTTCCTTAATTATAAGTGTCATACTAATCTTAGTTATGATATTGCTTGTAAGACACATCATTTACTACCCTTGAAAAACAGGAGGCAAATTTCAGATATTACATACTTACTAAAGATATTTGCTGGGAAAGTGGACTGTCCAGAGCTTTTAGGTAAGTTTAACTTACATGTGCCGACCCGACCGCTGCGTCACACACGTGTATTTGCGCTTGATGCCGTTGCAACCAATTACCGACAAAACTCATACGTTTGGCGAGCAGCTATTGTCTTTAATAATATATGTGATGGTTATGATATCGACTTATTCACCACGTCTATACCTGCGGCACGGCGTCGAATCAGTGAAGGCTTTTTTGACCAGCTTCGCGTTATATGTTCTAAAATGGAACTCACTACTATCAACAAATTCTATGCTAAATTTTAGTATTTAAATTTTTATTTCAATCATATATCTGTTCATGATAGTTGTTACTGTGAATATCGTATATCACTGGCTATTGTGTTCTTGCTTCTATTTCTTTTCTATTTTACTTCTACATGTGGAGACTTTTTATTAGCTCTTCATTTCTTATTATTTTTTTCTAATATGTATTAATAGCTGTAAGTCTTCCTAAAATGTAATAAATAAATAAATAAATAAAACGTCCCCCCAAATATCCCTACCTACCTAAACATTTTTTAACGAACTTATGACCCGCTCAGACTTCGGATGAGTAGCTAAACTAAATAGTAGATGATAGCTAAACGCCCTACCCACATAAGCAAGACAAAGGTATACCGACTTCTCGTTCTCTTAAAAAATCCTTATACAGGGCTTTATTTGAATGTAGATTTATAGTACATGATAATCCTGAGGGTATTCATGCATATGGCATTGGCAAAAATATTTTGTAATGATGTTAGAGCAGCGAAGATTATAGTTTTTGCTACTAATTTGGCAAAGAAAATAATTGAAATATCTGGCTCGAATTACGCTGATGCTTCATAGATGTCCTCATTATATGTTCATGAAAATTTAGGCACATAAACATAGGTCATGAACCAATCTATCTATTGATTGATTAAATATTGATTTAAAATACCTACACTTTCTAATCGTACGTGTTTTTTAATTAACACCCCTACCTACGTGGGGATACTAGCTAAATCGGCTTCTAGAAGCCGATTTAGCTTGTATCCTAGCCTAATGGAGCAGGGTATTCATTTTGAAGATGGAAGATTTTGTAAACAGTTACATATTTGTATTGATACAATTATTTTCACACTTACACAATCAACAACATATTGATTTTGAGTACTAGAGATTCACAACTACATGACAATTTTATCATAGGTATCTAGATTGAGTTTACAAGACATGTTAGTGTTATTTACATGGAATAAGAATTACCAAGAGTTCCCAAACTAAGCGATACTTGTAACTTGGGAAACCAGATTTCAATGAAGAAATTATGTAAGATTTTAGTTAAAAGGGAGTATTGAAAAGAATCTAGCAAAGTGTAATATTTCGATATTGCAGGGGTTCTTAAACTAAGCATAAGCTTGTTTCTTAAGAAACCAGACAAAAATTATACTTTAAGTTCAATAATATACAATAATGCATGTGTTAATTTGCATTCGGAAATCGGCTGCAATGTTAAGTGAATGTCGAGCTCCGTGGCGCAGCGGTCAACACGCTAGCCTGCGACACGGGGGTCCCGGGTTCGATCCCCGGTCAGGTCACTATGGAAAAAGATCTTTTTCATATTGACCTGGGTCTTGGATGTTTATCTATATAAGTATATATTATAAAAATATTGTATCGTTGAGTTAGTATCCTGCGACACAAGTTCACAACTTACTGTGGGGCTAGCTCAATTTGTGTGATATGTCCCTATATATTTATTTATTTATTTATTTATTTGAAGCGCTGAAACACTTACCAAAACCTAAAATAAAGGACCAGTGAAGACAGATTCTGTTTCCTCATAGTTGAGGCTTGACAGATATTCAGTAATTACAAGTTTTGTTCGCCTCAAAGAGGCATTTCTTAAGTCAATTACCTTCGCAATTCTATTAAATTTAAACGAGAAATAACTGAATCTTTGAGCAAAGGATGATTTAACCAAAGGGATAGGGAGTCTGAATATACGTCTGTTTTGAATACCAGACGATGAGTCTGCATTTAATATTTCTTTGTAAGATTCAGTACATGCTTTAAGTATATACAATTGCCGAACTCTCAGCACATTGGCTTCTCGGTACAGAAGATCAGTTGAATATCTCAGCGGCTTCCCCAACATCACCTTCAGCAGTTCAGCACAGCTCTTTGAGCACGCTCTAGTTCTATTAAATAAGATTTAGCTGCACTACCCCAGACTCCAATGCAGTAAGTGATAATGGATTGGCAAAGCGAGGTATACACCAGCTTGAGAGTTTCTGCGTTGGCAGAGTTCCGCAATAATTTCATTATTATGTTCACTACGGGACTTACCGCGATTATTTTTGAGTTCTGTCTGATATTTCGACAACATTGCAGCTGCCATTTTCACAGACTAACTGAAGAGACTGCGGTGGTGGATGTTGAGCTGTCAAGGGAAACCGTATCGGTCTACCCTCTTTCTTTGTCTTTTATTACACAGGTTTTATACACACAACACTGACGGTGTCCATTCGGGAATTGTTCACTGATGCGCGCGTACACTTTTTACACAACTCAATCACGGGATTCCATGTACCCGAAAGCTTGAAACCGTCTTCCCGATTGAAATTGGGATGCTTCTTAATTTCAATCGCTTCCCTAACTAGCCGGGGTATAAAATGGCGTTCAGTTGCAAGTACTTTTGGCTGGTGTAGCTCGATCCAGTGATTGCTTGTGATAGATGCTCCGCTATGGCAGACTTCACAATATCCCTGTTTTTAACTGCGGTTATGTGCTCTTTGACCCGTTGAGCTATAGCCCTCTTAGTTTGTCCAATATACGAGCGACCACAACTACAGCCAATTTTATAGACACCAGATTTTTCCAAAGGCGTGCTATCTTTCGGTGACCGCATATAACTTGCCATTTTCTTGGCTGGGGTAAACGTGGCTCGAATAGAATATTTTCCTAATACTTTGCCGATTTTGTCTGTTACCCCTCTGACGTATGGTAAGTAAGCTGGCTGCCTGTCTACCGTCGGTGCTCGTTCACGCTTTGATGTTGGAGGTTGTCGGATCTTACCATCATAACCATTGCGTCTTAAAACCGCTTGCACATGCTTCAGCTCTCCCTCTAGGTGTTCCTGGTCACATAAATCATGAGCTCTTCCCGTAGTGAACATAATAGTGATTGTGACCGCGAAAGCTTAAAATCATAAATAATTTCATTGTTCCAATAATTTTCCTAACCCTGCAAGTCAGCCCCGCCAGGTGTTTCCCAAAGTTTAGATGTTCATTCAAAGTAATACCCAAGTACTTCACGTCTTCAGCTCGCGCAATATAAGCACAACTGCAAGTTGTTGTAGTTGGCGGTGAAGATGGATTAGAACAAGAATGAATTTGGATTCTTTTAAGTGAATTGTTTTGGGTAACAGCTGTTTTGTGAAAAAGGATAAACTTTGTCTTTGAAGTATTTAATAAAAGCCAAAAAGATACCAGCGCCATTCCCTGTTCAGCAGAATTAAGTGTAGATTTGACATCTTTACCACTGAATAATATAGCGGTGTCATCAGCATAGCAAACTAGATCTGCCTTTTTGAGTGTTAAAGAGTGGATGTCATTCATATACACTATAAACAAGGTAGGGCCCAGGATGCTTCCCTGCGGTACCCCATACTTCACAGGGAGAGGGTCGCTTACTAATGGGTCAATTTTAAGTACCTGCTCCCGATTAGATAAGTAACTGCGAATCCAATCCAAGGCTAGACCACGAATACCCATACCCTCCAATTTCCGTAACAATATGGAAATTGAGACGGTGTCAAAAGCACGAGCCAGATCAAGAAAAGCGCCAATGCAAGCCTGTCTATCGTCAAGGCATTTGGCTACTTTGTTGACCAATAATTTCACTGCATCTTCAGAAGGGGTATATCTTCTGAAGATGCAGTGAAATTATTGGTCCAAGTCCTGAACCCAAACTGCCTATTAGAGATTAGCTTATTTCTCTCTAAAAATTCCACCAAACGGTTGTTTACTAGTTTCTCCAAAAGTTTAGAAAAACAGCTAAGTAGAGGATAGAAGGGGATAGGAGTGGGAGTAATTTTTATTTTTCTCTACTAACCTATCGTGTAGGGTATTGCTGAATAGGTCTTTTAAAAATATTGTAAGGTTGAAAACACTACTTTTCGATATATGGATCCGTTTCTGAAATATTTGGATTTAAATGCAAATTTTTGATAGAAGTATCTAAGTGTCCCCCCCTCTATGCTAAACGGTTATACATAGATACGTAAGAAAAAATACAGGAGTAGTATATATAACGAAGTTGAAAGAAAAAAAAACTAACAGAGTTGAGTACTAAGTACAATCTGAAAAGTTAAAGCACTTTTTCATAAACCGCAAAAAAAACTTTGTCATTAATACAAACACTATGAAAAACAAAATTATTTTCGCTGGCGAAAAATTATAGAGGTTTTTGGCTAATCTAAGCTTGCTTCTACGGAACCCTTCATGGGCGAGCCGGACTCGCACTTGGCCAATTTTTTCTATATTGTAACGACTGTTGCAACTTTCCAATCATCCGGTAAATTGCCATCTTTCATGGATTTATTCATAAGTTTTGACAGTTTCTACCAAAGTTATCGAACATCGCTTGGATAGAGGGTATATCATGTGGACCAGTGCATGTGTTATCGTCGGAAGCTCATTAGGATTTTATAATACGGACTCGGCAGTTAACTTAACAATTAACATCCTCAATAGAATTCTCGACTCTTGGTATCATAACGTGAACGTGAGGCATACACCATCAGGTTCTCGAGTATAGCTGTTTTCAAATTGGTCAGCAAATAGCTCTCCTTTTTTTTCTGACTATCCTCAAGCTCTTGTGAATTTACTTTTTCAAGTTTAACTGCTTACTAATGTAATCATGAGATGCCTTCGGTTCACTATCTCATTATTTTCAAACAAGGTTCGTATTGTTGTGTTCTCAATGCTTTATAAGTTTGATTATAATTCGTAGTCCATTTAAAAAGTATGAATATGAAAATTAAAAAGAAATCCTACCATTAGAAAGGCTGCCGAACAAAGTTATTTCATCCATATAAAGTGCTCAAAGAGTGGTCACTTTTTGAGCATTATACTTGAAAAGTCGTGACTTTGAAACTTTTATACCTCTAAGAACTCCTATTGTTGAGGGCTCTTGTCATAGGACCACAAAAAAACCGTGTGCAAGGTTCTTTATTGTACTATACTTAAATGATGAAGTTGATTCGGCTAAGGTTGTTGAGGCCTGCATTGCCCTCAGGTCTGCGTCGTCGGCGGCGAGCACCGCGGCGAAGGCGGCCAAGCCGCGGCCGGCGGCGCGCGAGTCGGCGTCCTTCACGCTCAACCTGTTCCGCGGCCGGCTGGAGCCCGCGCAGGTGTTCCCCTTCCCCGAGCCGCTGTCCGACGACCAGCGCCAGATGCTCAACGAGCTCGTGCCGCCCGTCGAGAAATTCTTCCAAGAGGTATTATTCACGGCTAGGAGCTGAATTTTTGAACCGGTCGAATCAACCCGCCGCTCGTTATGAAGCTTCTTTGGTGGAAGTAAATAAGTAGCTCACCAATGTTGAGTTGTGTGCAGGAGTAGGCTTCAATGATAAAGTCCGTAGTAGGCAAAACTCGTATATTGAGGATACACTCACAAGCACAAAAGTCAGAAGGAAGTAGATAGAACAGAGAAGAATAAAGTAGTGAAAATAAAGCAAGCACAAGCGGCGATAGGTAACAAGCTACGCGCGGCGTTAGTGGTTACGTAAGTAACTGCGCTCAAGCGACACGGGCTTCGCGCTTCATCGGTAGGTCTCGACTGATTCGCCGGCCGTTTGTGCGCATGGGCATTGTTTAAGAACGAGTAGGGATTACGCGTCAACAGAAAATATGCGTCTCCATAATATCTCGACCCGCGGACGACACGGTAAGTAGTGTATGGTATTTTAGGTGAGTTATAAAGTGTGATGTATGTAAATAGATAAATATTATGTATGTCGTATTTAATAGGTATTTAGTTAGGAAATATAATATATTTGTAAATAGTATATAAGGTAGGAATGTTACGTAATATATATAGAATAATGTTTTATTTGTTTTGTATAAGGAAATTAAATATATTAGAATAAATAGGTGTAGAACATAGTAGTGTAGTATTAGTAGTGTAGTAATAGAAATTGTAATAAGTACGTGAGTTACCCACATCACTCCCCTCCGAAGACCGTGCCTACGGGCGATAAAAATCCGGGAACCTAACCCGACGTCCCGAACGGGTTGTTTTAATAATTGGGGTAGGAGTGGTGTTTTCAGTTGTTTTAATAGTTTTGTCGTGTATAAGACTTTTTGGTGGGGTATTATTACTACAAGGAACTGTGTTATTAGGAACAGTTAGTTTGTCGTTCAGTATGTAGGCCGGTTTTAATCGATCTATCGATACTGTGACATTTTTCTGTTTTATTTTTAACCTAAATGTTTTAAGACCTCTCTCCACCACTTCATATGGACCGGTATACGCCGGTCGGAAGGTGCCACGGACGGTGTCATCTCTGACAAAAACGTGGCTAGACGTTGCCAGATCTTTATATATAAAGACTTTGTCTTTTTGATGATGTGAAGTGGGGACGGGTTGTAATTTAGCGACAAATGAATGCATCCGAGTGGAAAATTCACGAATGTCACTGGTGTGACAAGGAGACTTGTCACCAAAAAATTCACCCGGCATTCGTAATGTCTCTCCATACAGTAATTCTGCTGGAGTAGCATTTAAGTCCTCTTTAATTGCATTACGTATACCAAGCAAGACTAACGGTAGGTTTTCTGTCCAGTTTAAGTCACCATGACAGGTAATGGCGGTCTTTAGCTGGCGATGAAATCGCTCAACTAAACCATTGCACTGCGGGTGGTAAGAACTGGTTTTCCGGTGCTTAAAACCTATTAGTTTGGCTAGCTGCTGAAATAAAGCCGACTCGAATTGTTTTCCGCGGTCGGTGACAATGTCTGTAGGGCATCCGTACCGGGATATCCAACCAGATATGAAGGCTTTGGCCACGGATTCTGCTGTAATGTCGATAATAGGAACAACTTCAGGCCATCGCGTGAAGCGATCGACTGCTGTCAAACAATACCTATAACCAGCAGATGGAGGGAGTGGACCGATTAAGTCTAGGTGGACATATTTGAAGCGTGCCTTCGGCAAATCTAACGTACCTAAAGGGGATGAGACGTGTCGATTTACCTTGGCACGTTGGCAAGCCAAACATGCCTTAGACCACTCGCGGCAATCTTTCCTCATTGACGGCCAAACAAATCTTTGAGCAACTAATTTGGCGCTAGCGTTCGCTCCGGGATGACTAAAACAGTGTAGACTGTTAAAAACCTGTTGACGGAACTGTTTTGTGACGAAAGGTCTGGGAGTCGGCGTACCAACGTCGCAGTACAATAATGAACGACTGCCAGGAATCGCCATCTTTTCCAGACGAAGGGATGTATCGCCTTGGAGTAGTTGGGTAAGTTCCGGGTCTGTAATTTGGGAATTGGCCAGGGTTTCTAAATCGATAGGCTTCTGCAGTTCTTCCACGCGGGAAAGAGTATCTGCTACCACGTTATCTTTCCCGGCCACATGACGAATATCTGTCGTAAATTGCGAGATATAATCTAAATGCCTGTACTGACGAGGTGAGCAGTTACTCTTTCTTTCGTGGAAGGCATAGCATAGCGGCTTGTGGTCGGTATATATAGAAAAGTGGCGCGCCTCTAGCATGTATCTAAAGTATTTGATACTTTCGTAAATAGCAAGGAGCTCTCTATCGTAAGTTGAGTATTTTTGTTGCGATGGGCTCAACTTGCGCGAAAAGAATGCGAGGGGCTGCCAGCTGTTGTCTTTGTACTGCTGCAAGACCGCGCCGATTGCTACGTCTGATGCATCTGTAGTCAGAGATAGTTTGGCTTGAGGGTCTGGGTGTGCTAGCAGGGCTGCATTTTTAAGGCTTTCTTTGCAGGCTTCGAAGGCACTCAACGAATCACCACTTATGTCAACCGGATCTGAACCTTTAACCGAACCAGTAAGCAGTGCATTCAAGGGAGCTTGATCATGGGCAGAGTTTGGTAAAAACCTTCTATAAAAGTTGATCATGCCCAAGAACCTCCTGAGTTGCTTTACGGTTTTCGGTATTGGGAAGTCAGTTATAGCCTGAACCTTACTTTTCAGAGGTTCAGCACCCGATTGAGAGATACTATAGCCAAGAAACGACACTTCGGGCTGACCAAAAACGCATTTGGCAGTGTTAATAAGCATACCGTACTCTCTCATTCGTGTGAAAATTTGACGGAGATGACCCTCGTGCTCAGATTCACTCTTAGAAAAGATTAAAAGTCATCTAAATAAGGGAAACAGAAATCGAGGCCGCGGGTCATCTCATCCACGAATCTCTGAAAAGTCTGGCCGGCGTTCCTCAGACCAAAAGTCATAAATGGGAATTCGAAGAGTCCGAAGGGGGTACAAATAGCCGTCTTAGGAATATCCTCCTGAGCCACTGGAATTTGGTTATACGCTTTTACCAAGTCAATGGTTGAAAAGACTTTGCAACCTGAAAGTGAGTTAGTAAAATCGTGAATGTGGCGTATGGGGTATTTGTCGGGTATCGTCCGGGAATTGAGCTGTCTATAGTCACCACAGGGGCGCCAACTATTATCTTTTTTAGGAGCGAGATGAAGAGGTGACGCCCAGGGACTGTCTGAAGGACGAGCGGTCCCATTCGCCAACATAGCCTCGAATTCAAGTTTGGCAATTTTTAATTTGTCTGGTGCCAGTCTTCGGGGCGAGCATGACACTGGGGGGCCTGGCGTGGTGCGTATGTAATGTGTCGTGTTGTGTTTTGTTGTATGTGGTGTGCCAGCTGGTCGAGTTATTTCTGGAAACTCACCGAGAATGCTGTGATATCTCCCGAAACCAGTCAAGACCTTCACACTTGGTACAAGATTTTCTGAAAAAGAAACAGAAGCTACAGTAGATACATTGGTATTCCTATCTATTAAACGTTTGTTTCTAATATCGACGACAATGTTGTAAAAAGAAAGGAAATCAACACCAATAATGGCCTTGGTTACGTCGGCTACGATGAACTGCCACGTAAAGTCTCGACGAAGTCCAAGATTTAAACTTAACTGCACTGAACCGTAAGTACTAATAGAAGATCCGTTGGCTGCACATAGTTCATAATTAGTCTTAGCACGACGTTCACGAAGGATAGATCGAGGGACGACACATAAATCGCTACCTGTATCCACAAGGAACTGGACTTTAGATCTGCGATCCGTCACGAACAGGCGACCAGTTGTCTTCGGGCAATCGTCAGCCGCCATTACCGACCGCCCTGGAAGTTTTCCGGCTTGAAGTCACAGGGGTTGATGCACTTGCGGGCCTTGCTTCCAAATTTGGCATGGTACCAACAAAGTGGGTGCTTCCTGTACCGGGAGTCTGATCGGCTGCGGCTGCGCTGACGATAGTTGGAGCGGCTGCGGGGTCTGGATCTCTGGTTTGTAAGAGCTTGCACCTGCTTCGTGAGCTCAGCGATTTGCTTGGCCATGTCATCCATGGCTGAGGATCTTGAGTACGACGTTGAAGCTACTGCAGGAGCTGGAGGTGCAATATCTTGGATCCGGTCTGCTAAATCCGCTAGGGTGTCGAGTGTGGAAGAAGCTTGGGAAGCAATGATCTGCTGCATGTTGTGTGGCAAACGGCTCATCCATATCGTTTTAACGAAATCTTCTGGGACGCCGGGGCCTGCCAAATTTTGCAGGTGTCGGAGGAACTGCGAAGGTTTTCTGTCTCCAAGTTCTTCATCCATGAGAAGTTGCTTCACCTTTTTCTCCTTTGAAGCTGATAAACGCTTAATTAACTCTGTTTTGAGCTTTTCGTATTTGTTTGTCGCTGGAGGAGACACGATCAAATCTTCTACTTCAGCCGCATACTGATTATCGAGCTGCGATATGACGTAATAAAATTTTGTTGTATCTGCCGTTATATTCGAAATCAGAAATTGTCCCTCTAATTGCGCGAACCATATCATTGGCTTATCCGGCCAAAATGGAGCAACACGAATTCCAACACGAAAAATGTCAGATGGTGTAGTGGAAACGCGCGCTTCGGAATTTCCGGGCGGGGTGTGGCCGTCACCACGTTGCGCTGATTTCGATGATTCTTCGCTGTCCATCCTCTTAAATGTTCTTGAATAGGGTCACCAGTTTGGTGGAAGTAAATAAGTAGCTCACCAATGTTGAGTTGTGTGCAGGAGTAGGCTTCAATGATAAAGTCCGTAGTAGGCAAAACTCGTATATTGAGGATACACTCACAAGCACAAAAGTCAGAAGGAAGTAGATAGAACAGAGAAGAATAAAGTAGTGAAAATAAAGCAAGCACAAGCGGCGATAGGTAACAAGCTACGCGCGGCGTTAGTGGTTACGTAAGTAACTGCGCTCAAGCGACACGGGCTTCGCGCTTCATCGGTAGGTCTCGACTGATTCGCCGGCCGTTTGTGCGCATGGGCATTGTTTAAGAACGAGTAGGGATTACGCGTCAACAGAAAATATGCGTCTCCATAATATCTCGACCCGCGGACGACACGGTAAGTAGTGTATGGTATTTTAGGTGAGTTATAAAGTGTGATGTATGTAAATAGATAAATATTATGTATGTCGTATTTAATAGGTATTTAGTTAGGAAATATAATATATTTGTAAATAGTATATAAGGTAGGAATGTTACGTAATATATATAGAATAATGTTTTATTTGTTTTGTATAAGGAAATTAAATATATTAGAATAAATAGGTGTAGAACATAGTAGTGTAGTATTAGTAGTGTAGTAATAGAAATTGTAATAAGTACGTGAGTTACCCACACTTCCGTTCGACCGAATCATAATTTGCCCCTTTTAACCGACTTCAAAAAAAGGAGGAGGTTCCCAATTCGTCTGTATGTTTGTTACGCGATTACTCAGTTATTTAGTAATCGCTTTAAGTGATACTTTTCGATAGGTAATGCTCCAAAAGTGGTCCCAAAAAATAAAGGATGCCGTTCGCTTTAAACTTATTCGTATTTTATTTTTATGCGAATCAAGACAAATTGATGAGAACGTTACTCCTCTGTTTTGACTGAACTTCAGAGGTGGTCCTATAATTATTTTTTTATCGAAATATATCTAGTGCTTTTAGAAAAAAAAATTGTACAGGTATGCCGTTTGGTTTAATTTTATTTGAAAGATAGAAAGAAAAATCGTTTATTTGGTATCAAAACAAGAATAATACAAAATTAGAAAATATGAACACAATTATAGAGACATAAAACTCTTATGCTAATACCAAAAAGGTCTCCGCTCAGCTTAATGTTAATTAAGCTGAGCTTACTTTCTGTTTAATTCTTTCGCGAATCAAGACAAGTTGATGACGAAGTTGTTTTGCTATTTTGATAGAACTACCACACCCATTTAAACCTAATTTTTAGTTCCAGTTTGTACATTTAGGGTTAAAGTCGGTTGTAGTTTTTTTGATTAAACCCCTATTTGAATGAGTTTTCAGAATGGTTGCACGAGAATGGTGCGTACCATTTAAGCAGGATTTGAGTACAATCAGGTACCGCCGGGTACCACTGATCCCAATTGGGTACCAACTACAACTGTAAATAACCACCAGGGACCACACAAGAACAATAATATATACCATCAATAAAAAAAATAGACCTATTCGCACCTTCGAGCAACACGGCCTCCGTACCGGACGGAGGGAGTGGGCAAAGCGACAATTTACTATGACAATTTTTCTGGCGTTTTTTGCGGGGGGAAATGTGCACACAAGTTTAGTTCCGCACACCTACATCCAAAACTTAAACTGTCACTTGATAGTAATTATGACATTGTCACAAAAATGACATAAAAAAGAAAAAATAATTTGTGTACAGATGAGTCACACACAACTAACACATAGACATGCATATGCCTAATTTTGGCTTGTACCTTGACAGAGGGGAATGCAGCGTATGGCTACTCCCTTCCGTGTTGCTCGAAGATTCGCACGGTTCAAAAATACGTAATAATAGGATCATTTGTTGACGCTATTCGCATGTGAACATGAATCAAGTGCCTACGTTACACAAGTGAAGGGTCAAATTCAAATATTGAGCTCCATGCCTTCTCTGTTTGTCATGTTAACAAAAGAATTCAATTCTCAAAATCGGTGGCATTGTAGCTGTTTAAATGTATAGTATTATAATAAAAAAATATAAATCTCTACTTATATGAACTTTGGTCAAGCTTTTCCTCGCATGAAATTTTCATCCTATCATTATATCGTTCCTTCCTGGTCCTGGGTAAAAAGAAAAAACTTAGATTGTACCTGGGAAAGGGCGAGGAATTATGGCAATAGGCTATGCAGCCAATCCGTCACTTTTTCGATTTTTTTTCACATATTGCCCAACCAACACGCTAAATGTGGCTTTAGCTATTTATATTATGGTCTTAGGCTCTGTCTACCCCATAAGGGAAAGAGACGCGATAAAATGTATGTATTAAGCTTTATTAATAGTGACGGATTAACACACGTTGGTGTCCTAATCTCTTTCGGCAACTCCCTGCAGGCTGATTTGCTAACTCGGTGAACAACGATTTGATTGTCACTTAAGTATCCATTACGGTTTTCATATCTTAAATAAAAATAGTCATTCATACTAAAGCCGTAATGTACACCGTAGCAGTCAAAAGTTATCAAATAGGCCTGCTGGGCGGCATGGTAACGTGTTGCCGTGGCGGCTGCAGGTAAACGACCCGGCCAAGAACGACGCAGCAGCGCAGATCGAGGAGGGCACGCTGGCGGGGCTGTGGGAGCTGGGCGCGTTCGGGCTGCAGGTGCCGGCCGAGCTGGGCGGCCTGGGGCTGTCCAACACGCAGTACGCGCGCCTCGTGGAGATCGTGGGCGCCAACGACCTGGGCGTGGGCATCACGCTGGGCGCGCACCAGTCCATCGGCTTCAAGGGCATCCTGCTGTTTGGCACGCCCGAGCAGAAGCAGAAGTACCTGCCGCGCGTCACGGGCGGCGAGTACGCCGCCTTCTGCCTCACCGAGCCCTCCTCCGGCTCCGACGCCGGCTCCATCAAGTCGGTTGCGCTTCTTTCTATTAACATTCCATTCTTCTGACATACAACATACAAATAAATAAAGCCCTTCAGGCGAGTAGGCAGCCGAAACTGTTGAAAATAATTTCTTTCGACATTTCTTTTCTGCAGTGGTCGGTTCTTAAACGCTAGTAGTCAGTAACTTTTGAAGAACAATAAATTAAAAACTTATTCTTTCATAAGATCATTTTAAATGTGATTTGGGGTGAAAAAGTACCTTCAAATGCCTATTTTCTGAATAAAAGTTTTGATTTGAGTAAAAATGTGCTGACGTCACTAATATAATAACGTTTAATTTATTCCCGCCACCAAAGCTTCAGTATAGAAGAAGTGACAAGAAAGTGCTTGTTACATTTTCCCTAACTGAAGTTATGTGGACTGAGAATTCATTATGAACTAATACAAATTGAAAAGATTATGTGAATAGTGTGTGTAAATGAACTTGAGGGTTATGTTACAAAAACCTGACGGCAGTGTCGCATTACAGGACGCGCGCCGTGCTGTCGCCGGACGGTCAGCACTTCATCCTTAACGGCTCCAAGATCTGGATCAGCAACGGCGGCATCGCCGAGATCATGACGGTCTTCGCGCAGACGCCGGTCGAGAAAGATGGCAAGACCGTCGATAAGGTAGGTATGACCGGCGACATTGTAGGCAAGACTGTCCACATTGTACGCAAGACTGACGACATTGTAGGCAAGACTGTCCACATTGTACGCAAGACTGACGACATCGTAGGCAAGACCGTAGACATTGTAGGCATGACCGGCGACATTGTACGCTAGACTGTCGACATTGTAGGCATGACCGGCGACATCGTAGGCAAGACTGTCCACATTGTACGCAAGACTGACGACATCGTAGGCAAGACCGTAGACATTGTAGGCATGACCGGCGACATTGTACGCTAGACTGTCGACATTGTAGGCATGACCGGCGACATCGTAGGCAAGACTGTCCACATTGTACGCAAGACTGACGACATCGTAGGCAAGACCGTAGACATTGTAGGCATGACCGGCGACATTGTACGCTAGACTGTCGACATTGTAGGCATGACCGGCGACATCGTAGGCAAGACTGTCCACATTGTACGCAAGACTGACGACATCGTAGGCAAGACCGTAGACATTGTAGGCATGACCGGCGACATTGTAGGCAAGACTGATGACATTGTAGGCAAGACTGTCCGCATTGTACGCAAGACTGACGACATCGTAGGCAAGACCGTCGACATTGTAGGCATGACCGGCGACATTGTACGCTAGACTGTACACATTGTAGGCATGACCGGCGACATTATAGGCAAGACCGTCGACATCGCAGGCAAGACTATCGACATTGTAGGCATGACCGGCGACATTGTAGGCAAGACTGTCGACATTGTAGGCAAGACTATCGACAATGTAGGCATGACCGGCGACATTGTACGCTAGACTGTCGACATTGTAGGCATGACCGGCGACATTGTAGGCAAGACTATCGACAATGTAGGCATGACCGGCGACGTTGTAGGCAAGACTGTCGACATTGTAGGCATGACCGGCGACATTGTAGGCTAGACTGTCGACATTGTAGGCATGACCGGCGACATTGTCGGCAGGACTGTCGACATTGTAGGCATGACCGGCGATATCGTAGGCAAGACTGATGACATTGTAGGCAAGACTGTCCACATTGTACGCAAGACTGACGACATCGTAGGCAAGACCGTCGACATTATAGGCAAGACCGTCGACATCGCAGGCAAGACTATCGACATTGTAGGCATGACCGGCGACATTGTAGGCAAGACTGTCGACATTGTAGGCAAGACTGTCGACATTGTAGGTAAGACTGTCGACATCGTAGACGAGGCAGTAGACATTATAGGCAAGCAAGACTGACGATATTCTACCGACGATGAATGTCGTCGGTAGTGTGGTCGCCTGAGAGTCGTGCCGTCCGCAGGTGACGGCGTTCATCGTGGAGCGCGCGTTCGGCGGCGTGTCGTCGGGCCCGCCCGAGAACAAGATGGGCATCCGCTGCTCCAACACCACGGAGGTGTACTACGAGGACGTGCGCGTGCCCGTGGCCAACGTGCTGGGCGGCGTGGGCAACGGGTTCAAGGTGGCCATGAACATCCTCAACAACGGGCGCTTCGGCATGGCGGCGGCGCTGGCCGGCACCCAGCGCGCCGCCCTGCGCCAGGCCGCCGAGCACGCCGCCACGCGCGTGCAGTTCGGCAAGCGCCTCGTGGAGTTCGGCACCATCCAGGAGAAGCTGGCGCGCATGGCCATGCTGCAGTACGTGACCGAGTCGCTGGCTTACATGGTGTCGGGTAACATGGACGCGGGCTGCCAGGACTACCACCTGGAGGCGGCCGTGAGCAAGGTGTTCGCGTCGGACGCGGCCTGGACGGTGGTGGACGAGGCCATCCAGATCCTGGGCGGCATGGGCTTCATGAAGGCCACGGGCCTGGAGCGCGTGCTGCGCGACCTGCGCATCTTCCGCATCTTCGAGGGCACCAACGACATCCTGCGCCTCTTCGTCGCGCTCACCGGCATCCAGTTCGCCGGCTCGCACTTACAGGTGAGAGTTTCTTTTACAGCTTTTACAACACTAAAAAGCAATGTTATGTTATTCTATGTTGGCTTAGGACTTTTTACAAAAAAGTATGGAAAATGTAGTCGTCATCGAGATACAAGTACTACGTACTAGAGAAGACACCGCAAATCTTTACTTTGTTCCGTTCAACTGCGGCGATCGCGCCGCAACTCAGTCGTTTGTTAGCTCTTTCGCATGTGATACTTCCGACGATTAATAAACAAAAACATGGTGAAAGTCATTAAAAAATGTATTGGGTTATTGCAGTAATAACTTATCGAACACTGCAAAATGCAAAGGAATAACTTCATCAGCAAGAAAACTATTTCTTTTTTTATCCAAAAAAATGCTAACAGTACAATTACCTCGCGCCATTTTGCATTACTCCGTCATAGTCTATAGGGAGACATGTTGCTATGAAAACGCGTACCGACCAAATATAGCGCTGAGTATATTGAGTTATGATTGTACGGTTTGTTATTGTTTTAGCGTAGCAGCGCTAAAATTATAAATTTTCGAAAATTAGAATAATGCCAATATTTTATTGTAGCTCCTCTAGTACGTAGTACTTATATCTCGATGGTAGCCGTCGAATTTTTTATAATCCATCCGTATCCAAAGGGTAAAAAACCGGCCAAGTGCGTGTCGGGCCACGCGCAGTGTAGGGTTCCGTAGTTGCGAATGACAACTTTGAGTTCACACTGTTTACACTCACACCTCACAGTCTAACGACCAAAAACATCTAACAATGAAGATTGTATGAAATTTTACATTTTCCAGTACATTTTATAAGTTGGTTGCCTATAACTTTTTAGTTTGCCCTTAGTACCCAGCTCTGATAGTTTTCCTTTCAACTTCAGTATATACAAGGCGACTTGTAAAAGCTATATGAAGCCGTGACAAGGCCATACCCCGAGGGTTATGAAAATCATATGGCGGTGAAAAGAAACGAAAATCTTGTTAAGATATTTTCCATACAAAAGTAGAAAAACATATTTTTTTTGTTTTGGTCACACCCCTAATTATGCATAATATTAGAAAGAAAAGAAAGACTCATTGATAAATTTCGTTACTTGCGGCAAAGCCCTTGTATGTCATATGTTCCTAGTACTTTTGTAGACACATCCTAATAATAGCAATTTATTTCTAAACACAAACACAGCTGAGATCATTTCGAACTCTTGCTATGTTCTGCCAGCCTAGTACAATTCAGACACCTACCTCTTTGTTGACACCGCGCCGGCCGCCGCGCCGCTCTTTCAAAGAAGCCGCCTTTCCTTTGCGGCATACGCTTTGCGGAACTTAGCAACAACATTGTTTCACAAATTTGACACTTATGTACTTCTACCGAAGGTTGTAAATCTGTTGCGTTCAAAAAAAAAACACTGATCTCGAGTTTTAAACTGGATTAAATGAAAATTTAAGAATCATACACGAGCACGACATGTATCACCACTTAGATTTAGGTACACAATTCAGGTAATTTCCGGCTCAAAGTGTCCTCCACCACGATCTCTGCACAATTGCGCCCTCTTTTGGATTGAGCTTACGACGTTCAAAAGCATATCCGCCGGGACAGATTGAAACGCCGCAAGTATCAGCCCACGCATTTCTTCCGGGCTCTCACATTCCACGGCATACACTTTTGTTTTTATGTAACCCCACAAGAAGAAATCGAGTGGGGTTAAATCAGGTGATCGTGGCGGCCACGCCACGGGACCGCTCCGACCTATCCACACGTCGAACCGCCGGTCCAGGTACGCTCGGCACTCGCGGGCGAAGTGAGCGGGAGCGCCGTCATGTTGGAAAATCATTCTCCTGTAGGCTGCTACTGGAAGATCTTCCAACATCTCTTCCAGCTCAGTTCTTAAAAATAATAAATAATTTTCGGCATTAAGGGATTCCGGCAAAAAAATTGGACCAATGAGCCTGTCTCCAATAATGCCTGCCCACACATTAATCCGCCACCTATGCTGGAAACTTGCCACGCGGGAAGCCTTCGGGTTCTCGTGCGCCCAGACGTGCTCGTTGTGGCAGTTAAAGAGGCCCCTTCTTGTGAAAGACGCCTCGTCTGTCCACAGAATGTTCATGGCCACCGTCGGGTCCCTCGTGACTTCGTGATCGTACCACGTGCAGAACTGAACACGCGAGGCAAAATCCCGAGTCAGGAGCTCCTGGGTCTTCCGGTAGTGGTAAGGGTGTTGCCCATCAGTGTTCAGTGTCTTCCACACTTTCCACTGTGACACTCCTAATACTGCTCCACAGCGACGTGTGCTGGTCGTGGGGTCCGCCGAAAAATGGTCCAGGATCTGGTCTTCCAAGTCACTTCGCCCGCGCGGTGGGCCCTCGCCAGGGCTCGGTTGTAGCCTGCCGGTGGTGTGCAGCCGGTTCACGAGGTTCCTGAAGCACGCGTAGGAAGGAAGCTGACGGGCGTCGGGCCTACCCAACACGTAGCGATCCTCATACAAACGACGAGCAGCCGCCAGGTTGCCGTCGCATGACCCCACACACATAACCATATCATAATACTCCGAATTTGAGTAGTTCATGTTCGAAAAAGTCGATAGTAATGATGACACGAACGCGTGAGATAATCACTCTTTTCGCTAAGAATGTTACCGATCGACTGACTTTCTTCCGAGTTCCGATACAAGCGCAAGCGGCGACATCAAAGTGACCTCTTTCATCTATCCTGTATGCCTAGTACCTACTTAATTATGGTTCCGCAATGCAATAAGGAAAAACCTTTTTTAAAGTATTTTTTCTTCATTTCGTGTAGGTAAGTTAGGTAAGGTCTTACGACCCCACATACCCTGGTGTCAGAGTTTCTAAACCGCCACAAGTGCGTTTGACGTGGATAAAGTAATTTATTTAATTAGACAAAAGACTTCCAGTCTAACTGACCGTCGTGTTTACCGAAGTTTTTGGACAGCAGCTGCGATATCAAAAATCTTTTGAAGATGTGAAAAATCTTACAACTTCTTTACGCATTTTTTTGTATCTGAGGTATCTGTTGTTATTTATGAATCGGTATTCTCTTTAGTGCAAAACAAATCCTATTAAAAAAAATGTTTTTATGTGAAGAGCGAAAAACTAAAAATAATTCGTGATAACTGCTTTTTCTGGTCAGTGGGATTCCAACATTGCGCTTGGCGGTACGTGGTCGTTATGAGAGAACTTTATTACCCCAATGGCTGTCAGTCTTGCGCGTTAGTGCCTCGCCCACTGCCACTTCAAGGATTTTAATTAATTCAATTCATGTACGAATAATGTTTTACAAAGCTAAGTTAACATTTAGTTCATCGTTCCAGTAACAGTTAAAGAAAACTTATTTATCTGATAGCAAAAAACGGTATTTAAAAAATTTTATACGGAACCAAGCCTAAAATATCATAAAATAAAGCGAATAATGAGAGAGCGAGACAGAAAATTACGTGCATGAAGATGAATAATATTCGCAGAAGAGATAATGCATTGCATCTCGGTAAATTGTTTCTACTTTCGAAATTACATGAATGTTTTTTTGTCTTTTGAAATTTAATTTTAAGTCGATAGAATTTAATTGTTTATTGTTAATTCAAGCATTAATTTATGTCAAGAGTTTACATACCTACGATTTGATATCAGCTGTTTTTACTTTTAATGATGGGCTTCTACTCTGTAAGAAGATTTAACTTTACCCGTAATACCAGTGACATTATGAGGATTTTTTTATTATTATTGTTATTGATATGTAATAAAAATCAAAACCAACTAGCAAGTTTGTCAGAAATCCACGCATAATTAAATCCATTTGTTTGATTCGCAGTTAAATTATTTTTAAAAATTACGATGCTGTTTGCTGATTATGGTTTACGTAAGTAAATTATTTCATTTAGTGATAATCACTAATTGACAGATTTTAAATTTTAGTGATTGAACTACCACTTAAATTAAAAATCTGTCTCTCAGAGACACAAGGATCTTAGGCAATGATTATTCGTTATGGTCGTTGTTTAGTCTTTGTAATTGTAATTTCTTAGCTCCTGGTATTCTAGGTCATTGGTCAAATGATAGTAAAAATTGTAGATTTTCGTAATGATGAATGACAACAGCTGATGTAGGGTTGGTACCTTAAGATTTTTGTCTAATTATGAAATGTTAATTAACTCGGTATTGTGACGCTTTTCTTACAAGATGTTATTTTATCTAGCATGTCTATATGATACCTTACATACCACTTTTCGGTTTATATAGCTCTTACCAGTCACCTTGTATACTATTGCTGTAATTTTTTTCACGTATCCATATATAACCGTTTAGCAGATAGAGGGGGGGGACACGTACCTCTAACAAAATTTTGCACTTTAAAACCAAATATTTCGGAAACGGATCCCTAAATCGAAAAATGGTGTTCTTAACCTCACAATATTTTTGAAAGACCTTTTTAACGATACCCCACACAATGGGTAAATAGAGAAAAAAAAATTACTCCCCCACTTTACTTGTATGGCAGCTACCCAAAAAAAAATTTTTTTTCAAGGTTTTTTTCTACGACTTTTTTGCCATGATTAATATACACACTCATACCAAATTACAGCTTTCTAGTACTTATAGTCTCTGAGTAAAACCGCGGACGGACAGACAGACAGACAGACAGACAGACAGACAGACAGACAGACAGACATGGCGAAACTATAAGGGTTCCTAGTTTACTACGGAACCCTAAAAATGGGACTCTATTCACGAGACTTTGTCCGTTTGTATGTCATCAGACTGCATCTCAACTCAAATCGTGCGTGATAACTAGAGGACAGGTCTTAAGGGGGAACACTAGGCACAGTAGCGACGCCAATCATTTTATTCCTAATACTTTACAAATAGAAAGAAATTCAAGAATATAAACAATACAATCCTTAGTAAATAACCTGAAGTATTTTTGGAATCATGTTTTGATATTATCATTGAGAGAAAAAGTGATAACCGCCAAAAACGGCCGTTTTTGGCGGTAATCAGATTCTCATAATTCTCACTGATTCCGATAGTAATAAACATGATTCAAAAAATACTTCAGGTTATTTACTAAGGCTTGTATTGTTTATATTTCTTGAATTCCTTTCTATTTGTTAAGTATTAGGAATAAAATGATTGGCGTCGCTACTGTGCCTAGTGTTCCCCCTTAAAGATGTATTTGAATATTAAAAACTTCCAAGGCGAATGTACTTGTTATATTTCTTGCTTTTGGATTGCCTACATAGGGCTTCATTGGATGACCTCATTGTTTTTACAAAAATCTTCATAGCGCGTTTTAACTTACTACTAGAGCCATCTATCAATGATTGATGTAATAGTACATTACTGCAGAGGCCGGGAAGTAAGGGATTGCCGGACGAGTATAGTTTTCAAGGCCGAGCGTCAGCGAGGCCTTGACAATAGTTACGAGTCCGGCAATCCCTTTCCCGCCGAGGAAAGTATAGAGATTTTCTCAATAAATGTGAGGAAATTTAACTTAAAGTTACACATAAACTTACATATTTCCCCTTACTAGGTATTTGCCGGTAGTAATTTTTCCACTTTCAAGTTTCAAATTAGGCGAAGTAGGTACTTAAAATCCATTGCAGTGTTGCTTTCATCACTAAAACTCATTTTGAACCGTTTCATTTCGAATAAATAACCAACTTTGCACATATTTACCGAAAACAATCAATGTCAATCAATTACTGCAAAGCGTTAATCACAAACTACGAAGAAGATACTATTACTAGTATCAGACGACCGACTGCCATATGTTTTCTCTAGGCAATAAGGATCATAGACAAATAATGGAGTGAGGGTGAAAATGAAAAAAATGCCATACAATTCCTTTTGAGTTTCTATGGGGGGCCATAAATTCAAAGTCAATTGACGTGTGTTCTATGCCCTAAAATCCGTAAAGGCAGTTTTTCGGCAGTGGCGTTAATCACTACGGGTATAGTGAAAATAACAGATCTCCCGAGTTTTTAATTTTTTTATTTTCAGTTGTCAATTCCAGCAAAGGAAACAATGCCCATAGAGCCCAGTCATATTTTTCACAAAAAATTTAATAGATCATAGATTATTGTTTTCTTCTCTCGCAACGAAAATTAAGCATATTTTCGTATGATCACATATCGATATTTTAATGAAATTGTAGTTATATTCACGTATTATATGCATTTTTTAAAAATGCAGTGGTAGTAAACTGGCTGTATGACAAGTGACATAATTTACGTTACATAGATTAATTAAAAAGTTTTGAGCAGCGGCCGGGAAGTAATTTTCATACTTATTTCCTGGCCTAGGCCGGCAATGCGATGAATGAGCCAAGAATTACAAACTTCCGGTCTTCTTTTTACTACAGTAATGCCTACATTTCCGAGCATGTTTGAGAAAAACACATAAATGATTTGAATATTTGATTTCAGAATACAACACAAAAGAGGTGTTAACAACTAGACAGTTGTAATTTTAACAGATGATGTATTTCTGTTGCTGCTATAACAACAAATACTAAAAACGGAATAAAATAAATATTAAGGGTTCCCATACATGAAATGTGATTTTTTGTCGTTTTTTGCTTGGTATTTATAACGGCAAGCTTGAAATATTCACAGTACGTTACGAATATTCTTTTAAGCATGTACCCGTTGTCGTTATTAATGTAGAGCGAAAAACGGCAAGAAAAATCATGTTTCTGTTTGAGACGTGTGTTCCATTTTTTTTGTCTTACTATATGTTCGATATAAAATCTCTGAGAAGCGTACAGCATGTCTATTTTACAAAGCGATGGCCGGTCGTTGCAGGAGCTGCAGCGCGCGTTCAAGAACCCGACGGCGCACCTCGGGCTGATCTTCAGCGAGGCGGGGCGGCGCGCCTCGCGGGCCGTGGGGCTGGCGTCCGGACCCGACGTCGCGCCGCTCGTCGCGCCCGAGCTGCGCGCGCCCGCCGCCGAGCTCGCGCGCGCCGTGCAGGACTTCGGCCAGGGCGTGGAGGCCGCGCTCGTGCGCTACGGCCGCGGCATCGTGGACGAGCAGTTCGTGCTCAACCGGCTGGCGAGCGCGGCGCTGGACGCCTACAGCACGGCGGCGGTGCTGGCGCGCGCGTCGCGGGCGGCGCGCCTGGGGCTGGCCGGCGCGCCGCACGAGCTGCGGCTGGCGGCGGCCTGGGCCGACGACGCGCTGGAGCGCATGCCCCGCGCCGTGGCCGCCACGCGCGACGCGCGCGCGCTGACGCAGTACCGGCGCCTGGCCACGCTGGGGCAGGACGTGGCCGCGCACGGCGGACAGCCCACCGCCAACCCGCTCAACGTCTGACACACTCGAATCTTATCTAATGTGTATATTTATTTTTGATAGGTCAATATATCTCTATATACTATAGTTATCTACCCGTTGGTTTTATTTAAGACAGCTTTGTTTCGATCACGTTAACTTAGTTCCTTCTAGAACGCTAACGGCTGCGCTACATTGAGCTCGGCCTGGCAGCGGAAGCGGCTGCGCTCGCGTCGCCGCGCGTGTCCTCGATCAGCCGCGCGCCAACTCGCGCAGTCACGCGGTTTAACCTCATTGAGTGTAATTTCTTCCAGGGAGCCAGATCGTTAGAACTACCGTAACTTGCTCATGTAAAAACTCTTTATTAAACGGTTTTTGGAAATATTCTTGCAACCTGATATTTACGTATTTCTTTATCTGCAGTTAACAATTTTCCTGAAACGTCATTAACATTATTCCGTCTTAAAAATAGGTTTTAACCTATTCTACCTTAATTTTTATTCGGACTAACGATGAATCAAGTCAAGGTTAGAAAATTAAACTTTGTATGACTTTAGTCAGAAACGCAGGCGCCTGCCTCTGCCGCGTGCGCCTGACGCGCGTACTCGTGAACGAGCCGTTAGAGGGTGTTCACGAACAAATAACTTGAGCGGCACGGATGCGCGCAAACACAGCGCGGCAGCCTTGCGCCAAAGTAGAAAGAGATGGCACGATGTGCCCGACCTTGTGTTAGAACGAGTGCGGGAGTGATTAGGTAAAATTTCTTGAGCACTTTTGCCCAGATGTAAACTCCACTACGTATATATCATATACGACTGCCATTTCATTAGTGAAATTCTTACTTTCCCAAAAAGGAAGTTCAAGATACACTGAGGGATTCATAAAGAATACGCATAAAATACAACTGCAACATTTTATTAAGGTAGGTACATCTTAGCCGAATAGTCGGAGGGTCACACGTCGACGTGCACGGAGCAGTCCCAGGCGCGCGCGTTGACCTGCCTCAGCGTGGCGCGCAGCGCGCGGCCGGGGCCCAGCGTCAGCGTCAGCGGGAAGCCGGCGCCCCGCGGGCGCGCGTACAGCGCGTGCAGCGCCTGCTCCCAGCGCACGGCGCGCGCCACGTGCCGCGCCAGCGTGCGCCGCACGTGCGCCGCGTCGCCGTACGCGCGCGCGTCCACGCACGACAGCACCGGCACGCGCGGCCGCGACACCTGCAACGTCGCCTGCTATCAGCGTTTCAGCCGCAGGATGTCCACTGTTGGACGTAGGCCTCTCCCAAGGATTTTCAAAATGACCACTTGGAAGCGGCCTGCATTTCCCTGCGATTTTGGTCAGGTCGTCCGACCATCTGGTCGGTGGACGTCTGCCGGTACGTGGTCGCCATTCAAGAAACTTTCTGCCCCATTGGCCATCGGTTCTGCGAGCTATGTGCAGCGCTCACTACGACTTTAAGGAGCTAAACCACTAAGCTATGTCGGTGACTTTAGAGTTCTTCGACAGATTTCGTAATTTCTGATTCGATCTCGTAGTGAAATACCGAGCATAGCTCTCATTATAACTCATTCAATGACTTTGAACTTTCATATGAGGCGGCATATTAAGGAACCATGTTTCGGACGCATATAGGTCATCACTGGTAACACATTGATCGAGGAGTTTTGACTTTAGGCATTAAGGTATTTCGGACAAGAAGACATTGCGGAGCCTTCCGAACGCTGCCCAGCCCAATAAAAAATACTTACGTGCGTACGTCCGGAAGGCGTAAGCTGAGCTCTGCATTTGTGTGAGTAATCACCAAAAGTAGAGTCAGACCAAAAACTCTAAAATAAATTTGACACTTGACACGTCTTTATCGTTCATGTTTTTAAAATAACTGTTTAAATTACAAAATATTTCTATTACATGGCTATTTAAAGGGTTTCGTATTCTTCGTTTACTTTTGTTTGCAGCCATTTCACTAATAAATCGGACACAAGAACAAAATATTAAGGATTAAATACGTCACACTGCTACCAGTACAAGGGTGAAGTGTGACAGGTGCGCGGTGGAGATGCGCCGCGCTATAAGCCGATGTCACACCTACACTATCTATGTGCACTCACAAAAATGCAAAGCTCAGCTTAGGCCTCGCGAACACGCGCGTACTTTTTTTTTAATTTGGATGAAACCAACACGTCTAACAACTGAATAGTTAATAATTTCCTGCCGATATCTCAATAAAACAAAGACTATGTGACGAGGCAGTTACTCACGTCTATGCTACGCAGTGCTTCGCGGAGAGCCTCCTCCGCCGCGCTCATGAGCGGCGTGTGGAACGCGCCCTCCGTGGCCACGCGCGCGCAGCGCCGGATGCCGAACGACGAGCCGTTCTTCTCGAGCCACTTCAGCGCCTGCAAGAAATGAGGTTGTATCATTTACCTATACCGGGGAGCGTGGTTCGATTCCCACGGGAAGCATACTTTGTTAAGTTGTTTCCAGTTTGGTTAGGACATTACAGGCATGAATCACCTGATTGTCTGATAATAAAGATGATTAAACTATTTGCAGTCCCATCTCATAGCACCAATTACGCGGGGAATGCGGTAATGTCACGGATTGCTGAAGGCTACAATAAGCACTTTAGTGAAGTTGACCCCTTTAGTTATAGGAAACAAGATTAATTTCTTAAATAAATTAAATCCATTTTATCCTAATTACTGTCTAATTTATACATTTATGAGTATATGTGTGTTATGTCTATATATTTATATGTATACATGTATGTATGTGTATCCATATGACTTTATGTATGTATTGTATGTTGTTTCTTTAGGGCATTAACTTAGCCAAATTCAGAGGAAATGTTGTAAGAATGGCTGTTGTTGTTACAAAAGAAATAAAATAAAATTCCGTGCTTCGGAAGGCACGTTAAGCCGTTGGTCCCGGCTGCCATCTGGTAGACGTTAAGGAACCACGTCAGAGGCCGACAGGCGGTTCAGAAGAACTCTGACACCGGCCGATGCGAGCGGCCAGTTCTCGGTCGCAAAATTATTTAACCAGCTCAATTCATTTTGAAACTGAAACAAATAATTTTCTCGCACAGCTTACTCACCTCTTCATCTCCTGCGACGACTTTGCAATTCGGGTACAGGTAATTGGCGACCTGCGCGACGGGGTCGGGCACGCCTTGGCCGGCGGCGTGGTCGCGCGCGGCGAGCAGGGCGCGCGCCAGCTGCGCGTCGGCCGCCAGCCACAGCGTCAGCATGCCGCCCGCGCGCGCGCGCGCCGCGGCCCGCATGGCCTCCGTGCGCAGCTCCAGCAGCAGCAGCGCGCGCTCGAGCGGCAGCGCCTGCGCGAACACGAGCGCGGCGAGCTCGCCCAGCGAGAAGCCGGCCGCGGCGCGCACGCGCTCCAGCGCGCCGGGCCGCAGCTCGCGCGCGCGCTCCAGCGCCGCCAGCGCCGTCACCACCACCGCCGTCTGGCAGCGCCGGTCCAGCTCCTCCGCCGGGCCCTCCGTGCACACGCGCCACACGTCCCATCTGACATACAAATAACGAACCATAGGTATTATAAGAGCCCAGACACGAAGTCAACGGTGGCGGTACGGGCGCGGGAGCGGCGCGTTCCAATGCATAGATTTAAATGGAGTCGATCTCGGAAATAGCGGCGCGGGGAACGGCGGTACGAGCGATGCGCGCCAGGCCAGCGATGCCCCTGCGTATTCACTAACGTAGTTTTGTGATTTTTTTTTTATTTTATTTATTTAGGAGAACCAACAGCTTATAAATATAACAGTAGTATTTAGATAATTAGAAATAGGAAGCCAATGAGAGGTTCCCGCCAATAGTAACAAAAATAGGTTATAAAAACAATTTTCAGAGCACTAAAAACATTATATCACAAACGATACGCCTAAATAGCATAATCCGCATAACAGTGGTACCTGACATCTTAAACGCAATTATAAGTTAAACTCAATCAGTAAAGAACAGTAAAGAAGCCTGGTCAATTGCCGTCTTATCACTGCAGCGCTAGAGTTAAAAAGATCCAGATCAGCATTCTTAGACAATTTGTTAGCGTAACGGCTCGCACGCAAGAGGTAAGTGTTTTTACGATAATTAGTAGACGCACTCGGGACATGAATGGGAGCTAAGGATCTATAACTTCTAAAAGGGACTTTGAACGATATTTGCGCTAGGAGCTCTGGACAATCTATAGTTCCCGTGACAATTTTTTGAAAGTAAACTATATCAGCGATTTCGCGCCTGTTTTCAAGTGGTATTAAATGATATTTTTTACAGAGCTCATAATAATTGTTACTATCATAATGGACTCCAGTATGATATTTTCAATTCTGGATTTATAGGTCACATATTGGGGACTCCATATTTGCGACGCATATTCCAGAATACTCCGGACAAAAGTACAATAGAGAATTTTAAATGTTTTTTCTGAGGAAAAATCTTTTGAGACGTGCCTAACAAATCCAAGTGCTCGATATGCTTTTGCTATTATTGTGTCCACATGGTGATCAAATAAAAGTTTTGAATCATGATGCACTCCCAGGTCACGTATCACTGAGTTTCTTTGGAGCTTTTCCCCTAGTAAGGAATAGTCATAGACCACCAGGTTACGCTTACGACTGAATGTAACCACACTGCATTTCGATGGATTAAGCTCCAAATAATTTCGTTGACAGTAACCTTGTAATCTCAAAAGATCGGACTGCAGAGATTCTGCATCGGCGGTAGACGAAATTGTGGTAAAAATTTTCATATCGTCTGCAAAGCAGAGAATCCGGGAGCATTTGAGATATTGATCAATGTCGTTTACAAAGACTACAAACAACAATGGCCCGAGAAGTGATCCTTGTGGGACACCACTAGGTAATTGGTACCCAGCTGGATACATAGTTATTTATGACTACAGCTTGTGAGCGATTATCGATATATAAAGCAAACCAGCGTAGCAGGTCACCACAGATACCGATATTAAATAGCTTCTGAATTAGTAATTTATGTTGGATCCGGTCAAACGCTTTGCTGTAGTCTGTGTAAACGACATCGACCTGGTGGCCTTTATCCATGGCCTCAGTAAGATATGAATTAAGTAGCACCAGATTAGAAACTGTAGAGCGTCCACTCAAGAAACCATGCTGAGCAGGGCTAAAAGAATGCTTTAGAGCCGGATAAACATGATTTATTTTTTACATTTTATAGATCGACCGCATCATATCAAGATTGTGGCCTACAGCGTGGTTAGACATTCCGCTTGCAAACACACTAATTTCTCATAAACACAACACTACGCCGGTCGAGCGTCGCGCGGATTGCCGCTGACGAACCGCGGCGGCCTACGCGCCGCCGCCGCTCGCGCCCCGCAAACGCTGACTTCAAAACTGAGGTCGAATTATAAAGAAAGAGATGTCTCATCCGACAGCACGCACTCTGGCTAACTTAGTTCCAAAAGTCATGATTAGAAATATTAGAATATGTTACATTATACATTTATTTAAAGATAAAATCTACGCTTCTAGAAAATGGAGACAAATCTTTCAATTCTTACATCTGTTAAAACACTACATCCAAAGCACAGACAAATCCAAAGTCAGCATCCTCCCAGCAAGAAGACATTATGGTCATCTGGCGCTTGGAGAAAATGTGGTGTACAGTTTGTTGCCGCTTCTTCTGCACTCCAAACACAAACTATGAGAGTGTAGTGTCACAATATTATTCAATCCCTACTGCTGCTGTAAATAAATAGTATGAAAGCTAATGCAAAGTACTCCCACAGCTAAAATCATCGCCATCAGGTTTTTTTAGCCTTTGGTGATGCGGGAAGATGAATTTTGAACGAAATGTTAGCGAATCAAAAATTGCTGGGGGCAAAACTTGATCACCATGTGGATACAATAATAGCAAAAGCATATCGAGCACTTGGATTTGTTAGGCGCGTCTCAAAAGATTTTTCCTCAGTAAAAACATTTAAAATTCTCTATTGTACTTTTGTCCGGAGTATTCTGGAATATGCCTCGCAAATATGGAGTCCCCAATATGTGACCTATAAATCCAGAATTTAAAATATACAAAAGAAATTTATTCGTTTCTTATGTTATCATACTGGAGTCTATTATGTTATGATAGTAACAATTATTATGAGCTCTGTAAAAAATATCATTTAATACCTCTTGAAAACAGGCGCGAAATCGCTGATATAGTTTACTTTCAAAAAATTGTCACGGGAACTATAGATTGTCCTGAGCTCCTAGCGCAAATATCGTTCAAAGTCCCTTTTAGAAGTTATAGATCTTTAGCTCCCATTCATGTCCCGAGTGCATCTACTAATTATCGTAAAAACACTTACCTCTTGCGTGCGAGCAGTTACGCTAACAAATTGTCTAAGAATGCTGATCTGGATCTTTTTAACTCTAGTGCTGCAGTGATAAGATGGCAATTAACCAGGCAATTCTTTACTGATTGAGTTTAAGAGCGGCCGCATATTATCAGAAATCCCTGTTAGAAAAATTCTGACGCTCGCCGGAAGCTTGCCGGAAGCACCCCGCATACTATCAGAAATTTTGATCCGGCAGCTTTTGAGCCCAGTCGTGTTTCATCTGTATGCTTACGCACATCTACCTATATGAATGAAGATACGTATGTTATTGCTCTTAGCGCTTTTTTTATTTAAATAAAACAAATCGGCCAAGTGCTAGTTGGACTCGCACATGAAGGGTCCCGCACCATTATCTATACAACATTAGACTATCGGGCAAAAACTGCAACGAAAAACATGTTCTTAGTACGACCGCCATTAATATTTATTTAATTTTGATTTAATTATTTATTTTTAAAGCGATGAATAAACAAATAAATATTTTGTGAATATCTGAAGCGTCTACCTGTTGCCGTTATAAATAACGAGCAAAAGATGGCAAAAAATCACGTTTGTTGTATGGGAGCACCCCTTAATTATTACCTATTTTATTTTGATTCTAGTGTTTATTGTTATAGCGGCAAAAGCAAATAAGTACCTACATCATCTATGAAAATTTTAACTGTATAGTAATCATGGTTTATGAGATACATCCTGGTGACACACAGACATCGAAATCTCGTAAATAGGGTCCCGTTTTACGCTTTGGAACCCTAAAAACCTTGATATTGAAATATGGATTTCAATTCTTAATTAATATTTGGCATATTCGCTCCATATCTAAGTCTCTGTGTATTTTATTCTGGTAATTTTCATCATCGCGTTCCACAAACATGGATATTTTTACACATCGGCAATTAAATCTTGAATTAAGCTCATTTTCGTCAAAAACGTAGGTTCCTAAAATACAACCAAACACGTGTGCAGCGTACGGCGGCGGACGGTAAACTGACGCGAATTTCTGATAGTGTGCGGGGCCTAGTACAAAATGTATGGAAAACACGCCTTCCGCCATTTCTAACAGAAAAAATTCTGACGTCCGGCTGAGGTGCCATCCGGCGGGCGTCAGAAACGGACGACCCGTTAGAATTTTTCTAACAGTGTGCGGGAGCTAATACAAAATGTATGCAGCGAGTGCCTTCCGGCGAGCGTCAGAATTTTTCTAACAGAAATTTCTGATAATATGCGGCCGCTCTAAGATGTCGGGTACCACTGTTATGCGGATTATGCTATTTAGGCGTATGGTTTGTGATATAATGTTTTTAGTGCTCTGAAAATTGTTTTTATAACCTATTTTTGTTACTATTGGCGGGAACCTCTCATTGGCTCCTATTTCTAATTATCTAAATACTACTGTAATATTTATAAGCTGTTGGTTCTCCTAAATAAACAAAATAAAAAAAAAAAAAAAAAAATGGCGCGGTACCTTTGCTATGTCACCGATAAAAGAAAGCATTGACCTTTTTGTTATCCTTGCGAAGACAGGTACACCGTATATGATGCAGGCTGATTTATATTCGGAGATTCGTAGTAATCACGTACACTCAGTTATTTTAGCGAGCGAGTAAGATAGATTCTAGCGCCCTCTTCGCGTGTAAGGCTGGTACTATAAAATACCGACAGCACAGACAAAGGCGCGCGTCCAGCCTTATATATGGCTCGGGTAGTACAGAGAGGGTCATGCTCCTGCAGTGGCTGGCTAATGCCAGAGCAGTCAGAAGATTTGGCTTACACTCCCCATGCTGGCCAGACGGGTTGGAGAGATCTCTTGGATGTTAGCTTTGTGTAGCTTGTGTTTTCTAAGTTGCTTTCTACGACATCCACGTAAAGTCTTGGAGTGGTTCTATTCTACTCTGGAAAACACATGGCTAAAATAATTGTAGTTTAATTCAACTTGTAATCACAACCAACAATAGATTAGTAAAGGCATACCCTACAACACTGGAAGCTAGCTCGTAGAGTTCCCTAGCGGCTGGGATGTCAGCGAGCAGGCGGCCCATGCCCACGTGCTGCGAGCCCTGCCCCGGGAACAGCAGCACAACGGTCTCCTGCGGCGGCACGCGCGTGTCCTCGCCGTCGCCGGCGCGCGCGCCCGGCGGCGGCACGGCGTACGGCTGAGTCGCCCACTGCAGCTCTGGCTCTTGATGCTGCGCCTCTCCGAAACCGCTGGCATCCTTCAATAGGTTTCGGAGAGGACTTTCACTGTCACCCTGAGATTTATAACTTTTGCAACGCACTTTACTTCTAATAAAATTAGTTCTATTGCCACAAGCCCGACACAAAATTCGTTGTGTAAACATTTGGGTCAGCTTGTATTGTACCTAGATTTTTAAAATGATTTTTGTCCAAAGTTGCTACATAACAAACAACTTCAGTTCACTTCCTTCCCTTCCTTGTTGTATGTAATGTCATGTCAAAAACCCATCGATGTCAAAATATCGCAGGGAGTACTATTATTGAACGCGTGACACTCGAACGATTTTTAACGAGTGTAACATGTTCAAAAATAGTACCCCTGGAGTGCTATTTTTGAAATGCCGTCTCACCAAAACGCAACTCGTGCGTGCACGACTGCAAGTCACACTCGTCTTCCAAGCCACGAAATGGAGTTCTTGGAGGGAATTTGAGCGGACAACACGGTGTTTGTTTTGGATTGTTGTGCAAATTGTTTCTAGTGGACTTTATAATGTGAAATCGGTGTAATTTAGTGTTATAAAAGCCCATGTCAAGGAACAATGTGTAGGATAACTAAAATAAACAATCATTGTGCAGCTGTAGTAAGATTTACAAAGCGGGCTGGTGGTTGTCCGCTTTGCTGCGTTGGCCAGTGGGGTCACCAGGGGCTCCATAGAATCAACGAAATGAATTTACACCATCACTTCTTTATATCAAGAAAACTCAAAAAGGTGCTGGAAATTTTTTACTTAATACTGGCTAAATACGTAAGAATATTTTATTTTATACTCTAAGGCAGCACTACAGAGTGCTGCCAACCTTTAGCAAAAAATCGTTTCCAGCCGACGAACGCCTTGACTGCCTCATAGACTTAAAAAAAATTTTTCGTCTCTAAATAGATGTCGCATAAAGCCATTTTTGTATGAAAACCTAGCATGTCGAGCCGGAGGGGTGTGAAAAAGAGGAAAGGGGGCCGGGTTGATAGGGGTGCTATTTTTCATGAAGACGTACAAAAATTTACATAGAAATCGTTCGTTTGATTTTTCAAACAACCGAAATTCAAACAAGCGTATTTAGTCGCCAGTTTGAAAATAGCACTCATGACTTTTGACACTGCTGTCACAAGTGATGTATGAACACCGCGTAATATCGATATCGAAAACACGAAACAAATAATTTTTTTGCAATCACAGATTTAATGTAGGTATACAGATCTGCAGTTGCAATTTAGAAAACAGAGGTTTTTGAATGTGAAATTATGTTTTTATTATCATTGCGCGTAAATATATTAAACAATATCAAAAGATGATGCGGCTAGCAACTTATCACTATTTAAGCCTAATGTAATCAAATAACAAATTAAAAGTGTTGGTCCTCAACTGAAGTGAAACTTAAGTGAAATAAAAATGACTAAACATAAATAAACCTAACTAAAAAGAAAATTAAATACTTAAAAATATATTTACAAATCATACAGTCCCTCCAGATGCTCACCCCAGGGCATCGTGCCCAAAAGGCTGGCAGCATTGCCAAATTGAATGGCAATGCTGATACGCTGAGCCAGGTAGCTCCCAGCCCTTTGGTCACGGGATACCTCAATAAGCTTTTTAGCCAAGAAACTAAAAAGCTTATGTGCTGAAGGACCCCACGGACCCAATGTTTCTACCCCAAAAGGCTCAAATATGTAGTTACTTCCGATACCTACATATTTGCGCCTTTTAAGGGTTTCTGCTCCAGCAGCAGCTGTGCCTGCCTTTGACTTGGTGCTCTGAAGATGGGATGGCGCCAGTGGCCCAGTGTGTCGACGCAAGTAGCGTCCCATACTAGCGGTCGTCCCAATTTCCAGGGAATTAATTAATTCACTATTTTAATAATGTTTTCCACCTATATACAAACATGCTAAACGTAGCATTTGGGTCCAACCTTGAGCTCTGGCTGCTTGTAAGGGAAACAGGCGTGATTATATGAATGTACAACACGCGGCGTATAAGTTGAACTAAGTGTGAGCGAGACACACCTATATTAATCAGTGGCAATGTATTGCGGTGTCCTACTCACACTTAGTTCAACTTATTTGCCGGGCACTGTATGTATGTATGTTGTGGGTTGTATCTCCATGGGTAGCTTCAGAACGGCGGACATGCACATGTGAAATTTAAGTTGAAATATTTAGCCGTGCCAGACATCGAATCTGGTACCCTCTCTTGCTTGTCTGCTACACGACAAAACTTCACTAGTTAGTTTGAGGTCATTATTTTAACTGCGTTAGTTATAAAGTAAAGGAGAATTCACACTGTGAAACGATGTTCATTTTTGTCTAAACTCTTTCAGTATCTGTGCTTATTATTAAAGGTGAGGCTGAGAAAGATTAGTCGCAATTTTTTTTATATCTGCGATCTATACCTAAAACACCTCTAAAACTACACGAACGGTGTCCGCCTTAGAGTATCAATATTAACTATAGAGCGCGCCTCTATGAGTATGAATCGTAAGCACGGGTATGAACAGCTTCAAAACAGTGCGAACGTCGCGATTAGTCACACGAGGTCACGCGCACGGATTGTTTCTCCCGCCATTATTTTTCGTGTTTACAATAATTATGATGAAAAGTCCAGTGCCGAGTTGTGAACATGATTCCCGGAAGCAAAATAAAAGGAATAATGATATTACTATTCATCAATAAGTCCTATTTTGACTCGACTAGGGCGTGAAAGGGTGTTGCGAGAGGCGCGCGGGCGGGTAAACTCAGCACGCGGTTCCGCGTCCCCCGCTTTATTTCTCCCCGCAATAGATTTAGTGTTGGACCGCGTCGGTTCCAGATTTTTGTAGTTTTACTAGTATTATGACTTAAATGATAAATATTGATTAACTTTAAGTGATAATAAAATGATTTCAAGCAAAAAAAAAAAACAAAAAAAAATTCGGATGCATTTCATTTTTTAACTCCATACGAAAATAAGGGTATTATATCATATGTATGACCGCTATGTGTGTTTGTGTCTATCTGCGTGTCTGCCTGTAGCACCTTGGCGTTAAACGGTTGAACCAATTTGGATGCTTGATTGGGTTCCGTAGCTGAATGGCAAAAAACGGAACTCTTATGGATTCATCATGTCAGTCTGTCTGTCTGTATATCACAGTTTTTTTTATACCGAAAGTATTAATACTACACACACAGTTGAAAATTTGGTAGTAAGACGTATTCTGTTAGTTGTTAAGCTATGTCAGATACCTTAAGGCAGCTCGAAAAATGTGACATTTGTGTTGGCACGCATGAGACGCAAATCATTCAATATCTATCAATACTACAAAAAAACCACAATCTCAAAATATGGTACCTATATATTTGGAAAATAACGCTAAAAGTAGGTTCGTATCTAATAAACAATCGACAAATTTATACGATTATCAAGTCTCAAACCGAATCATATGAGTTACATCCAAAGACTCACTCGGATGTAACTCATTTGCAACGTTTCTCAAGGACGCGATGCCCATCACTACCGACCGCTACATCTATAGATACAAGTCTATAGAATTAACATCTGCTTAAGCTCTGCACAACGGCGAAAAAACAATAGGAGCGCTCTATAGTTATATTGATACTCTAAGGTGTCCGCAATCTTGGATCCCAAAATTAAAGTTATTTGTAAATCACACCCCTTAAAGCATCAAAACATTAGAAACAAACTATTTTATCTTGACACTTTAAGGACAAACGCAATTATCTGTGCCTTATTCCTTGTTATATAAACTACCACTTCGACAACATGTACTTAATCGGAAGTGGTACTTTTTGTATATGCAATCGAAAGTACCTGGTATGTATTTACTTCCATATATTTTATACTTTTTTTAAACAAGAATTTTTTTATGAAGTTTTAAAAAAACGTCGCAAACGTAGGATTTATAAACAAATATCTGTGCCTTATTCACTGTCATTGTCAATCTGACGTAAAATAATGACATAGACAGGATTTTGACCGTCTGAGTAGCCAGATTCGGGAAATTTTACCCGGGAGTCTGGAAATTTTCTAAAGGTATTTCCCAATGTGAATGATAAATATCGTATCCATTGATACAAATAAAATAAATGTAATAATGATTTGGTTTCGCTTATTTCTTTTACCTGTTAACTATATTCCTAATATTTTACCTGTTTATTGAATCACTTTTCATCCATGGCTTCACAATGCCATAAATTTGTTATCTTGGTAAAAATCAACGTCCTGCCTGTGTGAAAATCCATGGTCTGTCAAAAGATGAAGAACTCGGAGTCCAGTGTCTTGAGAAGCCAAGTCAGCACGCGAAGAGATATCGGTTTCCAGAAGTCAAGCCAATGTTATCAGATTGTGATCGAGAATGAAAAATATCCAACGATATGTACAAACACTAAACAACAACAAACCAACGAACTTTTTTTGACGTTGATTAGCATAGCAGCCTTTTCCTTGCCTTGTTTGTAAGGCAAAGTCAGTCCGTCCATGTATACCATCAAATTATAATGTACAAGGCAAGGGATGTTTTCGGGTGTGCTGGCTGCTCAATAATTACAAAACGGATGTCATTCCCAAAGATCCCTAAAATATTTGCCACGGCGAAGCCCAAAACTTATGCCAAACCATTATTTTTTGCTTTAAACATACGACCTCAGGTTCTGTCTAATCTGTAAAGAATAAGAGATGTGTTTTCGACTTTCGTATTTTCTGAACGTCAAACATACAAGTAAAAATATCAGGGACATAGTTGACAGCTAAAGAAATAAGCAAATACACATCATTATTACAACGAAAAATATACTGACCGGTATTTACATTAAAAAAAAAACAACAGTGAAAACGGATACGATATTTATCATTCACATTGAGAGAGGCAAGGCCTTTAGAAAATTTCCAGACTCCCGGGTAAAATTTCCCAAATCTGGCAACTCAGACTATCAAAGTCCTGTCAATGTCATTATTTTACATCAGATTGACAGTGACAGGGAAAAAGGCACAGATATTTGTTTATAAATCCTACGGTTGTGGTCTATTTTCATAAATTAATTAAAAAAATAAATTCTTGTTTAAAAAATATAAAAAATATGGAAGTATGTACATACAAGGTACTTTCGATTGTATATATAAAAAGTACCACTTCCGGTAAAGTACATGTTGTCAATTTTACGTCAGATTGACAATGACAGGGAATAAGGCACAGATATTTGTTTACAAGTCCTACCCGTGTGCCCTATTATCAAAAATTCATAAAAAAATAAATCTCATTGCAATTTGTAACCAACCACACAATGTTGGCCATGTGTTATCGATAACTACTTATATCGACTTTGTATAATAATTTATTTTATAAAGTCGATATAGTTAGATAGAAGCTTTAGATTTTGCGTATATGTATATCCATCGAAAAACTTCATGTGCTGGAGCTATCATATATGATTCAAGAATATTTTAATTGTAAAATCGACATTATCTGATTCTGCTTTACATTAAATTACATGCTCCTTTGTTAACATTGACCAATTTATTTAATTCACACATGTTTAAAATTTCTTTAATTTAATTTAACTTTTAGTTTGCCTGCCACTATTGGCTAAATTTATGTGAAATTTTATATACCTAACTCCACCTTTTATGACTACATTTAACACAAATATAATTTCATTTCATTTTATTTTATTTCATTTCAACATATCAGTGGCGAGCATTTTAAAGCAACGGATTTCAAAAAAAAAGAAAACAGTTTGGATTTTTAGCATGCCATTAATTTCACATGTTGTGTTTGCTTACTTATCTATATCTGTGAGGATAAGTACAACAGATTGAAGTACATACTAACTTCTTACACCACATTAATTTTCTATTTTACTATTATCTTCTATCCTAGATCGGATTCCAAATACCGTAATTCGTAAAAGTACTAAAGTACGGGATATCGGAGATACGGTCATGAACCTAAAATGGAATTGGGCAGGGCACCTGGCTAGACGGAATGATGGCAGGTGGAGCAAGAAAATAACCGAATGGTAGCCTAGAACAGGTGAAAGAAGTGTTGGACGTCTTCCTATGAGATGGGTGGACGATGTAGTCAAGGTCGTGGGTCGCACTTGGATAAGATGTGCACAGGATCGGGACGGATGGTGGAAACGAAGAGAGGCCTATGCTCAGCAGTGGGCGGATGATGGGCTGAGATGATGATGATGATATACTATTAAATATAAAATAATAATAGTTTCATTGTAGTTATGATATATAATTATCTATACTAATATAAGAAAGAGGAAGGATTTGTTTGTTTTCATTGAATAGGTACCAAAACGATTAAACTGATTTTCAAAATTCTTTTATCTAAAGAAAGCTAAGGTGACAAACGCTATAATTTACGCGGACGATTATCTGCGGGTGACATAAGCTATCATTTACGCGGATGAAGTCGCGGGAAATTTTATTGTCGTCCTTGATATTATGAGGATCATCACAGCACTATTCTATTCATGTCATTGAGTTTCCAACCGTGATGACGAATTGACGATAGACATTGTAACGTTGATTATATGCTCTTTGGACATTGTCAAAAGTCAAGGTAGGCACGAGCGTAGCTCCCGTTTCAGACATCAATTTTTTGCTATGGATAAATAGCGAATTTAGTTAGTCCCCACTTAAAATAGTGATTATGTGCTCGTAGGTACTAAAAAGTAGGTAACTTTGTTTTGAAAAGTTCACGCACAAATCACAATACAACTTAATCGATAGAATAATAATCGACTACAATATATATAATCGATTTAGTTGCCTATGCGTTGCGTAGGTATCTAAACTAAAATAGTGTCCATCACTCATTCACTCAGCTCGCTCAGACAGAGTCCGCCTGTCTCCGGTCTAAAAAAATAGTAAAATCTGTTTATTTCTTGATTGAAAGTAAGACCAATAAATTCTCTATTTATGTTTACGTGATTGATTGTGCATATAGTCATCCAAGCGAAAACATTCCAATAGCAAACATTTTATCACATCTGTTGATAAAACTAACACCATCTGCTGACGAAAGCCTAGGAAAAGGTACAAACTCACACGTTTCTCTAACCCATTTCTCTAACACATTCAAATTTGTAGAAGATTCCAATGTTTTGTCAGAGATGTAGGGTGTTCGTACGTGACAAAAGTGTTGAATTAGTGCGAACCCCTTCTTCTATTGTGCGAAAAGTTATAAATTTTGAGTCATTAGAATAAAAACACACATCATCGATCACAGTGACGAAATCTTTTGTTCGAAACTTTGCGCGTCAATCTCACAGAAATTAAGCAACATGCATGTTCAGTGTGATCATTTAGATGGTGTGAATATATCGGCTGATTGTTTTGTTGTGCTGGCACAGAATGGCTCGCGGGCATCAAAAGATCCAGTCCCAGGCCAAGGCGGCAGAGAAGCAGTCCAAGCTCAAGAAGCAGCAGGGCCACAGCGCCACCGACCAGAAGAAAGCTGCACAGAAAGCACTTGTCCATGTTTGTGCAGTTTGTAAGGTAATACATTCAGTTAAATGTACTCTGTACCCACCATAAATATTAACATTACTCATATTAAATTAAGAAAAAAGATTTGGGAAGCAAATCCATAATTATAATTGGCATTAGTTGTACCAAGGCTAAGAAACAGGTTTGAATACTGCCTGTGGAATGTTTTTCCATGTCTTATTCCTTAGTTTGATATATTCAGAATAGCATTGTCAATGCATATTCTATAAAACTCATATAAAAATAACATTTACATTATTCATGTTGGTGTCCTTGGAGTTTACCAATAACACTACTAATATTTTTCTTCATAGTAAGTACAAAATTGTAATAAAGTATTTAAAAAATAGTAAATATAATATCATTATTTCAGGTGTATTGGATATTTCTTATCTCCTGTAATCGCTGTAAAAATTGTTAAGAAGATAAAAGTATTATGCTGTGGTGATGGATTACCTTGTTTTGTTATTTGTAATGTAGTTAAATGAAGCAAACAAGTGTTTGACAACAAATGCAGAGTGAGGTCATCCATTGCACTCTCCTTTGGAAGCAGCCTAAACTTAGCCATAAGCTTCAAGCAACACGGCCTCCGTACCGGACGGAGGGAGTGGGCAAAGCGACAATTTACTATGACAATTTTTCTGGCGTTTTTTGTGGGGGGAAATGTGCACACAAGTTTAGTTCCGCACACCTACATACAAAACTTAAACTGTCACTTGATAGTAATTATGACATTGTCACAAAACGTGACATAAAAAAGAAAAAATAATTTGTGTACAGATGAGTCACACACAACTAACACATAGACATGCATATGCCTAATTTTGGCTTGTACCTTGACAGAGGGGAATGCAGCGTATGGCTACTCCCTTCCGTGTTGCTCGAAGGCCATAAGTGATAGTTTTAAATCGAATATGACAATAAGTTTTCAAAGAAAACTATTATAAATATTTTTAATTTTGTTTGTTTTTCTTTTGCAGGCGCAGATGCCAGACCCCAAGACATATAAGCAGCATTTTGAAAACAAACATCCGAAGAATGATCTGCCAGAAGACTTAAAATCTATCTAACATTGTGTTTTTTTTTATTTAGGCTTATTATAAACTACTTTTATTTAATTCCTAATGAGAAAATTCACATTATAAACTGAATCAAACAATGCAACCTTATTGCTGCTAGGAGTGAAGCTCAGGGGCTGGGCTTGGCTGGAGACTGAAGTGGCACGCTTTAAAACTTTACAGAGCAATGTTGATTTCCAGCTACACTGTCAATGAGAAGATGCTCAGTTTATAAGGTGGATTACTGACACAACACCTGTAATAAAAATAAAGTGCATTTTGTGTACTCAAAATTTTTCACTAACTCTGACAAGCATTCTTAGTTCCATCCTCCATTAGATCCATGAACATGTGGCAATGATAAAAAAAGTAGACCCATAAGTAAAACTCAAGCACATTACGGCCATAATCCAATGATATTTTTTCTTCTGATTTATATTATGACTTCCACCAAAGCTTTGGAGATTCTGCCAATATTTTTTTAAAATAACTTGTAATTTTATGTGAGCTGAAAGGGCAGGGTTACAGACAAATGTAATTATAAACACAGGATGTTGAAAATCAAATATAACAACAATGTATAGAACTATTGTACAAGGACGAGAGTTGTTATGGTTGAACCTACCCATATTTAATTTAAAATGAATTGATGTAAAGTATTTTGAGCTATGGTAACTAGTAAGTAAATAAGTTTTTAGTTACTGGAAACTTACTTCTTAGCCTGAACAAAATGGCAATGTGTAAGTACGGTAAAAACTAGGGAATACCAGTGATTGATTTTAAAATATCTTCTAAAATGAAATGTTTGTACACTTTTATTGTGTATATACACATACCAGTATGTAATGAAATGTATATACCTAGTCGGGTCATAAGTTCTGTCAAAACCTTATTATTATTATTTTTTTTAATACTGGCTAGATGAACTTCACCAATTTTAAAAATAGAATGCTTGCGCTTGCCGAAAATAGAAAATACATTAATTTTTGTTCATTTTTAAATATGAAGTGGTCGAAGAAAGAAGATAGAGTAGCGGTTATCGCGTTGCACCGCTGTGGTTACGCGCCAAAAGAAATTTTCAATATTCTACAAAAATTGAAAATAACCCTACGATTTGTTTATCGCACTATCAAACGATTCACTGAAGATTCAAGCTTCGAAGATCGTAAGAGGACCGGCCGACCTCGTACAGTTAGGACACCAGCGATCATCAAAGCAGTGAAGGCGCGAATCCAACGAGATCCTGTTCGTAAACAAAAAATCTTAGCTCTTCAGATGGGCCTAAGCAGAACCACGGTCAAAAGAGTGATAAATGACGACCTAGGACTACGAGCATCGTAAGAAGACCGGATATTTTTTGAACGAGCGTTTGAAAAAAATTAGGCTGGATAGATCCCGCGCTTTGTTACGGCGGTACGCGGGAAAAAAATACCGCGATATTTTGTTTTCGGATGAAAACATTTTTGACATCGAAGAAAGTTATAATAAACAAAATGATAAGGTGTATGCCCACAGCAGTGAAGAAGCCAGCACGCGTATTCCAAGGGTTCAACGACGACATTATCCTTCGTCACTCATGGTTTGACTTGGAGTCTCATATTCAGGCTTAACTGAGGTGTTTTTCTGTGAAAAAGGTGTAAAAACCAGTGCCGAGGTGTACCAAAATACCGTCCTAGTCCACAGTTTAGCACACTAATACTTTATTATATTAGTATATCTTGTCCCGTCCAATGTCTTTCCTCAAGTCTGTCGATCGTCTGGTTTTTCCTAATATGTCAGTCAGTCCGTCATCGTCGTCATAGTCAAGAGTCAAGCAAAGAGGCCACAACATCCCCACCTCCATTATCAGCTCGTGAAAGCTGATACTCAAGATGGGTTGCGGACATCAAGCTTACAAAGTTTATGTACAGGTCGTTTGTAGAGTCCAATGATAGTCTGTACGTCCACGTTTTGTAACAGAAAGTCTCGAACTCAGTTTCGGTCAAAATGTCTTCAAAGTTTTGTCATTGATAGTTCGTTCTTTTCGATAGGCAGAGACTTTACTGTCGCGTCTATTACAGCAGTTTAATTTCGCGTTCAACTTTGTATGAACAAATGACATTTTGCTGTCAGAATCTCGTCGAATTGTAGCTCAGTACTATTTTTGTCTTTTTTTTTTTTTTTTTTTTTTTATGTCATAGGACGGCAAACGAGCAAGTGGGTCACCTGATGGACAACTGCAACACCAGAGGTGTCACAGGAGCGTTGCCGGCCTTTTATTTTTCTCTCCCCAGAGGGGAGAGGGAGATGGGCCTCCGGCTCTCTCACTCACCGAACGAAGCATAGTAGCGGTAAAGTTACTACTCAAACGTCGATTTTCTGTGAGAGTGTGGTACTTCCCCGGACGAGCCGGCCCATTCATGCTACTAGCAAAAGTGATTTTCGCCGGTAGCGAGGCTCTACCACTGTCCTTTTGTCGTGAGATATATACAAAGCGCCACACCAAATAACGAGAAGTATGCGTCGTCAGTTAGGCTACAGTTTAGGTCTTCTGTAATGATAACACCATCTAGCAAGGGGCAAGAGAAATCTTTAAGTCTTCTATTGGCACAAACGTCCTTCAGGACTACGAAGGAAGTCGGGTCCTCTAAGCCAGTGAGTTTTCTTTTCAGTTACAGGATGACTGGTTGTACGAGTATATTCCGCTGGGTACATACATGGCGAAATTTTGATCGTTCCGGACCATTAAAGGGGTGATTCAGCCTGTCAATATAAACAACTTTTCCTATGGGACAAATGCTATAAACTCGAAAAAAAAATTGACATTCCTATACAAATTGCCCGGGCGGCTGAACACTTTTGTATGAAAATGTCGAAATAAAATTTGAGTTTCCAGCATTGGTCCCATAGGAATCATATCGACGGGCTGAATCACCCCTTTAAGGGTCCACAACGATCAAAATTTCGCCATGTATTTGTGGATACTCACCTCTAGTCGCAGACTGTAGTCAACTCTGTCATTTTACTGACGTTGTGGGTCCCAAATGGCTTAAATCTTCCTGCGGCTGATCTCAACCACACGAGCACTGTCTTTGAACCAGTCAGATAGTAGGTACAGTTGACAGTCTATGTACTTCATTGCCTTTAATAATGCCGCTACACTGCTCGTGAAATAGTTAGGCTTACACGATTGGAGCCGTCGAAGATCTGACGTCTAAGGTACGCAGCACTTGCGAAAACTCTAGAACTTGCATCACAAAAGACGCGTATTTCTGACGGTTGCTCTTCAATATATTCGTCCGATGATAACCACCGTGGAATCTTCATAAGTTTCAATATTTTGCGCCCAGTCGGCCCCTTAACATTGTTCTTGAGATCCTTGTCTATCTTATTCATCCTAAGTGAAGATGTAAAACAATCTTCACCCGGGTCCCTGGTCAGGCCTAAGACATGTCCTGTCAGACTGTCATTGACGTCCGATATTAGGTTCACACCAATAGATTCGAAGAACTGCTTTAAAGTTAAACTGAAAAATTGTATTGAACCCCCTCGCTGAATGGATCAACTTTGCCCATGAGCGTTTAGCTTCGTCACTTGAACCTACGCTAGCATCTACAGCTTGCGGGTATGTCAACTCAAACCTGCGTGTATACAAATTTTTCACGTTTTGGGCGCATAACGGAGAATACACTGCACCAAAGGACTTCAACACGTACTCGTTAACTTCACAAAAAAAAACTCTGAGCGGGTCTGTCTTCCCTTATAAATATTCTATGCAACATCGATTCAAAGCCACCCATGATAGCATTCGTCATCACAAGTCTTATCCTGTTAGGCTTATTCGGGTTGAGTACTGGAAAAATAGGTACGAACCATGTTTTATTTGTTTTTGTGCTGACTTCATCAGGTCTTAGCTTGGAAAAATATCCTTGACTTACATTGTCCTTAATCTTGTTTTGAAATTGCATCTTTAACTCCGGGCACCGCCTAAACTTTCTCTCGATGTTAGTCAGCCGGCTTCTGGCGTGGCTGTAGCTGTCAGGTAGCGGTGGTATGTCGTCCTTCCACAGCAATCCGGTCTCCCATCTACCTGAAGGAAGAAGTTTTGTCGTCGACTCCATGATAGCTACAGCTCGCATATCCTCTCGAGACCTAGGAGAAGTTGAGGGAGAAACTTTGCAGCCAAACGCGTTAGTCGAGTAAAAGCGTTTGACTGCGTCTGTCAGTTCGTCGCAAGCACAAAGGAGGAAAATCATCAAGTCACTATCATATCAAGGTAGTCAGATCCTATTAAAAGTAAAGGTTGTTTATTGTAAAACCCTACGTCAAAGTCTTTTACAAAATCATACAAAAAATGATGTACATTGTCCATCTTAAAAACACTCGCGGACTGTCCTTTCAATTTGAACGAGACTATTCGCGAATCACACTCAGTAGACATCATGCCTGTACCACCGTGAATACGAAGAGGAGAACGGGGTCCCGTGATACCAGCTCGGGTGCATACTGAGTCATCAATCAGTGAAATTCCGGCTCCCTCGTCCAGGAGAGCCAACACCTTGACTTCGCATGTTGGTCCGTAAATAGTGACAGGAATAACTTTCAGCAAAACTGCAGTCTTCGCCTTACCGCATGTATTAACCGATTCAGAAGGTTCAGAGGTCGTTATGTTTTTCGTCACTCTCGTGTTCGTAATCGGCAAGGCATGCAACAGTTCATGGTAATATCTAAAGCAGTCTGGCTGTTGACACCGTCTCTTTTTCTTGCAGTTCAGTCGGTGTGTCGAAGACTGTAGTTTTGCTGAAAGTTATTCCTGTCACTATTTACGGACCTACTATTTAATGACTAGCGAGTTCATTGAATGACAACATTTAATTGAATGACTAAAGGACAACTCGTCAAGTCGTTGAATGTAACGTTCAACATCTTGACTGAATGAACGTCATTTAGCGAAGTCGTTGAATCTTAGCCGACTTTGTAATGTTTGGTGGTAGCATGATTTCCAAAGCTTTACTTAATCAAAATTTTTGCGAACTTTTCTTAGTTTAAAAGAAGCCGGCGGTGGCGTAATAATCTATGCTGTCATACTATTTTATTACAAATAAGGCACTTTAAAGTAAGCTATCTGTACCAGCTATTTGACGCCATATTTGTTTTGATGACTTCTAGCGCCGCAATGGGAAAAAAATGAACAAAATTTGAATCACCTGACTGATTTTATGTCCGCGCTCTGTTCAAAGGGCTATGTAACAATCTGCTAACAAGTTGGACGCTGAGTGACGCTTGTTGAATCAACGTTCGGCCTAGTCATTCAATTAACTGTCGCCATTCAATGAACGCGCTAGTCATTCAATCAAATAGCAGATTCAAGCAGATGACTGCACATATGTACATTACAGATTACAGACATTTTAGTTGTGGTAGAGTCACGGTACCGGCAAAAACCACTTTTGCTAGTAGCATGACTGGGGCGGCTCGTCCGGGGATGTACCACACTCTCACTGAAAATCGACGTTCGAGTAGTAGCTTTATAGCTTCTATGATTCGTTTGGTGAGTGAGAGCGCCGGAGGCCCATCCCCCACCCCTTGGGGAGGGAAAAATAAAAGGCCGGCAACGCTCTTGTCACACCCCTGGTGTTATATTAGTCCATGGGTAGCGGTGATCACTTACCACCAGGTGACCCGCTTGCTCATTTGCCGTCCTATGAAATAAAAAAAAAATATGAACAAAAATAGTGTTCGTTGTTAGGTGAGAAAACAAAACATTTAACATATGAAGCATGATTTTATTTACAAATTTACGCATTTAACATTTAATTTTTACATTTCTTTTAACTAGAGACCGACTAAACAGGATACTCTGCTGAAACCGAAACCTCTTTGTAACTAGGTATAAATAATAACAATTATCTACATACTCACAGCAATTACTGTTAATTAATATTACGTCAAAAGTAAGCCCAGTCTACGCAGTGGTACTGGGTGGGTACTATAAAAACTGGAACTCTTATAGGAATCACTCGTTCGTCTGTGTCTGTCCGCCCGTCTGTCAATTTTCTCCGAATCTACTGTCTGTGTTTGTCCCAAATCGGGTGAAATTTGGTAGGATGGTGTAATCCTTTGACTCAAATAGATGTGCTAAATATTTTTTAAATAAGGGTCATTTTCAGATGACAAATGGGGGAAATTACGAATTATAGATTGTTTTTTATATAGTAGATTTGAGACATTGTTAGTATTCGCAGATTTGATTTAAATCGGTCAAAATAGCGGAAGCGTAAACTGTGTGTGTGTGTGAGTGACACGTTTTGGGGTGGTGACACCCGCGAAAAATAACGTACTAGATGAATGCCGGCCGTTGGTGACTGTCGTCAAAGTTGCCGAGTGTTTCGATTTGCTCAACTCTCCCCGCGGAGTCACTGGGGTGGGTTACATCATGTCAACCGCCCCGGGTGACACCCATGCCAGCTACGCAGCTGGCTACAGCCACATGACATGTGAATATGATCATTTAGGCATTTCTTTAAGTGTTAATAGGATTAAGACCCTGTTAAGAAAGTTATGAAGCATTTATCTATCACAGCTTCTCGTAAGTCTGCACATGGCCGCACGTGGTGCACGTACGCGAGTAGGTGTCGGCGGCCTCGTCGTGCTGCTCGGCGCCGAACGCGTGCTCGTGCGGCGCGTGCGCGCGCGCGTACAGCGAGCCCCGCACGTCCATGCGCAGCGCGCGCAGGCGCTTGGCCGTCTGCTTGTCGCGCGCGCGCTCGCGCGCCGCCGAGCGCTCGTCGCGCTCGCGCCGCAAGCGCTCCTCCGAGCCCCACACGTCCAGCGCCCGCGCCTCCACCTGCGCGCGCAGGTACAGGCGCATGTCGCCGCGGGGCGCGTGCGGGTTGCGGCGCCGCAGGCAGCGCAACGGGGGCGAGCGCGAGTCCAAGTCGCAATCCTTCAAAAGGAACTCGCTTTTGGCTTCCGTGCGCGCGATCAGCGAGTGTGGGCCGTCATCGTCTCTGCAGAGAAAAGGTAACGTGCGTGTCGATCGGTCGGTACTTAAAATACAATGAAGCAAGAATTAAATATTATTAAATTACAGTCAAATTACGAAGATTTGTATGGGCAGGTTTGCACTAAATCATGACTTATAAGGTTCTAATTATGCCCATTCGCTAGATAATATTAAATCTATTTATGATAGTATATTCTTAGAGTTGCCGTTACGCTCTACAATGCTTACGTCCGGAGTAAATTGGAGTATTGTGCAATCATATGGGACCCGCATGAAAGTACATATGCCTTAATGTTAGAAAAAATACAGCGAAGATTCGCTCGTTGGCTATATAAAAAGATTTACGGATACTATCCATATTTATACCCCTCGATGTTTGTTTTGGGTATGGTGGGCCTCAACACGTTGGTGTTTCGCAGGAAATTGTTGCTTATAGTTCATTATTATCTTTTATTGAATAATAAGGTCAACAACGAAACTGCACTCGCGCAGTTAGGACTCCGTGTACCCACGCGCTGGCACCGGGGCGGAGGTGCAGCCGTGGCGCCTCGCAGACGTCCGCGTCCTTAGAGTATCAAGTCTATTCACTCCTCCGGATGTGCGCACGGAATATGCTAAAAACGCACCAACGGTTAGAGTCCTACAACTGCTCGGGGACATGCTCAAACAACAAATTGAAATAGACATTTTTAACGATGCAACTAATAAGTTTATATATAATGTTATGATTTATCTGAATTCTATTGATTTTATTGTTTAATTTAATTTAATTACTAATAATTTTTCTTTCATTCGTACTAATACTTCACTCTTTTTTATTTAAGTTACTTTGACATGATTTTAGTTTAATTTGACCTGAAATTGTATCACTTGTTTTTTAATGATTTCGAAATGTAAATTGCTAATCGAATGTATAGTTTGGTAAATTGTTTCTTGTAACATGCGGATGACTTGGTGTTATTACTGTAAGTCTGTGTGTGATTGTGATAATAATAAATAAATAAATAAATTCTAAAATTGAGCTTGGTTATAATTTTACTGGAAATTTAGTTTATATTATAAGTGATTAAATTTCACTGAAATAAAAGCAATGTGATATGATAACCGAGATTTTACTTGGTAGACTTGCTCTTACTAATATTTTAGTAGCATCTAATAATTTTAGGGGTTTTAAAATAAAAAATTGATTATGACTGACGTAATTTTCAACTGTATGTTTTAAAGTTTTTAATCATTTAGCTGATGACCGCGACTTCGTTCGCGTGGACTTTATAACTCCGGCGTATTAATATACCTTAATACGAGCTAAACATACATAAGAAAATACTTGTAGCAGTGTTATAAAATTGTATGGCATAGCATTATTGGCATGCTAAATACTGGAGGGAGAAAATATAAATAAATAAATATATACGGACAAATCACACAGATTGAGCTAGCCCCAAAGTAAGTTCGAAACTTGTGTTAAGGGATACTTACTCAACGATACTATATTTTATAATAGATACTTATATAGATAAATTATATATTATAATATCCAAGACCCAGGTCAATCTGAAAAAGATCATTTTCCATCTTGACCTGACCGGGGATCGAACCCGGGACCTTCCGTGTCGCAGCCAGGCGTGTTGACCGCTGCGCCACGGAGCTCGTCTGGGATATAGGATTCTTTTAGACTTTTTGAGCCACCGACACGATAAGAAGAAGACTATAATAGCTAGCTCCAAGTGAGCTTGCGCTACTCTACCAAACTTTGAGGTATGAGCAGAGCACATTCAAACTATCGCAAATCTTCAAAGGGCCTTCGGGAGGGGCCGAACCTCGGCTTTAGGTGGTGCCTGTGCCGTTGCCAATAGGGGGACCGCTGGGCGGTCACCAGTAATATGAGCTAATCGTACTCTACGCACTCTATCCCGGAGAAGAGTGTGACTCTGTAAAATTGTCGATATGGTAGTGTATCAGATGTTCTAAATCTTCGATTTTTTTACCTTAACCAAAAATACTTATCAGGCTGAACAACTTTTGCTACAGCGTCATTTTTATGTTTCCTATAGTTTACCTGGACCATTATGGTTCTGTGTCAGGTATTCCAAAACTTCAAATTAAATACCTCAACAAAAAACGGTCATCAGGTTGAATAACTTTTGCTTAGGTGTCATTTATATATTTCTTATAGTTTACCTGGACCATTATTGTTCTCTATGAGGTGTTCCAAATCTCAGATTTTTTATACCTCAACAAAAATGCTTATCTGCATCAGGTGTTCCATTTTTCAAAATCATTTCTACCTTATAATGTTGCCTCGCTATATAGCAAAAAAAGTTTCATTCGAATCCGTCCAATATTTGCGGAGATAAACGTGATCATACATACAGACAGACAAGAAATTTTAAAAAAATTTTTTTGCTTTCTATTATTTTTTTAAGTGTCCCTGTATCCATTTCAGTCAAAAATACTAGATGTACCTACAGACAAAATATTTTTACTGTTTTATTATATGTGTAGATTAATTTTAATTCATTACGTATTTATTTGAACAGTTCTACAAAATATATAAAAATCATGTAGCTGACTACTCAGGCTAGTATATGACTCTGGTAGTGCAGAGAGGGTCGTGCTCCTGCAGTGGAGACTAGAAAGACCTGATGATGATGTAGTTATGAATTAGTGCAAGGTTGCACCTTTTCTTAACTGGCCTATATCCTTAATTTTCTGACCTGCAATCATCACATACGCTGTAGTTGAATGTGTCAAAGAGAAAAGACTGCGGGAAGCGGCGCTGGCAGTCCATGCACTGCGGCTGCTCGGCGGGGTGCACGAGGGGCGCGGGGCGCGCGGCCGGCCGGGGCGCCGCGGCCTGCTCGGGCTCCAGCAGGAAGCCGCCGCCCGAGTCCAGCGGTGCCTTGGCGTCGACTCTCTCCAGCACCGCACTGCCACTGTTTACATGTTCAAAGTTACATGGGAGTAAGACACGCTGCACACGCAATTAGCACTGAGTACTGACTGCTTGTCGGGGCGCTTGATGAGGCGCGCGTCGTGCAGCGCCCGCGCGCGCAGTCTGTTGCGCTCCATGCGCGCGCGCTGCGCGCCCGACAGCGCGCTGCCGGCGCCCTCTCCGGCGTCTGCGGCGTCCATACTGTACTGCCAATAAGGATGACATATGTAGAAGATAGACATGAGTATAATCTCATAAGTACTGGCAAGTTTTAAAATAATTAGTCATTACCTGAGGTCTCCTGAATTCCTAATCGATAAACATAAGTCCTAAGGAGTACGAAGGTAGGGGAAGGAGGAAAGGTTTTATTCAGGTAAAGGCCCATATTTCAAAAAGCTTGAAACTGTTAGGTATTTATTTCCACTGACGTTTCTATGGAGACAATCCACTTTCTTTGCTTAAAACTGTTATAATTGGCAGCAGCATTAAAACCCAGAAAAACCAAGCAAACTGCGCTCAACCCATTTGCCAAGCGAGGTGAGTATGGCAAAACCCTCCCAATGGAAATGCTTATTTGGAGGAGGATGATGAGACCTTGAAGTTTACAAGTTGTGCGTTGATGCGTCAATCTTCAATCAATGTTTCCATTTGTATATCTTTCTGTGATAAAGATTTGATTGCTTGTTTGTTTGCATTGAATTGGTTCTGAACATCTGGGCCGATTTTTGAACTTCTGACACCTGTAGAAAGCTAATTTATCTGCAGGTGGGAGAGGCTATAATTTATGCGGACGAAGTCGCGAGATTGTATTTATATAAAAGAAGATTCATGTATTCTAATATTCCCAAGATTGTGTCTGTATTTTGGGATTTAGAGTAACAATTACATTTAATAATATGAGGTATGAATAATTAAAAGGAACTTTTCAACTAAAAATTAGGAAATCCAAATACTTTAATTTATAATTTTAAGTAGATAATCTTAGGTAAGTGTAGGTACTTACCTAAGATTATGTACTTAACATTATAATAGATGGAAGGTCTTAGTGTTTGAGTTTGAGTGTTGAGCGAAACAAAAAGTTAGTATTTAAAAGATTGAAGTTATTAAAATATAAAAGAAAAAAGAAACCTGGGTTTGTTGTACAGAAACACTATGAAACACAAATTGTAATTATAAAAATTTCAGAATAATTCTTTCTTTAAAAATAATAAATTTCATAAAGGAACTCACTATATTTATTTATTTAATTGTAACACTAGAATATTACAAATGTAAAATATCGCAAGTTTGTTGGGCTCTTCCAAATGCTGTTAAACCGTTCCTAATAAATGAATTTGGATGAGATTTGGCACATAGGGACACCATGTCCTAATGTACAACTAAAGACAACATACATTATTCAAGAACCCAATTTTGGGTGAAGACTGCTATTTTTGACAAATATGGGTAGTTTCGTCCATGTATTAAAAAAGCGATTGAGAAACAGAGTAAACAGTTAAACAACACAAACATACTAGTACCTTTTTTTCACTGAATCTGACTAGTAGTCAGTGACTACTGCATAATGGCGAACAACTTTCTATAAGTAGCCTAATAACACCATAAAAACCGCAGTTGGGAGTTGGGATAGACAGTAGGTATATCATAAATTGAAAATTAATAATTTGAAATTTTTAAAATTAATTATTTTGAATTTGCCAACTCCCAGCTTTTCCTCAGCTAGTCTAGTACCGGATAAAATGACATTGACATAACACATTTATAATTGACGTAATTGACACAAAATCTGCCATTGATTGGGTTGTCATGTTCTAAGGTCATGTTACTAATTTGGAGTGCTATTTTTGAACGCGTGACTCACTAAAACGGAAGTCGTGCACGACTACAAGTCACACTCGTCTTCCAAGTCAGGAATTTTGCCATATTTTTGAAACCATCGCTTGAACTGTAGTGCTGCCAACCTTCAACGAAAAATATTTCATTTCTTCTTATTTCACGCAGATTTTTTTACAAACTTTTTTAAGGTTATTAAGGTTTTTTTAAATGTTTAAGTGTAGCGTCAAACGGAACGTAGAATCATGATATAGGAACTTCAAATGACAGGAAGTGACTTTGACATAAAAGCGTTCGTCGCCTGCGGAAACGAGCGGTCTCAACCGCTCGTTGCAATCACTCGTCAACTAACGATTCAAAAATACGGCCTTTTGGAAACACTCGCGTCAATCACTCGTTTAGTGAGTCACGCGTTCAAAAATAGCACTCTTGGTTACTAACTACCATTTTTAAAAAATTGTTTTTTGAGACGGGTACTATTTTGAACACGTGAGTCACTAAACGAGTGATGGACGCGAGTGTTTCCGAAGGGAAGTGGTACTTTTTATATATGCAATCAAAAGTACCTTGTATGTATATACTTCTATATTTTTTATTATTTTTTTTAAACCAGAATTTTTTTTTATGAATTTTTGAAAATACGACACAAACGTAGGTTTTATAATAGAAATATCTGTGCCTTTTTCCCTGTCATTGTCAATCTGACGTAAAAGAATGACATTGACAGTCTGAGTTGCCAGATTTGGGAATTTTACCCGGGAGTCGGGAAATTCTCTATCAGGCCTCTCCCAATGAAAATATTAAATATCGTTTCCATTTTCAGTTTTTTTTTTCATTGTAAATGTCGGCCAGAATGTTTTTCGATGTAATAATGATTTGGTTTTGCTTATTTCTTATACCTGTTAACTATGTTTTTTATATTTTTATTTGTTTCTTTTACGTTCTGAAAATACTAAACCACGTCTTTTATTCCTTACAGGCTAGACTGAACCTTAAATCGTATGATCAAAATAAATAATGGTGTTATTAAAATTGATCACTTGAATTGATTGAAACCATGAAAATTGGTTCAGCAGATCTCGAGTTATAAGTGTTGTAACAAACCCGTCTTTGTTTTATATACAGGGCGTAACAGAAAAGCTATGATCATATGAAGTGGGTCAATACTATACCTTTCATATATTCTTCCTACGAAATTTCAAGTTAAAATTTACACATCCAAAAATGTATGTAAAAAAAACTTTTATTATTTGTATGTAAACAAATGTGGCACATCACTAGTTGAGGTCAACATCCTTTATCAAAACATCACACACACTAAGTCACTATCGGTATACACCATAACAGTAACTTCTCACTAGCCATGTTCTCCTGGTAACATTGCATAAGCTTTCGCGGTAGCCGCTTTGTCGGCTTATTTGTCACGCCGACAAAGAGATCGCGGCACTGCCCACGGGGCGGCTTGATGTTTGATGAATATTCTGAAACAAACAAATTAGGTCTTATTAACAGTTGATTAGAATCATTTTGCTTTAAAAGAAGAATGGCGTGTAAAAAATTCGCATAAAACAAATTCAAGCAAGATAAATAGGTAGGTACAAAATAGGTTAAAAAAGGCCAATTTCAATTAACGACACAAATAAGTACGTCTTTTCTTTTTGTTCATAACGGCGACACTTAGTACTACCTACCTACGATATAAGAGTAATTGAGCAACTTACCATTCAAAGTAAGGGTTCAAAATGTCGACCTTCTTCTTGAATGCACAAGCCAGCTCGCCGGTACATGGATGCACGGACATTACGAAGCATTTCTGGTGTCACCGTAGCGAATGCCGTTTTGATTCGGTCTTCCATCTCCTCGCTCGTAGGGCACTCCACAGCATACACTTTATTTTTGATGTATCCCGACAAAAAGAAATCCAGCGGTGTGAGATCTGGGGACCGCGGTGGCCATGCGATACGTCCTCCTCGTCCAATCCATTGCGGGAAACGCTCGTTGAGGTGGCTGCGCACGACTCGTGCGAAGTGAGCTGGAGCACCATCGTGTTGGAAAATTAAATTATTTTCCATCACAAGATCGATGTACCTTCTCACTGGCATCACCGACAGCTCCTCGTCCAGTTGATGTTGCAAAAAATTTAAATAATTCTCGCCATTTAAACTGGCTGGTAAAAAGTATGGTCCGACGAGAACATCTCCGACTATTCCAACCCACACATTTATCCGCCACTGGTGCTGGAACGACGATTCAGTAAACACATGTGGGTTGGTATGAGACCAATAATGCTCGTTGTGAATATTACTTATTCCAGCTCTTGTGAATGAAGCTTCATCGGTCCATAGCACTTTCGAAGCAAACTCCCATGAGGTCTCGACCTGACGCCGATACCACTGACAAAAAGTCACGCGGGGTGCAAAGTCGGTAGGTATTAACTCCTGGACGCGGCTGAAGTGATATGGGTGTTGATGGTCCGCATGCAACACTCGCCACACCTGCATGTGGTTAGACGCCCCCAGCTCCAAGGCAGCACGGCGCGTACTGCTCCTCGGGTTATCCTCGAAATGTTGCAACACGGCGTCTTCAAATGCTGGATCTTGCAAAGTAGCGCGACCAGTTGGCACTGGAGCGTGAAAAGATCCAGTTGAGTGCAGGCGATGGACCATCCGTTCGAAGCAATGAACTGAAGGCAGACGCCTGGCTTCAGCAGGTGGTCGACCATCGATGAACCGCTGGCGGTATAACTCTCGGGCAGCTCTCAAACTGCCGTCTGCTGCACCGACACAAAGCATCATTTCGTAATATTCGGAATTGCTATAAGACATAATAGCTAACTACGAAACGAAAAAGTCGAAACACAACTAATCACGGAGTTGTTACGAAGACTGATAGCGAACGACTGATGGATGAATACCTAAAATTTGTCATTTGCCTATTCTGGCGTCCTAGTACAGGGTAAACACACCCATAGTAGGCCATGTGATGAGTATTAAATATTACGATCACTCCTATTAGAAAAAGTCAATGTTCTAGCAGCTTTCGTTTCCAAGAAAAGAAAAAACAGAATGTTCCGGCTGCTAAATTAAGAAACGAAAACCTATTTTTAACCGACTTCAAAAAAGGAGGAGGTTCTCAATTCGTCATAATCTTCATTTTTTATGTATGTTCCCCGATTTCTTGAAGACGCCTGGACCGATTTAAGAAATTCTTTTTTTGTTCGATAGGTAGGTAATACTTAATAGATGGTCCCATTAAATTTTTACCGAAACATGACGAGCGCTTTTTTAAAAAATAAAAAAAATCAAATAAATTTACGAGTAAGTATGCCGTTCGGTTTACTTACACGTTTTTAAAAATTTATTCTTAAGTACGCTTATTTAAATACATTGATAGGGTTGAAGTCGGTTTTTGTTTTGTCACTTTCTTTTAATGTTCATGTTAATGTTCAATACTTTGTAAATACTGGGAAGATTATTAACATTATTTTCATATGTAAAACACATGCAAAGCTAAAATTATGTATTTCTAAAAAAAATTGTTCGAATTACATGAAAAAAAATATTCTAAGTTTAAGTATTATTATTATCAATGTGTGGTCAGGTCAAACAACCCTGGGTGGTTTTACAAATTGGATTGGGGATCACATTTACATAAACATCTCGTATTCTTATTATTCAATGACACTATTAAACAATGAAAAGTTTACATGAAAAACAAATATTTTATGGATGTAGGACATAAAGTTAATAAATTTAATAATTGACCATGGGGTCAAAAACTGGGACAGGTACCCTATTTGCAAAAAGGGGTGTCACATGTCTGGTGGGCGTTGGCCGGCGCCTATGGGTGGAGCTAGGCATTACGTAGGCCAATTAAACCCATTATCTGCGTATGCACACACTCTCAAAACACATCATAGCCCTGGGATTAGTCAAATTTAAGTATGTTAGACAAAGACTCTAGTCTTGCCTGCCCGTTTTAGCAAATTAGGGTTCTGTTTCATTTATTTCTGACTTAAAGAAATTGAACCTCTTTCATATTCATAAATTCCGGGTAGGTTTTCGTAGTTTGACCCTTGATTTTTTATTATTTGGGTGTTTTTAATTTTATTTTTATCCACGTTACAAGCAGAGGTCAGTGTTGCATGTTTGATCCCAATGTCTGTCTGTGTCATCGTATCTCATAAATGATGGATGGATTTCAATGCGGTTCTTAACGTGAAAGTCAGTTTTCTTATTTGGATACCTAAATTAACATAAGATAAAAGAGTCAAAAATAACACTTAAATTTTTTGACTAGATAATTTACCCTAACGTTCAATGACATTACACACGCATTGTTTACAGTTTACATTTAAAGAAATAAACGAACCAATAGCAGACAGTTAATTTCACGCGAAGCAAAAGTTTCGCTTTCTGCTCAAGTACATCGGCGTAACTGTTTAAAGTGGTAGTACTGTAATTAGTTTAAATTCAAGTCTGCCTTTGTGACTTCGAGAAAATAAAGTACCTAATTCATCATCATTTCGTGTAGGTGACACGGTCAGTCGACCATGTACACCCTGGTGTCAGAGTTCTTCGGAATCGCCTTCTGCCTCTGACGTGGTTCCTTTAACGACTTCCAGATGGCAGCCGGGACCACCGGCTTAACGTGCCTTCCGAAGCACGGAATCATCTTTCTTATCAGACAATCAGGTGATTCATGCCTGCAATGTCTTAGCCAAACTGGAAACAACAAAGTATGCTTCCCGTGGGAATCGAACCCACGACCCCCGGGTCAACAAGGCAAACGCCTTAACCACTGGACCACGGAGACAGTACCTAATTATCTTCATGATACGATTTTAGTTTGTCTTCTTATCTTTTACACAAAATACCAATTACTTTGAAACAGAAAAACAATAAAAAATATGCAGAACCTATTTTACAAATTATCATTTTTTTACCAGGAGCAGAGAAAAGTAACGTATTTTTCAGGGTTCGTTTGGAAAATTTCTTTAAAAACCAACAATATTATTTTTCCAAGGCCTTATTATTCATTTAATTGAAGCTAAGATCACAATAAGACACGTCTCAAACGTCTTATAATTTCTTTGTGTAAATAAAAGAGTATCATGGTATTATCAAGGTTTTTTTCCTAGTAACTTGTCGAGAAAATAAATAAAAAGTAAATTTCATTTACTTTGGTCAGTGTTCTTTTATGGATCTTTCATTTCTGACCCGATATCGTAGAGATCATCAAATAACTCTCTCTTACGCAGAGGTAATCCGCCTAAATCCCTCCCCTTTAGTTTAAAGTTGGGATATTAGAAGACACATAGTAAATAAACCAAGTTTCAAAGCCATGTCAATTTTCATAAATTTGTAGTGTGACAACAACCAACAACATTACAAAATAATGAAAATACACAGAAATAAATACTCACTTATGGAAAAAAAATATCGGGAACCCAACATTGAATTTAATATTTTTTAATATCAGGAGTTAAAGCAGGAGGTGGAAAATGGATGCTAGTGTGCGTTGCCGTAGGATTTTGACCTCACAGCTGTTTGCTGCCCTAGTGATGTGCAAGTTTAAATAAATGAATATGTTTTAACAAATTTCAGAAAATACAACTATGTAATTAATTAACTCTCAAGGTTCAACAGGGCACCAGGCTGTTCGTTACCGGTAACTGCTTCCGTGTATTCGATATGATCACATCTATTTTGTTACACCCTGTATATAGATTATTTAATATAAAAAGTTATAGGTACTTCCGTTCAAGTGACCCTCGCATAGTAGTATACTAAGTATAAAAAGCACCTTTAGCGAGTTTTCTATTAACAGCAACGTACTACTTTTAACTAACAATGCCATGATTGTTCGCCTTCTTCTTCTTCTGTTTTATAAAATGGCTTCCACCGAGATTTCAGTGATTCTGCCAATGTCCAGTAAATTGAGATACTGAATATAGAGATAATGAAACAAATAAAAATATAAGAAACATAGTTAACAGGTAAAATAAATAAGCAAAACTAAATCATTATTACATCGAAAATCATTCTGGCCGCCATTTACAATGAAAAAAAAAAACAGTTAAAACGGAAACGATATTTATCATTTTCATGGGGAGAGGGTTTAAAGAGATTTTCCCGACTCCCGGGTAAAATTTCCCAAATCTGGCAACTTAGACTGTCAATGTCATTCTTTTACGTCAGATTGACAATGACAGGGAATAAGGCACAGACATTTCAACTATAAAACCTACGTTTGTGTCGTATTTTCAAAAAATCATAAAAAAGAAATTCTGGTTTTAAAAAATTATAAAAATATGGCAGTATACAGGGCGTAACAGAAAAGCTATGATCATATGAAGTGGGTCAATACTATACCTTTCATATATTCTTCCTACGAAATTTCAAGTTAAAATTTACACATCCAAAAATGTATGTAAAAAAAAACTTTTATTATTTGTATGTAAACAAATGTGGCACATCACTAGTTGAGGTCAACATCCTTTATCAAAACATCACACACACTAAGTCACTATCGGTATACACCATAACAGTAACTTCTCACTAGCCATGTTCTCCTGGTAACATTGCATAAGCTTTCGCGGTAGCCGCTTTGTCGGCTTATTTGTCACGCCGACAAAGAGATCGCGGCACTGCCCACGGGGCGGCTTGATGTTTGATGAATATTCTGAAACAAACAAATTAGGTCTTATTAACAGTTGATTAGAATCATTTTGCTTTAAAAGAAGAATGGCGTGTAAAAAATTCGCATAAAACAAATTCAAGCAAGATAAATAGGTAGGTACAAAATAGGTTAAAAAAGGCCAATTTCAATTAACGACACAAATAAGTACGTCTTTTCTTTTTGTTCATAACGGCGACACTTAGTACTACCTACCTACCTACGATATAAGAGAAATTGAGCAACTTACCATTCAAAGTAAGGGTTCAAAATGTCGACCTTCTTCTTGAATGCACAAGCCAGCTCGCCGGTACATGGATGCACGGACATTACGAAGCATTTCTGGTGTCACCGTAGCGAATGCCGTTTTGATTCGGGCTTCCATCTCCTCGCTCGTAGGGCACTCCACAGCATACACTTTATTTTTGATGTATCCCGACAAAAAGAAATCCAGCGGTGTGAGATCTGGGGACCGCGGTGGCCATGCGATACGTCCTCCTCGTCCAATCCATTGCGGGAAACGCTCGTTGAGGTGGCTGCGCACGACTCGTGCGAAGTGAGCTGGAGCACCATCGTGTTGGAAAATTAAATTATTTTCCATCACAAGATCGATGTACCTTCTCACTGGCATCACCGACAGCTCCTCGTCCAGTTGATGTTGCAAAAAATTTAAATAATTCTCGCCATTTAAACTGGCTGGTAAAAAGTATGGTCCGACGAGAACATCTCCGACTATTCCAGCCCACACATTTATCCGCCACTGGTGCTGGAACGACGATTCAGTAAACACATGTGGGTTGGTATGAGACCAATAATGCTCGTTGTGAATATTACTTATTCCAGCTCTTGTGAATGAAGCTTCATCGGTCCATAGCACTTTCGAAGCAAACTCCCATGAGGTCTCGACCTGACGCCGATACCACTGACAAAAAGTCACGCGGGGTGCAAAGTCGGTAGGTATTAACTCCTGGACGCGGCTGAAGTGATATGGGTGTTGATGGTCCGCATGCAACACTCGCCACACCTGCATGTGGTTAGCCGCCCCCAGCTCCAAGGCAGCACGGCGCGTACTGCTCCTCGGGTTATCCTCGAAATGTTGCAACACGGCGTCTTCAAATGCTGGATCTTGCAAAGTAGCGCGACCAGTTGGCACTGGAGCGTGAAAAGATCCAGTTGAGTGCAGGCGATGGACCATCCGTTCGAAGCAATGAACTGAAGGCGGACGCCTGGCTTCAGCAGGTGGTCGACCATCGATGAACCGCTGGCGGTATAACTCTCGGGCAGCTCTCAAACTGCCGTCTGCTGCACCGACACAAAGCATCATTTCGTAATATTCGGAATTGCTATAAGACATAATAGCGAACTACGAAACGAAAAAGTCGAAACACAACTAATCACGAAGTTGTTACGAAGACTGATAGCGAACGGCTGATGGATGAATACCTAAAATTTGTCATTTGCCTATTCTGGCGTCCTAGTACAGGGTAAACACACCCATAGTAGGCCATGTGATGAGTATTAAATATTACGATCACTCCTATTAGAAAAAGTCAATGTTCTAGCAGCTTTCGTTTCCAAGAAAAGAAAAAACAGAATGTTCCGGCTGCTAAATTAAGAAACGATTAATAAACCTATTTTTAACCGACTTCAAAAAAGGAGGAGGTTCTCAATTCGTCATAATCTTCATTTTTTATGTATGTTCCCCGATTTCTTGAAGACGCCTGGACCGATTTAAGAAATTCTTTTTTTGTTCGATAGGTAATACTTAACAGATGGTCCCATTAAATTTTTACCGAAATATGACGAGCGCTTTTTTAAAAAATAAAAAAAATCAAATAAATTTACGAGTAAGTATGCCGTTCGGTTTACTTACACGTTTTTAAAAATTTATTCTTAAGTACGCTTATTTAAATACATTGATAGGGTTGAAGTCGGTTTTTGTTTTGTCACTTTGTTTTAATGTTCATGTTAATGTTCAATACTTTGTAAATACTGGGAAGATTATTAACATTATTTTCATATGTAAAACACATGCAAAGCTAAAATTATGTATTTCTAAAAAAAGTTGTTCGAATTACATGAAAAAAATATTCTAAGTTTAAGTTTATTATTATCAATGTGTGGTCAGGTCAAACAACCCTGGGTGGTTTTACAAATTGGATTGGGGATCACATTTACATAAACATCTCGTATTCTTATTATTCAATGACACTATTAAACAATGAAAAGTTTACATGAAAAACAAATATTTTATGGATGTAGGACATAAAGTTAATAAATTTAATAATTGACCATGGGGTCAAAAACTGGGACAGGTACCCTATTTGCAAAAAGGGGTGTCACATGTCTGGTGGGCGTTGGCCGGCGCCTATGGGTGGAGCTAGGCATTACGTAGGCCAATTAAACCCATTATCTGCGTATGCACACACTCTCAAAACACATCATAGCCCTGGGATTAGTCAAATTTAAGTATGTTAGACAAAGACTCTAGTCTTGCCTGCCCGTTTTAGCAAATTAGGGTTCTGTTTCATTTATTTCTGATTTAAAGAAATTGAACCTCTTTCATATTCATAAATTCCGGGTAGGTTTTCGTAGTTTGACCCTTGATTTTTTATTATTTGGGTGTTTTTAATTTTATTTTTATCCACGTTACAAGCAGAGGTCAGTGTTGCATGTTTGATTCCAATGTCTGTCTGTGTCATCGTATCTCATAAATGATGGATGGATTTCAATGCGGTTCTTAACGTGAAAGTCAGTTTTCTTATTTGGATACCTAAATTAACATAAGATAAAAGAGTCAAAAATAACACTTAAATTTTTTGACTAGATAATTTACCCTAACGTTCAATGACATTACACACGCATTGTTTACAGTTTACATTTAAAGAAATAAACGAACCAATAGCAGACAGTTAATTTCGCGCGAAGCAAAAGTTTCGCTTTCTGCTCAAGTACATCGGCGTAACTGTTTAAAGTGGTAGTACTGTAATTAGTTTAAATTCAAGTCTGCCTTTGTGACTTCGAGAAAATAAAGTACCTAATTCATCATCATTTCGTGTAGGTGACACGGTCAGTCGACCATGTACACCCTGGTGTCAGAGTTCTTCGGAATCGCCTTCTGCCTCTGACGTGGTTCCTTTAACGACTTCCAGATGGCAGCCGGGACCACCGGCTTAACGTGCCTTCCGAAGCACGGAATCATCTTTCTTATCAGACAATCAGGTGATTCATGCCTGCAATGTCTTAGCCAAACTGGAAACAACAAAGTATGCTTCCCGTGGGAATCGAACCCACGACCCCCGGGTCAACAAGGCAAACGCCTTAACCACTGGACCACGGAGACAGTACCTAATTATCTTCATGATACGATTTTAGTTTGTCTTCTTATCTTTTACACAAAATACCAATTACTTTGAAACAGAAAAACAATAAAAAATATGCAGAACCTATTTTACAAATTATCATTTTTTTACCAGGAGCAGAGAAAAGTAACGTATTTTTCAGGGTTCGTTTGGAAAATTTCTTTAAAAACCAACAATATTATTTTTCCAAGGCCTTATTATTCATTTAATTGAAGCTAAGATCACAATAAGACACGTCTCAAACGTCTTATAATTTCTTTGTGTAAATAAAAGAGTATCATGGTATTATCAAGGTTTTTTTCCTAGTAACTTGTCGAGAAAATAAATAAAAAGTAAATTTCATTTACTTTGGTCAGTGTTCTTTTATGGATCTTTCATTTCTGACCCGATATCGTAGAGATCATCAAATAACTCTCTCTTACGCAGAGGTAATCCGCCTAAATCCCTCCCCTTTAGTTTAAAGTTGGGATATTAGAAGACACATAGTAAATAAACCAAGTTTCAAAGCCATGTCAATTTTCATAAATTTGTAGTGTGACAACAACCAACAACATTACAAAATAATGAAAATACACAGAAATAAATACTCACTTATGGAAAAAAAATATCGGGAACCCAACATTGAATTTAATATTTTTTAATATCAGGAGTAAAAGCAGGAGGTGGAAAATGGATGCTAGTGTGCGTTGCCGTAGGATTTTGACCTCACAGCTGTTTACTGCCCTAGTGATGTGCAAGTTTAAATAAATGAATATGTTTTAATAAATTTCAAAAAATACAACTATGTAATTAATTAACTATCAAGGTTCAACAGGGCACCAGGCTGTTCGTTACCGGTGACTGCTTCCGTGTATTCGATATGATCACATCTATTTTGTTACACCCTGTATACGTACTTCATATTGTCAATTGACAACATGTACTTAACCGGAAGTGGTACTTTTTATATATGCAATCGAAAGTACCTTGTATGTATATACTTCCATATTTTTTATAATTTTTTAAAATCAGAATGTATTTTTTATGAATTTTTGAAAATAGGGCACAAACTTATGACCTTTGCGTGGGACTTATAAACAAATATCTGTGCCTTATTCTCTGTCATTGTCAATCTGACGTAAAATAATGACATTGTCAGGACTTTGACAGTCTGGGTAACCAGGTTTGGGAAATTTTACCCCAGAGTCTGGAAATTTTCTAAAGGCCTTGCCTCAATGTGAATAATAAATATCGTGTCCATTTTGACTGTTTTTTTTTAAATGTAAATGCCGGCCAGTATATTTTTCGATTTAATAATGATTTGGATTGCTTATTTATTTTAGCTGTCAACTATGTTCCTGATATTTTTACTTGTTTCTTTGACGTTCAGAATATACGGAAGTCGAAAATACATCTCTTATTCTTTACCAACTGGATACAACCGGTTCAAAGCAATAAATAATGGTTTGGCATCAGTTTTGGGCTTCGCCATGGCGCTCAAAGCTATTTATTTAAAATTAATGATAAATATCTTTTTTTAAATATTTTAGGAATCTTTTGGGAATGACATCAGGGGTGCTATTTTTGAACGCGTGACTCTCTAAAGGAGTGATTGACGCGAGTGTTTCAAAGGCCGCATTTTTGAATCATGCGTTGACGAGTGATTGCAACGAGCGGTTGAGACTGCTCGTTTCCGCAGGCGACGAACGCTTTTATGTCAAAGTCACTTCCTGTCATTCGAAGTTCATCTGTCTTCATTTTACGTTCCATTTGACGCTACACTTCTTAAACATTTTAAAAATCCTTAATAACCTTAAAAAAGTTTAAAAAAAATTCTGCGTGAAATAAGAAGAAATGAAATATTTTTCGTTAAAGGTTGGCAGCACTACAGTTCAATCGATGGTTTCAAAAATATGGCAAAATTCCTGACTTGGAAGACGAGTGTGACTTGTAGTCGTGCACGACTTCCGTTATAGTGAGTCACGCGTTCAAAAATAGCACTCCAAATTTTGGTTGGTTGGTTGGTTGGTTGGTTGGTTGGTTGGTTGGTTGGTTGGTTGGTTGGTTAGGTTAGGTTAGGTTAGGTTAGGTTAGGTTCCCCCCCCGATGGTTCCCATCTTGTCGCGATGGGGGGGCTCTAGTAGCCGCGGTCTCGCCACCCGCGGTGAAGCTAAGAGGAACCGCGCGGAAGGCGCTCGAGGAGGGTCTGGGCAACCCACCTCGCGCCTGACGTAGAGGAAGACAACCTCTTTAAAAAATTACCGGAGGAGGCCCTCACTTTGAGTGGCCTGGCTGTGGGTGAAGGGGGTGAACTCTCCCTACACCCACAGTCGTAGTAGGGGTCGCGGGGGAAGAG